>OX387294.1:10593064-12993064 GCA_947562105.1 Shargacucullia verbasci | reverse complement strand
CTGATGATAATGATGAACCAAATATTAGGCCTTATTAAGTACAGGCAGCGACATACGTAGGCGAACTTTTTGCAATTTTGAAATTAATTTACACAAAAATATGATACATTTCTTAATTAACCATAACAGCAATTGTAAAAGGTAAGCTATATAAAAAAAAAGAACTAAATTGACAACTTTTAATTCATGAGAAAACTTATACATATAACTTTGTGCAATGATCTTTATGTTGTGCTACTTTTGTGGCTGATTGTACCAGTTTATTCACAATATTTATTTTAGTTACCACGCAACTATGACCTTTCTAACTTTGGTTAATAAGCTGGTGCTTCAACGCTAATCCTAATTTGCAATTAGTTACCCCTGGGGCAACGTCGCTTTACGTAGGTACATCAAATTACAGTTAACTATAAAACGAGAATGTTTACGGCTTATTCGACATTAATTAACTTAATTAATCAGTTGAACTGACTTTTACTTAACTGTCGTAAATTCCAGCACGCTACATAATCAGATCTGGTAAAAGTAATGGGTGTATTGATGAAGCCATTTCTGTTTATCCACGTAAAGTTGTGACTAATGAAATGAAATTATGTTTTACTAGCTTCCGCTTGCGGCTTCGCCCGCGTGCTTTACGAACCCGTGCATTTTTCTGGGATAAAAAGTAGCCTATGTGCGATTTCAGACTATAATCTATCTGTGTGCCAAATTTTATCCAGAAACGTCGGGCCGTTCTGGCATGAAAGAGTAACAAAGATCTATCCATCCATCCATCCATTCTCACAAACTTTCACATTTATAATATTAGTAGGATTTTCTATAAACAATACTCAATACTCAATACTCAATACTCAATAACTTTATTGCATCCCATAATGTATACAAAGGCTGATGGGTAAAAATTAAAGAGAAACAATTATGGACCCTGTCGGGCACAGCAAGTTAGTTTTTTTAGAGGAGAGGATGAAGAGCGCTTTTTAAAACATAATATATAGAAAAAGGCAGAAAATCTGATATTTATATATTTAAGTAAGTAGGTATTATTATTGTGTAGATTTATATTCATTTTATTTATTAATATTCATATATTTATTTATTATTTATAGTTTTATTCTAGATTATGTATCTATATAATATATATAATACCTATGTATGTATATGTATAATACCTTACAGGAACCTTTTACAAGCTTTTTAGATCTAGATGACGCCGGCGTATCCTACTGACTTTCTCTGAGAAGAAACGCCGAAACAAGCTCAAAGGTTTCTTTTTTAAAGTCCGTACATGTGAGAACACTGGGGCCTGGAATAGCTTTTTGAAGAGAAAGTCGTACAGTTTTGAGTTGACCTGTCCCAACTGACGACACATGTGCATCAGTCATCGTGGAGCTCAACCCTATTTTAGGGAGCTCCGCGACGCGATCCGAATAAGGTTTTATCATCAGCAATATTAAGCACTTAATCAGTGAGGATAAGGAGTAGTTGTCTGAGTTACTTTTAATGAACTGTCAAAAACGACATTTTGTTCTAAAAATGTTTGGAATACAAAAGCGTGACATAGTTTTTCATTGCAATTGATAGTAATATTGTGTGATTAAAAAAGATAACCAAGAGATTAAGTTTTACTGAGTTTCGAGAAGGAAAACTATTTACCAAACAAGCTTTCAGAATTTATTTTTGATGCAGTCATCTAGCTTATTAATTATTGTTCTAAGGAAGTGACCAGAATTTCAGATAGGATCAAAGGATGTAATAAAAGGGTAATATAAGGGTGTGCATTGCGCCTGTGAACTTGATCTTTTAACGGCCTTTGTCACTCACGTTAATTGCTGTGAGAGACAATTAATAGGAGTGAGAAGGGTCAAGAATATTTCATACTATATATTGTAGGGTAGATTTATTAAGAACTAGCTTTTGCTCGCAGCTTCGCTCGCGTTAATTTAGATTTTGACAATCAATTCAGGACATTCATTTTGACAACCAACTAGGTTGATAAGGGAAGCATTAACGTTAATACGATTAACTTAGGTATTTAATTCACGTTACTAAACAAACAGTGTGCGTATTCAGTAAATTAGCTAGCTGATTCGAAATACACGTAGCTCCATCTAGCGTTCTATAGCAATTGGGACCGTCGAAAGTTATTGTTCTTTCCCTCGGGAACAGTATTTTTTTTTGCATGTAAGGTATCCTATGTCCTTTTTTATACTTACCATATGCAAAATTTCATGATCGGTTCAGTCGTTTAGGCGTGAAGAGGTAACAAACAAACAAACTTACTTTCACATTTATAATAATAATTGCATTCTTCCTCAATTACTGTCTTATTGTTCTAGTGGTCGCAGGCGCAACTGTTGCGCGTGAGGTCCTGGGTTCGATTCCCGGGTCCGGCAAAGTGTTATTGAGTTTTTCTGTATGGAAATTCTCAGTAGCAGCACGGAGTCTGGAGCTATGCCCGGTAGATGGCAATAGGCTCACCCGGTAGTATAGCATTGGCGAAATGTGGGTGTACAATAGTACACGTCTGCCTAACCCTTCGGGGAATACAGGCGTGATGCTAAATTGCATTCTTCATCTTCATCATCACTAATTTAACAGTGAAAGCGTTAAGGTTCAATACGAAAATATTGTGTTCTTAAAATGATTTACGTTAATCGCCAATTTCATGTGAAATATTGCTCGCAATATAATTTTAAGTTGAAACGTATTTAATAATAATTTATAATCATAATAATAGTAAACCCCATTCTTCTTACTATAGCGCGTAACGAGTGGCTATGCTCGTCTTTAATGAGTATCTTTCAACTAAGTGGCACATTTTCAGAGTGATGTATTCTGCCATAACTTGGTTATGAGGAGCGCGATTTACAATAAATTTATACTGCGGGATAGGCATGGCCCATGTGGACTTTAGGAATACTAGACTAAATTTCAATTAGGCGGGTTAAATTTACAGAGTTATGGATGAACGAATTATGGTGTTCCTCCATTGAAAAGGTAACATCCTCCGACCAGGCAAGGTGCAAGGTTGGCGGGCCGAAACCCGACACGCGACGGTGGATGTCGGACATTCGTATATGTGTTTGAATCGTTGTATACTCTCATAGTGCGATTCAGGATTTGCTTTTGTCACTTCACTCCGATAGATGGCGCTATACTGTATGCTATGGTGCGAGTAGTAGTCGCTACAGAATGAAGACTGAATGTAGGCGTAGAATAAAAACTAAACATGAAACAGTTTTTATTTTGACATACAATACAAATGAAAAAGGTAAAGCCGGTAAAATAACGTTCCATTTTCCCTAATAATACTGCCCTATTAAAATGAAATCAACTTTAAAGCATTCAATTACCATAGGTCAACAACAACTAATTAAACTTCAAATGAGAATGTAAATTAATGTAATCGTTGACTGGTGGTAGTATTTGCAACAGATAAACAACACATACAAATTACATCGCTAAAACACATGAACACGGAGGGGAACTTTGCGGGGAAAGGCAACCACAGAGTAGTAAGCTAATGAAAAATATAAAATATTTGTCAATTGAGTCAAAGAAAATTCAATCTTGTTCCGACGCTATATGACTCAATTTTAAATACAGTGAGAAATGCTAGGTTTAACACTAATATTTGAAGAGTGTTTTTAAATTTCGGCTATTGTATTATAGTTTTAACTCAATATTCTAAGTAGAGTGTGTAAAGTTATGCGTTAGGCAAATATAAAATAAAGACGTGAAGTTTTTATTACATAATATAGCATAGCATCATGCCTGTGTAATAATTATGTACCTACTTTATATGTGCGTGGTGACATTTTGTTGTTATTGAGTTCCGTGTAATAAAGGCGTGCCTACTGCCATCTTCCAGGCACAATTCCAAACTCCGAGTTGCTATTGAGAAACGCACTGCCCAAGCCGGGAATCGAACCGAGGACCACACGCTCAGCAATAGCGCTTGCAACAACTAGACCAATGAGCCAGTCTTTTCTTAACAAATAGTATTTATTACGTGGGTCAAAGTCAAAGTCAAAGTTTTTTATTTCAAATGGGCCTTTGCAGACACTTTTAAAACGTTATGAATCTAGGCGCACGGTTCCAAAGTGGGTGGGTCCCATGGAGAAGAGACCGGCAAGAAACTCCATGGATACTCTTTTAAAAATATTGGTTTACAATGAGTTGAAGCAATTTATAATAACAAAATAAAATAGAAAATACTCTTACAATGCAATATTACATTACATGACATACAAGGACTTCTATATAAAATAATAAAATCAAATAAATTAACATTTTCAAAATAAAATGTTCAAGTCTTTGTTTGTTAGACAAAAATGTATAACAATGGTATGTAAATAAAAAGAAGAAAAAAAAAAAGTAATACAATAAAATAAAATAAAGCACACATAAGATACAAATGTCTCGTCATGCAGAAAACACCACAACTAGATTGTGGGGATTAGAAACAACTAGTCATTATGGAAGCTACATGTGCAGAAGATAATTAACGCCATACGTTTCTATCATCAACGTAGTCATTGACTTTATAATAGGCTTTCTTTATTAGAACGGATTTAACATAAGATTAAAACTTGTTACCAGTGAGATCGGTGATAGTTTTAGGTAACTTGTTATAGAAGCGCACGCCGTTACCTAGAAATGAGAGAATGGGTGGGTGTTTAATGACCATTCTGTGGAAAGCACTGTTCACAGGATGGGTAACTAATGTCGGCCGCAGTTACCCTACGTTATCATTCCATTAGCATCATGCTCCGTGAAGATCGTATCAACAGCGCTGTTTCATTTCAAGATTGTTTGTGCACTGGAAATGTTCTACGAATTCCTTTGAGCAGGTCAATATTGCCGTAAAGACGTGTGATTTTGGTACGTAATGCTCAAGAATGTGTTTGCACTGTAGTAAATAGGGATAGATAACCTACAAGACTGACTGCGCACTCTAAAATAGCAAAACAACAAGAAAATATATCGACTGTGAACTGGCAACATGTCCTAATTCGATTTTATGAGGATTTTACTTTGTTATACCATTCTAAACTATTTTATACAGGGCAGCGCAGCAGCGTGGCAGCGCTGTATGCACAACGCGGTCGATAGTTTTTTCTTAATTCTGTAATGTTGTCAAAAATGAGAGAGAAGAGACCCTTGCCCAGCAGTGGGACAGTAATGGGTTAAATTTATTTTATGTATGTTAAAAAAAATGGTTTCACAACCGTTTTTCATGACATACCTTGAGATAGAGTTTATTGGTGAGGGGGTTAGAGTAAACATATTGGTACTAACAAAAACCATTAAAATCATAATAACATAACATAGCATCACGCCGGTATTCCCTGAAGGGTAGGCAGAAGTGTACTATTTATTCTACATCCATATTTTACCAATGCCGTAATGGAGTGGAGCCTATTGCCATCTCCCGGGCACAGTTCCAGACTCCGAGCTGCTATTGAGAATTTTCATACAGGAAAATTCACTAACGCTGCCCGAACCGGGAATCGAATATAAGTCCTTACCCTTAGTAGTTGCGCTTGCGACTACTAGACTAATTACACAGTCGAGTATTAAAAAAATATTGACACAAAAATACAGACAAGTTTTGAAAAGTACCTCTCAAAGTAATCTGTACCCATATTTTTACGCTATTTTGATCACATTTTAACTTTCACATAAATATTTAAATGAAAATATTTCAGACACTAATAATGTCCTCTTGACCGAGTTTCGGTCACGGCGGCCAATCTCACCGGGGATTAGCCAACTACGCAGGAGATATTATAGAGCTCAAGTGTATGCGGAAACACAGGTGCTCTCGCTATTCCTTCACACTCATAGTCCGATGGGACGGCAATCCGACACGACCGGAGAGAGATCAGGCGCAGGACCAACGGCTTTACGTGCTTTCCGAGGCACGGTGTGTATTCACATACACAAAGACCCAGACCCGAAACAACTATTTGTAGATCATACAAATATTTATTCCGTGCGGAAATCGAACCCGCGTCATGCGGCGCAGCCATCGATCTCTCAACAACTGCTTCAACCGTGCCATCGAGATCTGATACATTGTGTTTTCAGCGTCAGACAATAATAAACAAGGTAAAAATGCTGTTGCCATAAATACCCCTCGTCCATTTGGAGAAAATTGCTTTTTGCTATAAATAATATTCAATGTAAAGACAATAAAGTCGAGTCAAATTGATTAAATCCGGTTTTCAAGTGAAAAACACGCGAGAAAAATAAATACACAATCATTTGTTTTACACTCAGAGTTTTCCAGTGACGGCATTCAGGTAGTTCTAAATATAAACGGTAAAGAGTTTTGTTTCTCTATTGAAGAATTTTGTACTCTATTGTTTTTTTTTTGTGTTTTTTAAGGACATTGACACCACCTTATAATTTCCTGTATCGTGGGTACAGTTTAGAAACATACATATCACATGCAGACACAACCAGACCCGAAAAAACTATCTGTAGATCATACAAATATTTGTTCCGTGCGGGGATCGAACCCGCGACACGTAGCGCAGAAAGCTAATTGCTTAGCTACTGCGCCAACCGTGTCGTGTAAATAAGTACTTATTATTTTGTATTTATTTACACAGCTTAAAGCCCCATATTTTGTCCAGTTGACTTCTATCCATCCTACGGTTGCCTGGAAGAAATCGCTGATTGTGATAAGGCCGCCCATTGTACGTGCTAATTGTAATTTTTATGTATATGGTTTTGAATAACTGTACAATGAAGCGTATATCTATCTATCTATAAACTTTATGAAGTTATTGAAGAAAGAAGCTATCTTTAGTTAGCAACGTAAGACAAACTATATGAAGCCAAGTCCACCTGTGGGACTTCAAGCGGAACATTGCATCATCACATATAAGCTTATGATATATTTACTACAAGGAAAAAATTATAGTAACATAACATTAGCATCACGCCTGTATTCCCCGAAGGGATAGGCAGATATGTATGCACCTGTTCGGGATTACAAGCACATACATTTTCAAAGTTACTTAGTTTAGTTCTGTTTTCGATTTATGTATGTTAACCATTCATGTCTATAATTTTTTAAGTTTTCTGTGTAGTATTTCCTATATAAGACCAATTCATCTCACATATGACCACTGCAGAACTTGCGGTTTTTCCCGTTCAGCGAGGCTTGGTAAATAATTGTCTTGTGAGTTTATAGTTTTTAGATATTTTACGATGACTGCCTCATTGCTCTAGTGCTGAACATTAGGTCCTGGGTTCGATTCCCGGGTCGGGCTAATTGGTATTGAGTTTTTCTATTTTGAAATTCTCAGGAGTCTGGAATTGTGCCCGGTAGACAATAAGGTCGCCCCCTAAAACATGGGACTTAATTATGGCATCGGCGATATGTGGGTGTACAATAGTTCACCTCTGCCTGACCCTTCGGGGAATACAGGCGTGATGCTATGTTATGTAGATAGATGTCGCTGCTTCTTGATTTTATCCATTTACCTCTTAAGACAACACAAACCAATGGAATGTCCTATTCTCAGAAGATTTCCTGCTAATTCTATTGCCTACATAAACCCATCTACACAGTAAACGGAAAATCGGTTTTCCATTTAACTCTCAACCGTAAACAGTGGAAACATGTGTTGTGTACCACGGGTGCTCACCACATTTATACCATAGAGTAGTGACTACTTAAAAGTATCGTTTAGCTGCCGGCTTCTGACAAAATTGCCTTGAAATACGCGCAAAATAGGTGTTTGGGCGTTAACGTTTCTTACATCGAAATTTAAACGAATTAATTTGATTTTGGTCTCTATCGTTTTGTCAGATTATCACGAGATAAGTATAAGAAAGATTTTTTGGTAAAAAAATGCATTTTGAAGGTTAATTATTTCTCAGTCTATAAACAATAACAAAAAATAAAAGCAAAAACATGACGACCTAGTTTTTACTTGTATCTATAACATAAAAAAAATCAGCAAAATCAGCGCATGTTTATTGGGGTGAAAACGTTAACGCATTTAGTATGAAAACTTTTTGCTAAACTGTAGTCTTAAGTAATAGTGTGCTCCTGAATTGTTTCCCCAACGAATTCAGAAATCCATATTTCAAAATCCGAATTTGTGATGTTTTTATGCGTGGAAAGAAACGTTTGCTAACAACTGATGACCGTCAACAACATACTAACCTGTGTATGCATCCACTGGTTTGTGAACGAGTGGTATTATCCGATCTTGTAACCGGTCCAAAAGAGACGTGACACCTGAACACACTGAGCTCTCCTTTGTGTTCGCGAAATAACCGACAAAGCGAGAACTTCTATAAGTTCAAAGAGCGAAACATATCCAGTAGGTATTTTGTTGAGTGCTTTACGCGTATTTCTGATTCATGACTAGCTGTGTTGCGACGTTCGGCTACACATTATCACTCCATTTGCTTCCTACTCTGTGGTTTTCACTGTTTACGATTGTTTAAAATAATACAGAAACGCAAGGGTCTGTACTGTTTACACTATAGTGCTGACATGTTTTATGAGCTGCGTAGGCGAGTTGTACTCACATTAGACAACCACTTAACGAGTGTTTGTTTGCGCTATGAAAATAATGTGCAGCCATTTGTAGTAGGTACACGATTTTAGGTGAGGGCGCAATTGGGAAGATACGATTGCGTGTTTTTGGTCCTTAAGTGTTATAGCTTAGTATGTATGGATTTTCTGGTCCTTTTTATGAAACATCTGTACTGCTTTCTTAATTAGACATTGTAACTGACATGAGTTTCTCTCGTCTGAGATTGAATGTCTTATGACCTTTTTTTTCTCTCTTTATTGTTGTTTCGAAAAATAATATTTTTAACAGACAAATCGTAATGCAAACCATTTCTGAGAGATTAATGGTTTGCGTTTTTATTTTCGTCTTCTTCATTTTAACTTAATCCATAAAATAATAATTATAATAACATAACAAAACATCACGCCTTATTCCCCGAATGGTTGAGCAAAGGTGTACTATTGTACACCCACATTTCACCGATGCATTAGGGGCGAGCCGACTGCCATCTACCGGGCACAGTTCCAGACTCCGTGCTTATACTGAGAATTTCCATACGGAAAGCCCAATAACATTCCCCGACCCAGGAATCAACCCGGGACCTCACGCTCAGCAGTCGTGTTTGCGACGACTAGACCAGTGAGAAGACATACATTGTAGCTTTTCTTAATATTACACATTATAAATACATTAGTTTCATCCAGACTCACATCTTATTTTTTCTACCTGAACCAATCTTTAACATACCCAATCGACACAAGTTTGTTTAAACCCAAAAAAGACTCAGTGTTCTGAGGTTTAATTAATGAGAATTTACAATGGGATTCCTACTGTTATATGTAGTTCACACACACACACACACACACACACACACACACACACACACACACACACACACACACACACACACACACACACACACACACACACACACGTAACACCATAAACAACTATTTGCAAACAATTTAGTCGTAAACGTGTCGTTGCCTTACATAAGACCTGCACTAAATTATCGTATATTTAACGTAAACAGATATAACAAACGTAATATATTTTGCATATTACTGTGTCGTAGTATAATTGGGAAATTTGGATTACGAGCTTCCGCCCGCGGCTTCGCCCGCGTGGATTACGAATCCGTACATTTTTTTCCGGGATAAAAAGTAACTTATGTGCTATTCCAGACTTTAATCTATATCTGTGCCAAATTTCATCCAGATCCATTCAGCCGTTCTAGCGTGAAAGAGTAACATAGATCCATCCATCCATCCTCACAAACTTTCACGTTTTTAATATTATAGTTGGAAGTAGGATAGGATAGGATTAGTAGGATAGGATATTAGTAGGATTGGGAAATTCATGTGTATGATGATGAAATTTGGACGACAAGAGAATGAAACAAGCAAAAAAAAATTCGCAGTTATCAAAATTTATTATATATTAGGACCAATTTATTTATTTATTAATAGAGGTTTAGCGACGGCTCGTTTATACAATTTATTTTAACTATCTAAACATAAATAGCCTGGGACTTATACATTCGCCAATTACGGGTTAACCATATTCACAAAGTAAAACATGATAACACTAAACTAAATATTAAAATTTAATGCTGCATATAGAGAACCTTGGTATCCAATCAGTACATACGCACAAATAGGTATATAGAAAAATCAATCCGCTCGAAATTCTTGTTTGTTCACAATCATCTGTACCTCTATTATGAGTTTTTTACTATTTACTCTCATAGTAAATGTAAATGTTCATGCAAGCGATTTTAATTCTTAACTTGGTTACATAAGGGATTAGAGTAGCTAACATGACATCTCTATAATATAGTAAATAGTAAATCAAAACTTAACTATGACGCGATGTCACATAAGTGTCTAATCCCTAACGAAACCAAGTTAAGAACTAAAATCGCTATCATGAAAATTTACTTTAATTTGATAGTAAATAGTAAGAAAACTCGTGATAGCGGTACTGAATCTTTTTTACTATTCTAGGATTTTCTCAATAATCCCTTTTTCTACTTACCCTACAACATATGCATTACTAAGCGTTGACGTGCAAATGGAGCGATAAGTAGAAATAGATGAATGGGCAATAATGGATTCGGGATTTCATTTGGTAAGCATAATGGTATTATGATGAATATTTTGTTTGTTTGTGGGTTTATTTATGTGAAACCTTCGTTATTGGTTGGTCTACACGGTAAATAGTAATCTGGGATATTATTCTGAATTATGTAAGATATCCTCATTGTTCTAGTGGTCGCAAGCGACTGCTGAGCGTGAGGTCCTGGATTCGATTTCTGGGTTGTGCAAAGTGTTGTTGGGTTTTTCTATGTGGAAATTTTTAGTAGCAGCACGGAGTCTGGAACTGTTCTCCCTTGTTCTTATCTACAGCCTAATGAGAATAGGATCCATACAGCTTATAGTGAACTAGCTTTCGCCCGTGGCGTCGCCCGCATTGATTACGAACCCGTGTATTTTTTCGGGTCACACGTAGCGCCATCTAGCGTCCTAAGAAAGTTATTGTTCTTTCCCTAGAAAACAGTACTTTTTTCTGGATAAAAGGTACCCTATGTTCTTTTCTGTACCCCGGACAATGTATATGCGAAATTTCACGATGATCGGTTCAGTGGTTTAGGTGTGAAATGGTAACAAACAAACTTACTTTCGCATTTATAATATTAGTTAGGATATCTAATATCAATAAAGTGTTCTTCTTTTAAATAATACCTCCTCGTAATACGAGAGTCATTTGATGGTTATTGCGATGCCCCGGCGCCGAGCAAGCAATCTATTATGAGCCTTGCAGTTCTCGCACTTTATATTGCAATTTTTCAACTTAATGCGTTATTATACCGAAGCGGAGACAAACGAGGCACAATAGGTGTCTTCTTCCGAAGTCCTTTTTAATTCAGATTTATCTTTAGGCGTAAGCACTTCAAAATTGCTAGGTTTCCAGTAAAATAGGTACCACAATATGCTAAAAATTGACAAGGTCCTTGTCAAGAGCATAGGAAGCATCATCAATTATGTAAAGTATTCAAGTAAATATAAAATTAGTTAGTAGCGGTAGCCTGTATTCTCCGAAGAGTTAAGCAGAGGTGTAACATTGTACACCCACATTTCGCCGATGCCGTTATTGAGTCCCATGTAATAGGGGACGAGCCCATTGCCATCTACCGGGCACGGTTCCAGACTTTGTGCTGCTACTGAGATTTTCCGTACAGAAAAACCCAATAACACTTTGCCCGACCCGGGAATCGAACTCAAGACCTCATGCTCAGCAGTCGCGGTTGCGACCACTAAACCAATGGGGTGAACGATAAAAGAAGTTCATTTCAAAGTAAAGATCGCTTAACTGATACCTAAATACGTGAAATCGCATCGTTTTGTGTACAATATTGGCCAAAAACGTGTGAATGGACTAATTTTGGCGAATGTTTGACATCCAAATACTAAACAGGTGTAACATTAAACAGGGAAGCTATTTTCAACTCTGGCGCACATTCGGATTCAAATGGAATGATAATAAATATGAAGATCCGAGTACCACAAGTTATAAGAAACAAAGTGATTTGCAACTCTGCCTACAAATGTTCATTGCTGAATATTATGGTATTGACATAGATACAGCTAAAATAACAGGGAGGCTAGACAGGCTACAAGGAGTCAAAGTAAAGAAAGAGCCTCCATGAGTGACGAATCATGAGATCCTCTGTTGCAACCTGGGCAATCAGCTTCCATACCACCGTTGCTGACTGGCTAATCTTTGACGGTATGAGCGACCTCAAATAGAGCAAGAAATGGCTTCTTCAAACGAAGTGTGTTATGGTCACATTAAAAAAAAAATGTTAAAATATCTCCTTGACGACTCAATTCACTTAAGTTCCATATACAACAATCATCTGTTTGACAATTAAGTTACTATCGTTGAAGAAAGAGAGAAAGAGAGAGAGAAGATGAACGAAGAACAAAGTGTTCAGTGACACAGCTTAACTGCACATTGGTCTAGTGGTCGTAAGCGCGACTGCTGAGCTGTAAGGTCGTGGGTTCGATTCTCGGGTTTGGGTTGTGGGGTGGGTGTGGGTGTGGGTCAAAGTGTTGTTGGGTTTTTCTGTATGGAAATTCTCAGTAGCAGCACGGAGTCTGAAACTGTGCCCGGTAGATGGCAGTAGGCTCGCCCCCAACCCTTCGGGGAATACAGGCGTTATCCTATGTTATGATATGTTGAAGTGCTGTGTGGCCGTTTCAGGCTATTATCGAACGAGTCTCGTTAGTAACGGAAAGTTATGTCAAATCATTAACCAATTAATAGTCCCGCAGAATCGGGGTATAATTTGGTTCAATTAATGCCGCATTATGCAGAGAATGCATAATTTATAATTAGCGTACTCATTACGGGGTTTCAAATGCGAAGCGATTTAAAGCTTGAGGCCATGATGTTTTATTTTGTGGCGATTGTATTATGGCCTGGATATCGTCCATTTGCAGGAGATTTGATTTGGTTTTTGTGGCGGTAGCTGTCCGGCTTCGGAGTCGGTTCAGAGATATCTAGGTTGACTATTGTTGTGGATGACAAGTTGGGAGCTCTTCCGCAGGCTCAACGTGCTAAGAGCATGTGGAACAGCTGATTAGTCGGAGGATATTTTAGTAGCGATCTTTTTATTTCGTGCTTCATTAGACTGTCGCCTGTTAGTCTGATCATGACCTAGTCGTGCAAACCTACCGTTTGTCACCCATCTTTCTCCAGCACATGCGTAGGCCACCGCGTCGAAATTATAATATGTGCGTCATTTTCTACAGACGATATTATATGAAGAATGCGTTATTTATTGAATACTAGTCTACAATATACAAGATCAAATGAAAAGCGATCGTTACTATGAAGTTGTAGCTTTTTAATGTTTTACCAACTATGCAGGGAAGAATGTGAGAAGTAAATAGTGCTATGTATTACTTTGAATTATAATTTTAAACGGTCATAATATTATTTTAGTTTATGCTTATTAAAATAGTCTGGTGCGTCTTTTGATTTAAAGTGATTAAGATAAAAATAATCTTATTACATTAAGTTTAAATTACTTGTAATCAGCGGCGTACACTGAAATTTTAGACAGGGTAGGTAGAAAATTTTAAAAGTTTACTTACTTAAAAATACCTAATTACCTACTGCATGTTGGTTTTGGTTTGTCGTCTTGTCGATTAAATAATGATGTACCTATGTGATTTGCCACCTCAAATATCTTATTATAATTATTTATCTGAGTTATGTAGGGTAGGCAGTGTCTTTTTATATTTATGAACCGCACGCCACTGCTTGTAATACACGATTAATTTCACTCTTTAAGGTAACAAAAAGCTTACCTGAATTGTTCAATACTTTTTTAATTTTGGGTTTATAGATCTACTCTTCCAATATTTTATTGAAAGGGAACTGTCTACAGAATATTAAGGCTTCTGTTTCAAATGCAGGAAGGCTTCAAAAGGCTTTCAAAAGATTATTGAAATATTTCCGTTTTTTACGGAGACCGTATACTTAATATTTAAGACATTATTTTCAAAGTGCGAGTGACTTGAAATGGAGGCCGATAAAACGTTCGAGACTTTAATGGGATCATTGAAACAGGCTTTATAAAGAGCAATTAGCAAGTCAAGTAAGAATAAAGATGAATTAGATTGCTCCTTGAAGCATCTTTGGTCTACCATCAATGGGTAATGCCTTTCGGCAAATGTACTGATGAATGATGATATTACAACAAAGTATATTTGTTAAAAATCACAACTTTTCAAAATACATACATACATATATACATAATAATGATTGAAATCTTGACTAATTTCATACATAGTATCTGCGGATACATAAAAGTATATGGTCATTTAAATTTTAGGATTTTAAATAGTACCTTTCCAAGAATAAGCGTTTGAATTTCGCTGCGTGGATACGTATTGTACTATACTTCGTTAACAAGCGCTATGTGAATATTATCGCGATCATATCATCACGCAGACTTACAGACAATCACGTCTTCAATATCTTTTTTGTTCTAGAAATAAAATTATCGGTCAAAATAGCTCTCAACATCAAAATGTGGGTAGGCACTTAAATAAACGAATGTACCTATATTTAATGCAGTGGGGGAGTACAACCGTTAATATAAACATAATAACTTTGAAGAAACATTTATTTTAATACGTATCGCTTTGTAGATTCCGCCTCCAATAAAATACAAAGTAGCAATAGGTACTACAAAGTTTGGTGCGAGATATTAATATAGTATTCCTACGGAAAGACACGACAGTCTCGAATTTAATACATTGCATTTCCTTCAATTTGAGAGAACAGTTTAATGCCAGATTTATATTTCGTTCATTTAACCCAACAAGATGGGGCACTGAATTATAAATGCACTGGAGATCATTTGTTTTGTCTTTCATTTAAGGGCTCAGCTCTTTTCGGTGGAGTAATTGCCACTGCTCTCTATCCTCTACCTTTGTTTTGACCTCTTGATGCGACGCTACCTCGTCTCCTTCATTTGTTGTTCAAAGCTTCTTCTAGATCAGAGGTTCCCAGGCTGTTTTTCTCATAGGCCACTTTCAAAATTTAGTTGGTTCCGGTGGACCCCCTTCAGCTACATTTCTACCATATTGTAAAATGAATTGTAAAGCCCCATTTTTTGTCACACCAACGTAGATCCCCGTCGAGTCTCCCGTGAACTCCTGGGGGTCCATCTGGACCACTTTGGGAACTAATGGTCTAGATCTTCCTCTCTCCCCACAATCACTCCACCAGAAATTATGTCCATGAGTTACCTTTTTAAATGCTTACGTCGTGTTTAGAATATATATTATATGGTAGTAAAATTGAATGAAATTAAAAAATTCCTGGTTTCTTGGACATCCTTGGATGAAGAAGGTCACTTTCTATTTCAAACAACTTTCTGTTACAAAATATAATATTATGCTCTGCCACATCTATACTTAAAGCCAAAAGCCCAATGTCAATGAAATTAATTAATATATCTTTGAGAAAGTGACCAGTACCATTTTGTTAATAGAAAATTATTATCCTAGAAATTACATACCAAAATTGTTACCAATAACAATTTAATGTCTTTTTTCCCACTATTCTGTAAATAGAATGTTTGAAGAAGATTAAAATAGCAACGTAGCCACGAGCCACGACAGATGTCCGGATACAGATTAAGATTGTTTGTAAAAACATCCAGTTTTACTAGTGAGAAATACTTTACTGTTTGTTGTGTTTTATACTGAAAGAAACAGAATCCTCTCTAATGTCTCTGAGAACTGAAACTTGTAAAGGAAATTTGGAGAGGAATAAGTATCAGTGCTTCTTATCTGCCTGACATGGAGCATTTTAGAAGGACAATGGCTGCTTCAATGGTCAAGTGGTCGCAAGTCCTAAGTGTTAAGTTTTGTGGGCTTGATCTGCGGGTCGGGCAAAGTGTTAGTAGGTTGGCTGTATGGAAATCCTGAGAATAGTTTCTGGTATATGGCAATAAGTTCGTACCCTATTAATGGGGTTTAATAACAGCATTGGCGAAACGGTGTGTGTAAAATTCGCTTCTGCTTAACGTGGCGAATGTCATGTCTGACAGCTGATTTCAACCAATTACTGTTCATGAAGTTTCGAAGCCTTATAACTACGAATACCATGCCGACTTAAGATTAAAGTTACGCAGCGTATTCCGGTAGTTTCACTGACCGTTCCTACCCCTTACCCAGAACACAAGTACGCTTACACATAGCTGTTTTTAACGCTCCACTGGGTTCAGTAATATGGAACGTACCACTGAACATTTGGCCATACAGAGTAAACAGACACGCAGAACATCGTAGAACAAGTGATACCTACGTCAAATACTATCAGAGTTCTTTACATGCACATTAAATTCCCTAAAGTACATTCTTACAAATATATAAAATTACGGTGTGCGTGTGTTCGCAATTCTTCTTCTAAACGGCTTAATCGATGTTGATGAATTTTTTTAGTGCTTCACCGTCACCTGGATGGATCTTAGCTATAGCTGGACCCGCAGCCTAATTACCGATGTAGCGACAGCCGTAGATCGTGCGGTAGCTTCTGTCAAACGTCATTTTTGTGTCATATAATGTATTGGCTGACAGTGAGATTGCTGTCGTGTCGTTGTCGCTTTTTACATAAGTAGACTGGGAGGCGCTGTTTTTATATTTTACGACCAAATTCCTTATTATTTTTTTGTTTTGGATTTCTCAAATGATAAATAAACACATAAAATCCGAAATTTTCAGTCTCCCAGCACCTCTTCATGTATAAGTTACGTAGACGAAGTCGCCGATAAGCAAGCTAGTGGTATTATGCGATTGCTTATATACGTCTAAAGATCTACACTCCAAAAATGAATATTCGCGAATAGAAGAACTTCTCTCTCCCGTCAGCAAAAGCATAACTCACCTAACTTTGAAAATTTACGACAGGATCTAGAAACTTCGTCCTTAAACGTTAATTCTAGACGTTTCTACTGATAGGCTAAGTTGAGCCAGAGATGAAACTTGAAGTAATGATTACAAGCCTACAAAATGAAGATACTCCTTTGAATAATGTAAAGCAGGGGTGGTAAACATTTTAAGGGGGGTGTTAGTGAGTTTTATTTTTGATGCTCACACAAATTACGTAACATCATAGCTTAGCATCACCTCTGTATTGCTTGAAGGGTTAGATAGAGATCTTCTATCGTCCGATATAGAGTGTGGATGTCCCAATGAACCTCTCCGGTCCTTAGATGGCATTGTTAGAATCGCTACATTAGGTCAACAGATTGGTGATTTTGATTTGTTTTTGGTTCCTGGTCTTTTCCTGGGGGTTTTAGTATATCTGCTCATTTTTTACTTACGTAATCCTTTAATGTGTCGTTTTTAGGCCGTTTTTCCGACCTTATTTTTACCCGAAATCACTCAAGAAACAAAAATGGCAAAAAATGGCATTCTTTTTTCTTTCGGCAACTAAATTGGTACCTATAAGTTTAATTCAACTAAAACCTATCGTGATAATTCACCGCTAGTAATAACAATTTCTCTCTCAAATTAAGACCTCAATCCCGTATTATAAATATTTGCCAACCCTGACAAAGAGAAACGATTTAATTTCTCTTAAAAATTTAATACAGCCAGCGCTTTTTACTCTGAAAAAGGCAAAATGAAGGATTATGATTTTATCTAGTAAATTAAATTGTTTAACCATTTTTTTGCTAGTCTCATCTTTGTTTGTACTTTGTAAGAGTTATCGCACTTCACAGCCTTAATAAACCTCTATATTTCATTTACTCTTAATTTCACTATCACTAAATTATTATATTTATCTTTTATATATCTTCTTTATTAATAGCATCTGTCTGCTTATTTGCCCTAATCTTAAAAATTATCAATGCACAATGCACAGATTATTTCTTAAGGAAAGTTTTGTTAATATTATTATTATTAAAAGCCGATGTCCCACTCCTGAGCTAAGGCCTCCCTCCCTATGCTCAATTTCTCGCGATATCGCGCTGTATCTGGCCAGCGTATGATTTATAAATATTATGTCGTTGATATAAATTGGCAAATTATGAAAAATGGGTTCTTGTTAATATGAATGCGAACGGTTGAGAAAAGTTCATGATAGCACTCAAAATAAATACCAAAATCGATAAAAAACATATATTCAAGGATTTTGACAGTAGATGCGGAGGAGAATCATTGAGAAAAGATCATGTTGCGTAGGTAGTTCTCTTTGGGTTGTCGTTCCAAGACACGCTATTGTAGCGGTTCGCTTACAGTATATCTATTAAATTGTTTGTTAATCATAGCCTATCTTCCTTATACAGTCGGCCATTAATTGGTCTTCGGGAGAGGGACAGGGTATTATCCTGCTTCAGATGCAGTTTCGAGTATTGCCTCAAAGCTAGCCTCAAAGCGCGCATAATATTGCGCTTTTGTCTTACTAGACCAATTACACGATTGCTAATTAAGATACAAATAACATGATAAAAGTTGACTGCTTCTTTGGTCTTGTGGTCACAAGTGCGACTGCAGAGCAAGAGATTCTGGGGTTAATCCCCGAAACTGGCAAAGTGTTATTAAGTTTTTTCGTATGACAAGCTCTATCTATCAGCCTGGAGCTAAGAATCGTGCCTATATGACAATAGGCTTGCTCTATTACATGGGACTAAATAACGGCATCGGCGAAATGTCAGTGTACAATAGTATATCTCTACCTAACCCTTCGGGGAATACAGGCGTGATACTATGTTATGTATGTTATGTTGTAACTAATTCAAATATATTTTTATTAATGTAAACCATTTTCAGGCACTTATGAATAGTCAGGCTCTAGTTGCCACGTTCCAAAGTGTTGATTTCCAATGGAGAAGAACGGGCAAGAAACTCCATGGTTACTCTTTTTAACTCGAAATTATACATACGATATTAATTTATTTATCCATTGATCTCGTACAACAGTTATGTAAGTATAATGTAGTACAAAAAGAGTCTAACTTATGTAAGTCTGAAACTCAAGCCTGATTATTATGAAGAATACATTTACTTTCGATAAAATTGCCATGGCAGCTATGAGCCGACCAGTCCCAATAGACGGCACCCGTTCACGAGCATAACGCGTGCATCAGCGTCGCTTGCTCAACCATATTGCAGGGAATCCAACAACCCGATGCACAAAGCCACCATCATCAGGACTTTTAAGTGAGCATGACAAACTCAAACTGCCAGACAGCTATCACGGTATTTACGGCTACGTAGTGCTCATATATAACAATGGTAATTTTTATTCTCATGTGTCTATTTTGCATCACTTTATGTATCGGGTATATTAGGTTTCTCATTTTCAATTAACTGGGTATTAACATTAGATTTGCTTGGTATCAGTTTCAATATATGGCTGAACCACAGATTACTTAGTAAGCGCTACTCAAATCCCTATAATTGCATTCAAGGTTTAATCGCATCTTCATTTATGTGCTCACTTTGTCACGGTACGCCTAAATTCTACAATAGCTGCTTTAAAAGCGCTTTTTAAGGTCTATGTGTAAAATAAACTTAAAAAAAAAAACAACTTCACAATCGCACTGAAATCTATAAACATCAAACTTAACAGTTTTTGAAGTCGATTATAAAGAATAAAATTATGGATATAGCAAAATAGTTATTAAAGAGCGAACTCCTTTTTAAAAGGCCGGCAACGCACTTGTAACTCCTCCGGTGTGGCGGGTCTCCATAGGCGCCGGTAATCGCTTACCATCAGGCGATTCGTCTGCTCGTTAGCTGCCTATCCCATAAAAAAAAAACACCCTGAAATTGGAAATTCTTATTACGATGCAAATGTTGACACCGATTACCTACTCAAAATTTTAGGTCTGACAACGAAATTCGCGTCAAGATATTTTAACTCACGAAAATAAATAATTGCCTGCAAATCCATTAAAGTCACCAATAATAAATATAACAGGCGGTTTAAACAAAACTGCCGTTTGACATGAACTTTTATATGGGCAAACAACCGATTTAATTTTAAACATTTCTTATATTGTTGGCGAACATCACAAATCCTTCCTATTTTCGTAGTACCGTTTAAAAAGTTTCATTACCAAACCTATAAAAACATGTAACTAAATTTATTTATAGAACAAATACCAAGAACATGTAAAGCAAGTACACAAAACTATTTCTTTCATAAATATCTTGAACATACATACTTTTCCACAGATCTATAATAGCAATACAAACTTCCAAAGGCCGTTAACTGACTGGGATATGGTCGATGATGAGGGGAAACATCTGTCAAACACATTTCATTATACTAACACCTATTGCTAATGTATTGTTGATACGTCAGGTGTCAAAACTGTTGGTTTTGTGGATTTCTTAGCATTCAATAAGGTCGGTAACAATAGCCAAATGTACTGCGCACAAGCTCAGAATTGCCCACCGAGTGCCCACAGAAATTGAAATCAGTGGAAGTCGTAGAAGCGCGTGAACTTATGAGTACTACAACAAAATATCGAGATCGCACGTGTAATAATGTGTCATATTTCCACGGAATTAAGTTGAATTCAAATTGTATTGGTTGCAAAAAATGTATGTGACGAGCTAGCGTCACGGTACCCAGTAACAAAATGTAGATAATATGTTAGAACACTGTTCGAGTGCTTAAATACATATATATGTTCTGTATACAATTAGGCCCCGACGTATGAATTGTCCACAATCAGAGTTGAGGACAGTTTTATTAGCCACTGGTCTATTTTTCGCAAATCTATACAAGAGTACTCATAGTACCTTAGTATTATTTTACCTATAGCAAGGCAGCCTTGGGAAATACTAACCCCAAAGCCGTTTCTTATGACACCAAAGGCCCGAGACTCTACCCCTTTTGAGGTAAGACACGCCTATAAACACACGATGAAAACGAAAGCGGATTCTTTAACTAAAAAGAGTATCATAGAAAAAAATCGAGCGTGCAATACTCGAAATCGAATTCCGAACTCTCACAAACAAATTGCTTGCGGTGAGAACGCGCCTCTAAAGTTGGAAAACACTATATTTATAAACTTACAGCACATTACACTTCACAGTTCTTTGCGTACGCAGTGTTTCGTACCCGCCGACAGACAGCCGGATAGGCAAACGTAAACATTTTTGTGTGGAGTGTTCCTGCACTGTGTTTCGTCAACTGGAAGCAGGTGGAAAAAATATTTTTATGCGGAGATTCATTTATGCTTATCTATTTTGTTCAGTGTTCGTGTGTTAAACATGGCTTTGAATGTTTAAGTTCTATTTTGGATTAACATTGGTATAGCTCAGAATGGACGGCAAAATCATTCTTGTATAAGCCTGTCAAAAAGCCTGTAAAAAAACTATGTAAAATGTCCTTTCAGCAGTACGAAATCAGATTTTATATTATTCTAAACATATTTTTTCTTGTTATTGAAATGAAAAATGGTCTTTTGATTTTTTTTTGTAAAGAATAAGTCTTTTAGGGAACTAAAATAAATTAAAAACGTTTATTATCAGTTTGAACATCAACAAATCGGTACCTAATAAAATGTAAATAACATTTGCCAGTACGACACGCGCGCCACCTACTGCAAGTTAATTGTACTATGCCTATAACCTTCGCGCAAGTGCAAGCAATAAGTTGACAAAGTTTTATCGCAATCAGATGAACGCATAAAATACGAACAAACAAACTTTGATTTTTAAATATTAGAAGATAACGTAAACGTAGAAAAAGAAAAAAAAAACAACACTATCCTTAACGAACACTGAGACCTCAAAGTACTCCTCCGCATCGTTGATCGATTTTATTGTAAAAGCGCGCATAACTACTTTGACGTTATATAATTAATACTCCAATCAAATCAAACGGACATACTACCATGGACAATAAAACATTTCAAACCTAGTCAATACTTCTGGAAATGCCTCAATAAATCGGAAATATCTACAGATTGAAATAACCCTGGTATCGCGAACATTTCGCCCGGTATTTGGGTTACCCGGGTCCTTTAGGATCAACCCAAGCCGGGTGCCAGTAATGGCTTCATCTCGACATAAACGCTTTAGTGGTGATATTGTAATTTCATGTAAAATTAAAATAGGTTATGTTCCGCACGATTAACACGTTAACTGTGGTAGGTGAGAATTGGTTAATGTAGAAAAAACAATAACGAAGGATACCTACTTTTATTTGATAAAATCAGGGCAACCCTAATAGACTTGTGACCTCACACTTTCACGGTCTATTGAAGTCGATAGGCTGATTATATTATATCCAATGCCTTAAGGAAATTTAAAAAAATGCATATAATCGTGATGATTCGGAAACATCTCCTTTGTAGGAATGCACAATATCGATCATGAGCAAGTTCATATATCAACTCGCACTTGGCCGATTTTCAAGTGGCTGAGACCACAACCTTTTTTGAGGGATGGATCCGCGCCTAAATCAGGGTAGTACACAAGTGTGCTTACGGGTGAGTAAGTCGTATACATAACATAGCATCACGCCTCTATTAGACGAAGGGTTTGGCAGAGGTGTACTATTGTATACCTACATTTTGCCGATGCTGTTAGTGAGTCCCTTGTAATAGTGGCGAGCCTATTGCCATCTACCGGGCACAGTTCCAGACTCCGTGCTGCTACAGAGAATTTCCATACAGAAAAACTCAATATCACTTTGCACGACCCGGGAATCGAACTCAGGACCTCACGCTCAGCAGTCACGCTTGCTACCACTAGACCAGTCACCAGCAGTCAAGTAAATAAGTTTTATA
This sequence comes from Shargacucullia verbasci, assembly GCA_947562105.1. Taxonomy (NCBI): domain Eukaryota; kingdom Metazoa; phylum Arthropoda; class Insecta; order Lepidoptera; family Noctuidae; genus Shargacucullia; species Shargacucullia verbasci. Next base: position 12,970,177 of record OX387294.1, on the reverse strand, counting down.
CAATGAGCGTCATAAAAAATATCAACACTACACAAAGTAAAAAAATTAAGACTATACTTACGTAACTTAAGTTACAGTTAAATGTATAAATTCCGCAGATTTCGTAAATTTGAAAATTGTCAGCTACTGTACTAGTATGAGTGTATTTCTCTCATGGGGCTGATGTACCCCATTTTGGTTGAGAAAGTCCGTGCGCACCGTGGACACGTCAGGGTACCACCCACTTTGTATGTCAGGTTTGAAGGCGATCCGTTTTACAGCTGACGTTTGTCATCTAGCTCATAAATATTGTAAGCTTTTGAGTGTTAAGCTATATGCGTTATAGTAATGGCACTTAGTAATAATAATAATATGCTCCAAACTGATTTCAGCTGTATCGATTAGTCTGTTTCTGTGTACTAAGAAAATTCTTGTTCACAGAGGATATGTCAGTTGTATATCAAATTGGAGGGCGGTTAATTTAATTACTTATTATGTGATTGGCAAGCAAGGGTTAGGTAAGGGAAGCCATAGGAACGATTAGTATGGAAAGCAAAACATTATATAAGAATATAAGTTGCACTACAAATGGATTTTCGTAAATGAATAATATATAGAAAGAAGAAAAGAAAGAAAATACAATTTATTCGTCACAAAGACACACGCACAAAGAAAACAAATTATATATATTATGAATTGAAAAACAGATATGCGTAGGTCAAAATTGCGACAAATAGGTGAACACTCAGCATAATGCCGTGCTGTGGCGTGGACCAAATCACGACGCTGATTTTCAGTGTTCACCTAAGTGACGTTCGGTCGTTAAGTTTTACTATATATAGTGATAGTATGCTTCAAGCATGAGTCGTGGGTGTGAAAACACATCTGGCTTGCCTCCTACATCATATCAGGCTTCAACTCAATAATATCTAACGAAATTCAACGAAAATAAAATTAATATTCTACCAGACCGTATTACATTTTTACCGATAAACATTAAACTAGAAAAGTCAATCTCAAAAGCACAAAAATCTCTTTAACCTAAAACGATATCTAATTCCACGTCGTTCTTAACTTCCAAAATACATTACACAAGCGTATCCTAAAACCGCGTTTATAATTTTAATAAAAATCCTAAGGATTCCTTGTCTGCGTAAAAGAGAAATACCTTCCAACCTTATTTTGACGACAAATGTAAAGGAATGTAAAAAAATAACTGAAATTTAACAACCTAAAAGGCTGGCATTTTGATAAATTTGATTAGGACGCCAAGTGAGATGACACAAGACACTTTCCGGAAAAAATTGATCGCGGCCTAAATGTGTTACTGGTAAATATTTTATGGCGTGTCCCCCGGTGTCGCCCGAGTGTATTAGATGGATGGATATTTTTATAGATGGTAGCTGTAAATTGCTGTAACAGACAGCTCATCCCTTATCGTAGGTATAAGGAGATGTGACTGTGTGGTTGAAAAGATGGATTGGATAGGCAAGCAGTCTCCATGTACTTTGTAAAAAAAAATACCTTTAGAGTCGTGCTTTGGTGGATAAAAATCCACAAATCTTGAATGTATAAAAGGATAATTAATTTAAAGGGTATGATATCTAAAACACCTGTGTCTTAACCATTCGCTAACTAACGTGTTTGCACAGGTTTTAATTACTATCTTGCGTAAATGGTCCTACAGTAGCCGGACCCTAGCCAGCACACTAAAATACTCCAGAAGAGTCTAATAACGTAATAATCACTTAAACTTTAGTACATTTCCTAAGTGGCAAACAAGGCAAAACGTAACACCAGAAGCTTTTTAAATTCTCAATAAACAACAAAAGAATAACACTCAGGACTCTTTTATATTACAAATAAAAACATTATGACTATGTCTGGAGTTTCATATACTTTTTATAAATCTCGAAAACGAGGGTAGAAGATATCATTGCCAACCACAAATTTAATAAAATGGCTTTTTTATTTGATACGTTCGTTTCAATTGTAATAAATTATTTTGATATCACATTTCAAAGATTGCTAGATATAAAATTCTTTGAAAAAGAATCACTTTGGTCGTTATTTTTGTTTGTGTCATCAAAAAATACCGGTATGGTAACATTTTGGGTCCATGACCTCATATTATGATAGATTACTGGATCCTAAAGGGCCCACTTTAATATTACTGCTGAAGATATTTGCTTCTTAATGTTACACTAAAATAAGAAATGGCGGCCTTTCTTTTACGATAATTATCTTTATCTCAGTTTTGTATTTATTATTTACAAACTCAAATTGTTTCCTTTATTTTCAACCACAGGACCAAATTGTATAATATAATTCGCCGACGACGCCATAAAGGCGATTTACTGGGAATCGAAATCGAAAAATCGGATCTTTGAATTAGTAGGAATTTCGAAACAAAAAATACTTACTATTTATTTTATCTAAATATTCCTTAAATCGGCATAATATTACGCAGTATGATACGATAAAAAGGTGGTTCACTCATTGCTTTTTTTTCATTGTACTATGAAAATTGTTTACGAACCAACGATAAGGAAGATCTCGCGCGGAAGAAGCTGCCATAACTATAAGAACTCCACGTTTTCCTTATGGAAATGATTGGTACTGATCTAGTTGGAACAGGCAAACAAAAGATTTAGCATTTTATTATTTGTACCTGTCGGGAAAACTTTACAAAGCTGGTTATATTATATTATACATTTGATAATCGAGTTCTAATTGTGGCTTATAAAAAAGTCGCTCTATATTTAATAGGACTTAATATCGGTATAGGTGAAATGTGGGAATACACGTCTGCTTAGCTCTTCGAAGAATACAAGCGTGATTATAAAAAAAATAAGTGCTTTAAGAACTTTTCACAAAAGCATGAGTTATTCTCATCTTCTTAAGGCGACACGACAGAGTAAAAAGAACTATCATGTGTCTGTCATCGATCCGGCTCGAAGGACTAAAACGCCTCTATTTTGCCCACCTTTATAATATCATTAATGGAAACAACTAATTCGATAAAAATGATATGATGAATTATAGTAATTCATTAATTCTTAATTGTAATAGGTTGTTTTGAGATAGCTTTTAATGATAAGAATATTGAACATTTTCTCAAATAGGTAACTATAATTTTGTATACAATAATGTCACTTGTAGGTTTCAAACTCAGGACTTCTCGTGGTCAATTCAAAGTCTTTAGGGTCTGTCGCTTCCTTAATTTCATAAACTTTCAAAATATACACGCCTTACAAATCCAGTATCCAGTTAACAAAGATACAATGTTTTGTACCACTGTAATCTGAATTACAAAACAAAACACAACATATGCAAAATTTCATCTCCCTACCACATCAATACAGAGATTGTTGTCTTTCCAACCTTCAGCGCATCGAGCGGGACTGGGCCCCCTGAAACTGGGTCAAGGTCTACCGCTACACTATATCTGTTATGCTGAACATCTGGTTCAGTGGGGCTTTGATTAAGTTTTGTGGCATAATAATGAGCTTTATTTCGTGTTTATTATCTTAGGGTACAGTTTTATTTTATTTTAAGACACTTGAACATGTGTAAAAAGTATAGTAAGAGGGTGTCGAGTTATGAAGTTATTTATAAAGGTGCTTGAATATAATTACTGAATTTTGGACTGAAGGAATGAAAGAATCAAACAGGTCACGTGTTCGGAAAAATGAACTAGGATCTTATGCTATGTAACTAACTTTAATACAATCTAGAAAATTTCAAGTGTGATCAATTAAATATCTTCTAAGTACTGGTATGTATTTTCAAGTAAACGTGCTTTAAGTTCGACCTCATCGTCACTTAAAATAGTGGCCTATCTGATATAAAATATATGGACTATGGTTCCCTAAAATAGGTTATTTCCATCTCGGGACATGACTAAGGGATATTTCTCATACGATAGTCACGTATATGTTACATCTACGCAACTTTTTTGCCAGATCCGTCATGGAGGCGAGTGGAATGAAATATAGATACCATCGTTGGTCTACATATAAAAGGGATATTACATTATATTTTAGTGTCGTGGGGTTAATTATCGGAATCTTCATCATTAACAGCTTAAAGTGCGTCAGTCGTGCGTTTGCATTACGCATCCTACATACATCACAATACTTCCTGCAATTTCATTAAAATAATTGGTCAGCCAACCCACACTACACCAGCGCCAGCGTGGTGGACTAAGGCCTAACTCTTTTCATTCCGAGATGTAGCCTATGGCAGTACTGCTTCGCCAGCGAAGTAGCCTAGAGTGAAGTTCCAGGTTGATTTCGAGTTTGAACAAAAGGTTATTTGATTCTTTTGTTACGAATCTCAGTAGGCTGAAGTTCCCTTCATCCCTATTATACAGTATTTAATACTGTTCTCTGGTGTTACGGGTGTAAAATTAAACAACTCGGCCCACTTCAGGGAACATTAGTGTGAAGTTATGGTGTGTGGGAATGTCTTGGGACCACGACACCACGTACATGCTGGCCGTCGAACCGTTAGAACTTACTTCTTCACTTAAGCTTTTAGGAGATTAAATTGGGATTAATTACCATTGTAATATATTGTGAACTTTATCTATTTTCTAAAGCTGCTAGGCTAGATCTGTGACCCTAGTTACAATGTCACCGATTAGGTTGTTGCTCTCCAGTCTAGGGCTTGTCTAGTCTGATTGTATGTGAGTGCGTTCTTTAAAATCGAACCCTGTATATTGCAATTTCAAGTATCTGTTTTATTATTATTTGAAGCAGTATAATAGAAGAGATTTTATTTTATGTAAAACACAGGCACTTATCAATATCAAGCTTAGGGTGCTGTTACATCGGCTCGACCTATGCTGATCGGGGTCATTGATGGATAGAAAATGAGTTCAACCGATGTCGATCGAGTTTTGACTACCAACAAGCCTATAAGTGCACGATTCCAACCAACTAGGTCCTAAAAAAGAACCGGCAAGCTTAAAATCAGTGCCAGATTAAGCAAGCGCGAGGCCCGTTGCTAATTCTATCGAGGGGCCCTTGATCTGCTATGGGCTCTTAAGTATAAAGTGACTTTTTGTAGAACTTGTGCGTTTACCGTACGAAATTCTGTGTTTTATTTTCGCAAACTAAATAATCGGTTGCTGATTGTCTAACGTGGATTGTCTTAGTCGGAAAACAGGTGTAACGTTTCACATTTTTGTTTTCAAATGGGCCTTTGCAAGCACTTTTACAACGTTATGAATCTGCAAGGTTCCTAAGTGGGTTGGTCCTATGTTGAAGAGACCGGCAAGAAACTCTTACATTGGTTTACAATGAGCAAAGTTATTTTTAAGTACATATCGCGGGTTCGATTCCCGCACGGAATAAATATTTGTATGATCTATAGATAATTGTTTCAAATTCAAATTCAAATTCTTTATTGGCATTCCATATGTTAACAGAAAGGTGGGTACATTTTAGGGATTAGTCTCAATATAGACCCAGTAGGGCACAGCTTAAAGAAATTATGCAGTAGTAGGATAACTTATAAATTATTATAAATGTACTTTACGATTTAACAATTTAAAATTCTTTTTATAAATATATATATTTAGAACAATTTAGTATATGTATTTGTGTATGGGTGTGCATGTTTACGTGAGCGTGAGCGTGTGTGTGTGTGTGTGTGAGGGTGTGTGGGTGGGTGTTTGTGTATGTGAATATATGTGTTTGTAAACGCACCCACGATACAGGAATTATTCCTTGTGTGGGGCAAGGCAAGGTTTTAAAAAAATGAAAGATAGAAAGCTTATTTAAAATAAAAAATAAAATATGTTTATGTAATGTTTTTCGTTGCTTTGAATGAATAGTAAAGATATAACAATGTAACTTCCTAAATTCTACTTAAAAATTACTGTTTGAGTGTATAAAAGCGGCAAAATCCTTGAGTTTGACTCCCAGCCACATTTTCCCGCGTACTTACGTCAATCGTTTAAGTGTGTGTGCGAGTGAGATAGACAGAGAAAATTGTTTACGAGAGAGCGAGGCGATGGGTCAAAGCCTTAACATAGAGTATGCGAGCATGATGTTGGTTTTGTAGGTAAAAGTGTTTTGCCTCTGTGAGGAAATGTATCTAAATGGCGCGTATTTTTTATTTACAGGTGTTATTTGCGGTTACAAGGATTACAATGTAAGTATAAATTTAGTTAATATAATAACTTCGATCTTCTGTTCTTTTTTTTTTTCATTGCCAATCGGCTGACTACTAATGAAAAAAAGAGGAAGAATTGAAAAGGCTACTGTTGATAGATTGTGTGATCTTAAAATTGCAGTAGTGAGTTAAAAAAATGTGTGTTTGTGTGTGTATGTGTGTGTACTTATGTACGCACGTAAGAAGCTATACTTCTTATTTATTTTTTTATTTCCACTGATATGAAACACGTGTTACCACAAATATTTCAATAACTACCTTGAATATAGCTATCAATTCCCAAGAAAGCCAACTTCATGGTGTTGCTTTTATATGTAGGTGTGCGCGCGCATTGTAAGAATTCACTCTCATCAAGCGCAACAAAAGAAGTATAACTTCCAAAAATTATACATTTTTGTTTTTTAACTTGACTGGCAAGCTTTAATTTATAAGTCACCAACAAAAGTTATTTCATCATAACTTTAGGGAAAAACCCGTAAATAAATTTATGAATGAATAATGAAAAAACCTCAACAATATACACAATATAAATCAAATCTTACTGCTCAAAACCCACTGTATACAATAAAAGATTTGACGATAAATCAAACTACACTGCAGCTCATAAATAGTTAAATACATTAAACAAATCATACTATTAACGAACTAATTACTAAAGATTTTATGTTCAATTAGTACTGGCACGGGTAAATAATGGCTTAATGATCGCTCGTTAAAGTAATTTATAATCTATTGTTTAGCTGGTGGGTAAGAAACTGAGTTTAAGGAAATATTCGTTTATACGAGTTTGTTGACTTACGTCTATTTATGTTAAGTCGTAAACGTTGTGTGAAATTATTTTAATTAGGTAATGTATCATGACTAATAGTTTTTATGCAGTTGTTTAAAATTCGTTGGTTAATACAGTTTTCTAAAATGAGTTTTATTGGCTTATTTTTTTTTTTTTTTAATAAATTTAAGTCCTGTGTTTTCGAAATAATGTTAGTTTCGGTATATGTTGGGCCATTGCAGGTTAAAGGCCTCTTTCTCCCATGTCCACTTATCTCTGGTGTTTCTAGGAGGAATTAAGTTCTAAGACTCAGTAATTTTTTGACCGTTCAGTTTGTTAGGTGTTTATATTTTTATGTACGCAAATGATAATTTATTTTAATATATTCAATTTGCAACCTCACCAAAAAAGATAAATTTCTCTCTCTGAACTAATTCGATAAGTCTTACTCGATACTAACAAGGTAGGCATAATGTAATTAATTTACATAAAGTCGAGTCTGCGAGTGCCCCCTTGATCTATGGTTATCAGTCTGTAGGGCCAGTCTGTGTCGACGCGTCTCCGAGGGCGCATTCAGGCGCTGAAAACGAGAAAACGTGATGAAAATACGTTAAATATATTGTTGAACTGTGGGACAGTGCTGTGTTGTTATACTGGATATATTTTTTTAATCGGTAAGTTAAAATTTCGTAGATTTATTTTAATTTTTTTTTTTTTTTCTATTGAGTTATATACTTGTAATTTTCTTTATATTTATGACTGAAATTAGATATGTAGAGATAAATTATTATAATCCACGAATTTTAATACAAAACTTGAATACTTCCTCATTTTTTTAACGTTTCTGAACGCGCGGGTTTAGGTATAAAAACGGTTATATTTTTCACAAGTTTATGGCTTGAATATGAAATGACTATATTATTCAGGATTTATGTGACTTGCGTATGTATGACCACTTCGGTTTCTTCACAAATATCTCATACAAAATATTCATGAAAAACGCGGGTTTTCCGTGAATATTTGTTTCACACATGGGTGTTAACATCTACATATTATTTCAAGTTATAAATGACGCTATATATTCTTCAAGCCAATTTTGGCTACCAAGATTAGGCTTCTGATCTTGAGAGCATAGGATTTTTGCTCTTATGTGGCTGATATACCCTATTTCGGCCGCACTGTGGACACGTCAGGGTACCATCCACAAAGTTTGTACATATGTTAGGTTGGAAGGCTAGGCGGTCGGTTTTTGATCTCGAATCTGATCACGCTTCTCGCCTCTTGTTGTTTTTCAATTTCTGTACATATTCTTGCACAAGACGTCGCCATCTAGGACGGTCTGCAGCCAACGACTCCCATCGATATGGTTCGATATTGCATTACTTCACTATGATACTATCGATCAAGCATATTAACAATAATATTCAGCGTAAAATAAGTACAATATATTTAATAGACACGATATATTCTGCAATATTTGAATACCTTTTCAATTCAATTTGCGAAAATATTATAACAATATTGATCGTTTTAAGATAACTATGGGTTTATCTATAATTAAAACTAACACAATAATATTAGTTTGAAATTAGCTTGACCTGTGTTATTGTTATATAGCAACTGATAGAGTTTATTGTAATAAGGTATCGAAAATAGTATTGAAATGAAATGAAATGAAATGAAATTATTTATTTTGCAATTAGGATTTTTCAATCACTTTTACACGTCTTTTTTAAACTAGATGGCGTCGGCATTTCCTATGACTATCCCTGAGAAGAAACGCCGAAACAAACTCAGGGGTCAAAGTCTATTTTAAAGTCCAGACAGATTGTAATGATGTAAGGGTTTATGTGAGAGAAATATAGGGTGGAATAGCCATTTGAAGAAAGTGCCATAACTATTTGAGCTAACCTGTCGCAACAGAGTGCAAGCATGCATCATTATCGTGAGAATTAATGAAATTAAGAGCGTTCAGCCTAGATCTCACTCACATTTACAATGTATAGCGGTTATATATAAAAAATCATTTCAATTTAAACGACATTACAATATCAAAATAATGAAGTAAATAATATAATAATTAATTGTTTTATTTATCAAAGACTGATGAGATAAATAAAAGAGCATTAATATAAAGAGCAAGCTCTAACTTCTTTTTTTTTTTATTTGCGTGGTGAGAACCCATCATGGTCTATCCTCCGCCTGGGGGGGAGGGGTGTACCGGACTCCTAACGGGTAAACTCACCACAGTGGTCCGCCTCGACCTTGGTTTCGAAGCCAAGTTATCGAATAATAGTAAAATTATTTCGTGAACAACGGGTTTTAATAACAACATTGTTTCAAAAAGTGTTTCTGATGACTATACTTTTCTACCAATATTTTGACAAACCTTGGAATCGAACCCAAAAGTTTGCAGTAACTAAAACATGAGCATCTGTTCTATTCACATAGGAATTCGGCATAAATCCGAGGTTTTATTGAAGATTTTATTATTAAAATATCACTCGCTGTTTCACGCTATCTGGTCCTTAGGGAAATTAAGTTTTTATAGTTCCGTTTTCAGTATTGTTTGATGCATGATTAGACCTGGATTTTAAATAATATGATACCTAGGAAGCAGATAAGTAATATTGAGTTTCTTATCCATAGATAAAATGTTCGGCGTACACTGGGTCTGTTTAAGATCTTGCTGACTGACTTATCTTACAACTACGATATCTATGAGCGCTTACACACATATATAGGTATATTTGCACAAGCAGTCTACCCGAATCCAGGACGGATCGGTGTTTACCAAGACTACTATCTTGGCTTTACTAGAAGTGTACGTCTTGGACTATAGGGAATTGATGGCACTGATGAGGCAGTGCTTCGATTGAATATGGCACAAAAATAGGTATGACCAACCGATAATTAGTTGTGCTCGGTGTAGCGATTACTATTCGCAACACGGCAAAAAGTAAAGCGCCATCTTTCCGATTGCAGCGACAACAGAAAGTCCTGAATCGCACTATGAGAGTTTACAACGATTCAAACACATATACGAATCCGTCGGGCTTCAGCCCGTCTAACCATCTTGCCTGGTCGGAGGATACTCCGTTTTTAATGGAGGAACACCATACCTCTTTCCTCCATACCGGTTTGAGTGTATATTTTATGCCAGTCAAATGTAAATGTTATTTTAAATTTCAGCTTACCTATTCTGTCTGTAGCACTAGGTAGGTAGGTATAGTAAATTCCTGACATTTAATAAATATCCGGGTCGATTAATTTGACGGCCAAAGTCATAACCGAGAATCTGTTTGCAAGTTGTAATAATAGTACAATAATATGCAGACTTTTGATTTGTTTATAATGCTGCAATTATGACGTCATAGTCTGTCAATCTGTCCGATATCCCACGGTACAAGGCTATGGCACATGTGTTGTTATGTTATTGTAAAATATTGGACTGCGGTGTATTCTATGATTGTTTGGAATAGTTGATTTGAACCTGTACCGCTATCACGAGTTTCCTTACTATTTACTATCAAAGTAAAGTAAATTTTCATGATAGCGATTTTAGTTCTTAACTTGGTTACATTAGGGATTAGAGTCGCTTATGTGACATCTAGTCATTAGTAAAGATTTGATTTACTATTTACTATTTTTGAAGAAATGTCATGTTAGCGACTCTAATCCCTAATGTAACCAGATACTTTACTTTGATAGTAAATAGTAAGAAAACTCATGATAGCGGTACTATTTAGTGATTTTAGATTTTTGTTTTATTAAATTAATAGCATCACGCCTGTATTCCCCGAATGGTTAGGTGTACACATTTCGCCGATGCCGTTATTGAGTTCCATGTAATAGGGGGCGAGCCTATTGCCATCTACCGGGTACAGTTCCAGACTCCGTGCTGCTACTGAGAACTTCCACACAGAAAAACCCAATAATCTGGGAATCTGGGAATTGAACTCAGGACCTTACGCTCAGCAGTCGCGCTTGCAACGACTAGACCAATGAGGCAGTCTTATTAGAAACCTACTAACCTAACAGTATCACCAAAAAATCTTTTTATTACATAACGTATCATTCAAGATGTTTTGGACATTTTTATTTGACTTGGGTGTTTCAGTGCTGCTTTTTTTTATGACATGGCGGCAAACGAACCGACGTATCGCCTGATGGTAAGCGCTTAACGTCGCCCATGGACACCCGCAACCGGAGGAGTCACAAGTGCGTTGCCGGCCTTTTAAAAAGGAGTACGCTCTTTTCTTAAAGGTTTGAAGGTCGTATTGGTCCGGAAATACCGCAGGCGACAGTTCATTCCACAGTTTTGTTGTGCGAGGCAGAAAGTTTAACGTACTTTCCGACGCACGGAGGGTTCTCGATGTGTGAAAAATGGTCACCCATCCAAGTATTGATCGCGGCAAGCGCTGCTAAACCTCACGGGCCGACCAATCTGCGAGGCTATATAGCTATGAGCCCCTCTACCTCTCACCTTCAAATAGATGCGATTCAGGAAAATTTTACAAAAAATACCCAATAATTTATAAGTTCGTGGTACTTGTAGGGAATTGCAAACGCCCATATTCGGCCCCGTTTTTACAGGGCGGCGTTCTCGCTCTGTAATAATACTTTAGTAAGAAAATTCAATTTTCTACGCTAGGCGTGAACATTTTGATGAATCATCCCAAGTTTTCTGATGGAGTACGGGTATATTGGAATCGGCTTCAAGATATGATTGTTGTATTAGAGCTTAGATGAGACCGTCGTTACATAACATCACGGCTGTGTTCCCCGAAGGGCTAGGCAGAGGTATACTATTCTACATTCACATTTCGCCGATGCTTATAATAATGTCCTCCTGACCGAATTTCGGTCACGGCGGCCAATCTCACTGGAGATTAGCCAACTACGCAGGAGATATTATAGAGCACAAGTGTGTGCGCAAACACAGATGCACTCTCTATTCCTTCACTCTCATAGTCCGAGGGGACGGCAATCCGACACGACCGGAGAGAAATCAGGCGCAGGACCAACGGCTTTACGTGCTTTTCGAGACACGGTGTGTATTCACATACACAAAGATGACGCTGTTAGGCTATCAACGAAATAGTTATGTATGTATATTCAAAATGATTAGGTATTATTAGAAACGCCTCATTGGTCTAATAGCCGTAAGCACGACTGTTAAGCGTGAGGTCTTGGGTTTGATGTCTGGGTCGGGCAAAATGTTATTGAGTTTTTCTGTATGGAAATTCTCAGTAGCAGCACGGAGTCTGGAACTGTGCTCAGTAGATGGCAATAGGTTCGTCCCCTATTACATGGGAGTCAATAACGCCGAAATGTGAGTGTATAATAATTCTACACCTCTGCCTAATCCTTCGGGGAATACAAGCGTGATGTTATGTTATGTTATATTAGGGTAAGAGACAGGAAACATCGATCTTTTATTTTAATCACTGCATTAAACCTAGTTTTTCTAGTTATAAAGGTCAAAATATACATAGTCGTTCCGCTGATACCTAAAAACTTGCTTGATCTTATAGACAAACAAAGAAGACGACACGGTTGGCGCAGTGGCTAAGCGATTAGCTTTCTGCGTTATGTGTCGCGGGTCCGATCCCCGCACGTAACAAATATTTGTATGATCTACAGATAGTTTTTTCGGGTCTGGTTGTGTGTGCATGTGACATGTATGTTTGTAAACTGTACCGACGACACAAGAGAAATCCTAGAGAGGGGCAACGTTTTTTAAAAAGAAAAAAAAGACTTACAAAAAAGCAATAGTGATTAATTAGATTAGATTCATTAGATTAGATTTGATTTGATTAGAAATTAAATATAATCGTAAGATGGATGCAGTCTTGTCATTCCAATCTGAAGTTCCTAAAACGGTCACTAATATATCGGATTTAAAAGCAATTACCTACCATGGCATGAATGCCAGAATCAAAAGTTATTCAAATACTTTCGCTATACGCCATTTGTTTTTTCAAAATGGCTTGCTTAGCGTTCTTTGTTCGTATTAATTACAGGTATAGTTTTTTTTTATAGATAGATAGATAGATAGAATTGTTTTTATTTGAAATAAACCTAATACAGGCACTTATGAAACGTTATAGGACTCTAGTTGCACGGTTCCAAAAAGTTGGTCCTATGGAGAAGAACCAGCAAGAAACTCCATGGATACTCTTTTAAAGTCTCTTTTAACAATCTTGCCATGACCCTAATGTGGAAAAAGCCATACTTTTTCCACATTAGGTAGAGAACAATGTAGGTTTCGTCAAATAAATACTAAATATAAAAAAAATATAAGAAAAACGTGGTGCAAACAAAAAAAAAAAAACTGGTTGGTATACCAACCTCCAAACTAAAATCTTCACACTTCTTTAGGCACTTTACATCCCTAAGAAACCAGAAAATCCCTCAAAGGTCTGAATAATAGCTACAGAAAGGTACGATTCAACCCTTTAAGAAACAAACGGGACGGGCCGTTGTTACCCGTCCTCTGAAGACGTAATAACTTGAACATACTCTACAAGAACTATTAGTTACTACTATTTAGTGATTTGTGGTACAGTAATAGTACATACACTAACTGCCTCATTGTCCGAATGGTCACACGAGGCCCTGGTGCAATTGACGGCACTGTAGGGATGATGCGTTATTAAAACAACTGTTCACGAGCGATTACCTTTAATTACTGACTAAAAGAGTAAAATTGTAGCATTTATATTAGAAGAGATTACATGGATAGGTGACCCGGGTACGTCTTAAAACTGCGGCCAAACACCGGAGGACGGGCAGCAGCGTCCTCTCACTAATCGGTGAGCCACTGCGATCCCCAAGCCGCCTGCTAAGCGTGGGGATTATTGCAAACCCCCCTTGGGGGAGGCAGTGGACGTGTTCTAGCTGATGATAACATGGATAGGGATAGCTTACACATACATACATGCTTATAATACTTACTACACCTCACACGGTTGGCGCAGTGCTTGTGAGATCGACGGTTACGCTACGTGTCGCGGTTTCAATTCCCGCACGGATCAAATATTTGTATGATCTACAGATAGTTGTTTCGGGTCTGGGTATTTGTGTATGTGAATATATATGTTTGTTAATTCACCCACGATACAGGAATTATTCCTAGGGTGGGTCAAGGTTAAAAAAAAACAGATATCCCTGGTTGAACTAAGTGTTACTGAGATTTTCTGAAATATTAAGTAGCAGCATAATTATTCCACAGAATAGACGAAAACTGTACAGACCTCTGCTTAGATCTCCAGCGAATACAAGTCGTGATGATACTGTTTATGCTTATTAGAAGTAATTTATTGGTTTTATATTAATACACATATGCACACTGGTATTTCAGCCAACATAATGAGACTGGCTCAACTTTAACCTTTTTATCTGTTTTACTGACATTTGGCAAATAAATGATTTGATTTTGATTGACTTGATATTAACCGGTTTTTTTTATTAAATATATTTTAACATGTATGAACGGATTACGTACTTTTTATTCAACATACAGTTTTGTTTCAGTAAAAAATCCTTAAACATAAATGAAAAAATAACTAATCAACATCTTAAAATCTATTTAGGTCTTGGATAAAATTGAACGGCCAAGGAAAATAAGGAAAATTTCTTAATAAAGTTTTAAAAACCTTATTTCATAAATGTACCGAAATCCCAGCACAAGTAGGGCTGCTCCAAACTTTACTATTTCTACAGAGTTTAAAATCTCTCCGATTCTCCGATTCTCCGGTTTCAAGTTTCTAGTTGGAGATTGTTTTATTGGATTAAAGGAGCAACTTAGTTTTGTATCGGTTTCGAACAGAAATATTATCACCGTGAAATGTCTGGTGCAAGTAAACTGGGATAGAAAACTGAAACCTCTTTCTCAGGGTCTTTTCTTTTTACTATTATTTTGTTCAGCATTCTTTCATCCATTCGAATATTGTTTATTTCGTTTCTGAATTAATAGATTGTCTGCGTTTTTTAAGCCGAGATGTTCATCTTAGCTAATTTTATTAGATATGATATATCTTAACACTATAAACAGTATAGATAAGGGGCAAAACTTTTTGAATAATCTATTTGTGACTTTGATGTTGGGGCGCATTCAGAAACGAGTGGTTACGATACGTTTTATCTAAAGCCGTATAAGCACCTTGAATCCGGAATAGTCTCAAAGAACGCCGGCCACAATATACCTGCTCCAACGTACTTTGAATTTCATTCGCCCCCAACTGATTATATACATAAAAGCTAGGAAAACAACACATGTATAAATGTATTTACTCCTCTTTTACGACGCGGCAGCCCTACGTAAATGAAATCATTATGCAAATCTACGGAGCGTTGCCGTCCTTACGATTCGTTTTATAGTTGTCGGTAGCAGTTACTGGCGGATAATTTGGAGGTTAGAATACATATGCACTTGTGTACTTATAGACAAGTTTGTAGATATTCATAGAGGGGGTTGACTTTTCGCACTGTTCAGAAAAACTCGCCGTATCCTTTGCATGTCGAAATGTCGTTTTTCGTTTGTTGCATTAACATATATGTTTGGATTTTCATGATTTTGCCAGTTTTTTGTCACACAATCGATATTCAGTTGAGAATTGTATTTTTTTTTAATGGTTGATTAATTAATTTAAGCGATTATGTGGGTGAATGTAGCACGCTTGCCTAGAAGTAACCTATTCACTCTTGACTTAAAGGTTGATTAGGTCATGATAAGTAGACACATTCAGAAATATAATTACATCGCTTGTTGTAAACGAGGTACACAATACAGCGTAGATCATGAGAGAGTGTTGCCAACAGTAAAAAAATACACAGTAAATTGCCTGTGCAAATATTTAATATAGGTTTGTTACATACAATTCATACATAATATCTACATCAGGTTTAGATCAATTCCTCTCAATCTCCGCTGTAATTATTCAGACACAATCATGTCGATAGCCAGCCCAGCGCTGCTGACATTTAATCAAGACTACGCCAATACATCAAACAATGTACTTGTACATTAGTGACAACCCTTATATACCAGGGCTACATTATAGGGATTTTGTGATGAAGCATATTTGATACATAATTATTTATTTATCTATACATACAAATAAATAAAATTGAAGTGGTAATTTGTAATGTTATAATAACAGCTTTTTACTAAATTCATATGAAAGTATATACGACATTCATAAAAATAAACAATTTTTAAAAAGTTTGTTCCGGGTAATCTCCAAAACGGCTGGACCGATTTTTACAGAACTTTCACATGCAGATAGCTGTTATTATGAGGAGTAACTTAGGCTTAGTTTGTTTTAGAAAAATAATTAGATATACGCGCAAAAAAATGCACGAGTTCGTAATCCAAGCGGACAAAGCCGCGGCGGAAGCTAGTATATCTGTACGGTCAAACGCAGTCTTGCCTTACTGGCATTGACAAGGATAGCGTGTTTTTTTTTTAAATTCTGGCAACGAATTGAATGACGAAATTAGGACCCTTAACTTAGAGCTTTCGAATAAATTTTCTCCTGATTACGTTAGTAGGGAGAAATCGTCATTACTGTGAATAAAATAACACAGTAGTCCTAATTTAAGGCTTATAATTTCGGCTTTCAGTTCATTGCTAGAATGGATATCGACTAACGGTAGACCCGCTGTTCAAATATAGGCATTTATATAAAAATCGCACAGTGTTTCACTTCGCAATTCACTGTACAAATACTTTTGTATTTCTATTCACAGGCTCGACATTTTTGTCAAACAACTAAATAACTTTTTGGCGAGGAAACTCCGCGTTTTGTGTTAACCGAATTTTTATTCGCCAACGCAGCGGCTAAATACAAAAGGTTTTCTGTTCATTCAATTTTATTTCTTTTACATTTTGTTCACATTAAACGTAAATGGATTACTACATTTGCATGTGACATTATATATTTTGTCTAGATTCCCTTTGACAAATGTCAAAGATAGTTGCGATGTTGAAATTAAAGTGAAAAATAGTAAAATACCTATTTAATCAAATTCACCAGACTGTGAGTTTATTCGCCTTGTCGCCGTTCGGTCTCGTCTCGTCGACCTATTGTGTTATAAGTCTAGTAACATTCCCTTCATTCCTAGGACTGATCTTCCACTCTATAGTTTATACCTGATGACGACACGGATGGCGAAGTGGTTGAGTGAATATTTGTGTTTTTAAACGCATCTACGATACAAGATTTACCTATTCTTAGAGCGTTTTAAAAAAAAGAAAAACAAAAGAGAATTACTCTGTTTTACGATTTAACTTGTTGTATTTGTTGATTGAATATGAGTTTTTTTAAACAGTGACTGCTGTTTGACTTTACAACCGTGTCTGATGAGACACCGCATAAATTGTAAGCGTAATCAATATGTACTACTTACATTATCGTTGCTTTCCTTTGAAGTTCTCGAAGCAATGCATGTGGTGGAACGGCAATTAGCACCTGTGAAAGATATAGAAAAGATTCGCTATTAATCAAAGACCACTCTAGGACTGCCTCCTCAGGCTGTAACGACTAAAATGAGGGAGGCTTTTTGTACACATGAAACAACATTATTATTATTTCTTATTTCTCATACGAGTACTATGAACCCTTATACGTCCTTTTAAAATAAAACATTGTTCCACACTTATATTTCTACTGTGTCACTTCGTTCACAGAAGCTGATACAATCAGACTGAAGTGCCCATGTCTATTATATGCCGATGATTTGAAAGTATTTACTACGGTTAGGGATTCTTCCGATTGCAAATTGCTTCAAAGTGATCTTGACGTTATCTCTGGTTGGTGTAGCATTAATCGTATGCAATTAAATATTGACAAATGTTTCGTGATAAGTTTTACTAATAAACGTATTAAGACTACTTACAGCTACAGGCTCAAGGGTCACTCACTTGAACATAAACATTTGGCAAGAGATCTAGGCGTATTGTTTGACGATCAATTATCGTTTTGCGATCATTATACCGACATAACGAATAGAGCATTGAAACTTCTCGGTTTTGTGTCTAGGTCGACCAAGGGCTTTAAAAATCCCCAGAGTTTTATTTTGCTTTATAGTAGCCTAGTTAGAGGTATATTAGAATACTGTTCTATAATATGGTCGCCTTGTTACGCAGTACATTCTGAGAGGATTGAATGTGTTCAGAAAAAATGTTTAAAATGGATTTCCTATAGATATGGCTTTTCTA
The DNA here is from genome assembly GCA_947562105.1 of Shargacucullia verbasci. Taxonomy (NCBI): domain Eukaryota; kingdom Metazoa; phylum Arthropoda; class Insecta; order Lepidoptera; family Noctuidae; genus Shargacucullia; species Shargacucullia verbasci. The sequence continues at coordinate 12,952,019 of OX387294.1, read as the reverse complement.
GAACGCTTCAATCTTATTCGGAACGTCTAAATAAATTCAATTTAAAAACTTTGCATGTGCGTCGTAAACAACAAGATCTGGTCAACTTGCATAAGATTCTGCATTCCTCGCTGGATTCTCCTACTTTGCTGTCCCTGATAAACTTTAACACGAGGCATAACACCCGAACGCCAAAAATATTCTCACTTCAAGTATTCAAAAACAATACCTCTTATTATAACCCCATTATCAGAATGTGTCGTCTTTATAATGAACTGTCGCGCGACAATATTGATATTGATATTTTCGACTCTCGTGCTGCTGTTTTCAGGGGACATGTTGCCGCCCTACTTGCCTGATGGACTGTGACATGTGTACTGAAATCTGCTTTCTGCAGAATTCTTATTGTTTGATTGTTTTTAGTTCTTCATAAATTTTCTGTCACTGGCTTGAATTAATTTGTTTTGCTTGCTTTGTTTTTAATATTTTTATAAACTAGTAACGTAACTATCATGCTGTGCGATTACGCTAGGGTCTCAATCTGTACAATGCATATGTACTTAGAATTAAGTTTACAATTTATTGATTGTCACCTGTTGTAATTGCCTATTAAATAAATAAATAAATCACATACCTACATCCAGACCCGAAACTACTGTGGGTGATTTCTACACATATAATTTGCTTCATACGTGCATCAAACCCATGATTCATAGCAGCAAGGCAATCGCTAAGTTTGCGCCAACTGTGCCGACAGTAAACAAACTTACGAATTTAATATACCTACGCAGATACATAAATAAAATAATAAAGTAAATACATTGACCTAAAAATCACGAATATATCGATACTATATTGACTACGCAATACGGTAAACTCCCGCAATATGATAAACAAACCAAATGATTGAAACTTGGCATACGAGTAACAAAATATTGGGAAAAACATTACCCACCTTATACTATAAGTTAACTTGCGAAAGAAGTAGAGAAATAGCTATGAGCGAGGAGCCTTGAGGCAATTCTCATGTAAATGAAAATCCGTCGGCTATCCGATTTCAATGAATGAAGAGAATTTATTAGCGTTGGGTTTGGTAATGAGCGGAGCGGGCCACGTGAGCGGTAGCGGGTTAAAAAATCGGCGATTTTAATAACACAACATAGCATCACGTCTACATACATTGAAGGGTTAGGTAGAAATGTACTGGGGTCGCGAGCATTTAGAGTCTGACTCTGCGCGCTCTCGCTCGCCCGTGTCGCCGTGCACACAGCACCCAGCGTGGGTTACTGGGGGTCCTTTCTACAGTCTCCCCCCCGAACGACAGTGCCTCTTTACAGTCACCACCTCCGAGAAGTGCCATTTGGCATGACACCGTGGTGGGCTTTGGTGCGGTCTTCTAAGAGTTCCCGAAGCCCACAACATGGTTTCGAGGCGGACCGCCGTGGTTAGTTTAGCCGGTAGGAGTCCGGCAAACCCCTCCGCCCTCCCCCCAGGCAGAGGAAAGCCCATGACGGGTTATCACGAAGCAAATCAAAAAAAAATGTAGAGGTGTACTACTGCACACACACAAGTGGTGACGTAAACATGACGTCAAATTCTGTCATCGGTCGTGTCTCCGTTCCGTCACCTCTATGTAGATTGGCTCTTTGAAAGCTTTGGGGTCAAAGGGGAAACATCCACGGCATGTCCATATTGTCAATGTCCAATGTGAACGTTCTCTATGTGAATCCCGCCTACACCACAAACAATTTCGCAATCCATATCATCTGTCAGCACGGTTCGTGCAGTAGTTGAAAGATCGACTGCTGCGGTACGTGTCGCGGATTTGATTCCCGCACGGAACAAATATTTGTATGATCTACATATAGTTGTTTCGGGTTTGGGTCTTTTTGTATGTGAATATGTGTGTTTGTAAACGACGCAGCTACGATACAGGAATTATACCTAGTGAGTGATCTTTTTTAAATTTATTTAATTCATGTGACTGTTTTATTATTTTAGAAAGTTTATTAAATATTTTAGGAGCCCTTCCCAGAAGCATACATTTATTGCATTTGGGCTGTCGCATTAACAAGAAAAATTCAACCAAGTACAAAGTTATATTTTCGAGGATAAGAAAACTAAGATTCCAAGCAACTGTCTTTTACAGAGTAGAAGTTGTCTAAAACAAAGAAAATACGGCCCGCTTATAAGTCGACTTCACACACAACAAAACTACATTTTAGAGTAAACTTTGTACAAGTTACAGTTCATTTTAAATCGTTGAACTTGTGCAGAATTGTACACAAGTGCTATATACTCAATTGCATGTCCTATTCTGTGACCTGCAAGTAACGGGACTCCTGAGTTTTAGTGTCTCAATTTGCGTTGTCAGATCGTTTTCTTCTTCTTCTAATATATGACAATCAATGTTTGTTTGTTCGTATTTTATGCGCTGCTATACCGTTCATTTGATTGCGATAAAACTGTCAACTTTTTGCTGGCACTTGTGCGAAGATTATAGGCATAGTACAATTAACTTTTTTTAACTTTTTAGACCCGGGTACGTCTTAAAACTGCGACCAGACACCGGAGGACGGGCAGCAGCGTCCTTTCACTAATCGGTGAGCCACTGCGATCCCCAAGCCGCCTGCCAAGCGTGGGGATTATGGCAAACCCCCCACTTGGGGGAGGCTTTCGGTCAACAGTGGACGTCTTCTGGCTGATGATGACAATTAACTTGCAGTAGGTGGGGAGCGTGTCGTACCGAGAAATGTATTTGATAGAGCATTTCTACAACTCCACAATTATAGAAGAACACTTCTGCGGCAGCACCGCGTCGGGTTCCAAGCTAGTTAAAGATAGAAAATGAAAATTTTATACGTAGTATGTCGTTTTATCTTAATTTCCTTCCCGTTAATCTTTTTTATTTAGGACTATTGTTTACCAACATCTTAAGGGATTTAGTAAAACAGGTTTAGCAATGAGAGAACTCTTTGCGATATATTTATGTACAGTTTTATAACATATATTTACAATATAACATATAATAATATCATGTTGTTTTTCTAATATATCTATACAATATAATAATATCATATTATTATTCTTCTACCCCGGGTACGTCTTAAAACTGCGGCTAGACACCGGAGGACGGGCAGCAGCGTCCTCTCACTAATCGGTGAGCCACTGCGATCCCCAAGCCGCCTGCCAAGCGTGGGGATTATGGCAAACCCCCCCTTGAGGGAGGCCTTCGTTCAGCAGTGGACGTCTTATGGCTGATGATGATGATGATGATTTTTCTACGTGTAAATTTTAAACCCAAATCCAAATATTTTCACCACGTGACTTCAAATCACGTCAATAGCGTTGGCCGTGTCTTCGCAAAGGTCTTTAAAAGTACAAGTGTTGGTGCACAAGAGGCAAGAAAGGAGGTGAGATATTGTCTATAGTGTGCCACAGATACACAGTCTCAGATTGGCGTCAATAAAATACCAATACTTTCAGTAATCGTTATCATATAAAACATTAAGTCCACCCCGTATGTCACCAAAATACGCCGAACAATGCCGAAGTAGGCCACCCTATGATAATTACCAGTAATACCTCCAAGCACTATGATAATCATGGTAATAATCAAGGCGATATTACCATAATGTGTGACAAATACAATGGTAATCCAAATTCTTTTCCTCAAAATGTAAATAGGTGTCACGTTTTTTGTGTAGTTCTCGCAACCTTTCTTGTCGAATAAGGTCTTGAAGCAGTCACCAGAATGGGCAATGTCAAAAAGTTAGATATGGACAGTTAATTAATTTTATAAGATACTAGCGACCCGCCCCAGCTTCTCACGGGTGCCATTCACTAATGAAGAACACAATATAAAATAAAAAGCGTTCTCAAGTGATGCTCCGTCATACATGTAGCAATTGATTTTTATTTGTGTGTAGATTGATAAAGGATCAAAGCAGGAAAAATTAAAATTATTATAAATGTTCTTTCATGCGATCTTTTTGGTATGTCGGAGTTTTTGATTCTTACTTCTTCTTTTAATATGATTAACTTAAGTATTATATTATATTCAGGTTATTAAACAAAATGTTCTTTTCAGTACCCCTGACAACGTAGGTATATGCATTTCATGATGATCGGTCAGTGGACCTTATTGGTGATGTCCTTCAAAAAGGTCAGGTGCGCAGTACCCACAACCGGCGTTCATGTATGAAACGATGCATGAATGTAGATGAAGCAAAAGGGTTATGTAAAGATCGTAGCACGTGGCGTTCCGTAGTTTCTGCCTATCCCCATGGGAAAAAGGCGTGACTTTATGTATGTATGTATGTACGGTCAGTGGTTTAGGCGTGAAAAGGTAACAAACAAACATACTTTCGCATTTATAATATTAGTTAGGATTAACATGACTTTTTATATTGGTAAACGGCTGTTTCCATATTAAACACCTGTTATTATGTTGGTGAACACGAGCCCTTATTTATAGTAGGTAAACCTCTGCCTAATTCTTTGTAGATAATAGCCCTGACGCTCGTGAACATTTTGTAGAGATCGCCAATATAACCGCTCGCTTTCACCAATATGTTTGTAGCCTTAAATCTGTTTTTCATTTCTCTAGGTACTTACTATGCGGTGAAATGATTCAATGCCAATTGTTATTCTGAATTCGTTACGTTCTAAGATATAGAAACGTTATATAGTTTTCTATCTCGCTTTTCATATCTTTTTCAGTATTTGATACTTTAACTCTTATTGATAATCGTGTTATTAACCTGTAATAACTAAAATGGCTTTAAAATCTGCTGTCATCTCTTTTGAGGATATGTGATAAGGAGAGGTACAATTTTTAAGTGAAGGTGATTTTTTATGAATTATTGAAGTGTTTATAGGGTTCGATTTAAAAGTTTGGTGAATATAAGATTGCCTCAATGGTCTAGCGGTGGCTAGCGCGGCTGCTGAGCATGGGGTCCTAGGTTCGATATCGGGGTCGGGCAGTGTTATTGGGTTTTTCTGCATAAAAATTCTCAGTAGCAGCACGGAGTCTGGAACTGTTATTACATGGGACTCAATAACGGCATCGACGAAATGTGGGTGTAGAATAGTACACCTCTGCCTAACCTTTCGAAAAATACAGGCATGATGCTATGTTGTGTTATGTTAAGAATATAAGATTTTTTATTTCTTTTTAAAAAACAATGTTACCTTACTAGTATTTCTCCTTTATCGTGGGTACAGTTTACAAACATACATGCCACATGAACCCACACAAACCTGTAACAACTATCCGTAGATCATTCAAATTTTTGTTTCGTGCGGGGATCGAAACTGCGACACGTAGGTCAGAAAGCTAATCTCTTACCCACCGCGCCAAGTGTAGCGTCTGTAACATAGACTTAGAATTTCGCTTACGCTGTCTGTAACGTAATATGGCTGACATTTTCTTAACAGAGATTACCAACATTTTGTTGCTCTCATAAACTGCATCAGGTTATATCTGCCGGGAGATATAATTGAGGGTAGCTAACTGGTGTACATCGCTCGTGTATACCGTCTATAAGTACTCAGCTAAACCCTAATTAGTGATATTATTACAATACCTCACTGGGAATAACTATTTCAATCTTAATACTGGGTACCTACTTTATCTTCTTAATTAAAGTACTTGGAGAAGAATACAGACATAGAATAGTTTATAGTGCAACAGGGTTGGAACTTGCAGAAACTTTAGATAAGATGTGTCCACAGTATTATTACTTAAATATTTCCCTGCACCTATTAAAAAAACAAAAAAAATATATTGATTACTAGATTATTTAAACTTTTTTTTCTAATTATGATAGCATGCAAGTAAACAAATTTATATACGACAAAGAACGTTCATGGCAACAACATTTCGTTTCATTCCCAAAGTCCCAGAAATACAGTTTTAATAGTTTTGTTTATAATATTCTAATAAAAAAAATTCCTATCTCTAAAGATTCACATAGCATTAGTAAATTCTGTTTAAAAAATCACTCTGTGTAATAGTCATCATTTATAAAAAAAAAAAACAAAAGAAACAAGTAAGTACAAGTCGACACACCTCGTACTCTAGGTAGAGCGACATAACTGTCTCTACAGCGACTGTAATCAAATAGAGCATCTCTTACATTGTCCCGTGTGAGATCTCTACATCTTAAAATAGACATGGAAGGCCGAGGACGACGCTCTTTAATTATGTAGCAAAGCCTATTTCTTGCGCTATTTTTGAGTAGAGTTTGTACTGGTACAGTCAGCATCAAAAACATGTATACACGTTGCGAAATTCAAACGCTTACTCTTGAAAATTATATTAAATTTAAATGACCACGTATCTATAAAGATACGTATACGTATCTATAAAGATAAGTGGTTATTTAAATTATATTAAATTTAAATGACCACGTATCTATAAAGATACGTATACGTATCTATAAAGATAAGTGGTTATTTAAATTATATTAAATTTAAATGACCACGTATCTATAAAGATACGTATACGTATCTATAAAGATAAGTGGTTATTTAAATTTTGTACAGTCAGCATCAAAAAGATGTACACACAGCGAAATTCAAAACAGAGTTTTAGAGGAAATAGTGATTGAAATCTATACTTATAATAAATCTGTAGAGAGGTCAATTCTGTACATGAAATATATTTTCAAAATAACTATCAGGGGGTGATTAGTGATCGATACTGATGCCAAAAATGCAATCAGTAAAATTTTTGTCTGTCTGTCTGTCTGTATGTTCCTTATAGAAACAAAAACTACTCGACGGATTTTAACGAAACTTGGTACAATTATTCTTCATACTCCTGGGCAGGTTATAGTATACTTTTCATCACGCTACAATCAATAGGAGCAGAGCAGTGAAGGGAAATGTTGGGAAAACGGGAGAAGTTACTCCATTTTTTAAGCTTCCGTCGCGTGTGCAGCCTTAATGGTTAAAGCTACATAGAAATCATATACGAAAGTTAATCTGTCTGTTACATCAAAACCATTGAACCGTGAGGATGGACATACGCTACTTTTTTACGAAAAACGACTGAAACGCGGACGAAGTCGCGGGCAAAAGCTAGTATTGACTAATTTCATACATAGTATCTGTGGATACTTATACTGTGGATACTTATGTATCCACAGATACTATGTATGGTCGCAAGCTCAACTGCTAAGCGTCAGGTCCTGGGTTCGACTCCCAGGTCGAGCAAAGTGTTATTGAGTTTTTCAGTATGTAAATTCACTCAGTAGCAGCACGGAGTCTGGAACTGTGCCCGGTACATGGCAATAGGCTCGTCACGTATTACATGGGACTCAAAATGTGGGTCTAATATAATACACCTCTGCCTAACCCTTTGGGGAATACAGGCGTGATGCTATGCTGATGAGGTTAATAAATTATGTATGTTTACTTTCCCCTATTGCAACAAACAAGGCTGAGTAAACAACAAACACAAATTATGCCTCCATAGATATATAATTACCGATGTAGCTTTAATTGTCAATAAGTAAGGAAATATTGAGAATAATGAACGCGATACCTGATTCACAAAAACCAACCTTTTCACAAAGATGTGTTGGCTTAAATCAACCTACACACAAATCCTCCTAAGGCAGGTCCCGGTATGAAACAATACGGCTTGTCGAGTTTTCTTGTAATCGAATTTTCTTCATTTGTGATGGGACAATGATGTGGAAATATTTAAAAGAAGGCAGGTTACACAATGTATTAACTGCGGTTAAAAACGTTATAATGTCGTTATTTTTTGATGTAAATGGGTTAAAGGAATTAGGAGGGTATATGAGGGCACGCGAGTGTTTAATTTTTAATTTGAATAAAGTTGAAATGATGATTTTATTATAAAGGGTGGTTACATCTGTGCCACATAAAATTACCTGGCATTTTCTTACTAATTAAATCTTAAACATCCATAATATATTAATTTTGTATCATTTAAATTGAATATAAAAATTATATAATAATATAAATATTTCTTTAAGACAACGGAGGCTATATTGCCTTATACCTTTTGGTGAAATGGTGTGCGCTAGCTCACATGTGGAAATTTTGCTAAGCTTTGATTATTGTAATAGAATTCTTTAATTATATTCTTTTTTATTATTGTATAATGACAGACATGGGAATGTTGCTGGGGAGTTTGTTGAGCCGTTTCTTCTCCCCAAGCTAAAACACATAGGAAGCGGTCAAGGGCGGGCGTATTAGTTCTGTCCATAATATGTTTGACGTTCAAAAAGCACTACTAGTAATATATTTTGAATAAATGAATTTTGAATTTGAATTTGAATATAACAAATAAGAGTGACAGGCCGGGTCATAAAAAAAATACAGCTAAATAAGTTAGTCCCGTGAAGAAACTCTGAATTTGATAACCAACCTAACTGTCTAAGGCAGCAGGACGGTGACGTCCAAACACGACTGTTATTATATTATTTAAACAGTACATTAGGTTTAGTACTGGGGGTATTATAATATAATATACAATAATTGGGGTTAGCACTGAAAACCAGCGTTGAGGCTCACGTCACAACACAACATCATGCTGAGTGTTAGCCTTGTTGTCGCAGCTACGGCTTGCAATGAATTCTTTTTTGTTTATTTTATTACTCACCTATTTATTGTTTTGTACGCTAGTTCTGTTGCAATAAAATATTTTTTCTTTCTTTTCTAATATTTCATTATTTACATAACAATATTCAAAATAATTAATTCATTACGGGAACTAAATTTATTTTACAATTAAAATTATATACACTATATTTACACATTAATCGGATTAGAAAAGTAAAAATCATAAAAAACATTACCCATCAAAATACTGCTCCGCATCGTTGTCAACCGGCACTGTGCCCAGAGGACTGGCAGCGTGGCCACGCTGTATGGCAACGCTGATTCTTTGATCAAAAAATAGGACAGCCCTCTGGTCACGTGAAGAGTCGACTAATCGCTTTGCGATCTCTTTAAACAAAAGTTGAGCACTCGAACCCCATGACCCAAGTGTTTCAACCCCAAACGTCTCGAAATATATATAATATTAGTGTAGATTAAACTGTAGATTTCTCTTTGTTACCGACCATAAATGTTTTTACATTGGTGTTTTGTAAAGGTCCCTTTGTGTTGTAATATTATGCGAGTAAGTCAAGGATTCAATTCATTTTCCATTTATTTCTATTATAATATAAGAACACGTACATTAACTCTTAGAAAAGGTGCAGAGTAGATTTCCAAGGGCCGATCTTGTTTTTTTTTTTTCGCCGGATTAAAGACATTCTCATCGTTATACTATTTTTACACTTTCTGGTCTCTAACAAGACGTTTATCACTTCATATTATTTACATATATACTCATCAATCAATCCTTTTTCCTATAGGGGGATAGGCAGAACGTACGGAACGCCACGTGCTACGATCCTTACAGTAACCCTTTTGCTTCATCTACTTTCATGCATCGTTTCATACATGGACGCCGGTTAATATTCATAAATATTAGGTAGGTACCTATACTCGGTTTGTTTAGGTACTTAAATAAAGGTAAACAATCTTGATGTCACTTTTTACACAAACACATATTAAACAAATAAACTACTGCTTAAACTATTCGTAGTAATAGTCGTTCAATTGATTTGGTAATCGTTATTGTTGTTTTACATTGGTTTTTAGTCGCGTTTTATTTTTAAACAAAAAATATTAAATGTCACATCAAGATTGTTTACCTTTATTTAAGTACCTAAACAAACCGAGTATAGATGTATTTTCTAAGAATAAGCTAAGTTTGTTTTGTTACAAACACTTAAATTAGGTATCAAAATTATTCTATTTTATATGTATAAGCATTTTCTGCTACAAAGTATGATAACAAAAACCAATCTAAACAAATGGGTATTTTTTTCTAACTTAACCCGGGCGCAACTAGGTTGGAAAATGTGTCGTGCTTTAGAAAAACAGCGAGCGAGGGTTAACTAAGGCAATGTTTGTAATGACAGTAATGGAGGGGTATTAGAACCTAAGTGCGGCTTGTTGGTATCGTTGTTTTTATACAGATTTGTTTCAAGAAACGTTTGATCATTATCAAACTGTTTATAGTGTTTAGTGCATTTTTCTTGCAGTAAGTTATGCGTTGAATAAATGTGTAATTGATACTGTTTGGTACTTACATTAAAAAAAATCGAACGGGACTAATTAAAAAAAAAAAAGAACCTTGCCCCACACTAGGAATAATTCCTGTACCGTGGGTGCGTTTACAAACATTTATATTCACATACACAAAGACCCAGACCCGAAACAACTATCTATAGATCATACAAATATATGTTCCGTGCGATAATCTAACCCGAGACACAGGTATGGGGCAACGTTTAAAAAAAATATACGATAAATATTTTCGTGTGTAATTAACATAATACTTGATAGATAGTTAAGACAAATACCTCACGGTGCGGCTACTACACGAAGTGCGACAACGTGCGTTGCCGCACTTCGTGTAGTATTATTCGCCCAAGTTATCCCAAGAGTTTAGAATTTTGGTTTCTGTTACGCCTAACAGCGGCGTGCACAGAGTTTTTAGACAGGGCAGGCAGAAAATTTTAAAAGCTTACTTACCAATAATACCTACTGCATGTTGGTATTGGTTCGTCGTCTTGTCGATTAAATAATGATGAATGTGATATGCCACCTCAAATATCTTTTAATAAATATATATCTGAGTTATGTAGGGTAGACAGTGTCTTTTTGTTTTTATGAACCGCACGCCACTGACGCATAATATAAGCCTAATTTATACTTGGATATTGTTTTAAAGCTATTTCCAGTCAATACCTCAATATAACATATGACAGAACCTGTCATATGTTACTGATCGAAACTTTTTGATATAGGGCTACTCCTGCCTGTAAAGGGCTCAGATTAGTTTTCACCGTTATGCCTGGTAGCGACAAGCGATGGACGTGTTTTGACTACAAATTACACATGTTATAAGAACTTCATTAGAAATTGGGTAATTGTTTAATTTCAAATTGTTTCTTTAGTATTATGTACCAGTACAGTTGAGAAAAAAATGTCCTATATATAAAAATGTTCTGCGCAGATTACCCGATCTACGAAGGTAGGTAACGCTTGCTGCGGTGAATTCTTGGACGTTAGGCAGTTGGTCCGAGGTGTTAAATGAATACCTACGGCAGTCGATACGGGTGTCAGCAGTCAAAAAGTCTGACAACTGGTCTAACCTTTGATATCAGTGTCTCGAGTCGCGGAGGTGAGCTGTCGGTTCGTGTAAAATACTTATATTTAGCCGCACTCACTCCAAACTAACGAACAAGTCCAATGTAGTTAGAAAATGGCTAGGCAAATGATGACACTCGATCAAAGAGTTAAGTAAATAAGGTCATATAGACGAAGTTATCTCGAGTAATTAAAGATGCATTCGAGTACTATATTAATTAATCCGCCAGCTGAACCCAAAATAGACAAGATAGAAAATTCACAGCTTCTGGCTACCGGGCGCCCTCTGTGTATTAATGAGTTAGAAAGCTTCACCTATATCTGATAACTACCAATACAACTCATATTCAAAAAGTATAATGCTTGTGGTAAATCCAAATGACCACGTATAAATGCTCACGACACAGCAAATCATTTTGTGTCGCTTTTCTGCGTGGAAAATACGAAATATCCAGTAATAGACAGGCTACGTTCACAAGTAATACAATATTGACGATATTCGCATATCTTTCTATATTAAACGGTGAAATAATTTTCTTTTGTTATTATTATCATCATGTATTATTATTATCTTATCGTATCTTATCTTTACGGCAGTCTAATGACGTAAAAAAGCGACACCAACGCTACAGCTACGCGACAACGGTTTCACCGCTTTCGACCAATATATGATATAAAAATGACGTTTGACAGTAGTTATCGCGTGATCTACGCCTGTCGCAAACTGATTACTCCATCGGTAATTAGGCGTTCGGTAAAGTTTCGTTGTGGCATTGAGGTCCGAGCATGAGTTATTTACTGCGTGTAAGTAGAAAAGGCCTTTTAATTTTTCCTTTAGAGTAACTTTCGCTAATGGAAAGTGGAAAGATAAGCCAGTTAAAAGTGTTGTTAAGGCTGACTGTCCAGGGTGTACCAGGGGCTCTCATGTTCCGATAGGTCTTGCAGCTTTTGCCTTCGCACTTGAAGGGACTGTAAACTAAATCTTTACAGGGTATCTTAGAGTATTTTGTGAGTGTTACTCTAATTATTATATCTTCTGTACGTATGCAGTGACGAAATAATGCAGAAAAGAGTCTTAAAAAGAAGGCTCAATAAATATTTAAGATCAAATTTTTTGCGAAACAAATGGATAGATTTTTCGATTTATTAAATTAAGAAAATTCAAAGCAAACTTATTAAAATAAATTAAAAACAACTTTAGATTTTGTCTCATTTGTTCAAGAACGTCGTATAAAAGTCAACGATTTCAACATATATTATTAACCAGTTCAATTTTCCGAGTGAATCAGTTGATGGTGATATTTCAGGAGTCATTGGCTCCGATGCTAGCATTCGTTCGATCGTTCAGCGTAGCGAAGAGTTTTGCTCCGATTTTCTTCTAGAATGTTCATATATTATTATGTCTTATTAACTCAAGACGCATAACTTTTATGGTTACTGTCTGTATTATCTTATGCAACACAATTTTTACAGTCAAATTTCAGGTAAATGCCTGATATTTTCCAGACGAAGACAGAGAGACAGAGAGACAAAGAGACAGAGAGACAGAGTTGTTGATAATCTGATGATGGGGATCTTAAAATATTTAAGTCCTTTGTTTATCTAGGCCTTAAGTAGGTGGTAGGTTCGCATAAGACTAATTTTTTTCGCCTATTTGAAACAAAAATCTTTACCTCTCTACAGATAAATCTAGAATTTAAATTAACTGAACTTATACATATAACTTCATGGCGGTTGGAAGAGGATAGCCGAGGATCGGGCTCAGTGGCGTGCATTGGGAGAGTCCTATGTCCAGCAGTGAACTAATACACGCTGATGATGATGATGATGATCATCATGAACTTCACATTCCGTATTTCAGTTTCACGGACATCAAAATAGATCAATCTTACCGATTATTTTCTACAAAAAACCTCTCAACTCGAACATTTTCCTCATAAGCGTCTATGTGATTTATGAGATATCCGCACAAGCCTTCTACGTGAGCGAATTATTGTGGTATTGTCCACAAAACAACACAACATTGGCTTGACATTTTACTGTGATATTATATTCTATGTTAGTTTTGGTAATGGAGACTTATGTGGTATGACATTTTGTTGCAAAACAGATAGAAAATGATCTTCATAGTACACAAAACATGGTGTGGACTGCCTCATTGAGGTCCTGGTGAGGTCCTGGGTCCGATTCCGCGGTCGGGCAAAGTTTTATTGCGTTTTTTTTGTATGGAAATTCTCAGTAACAGCACGGAGTCTGGAACTGTGTCCGGCGAAATGTGGGTGTAGAATGGTACACCTCTGCCTAACCCTTCTGGGGAATACAGGTGTGATGCTATATTAGTACACAAAAATATTGGTTTGCTATAAATATCTTGATATGTAAAGATAGGGTAGGAGTCTAGAATAAAAAATAGCCCATATTTTTCTTATAAAAACCCTAGGATTTTTCCTGTATCGTGGGTACAGTTTACAAACACGTGTCACATGTACACTGTCTGTAGATCATACAAATATTTATTGTAAAGGAATCGAACACGCGACACGTAACAGAAAAATACAAAAAGCTAACTACTTATGCACTATGCCAACCGTAATTCCTATAAAAGAGCTTCTTTACCTGCACTTTTTCTTATAAATGTCCATGTTCATATTAAAGCCTTGTCCGCCCAAGTTGTTGGGATGTCGCCCGTGGGCGGAATATTGTGGCATTGTCCACGATACAGACACGCTTACTTGACCTTTAACCTCTCATATTATATTGTTTTTTATTTGTTACAGAAATATCTTGGTAACAGATATTTCTTTGTCGTCTATGAAAACGAACATATTTTTTTTCGGATCCAAGCTATTTTGCATCGATGGTATATTTATTTTACCTATTTATGAAAACCTCTGGAATGCAATACTACCTATTTCACGACCAAACGAGGAAATCTTTAGTGATTGTTAGTCATAATGACAGTATGGAGGAACGCGATGTGGTATTCTTCCAATAAAAAGGGAGGATCCTCCGACCAGGCAAGGTGGTTAGCCTGGCGGGCCGAAGCCCGACAATTGATGTCGGACTTTCGTATATTTGTTAGAATCGTTGTAAACTGTCATAGTGCGATTCAGGGTTTGTTCTTGTAGCTTCACTCCGATAGATGGCGCTTTACTTTTTGTCATGTTGCGAGTAGTAGTCGCTACAACAGGCTTATGAAAAACTCTTTGCGGGGCAAAACTTGCTCGTATGTATCACAATAAGAACCTTTTATTTACAAATGATTATTAATTATATACTTCATTGTTATTATTATATGTAAGGTTTATTATTATTATAAGTTATACAAGAAAACTAACAACAAATAATAACATCATTACCTAATGCTGAACAACTAAGTTTCATGTACAGTCAACATCAAAAATAAGTAATGAACAATCAACTTTCTAAATTTCTACAATAAATTACTCATTATTTATCAGTAATGGCATCTTACTTTGATGTGGGCTGTACTTAGCTATCGTCACTCATGAGAAGAGCTATGTCTCAAGATTTAAAATATCTACAACGAAGTCTGCCCACTATTTGATGCAAACTTGCGCAGTCTGGTCCAAACCAAATAGTTCGCCGAAAAGCCATTAGTATAAACTTTGCGCATTATTTAGTGGCTGAAGTTGAGTATTTGATTTATTGGTAGGAGAAAGCGCTGAAATCTATAGCGTGGCTATTAAGTTTTAGATCACCTTTCCTCTACAACTTAAGGATCCAATTAAAAATCTTAACACGTCTAGAGCATATGATCAGACAGAATGTTTCTCAAGATTCTACCGAAGCGTCTGATAAATTTATCTGTGGGGCAGGCGTTAACTACGACGTAGGCGTTAACTCCTTTACTTATAAACGAGTGTTAGATAAAACTAATTATAGAAATAAAAAAATGACCTCGCTCATTAAACCACAAGTTCATTCACACTTTAAAGGTGCGCACACATTTATGTTCGCGCACCGAACAGCCATGTTACCGTACATACATCGCATATTACAATTCTGTGGCGTCTCTCTACAAGACTCACAACAGATTAGTTCAGATCAGTTAAGATACTCTACTTTCTTTTAAGACTATTGTTATTAATAGTTGGACATACTCCCCAAAAGTGCTGCTGGTTAATAAGTGCATTGCCAGTCGTTATATTTCACTAAATATACAACTTTTGTACACCTCAATTCACTGATACTATGCCCCAATGTGTGCTTAGGTAGTAAATTATATATAAGATCAATCGGGGACCCTGTCGACCTCAGTAGGAGACAGGAACTAAACACTGGCGATGATACGCGTCGTAACATTTCACCGAAGGTTGCCGGCATGCATAATTAAGCGTTCGGTGTTTGTCAATGAGTACGCACCCTAAAATCCCGAATTCACGGCCCATCACGCATTCCGTAAAGCAAATCTAGCGTACACCTTTGCGCCTAAAAATAACCATATTACATTGTTTACTTGACGGGCAACGTTTTAAATGTATATGTTTGTGTAGGACTGTTTTCCTGAATTATTCATGTGTTCGGGTAGATTTTTATGAGACGCCTCGGCTTCGCGTTTGCCTGTTAATGGGTGATAGTGTGTTGTTCATATTTTCGGACGTGAACCTGTGAGTTTTTGGGTGTAAGCTGAAAATATTTATCGATAGTTGAATTTCCTGATTGATAAGGTACGGGTAAAAGCTTATTGGTTTTATTTTTGCTTTTCCTGAACATCATAACGTAGGAACATTAAGCCTGTAATTCTCAAAGGGTTTGCAGAGACCTATTATGTGTCGGACGTTACTATATGCCGCTTTACGCTGTAATAGGGGTCGAGTCTATTGCCATCTTCCGGGTACGTTGCCGAACTCCGGACTGCTAAGAATTTTCTACCAGAAAAACCCAATAACTCTTTACTCGACTCATAGAATGAACCCGTTATGCTTGACCCACTAGACAAATGCAGCCGTCAGTCTGTTCCTGAAATAAAGCTATTTTTTTACGTAAATATAACCTCGAAGATTTGAGTTATGTAATGTTATCAGAGTTTGTCAAAAATATTTCAATTACGAATTGAATAACAAATTACGAAATTCATTTACGATGTGACGTCACGGGGTCCAAATTATCCAACAACCTACTTCAGCAAATTAATTTAGCGGGCTTTAGTTTGACCCCGCAACCTTTCGATCGGCAGTCAACGCCCTAGCCTCGGTTATTTTAGTCGAATTTTTATTAATTTCGTGGCTCGAAACTATAATAAAACTAATTTAAATTTGACCCTTTAAAACAAACGCGCAGGTTAATTTATTTTAGGGATAATAATTTCTAACAGACTCACAGTATAAATTATTATTAACTAACTCTTGCCCGCGATTTTAACCATGTGGAGTTTTTCCATACAATCCTAACTAATTTTTTGTTTGTTTGTTACCTTTTCACGCCTAAACCATTGAACCGATCATCATGAAATTTTACATATGTGATGTCAAGGGTACAGAAAAGGACATAGGGTAGCTACCTTTCGTCCAGAAAAAAGTACTGTTCCCGATGGAAAGAACAATAACTTTCGACGGACACGAGTGCTTTAGGACGCTAGATGGCACTACGTGTGACCCGAAAAAATGCCCAGGTTTGTAATCAATGCGGGCGAAGCTGCGGGCGGCAGTTAGTCTTTTATAAAGCTGCTAGAAACTCCGGGCTGTTACGTAACCACAAAAATTTCATACAGAAAAACCTATAAGCACTTTGCCTGAGACATCTTGCTCAATAGTGGCGTTTGCGACCATTTTACCAATGATAGCAGTATACAAAAAAATATACTCTGCCATTCAAATTATCACTTACTTCACCTAGAGCTGGTTAAACAAGGAAATATTCTCCATCTCACCTCAAGAGGAGGAATAAATGAATTGGAAATTCCGCAACATTAAAAATTTAGAACTTTTCTACCTCCTAATGGATTGTGTTGAAAACGTAAATATTCAAATGATATTTCACACAATGACTGGGGAGAACGGTAATGGTGGAAGGGAATAACTTTTCTGGTGGGAAATGGGACGTTATTTCGGCTAATTTATTTATATAATGAATCAGGTCAGATCTCAGCAAATTTAGGTTAAGTTATATTCGCTCTGTAATAGAAGAAGAATCATACATTTATAAGTGTCCCCCCGCGGCTTCGCCTGCATTGATTACCAAGCCGTGTATTTTTTCGGGTTTCACGTAGCGCCATCTAGCCTCCTAAATCAATTGTGACCGTTGAAAGTTATGGTTCTTTCCCTCGGGAATGGTACTTTTTTTCTGGATGAAAGGTACCCTATGACCTTTTCTGTTCCCCTGATAATGTATATGCAAAATTTCATGATGATTGATTCAGTGGTTTAGGCGTGAAAAGGTAACAAACTTACTTTCGCATTTAAAATACTAGCTTCCGCCAGCGGCTTCGCCGGCGCCGTTTACGAACCCTAAGATTATCCCGGGATAAAAGTAGCCTATGTACTATTCCAGACTATAATCTATCTCTGTGCCAAATTTCATCCAGATCGTTCTGGCGTGAAAAAGTAACAAAGATCCATCCATCCTTCCATCCTCACAAACTTTCACATTTATAATAGTAGTAGGATAGTAGGATAGTAGGAAGTAGGATAGGATTAGTTAGGATAGTCGGCAAAGCAAACGTAGGTACTTAACAACTGGAAAAATATTGTTTACGAAGGTAAAACATCATGTATCTACCAATGTAGTGCAATGGTAACATTATTTACTGTCATCCGGGTGTTTAAAACTAATTTAATACATAAAATAATATATATTTTTCACTAGCAACACTTTTTAACACCGATTTTTTTATGTGTTGGCAACTCTACTCGTAAAAGAAATACAGAACACTTATAGAAAAAAATACACGTTATACAAGTTAACGAGTTTATACAAATACCTTCTTCCTCCATCCGAAAAATGTAATTAATGGCCGAAAGAAACAAACAAACAAAACAAGAATTTTATTTTTCAGCAATAAATCTTAGAACACACGTCAAAACAATAACAAGTCCTACCAATCATAACAATGTATACAGCGGGACATGTTACCAGAATGTAAAAGTAAACTAAAACAAAAGCTACAAAGTGAATTATATTATATCTGCTCATACATTATGCATTGAACGAGATACAATCCGATTGAATCGCTATTTTATGAGATAAACAACACGTTTGTACTCCGTTCTTCCGAGAATATTTTATATAGGTAAGTACATATTTTATTATATCATTGTTCTGAAAGTAGACTGGTACATGGAAAGTTCCCCCAAGTGTCGATACAAAGCAAATAGGACTTTGAGACCCCTCCAGGACTGAATGCAGTTGCGGAGAACAGTCCATGCCCAATTTGTTCATGTTTCGCTTGTATCATCTGCAAAAAGCTAGGTATAATTCTGCAGAAGTTGTAAAATTGTAAGACTGTACAATGGGAGCAACATTAATTTTTTGACAGTTCGCAATTCTCTCGCAGTTAGCTCAAGGAGCTTTCACTGCATAACCGGGGTAATGACGAGACCAAAAGGGCCTCCAGCCAAAAGTGTGAGCCACAGACACTCAAGAAGAAGAAGTACCAATAGTAGTCAGCTTCGTGGAGAATCACTGATTGACCATGAGCATAACATGAATAAATAATCTTATATTTACAACACAGAAAGAGGCTGGGAATGAGAAGCACCTTACTACAAAATTAATTAATCTAAGATTCTATCTTTCTCTAGTGAATCAGTTCCGAGACTGACAGACAACGCCCAGTTTGAAATCCTCCTGACCGAATTTCGGTCACGGCGGCCAATCTCACAGGAGATTAGCCAACTACGCAGGAAATATTATAGAGCTCAAGTGTGTGCGCAAACACAGGTGCACTCTTTATTCCTTCACTCTCATAGTCCGATGGGACGGTAATCTGACTACCGATAAGAACTTTTATTTATGTTAAAATTGATCAAATGCTTATATGCTGTTGATATACCAATAAATAAATAAATCATAATATCAGCTAGCAGAATTCATTCAGCTAGACAGAGGAATTTATGATAACGCATCAGTTTAATATGGACCCAAGATTTTTTGTCCCAAAATATCCATCGATCCGATCCTCCGCCATTCTTTTTACGTCCAATCCGATTTATATGTAATGACTCCGATTTTTCATATTTCTGCTGACTGTCAAAGGCAGGTACAGTATAGAGCTGTGTATTAATATTGGGAAAGTATTTCTTGTGTGGCTAAAGAAATTGGAATTCGAGACGATTATTTTGTAACAATTTCGCTTTGAGAACGGGTCGTTATACGAAAAGGTTATTTCGTTATTGTGTGGTGCGCGTTGAAAACGGACCAAGATTTTTAGGCGTGGATGATGAACTTGATAATTTGGAATAATAAATAATATAATAATAAAAACGTTTATTGCAGGCATGGATGCCCATAGAAAACATAGAGATAACAATTTAACAATTAACAATTTAGTATACAATTTGATTTGAATAAATGCTGTATATATTTTTTTAAATGTAAATAGTACTTTACTCATCAATTTAAATATTTAAAGTAAAAAAAATATATTCCGTAGATTTTTATACCTGTATTATTTACTGGAATTAATATTTAATAGTTATAATGGTAAAAATTATATGATAATGGTACTATTCATTAACTATTTACAAGAAAACATAGCATCATGCATGTTACGAATACGATATATATACGAAAAAAAAAAAAAAAAAAAAAGGTCTCGATGGTGATTGTAGTTCGCCAACCCGCCCCGCCCGCCCGGGCCAGCGTGGTGGACTAAATTTAAACCTTCTTATTCTGAGAAGAGGCCCTTGCCCAGCGGTGGGACAGCAATGAGCTGAATTTATTGATTATAAGGATAACAGAAGCGTATTAACCGTTATGGGATAAAAATAAAACAATGGACGTCAGCCACCAACACATACGTCATCAGATAAGATATCACACAATTACTACTCAAGTTGTTGATGAAGAATACATACATTTATGACACCATACGCCATCACACACCCGTAATAATACAAACACTATCATTAGAGCGATAAGTTCCTCATATATATGGATTTGTGAGATTAGACGACAGTAATCTGTTTGTAACAAACATGCAACAATGATCCATGGTCAAGGGGAAATTATGACTGTAATATATACCTAGATTATGTCGTCGTGATGATAGTATGTGTGTATAGTCTCGAAGCTAGGTGTATAACATAACTTTATAGTGTATACAATATTCTAAATTAAAAAGAGTAACCCTGAACTTATAAACAGCAGATCTAGAAAGAGGTGGCGTGATGACCTAGACGCGTACCAGAGGAGCTGGTTTGAGGTAGCACAGGATAGAAATGGGTAGAAGAATTTGGGGGAGGCCTTTGCGCAGTTTGGACTAAATAAATAGAAAACCCGTGAACTTGTTTTTCAACAGACACGTCCGTTGCTGACGACATATGTCTCCCATTGATTAAAAGTTTGCAAGTAGCATCAGGCCTGAATTCTACGAATGTTTAGGCACAGGTGAACTATTGTACAACCCCCATTTCCCATGTAATAGGAGGCGAGCCTATTGCCATCTACCGGGCATGGTTCCGGACTCCAAGCTGTTACTAAGAATTTCCATATAGAAAAAGTCAGTAACACTGCCCGTCCTTGGAATCGAACCTAGGACCTCATGCTCAGCAGTCACGCTTGCGACCACTAGGACAATGAAGCAGTCCTATAAAATGGATTCCATTATATTTAAGGTATCAAATTAGATTACTTAATGATGATGTGCCTGAATAAGCAATAACAGTTTACGTGAGCAAAGCAGGCATCGGTTATAATTTATTCGAAAACCGTGGATTCCATCTCAAAAAAAGGTCGTCAAATTCACGTGACCTACTTACAGCTAATTCCAGTCTCCATTTTCTGCATGTAATTTTCCAGTTTAACGAACACAACAACAGCGAAACCTAGTTTGAAACAAAAAGACTAACAACAGGCCCCGCTGTCATGTCGCACAAAACGCGTCAGTTTTGCCTCAAAGCGGGCTAGATCAAAGAGACTGAGCGACTGACATTCTTTGGATATCAATACTGAATGACTGGCATGCCAGCGGGGCACTTACATTACGGCTTTATTGTTATGGAATAAATTTACTACAATAAGAGTTTTTGTTTCTGGAGATAAAGTATACGAAAATGGAAATATACTAGTCTAATACTTACTGTTTCTGGACGATACGGTTGTGTGATAAAGCTCTACGCATTGGGAAGTCCAGTTCAAGGTATTCTAAATAAGATAATAGTAGTAATATTAAGACATGATGTATCTACTACAAATAATCATGCCTGTATTTCCTGAAGGGTAGAGGTGTTTACCACAATACACTACTAATTTTTGGCCATTTCATTACAGTCCGATGCAATAGCGGGTGACCCTAATGACATCTACTGGACACAATCCAAAAAAACCAAGTTGCTACTGAGAATTTCTGAGACACAAATCCTGGATCCCAAGATTACGTCACTGCTACAAACTAATAGCAAATTATAAAAGGTCAAATTGATTTTGCCTATTGAACATACCTTGGAAAGACACGTACCACCAAATAACATTCAAATCTCTAATCTAACAGTTACACTCCAAGACGACTTCATAAAACTACCAATAAAACATTTCGATATTGCCGGCTTCAATGGCGTGTCACCAGCGTGATGACGACTAAACACGCACTTCATTGAGGATCGCGTGACACCGACACTACACGTATTTCATTAAAACTACGACTTCTGCTATAGACACAAAGAGAGATTGCTAAGAAGTTCCACTTCATGCGTTTCCACATAATCTACGTATAGATTCCGTTCATGTCACACGTAATCACACCGCTGCTAAAAAGAACACCTCATAACTATTCAAAATAATTTCGATCAATATTCTATGTTCAGTAAACAAATAATTAGTTTAATTTGAGAATTATACGCGAATGTCCCAGACTGAGAAAAAGCGTTACGTTGACGTTACATTAACGCCGTAAAAAAAGAAGAAGCGTTAACTACGAAGGAATCCTCAGTAACCAATGAACAGTATCCCGAACACAAACGTTTCAATTTACGTGAAATTGAAATGCTGGTTTTTTATCGTGTGTGTGCCGTTTGTGGCGAACGCTCGTTGTGAGCATCCATGTCTATATTGCTTCTTCAATACGACCGACCGTGCGAAATGGCACAAGCCTCGTTACTAACTGCTTCGGTTTTAAGATCTTTATTTCTTGAAAAGAACAGAAAAGACAATGTCACTTACATGAGAACTATAATTTTGTACAATATTAATTATAACCCGGTGAGGGTAGTTAACTAGTTATTCAAAGATATCCGTCACAAGACACGTCTTCGTTTCATTATACAAACGAGTGGTTGGTCCAAGTTATACACGATGTTCAAAAAAGTGTGTCATTGTTATAAATTTAGGCAAATTTCTATTTTTTGAAATGTTGAATGACGTCGGTTCCTTGACCTTCTTCATTATACAATTAATTAGATTATGCCTTTAACATGAACTGGACCTTCTGCAGATTTCTCTTTGTTGTAGAACTAGTACCGTTCCACGAGTACTATTTACGTAGTAACTTTATGTAATTTGTGGAACTGTGTCGGTTCATTGTGAATGAAACTAACCACACAGGAATGTATTCTGGAATTTAGTTTTCGACTCCATTGACTAGTTTAAACATTCGTTGGAACTGTTTAATTAATGAATCAGAGCTATTTTGAATCTAGATCATGTTTAAATTTGTTAGTGCATCCATTGACGGCTTTTATCGTCCATCAAGTTGTTGTATACAGGGGCTCGTAGATAGATAGCTACTGCGTAGATCAGTAGATCTCCGATGTTAAGCAGTCGTTGCTGCGGTCAGCTCTTGGATGGGTAACCATTCGTTATATACTGAGACCTCTCCGTGCCTCTGAAAACATTAATAAGTTGTGGCAGGCCTTGTGTCATACGAATTCATATGACAAGCAGCCCAAAAAGGAGTCTGACAATCGGTCTAACTTTAGAATATCAGTGTCTTAAAAAGGTTGTTTGTTGGTTTCTGATAAAAAATTCAGTAAAGTTAAATAAAATATACTATATATATAAATATACTACTCAAAGACACTCTTGATATAATCAGTTCACGTTACAAAGCTTTAGATCTGCATACTTTAATTAAAAGCTAAATAGGTAATTAACTGATATCCAAACCAAATTGTTACATCAAAAACAAAGAAAAACATAATATAGTCGGCATTTCCACTTTCTGCGAAGAAATACCCAGACTTTTTTGGTAAATTATTTAAACTACTCATATGTACTTATTGAGGGTTCAAAATGTATGTTAATATAATCTAATATTAGAGCATTTATCGACAACATTCCAGCGATCTATCAGTTTATGTAAACCAACCGCAAACCAGACTAAACTAATAAATTCTAATGATGATTGATCTCAACAACGAAATAAGAAGGTCATAGTGGATTAACCTGAAGATTCTTCTTAAGGACTTCTGATAATAATTGCAATAAAGTGTAATTCATTGTGTTTTTAACCGACCTCAAAAAAGGAGGAGGTTCTCCATTCCACTGTATGTTTTTTTTTTGTATGTTTGTTACCCGATCATTCTCTTCTCCAAAAAACCCAAAAACAAAACCAACTAAAAAGCAAAAAATATATGTTTTATTATACAATATAGTAATTGTATATTGAAGTCGGTGCCAAGTAAAACATGCCATGATAAACCGAGACGATTGGTGAAGTGCATTTGTCGTGTCCGACGCATAATTCGCCTCGCACTCGACAATTTTTATGTGAACTCGTTGTTTAGAGACCCTGTTTGAGCCTGACCCTGTTTAGAGAGCTCAAATGACTTTTATAAAGGACGATATTTTTGCCTATTTATCTTATTCTTCCAATATTATCATTTTTTGTAAATCAGCTGAAAATCCAGCTTAACATACAACTTTGTGGGTGGTACCTCGACGTGTCCACACTACGTACGGACTTTCTCGGCCAAAATAGGTTAGGTACATCAGCCACATGAGAGCAAAACACCCATGCTCTCAAAAGAGATGGAGATTTTTTTTCATTTTTCTAATCTTTTTTCTAATATTTTTCTACCTATAAAGTTTGTTGATTGCTGTTAGCTTAGGCATAAGACATGACATGTAGTTTAGGCATAATATTGGGGCAATCCATGTACATCTTAAGCTGCTCATCTGCAAATTGAGACTCTATGCACATATAAATAAGACTATATCTAATTATGTTAGTTAACATTCTGAATATTGCATGAGTTTCTATAGCTAGTTTAAGTATTAATGACTGGCTCAATAGTCTAGTGATCGTAAGCGCGACTGCCGAGCATGAGGTCCTGGGTTCGACTCTCGGGTCGAGCAAAATGTAATTGAGTTTTTCTGTATTGAAATTCTCAGTAGCAGCACAGAGTCTGGAACTGTGTCAGGTAGATGGCAAATAGGTTCGCCAACTATTACATAGGACTCAAGAGTGGCATCAGCGAAATGTGGGTGTGTGTTGTTACTTTAAGTATCGACAATACTATTTTATATTAGATTCACTTTACATATCTGGACATTCTTGATGTTTCAATAGGTATTTTGTATTCTTTTTTGTATTTTTTTATTTCTGTTTTATCCGCTTTGATCTGTTTATCCCGTTTTTAGTTTATATTCGAAACATTTGTTTAACTCATGTTGTATTGCCTCATTGTGTAAGTAGCATTCTATTAAGTTTGTATTTTTTCTTATATAATGCATGTTAATTTAAGATTTTAATTGTAAATTAACTTTTTGTTTTTGAAAAGAGTATCCATGGAGTTTCTTGCCGGTCTCTTCTCCATAGGACCTACCCCCTTTGGAACCGTGCGCCTAGAGTCTCGACTTTTTAAAAGTGCCTGAAAAGGCCTACTTGAAATAAAAAACTTTGACTTTGACTTTGACTTTGACACCATTCAAAACTCCATCCATCGCATGAAGGAAACCCTGACTGAAGGTCATAATGAAATTTCTAAGCTTAAAATGTCTAGCATTATCAAAGATATATAGCAAAACCGTGAAACAATAATGATATTCAACTGAATACAGATTTCAGCCGCTATTAAATTAATATTCAGATTCATGGCAGACTGAGCCGAAGGAGTCACAAAGGAAAATAGATTTCAAGCTTAATTCCTTTACAAATTAGGATTATGGGGTCAAGATTAAATAGATTTGTATAATTCAAACGATTTGCTGGAATCATGGCCATTATCATAACTCAGAACGAGTCTCCTGCTGCCTTCTGGTTTCTGAGGAATATTTGGAAATTCAAACTGGCTTTCGATCGCCGTAATTGCATCTAGAATTGTCATTATTTTTTTATAATTTAGCCATCACAAGAATTTTATCCTTTAACGTCGTGTTTACAATCATAAATTTCATAAGCGCATACACAAAACAACTATCTGTAGGTCATATATATTTTTTCGTGCGGGAGTCGAACTTGCGACCCGTAGAATGTCAATCGCTTAGCCAGTAAAAGAAAGAAAAAAAGTTTATTAGTCATCACAATAATCACACCATATACACTATAAACATACATACTAGTGGGCTAACTGTGGCGTCGAAGATAAGGAATGAGTCTGCAGCGACTACTACTCGCAACATGGCAAAAAGTAAAGCGCCATTTATCGGAGTGAAGCTACAACAACAAATCCTGAATCGCGCTATGAAAGTTTACAACGATTCTAACACGTATACGAATCTCCAACTTCAATCGTTGGGCTCCGGCCCGCCAGGCTAACCTAAGCCTGGTCGGAGGATCCTCCCTTTTCAATGGAACAACATCATACCTCGTTCCCCCATAGTGGTGCCCCGACGTTTACATAATGGATAAATACCTCCATTCTATTGCATCACTCTTTATGGTCTTGTGCCAACGTCCTTGATTACTTCCCCACAATTATAAGGATGTTATCCGATTTATACCGACGCAAAGTCAAATGGCGACAGTAAGCAAAGGTCAATTTTATTCTCAGTTTAAAATAAGGTGACTGTCTCATTGGTCTAGCGGCCTCAAGCGCGCGATTGCTGATCGTGAGGTCGTGAGTTCGATTCCCGGATCGGGCAAAGTGGTATTGGATTTTTTTGTATAGAAATTTTCAGAAGCTGCACGGAGTGTGGAACTGTAATAACGGCATTGGCGAGATATGGGTGTACATGGACACCTCTGCCTAACCCTTCGGGGAATACAGGCGTGATGCTATGTATGTTGTTTTCTGTGTTTAAAATAATGTTGTATAGGTACAGTCAGCATCAAAAAGATGTATACACGTAGCGAAATTCAAAACCGAGTTTTTGAGGAAATAGTGCTTGAAATTTTAACTAATTTCATACATAGTATCTATAGTAACATATTAAATTTTATGATTTTAATCAATAACTTTTCAAGGACA
This sequence comes from Shargacucullia verbasci, assembly GCA_947562105.1. Lineage (NCBI taxonomy): Eukaryota > Metazoa > Arthropoda > Insecta > Lepidoptera > Noctuidae > Shargacucullia > Shargacucullia verbasci. The sequence goes on along the minus strand of OX387294.1, from coordinate 12,925,266 downwards.
AGCGTTTGAATTTCGCTACATGTATACATGTTTTTGATGCTGACTGTACAAGTTTTAACAATACACTATCACTACACTACACTATCAATAGTCAATTGAAAGAAGTTATTTTGTACACTCAAAAAAAAAAGATTGTTGAACAAGTGCGAATTTTACTTGTTTAAGTATTTCATGTTTAATCCTAAAAAGAAAATTATAATACCTATAAACCATACATGATTATTGGCGATAAAGTCAACATGATCAAAATATTGATAATCACACATTATTTTTCCTAATAACTAACTTGTTTGAAACAGTCATTTCAATTATCAAGTCAGATGGTATGGTTTATTTTAAACAACTTCACTGATGAACACGATTAAGAACTTATTTATTTTTAGTATGATATTTGTTTAAATCAGTGATAAAGTTAGCTTTATTGCTAGCAAACAAGTAGCTTTATGTTCCCATATATGAACATTTTACTTGATAAAAACTAACAAAAACTTTATGGCAGCCATAATATATTTTTTTCAGTGTAACGCGCCCCATATATCATTTGTTTCCTGTATCTCTAATAATATCAAATATTCTACAAATATTGGCGCTGCCACTACCAGCATCAAGAGAACGAAGCTCAAAGAACGGTAACATGAGAAAGACTTATTTGCCAATATAATAAGGGTAAATATAACTTTGCTCGCATACAAATACATAAAGAGGAACACAGATAGACTTTTATTACATTCGTCAAAAATAGACATTGAATTAATCCTTCCAAAATAATATTTAATGTATATTCTTAGTAAAAACTGCCTCATTGGTCTAGTGGCCACAAGCACGACTGCTGAGCGTGAGGTCCTAGGTTCGATTCCCGGGTTGTGCAAAATGTTTTTGGGTTTTAATATTGAACCCTTCAGCCTAAAACCGTCACGCATTAAAAGTACTACATACTTAATAATATGTAGTCAGTCTTACTCTTTCAGGCACCAGTGGTGGGGGTACCTATGCTAAGCAATCCATTCTCTTAGTTGCTATTCATAATTTTCACGTGCGTGTCGTAATATCGTCCTCTCAGTAACATACATGCTAAACGCAATATAGCTGATATTACAACACAACACGCTAATGGAGGTCACGCGTTATCTATCAGTTACCACGCTACACATCGTGTGGATCGACTATTTTCGTAGCGCGGTGTAAATTGAGGAAAATTGATTTGATTACATAAATATTTTTATGGTAGCTACCAGTGGCATGCGGTGCATAAAGACAAAAAGACACCGCCTACCCTACATAACTCAGATAAATATTTATTATAAGATATTTGAAGTGGCAAATCACATACATCATTATTTAATCGACAAGACGACGAACCAATACCAACATGCAGTAAGTATTATTGGTAAGTAAGGTTTAAAAATGATCTGCCTACCCTGTCTAAAAACTCTGTGCACGCCGCTGGTAGCTACATATATGGGTTCGTATCTACATTGCTATCGCCAAGAACACTCGATCTGTTTTTGGATGGGTGAGCGTCCTTCACATACCGAGATTCCTCCGTGCCTCTAAAAATATTACCCAGTTGGTTCCAGTAGTCAAACAACTTCCCATGACAGTCGTTATAGGTGTCAGTAGCCCGAAAAGTCTGACAACCAAGAACCTTAGAGTATCAGTGTTTCCCAGTAATTGGGTGGCGGAGTTCAGATGGCAGGCACTCTGCAGTGGAGCTTGTGACCACTAGACCAACGGGGCAAGCATATATATTTATTATTATTTTATTAAAATCCTACATAATAGGTTGGGAAAAAATAAATCCACTATTTCTCGGTAGGTGGCTGTAGTGATCGATAACTCGTAAAGTATCGAGGAAACAATTTACAGATTTATGCTAGTTGCAAAGGTGAAATTTTGCACTAAAAAAAATTCTAATGCTATTTTTTGTTTGGTCCATTCACTAGTAAGTTACAGTGTGTTAAAAAATGGAAATCAACAAAGAGAAAATTCGGCACATTTTACAGTTTTTCTTTGATAAAGGCGAAAATGCAAGCCAGGCGGCTGTAATTGTGAATTGTGTTTATCGCCCCGATACTGTAACAGCCAATTACGTGCAATTTTGGTTTCGTTCCGAGGTATTTTTGATGTTAATGTAGCACCTGGCACAGGTAGGCCCATTGTAAAATGTCGATAACATCACAGAAATGGTCGAAGTTGATGTCAGCAGTCGTAGCATCGCCCAGGAGTTAAAAATTGTCCATAAAACAGTTTTAAACCATTTGCACAAAAAACTTTAAAAAAAATGGGTTTATTTGTCCCTAACATATTATTATTACCTGCTTACTACCTCAACTTGTTTGGAAAAATAACGTTCAATAAAGGTAATAACCGTATATGATATTCATGAATACAGTACTTACGTAAATAGAGAGAGATTTGCGGCCCAACGGCAACCGATCCATCTACTAACGAAAAATGGTCCTCAAATCTATCGCCATCATATTCCTATTTTATATACAGATTCACATAAACACCTTTGTGTAAATATCTTTGAATATTTTACCTGTACTTATTAGTGTATATTACCTATAGTAAAACTCGATGGAATTTATTTCTGTACTAGCTTCCGCAGGCGGCTTCGCCCGCGTGGATTACGAATCCGAGCATTTTCCCGGGATAAAAAGTAGCCTATATGCTATTCCAAACTATAATCTATATTTGTGCCATATTTCATCTAGATCCGTTCCGCCGCCGTTCTGGCGTAAAAGGGTAACAAAGATCCATCCATCCATCCATCCTCATAAACTTTCGCATTTATATAATACTATAGTAGCTTCCGCGCGCGGCTTCGTCCGTGTGGTTTACGAATCCGTACATTTTCCCGGGATATAATGTAGCCTATGTGCTATTCCAGACTATAATCTATCTCTGTCACAGATTTCATCCAGATACGTTCAGCCGTTCTGGCGTGAAAGAGTAACAAAGATCCATCCATCCATCCATCCCAACAAACTTTCACATTTATAATATTAGTAGGATTAGTAGGAAGTAGGATAGTAGATATTTTTACTTAATGAATGTAGATACTCTAGTTTCGAAATGGACGCAGAAACAAATGTTTGGTTACGATTTGTCTGTCTTCTTTAACACTTCATTCAAAGTTTATGAAATCGCTGATTGTTATTAGAACCATTGTACACAATTCTGCTATGTGTTTGACACCTACAAAAATAATAATATGTAGAGTGAGAACGTACTACACTGCTACTACAGATTAAAAAATGGACAAAAAAAATTAGTAACATTTTGAAAAAAAAAAAAAAAAAAAAAAAATGAACAATCCCTATCAAAAAGTGGACCACAGCCTAAAAACTCTTTATAAAAATTTTGTACTGTTCATTTTCCGTTTGCCGGAGTTTGTATTATTATTTTTCTCGTTTTACCTGCTATTATGTGCAGCCTGACATTGTGTGGCAGAAATTGCCAAGAGCCATAACACCACCTATCTCTACATTTGTATCTCTTTTCTGTTTCTAGTGTGCAATAAAGTGTATTGTATTATCCAAAATGTAGCCACCTATGAAACACAGCTTTATTAGAAATATTAACACATAGTACGTTCATCCACAGAGCACGAGCCACTGAGTATCGATTTAATGCTACCCTACACAATCGATGCATGACCGCCACTACTACAAACGATAGTCGATTGGTTATCGCTTCAGTTTTAATTGCAATGATTACATTAGTCAAAGTTGTCAATTTCAAATGGGTCTTTGCGGCACTTTTAAAAAGTCGAGACTCTAGGTGCGCTGTTTCAAAAGGGGGTAGGTTTTATGGATAAGAGACCGGCATGAAAGTCCAAGGATAATCTTTTGTAAAAAAAATTGATTTTAATATAAAGTAAAACAAAATAAAACGTTACATTAATCAATGTGGTATGTAGTGTTTCGAATAAAAATAAATAATAATAAATAAATATAAATAAATCCTATCCTATCCTATCATACTAATCCTACTAATATTATAAATGTGAAAGGTTGTGAGGATGGATGGATGGATGATGGATCTTTGTTACTCTTTCATACCAGAACGACTGAACGGATCTGGATGAAATTTGGCACAGAGATAGATTATACCTAGTTTGGAATAGCACATAGGCTATTTTTTATACCGGAAAAATGTACGGGTTCGTAAAGCACGCAGGCGAAGCCGCGGGCGGAAGCTAGTAAATAAATAAATAATGAATTGAAAAACATTAGTACTGCGCCAACCGGGGTGTGAAATACTACTGCGTCGATAGAAGGGTCACTATATAATTTGAAGTTAACCTTATCGCTATAGGTTCAGCCTGATGGGTCAGCCAACACGGGATTTACGAGTTTCAAGTACAGTTTGATTAATCGTTCAATATCTACGGTTGAGGGAACTGTCTGAATATTTGTAATGGATGGTGGTTTGAGATTTTGAAATAGGAGCTATGGATGTTGGTTTTATCGGGCTTGTCTCTGTACGTTTTATGATAGTATTTTAGGTTTATAATATGGTTAAAATTAAGCTTCTCTAATGCCACTCCCACACAATAACTAGCATGAAAAATAAAACATTTTTTTTTACTTTGTTCCACACTAGGATTTCTCCTATGTCGTGGACAGTTTACAAGTAAACGTAAGACCCATGATCAATAATTGCATTATGCATTTTCAAGTACCTACCGAACGATCAGTTCGCAATTAATATTGCCGTAAATTCAATTACCCTTCTCGGTCAACGCAATAATCGATTTAGCTAACGTGTTAGTTACCCGTGAAACAATCGAAAGGTTTGATCGATAAACGGCTCCCACCTTTGTCTGGAACTTTCACACCCACGTCACTATTACAATATTTGATCACATGTGCACATATGATCAAGTATTGTAATACTGTGGAACATTTCAAAAGCTCTAAATATAGTGTAGACCAGCGATACTCAGAGTGTGCTCCGCGGAGCCCTATAGGTCCGAAAAGTCTCTGGGGGCTCCGCAAAAATACTGATCATTCTTTTCACAGTCAATTCTACGCTGACATCAAACAATAATTGATTAAAAGTAAATAACAATTTCATACCTCCCATTAGATGAAATCCCAAAAAGATCGAAACAACTACCTATAGATCATAATATTATTTGTTCCGTACAGGAATCTAACCCGCGACACGTAGCATAGAATGCTAATCGCTTAGCCACTGCCCCAGCCGTGTCATCAAAAGTTTTTCTTACGTCCACATAATCATGTAGGGTTGTATACAATATGCCATCCATCTTGCATCTTACAAATAGTTAGTGAACTCTAATGGCCCACGTTTATGGTCGACTAATTAATTTCATTAGGGCTTTTGGGACGGTAGCTTGAGGAGCGGAGGATAAATAAATGACTGGTGTATGCAAAACTGAGGGGTTGGGAAATTAGCTATCTGCAGTCCTCGACGTCGATCATCGTTATTAGATAGTCAAAAATGTATGAAAAAATTTGAGCGACCGCATATCGTTGACGCGCGCACATTATTTTAGACTTAAGATTTCGCTATGATTTTCATACACTTTTGGGTTAGGTTTACTGTGCAGCCTAAAGGATTCTGTTTGGTATGACATTGAAAAATTGTATATTGAAAAAACATGGGTCATGTGCGATACACGGGTAATACCCGAAAGTTTAGCTAAAGGCGCACACATTTTGCCAATGCCGTTATTATGTATTACTTACTATCAGACAAGACAGACGTTGCTCTGCCCGAACCTATCCTAGAACTCAATCGCAGTGCCATCTACCGGGTCCAGTTGAAAATTGAATCTAAACTATCTAGGGACCCACTCAAACACATGCAAAAAATATCATCAAAATCGGTCCAGCCGTTTAGGAGGAGTCCAGTGACATCCATATGTACAGTATAGTTGTAGGTACATATAAATAATAAAAATTCCTTAAATTTACAAATAAAAATATTGAGGTTGACTCATCGGGATAAAAAATATCTTATCCCTCAAGTTGAGCCAAATAATACACATTTACAACATTTCATCAAAATCGGTCCAGCCGTTTAGGAGGAGTCCAGTGTATAAATAATAAAAAATCCTTAAATTTACAATAAAAAATATTGAGGATGACTTATCGGGATAAAAACTATCCTATTCCTCAAGTTGAGCCAAACAATACACATTTAAAAAAAATCATTAAAATCGGTTTAGCGGTTTCGGAGATTAGCGTTAACGAACATCGCGACACGGGATTTTTATATATAAAGATATACTGTTGTACAAATGGTGGGGACCACCTGAAGCTCAGTACTGTGCTTATACGCACATCAAATATTGAGCTGGATCCCTTAGCGCACATATACTGTAGATCCTATCTTTTACATATTTCTTTTTTTTTAATGTATCTTGTATGTGTGTGGCAAAATAAAAGTGGTTTAATTTGTAATAAATGGATGCCATGTATTAGGGGGCGCGCCCGTTACCCCCTCTTCTCCCCCTCTTCTCTCTCCAAATAGCCTAAGTCAACCCTTTTTACGTATTCAGTCAAAATGCCTTTAAATTACATAAATATTAATGAATGCTAATAATGCGTTTTCATTCAGGCACTTTGAATAAATCTGGATATTTAACCTAGAATATAAATGGACCATTAGACTTATTTTTCCGTTAACGATGGACCAGGCCAACTGAATCACACGCTGCTACTAAACTGCCTCATTTGTCTAGTGGTCCCAAGCATTGCTGAACTTGAAGTCGTGAGTTCAATCTTTGGGTCGGGCCAAGTGCTATAGAGTTTTTCTGTATGAACATTTTCAGCAGTCGCACATTTGAAAATGTGTCCGATAAACGGTAATAAGCAAACCCCTCATTCCATGTAGCTTAATAACTCATCGTCTGCCTAGCCTTTTTCGCAATAACATTGGAGTCGCACGGGTAGTCGCATACACCAGTAATTTATTTATCCTCCGCTTCTCAAGCTACCGTCCCAAAAGCCCTAATGAAATTAATTAGTCGACCATAAACGTGGGCCATTAGAGTTCACTAACTATTTGTAAGATGCGAGATGGATGGCATATTGTATACAACCCTACATGATTATGTGGACGCAAGAAAAACTTTTGATGACACGGCTGGGGCAATGGCTAAGCGATTAGCATTCTACGCTACGTGTCGCGGGTTAGATTCCTGTACGGAACAAATAATATTATGATCTATAGGTAGTTGTTTCGATCTTTTTGGGATTTCATCTAATTGGAGGCATGAAATTGTTATTTACTTTTAATCAATTATTGTCAGGCTAGAATATAGAATTTTCGTGGAGCAGAGATTTTCAAAGCCATAGGGCTCCGCGGAGCGAACTCTGAGTATCGCTGCTCTACACTATGTCTAGAGCTTTTGAAATGTTCCATAGTATTGCACATATGATCAAATAATGTAATACTGACGTGGGTGTGAAAGTTCCAGACAAAGGTGGAAGCCGTTTATCGATCAAACCTTTCGATTGTTTCACGGGTAACTAACACGTTAGCTAAATCGATTATTGCGTTGACCGAGCGGGGTAATTAAATTTACGGCAATATTAATTGCGAACTGATCGTTCGGTAGGTACTTGAAAATGCATAATGCAATTATTGATCATGGGTCTTACGTTTACTTGTAAACTGTCCACGACACAGGAGAAATCCTAGTGTGGAGCAAAGTTAAAAAAAAGTTTTATTTTTCATGCTAGTTATTGTGTGGGAGTGGCAGTAGAGAAGCTTCATTTTAACCATATTTTACACCTAAAATACTATCATAAAACGTACAGAGACAAGCCCGATAAAACCAACATCCATAGCTCCTATTTCAAAATCTCAAACCACCATCCATTACAAATATTCAGACAGTTCCCTCAACCGTTTATGACAGTTTATGACGTCATTGTTACGGGTTGGTAATAAGTGAAATGTTCATAAAACGTGTAGAGTTGTACTCAACAAATGTATAATACACACTTAGCGAAATTCATGTTTATTATAGACTAGCTTTTGCCCGCGACTTCATCCACGTAAACTACGTGCAGTATATAATTTATAGCCTCTAGCACTCAGGAATAATGTAGCTTTACCGGTGGAAGAATTTTTAGAATCGGATCATTAGTTCCAGAGATTACCCCCTACATAAAAATTTACAAACAAATTTTACCTCTCTATAATATTAAGTATAGATAAAAATAGTAACTGAAATCACAAAATTGAATTCTTCGCAAAATCAAGTTTAAATTTCGCAACGCATCGGTTTGAGGTTGACTCTGCCTGTTTAGTTTATTATATTCAAGAAGTATATCGTAACGTAGACGTTATTAATTATTATTATTATATTTTCAGTTTAAAAAAAAGAGAAACAATGAAAATTTATCGAGTTTGGGATTATAATTTAAAATACACTTTAATTAATGTGGATAATGTAAATCAAAATTATCTTTCAAAATTTCTCATAAGAGGCTTAAGATGCTGCTTATCTTTGGCTATTGTCTAACTAATGACACCACTATCTCTTGGATAAGAGGATTAACCTTGATTCGTGAGAATACTATTCTGACCCATTGCTCAGATCGAGCAATTATGCAAGACTTATGCAGAGTTGAAAGATAATTGAATAAAATGATTGTGGTAATATTGTGTAAACATCATAAATAAGTGTTAAAATTATATTTTTCTTTTTCTTATAGGCACTTCAATAATATAATTAGTTCTTACGCTCTTCAAGTCACTAGTGGAAAGGTTTCTCTTAGACAGCCGTGTTTCATTTAACATCAGGTGGGTTACTCTTGTCTTAATGTCTTTTAGCTCAAAAAATATCAGAATATCGTCTCAAATTTAAAAATGTGGCATCTCACTAAGATTGCGACCTGATATTAATTGTTAATCATTAATCATTTAGAATTATTTTAGAAGTAAGGGAGCAGGATTTATTTTGGTTATATGTGTACTTTAAAGTACAGTTAAAAAAATGTTTTAAAAATGAGTGTTCTCATAATTTATTATTATAAAATTACCTTCTTTGAAAAAAATATCTTAATTAGTAGTCGCTTAGTGGTCGAAATTCGACCGTAATATATATATTTTTTTATTTAAAACTTAATTTCAAGTAACATAGACTCATATTTTGTTAGTGTGTACATTACACTTACAAATTAAGGTTAGTATATTACATATATGGATAATTAATTTAATTAACGTGAGCCATGCAGCAGTGAGTAATACATATTTTTTTCAAGTTTAACCTCTATGGTCATAGAATATTTAAATTTTGTTCTATTTCGTCAGCTGCGAGCATGTATGACATTTCATATGTTTGACATCGGCAGTATGAACGTAAACAATTAATGTTTTATTTAATTGAATGTATTTGTAACACATATTATATATAAATATTAGCTTTCTGCACTCCTTCTCAATATAAACTTTAACTATACCAAATCTCACACTCCTCCGTGCGCACAATATGTTTAAAAAGGGATACAAAGTTTTCTCTTCACGTATATACATATAGATATTATGAATGTTTTTTAAATTTAAATAAAAACCCCACACTAGGATTTCTCCTGTATCGTGGGTGCAGTTTTACAAACATACATGTCACATGCACAGAAAACCAGACCCGAAACAACACGAGAGATCAGGCGCAGGACCAACGGCTTTACGTGTTTTCTAAGGCACGGTGTATATTCATATACACGAAGACCCAGACCCGAAACAAATATCTATAGATCATACAAATATTTGTTCCGTGCGGGGATCGAACCCGCGACAGGTAGCGTAGAAAGCTAATTGCTTAGCCACTGCGCCAACTGTGTCGTCATCAACGTTTGTCACTTTCTGTGACTCCATAGGTACAGGTTATTTACCTTCATGGACCCACCAGTATTACTCCAACGTCTATCCCAAGCTTTATAATATCCCCTTAGTATTGGGAGGAAGGAATTCAATTCCAATTTAGTTAGATCCTGCTGGCTGAGTAAACAATATATGTAACTACAGAACAGTAAATAGGTTTAGACCGTGATTATGTTCGGGATCTGTTGTTCGTTGCGACTAACTACAGATTTAAGTGGATATGGTCAGTTTACTGAACGCTAATTAAACGTTACCCAATTAGTATTCGTTTTTTTACGTTAAATTGGACAATGTGACGGCACGGCGCAGTGGTTGAGAGATCGACTGTTGAGCTAATAAGGGTTCGATTCCCGCACGGAATGTATGAAACGATGCATGAATGTAGATGAAGCAAAAGGGTTGTGTAAGGATCGTAGCACGTGGCGTTCTGTAGTTTCTGCCTACCCTCATGGGAAAAAGGCGTGACTTTATGTATGTATGTATTATTTTACCTATAGTAGTTACATCCACGCTATTATAAATGCGAAAGTAACTCTGTTCGTTTGTTACCTCATCATGAGTAAACCACTAAACCGATTATCATGAAATTTTACAAAGAGGTCGCTTGGGTCCTAGAGTAAAACTGTAATTAGAAAATAATAAACAAACGCAAACGTAGTCGCGGGCAACAGCTAGTAATTATATAAATGTAATAGCTTGAATGAATACTTGACGATGTGGTTGAGCGATCCACCGCTGCATTCCTTGAGGCAGGTTCGATTTCGGCGTGGAAAAAATATTGATATACAAATAGTGTTTCAGGCCTGAGCGGTATTGCATGTGAATATTTGTGTTTATAAACGAACCTAACTTACATATAATAGGTATATACATTTACAAGGATATAAAAAGTGGATGATATATGAATATAGTCTTAAAGAGGTAAACAAACAACAAACGCAACAGCATGCAGATTAATCTCGTGATTGTACTGACAATTAGTGGTTTGATGGCCCTAAGTACAGGCCAGATATACAGGTCACTGTTGTGGTTCCCGCAAGGATTAGACCCCATCTCTTGTGGCGAGTGAAACAGAATGTTAAAGCGTTTCCCATAGAGCTAACATTTACCGACGGATATTACTGAAACTACCTGGTATATTACTAGCGACCCGCCCCGGCTTCGCATGGGTCGCAGAGCATATACACGTACATCTTATTTTTCTAAAATGATTGTCTAATTTAATTCAATAAGGATAAATAACTATACGGATACTGGTTTACGCGGCTCATGTCAGTAAAGCTCCCCGTCGGCATGATTTTTTCCGACATCTTCAACAATCATCCTCATATTTCAGCCAATTTACACAAAACCTTAATAAATTGTGCACCTAAACCTTCCTCATGAATCACTCCATCTATTGGTGAAAATGAAAATCCGTTGTTTTAGTTTATCGCGTTCAGACAGATGCGGCGGGAGGACTTTGTTTTATAATATTAGTAGTGATAAAGATCTAGCCGAGATCTCACAGCTTACCTAACCTTTATTATGAGTTAACAAAAGCTAAGCTTAGCTTGCTAGGGACTATCGCAGGCCGGCTTATCTTTTCACATTCCCATATGATATTTCGTGCCGACACGCAAGACGAAAAATAAGCGACTATCGCATAATATTACTACGATTTGTTTAAGTTGACACGGTTGGCGCAGTGGGTAAGCGATTAGGTTTCTGAGCTACGTATCGCGCGTTGGACCCCCGCACGAAACAAATAGTTGTATGATCTAGTCTCTGTGATAGTTGTTTCGGGTCTGATTGTGTGTGCACGTGACATGTATATATGTTTGTAAACTGTACCCACGATACAGGAGAAATCCTAGTGTGGGCTGAAGTCGATATCGATAGTCGCTAGCGACTTTAGACTTTTGTAATATACCTGTAGTAAAAAGGTTAGAGCAGCTTTATAGATTCGGCAAACATTACGATTTATTTGAGCTAGTTTAGGCTATCATAATTATCAAGTTACTTGTGTGGGAAAAAATGTGCAAGCATCTTGACTTGTACAAGCCGTCTGTAAATAATATACAGACTTGTGCAACCCTAAACTTGCACTTGTACATCGTAATGTATGTGTTCATTAAAGCTATTCTAAAACTTTCCCTGGTAAACTTAACCAGCGTAATAATTAAGACGCGAAGTCCCAACGCTTTGCCTTTGTCTTAAGACAAAGTAACCACTACTTTACTTTGCCTTAATTCGTTGAGCAGCCTGGCAAGCCTTGACAAATTGACTCGTCGTAGGGACAACGTTAATTTGTTATCTCAAGATAATATTTGACTTACGTTTTCATCTGTCTAAGTAATTAATTTAGTCTAGGCTGTCGGCAAAACTCTACCCTTTTTCCGACTATTTTAGAGTTGGGCGTGATATCTAGCTAAGTGTAATTATGGTGTTCCTTCCATCTCTATCTGTGCAGAAGTTTCTTCTGCTGATTTGAACATATTAAATAGACAGTACATTATTTGTTTGCCTTAGTTCATAATATCTAGGCATTGAGATTTTAAAGTATTCGTATGCTTTAAAAATACGACAAGCGCTACCGCGGCTTCACATAGCTGATGAAACGATCTGTGACGTAGCTACAAAGCCAGAAGCCTCGCTTTCAAAGCAGTTGGAACCACAGCTCGAATAATACTTAATCCATCGGTTTAGATAGGGTCCAAAGACACCTAGGTACGAACTAAAGATAGATATAAAATCAACTATAGTCTATTCTATAATATATCGACTGTGAACTGGCAACTGGTACTATCTCATTTTTGACAACATTACAGGATTAAGAAGAAACTATCGACCGTGTTGTGCATACTAATTTTGATTGAAGTAAAATATGCTTGTTGCAGCGCTGCCGGGTATGAAATAGTTTAGAATAGTATAACCAAGTAAAATGCTCATAAAATCGAGATAGGACATGTTGCCAGTTCACAGTCGATATACTGATTTTCCACATGAATCTATACATATAAATAAAATTGGAGTGTCTGTGTGTAATATTGAAATAACCGTTTTTTACTACGTGCATATGAATATATATACGGTACATACACCGAAATAACATTTTTTACAATTTTTGTCTGTCTGTCTGTCTGTCTGTCTGTCTGTTTGTATAGGCTAATCTCTGAAATGGCTGGACCGATTTTGACGGGACTTTTATTGGCAGGTAGCTGATGTAATAAGGAGTAACTTAGGCTACTTTTCTTTTAGAAAAATTCTTTTATTTTAGAAAAAAAATAGGGTTAAGTGCATTTCGTCTCACTAAAAAATACATTGTTAAGTTCCGACATCCACGCGAACGAAGTCGCGGGCACAGCTAGTATTGAATAAAATTATGTGTCGTACGATTTGACCTCATTGGTCTAGTGGTAGCAAACGCAACTGCTGGGCGTTACGTCCTCAGTTCGCAGCGAAAGCTTGAATCAACTGGTATTGGGTTTTTCTGTATGAAAAATTGTGCCCAGTAAATGACAACAGCAGAGGTTTTCGTGCCTAGTATTTACATAGAATTGAAGCTTTAAGTAAATATGACCGTCTGACCGCCTCTTCCTTCTTTTATTTACCATAAAATGTCTCCCTCTCTTCTGTCATGTATCAAATGGAAATTGCTGTGAATTACTGAAAAGCTTAATCATTCAACAAGGATCTTTCCCACCTCATCCTCGTGTTTCTTCTCTTAGTGCTCTCTAGAATATACATAGCTCAATGTGAGAACTGCAAAAGCCCACCAAAGTCTACTTCTGAATGTATGCCTCTAAGTTAATGCCCAGAGACACGCGGGGCAAAACTATACAATCATGTAAATGATACGCCATTTACAATTAACTTAGCAACCGTAACCACTCTATTTCAAGAGCCCGCTGTCATTCAAAAGCAAAACACATTAGCATAAAACGCAAATATTATTGTTTTACGCCGTCCGTCACGCTATGTCACGGTGACGTCACTAGCTGTCAACCTAACAAGCGTTTAACAAGCATTTAGGCGGAGGTTTAGTGTAGAATTGAGTTCAATGCCTACGAGTATGTGTCGGTTCTGTTTGAGCGGAAAAATTAAAGAGATGAGTCTTTTGTTTTGTTCTTATAATTGTTGGCTCACGTGAGTTGATATTAAATTTTGTTTTTCTTTTGGGTAACTGTACAAATCGAAATTAGCTCAGTTATTAAAAGGTAGTATAAAGTCGCATGTAGTGACACCAATTGATGTATATCAATGGACATGAATATTTGTGTTTAAGCTTACCCACGATACAGGAATTTCTCCTTGAGTGGGGCAAATACATTACTATTAAATTAAATTATTATTCTGTTAAAACATTCACAATACCGGTGTGCGAAGTTTGAAGAAATGGCATCGGAAAATAATCGTATACAACCCCATTTAACACTTTGGGGATAACACATGTACTTAACTGCTTTGAAACGAAAATCAGGGTGTATCATTTTATAGTAGACTAACTTCCGCCCGCGGCTTCGCCCGCGTGGTTTACGAACCCGGACATTTTTCCGGGATAAAAGTAGTCTATGTGCTATTCCAGACTATAATCTATCTCTGTGCCAAATGTCATCCAGATCCGGTCAGCCGTTCTGGCGTGAAAGAGTAACAAAGATCCATCCTCACAAACATTCACATTTATAATATTAGTAGGATTAGTAGGATAGCACAGGATACGAAGTAGGAATAGGATAGGAAGTAGGATATTGTGCGCCCATGGCTTTGTAACCTTCAATTCATGTTGTAAGGTTCTCCAGAACTAAATCCTGTAGAGCAACTTGAGTTTGTATGCCATTTGAGCCAGACCACTGGATTCCATCTCAAATTCCTCGTGAAATCTTTTAATACACAACCCGCAATAATTTTGAATAGGTACATAGGTATAAGGCAACATTTCGGTGCTGCGTAATATTATGTGGCTGAACTGTCTTGAACTGAATCTGTGTAGCCTTTTTTCCCAATTATATTGGGGTCGGCTTCCAATCTAACCGGCTGCGGCTGAATATCAGTATTTTACACGGAGCGACTGCCTTCTGACCTCCGCCACCAAGTAACTGTAGACAACTAGTAACTGGGAGACACTGATACTCTAAGGTCAAAGTGGTTGTCAGATTTTTTGGGCTGCTTATACCCAACGATTGTCATAAATCTTCGTATGACACCCGGGACCAACTGCTTAACGTGCTTTCCCAGGCATGGAAGTGTCTCGATATATGAAAAACTGTCACCCATCCAAGGACTGACAGTACCAAGCGCTACTTAACCTCGCAGGTCGAAAGATCTGCGCGATAGCTATGTACCTACGAACCGAACATAATAATAACATGACATAACATAGCATCACGCCTATATTCCTCGAAGGGTTAGGCAGAAGTATACTATTATACACTCACATTGCCCTGATGCTGTTATTGAGTCCCATGGCGGAGGAGGGCGGTCCATGGAGGAGGGGAGGCTATTGTCATCTACCGGGCACGTTCCAAACTCTGGGTTACTACTGGAATTGAACCCAGTTCCTCACGCTCAGTACTCGCGCCTACGACCACTTAACCAATGAAGCAAAACATAATGTACTTTAGACATGTAGTTTTATTCGAGGAAAATATGTATGACTCTCATACATATAACATAAGCTACCATTTGAACTCTACACCAATATATGTAGCCCCCAGCTTAAAAGTTCACCTCGGCACATTTAAATCACAGCCAAAATTCAAAACCACATCGTGATTTTCTGAAATTCAAATACAAAATTGTACAGCGAACTTCAAACCACGGAAAAGCGGGAGGGAACACGGAAACACGGTATTTATGATGGCAATCTGACACCGTACTTCCGACGACAATTCTGCCAGTGAGAATATTATTTAAAAAGGAAAGAAGGTCGTGTTTTGTTGGGGGGTTTTAGCATAGGAAATGCACTTGTAAAAGTTACTTTGAAATTTGAATTCAAGTGGGTAGAATCTGTTGCATTGTCATCAAATGAAAATGGAGTTCTTCAAACGTCTTGTTCTACATTTGAATGGATTTCTGAATCTTTTTATTTTGTGGCCACACTGGAATAAGACGTTAGTCTTATGCTGTAATTTATGGCGTGAAATTGTTTTCTATCGTTATTTTATCCACATTATTATAATATTTTGAAATTAACTTTGTCTGTCTGTTTGTTACTTCATCTTCTTTATTTTTTATGACTAAACCACTGGACCGATCGTATCGAAATTTTACAAAGAGGTAGCTTGAGATTTAAAGAAGGATATAGGCTTATTTTTACCATGAGCAGCAAAACACAACACAAACAAAATATACGTAATAAAAATTAGACACAGTTCTTTTTTAATAAAAAACTATATCTTCTGTTGAGTGAAATATTACCAAGTTAGTAAAAGGTTCGTAAAAGGTAACTAATCAGCTTAAGACTCCTTTATTTTAATTACAGGCACATGACACATTGATCAGACACCTTCCAATCTCGATACGGTATCAGGTAAGCTTTTTAATCGTCAAATAAATTGCTTTGCATACGTTTGACAAATGCAATCCGAATTTTCCTGCAATTCATCTCTGAACAGAACGAAATTGGAGATACATGGACTTCAAATAAAAGTCTGATTGACATCTATTTGAACTA
Organism: Shargacucullia verbasci; assembly: GCA_947562105.1. Lineage (NCBI taxonomy): Eukaryota > Metazoa > Arthropoda > Insecta > Lepidoptera > Noctuidae > Shargacucullia > Shargacucullia verbasci. The sequence goes on along the minus strand of OX387294.1, from coordinate 12,908,738 downwards.
CGAATTTTAGAAAATATTTTTAGACGTCTGATCTTAAATCTAGAACACAACAAAAGCATTGACGTGGTTAGATGCGTCGAATATTGAACCAACCCACCTGTTATGAGTAATGTTTTCTAAATGTTAGCGAAAATATCTTTATTGAAGTGTGATGTTAAACATTTGAATAACAGAGTGTTCGACCTCTGTGATTCCTATAAATACGTTTAAAACATCCATACGAAATTGATTGATTGATTTTAAAATAAAGGAAAACGTTGCCGTCATGTCGTATAAAGAGGTAAAGGAGACTACACAGGAGAGAGAAAAATATAAAGAACTTCATCAGCTACACCGTAAAGAGCAAGGCTCTTAAGAAGAGAATTGTAAACTTGAATAGTTTTCACTTTTCTTTTCACTTGTAGGTACATCCGTTACACATATATGAAAAAGTGGGGTTCCAAATCACGATTTCTTGACCGTTACACTGTCACGAAAGGCGTTGGGCGATTAGCCTTACTTAGTATTAGGATTGCAGTCTTTATTACGGTTATGGGTGGGACATCTTTGCTGTTTCCCCTATGTGGTGCCTTTTATTCGTTATGGAACCGTGCCATGCACCGGACTTAAGCGACAGAGTTTCAAAAGCCCTCCAGCGATGTGGAGTACCATAATGAATTTAGGTGGTAAGAGTCCATTTGGTTTTTTGTCAACCTTTAATTTTAACGGTACATTATTGTATATTCACATTCCAAGATTCACTCTAAGTCTAAACGTGAAGACTTATTATTGGCTATCCATTGATGATGTTTTAGTTCATTCAGATTTTTTTAGCTAGTTGTTAGTAAGTCTCCCATTATCTAAATAAATAAATTCTCACCACGTAACACTGTGGCACACAATAAACAATGCCTCACCGCCTGTCTTGCTCGTTGTTCACCAACTACTGCACAGATAAGGGTGTTGATGTAAGTACTGTTCAAATATCATTTGAATGTGAGATCAAAATCGACACAAAAAAGAAGACCTCGACACGCCTTTTCACATTGCTTTTACTTTTTTTTATTTAGCTCAATCTGTCCCACTGCTGCAAAGGCCTCCCTCAAATTCTTTTCTAGATTGTTGAACCCATTTGTATCCTGCGCTATCTCGAACCTCTGGTACGCGTTTAGGTCATCTCGCCACCTCTTTCTAGGCCGTTTCACTTAGGTCTTTGATTTTCCTCAAAACCCATTTTTCCATTTGCGAAATGCAAAGCCTGCTGCGTATCTCTCATTCACAAATGTACTGAAAACGAACCGTTATCTATATAACTCTATATATCCATCCTATATTTGCACTATCTTGTATTTACACTGTTACAAAATATGTATCAGCCTTATCGCATTTGTGCATCAAGTATTTGATAAGGCATACTGAATGAAGTATTGTCAAATATAATTTATCAGGTAGCCAATGTTGGAGTAAAATATCTTGTGTAATTAATTAAGACGTTAGCAGCAGGCACCCGGCAACCAGATTCAATAGATTTTCTATCGTATCTACTTTGCATCAGTTGACGGGTTAATTATTATTTAGAACAATTATTATCAACTAGCTGTTGCCCGCGACTTCGTCTGCGTGTATTTTATATTTATTATCTAATTAGTTTTCTGCTGCAATAGTAAAAATAAGCCTGTCTATCTCCAGAACCCAGCTTATCTCTTTGTAAAATTTCATAACGATCGGATTTAGTCTTGATGAGGTAATAGACAGAGTTACTTTCACATTTATATATTACTAGCTTCCGCCCGCGGCTTCGCCCGCGTGATTTACGAACCCGTACATTTTTCCGGGATAAAAATAGCCTGTGTGCTATTCTAGACTATAATTTATCTCTGTGCCAAATTTCATCCAGATCCGTTCCGTTGTTATGGCGTGAAAGAGAAACAAAGATCCATCCATCCATCCATCCATCCTCACAAACTTTCACATTTATAATATTACAAAGTAGGATAGGATAAAAAAAAAATATAGCGTGGATAACATCATTGGCGAAATGTGGGTATAAAACAATAGCTACACCTTACCCTTCGATGAATACAAGGGTGATAATACAAGGGTACAATCAAAAAAGACATATTAATTTTAAATTATAAATTCGCAGAAATCGCTCCAAGCGACAGCTAGAGCACCTTAATATTATAAAGTAGACCTTAAGAATAGACACCCAATTAAAGTTCCTACCACCAACGTTAGCTAAAAACATACTTTAAAAAAAAACTGAACTTTTAAAATTCCCTACAGCTCAGCATATTTGACTTTAAAATTCAAACCAAACTTTAAACGTAGACCCGGACTAGTTCATACTTTGAGATTTAAAATTTATCCTCAGCTGGATTATATTTGTTTTTCTATTGATTGGCGGCAGGAACCAATTTTAAGATCATTTCATCATTTTTTAAAGAGAGTGCACTTATTTGTATAATACACACTATGAAACCAACCTTCTAGATTCTATATTTCCTCGCACAGTCTAAATAAAATAAGTTTTAAATTACAAATTACGGAGTACAGCTCATTTTAAATCAAAAAGTCTACGATTGTTCCAAAACCACTTTATTCACTTAATAAGTTTATAGCACGAAAATCAGTTATGAATTTTGATGAGAACTTATTTGGCAGTTGTTAAATTTATTTGTTCGAAAGATAAGCAAAAGGTTGGAAATAATTCAGTTTGGGGTTATGTTTGAATTATGTTTTAGAAGTTTAGTTTTCGTTTGGGCTTTATTTGAGTACAGAACGGCAATATGTTTATTTTTTTTTAATTCTTTGTGGAAAAATAATTTATCAAAATGTACTAAGGATATAATAAAGTCTTGTATTAAAAAATTTAAGAGTATCTACTGAGTTAAAATTATGGGGCTATATTTTACATTTTTAATCATCTTGGGTATATTAAAAACCCCTTAATGGGTGAATTTGGACGCTTATTTGAGTCCGAATAATACAACCTTAATTTTACCTTAACACGTATCCAAGAAGCGTCAATATTATAAGACCCTAATATCCCCAGAGACTCAAAATGTACGCCTTTTATATGTGTACATTATATACTTCACGATATCGACTAAGCGGTTGTAACAAAAAGGTTTTCAGAAAATCTAATTATACCCTAATTTTCTTTTGCAGGTAGCCGCCGTTCGCGTGTTTCGCTGATTAGATAAGATAAAAAGATGTGACAAGGACACATGATAATTCTCAGAGCAGTGTGATGTCGAAACAGCAGAAGTGCTGTAGTGAACTATTCAAGTGTTGAAACAGAAACGTGTTAAATGTTTTTAAAATTATTTTAATCTCAAACTTTAAAAATCATGATCACATGACATTGGTCTTAAAATTCTTATTTAAAAAAAGTGTTTTAAAATAAGAAACATGTATTAGTGTTTTATTTAAAAATACAATAAAAAGTGTGTTTTGTGACAAAATAAAGTGAACAACTATTTCTTAAATCAATAATGACAAAACAACAGTGAGGCAATACTGCCGTTTAAAGTGAAAGTGTTAATTAAAATGTTGTAATAGTGACTGACACCAAAAATGGGTTGTCAGTTGGGGAAACTAGCGGCGTCTGAGAGACGGGGCAACAACGCGGGGCCCGTGATTAGTGATGGCCCTCCTCCGGCCACAGACCCTCGGCTGCCGCTGACGGCAAAGCAGAAATACTCTATGCTGGCTTCGTGGAAGGGCATTTCGAGAGCCATGGAGAAAACTGGCATCTGTATGTTTATAAAGTAAGTGGTCTTTCCCATTGTTTTCATCAACATTGACATATAAATACTCCTACTGCTGGATCTCTAGTAGTATTCCATTATACGTGCTCAGTGTCTGTTGGTTGATTGTGATCAGATACGTTACTCTTTTGTTTTGATCATTGACATACATGATGTCATCTTTGTAGATTCTGATTATATGCCATATTTTTCATGTAACTTATAACATTTCAACAGACGAACAAAATTTACTGATTCGTCGTGGATTATATATTATTATGACACTTTTATCTAGTATAGATCTTGGTAAGTAAAGTCTTCATAAAATAAAAATGGCTCAACCGAATATCGAGTGAAAACATATGTTTGTTTTCGTGAAATCCTATATAAATTAATGAATACGAACATCCCTGCTATACGAAGTTGATAAGACGAAGCGTCTAAATATTGCGACATGACGCATATTATTATTTACCTAGCCACTTACATCGTATGTTTTGTAAATATACAGTCGGTTTGAATAAGGTGTCGTTTTGTGGTCGAAAAAAACAAGATAAAAAAGGATGCACAGAGTGGTTCAGTTGAACGTAATGCCAGACATAATTGGCCAGCGATATGACTATAGCAATAATCTTGTATAAAAGTCAGATTTCAGCCTACTGTGCCGTCGGCTATATCCACAAACTGCGGTTAAAATTTTCAGAAACTCTTCCCATAGTTAACGGATAAAACAGGTTTAAACCCAACGTGGCGTAAACACTGCGAACTGACGTAAAGCCTCCGCTAACATGAGCTTAAAGCCTAACATACCTACGTATAAATAAATATATTGTGAAGCAGGATTTAAATTGATCCATATAAATGAAACGTGAAAATTGAATAAGTGAATTAGGCCGTGTGAAGCGAGTTTTTATGTTTCATAATATTGACGTAGCATCACGACTTTATTCGCCTGAAAGTTAGACAGAGATGGTAAGGCGGTACCAATGGAACAGACGCAGGAGATTGCGTGTGCGAATTAATGCATCATATTCGTACTGTGAATTACGAAATTCGATTGCACACTCAGTTTGATAAAAAGAAGAAGGATATACGGACCTTATTGGTGATGTCCTTCAAAAAGGTCAGGTGCGCAGTACCCACAACCGGCGTTCATGTATGAAACGATGCATGAATGTAGATGAAGCAAAAGGGTTATGTAAGGATCGTAGCGCGTTGCGTTCCGTAGTTTCTTTTTTCCATGGGAAAAAGGCGTGACTTTATGTATGTATAAAAAAATGTGCAAACACGACTTTATAGAAATACGCCAAACTAGAATAATAATAAAAAGAAAAATAATATCTACGAACAAAGGGCTTTCCATAAACCACAGATCTTCTAAAAACACAAACTTAGTCTCCCCGCTACTATTTTTTCATGCAAAAATTGACGTACAGTTTGCGTCATAAGTTGAAGAATAAAAAAATGATATTAATTTTATTATCAAAGAAACTGTGTTTATTCATAATTTATAATACGAAAATAACATAATGTGGCAGTGTTTTATGTAAATTAATATCATATTTCTCTTATTTAATAGACGGCACGGCTACGCGAGTTCGCGATTCCGGCACGGAACAAATATTTGTATGATCTACTGATAGTTGTTTCGGGTCTGTGTCTTTGTGTATGTGAATATATGTCTTTGTAAACGCACCCACGGGACAGGACTTATTCCTAGATACTTCTGTTTTTTTTTTTAACTTTTCCCCACGCAATATTAATAAAAATAAATTAGAATTACCTAATTAATTTACAGAAAATCTATTCAGTTAGAATACCTACTTAATTTCATTTACATTTATTATACATCTTTAAATTGTACAATCATTGGTAAAATACTATTGATACCGTCTGTACCTACGTACTACAGAATTTAATCTTGGTTTTCTTTGAGTCCATTTCGCTTTTCTATCTTTTATGTTGTCTGATCCTACAGACAGAATTAATTAACGAACACAAAACATCCATTCTGTTTTACATTTTAATTCTGAGCGAGAACATTAGAAAACTTGCTTTCTTCCCAATGATGGAGAACAGGACAATAGTAGTTTGATGATGTACAGGAGAATGACTAGAGATCATAATTTTATTTTAATACTTAACAACGTAACATAGCATCACGCCTGTATTCCCCGAAGGGTTAGGCAGAGATGTACACCCACATTTCACCGATTCATTCACCGGTATTAGGTCCCATGTAATAGCATGAGCGCGAGGTCGTGGGTTCGATTCCCCGGTCGGGCAAAGTGTTATTGGGTTTTTCTGTATGGAAATTCTCAATAGCAGCACGGAATCTGGAATAGGCTCGCCCCATATTACCTAGAACGTAATAACAGCATCGGCGAAATGTGACTGCACAATAGTATACGCCTGCCTCCGGGGATACAGGCGTGATGTTATTTTATGATAATCTACGATATTTTGAAATATTCCATAAATAATAAACTATTCTATTGGAACAAACGAGCCTCGCTTTATTACCATATTCCGGCAACGAACAATAGGGAGTGGCATTTTCATGTTTCAAATTCAAATAACAGGTTAATTTCACATTTGGAACGTTGAAATTCGAAATAAACTTGTTATTTCGGTTTACGGGGGATTCTGACAGCATATTTGAATAATTTTGCAATATTTCAATTTTGGAACACAATTCGTTAATGATTCCACATTCAGGCTCAATTGACAGTAGCTACATGATTTATACGCTTTCGATACAGAATGACATAATGGGATGGGGTGTCCAAAAAAGCCTCCCCGAGTAACGATAGCGTTACTATTACTTAACTCAAACATAAAACTTTTTTCGGCCATAAAAACGTACTTACAAATCGTTTCAAATTCAAACTCAAAACTTTTTTATTCGTGTAAGCCATAAAAAGGTACTTATAAATCGTTTAGCTTCAAGAAACTCCATGGTTACTCTTTTAAGATATCGTTTGTCATGGTACATAGAAGATGTGTAAGAACAATGTAGGTGAACGTCTGGACTGGCCTTTGGAAGAAAGTATCAGTGCCATGACAGATTTGAGTAGACCTGTCCTTACAGACGGGACGCATGCATCGGTAAATCGTGAAGCTCAACCCTATTTTAGGGAGCTCAACGATCCGACGCCCGACACCGATCTGCAGGACATTTGAGTAGGCCGCATATTCGAACCAACTACAACTGCGGAGGCGCTCCCTTATCGCGCCAAATTCAAATTTTATTTGGTTTTTCACATATTGTAGATCAATAATAAATTATAGGTTTATGACAATAGTGTTTGAAACGATTATTATATTAAGTTCAAAAACTAAAACCCGACTAGTGAAAAATCACGCTCTAAAAAGTATGAAAAAAGAAAATATACCATCTCAAATTGTTACGTACAAACTATTCAATACGAACAGTCTATTAAATAAAAAACTTACACGTAATATGTTTAAATATATTTAATACATATTCATAGTGATGTTCAAAGGATAGCTGTGGTCCTATGCCAACTACCCTAACAAAAAAATACATTCTAACAGTAGTAAGCGATCATAACCTTTAGGGCAAAGTGTTATGCATGGGCAATGTGTCACCTTCATTTATAAATACGATGCAAACCCCCGAAAATATAGAAATTTAAACGCAAGCAAAACTGCGCTTTCTTCTAGTGTATAAATATGTATTTACACGTTAACATTTATCGTTGAAATGAAATGCCTGCGGGCTATAATTAACATTAGTCGAATTTAAATTCTCGTAAATCCGCAAGATTCGAGTTATATTTATTGCATAACATAGCATCAAGCCTGTTATCCGAAGATAAGCAAAGGAGTAATATTGTACACCCACATTTCACCGATGTCAGTATCGAAGAAAATTTAAATAGGAGCGAGTGAACTGCAGTTACCAGTTACAATTGCAAACTCTGGGCTGCATACTGGTCCTAAGAACCGCTAAACACGAGAGGTCCTAGCTTCAATCCCCGAGTTGGGCGAATTTTATTCGTTTTTTTCTGGTAAAAATTCTCAGTAGCAATGTCGATTTTGGAATTGAGATTGAACCTGATGTACTGTTTATTTAATAAAATATTATAGTTTATTAAATATAAATATACACTTTATATACCGAATATTTAATTTTACTAACTACTCATTACTAACTACTAAAAACACTAAACTGATTAAAGATGTAAAAACTATAAAAATATTAACTATGCGTGAAAATACTCCTACGCATCCCTGTCAACCGGCATTGTGCCCAGAAGACTGACAGCATTGCCATGCTATATGGCACTGTTTATAGGTTGTTACTTCTGTTAGATTTTTCATCAACCATTGCTAGATTCTTGCTATGTACGCTACTCAAGTGTGTGTTTTCTGGTATGTGACCACATCGAAATTGCTCATACCGCTGTCAAAAGATTAGCCAGCCACCAATGGTGGAAACAAGGCTGACTGGCCAGGGTGTGCCAGACGATTTCAGGATTCAACACTCATGCAGCCTCTTTCCATATAACCGTGTCAGTAATATTGCATGTCGCGTCATCGTAAAATAAAACAACTATAAACTAAAGTTTACACTCTCGTGCAATGTAGCATGCTAATAAAATTACACTGCGGCCCACTTAAAGTGCACCAAAGCCTATGAGGATCTATTTAGTTTGTAAAAGCCTGTAGAGGCTCCATTGAAGACTGAACAGGTATTTTAACTTGGTTTTAAACTTAGATCGTAAATGAAATATGCCACGCTTATGTATAATCCTACTAGTGACTATTACTCGCAACATGGCAAAAAGTAAAACGCCATACAATTCTAGCCTATATGTGTTTCGCCGAACCAAAATAGTACCAACCCCAAATATCTTGCCGCAAATGGAACATTTCAATTTCCAACAGTATTGGAAGTGTAATTAGGACGATATCCGACGATCGTAGCAAAACCGTAGACCCGCTACGTGCTACGAAATTCTGTAGCCCTGATATTGATCTTTTCTCATTTAAGTTCAAATATTTTCTTTTTAACTTTTACTTTCGATTTTTTTAAGCCAACCCTTAAATACTGCGTAATTCCATTTATAAAAAATATAGAATGTATAATTGGTGCTGTGACTGTGCTAAGCTTTCTGCGCTATGTGTCACAGGTTCGTTTCAGAAATCTGTATCGATCGAGTTTCGAAAACTAAAAAATCTGAAGAAAAAAAATATTTGTAAGTCCTACAGATAGTTGTTACAGGTCTAGATGAGTTTACGCATCAGATATATGATATCATTATGTTTGTAAACTGTACCCACAATTGTGGGCCAACATTTTTATTTAATTAGAATGAAACAAAAATAAATATTCTGGTAATTTTTACGGTTTATTCAAAAGGCTAAAATCAGCTTCACTAAAATTATCAAGCGCGTTGTTAGCCCTAACAATGCGAAACAAACGTAAGTCAATGATACAAAAACATTTTTTTTTCCTTTTCTCCCAAGGCTCTCTGGGTAGTCAGTCCCGTAAAGGCTTTCTGACTGGCATAGCTTTCCACCACAGCATAACAAACTCACATAACGGAAGTATAATATAATCCTGTGTATAATTTCCAAGAACTCGAACCTTTGAAGTCAAAGCCTCGGGCCATTTACGTCAACATCAATGTCATTATACGTACACTGTCGTGCAGATAACGTACCCTCCCTAATAAAATTACAGTGCGGGCCACATGAAGTGCACAAAGGCCCCCGAGACGATATTAAACCTAGATTAGGCTTATATTGGCCCTCAGGAGGCTAGCTAAGTGAAGTGTAGTGTAATTTATTGCGGCCTAATTTGGTTAATTTTACATATCGTTATGGAAATTTATTATGTAAATGTTTTGTTAAATGTTTAATTTATTATGTGGGTAGTGAACTGAGAAGTGACAAATTAGACAGCTCAATACTGCGCTACTTTTTCACAGGGTCTTCTCTTTCGGAAATGACGGAAAAAACAGCTGTTTCATACAAAACTTCAATACCTACTCGAACAAAATATATGAAACAGCAGATTTTTTTTCGTGCTTTCAGATTTGGTCACATAGTGAAAGTTGTTCATATTCATGGGTGGAACACCATTTGAAAATTTGGAAAGTGATAAAAATGTTGCCCTGTATGACGTCTCTCTGTTGAGTCGCCATGGGCTATCGTATGGAGTAGTGGGAAGATTAGCCAGTAAGCAGTCAGATGGTCAGAGATTTTGGCTCTCGTGGTTCTTTCTTGCACCCCGAATACATAGCTCATCACAAAGTCAAAAAAATGGGTGCAGCATTTTCACATGTCTGCCAATAATTGTATAACAATATTATAAATGATTAAGTCCTTTTATGTAAAAAATGATCCTGTGGCCGAGATCTAAGTGTAGTCAGATTGAAACCCGCTTCTTTTTAATTCATTAAGCTGCGAACGGCCCGACCCCGTGCCGACGCCCACGATCAACCTATATTGTTTTTTATATTTTCCTCCGTTTGACGAGATGACGCTAAGTTCAGTATTATCTTATGACCTTACCGACTATTATATTTTTCTATGAACGCTATGTAGTCCCATGATATAATGATACATAACATTTTTATATACGAATAAAAAAGTTTTGTCTTTGACAAAATAAATATGTATGGTCAAAAACAAGGTTAAAATATCTCTTAGCAAATTTGATATAATTAGAACAGCAAAGTCCTTTTTTTCTTTACCGTAAAGACAATTAGGTTTTTTTTAATTATATACATACTTATGACGGCCAGTAACATACAGTAATATCACACACATATTATACAAGTAGAGAAAAACTCGCCATTCCTCAGTGACCTACTTCGCGTGGACTACAAATTGCAAGATGGCCGTGACGTAGGCACTACTGTGTTTTCTTTTCATTAACTTTTATTTGAACCAAGAATGAATTGATTGCTGCGCATACATGCATTTATCTTCACTTGTAACTGTGTTGAGAGATGTACAAATATTTATCTATGGCCTTAGAAATTTCATTGACTTATACATTGTAGATGATGGGGTGAGAAAACGCTTATATCTTGGGAACAAAGGGAAGAACGTTTGTGCGAGCTAAGCCAATTCGGCGGATATATTTACATATTTACTTAAATGTAAGTAAAAGGCTGCTTACTACCCACTAACGTCCTTACAAATCATTTATTAATAAAAAACCTCGGTAGATGGCGTTAAATGTTCCATATAAAAGCTTAGAACGTACCTTATTAATATAACTTATTGTATGTATATAACTTATTTTCAAATATAATATTTATTTTGTGTCGCCTAGATACATAATACTATATGTATTGCCCGGGCTTAGACATAGATGTATTTATTAGGCCTACACCAGTGTAAAGAATGGTTCGAGGAAGAATATGTATTATTTTTTACGTACATCTACATTCCGATGCCGTCATTGTAAAGATGCCGTAGCTACTGGGGATAATACATCCTTATTTTCTCCAACTAGAGTTTTATTTAGAATTTTTGTAAATCGCGTGCAATTGCTCCATCTCGTTGTTTCTTATAATATATTGCCAGCAACGTATTTTTTAACAAACCCGTATTGTCACATAAAAAATATCGAAAAGTATTCTGTTGCTGTTGCCATTTTTTATTGACTCTCATGCAATAGAGAGCGAGCCATCTACCGGGCACAGTTCCAAACTCCAGGCTGCAACTGAAAATTTCGATGGAGAAAATCTCAATAATTTTTCTGCTCACCTTCATTTCTTTACAAGAAAACCCAATGAAAATTAATAAAATATTAGTAGTCGCCTAGTGGTCGAAATTAGACCGTAATACATTATTTCTTTAAGTTTAAGCGTTAATGAGGTTCTTTTATTAAAGAGTATACCTCTGTGATCATTACAAATATTAATTTTTAAACATTTGTTTTATTACGTCACCTGCCACAAGCGTATGACATTTCATATGGTTGGCAACGGCAGTATTACGTAACATAAACATTTTTTTTTTTTAAAAAAACCTTGCTCACTACATACTTACACTAGGAGTAGTTACTGTATCGTGAGTGCGTTTACAAACACAAATATTCACATACACAAAGACCCAGACCCGAAACAACTATTTGTAGATCATACAAATATTTGTTCCGTGCGGGAATCGAACTCGCGACACGTAGCGCAGCAGATCACTCAACCACTGCACCAACCATGTCGTCGACAATGAACGTTTTATTTAATTGAATGTGTATGTGACACATATTATTATAAATATTAGCTTTCTGCACTTCTTCTCCATATAAACTTTAACTATACCAAATCTCACACTCCTCCGTGCGCTTAATATGTTTAAAAAGGGCTACAAAGTGTTCTCTTCACGTATTAATATAAAGATATATCGATCCCTTTAGACAAGTAGCAATCGCCATGATATTTACAGAGCACGTGGCCACTTTATATAAAGCTATGAGAATGCAACCACTGGATGGATCGAAAAGAGACAATAACTCACACACTGACAGCTCTATTACCTTCAGCGTTTACATTAATTGGTCGTTAAAACTTATATGGGAAACCTAACAGTATGTTTCATTATTTGTTTCATTATTTCGTTAAGTTAACTATTTTCTTTCGGCAGATAACCAATTATGTAGGATAATGTTCGCTTTTTTCTGCTTCACGTTTGCTTTCCCCAGAGTCATGAAACATTAAGCTGATGAGCGAGCATTCACTAAGCATTCCCGCGAATCAATTTGCTTTAACTTTTTTGCTTTGCTGTTCCACAGCTGGTCCTTGCCAATTCGTCTTTCTAGTATTTTGAGCATTTCCTTCAGCATTCGCTAGAATAATCATGGAAGTGTTACGTGTACGACAATATTTAAAAAGGGCGAATGTTTTATATTCTGCCACAAGAAAAAACTCAGGTGAGGCTAGGTCTATCAGCACCTCTATGTTTTAAAGTCTTGCATTACCAAATAATCAAACCCAGATATCTCTACTTATCCAATTTGAAATTAGAGATAATCACACCAAAAAATCTGACTTTCCTCCTTTTATCTTTTTTTTTAACATCACAGATAAATCATAATAAAAAGTTGTTCTAATAATTGCGTTCGGCTCGACATAAATAAGAAATTGGGTCACCGAAGCTTCCGCCTGAGAAAGACTAATAACAACCCTCGGCTTCGCTCTTGTGACGTCACTAAAGATATACTTAGTCAAGGAAAATGTGCCGACGAATCATAATTGGGACTTTAATGATAGCGCCATTGAAGAGGACTTTGGATCTTTCTTTTTTGGCGTGAATAAATTTTCAGTTATAAATCATACTTATTCGAGATGTTTTACTTTTATTATATTTTTGGTCGACAAACTTTGAACATCACGCCTGTATTCCCCGAAAAGTAAGGCAGAGGTGTACTACACTTGTATTACGCCGGCGTTCGCGGTCACTGGAGTTATTCGTTGCAAGCGCGGTTTCCGAACGTGCGGTCCTGAGTTCTGCCTTTTGGTTGGGCGAAGTGTCATTCAAATTTTCTATTAGAACATTTTTAGTAGCCCGCAGTTTGAAATATTAGCCCGCAGTTTGAAATATTGCCCAGAATGATAATAATCTCATCCATAATACCTGAATAACGCGAAATATGGGTCAATTTTTCTCTGCCCTTTTCTTATGTCGAATAGGCACGAACTATCAGCTATTTATACATCAGAATCGCTCATGCAATAGTGGAAGGATTGGCCAGTCAGCAGTGAAGATACCGAGACTGACTGTCCAGGGTGTGCCAGACGAAGTTAAGTTTCGTTACTCGTACTCTCCCTAACACTTTAGATAATGCATAGCTGACATAGGCAAACTTTGACTGTTAGTCTGACACCTCGTCAAAGCTCAAAGCAGCTAGTTTCTTTTAAGGACTAAAGCATATAATTTTACAATACACGCCTTTGCGGAATAGACACTAAAACAACACTAATTAATATAACATAGCATCACCCCTGTATTCCCCGAAGGGTTAGGCAGAGATGTACTATTGTACACCTACATTTCGCCGATGCCGATATTGAGTCCCATGTAATAAGAGACAAACCTATTGCTATCTACCAGGCTTAGTTCCAGACTCCGTGTTGTTACTGAGAATTTCCATACAGAAACACCCAATAACACTTTGCTCGATCCGGAAATCGAACCCAGGATCTCACGCTCAGCAGTCGCACTTGCGACTAGTAGACCAATGATGCAGTCTAATAACAACACTAATTAATATAATATATTATATTTATTAGTTACTGTAGTGAGGTTTATTGCAAGACGTGGGGTTTATTGTAACTTTGTATAAACTTGTAAACTATAATAATATTAACTAATGTGCGGAACTCTTGTACGTGATGTTAGAACAACAACGGTTGTATTATAATATATACGTATGTAGTATATTATGATGTATGTGCGGTGTAACTTTGAATGACAGATTAAGAAATAGCGTGTTATGAGATCGTTGCGGTCTGAAAGAAGATGTAGTGACAAGGATAGAGAAAAGTATGCTTTGGTTTGGTCGTATAGAGAGGATGGATGAAAGGCGATTAACAAAAGGGATTTATAACGCGTGTGTTAGTGGAAACGCCAGTAGGAGACGCCCTAGAAGCACATATAGGGACCTTATTGGTGATGTGATCCTTCAAAAAGGTCAGGTGCGCAGTACGCGCAATCGGCGTTCATGTATGAAACGATGCATGAATGTACATGAAGTAAAAGGGTTATGTAAGGGTCGTAGCACGTGGCGTTCCGTAGTTTCTGCCTACCCCCATGGGAAAAAGGCGTGACTTTATATATGTATATTATGAACAACTCACTGGTATAGTGAAAACAGCGCGACTGGTTAAGAGTATCGTTTAGCTGCCGGCTTCAGACAAAAATTGCCTTGAAATACGGGCAAAATATGTAGGTGTTAAAAAAATACCTCTGCGTAGTTTACTCCCCTTAATCTAGCTTTTAGCCGTTGTATCTCGGCTTTGAACAATGTGTATATAAGATTTCATAAAAATAAAAAACTCATAAAATGCCCCGAACTAGGGATTATTCCTGTATCGTGAGTGTATTTACAAAAACTTTCACATCCAGGCCTGGAACAAAAACTCTAAGCCATAGAAATATTTTTATTTGAGTGTTTATAAGTACTTACAAAGACCCGAATGTATGTATAATATTTGTTCCACGTGGGAATCTCACCTGCGACTCATAGCACAACCGTACATCATTCAACCGCTACGCAAACCGTGAAACTTTATTTTTTTAGACAAGTATAATAAAGGTCAGACTTTACAGATTAAACCGTAAATTTTATGTAATATTTAATTAAATATGATTTTATTTCGGCACCAGACCGAAATTATACAAAAATTTATGAAACTTTATTAAACTAATATCTACATTAAGTCTAGAGGGCATCTGAAAGACTAAAATAAAACAGTAAAGGCTCAAAAACGTGAAAACTGAAGTTGTGAATACATTGCGTTTTCTACTAAAAAGTTTATTATTCCTGAAGTTTCTATGTAACTTTGATTACTTTTGTCCTACAAAGTTTACGAAAAAGGGAATTGTATGTTAATCACCTTTTCATTTAAGTATTAAATACCTTATCCTTCCTATTTATCCTACTAATCTTACTAATATCCTACTAATATTATAAATGTGAAAGTTTGTGAGGATGGATGGATGGATATTTGTTACTCAATCACGCCAGAACGGCTGATTAGATGGAGATAAAATTTGGCACAGATATAGATTATAGTCTGGAAAAGCAAAAAGGCTTCTTTTTATCCCGGAAAATGTACGGGTCCGTAAACCACGCGGGCGGAGCCGTGGGCGGAAGCTAGTAGTATTATATATATGAAAGTTTGTGAGGATGGATGGATATTTGTTACTTAATCACGCCAGAACGGCTGAACGGATCTGGATGAAATTAGGCACAGAGTTAGATTATTTTTATTTTCACAATTTTGTATTCTGTTTTTTTTTTATTGTATTTTAATTTTGGGATTTAGATGTCTTAATTATCTTTCGTGTTTAGCTGCAATTGGCATACACTCTGGCTCTTGTTCCTCTAAACTGTATTACTTTATTGAATAATTTTTATTAAGCTATAAGTGATTGACAAATTTTATTAACTATAAATTTATCAATAATCGACCTTAAGGCGAAATAGTGATTGAAATCTGAACCAATTTTACACATAGTACCTATACCACCACATCGAACGACATTTATATAAATAAACAAAAAAATTCACAAGTTTATTTCACGGATCTTATACTGAAAAAATCAAGCATCTCTTGCTGTAAAGTATATAACTACTTAATGGGCACAATGAAATAGATCAAGTAAAAGTAGGTACCAAAGTACATAAGCATACTAACAGACAAACTGCATATCTATTATACACGAGTGACCGAGTTGGGCAGAGTGGGCCCGCGTTGTCCCACTCGCATTGAGCCAGCATAAAGCGCTTGTCGCACAAATGACGGTAGTCTGCCATTGTGTTGTTAACTAGTTGAGTGGGACGTACTAGTACCTACTCGTATACTAGTACTAATATAGGGCAATAAAGGTCAATCACACTATAGTTTTGCTTTGAAAATATTGTAGCTAAAATATTTAGTCATCATCCGTCTAGCCTTTTCCCAACTACATTGGTCGGCTTCCAGTCTCTATATTGTCTTATATCTTTTGGTGAAATGGTGTGTACTAGCTCACATGTGGAAACGTTTCTGCTAAGCTTTAATTATTGTAATAGCATTCTTTAATTATATTCTTTTTTATTATTGTATAATGACAGACATGGGAGTGTTGCTGGGGAGTTTGTTGGGCCGTTTCTTCTCCTCAAGCTAAAACACATAGGAAGCTTTCAAGGGCGGGCGTATTAGTTCTGTCCATATGTTTGATGTTCAAAAAGCACTAGGTAGTAGTCTATTTTGAATAAATTAATTTTGAATTTTTTTGAATGCCCGGTTGCGGCTAAATATGTGTATTTTACACGGAGTGACTGCCATCTGACCTCCAGCATCCAATTATTGGGAGACACTGATACTCAAATGTTAGACTGGTTGTCAGACTTTTTGGGCTGCTGACACCCGTAACGACTGTAATAGGGTTTCTTATGACACTCAGAATCAACTGCTTAACGTGCTTTCACGCACGGAAAGTCTCGATGTGTGAAAATTGGTCACCTATCCAAGGACTGACCGCAGCAATCGCTGCTTAACCAAATACTTAGTTTATTTTATTAAATTTTGTCTAAATTGTATGTACGTCTCACACCAAGCGAATACGAAAGTATTAACTTACTGAGAGAGATATAATAATCTATAAATTATAATTTCTTTAGTGATTACAGTAGAGGCGAGGCCTAACTTTAATATCGTGGGAATATTTAAAATAACGAAGCCATATACTTATATATTTTTTTAAATATTGATATTAGAAAATCAATTGCTAACCAACTTTTGTAGCCGAAAATGAACTAATAAAAAGAACTCTTAAAAAGTTACAATTACATATATTATGTTGATTTTGTACCGTTTCTGTATGGATACGACTTAAAAAGAACGGATTGATACACATCAACAGAAAACGGCAACTGTGTTGAAATAACGTGTATAATGAAATATGGCAGTCGACTGCTGAATGGTCAAAATATAATGAAAAAGAGAAACTGACCTGTTCCATGTTGACGGCCTTGGACCTGGTGAAGCCGAAGCCGGAGGAACGTTACCGTCCTGAAACATAAAAAAATGAACATAAGCTAATAAATATACGGTACTAGCGACCCGCCCCGGCTTCACACGGGTAGCAGGGCAAAATTAAAGTGCCTATGCGTAATGTCAAAATAACAGCCTTTTACTAAATGCATATGAAAGTATCTATATTATAGTACGTATAACAAAAAAACAATTTTTGAAACTGTCTGTGTGTTTGTTTGCTAATCTCCGAAACTGCTAGACCCATTTTGACGGGACTTTCGCTGGCAGATACCTGATTTTATAAGGAGTAACTTAGGTATTTTTATTTGAGAAAAAGAATAAGGGTTCCGCCCAAAAATGCACAGGTTCGTAATCCACGAGCGGAGCCGCTTACGGAAGTTAGTTGAGATATATATTTTCTTCCAATATTCTTGTTTCATATTTCGTCCATACCAAAATCAGCTTTAGCTTCTCTGTAAATGAAAACACCGTGGAAATACAGTAAATCTAATCCAACGCGATATCTAATCCATTACCGAACGCCACCATTCCACATTTAACCTTCCTGAAAAAAAAAAAAAAAAAAAACTCTGAACGCGCCGATATGAAAGTCAATAAAACGCGTTCGCTCGTGAACATTTCTTTAAGGAAAATTACGGACCGTGCCGTGTCGGGAAAATAATATTATGAGATCCATTGCAAACTGTATTCAACTGAAATTGGATATCAGTTTTGTTAAAAGAATCTTTTACCTTATGTGGCATGAACACATGCATGGAAATTGCTTAAACATTTGTGAAAAGCTCTATAAAATCCCTGAGTCGAGCAAAATGTTATAGCGGTTTTTTTGATATATATGATGATACTTAATAACACTCTGAAACTTGAAATAAAGTTTATTCTATCCTATAAATCCTCCCTTTAGCCAGTAGATACCTTAATTATTTTATTTTTAAATTTAAATAAACGTTGCCCCATTATTTTTTATTACTGTATCGTAGGTGCGTTTACAAACACATGTATTCACATACACAAAGACCCAGACCCGAAACAACTAACTGTCATACAAATATTTTTTACGTGCGGGAATCGAACCCGCGACACTTAGCGCAACAGTCGACCTCTCAACCACAGCGCCAACCGTGCCGTCAATTTTATTTCATGTCACTAATGCTCAATTACGTAAATATAGTGATAAAATGAAAAATTAATTTGACCATGAAAAGACAGAAAAGACCATATCATTGATTGAATTGTGAAGTTCATGAACATTGGAATGAGTTGTCTAATCTATTTATAACTTTCTGGTTATATAGGTACAATAAATAACAACATTGGCGTAATGTGAGTGTACCTCTGCCTTACCCTTCGGGGAAAACAGGCGTGATACTATGATGCCAATACCCCTATTGATATGATATTTGGCAATTCTCAACAGCACGGGGTCGGGAGCTATGCCAGGTAGATGGCAATAGGCTCATCCCTTTTACCTCGGACTCAATATTGACATTAGCGAAGTGTGGGTCTATAATAGTACACCTCTGCCTAATCCTTCGAAGAAAACAGGCGTGATGCTATGTTATGTTTATTAGATGCGAAACCACACAATGTAAAGGAATTTGTCGTTTCGACCACGCTCAGTTGCAGTTTCACTAGTCATTCAAAGTTGAAACCACACAGCGCTACGCTCAGGCTTTGATTACAAACTGCTAGTGACGTAATTATATGGATGGGTTGGCATTAAACTTCTTCAAGCTTTGGTGTTTCACACCCACTGTTATACACACTCCCACAAACAATTACGGAGATTACCTCGCAGCCTGTCCAGCTGTATTAGTTTCTCATTTATCATCACAGTTAAAGCATCAGCAAACTTTATTATGTACTGGTGATGGAGTACAATGATTTATTACAAAATTGGACTCGCCAAAAGTGGGAAAGGCTTTCTTTTGGGAAATCTAGCCAGATATATGTAGATCAGATTGCATAGAGCACAAGTTCTACACAAAATATATTAAAACATTTTTTAAATATTTAATTGCCTAAAACAAGCAGTGATAGCCTGGTTTGAGTTTAAACCCGCCCCGTGCATCTGACTTTTCGGAATCATGATTATCACTAGCGTTTACGGTGAAGGAAAACATCGTGAGGAACTCTATAAAGTTCCTGATGGCGTGAGTAATCCCCCAACCCTCACCAGGCCAGCGTGGACTAAAGCCCTTCTCATTCTGAGAAAAGACCATTGCCCAGCAACGGGACAGTAATGGGTGGTATTTTTATTATTTTTTATTAATATAATTCCATTGAAACTTGTATCAAATTTTAGTACCATTTCCTATTGACCTAGTGCTATACAGCTGAAACATTGCATATGTACTTATAATGCGTAGGTATCATGATTGTGAACAATAACTTGCCAAAATAACATTACGGTTATTCAAAAAACATTGTTTTTATATAAAATACTCGTTTTACTAAACAATATTTTATTCAGTAGCACACTGGAAAACACCATTATTCCTTACAAAATACTGCTCAGCGAAAATCACAAACTTAAATCCCTTGAGCATTCTAGCGTAAGCAGAGTTCTGGTTAACAAATTTGTTGCAAAGAGCAGTCTGTGCGTTTACTTGTTAACTCTATAAACAGTTGTTGCAATTCCTCTTTATTTAGTAAGAATATTTCATAAACAACACAACATAGCAGCAAGGCCCGAAGGGTTAAAAGGTATATTATTGTACGGTCAGCATCAAAAAGATGTATACACGTAAAGAAATTCAAACGCTTGTTCATGGTAAGGTATTGGTTAATCCGCAGATACTATTATAAAACTGGTCAAGATTTCAACCCCTATTTCCTCTAAAACTCGCTTTTGTACGCTACGTGTATACATCTTTTTGATGCTGACTGTACACCCACATTTCGCCGAAGTTATTGAGTCCCATGTGTCTTAGGGCGAACATATTTTCATCTACCAGGAACAGTTCCAAATTCTGTGCTGCTACTGAGAATTTCCATTCAGATAAACCCAATAACTCTTCGCCCGATCTGGAAATCGAACCCAGGACCTCACGCATAGTAGTCACGCTTGCAATCACTAGATAAATAAGGCAGTCAATATTTCTTACTACCTATCCTTTTATACAATATTCCTCATTCACTTTTATCCTTTTTTCTTGAAGAGTATTTAAATTGGGTTAAGGTATAGTCTTGTCTGAAAGGGGAACTGCAGCGAAGATGTTATTCGATTAAGAATCCCGGTAACTTTGTTACAGAACATCATTGAGCAAATTAAACCCTTTGCAAGAATCTTTAATAGAATTTGCATAAGTATTTTACGACTTAATAACAGTCATGTAGTCGTGTACAATATTATGTAGCTGCCATAATAATGGACGTGGCCATTTAAGTCTATTGGATTTTCCTTTTACGATACTTACAATATAAGTAGGCACTTCTTTGAAGTTATACTTCTTTTGGCGCGCTTAATGAGAGTGAATTCTTACGATGCGCGCGCACACCGACGGATAAAAGCGACACCATGAAGTTGGCTGGTAAATGTCTCTTAAATTTTCTTGGGAATTGATAGCTATATTCAAGGTAGTTATCGAAATATTTATTATTATTTTCATCTGTAACACGTGTTTCATATCAGTGGAAATACAAAAATAAATAAGAAGTATAACTTCTTACTCGCCCTTGTATCATAGGTGTGTTTACGTACACAAATATTCTATCAAAAACCTAAACCCAAAACAACTGTAAGTCATACAAATATTTGTTTCGTGAGGGAATCAAACTCGTGACTTAGTCAGCCCCATCTCAGATCAGAGATAACAAAACAGCTGATGACTAAACACAGCGTTTTATACTGAAAACATAACATGCATTACAACACGCCTGTATTCCCAACTAGTTAGACACAAGTATAATAAAGAAGAACCTCATTTAGCCATGTAATAAATAGCTCGATGAAGCTTATCGCCATTTAGCGGTCACCGAGCTATCATTTTTTTTTAAGCATTGCCTCACACTTGGATTTCTCCTGTGTCGCGAGTTTCAGTTCAGTTTACAAACATACATGTCACAGTGGCTAAGTGATTAGCTTTCTGCGCTAGGTGTCGCGGGTTTGATTCCTGCACGGAACAAATATTTGTATGATCTACAGATAGTTGTTTCGGGTCTGGTTGTGTGTGCATGTGACATGTGTGTTTGTAAACTGTACCCACGATACCGGAGAAATACTAGAGGGGGCAGTTTAAAAAAAATATGATTTACACATAATTACGAAAAGTCAGAGAACTCAATCCTTCCTGCATGGAAGTAATCAAATTCTATATCAGCAAAGATAAATAAAACTAATTGATACTCAATAAAAAATACCACAATTCTTGTACAAAATGTGTGCGAGGTCAAAGTTATAAATTAGGGTGTTTTATGTGAATAGGCGCCGGATTAATATCCATTTTAGTATTATTGCGTCCTTGTTTTATGAAAAAACCCGGATTATTCTGATTCCTAAACGGTATTTTATTTTTTTGTTTAAGTAAAAAAGGTATCAGGAGCATCAAACCTTATCTTATTATTATTATAAAGAGAATGTCTTAGTGTAGCAGTTGCTTGCGCGGCTGCTGAACATGAGGCCTTGGGTTCAATTCTCCGGATGGGCAAAGTATTATTGGGATTTTCTGAAATGCTCAGTAGCATTCTGGAGTTTGAAATTGTGCCCGGTAGATGGCAATAGGCTCGTCCCCTATTACATGGGACTAAATAACGGCATCGGCGAAATGTGGGTGTACAAAAAGCACATCTATGCATACGATTTTTATTAATTTCCTTCATTACTCCCGTTCTCGGTCTGTCGAGTCGATACGAATATCACAAGAGAATCGCTCTTGCCGTAGCGAAAAGATTAGCCAGTTAGCAATTATGATGTAGACGCTGACTGCCCAGGGTGCGCCAGAAAATCTTAGGTTTCGCTTTTTCTTACAACTTTCTTGAAACTGGAAGAGTCGGACGCAATCCACGTGACCCCAATGTACTCGTATGTATTTTTTAAAAAATGTCACACCTATAAAAAAAAAATCTGTGTTGTGTTTTATACATCTAACAACTGTCTGTACGCCAGACAAAATTTATGCGGTAGGTACAAGAATTAAACCCTATACGTAGCTAAGCCAATTGCTCCATAATCCACGTAAAAACAAACTGTTTCAAAACAAAATACTACAAGTTACATCCCAACCTATTATCATCTGAACTATAATGTATTGCAACACCAGGGATACACAACCTGCGGTTAATAGTTATTACATCGCCTTACAAAATGGTCTATATAAAGTGGCGAGTTTTCATACATAAGTTAGGAAAAAAGGTTATTTAATCCACTCTAAACGGTACACAAGGACGTAAAAACACTTTAAGAGAAATTCCTCGCGAAATAGTCCAGCGTCCTCCAGAATTTTTTATCAGTACTCTTCGTGACTGAAGCTTAGCTTTTTTTGCGGATGGTATTTTTGCAAGGGCCTTAGTAAATTGCGGACGGTACGCCTATCGAGCGGAGAGTGGACTTGACCTACTTACAGGTAAATAGCCACTAGCAACTGGAATTCTAGACCTTTTCTAGTGCATTTTAGTGTTGATATTAAAATGTTCGTAAAAAAGCCGACCACGGAAAAATATGTCTGTCTGAAATTATTTTGTACAGCCTGCTCTGCCTACGCTGCTGTGCCCTGCGGGTGCCAACTTTAATAAATACTTACGATATCGTAAATACGGCGTCATATGACCACGGTAATAAACAGGCCAGTGTTTCGAAAATCCGGCCTTTTACTGAGAATTTCTCAACATGAAACCTCATACAATAAATTAATAGATTTTTAGTATCCGAAATAAACTTCAATATTATACAAAGTTCGCCAACCCGTACTGCGCTAGCGTGGTGGACTAAGGCCTTACCCCTTCTCATTCTGAGAAGAGGCCCTTGCCGAGCAGTGGGACAGTAATAGGTTGAAATGATTATTTATTTTAAAAAGGTACAAAATGTATTTTATACTTTGAATGAATATTTTAGCAAATATTATTGAATGATTTAGCATTTACTATTTTAGTTTTTATTGAATTATAATTATGATTTCTATTGCTACACCCAATTGAGTAGGCTGTTGATACCAAATTTTATTTAACACCTATGTACCTAGTTCAAGCAATACATGTCTTTGTCTTTGTCTATCACCTACAGTAATTATCTTTTCTATGCACGCCCTGAGAATCGAATCTAGAGCCTTGAGCGCAGCAGGCGCTTTTACGAACATTCTCCTTTGACAGCAATGTTTCAGTTTCCCGATAAGGCCATACTTATATTATAAAAATAAAATGCCTATGACTCTACGTACCTTATTTCACTAAATTAATTTGTTTCAGTAGCCAAGTTACTGAAATGTTCAAACAAAAACACATCAAAATCTAAACAAGGTCACGTACAGAATAACCAAACACTTTATGCTTCCATAAGTTATGTCAATATAAACCTTAAGTAACTAGAACAACTTCATATTACTCTGTTCCTCGACACATTCTGCACAGACCCCTATAAAATACTTTATGGACCTATAAGCCACTGTCACTATAGCAGCCTGTCAAACTAATTTAATCTCTAAAACCATTCTACTAAGCTCTGCTTTAAAGTAGGATAAAAAAGCTCTCACTTTAAAAGGGTTTCACTTCTTAAGATGTGTTATTAAAATGTAACATTATATTTCAAACGCTTTAGAAATACAACGCCGACATAATACAATACTTTAGTTTTGGGACTCATATACTACGCCTGTTGGGAAATTATAAGTGTCAGAAGATATTTTGTCTATTGCTTAGACAAACATTTTATATTAATAAGCACATCTTTTCAATTTAACATCGATAACTAAATTATGGAAACATTTAATAGTTTCAAAACGCCTTACTGAAATAACATAAAGGCCGTAAAACACGTACCCACGATAAGTTGCTAAGAATTTATTTCAAGGCGCGAGCGAAAGTTTAATATAATATTACATTGGAGAAAAACGTGGTTCAATAAATGAAAATTAAATAAATGGAATCGAAGCACAGAAAGTCTAAAATATTTAAAAAGATTTTCTCTTTGCTCCTTTTATCTCCTTTCTTTCTTTCCAACCCAATCTGAATTAATCAGATTAGGATTACGTTAACAACATTTGAGAGCGACTCAGACTCAAAAGCCAGACCAGAAATTAGAAAATGTATTGTATTTTAATCACCGGTAGACGTAATTTGCTATTCAATTTGTATCAGAGGCAAACCTTTTTTATGTTAAAGTTCAGACATCTCTTTAAATTTTTTCGCTGCTTAATCAATGTACTCTTACTTCTATCAATACCTCTCAGGAGACGAAAAATAGTCCTGAGTAGGCATAAAATCGGAGTTCACGTATGTAAGCCGACTAAATTCTGCAAAATAAGATGCCTATAGAAATCCGACCTGTACGTAGGTATCGAAAAACCTCATTCTTTCTGGCCTGATTGAAAAATACACAACATACAGGGAAAATAACTTGATTGTACAATGTAGGGTAATATAATCAGTCTGTAAAGGCAGGGTAGGGGAAGGTTGTTAAGGGTAGGTTGGCACGGTCCGAGGGAGCCCCCTCGTGAAGTGACGTGACGAGAAAGTATAACAAATTGGTTTAGGCTGCCCCCATACTGAGCAAGGTTTACATTTAATTTTGATACATAACCTATTATAGTTTTAGACATTTTTTACATTATTGTATTAGAAGGCATGATAATTATAACTTCTGCATTTGTGGCTGTTCATTGATTTTATTACAGAACACCACATTGCGAGATGTTGAGGTCAAAAACAAGGGTTTACTTTTTCAAAGCTTTTGCAGCATTGTATACATAACTATTGTTGTGCCCGGCGCTGACGCAGCTTGCATCTCCGTTGTATGCACCCGCTCGGGTCAAAATCTGTTTTTTAATTGTTAACGAAGTCTAGAAGAGCCTAACTAGATCAATTTTTCACCCCCGAAAACCCCTATATTGTAAACTCCAATCAAGTTTTCGTGAACGCGATTACAAACAAATGCGTGTTTATTACCGATTTTGAATATTTAATACTGAGAGACAAATAAAATTTACAGGTCATTAAGAACGATGTTTTTTTATACAAATATATTTCACTCGCGATGATGCTATTAGAAACAAAACGTTACTGGTAACGCCATCTATTAGTAATCGACGTAAAGAATATTCATAAATATTTCTTGTATAATACCTAGTATAATATACGCGGTCGCAAACCAGAAATCCAATTGAATTACTTTTATATAAAAGAATATCGGTACATTCGTTACCAGGATGTATTCACCCTAATTCCATACACGAACTCCCAGGTTATTGCACGTACGAATTTGATTTTAAACTTTTGTTAAAAGGTGATTTCACCCTCCCAAGAATACCTTTTACATTTATGAACACACCTTTATGAGCCTGTAGGTCGATTGTCTGTTAAGTACATATTGAATCGTTATTATAGGATATTGGGTATCTTTTCCTTTATAAGTATTTGTTTTTCTAAGCACGCACGTAGTTTATAGGGAAGATCATAAGTGTCTGAGGCCCTAGCGGCGAAAATATAATAACCTGCTCAGTGGTTATATTTTCGAGCCGTTTGGGGTCGAAACACTTGGGCCATGGGGTCGAAACACTTGGGCCATGGGGTCCGAGTGCTCGCATCTTGTTTAAAGATATCGCAAAGCGATTAGTCGACTCTTCGCGTGACCAGAAGGCTGGATTATTCTTTGGTCAAAGAATCAGCATTGCCATACAGCGTGGCAATGCTGCCAGTCTTCTGGGAACAGTGCCGGTTGACAGCGATGTGGAGGAGTATTTTGACGCGTAGGTAATATTTTTATATTTTTTACATCTTTATTCTGTTTAGTGTTTTAGTAGTTAGTAATAAGTAGGTACTACTACTTTGATCGTGTAAGTTTCTTTCGACGAACTCGATTTAATACATCGAACGCGTCCGGTGCTCCAATTGGTGGAGAGCACGCAACGGACCAAAGAAACTTATACTAGGGCCTCTGATTAGAGATAGAAAATGTTTTACGTATATTTAATTTTGTTCGAGTGTTATCAGTCTTCATGGTGGTCTTATTTTCCATCTTTTCTTACCTGTGAAACTGTTAACACCACTTATACTCGTATGTACAGACTTAGCTTAAAAAAATTTGCAAAATTCAAACAATTATTCTAGGAGAATAAGTCATGAAATTATAAAATTTAAATGAACATGGTATATTAAAACAAATCTCCGGAACTAATGATCCGATTTTGAAAATTCTTTCACCGATGGATAGCTACATTATCCCCGAATGATATAAGCTATAAATTATATTACACAATTTCTGTAGCTCACGAGGACGAGGTTGCGGGTAATAGCTAGGACCTAAATATTTTTGAGGCTGACCTTATAACCTCTACATTTGTTTCGTTTCAATTTTTAAACAAATGTTATTCTTTTTGTTCTAATCTATTTTATCATTACTCTGTTTTCGAATAAAATCAAAGGCATAAATAGTCACATCGTTTGTTCTATAAGAATATTCTCTCGAAATATGAGCAAGACGTTGATATCCCTGAGGACTGAATTGGCTCGCTAGAATATTGCTGACGAGTTATCGATTGACAATCGATGCATTTCTGCCGCACACTACAAGTTTATTCAAGACTATTTACATGGTATCACGATTGTATTGCCCGAAGTATTTTGGCAGATGTGTTTAATTTTAAAACGCACGTTTCCCTGACTGTTATCAAGTTCCACGCAATAGGCGGCGAACCATTTGTCAAAGTTTTCGTACAAAAAAGCCCTCTAACACTTTGGCTGATCTGGAGATCGGGTCCAAGATGCTCAAGCTGGCGACCACTCATCCAATGAGGCACTTATTTTGGATATATTGTAACCATTTTATTAAAGTTTTTATTGAAATATGTTGGAACTGGATACTTATTTATTTTTTGTATCAGCATGAGTTATGATGCATGAAAACATAGTGGCAAGATTACCAGTCTCTTCTTATTGAGGCTGGCCCAAGGTGCGTTAGACGAACGTTAGTCACTCGTGGAGACTGTTTCTTGTCTTTGAAAATGGAGTATCTACTTATGTAACGTTATTTTCAAAAACCCGTTAGAAATACAGTCAACAATGTACATTTTCTTCCCCAGATTATTCGAAGAAAATCAAGACTTGCTGAACATGTTCGAGAAATTCCGTCAATGCCGGACGAAGGAGGAGCAGATCAACTCTATGGAGCTGGCTGAACACGCCAACAACGTTATGAACACCCTGGACGAGGGCATCAAGGGTCTGGACGACCTTGACAACTTTTTCGGCTACATACACCAAGTTGGAGCCAGTCATAGACGGATACCTGGATTCAAAGTCGAGTATTTTTGGGTTGGTACCACTTCTACATATTTTTACCTAGTTATTTTGTACCCAAAGACCAGTAGAAGGCCTTATTAACATAGCATAATATAGTATCACACATGTATTCCCCGAAGGGCTACACAGAGATTTACAATTGTACACCCACATTTCACCGACACCGTTATTGAGTTTCATGTAATAGGGGGCGAGGCTATTGCTATCTACTGGGCACAGTTCAAGACTCTGTGCTGCTACGAAGAATTTCCCAATAACAGTTTTCCCAACCCGAAGGTCAAAACTAGAGTTTCGCACTTAGCACAACCGCGGGCGACCACTATTCCAATGAGGTAGTCAAATAGCAGCCTTATAATTTTGGTCTTTTGATTCTCAGGGCTGTTAAAAAGCTACCTAGTCAGTATAGGTCTTCTTCTGTCGAGTCGGCACCAACTATGAAATGGGTAACGCTCAGGCCGCAATAGAAAGATGGCCAATTAACTAACCTTAGACAACACTGACGTCATATAATTTTATCAACAGAGATAAAATAACTTTCTGTTCATAACCTTCAACCGAAAATGTCAAACAGTATCATTTTAATTAACGAACAGAATATATAATATAATATTTCAAGTTACGTTTTAATTTCAAAAACAACCGTATTCATTAAATTTCAAATTACAATTTCGTATAGCGTTTTCCATTTGTGAAAGGGCAGGGAGATTATCCCGGTTCAATAGGATTTTCGGATCCTGGGTAACTGACATTAAATTTTACTGATTGTAAAGTCTTATCCACAAGAAGGTGGAACTGCTATTACGTTTTATTATTACGGAACAACCCTACCGTATAATATAACCCTATTTTCATTGCCAGCTCTATAGTGGATCAATAATAGTATATTATGTAGTATGGCGTATATATTTTTTTTTACACATAAGTCTACTACCTCATTATTTTGATCTAGTGGTTGCAAGCGTGACTGCTGAGCGTGAGGTCTTGAGTTCGATTCCGGGATCGGGCAAAGTATTATTGGATTTTTCTGTATGGAAATTCTCAGTAGCAGCACGGAGTCTGGAACTGTATCCGGTAGATGGCAGCATAGACGAAATGTGGGTTTACAATAGTACGCATCTGCCTAACCCTTCGGGGAATACAGGCGTGATGCTGTGTTACATAAGTTTATACTCATAATTGTCCCACATTATATACATAAACACAAGATTATAACACAATTATTATAAAAGAGTGTCCGCGGAGTTTCTTGCCGGTTCTTTTCCATAGAAATAACTTTTTAAAACCGTTCAACTAGAGTATAATTATAATAAAAAGATGTTGGGTTGAAACATCGACTGCTGCACTACGTGTTGCTGGTTTGATTTCCGTACGGAACAAATATTGGTATAATCTACAGATGTTGTTCCGGGTCTGGGTGTTTGTGCATGTGAATATTTGTGTTTGTAAAAGCATCACGATTGCGGAATTAATCCTGATGTGGGGCAACATTTTTCAACAAAGAAAGTAAACTAAACTAGAATCTTGTTAACGTTAAGAGTGTCTGACATATGTTTATCTATATAAATAAAAATCAATTGCCACATATATGACGGAACATCACTTGAGAACCGTTTGACCGATTTGGTCGTTTTTTTTGGAAAATCCACGGAAAATGTTGGAAATTTAGATTTAGAGTATTTTTGTATGAAAATCCCCATTCTCATTTTCTTCATTAGTAAAATGCAAACGTGCGAAACTAGATTCGCTAGATTGAATTAAAAGCAATTCTATGCTATTTTACGCCTCTGCTTACCCTTCAAGGAATACAAGCATAATGCTATATCGAAAATTCATTCGCTCCCCATCTCGTTTTCTCAGTTTAGCTTTTGAATACGGCTTTATAAGGCACGTCAATACGGGCGGGTACTTATACTCCGCTAAAATTAACCCAACAATGATTGGATTTATTGAATTGCTTTAATTGACTTATCCAACTGCTGTTGACTCAACTGGTAATCCAGATCACAGTCGGTGCCAGAATGAGTATGTACAGAGTAGTCAAAATCTTTCAAACTTCAACTGTAACATCATTGAAATAAGATTTTGTTTTACACTTTTATTCATATAAAACTGATGTTCTGTAAACGTTTGATAAATTATAGATATCTTTGTTATTTTCCTGAAATACCGATGAGAATGTCGAGTGTATAGTGTACAGGGGTATAACAAGATTATAATTGGGGGTATCGATAAAATCTGTGCTTTAAACGCTTCTTATAATATTAAACTTGAAAATAGATGACAACTTATTTTTCAGAACGCTTTTTTCGATATTATACGATGCTAAAGACAGCAATTGTTATTTTGACATAAAGTTCTAAGTTAGGTGAGGCTTCGCACAGGTAGCTCACAAAATTCCCAAAAAAAAAAACAAAAAAAACACAGGATAATCCGCTGGGCTGATCTGAAAATTACCTAAAAATTTCATTAAAATTGCTACAGCCATTTTGGAGTCCATAGGGAACATACATACACACATTTATTTTTATATCTATAGATAGATAGATTAGCTACCCTGCACCTCGATCATTCTAATGTTGACTGTACATTCCTTTAGTATTAATAACATTAATTAAAACATTGACAGGCACCTAGCATATTGCATATATTATTGTATATTTTATTTTGTGAACTATGAAATGTGTCTCGTTATAAGGTATATACTGAAAAAAAAAAAAGGTGTAGATAATATAAAATGCGGTCAGCTGCTAGCTATTGAGCTTCATCAGTTATAAAGGGTGAGACCAAAGGGTCAGTAGGCCAAGAGTAGATCAAGGGTACTTGTATATTTTATACCAACGATACAAGGAACGATTATATAATCGTTTTGCTACATTTCGCCTATTAACTCCTACGTGAAAGGCAAGCTCATTCTGCCTATTCAGCCCCAAGCACCCAATATTAATCATTTCCCGGTGCAGTGACCCACATTTGGTGTTTATCTATTGTATCTGCTCTACTGCCAGTGAAAGTATTAATTTTCTAGACTTCGCGTTTAGTTAGATCGTTAGACATGTTTGTGATTAATATGTTAGTGACAGTTTCCATAACTTGAGATTTGATTTGACATGACATGACATGACATGGCATGTACACATGTAATTGGAGGCGAGTTAATTGTCATCAACCGAGCACAGATCCAAACTCCGTGATGTAATTGACAATTTTTATACAGAAAAACCCAATAACAATGCCCAACCCAGGAATCGAATCCAGAATCTCACGCACAGCAGTCGCGTTTGCTACGAATAGACAAATGATATAGAAAAAAAAGATTTTATAAATCGATATCTTATAAATAGAAGACCAGAATCTTGAACTTACAATTCCTACTCTACGAACGATAAATGCCATATTAATTTAAGATAAGCTTTCATCTAATACCGGTAGATGAAACATTTGTAACGGAAATTGGCCAATAAATTATTAATTTCAAGGATGATCCATTCTTGAAATTATAATGCCAAAAATTTTAATTTCGATCTAAATCGCTCCAATTATTGTGAAGTACCTACTCGTATGTTTTACCGGCTTATTGGAGTTTGGGATAGTTTTCTTATTAATTAGTTTGCTCTCAATTTATCGTTTTCCAGTTTTCTAATTAGTCATGTCATGTCAGTCATTGGATTTTTTCAGGACTTGCTCCTATTTTAGAAACTCGTTATTTCAGTCTCCAATATTTGGTTTGACGATTTGATAACTTTGCTTCGATATTATAGAAATTGTTTATTTTGCAATTAGGATTTTTCAATCACTTTTATGTCTTTTTTTTTAAATTAGATGGCATCGGCAAGATGCACCGAAACAAACTCAGGGGTAAAATATAATAAAATTACCCCCTTAACTATTTCTGGCGTATCGATTGTACAATAGATCTGGATTTCTTTGAACCTTTTAAAGAGAACGAGCTAGACCTGTTTAAACCTATTTTTAAACCGAAAATTTAAACCATATAAAATATCACTTATCCAAATAAACATCCTTGCAAAACCTCAAACTAACTTCACCGCAAAGCTTAATGAAGCTATAACATTTTGATATACCGTCATACCAAAAATTCACCTAGTTCCAACGCAACCTCATACCCGCAGACACAGGGGTGGGTTAAAGTTACTTCTTCCAAAAGTTTAAATTACACTACTTACATAACCTATAAAATATGCATATAACAAACTACACCTAAAAATAGACACATAAAAGCTCCATACAATCTAACACAGGCACGGTTTTCGCTCTGTCTATATTTTCCATTCATTTTTTTATTATTGCAGCTCTTAATATCGATTAGAGTTTGCTAGAACTTAGAACATGGAATGTAAGCTTAATAATAAAAAAATGTCGTCTCAAAACTAGCAGTAGTAAATAATTAATCAATATTCCAGGACACTAAAAAATATATTTTTGAACTGTTACTTACATAAAATCACTTTGTGTTTAGAGTTATTACTTTGTATTAGAGTGTCAACGGTGACCCGTGTGTGTGTCCAAAAACCCACGCACATGAAGACATTAAACACAACCAAATATAGCCAAAGCCTGTACAATCAACTACTATGGCGGTTCCAAAACTTTTCCGTCCTTTAACGATAGCGTAGCGTTTCATGTACGAGCCCTTACCGCGTCTTGTTAGAAGTGGGTTTTCTGAACCTTATTACTTTGTGCTTCAAGTGCCAGTGTATCTCCGGTACACCGGAAGTGACCCGAGTCCCTCATTTCCGTTTATGAAAGGCCCCTTAACCCTCTGATTTATTCGCGCTTGATCCATGAATATGTTTAGGGCTGCCTATTGACATTATTCAAATATTTTTGGAAATAAAGGGTCAGCAAATTTTTTGACTATGAATAGACTAAGATAATTATCCAAAATTTACCAGAAGCGACTGCCGTCTGTCACCCTTTTCTACCCATTTAAAATATACTTATAATTGCTCAACACTCAGAACTAACGAATCATCGTATATTAAATGTCTTTCTTTCTTTACAGAAAATTGAAGCACCTTTCCTAGCAGCCGTGGAATCAACGCTGGGTGACCGGTACACACCCAATGTGGAGAACATCTACAAAATAACCATCAAGTTCATATTAGAAACGCTCATAGAAGGCTACGAAGCCGCTGGCAAGCACGCTACGTGAGCTCAACTATGTACAGAACAAAATACCTTAAAATAGAACTAACTACAGAACAAAACCGCGACGGAAACAGTCTTATAAAATAAGATTCCAGGACAACCGACGAGCAGCCGCCATATTGAAAACTTTGAAATTGGATAGAACATTCCAAATTCAAAGTTTTGGAATGTTGGCTGCAGATAAATTAATGTCAATTTAAACGAGATTTTAAAGTGAAGTGTACAGACGTTTATAAAATGCATCGTGAATTATATGTGTATAATGTGAATAATTATATTATTGTGTATAGTTGTCACTGTTCTTTTTGCTCGTCTGTATTTAGACTGGTATAGTATAATGGGACTAACAGTTCAGTAAGGGAACATTTACTGAGTATTAGAAAGCTTTTTTGAATAGAAACATAATTTTTAAAATAGCAACAACATGTAGATAAAAATAGTTAACAAAAATGTGTGTTAAATTAAGGAATTTTAAACCAAATAACTTTTTTAAATGTCACAAAACGCTTGTTAGAACTAATTTAATGGTAATAATTATAATTATTTATTTCTAATGATATTCTTCTTAACGTCTTCAATGTTGGCTGGTCCAACTATTGTATGTTTTATTACTTATTTAAAATTTAATAATTCGGCATAATTATTG
The DNA here is from genome assembly GCA_947562105.1 of Shargacucullia verbasci. Classification (NCBI taxonomy): domain Eukaryota; kingdom Metazoa; phylum Arthropoda; class Insecta; order Lepidoptera; family Noctuidae; genus Shargacucullia; species Shargacucullia verbasci. Next base: position 12,874,992 of record OX387294.1, on the reverse strand, counting down.
TTAAATTGCGTCTTCCGTGCGTGAATGTTGTAATATTTAGAATAGGTTTCAAATTACAATAATTAATTCCCAAATAATTTAACCAACATGTTGGTTACACGGAAAATTATGTTACATTAAATTATTTCTAATACATTCATAGCGCAAATATGAAGCACATTCAATATATTTACTAGATCTATGCATTTGTTATATTTTTTTACTAATTTTATAATACCAACAAGATAAACACCTGCACAAAAATAATTGTGATCATATTTTCTGAAATAATCTGACTAAAAAAGTCATGTGATGTACATCAAACATGTTAAAGTAATTTTTGTGTATGAAAAAAAGTTTTATATTTTGAGAACCACCACATGACAATGAGAATTAAATTATAAAAAGCGCCAAGATTTTGGGTCTCGCGAAAAGAAAATAAAATCTTGTAGTAAATAATGAAGTAAAACAACCATCATTGAAAGTTTTTCTTCTTAACTTCTTTAAGATTGTCCTTTTATTTCAACTTAAGGTTCAGCGTTAACTTTTCGATAACAACTTTGTAAGTTACTCCGAAAAGTTAATTTTAACTTAAAATTGCAAAAAAAATTGTTATTATTTTCTCGTTTCATTATAACAAATAAATACTGTTTTAAACCGTTTATTTCGCTGTAACTTTGCTCTTCTATTTATGTTGGTTAAATTTGAGATATTACATACCCTGAAAGAGCACAGAAAGATGTGGCGATATGACCAAGACCAGTCCAGACCACAAAAGGAACGAGGATTTATGAAAGAACTTGGGGAGGACTTTGCCGACGAAGGAATCAGTATGGGGTAAATAAAAATGCCACAAGTAAGGCACGTAGTGACGAACGAGGTCGTCAGTTCATATCCCACCTGTTGAAATGTGAACATGTTACTTACATAGGCTTAGAAACTATTCAGTCTAACTATGTGATTATTGTATTACATTGTGGTACTAATTAGTTCCAATCGTAATCCAAATTAGAGATTATATTTGGCTAGAATTTCAATAGGAACACGTTGATAAATTAATTGATGAATTTAATTAGTATAATGCGTTAACGAATTGACTTTTGTGTGTTTAGCTACATGTTATCAAATACTTAGGGAAAACATAATTCAGTGGCTTTAATAATCCATGGGTTTTTTTTTATTCTTGGCGTTTATACCTAGGTTAAAAACCCTTTGAAGAATAATGCAAAGGTAGACCACCCACACAACGTACACCGACAATTCAGTGGTGACGATATTAGGTCTCACTTGCAAGAACACAAAACTACCAAGGTAGCCGTTACCATCGTGACCAGGTATAGTCTCATTGAGCTCTGGTCGATATTTGCAATGGCTCCAGCTAGTCTGCTGTTTCATGTTGGAATTAATTTCTGTTTGGACAGAAAACAGTAATTTCAACGGTTTTTTTTTTATTCTTGATAGGCACGCGTTTGACTACTATCTCACCTGATGGTAAGCGATGATGTGGTCGAAGATGTAGCACGCTTGCCTAGAAGTAACCTATTCACTCTTGACTTGAAGACTCCCAGGTTGTAGCTATCAGGAAACAAAGACTCTGGCAGAAATAATATGACTTTACAACGACAGGTTTGCAATGGTACTTTGACTAGAAATAGAGCAATAGTCTCGTAGCCCAATTCAGTGGCGCGACTGGACTTCCTACGACAGTCGGTTGCGTTGCGATGCCCTCACGCAACGATATGGTCGCACCGCTGAATTGATTCTAAAATCAAATACTGTACGAGTCTATAGCAAGAGTTGAAGCATGTTTACACCGAAAAAGACCGACGATCTCTTTACAATGACATGTATGCAAAAGAGTAGAAACATATTAGCAACTTAAAAAAATGGTTGGCGCAGTGCCTTGATTAGCATTCTGCGCTACGTGTCGCTGTTTCAATCTCCAAACGGAACAAATATTTGTAGGATCTACAGAAAGTTGTATCGGGTCTGTTGTATGTGCATGTGACATGTATATTTATAAACTGTACCCACGATACAGGAGAAGATCTAGTGTGGGTTAACGTTTATTTTAAAAATAAAAAAATTACGATATTCTTGAATTGTGCAAGCTGTGAAAGCAGTTTTGCAGCTGAGCGACTGAAAAGCAACAATAAGTCGCGTAGTCTTGCCACAAAATGGACTAAGAAAGATCAAAATGGATAAAGCTTTCTGTAAGTCTTAGGTAAATGTTCGTCCATTTGATTTTACCACTTTACTACTTCAGATATTATCTTGTTTAAAGGAAACGGTCAATATTATACAAACATATGAGATTTATATTAGAAACGCGCCCACGATAGTTGTTTAATTTTCACGTTCAATGTAAACATAGTTCAAAATATTTATGTACCAACGTACTTATCGTGTTTCTAGCTACTATGAAGAATGTTAGGTACCAGAGCTGGCAGAAATGGATGAGAGGAAAATTTAATTGAATTTTTCACGTTCATAATATTACCTTGTATATGCAGTTTCCAAGATCGAAACGATTCCGCATTCTTTAATAACAGTAAGTACCTAGAACTAAATTACAAATTCATTTTTATTATACTTGAGTTTGATTTGAGTGATTAAAAACATAACCCCGGATTTGCTGTCTCTTTAATATCCTCCGTGGCCGTCACACAGTCGAGTAAACAACACTTACTGAAAATAGTATTAAGCTCGTCGATTTAATAAATAAGGATACACCTATTCACTTTTTTTTTACTGACTTGTCTTTGTATTTATCCACATTTATTTTAGTTTGTCCAAATTGACCCTCTATTGGGCAAATGCAATAGCGGTAATAAAAAAAAACTGTTGTCTTTTGTTGTTGTCTAAATTGTATTTGAGCGAGCAGTTAATTTAACAGGAGTCTTTGAGATGGCGTTGTTTCTATAAAATGAATTATGTGACATTTTCCACCACTGAATTATTGTATATAGTTTATCACTGTGCGCAACAGATGGGGTTGTATTATACAATGACGTATATTTTCTAGAAGTCAGTGTTAAGATTTTCTGTGATTTCATGACACTCCTTCAAACAATATTAAAATTTATTATATTCAACAGCAGTTCAGAGTTTTATTTGTTGTACAGTATTAACAGTATTATTCAAAGATACGTCGACGATATCGTTTACGCAATTTTAAGTTGAAGAAAAGCGACAATTTTCTTCTTAATTTATAAAATTGTTATAAAACCATAATAAATATATTATATGTACGGTCGTTATTATTGTAATAAGTACTTAATCATTAAGTTGTATTTATAATATAAATGAATTGAAATAAGCAATGAATGTGTTGTATGTTTTAAAATGTATAAGGTCGGTGTAATAAAGTGTTAATTTGATTTGAAATAAATATTATTTGAAAATTAATAACATTTTCATTTACTGTCACTCTCAGAGGAATCTCTGCTTCTCTCTGTTGTTGTAATGGTTCATAGCTCCAGTCTCATGGTGGAAAATTAAAAACGCCAGGGTGCAGAGTAATATGGTAGTTGACTACTAGTCATCTGAGTTACTTTTTATGAACTGTCAAAACGACATTTTGTTTTAAAAATGTTTGGAATAGCAAGGCGTGACGTCATATTTTTTCATTGCCATACTTACTGAGTGATTTCGATAATATAAAAATTGAAAACGCCAAAGATAAGTAAGAGATTATTTTTTTTGAGTTTTTAGAAGGAAAGCTGTTTACCAAATAAGATTTTAGAATTTAGTTTTGATGCAGTCGACTAGGCTATTGTGTAATAATTGCCATCGGCGAAATGTAGGTAAACAGTACAACAGCTCTTCCTATATAGATGCTATAGTAATTATCAAATAATAAAATAAATAAATTCAACCCATTACTGTCCCACTGCTGGGCAAGGGTCCCTTCTCAGAACGAGAAGGGTTAGTCCACCACGCCCGTTGCGGTTGGCCCGGTGCGGGTTAGCGGACTACACACACCGTCAAGAACTTTATGGAGCCCTCTCAGGTGTGCAGGTTTCCTCACGATGTTTTTCTTCACCGTAAACGTAAGTGATAATCAAATTCTGCTCCGCACATGATTCCGAAAAGTCAGAGGTGCGGGCCGGGTTCGAACTCAGACCCTCCTGCATGGAAGGCAAGCGTTCAACCGTTAGGCTATCACTGCTAATTTAAATTAAATAATAATATTATTATATTTTTATAACTTAAAACGGGATATTTACAATTGTACATTTTTGATTGTATCAAGCTTCCGATATTTGGGCACTGTTCACATGCACAAATATCCCGTTTTAACTTATAAACAATATAGTGTTTTTGACCATCTCAGTTTAATATCTAATAATTATATTATTCAACAAGTTTCAGTAAGAATAGCATCTTTATATCCCGAACAATATGTATGTTTTGCCAGTACATTGAAATATAAACAAATAGTTATTAAAGTAATAATAATCACATTCCCAGACGGATTGGCGATCATAGTATTCAATAAGTACCTACTCAATTAAATCTTCCATTTTTACATGCATCAGAATTTCCTCAAGCGCATATTAACAACGGTTCACTTTCAACATGCAAATGTTCTCACGTAGCGTGTATTGCGCCTGAATTCGACTCGGCATTGCGTGCACGTCGAAAATATGGAGTAACGGGGTGATCTACATAGTTCCGAAGCTGAAGACAAACGGTAAGCCAAGCTTTTAGTTTTTATCGTACAATTCAGTTCAAGTCTAGAGCACCTACTTATTTCATTGGTCTAATGGTCGGAAGCGCGGCTACGGAACGGTAGATTCTTGGTTAGAGCCCCGGGTCGGTAGTTTTTTTCTTGGGAAATTCTTAATAACAACCGTTTGTTCTCAGAAGATGGTTGCAAGCTCGACTCATATTTTAGGAGACTTAATAATGATATCGGCGAAATGTGAAAAAAAAAAATACATGTCTACCTAACCATTTGGAGAGTACATACATATGATTATATTTTCAAAGTTTTTGAGTTCAAATCTACAGTCTAAAGCGCTTTAGGTTAATTAGTCATCTGCAATAATTAGGAGTCCCTAAGTCTCCCGTTAATTGATTTAAGAACTTCTGAAACTGGACACTTCAATTCGAACTGTTTCAAATTATTCAAAGGCTTTGTCGTTGAAACTTTCTGGTACAAACCTATAGCCGAACAAAGAGGTAGATACTGTATATATACTGGCTATAATATGTCGCCATAATACTGTTTATCTACCGGTTACCAAATATAGTTGAATTTAGTATTAAAATTATAGATCCATTCTATGACTATATTATATAATAATATGGATTATGTATGTAAGTATGTAAAGTATTCAAGTAAATATATAATTAGTTAAGTACTTATCAATATTATTTGCGTGTCTTTTCCTTGTACGGGACTACAGAGTCCCAGACTTTTGGAAGGCGTGCTTGGGGCCGAAGCCAACACGTAGAAGCCTTTTAAGATGACTTTAGTGAATTGTTACGGTGACATGACCAGGGATTATCCCTGAATGTACTATAGAAATGCACCTAAGGACAATCCCCGGATTTGTAGGACATGTGGAGAAAAACTACTTAGGCTATTGTGATGGGATGGTAGTCGACTGGGTTGTGGGAAACTATGAAAATCTATGGCACCTGCCGAAACAGTGTAATATTCTACACGTAAAAATGGCAGACGGAGACTCACCAACCCACAAACTGGGCCCCCAAAAATAGTTGCTCTGGTCGCAACAAGAGGGCAACAGGGACGTGAGCGGCTGAAGGGTGAAGAGGCTTCGCTGGACTTTAAACTCAGATCACTTGCTCCCTGAGGGTACGGCATCACTGGCCCACTCGCCACTTAAGCTCAGTAAACACCCTATGAGCAAAGCTCTCCTCTAATGACTCCACTCTGGGCGGTCAAAGAAGGAAAGCCGGAGATGAGGAACGGTGACTTCTCATTGGAGCACTCGGGTACCTCAGGGCCGCTACTCCTCGTTACCTTATCTCAAGGTTCCCTGCGTATTTAATTAGGATATATTTAGCCAGAAATGTATAAAAATAATGTGCTCGCGTCTCCGGTATGAGTTCTCACATGAAAATTGTTTAATCGACTTATGCATGATGCGGAACTGACTGCCTAGGGCACACAGGGAAGACCCATCTGTGTGCATATGCTTAATCCTTGAATAGGGTCATAACATTGTCAGCCAATAAATCTAAAGACCACAATAGCACACACGTTATAACACGACTATCCCATTGTCTAACCACAGTGACCCATACATAAACATATTGTGCACCCAAAAAGACAATGACTTATCGTATGCATTCATCATCAAACAAAAAGGAATACAGAACATACAATATAAAACTACGTCATCACCCATACCTTAAAGAGATCATTCATGACGAATCATACGATACCATCTTAAATACGTAACCTCTATTACAATGTCATAAGGTTGATAATCCCTTGGCATATAATGAAGGTAGTAGCATAACGTACAGTGACGGTCAGTCACCATAATTGCGTTTATGGAAGTAACATTATCATACAATTGTAGAGACAGAAATGTATGGGAAGCTCGCGTGAATAGTGATGGGCACTAATTGAAACTGTTATTTTAATGTGTTATTTATTTATAATTTTGACGTAAATACGTTTTTGAAATTAGTCCCGGATGTACTGTGTATTCAAATTTCGAATGCCGTTCCAGTTGATTTTGCAGTATGTTTTAAATTGAACTATTTATATATCGGACAGTTTAAATCTAAATAGTGTACTTACAATACACACAAATATTTGTTCTTCTATTTTTATTGTAAACAAATATTTTGCTTTACATGTAACCATTACCAAATAGTATGTTCATGCAGAGATTTTACATAACATAGCATCACGCCTGTATTCCCCGAAGGGTTAGGCAGCGGTGTACTATTGTACACACACATTTCGCCGATGCCGTTATTGAATAATCGGAGACGAGAGATTTTATTGACGTAAAATTGTATCAACGCTTACAAATTCGCCATATTTTCCCCAAATCATAATGATAATATTTCCCAAACCACGTAAATAGTTATTCCTTCATTCCTTCTTCCACGGTTCGTTGCAAATAGATTCCTTTACGGAAAAAAATCATAATCGATACCGAATCAAAATGTCACACTGAGGTAATATTATATGAGACAATTTACCACGTGTCCACGTGCCGTTTCTGATACTTTCATCTTCAAATTGGATTTGTGGGGCGAAAATGGTCGCGAGTGAATGGTAAAAACTGTTAGTGGGTCCTCGAATGGATTTGGGGCTCCGTGCTTTTTTGTTAGAAAATACGTTCGTGTTTTTTTTTATTTAGTTAATAATTGAACTAAAATAAACTTAATTTGAAAATAAAACCAGAATTATATGTACTGTATGTAGATTTATTGTTAATTATTTTCGTTCAATGCACGGGCATTACAATATCTCGTATGTAAAAGAGGCCCAAGTCCACTAAGCAAAATAATTTCAAGTGAAATATTGGAAAGCATTCAAAAATTTACCAAAAAAATGTGACTCTCATACAACCAGAAATATATTTCTTCCATCTGTTTACTCCTAACAGCCTTCTCAAGGGTTCATTTTATTCGTCACACGTCAATGGTTTTATGTGCCCATCGTAAACTCTATGCCTAATAAAAAAAAAACATTCAACAGTAGTAGCACAGTTATTACTGTTATTTTGAGAAATAACTACTAATATCTTTCACGTCACTACAACTTATTTCCTTTGCTTCAGTTGTAAAAAGTATCGTCATCGTTAAACTAGTCAAATAAATGTGCTATTTATTTTTATTTAGTTTATTGAGTGATGGAAAATAACTAAATGTCGTTATTATCATTATAATGAGTTTTAGTGGCGATCTTAATTGATTTTTAATAGTGCGCGATCGTTTGATATTTTACGAGAAATTATTCCGAACAAGAGTAGCAGTTAATTACGTGATATAGATAATCTAATTAATAAAAACTTATGTTAAGGTAATAATTTTATGTTTTGATATGTTTTTCATAGATATATTTATAACTCTGGTTATTTTAAAGTTTAATTCTAAACTTAGTTTAATTTCACTAACAAACACACAGACTATTTATATAAAGGTGTTTGTTTGTTTTGTCGATGAATGTGGATCCAATATTATTTTGCCAAATACCTGAAAAAAAGAATTATGTCGATGTTCAGAAAAAACAATTTATTTAATTATTATTTTTTGATTATTCTTTCAGCTGAGAACGACATTTATAATTAATATCCGCAACGAAATCCGTGGTATCAAATACGTCCAGACGCGTAGAACGATATTTTTTTTCTAAATTTAGAACAGACAAACAATTTATTGCATTTGATTTCACATCAGCGCTTTTGGATACTCGCACCGGTGCCGATGTCGGTATCCGGTAGTCTTAACTGTGGCTCGTTAAAATATAAACGTTTGATACACTAATTGCTTTAAGGCCGAAGACTTGTAGACAACACAGTACAGTGTTTTTGTGGAAAAAAAAAACTAAACTTAAAAATAAACAGTGGTGTTAAAAAATATTTTAAAATACAGTGAAATAAAATAACAAAATGGACACAAAATAAATAAGTGTATAGCTGTTAATAAAATATTACACATTCTTAATTCAAAAAACTTAATAAAAGCCGTGATTGTAAACAAAAAATAATATTCTAAATTTAAAAAACAAAACAGCAGTGGACATAAAAATAATAAATCAAAATAAAAATAAAAAATACGGTGTTGAAACTATAGTGCTTAATAATATTCTACCATGGGTTGTGAGTTGACCAAATTGGCATCTTCAGAGTTCAGCCATGACCCTATAGACCGGCCACCACCACCGTCGGATCCTCGGTCACCCCTCACGACAAAGCAACAATACTGCATGCTGGCATCTTGGAAGGGAATCTTCAGACAGATCGAGAAGACTGGCATTGTTTTATTTATCAAGTAAGTAATTTTGTATAACCATTTATATTTCAAGTTCATTCTTCTCGAGTCCCTGAGTACTTCCATGAGTAAAGCTCATGCTGTGTGGAACGGTGGTGAGAAGCAGATTGCGTAACTGGACCTTCTGGCCGGGGTGTGGTGCGATACTTATAGGTATGATCACGGAGGCCCTGACTGCGGAGCCCTTATACAAAGAATGTCACACTTGCTGGTCTGTTCCTTGTGCCCGAGGAACCTAAGGCCACACCTAACCCAATTCGGTAGCCATATCTGTCTATCTATATCTGTCTTCTATATATACAAAAATGAATGGGTGTATGTATGTTTGCAATGGACTCCAAAACGTCTGACGCGAATTTAATGAAATTTTTCGGTAGTCTTCAGATTAGCCCAGCGGGTGATCCTGTGAAGTTTGGTAGCGATCAGATCAACAAAATTCTTATTATTATTATTTTTTGCTTTTCGCAATTTTGTGTCATATGTTTCCTAGAAATGATCTGGCTATCCGTGCGAAGCAGGAGCAGGTCGCTAGTACTAAATCTCATGTTTAGCCATTGAAGAAAAAGACAGAAGCTTCACGTATGTATTATGCAAGTTAAACATTTATGTAGTTAGGTTATATTTTCCTGAAATTGTGTGCAAACAAATCCTATCACAACATGTTCCTTTACTCGAACAGGACTCATATTTGCATATTGAGTCAAATACGAACCCTTTATTCGTTTTTAGAACGTGGTATTTCAATTCAATCGCTTTTGACTTTTGACTAAAATACTTCCCTTTTCTGGCTCAGTTGAAGCAGTTCATTTTACGTGAAAGTTCTAAAATCAATGTTATTTATGGGGGTTCGAACGAAACGATACATATTCAAGGGAATTTATGAACCAAAGCTAGGTTGACGATTGATAATGTCGTCACGTGTGATCGGAATAGCCTTTTCTCAATATTTCTCGATTACCAATCCGATTTCAATGGAATTTTCGTATTTGACTTGGCAGCAGCGTGATAGGAATAATGTTATACGAAATAAAGCGAACTAATCTTATCGGAGACAGTACCTACTTTCTCAATTACTTTTATTTTGTTATTACTTTATTATATTAACTGTTATACAATTAGCTGCCTCATTGGTCTGAGTGTGAGATCCGATTCCCGGATCGGGCAAAGTGTTATTGGGTTTTTCTGTATTGAAATTCTCAGTAGCAGCACGGAGTCTGGAACTGTGCTCGGTAGATGACAATAGGCTCGCCCCCTGTTACATCGGACTCAACAACAGCATCGGCGAAATGTGGGTGTACAATAACACGTCTGCCTAACCCTTTGGGGAATACAAGCGCAATGCTATGTTATGTTTATAATTATCTGGTACTCTTGAACATAATACGTTCTTTCTTACGTACATAGGTGTTTTTTTTTTTTTTTTCCAAAGCGATTTCAAGTTTCGTTATTTTGGCGCAGTGTTTGAGAGATCGACTGCTGAACTACGTGTCGCGTGTTTGATTCCCGCACGGAACAAATATTTGTATGATCTACAGGTATTTGTTTCGGATCTGGGTCTTCGTGTATGTGAATACACACCGTGCCTCCGAAAGCACGTAAAGCCGTTGGTCCTGCGCCTGATCTCTCTCCGGTCGTGTCGGATTGCTGTCCCATCGGACTATGAGAGTGAAGGAACAGAGAGAGCACCTGTGTTTGCGCATACGCTTGTGCTCTATAATATCTCCTGTGTAGTTGGCTAATCTCCGGTGAGATTGGCCGCCGTGACCGAAATCGGCCAGGAGGACATTATATTTTAAATAATTTTCTAAGAGTGTGAAACAAACGCGTGTTCTGTGTTTGAAGGAGCTGTCCGATTTTTGACCTCAAAACGACTGTAGGTAAAAGAATAAAGCTAAATTGTGCTTGCTTATACATACGAAGTACTTTGTGTGTATATTGTTTAGAATTAAAACACCGCACATTAACACAGTTGGTATTTTAGGTGAAACTAAATAAAATTTAATGTAACTAGTAATTACCATTAAGAAGATAGTAAGCAGACTTATATAACAGTAAATGTATACTATGATAAACTAATTAATAGAGGCCAGAGGCCTGATAAAGAAAGAAAGAAAGAAAAACGAAATTCTTTTATAACGGACCGCACTCTATTTTTTTTGGAAGGCCAGATTAGTTGGTTCTAGGAGAGCCAGGTCAACCTGCACTTGCTGAAGCCAATTTTTGGACGGATGACCTTTCTTCAAACATTGAGACCCCACCGTGTCTTGGCAAACAGGTTAAGCAGTTGGTCCATGGTGTCGTTTTCTATATCAACATATAGCTAATATATTTCAATTGCCAATCGTGTATTACTGCTGCTTTCTACTAATCTATGAGAAGATCCATGTTTGAGAGTAATTGAAATATCTGACGGCACGGTTGGCACAGTGTTTGAGAGATCGACTGCTGCGCTGCGGGTCGCGCGTTTGATTCCCACACTAATATTTGGATGACCTACAGGTAGTTCTGGATGTGGGTGTCAGTGTATATGAGTATTTGTGTTTGTAACGCACCCACGATACAGGCATTATAACTAGAGAGGGGCAAAGTTTAGAAAAAAAAAACTTCAAACGCTGAATAAGATATAAGTATGACAGTCTAACAATGTATCGTTATGTCCCATTGTAAAAGTCTTCAAACACATTACATAGGAAACCTCGACAGTACAATGCTAGGTCGTTAGAGACAATTCTATCTCAATGTAGGTATTTGAAAACTAAGGACCCTTTGTGACTTTGAACGTAAAATTTTCCTTGTAAAATGTGCTAATAAGTTAAGAAGACTGCCTCATTGGTCGGTCGGGATGTCCTGGGTTTGATTCTCTGCCCATAAAACCTGTATTTCCCGAAGGGTTAGGCACAGGTGTATTTTTTGTACACCAATGCCATTATTAAGTCTTACGTAATAGAGTCGAGCCTATTGCCATCTACCAGGTATAATTCAGACTCCGGGCTGCTACTGAGAATTTCAGAAAATTCCAACACTTTCCGCGACCCGGAAATCGAACCCAGAACCTTATCCCTATACTAGACCAATGAGACAGTTCTTGTCTCTTTGTAATTGTCATTTCGTAAAAAATTGAAATTCCTACACGTAATTTGATAAATTAATACGAGTGAGACAAGGTCATGCATCACAATGACCGCTGCCAACCTTCTACTTAGTTTAAAACATAACGACCTCTTTATTCAACATGACGTTCCAACAAGCTCTCAACACAAACAGAAACAGACACGTATGGAAACTGTTTCATAAACATTATGAGTGATAAATAAATAAACTTCACATAATTTATCAGCCGCCGCTATAACTCCTACGCAAGAAGAAAGAATAAATCACTGAAAACATAGTCTGGAAAGAGCTAGATCATAAACAGTCGCTTCAGTATGTTCATACACTGCATTTGTTTTTTTGTCGTACATCAATCCAGTTCTTCTCTATAGCGGTTAAAGCCGCTCGTTATTGTGTCGTAACACAAGATTCACAAACCAAAAGAAACATTTTTTTTTTAATTTTGCCCCTACCTTTATATTTTTTTTTATCGTGGGTGCATTTACAGACACAAATATTCACATACACAAACACCCACACTCGGAACAACTCCATATATCGACGGTTAAGAATCAATAACGTCTATCTCAAAAAAGTTACCCTCGAGATCGCTCAACCACGGCGCCAGCTCCGCCGTAAAATAATATTAAGCAAAAGTATATGGCTTAAAAAAATCACGATATTTACATGATATTAAAACTTCCACTTTGGCTCTATATAAATCATCGAAAACAAATTAATGACTGCCTCATTGGTTTAGTGATCAAGAGCAAGCGCGACTGCTGAGCATGAGGTCGAGGGTTCAATTCCCGGGTCGGGCAAAGTGTTATTGGGTTATTCTGTATAGAAATTATCAGTAGGATCACGGTGCTCGATCTGTGCCCGGTAGGTATCAATAAGCTCGCCCCCTATTACATGGGACTCAATAACGGAATCGGTGAAATCTGGGTATACAATAGAACATCTCTACCTAAACCTTCGGGGAATACAGGCGTGATGTTATGCAAACAAATTAATACAATATTATTTACTGTATTTATTAAACAAATATAAGAACATTAAATATCTCTCCAAAATAATCTACTAATCTTGTTGACCATAGAACCCACATACCTAGCATGTAATTTAAAAAATTGGCAATAGCAATGATGTCAAACACATTTTAACAAATGAAATTGCTCCGGTACCAGTTATAGAGGCAATTTGGAGAACAGTTGCCAGTCCCACTGCGTTCCACTGAGATAAAGTCGCCAAACCATTAAGCTACAGTGTGTATGCAATTCGCGCGAAATTGGCGTATATTTCGCTGGGTTCTCGTTAGTTCTGGGCATATTGTCCCAGTCCATTTTGAACAATTACCAATTCTTTCTCTTTTCTACTCTTTCTTTCTCTGTTTCCGCGCACAATATGGAAGCAATACAATTTCTATTCGATTTACGTCTTGATTTAGACAACACGATTGGCGCCGTGCTTAAGCGATTGGCTTTCTGCGCCACGTGTCGCGGGTTCTACAATTATTTGTTTGGCCTGCAGATGTTTCGGGTCTGGTAGTATGTGCATGTGAATATATGTATTTGTAAATGCACCCACGATACAGGAATTATTAGTAAGTGCGATGCGGTCCCTCAAATGATAAAGCAGTTCTTGTAGTTAACTTCTGAAGTGTACTTTTTATATTGCCATCGACTCTCTAGATGATGTGTAAATAATTAAATCAAAACAAATCAAATTTATTTGCTCGAATATAGTATTTTTACAGATGTTATAGGCATATAATTAAATTACGGCATATTCTGTCCCTTGGGGCTTGCAAATTTGAAACTATACACAGATATTTAAAGCTATTATATTACATTTATATTAGTAACCTAGGTGTCTTATCTTCTATTACAAACATTCTTTGATGAATTGAGGGAGATGATTGTATATTTTTATTGCATTTCAGTTTATTTCTATGTCTGGACGTGTTATAAAAATTTTGAAAATTAATATCACCTGATATTTTGATATTGGATGTTCGCGACCAAATCAACGCTCATATGGTTATCTTCAGTCATGTCGTCACAAGCTATCAAATGGTAATCGACCGTAGTGGAAAGATTAGCCAGTCAGCAATGGTGGTATCGAGCTAGACTAGCCTAGCCCGGAGAGCGCCAAATGTTTTTAGAATTCATCATACTTGAAGAATCTTTCCATTTATTATTGTTATATTTTGTCCTTACCGTGATCGTACTTGTCTAGTTTTAAACGAGAGCTACATATTGCTTTGCTTTTCAAAAATGTTCATCAACCTATCAAACCACCACTCTACTTGCTCTTCCTTGAATACCAGGTAATTATAGCCTGGGAAGTGTCAATATAGCATATGGAGGAACGAGGTTTGGTGTTCCTCCATTGAAAAGGGAGGATCCTCTGACCAGGCAAAGTGGTTAGGCTGGCCTGACTGATTCAAGGTTTGTTATTTTAGCTTTACTCCGATAGATAGCGCTTTAATTTTTGCCATGTTGCGAGTAGTAGTCGTAGTAGCACATAAATATCAAATCGATCACTACTATATCATCCTAAATAACACCAGACGTTTATAGAGCGCTTGATTGATGCGATATTAATGAGATGTATCGTAAATTTCACACTAACTACTTCCCTAAAGTATTCGCGTAAATATATAGATAGATCAGAAGGACAACTAAATCACGCGCGTTCACAAGGTCGCGCAACAAAAATATCGTTAATGTGATCTGGGACTGGATCGGACCCAGACTGTTGGAGCACTTTGAAATGTTTCAAACTATATATCGGGTTACGTAAAATGTGAGAAAAATGTTAGGTCTCTACGTGCCTTTAGCTCTACGACACATAACACATTTTACTTGCCCCGAGATCGTATCAGATAATGTAGAAAAGATTGTTGAAACATGGCTGAAGCTATATTGCAGCCTATGTGAGTATTTTCTCAAGTTATTAAGAGTGGATATTCTGTGGTTCACCGTTTTGTGGTAAATAGTTTGAGCGGCTAATTAATGTTAGCCGAAAATAGAATCTATTTCACGTAAAATGCAAACGTGTAGGTGTGGTGAGGCTATTTTTAGCCTAGTTGCCGGTTTTACTAGATAGAATATTGGCAATATGGCTACACTTGCCAAACGTGTTACCATGAAGAACGATCCTGTTACTCTGCTTATCCCCTCGATTGCATTCAATAGTCACATTTATAACACTATGGAGAAGAGGCAAAGATATTTTGAGTTCTACCAAATCTCTAGGGTTATAATTATTAAAAAAAAAACTAGACAGAAAAAAAAAAAAAAAAATTAAACCCCTTGAAATAACGCGATTCTTACAAAACGGGTTGAATGACCGAAATACCTTAATCTGATTACAGTACATTCATTCATAGACCAATTTGCTTCAGAAGAATGCTATCACGTAGAACGTGGGCGAGCGAAGCATTGAACAATGAATTGAATGAAGTTTCTTACAAACAAAATGTCTGGGGGGGCAATTCTCGGGCCTTTAGAGATTATGTCGAAATTAAAAATCAAGAAAACAGGATTATCGCTCAAACTCAAAAAACTCAAAACTTTTTTTATTCGTATAGGCCGTAAAACCTACCTTTTCCGAATTCAGATGGGCAATTCTCTTGGGTACTAAAATCTCAACTACATTTGATCATGTTAAAAAGTAAAGATATCTCTAATCTAATATAACAAGTATTCTAAAAAAGGTAAACGAGTGATTATTAGTTTTTTAGAGATAAATGTCGAAGAGCGTAAGAATGGCCCCCCTGCCCACTCACTACTCGGATATTAACGATTGAGATATTTCCGTAATCACGTGGGAATGAAAAAGCAATATAGATAGCTGAAGAGTCTTCGGCAGTTTGTGAAGGCGGATGCAGTTAATAGATTCCTGCGACGAAGGTGATTTATTTATTTATTTATTTGGATCTCCAACAAAGGCTACACAATTACATTCAAGTTAACAAATACAGGGATGAACACTAGTGTGCTCCTCCAATTACAGGGGACCACATCGTTCACTTATAGTCTAGGTACAATAAAGTTGACAAGGATAATTAAATTTGAATAGGAATAAACAAAAACATATAAAATAAAATCTAATCATAAAATATAAACATATTAAACAAGATGATGAAGAAACAATGATAATAATAAAGAACACGGGTAAAATAACAGCGAACAAAAACATAAAAGATAGATTAATAGACCGATAACAAACTATTATGATTTTGACGACATGAGTTTTAAGTCTTTTTTTATATTTTGCAAGTGATATCCAAATTATTGCGTTTAGATATTTCTTTATAAAGCCTATATAATAAATATAATGATTGGCAAGCTGTGTGTTTATGTCTCGTCAAGAAAATTAAAGTTAGGGTCCTGTATTAAAATAAAAAAAATATTATATCCGTTCTTCTGTGTGTCTGTGATACATATTACACACATTCGGACGGTATATTTTAAAAATTTGGAATTTTATTTGCTATTTAACAGCTCCCAAATAAAGTGTTCTTAAGATGACTGTTTATTGTATAAATAAATTTGTAGCATATGTTGAATGTTTGGGCTGTAAAACGTAATTTATATACACATAAACACACATTTAACTGGTTTTGAATCGTTTCTAATATTAAACATTACTGCACAAAACGCGAAATTCAGCAGTTTTTTTTTATATGTACCGTTAATGAGCTTTTTTTTTAAATCTGACATATGACAACTGTCAACTGAAACGCAGCGATAATATTTTGTTACTGCTTTTGATTTTATTAATTTGATCTCAAATTGAAACCGAGAGAAAAATTATATTCTTATAATAATCTAGTCTTAGGTTTACATAATATAGAGTAATTCATTTAGTAATAGTAATGTAAACACTTTAATATAGCTGTTGAGGTAACGTTAAAGTGGATTTGCCAAATAGTCGGCTACCAACGTAAACACGCCTTAAGAGAGTGCTCTGATCACAAGAGCTATCCAAAAGTAAAAAGTAATACAATATTGTCACTGCAAACAGTCTTGAGAACTTCCCAACTTAGTACAGACTTGTATAAACAAGTAAAATAAAATGTCTATTAGGTACTTTCAGACAAGAGCAGTAAAAACTTATTCGAGTTGGATTCGGGCAAATATTATTATTGTCCGCCCCAGTGGGTTGAAGTGATATATGCCTTGACGATTATCGGAAAAGATAGTCGTGATATCGAAAGCAATAAAACTAGTCCTGCGTTAATGATGAGCCTATGAATGCTGTTTTGATTTTCAACTGACACAAATATTCCAAATAGTATGATATACAGGGCAATTTTTTTATTTCAACTTCATCAACTTTCACTATGGGACCAAATCTGAAATTTTAATTCATACAAAAGTTCAATAACTACTCTGCCAAAATGTATGAAACGGCAGTTTTTTTTTTCGTGATTTCAGATTTGGTCACATAGTGAAAGTTGTTCATATTCATATTCATGGGTAGAACACCCTGTGAAAATTTGGATAGTGATAAAACAATTCCCCAGCATAAGGGGTGTATTCTGATGACTAGACAATTAAAAAACAAGATCTTTTTTAAGTTTAGCTTTTTTAGGTTTGAGTCCCAGGTAGCTTAGCGCAATGTGTTATTGGATTTTTCAAAATGAAAATTCTCAGTAGCAGCACGGAGTCTGGAACTGTGCCTGGTAGATGGCAATAGGCTCACCCCCTATTACATGGGACTTAATAACGGCATTGGCGAAATGTGAGTCTATGCACACCTCTGCCTACAGAATACAGGCGTGATATGTACTCGTATGTATGTAATTCAAGTCTTGATTCGAAAATTCAGTTGTTTTTGATTCGTACTCGGACCCATTCAATCTCTAGGCTACTCCTTATCTTTGATTTAGGTATTTGAAATTCCTTATAATACCAGTACCTACCTTTTTATGTTGAACGGTAATAACATTTAAGTACCAAACTTGTTTCGACACCTTGACCGATAAAATTGTAGAGAAGCAGGTCAAGGTTTGGAAACTGGAGTAGTATATTTTATTGCTTTTGGTTTAAAATAACATTTAGATAATCTTCAAGCTCATTGACGCGAAGCTATGTACGAGATAAGAATTGGTCGCCTTTACCGAAATCGGTCAAAAAGCACCAACATGATCATCTTATTTTTTCAATGAACAAATATGCCACTACTGAAAAGACATACTTATTATATAAAATTGCGTTGGAATTCAACCTTGCTTGGGTACCCTGTCGTATCCACACTTTCATCTAAAAATTCAACTAATTCCGTAGATTTTTTTTTTTTTTTTTAAACAAAACATTGCCCCACACTAGGATTTCTCCTGTATCGTGGGTACAGTTTACAAACATACATGTCACATGCACAAACAACCAGACCCGAAACAACTATCTGTAGATCATACAAATATTTGTTCCGTGCGGGGATCGAACCCGCGACACGTAGCGCAGAAAGCTAATCGCTTAGCCACTGCGCCAACCGTGTCGTCATAATCGTCATAGAATTCGATCCCATTAAAAATATTTCACATAAAAATGTAGTCTCAAGCCAAGATCCTAATAATTTGATTGACAATGCACTCTAAATTAATAGAAAGAATTACTTGTGACTACAGCTTTAGATAAAATTTACTATTTTCAGTCATATTTCTAATCCTACATTCATTCTAGATAGCCTCATTGTTCTAGCAAACCCATACGTCGCTGCTAAGTATAAGGTCCTGGGTTCGATTATATTATTAGTTCAGGCAAAGTGTTACTGAAATTTTCTGAAATTCTCGGTAGAAGCACAGTATTTGAAACTCCAGGGGATGGTATAGGTGAAATTTGGGTGTACAAATAGTAGGTACACTTTAAACCTAACCTTTGGGAACTAAAATCCGTATAAAAGAAGAAAAAAGTAAAAACATAAGAATTTCATTTCGTAAATCAACCGATACGTTGGATATTGATCGAAGCTGGCCTAATCGGAGGCATTACATCAGCCGTTGGTGGATACGTCAAACTCGACCTGGATACGTCATCCGTCCGATAGCGGAGAGAGAATGGAACACGGGCATAGTTCGCCAGTTTGAAGGAAATTGGAGGCCGAGATTGTAAGCTGGTGTTATGATTTTAGCTCACGTAATATTAACCAATTTAAACTCTATTTAGTACAACAGTAGACTAAACAAAATAAGGCCCATTTGAGGAAGGAAATCTATAGAAATATATAGAAAGAAACGACCCGTTTAATCAGAATTTTCATAAGACTTTTATTTCTTATACTTAGCGCGAAATTTAGATAATTTCCTAGATTATGCGGTCATACACATATGATGACCCGAACCGGGTACGTCTGAAAAAAGGTCCTTGCTGAGCAGTGGGAGAGTAATGGGCTGAATTTATATGATATAATAAAAACTAAATATCACTCCCGTACCCACTGACTACCTAATCAAGAAAACTCGGTAACTATAAATAGTGAGAACTTTTCATTTTTAGCCAGATTACATGTTAAGAAAGAGTTTTCCAAAATGTAACTCTTAAGGAGATGAAATAGAGTTTCAATTTGTATAAAAATCTTAAAGCATGAATATTTTGACGTATAGAAAGGTAAACTGATCGTCAGTGAATTTTGAATCGAAAATACAACCTTTAATTTTATGCGTGACGCACAATTTGTATAATACTTTGATTTTAATAAAGTCTTTAATTCAAAAGAATTAAGTTCGAAACGAGTATTACTAATTAAAAAATCACGCACGTTTACGATACGCTTACGATACCAAACGTCAAAACATTAGTACTAGGAGTACAGGTAGTAAAATATAGAATAACATATTAAGCTATTTCTTATTCAAATTGTACAACAGTTTCATTTGTAATGGATAAAATCCAGATGTAGTAACATACACTACGAATAATCTATACATTACTACGTAGGTATTATATTATGTAGTTCGCCTCTGACCGAGTTATTACTGCTTACATTCGACTCGTATATAAAAAACGTACAATATTTAGTATCATTCATCTTCGTGACTGAGTAACAGGCAAACATACGATCTGATTTATTATAATAAATACGCGAGGTACGAGCTTACGTCTGAAGTTTCAGGTCGATATCTGAATTTTAATTCTGAATTTAAATCAATAGTCATCAATAAATCATTGGTCTAGTGGTCGCAAGCGCGGCTGCTGAGCGTGAGGTCCTAGGTTCGAAATCCTGATTGGCCAAATTATTGTTTTTTTTTGTATGGAAATTCTCAGTAGCAGCATGATGTCTGGAACTGTGCCCGGTAGATAGTAATAAGCTCGCCTATTACATGGTACTTAATAACGGCAGCGGCGAAATGTGAGTGTCCAATAGTACACCTCTGCCTAACCCTTCGAGGATGAGAAACTTAATACTATGTAATGTTATGTTATGTTGAAACCAATAAAATTATTTATCTTTATCGCGTTATTCAGTACCGCCAATGAAAGATAATTTACGTACCTCATTTTGTAGATACATGTAAATAGTTAAAGATCCCGCGCTGGCGACGGTGCTGAAAGACCAAAGTTGTGGGAGAATTGATACTTAATGTACAAATACTAGAAAAACAACTAAAATATAATATACTTTTTTATATTATGTTTATATATTACGAAACAAATTTCTACACTCATAAAAAATAAAAAATAAAGTTTATAACTTTTGCTTTGTTAGTGATATATATTTTTCTCCAATTCCCAATAAACACAAAAAGTAACAAAAGCGAAATTATAATTTATCAAGCCACCAGTCATTTTGCGGATATCTATTGTCGAAATAAGGGGCCATAGAATTGAATGGGCCAACCCCGGTCCTTTCGTCCGGAATAATTGTTTTGATAATATAATTATTTTCTGTAAAGTTCTAGGTACCCAGCGTTTCCATTAATTTATTCAATTCATTGCTATCATTTATTCAAGAAATAAATTTGTAATTATAGTGAAAACGGTGACACAGGCTGAGCATTTGTCTGTCTACGCTACGGGCTCGATCCCCGCACAGAACAGACACATACAATATGGCATATAGAAGTAGAGTAGTATATGTACTCAGAGTCCTTGTTTGAGCATGTGTGACTCATATATTCTGTACCTAAGATACACAGGACTCGTGTTGCAACAATATATCGGAAAACCGATAATATCGAAGCAACATTTTCGATTTTTATATCGATATTAAAACAATATCCATACGATATTATCGATATGACCTGAAGATTATCAACCATGATGGAATTTTAACTATTTTATCCGCTGAGCATAGATTTTCCCACGGGTTCTGGTATTTTCTTACTTTCACGTTTCTACTCTATTATAAGTAAGAACGGTGTTCTTAAATATTTTCACTGAATATCGATAATATCGATCAAAATGTTCGACATTATCGATATCTGTTAAGTGTCGATATAAATATCGATATTTAAATAACTTTGCATCTCTACACAGGACATAACTAGAGCGAGACAACGTGTGTTTTTCAACAGAACTTGTAAAATTTTCAATCAATAAAACGGCAGGTGATATTTTTACAAACGATAAAAATTTATGAGTCAAGATCTGAAGTAGCTAAATTTGATATTCAGTCCAACTAATGTTTTAAAATTAATTATAGTTCGAACCGTTATTAAATAAGTTTGAATAATGAAGTTTTAATCAAGTAAGAGATACCTACCGCCTGTTACGCTATTAAACTCGTTAAAGTAATTTCTGTAGCACAAAAAAAGGTTTTATCCGAACATTCTGTGAATTTTATAACCACTCCAATACTGGTGTGTGTTAGCCAAATCGGAGGCTATCAGGAATTATCGTTGAAATACTGTGACTTTTGAAACTGTCCGATAATTGCTGTATGAATGTTTAGTGCTACTATTAACATGCATATAACATTAACATAACATCACACCTTAATTTCTTAGAAGGGTTGGGCAGATTGTACTATTACTATTGTACACCCACATCTCGAAGGGTTGGGCAGAGGTGTAGGTACTTTTGTACACCCACATTTCGCCGATGCCTTTAATTAATAGACGGCGAGCCTATTGCCATCTACCGGGCACAGTTCCAGACTCCATGCCGCTACTCAGAATTTCCATACAGAAAAACCCAATAACACTTTACCCGACCCGGGAATCGAACCCAAGACCTCACGCTCAGCAGTCGCGCTTGCGACCACTAGATCAATTAGGCAGTCATTATTTACATGCAATTCTTTAAAACTCTTGTAGTCCATAAACTATCACCAGGCGAAACCTTTATTTTTTCGGAACAATATCCACCCGTCATTAGGCCAGTAATACGCTGAATTGTTATTGTATGATATTCTGAACGACATAAGTCGTGACTTTTCTTCGTGGCATACTCTGGAAGTGGAAGCTCCTTAAGAGACTACTGGGTTCTTCACAAAGGGAGTGAGGGAGTGAGGTCGGAGACACGTGTGATCCGTATGTTAGTCCAAGCGTCAATAGGTTACGGTAACCGCATCAGACGAGCAGTAAATTTGTTTATCACCTTAATGGGTTGATAGTTTAGTAATACCTAGTTAATATTGTGTATATGTTTCCTAACAGAAGAATTTAGGCATAAAAGAAACAACACCAATTTTATCATATCATAAATTAAATCCAGAACATTATTTCACTCTATAAGTAGCCTTTAATACTCAATACTTTATTGCTCTCCACAATGTACAAGTATATCCGAGTATTTCAAGGCGCTTCACTACGTAACAGAACAAAAACTAAAAATAATCTTCGGCTTTAGCGTGCTTTGTCGTAATGGGGTACGGTATTAGTACTGGCATTCATTCAATTGAAACTCAATAACTCAATCCGCACTAATATTGACGAAAATTATGAAATGAGAAAAAAGGAGATGAGAATTTAATATACATAGTTTTTTAAAGTACATTAGATTAAGATAACTACAAATTATAATATGTATATGATAATTTATCTATATTTACAAACTAACCAGCTTAAAAAATAACAAAAAAGATACCCTACCCATATGAAAATACTCCTCTATAACGCATCAAAGAATAGGTTACTAGCTGGTCAAATAAATCATTACACAATTTATTTATGAGTATAAAATTTTCTAAATTCAAAACTCAAATATTTCGAACTTCAAATAGTGTTGTAAACTAAATTTATAATCGAATGGATTAGTCGAATCGTACTCATCCATGAGTTATATCAAAGAAAAATATACTTTAGTAGTAAATCATAATAAACGCTGAACTGAAAGAAATACTGAGCAAGTGTTTTTGCAACATGGAATTTTTATGGCGTGAATAACGCTTCAAACTCAACTGGTTAGAGAGCGGTCGACTAAGCTAAAATAAGAATTATATTTCACAACAGAAAAATGCATAGAGGCGTTCTTGTACAAAAAGTAAGTGTGAAAGCGAACTGCATATGGAACAAAACCTAGAATAGCTTAAAAGCAAAATGTATAGCTGCGTAAAAACTTTTACGTGTTGCTTGAATTTCATTTTTCAGTTGCCATTCTGACTCTATAACCTGATTACGATTTAAGTTTTTGTCGCTTTAGAAATATTCCATAAAAGCTTATAACATAACATAGCATCACGCCTGTATACCCGAAAGGTTAGACAGAAATGTACTATTTTACGCCCACATTTCACCAATGCTGTATCGTCCCATGTAATAGGGGGCGAGCCTATTGCCATCAACCGGGCACAGTAACAAACTCCGTGCTGCTATTGAGGATTTCTATTCAGAAAAACCCAATAACACTGTCCAGCCCAGGAATAGAACCCAAGACAGTTTAACAGAGGCAGTTTGCATCAAAATTACTTAATGCCAAAAGATACTTTTATCGCTAGACTTGATTTCTGAATACGTGATTTTGGTGTTGGTGTATTTTCATTTTAATTGCTAAAACCCATTACATTATCTGTTAATTTGAATATAATTACGTATCTGTTTATTAAATATACGTATAATTTATCTATCGACCTCTCTAATCCTTTCCCTGTATGGCGAACTACAGGCACTGTAGCTATAACTTGTTTTTATTTGAACCAAACATTAATGACTGCGGCAAGATAAATCGGATGGAAACACATTATTAATAGACTGTCCCTGGCGATAACACTAGTGTTAATATGTATATTTGTGTAATTCTAGTTTAGCATTGTGTATTGAATGGATTACAGACACCCGCGAATGTTTGGGAAACTTACTCGGGGAAATGGGTGTAGGACCCATTTCAAATACTAACATTAATCTACAGAGAATTATGGGGGACAGCCTCTCACTTTAACATTGAAATTGTGAAAAAACCTACAAGGAAAAGGATCATACACCACCCAAACCGCTTGGCGAAAATCTTAATGGAAGAAACTCACACAACTCGCAGACTGAAACGGAAAATGCCCTAGGACATACTTAAAACACAATAAGGTACAGTAGGATATGACTCAGGTCACATACCGAGCATGTTATGACAGGACAGATCCTACCCACCAACTATCTATAAAATGTCCTAGCATGTGTCATAATGTAGTGCACAAAAAAAAAACAAAAAAAGAAACTACGGGGAATATAATTCTATGCTTGCTCAAGGACTACTATATCACCTCTATATACTATATCACCAATTATTAAAGGATGACTTCTGCTCTTCTTTCTTTCTGTAAAAATACACAGTTTTATACATTTAAAATGGTAGCCTAATTACCGATGTAGCAATCAGTTTGCGACAGGCGTAGATCGCGCGATTGTCAAACGTCATTTTTGTGTCATATATGTATTGGCTGATAGTGTGGCTGCTATCGCGTGGCAGTCGCGTTGATGTCGCGTTTTTTTACGTAATTAGGGTGCCGGTTAGGTTAGGTTCAACTTTTTAATGGAACAGCTTTTTTTATCTCAATTTAGATATGATCCGTAACGTAATCCGTAAAAATGTGTGAAAGAGAATCCACGAAAAGGTACCTATTTACCTTCCATCATTTTATTAGAATCCTCACTTTTGGCACAATTTTGGCGAACGTAATTTCCCTGGCAATAATTCCTGCGTATCATATAAATAGGTTGTTGTTATTTATCCACGTGTGAGATATAGTCAAATTTTATGTAAATATATGTTGATTTATGACTTGTATAAATTGATATGTAATTAAAAACATCTAAAAAGTATAAATTTACTATTTGAAATTGTAAAGCCAAAAAAAAATAGAAGCAAGTTTATTTCTATACGTCACGTCATAACCGGTAGTCAGAGGTGGGGCAGAGTGGGGTTGTTTGCTACTGTATATTTAAAGGCGAGCAGGGTCTTTGTTGGACACTTCCACCCCGACCCTTGCTCGAGCCAGCCCGCGCTGAGCCAGTAGTAATAAATCAAATGTCCCTAAATAATCACAATCAGATCCAGCAAGTCCTCTCTTGTCTGCCCCCCAGCAATGCCCTAAGCCGAGGTTCGAGTGCCACTATGGGACACCCTTAGTAGTGTTGCTTAGTATTATATAATTTGCTCGGCTGGAGGCCCTTCTGGTCTCGCCATTTGCCCGGTTAAGCAGTAAAAGCTCCCTGAGCTAACTGCGAGAGACAACTAAAAAAAAAAAAAAAAAAAAAACTTTGTTGGACACAGTTTTGCCAGAAAGCGTTACTCTGCCCCCTGTCGGTTCTATCTGGCTCTGAGTACCTTAACCTACCTATTACAGATAAGTATTATTGTTGTGTTATTTTGATCGGTAATATTTATCTATACCTACAATTATATAATAAATGTGCAATGTTGTTTTAAATTAAAAGGATTGATTTTAAATGTCGAATAGTAGTAACATTGATTACAAGATATGTATAAATAATAATGAATGATTATTTTACTATGAGATTATGTTTTTAATAAAACCTTTTGATTTATAACACACGCATTAATATTCGTGTATTCGTTTAGAAAATATTTTTTGAAGCATTACTCCTGTATTCGCTAAAGGGTTAGGCATACCGAGTGTACCGAGTGTACCGAGGCCCTAGTGTAAGTTTCTTTCGACAAACTCGATTTAACGGTTACGATTTAAACTTACACTAGGGTCTCTGTTGTACACTTTACGGTGATGCCATTATTAACTCTCATTTAATAAGCCGCGCACAGTTCTAAACTCCGAACACCAATTCTTGAATTTATTAAATTAATATCTTATTATTTTTTTATGTACAATTTCACAGACTGAAATTTAAGGTATTAAAGAAAAATCCTTAGCATTTTCGTGTACGGGTTTAAACGATACTTCATCTCAGCTTAAAACTAGAACCCCAAAATACAAGAATAATACAAAAACTATTACTTGTTACGTATGCACATTGCACAGTGATAGTTGATGAATGTAGCCATAGTTTTAAGTTGCCATCATTACTGTGCCTCCATTGTCTGCGACAGAGGGCTCAAACAAAACTCCTTTGTTCCGTGAGGTGGGAGCACCGTTCTCGGTCGCGGTACAAAAATATATTCGGGTAAAAGAACATCGGCTTTGTGGGGAGGTTGAGTGAGCGATATTCTTTTTGTTTTGTGTTTTAATAACTTCTGGACGTATATGAATATATGAGGGTCATGTCTGTGATCGCCGAAGGGTTATGTTCTGCCTAATTTTTGTAATATAATAATATTTGTAATAGCCCGATTTTTTTCTATTGAACACAGTCAAGTTTATCAAAAAACAGAGTTGTGTAATGATTCGTGTACTAACGACCATATTAATTGGTTATTCCTCATTTATATTAACTTTAGTACAAGCTAACTAATTTAACTGCCTTTTTTAAACAATTTAAGGCAATTTCTTCTTAGAAAGTTTACAGTAGGTATTGTTTGTCTTTGGTTAAAGATTTCCAAATACTGTACCGGATAAAAAAAAACACACTGTATACACGCAAACTGCCACATCAAATCGACACAATGGGATTTCCAGTTCATTCCAAGTGTCTATTAAAAATACAGCGCAGTTCCACCTACCAATCAACGCTAATATACGTGGTGATGTTGGAAACTGTCGCCATTTGTCGGGCGCTGTTCCAATTCAAGCACAATGGGGAAAAACCGTAAATACTACCAAAAATTTATTTAATCGGCCATAGAGAATATTCGTTCCTCTTTTTTGTATTTCATTGGGTACCGAATAGGCTCATAAAAGGCATAAAATTCCGATTACGAGGTTTATACCGTCCGATATTCGTGTCGGTTACAATATTTTTGACGAGTTTTTTGATATTGTATGAATGTTTTTATAAATTCTGAATACATAGTTAGGTTTTTTAACCTGAATATTTGCTTTGTGGCTTTATTTGCCCGAGCTTCAAATATCTACGTGGTATGAAAAAGTAGCAGTACAAGTTGACGGCACAATTGATACAGTAGGTAAGTAACTTGGTGTAGATTCGATTCCAGCAGATAGTTGTTTTGGTTCTAGATGTCTGTGATTGTGATTTGTATGTTTGTAAACTGTTCCCACGATACAAGAGGAATCCAAGTGTGCCCATCCAATCGTAACGTAAAAAGTGAAGTCGATTCTTCAGAAAATATTATCATCTTAAGTCCTCTACAAAACGTAATTAACTGGACGAAAACTGGCATATTTATAAATATTTTGGCGTGTTTCTGGTTTTATCCGCAACGCCAGATATATAAAAAAGATAAAAACAACATTCGTTCTTATTTTTATCTGTTTTTCCACCTTAGATGTTCTGAACGTTACGAATTCCGAGATAGTTCAGCGTTTCCTGAGATGCCGTTGCCCGTGTGTTTTCGTTGCTAACCACTACCGAACAGATTGTTGCTTAAAACAATAAACACAGAGTTGAAAATGAGGCGAAACAATCTCACGTACATATTAAATGCCAAATATACACCCCAATCACTGCTTACTCTCGTTAATTATCTTAAAAATACAAAGGAGAAGATATTTCAATTTACTTTAGCTAATTCAAGCGTTATTTATTTACCTGCTTCATTGTTTGAAACTCCAATAAATAACAACGTAAACATTATAACTGTTAAAACTCTCGAACCAAAACATTGTGTTGGGGTATGATGCCCAACAGAGTTGATTGTTTTGTTATTGTTATGTTTATGTTGAAATGAGTAAACAACCGATTAAGGTAAAGGTTTTATTGCTACTAAAAATAATATGTTATAATGTAATAATGTTCAATTAATGGTGACATACATAATCGCAACGTTTCAGCGTTAATATGACGTGTTAGTAGGGGTCAATGTACGGCGTAGCTCGTACATATTGCCCTCTCACAAAAGGTAAAAAAAAATATAATTAAAATATAAAAATGTAGACAGAAAATTCGAAAAATTCTTATAATGATAAATCACTACGCGCAATAGGTGACGTAGCTTTGTTGAGTGTGCGTGCACTCGATAAGTGCAATGCACTGCTGCCGTTTGTGACGTCAAATGTAGCGTTGTCTATGATGCTTGCAGTCGACCTCCTTCGGGGCGCTGGATCAGGAATAGTTAGTCCCATAGGTCTCTGTTGTCTCGTGCAATGTTTGCGAAGTCGGTGGTAAGTATATATTGCGCCTGCTATCGCTGCTACTGCGGCCAATAGATAGATGATAACGTATTGGTGTATATCGTGGTATGTTGCATGTTCTGATAGGATATTTCCTGTTGTAGCAGCTTTCATTTGGTCTACTTGTTTCCCAAGATCTCTCAATAATGTCTTCTGCTCCATTATCATCTCATTCTCGTGTTTATGTTTCAAAACCGGGACAGGTAGGTTGATGATATGGTTAATTGAAGGAATTTCTGCGGGACCTGCATCGATCTGGACTTGAATTTTGTTCGTCTGTTGCCTTAGAGGATAAACAGAAAAAGTTTCACTGTTTATTATGCAATTTACATCGAGAGTTAAAACCCCAGCCTTGTGTAGTAACTGCGTTGAAACTTGATGCCCACATATGATGCGTATTTTGCATTGTTGACAACAAAAATATAGATAACTGTTTATATTGTTTAATTGCATCCACATGTTTCGACAGGTTTCATGTTTTGTTTCGCAGTGATTAAATTCCTTGTTCTTCATGCAGAGGCTCTCATCAGATTTCATGCGGTATACTGGTTTTTGTAGTGGGCACAATAGAGTCATCGTGTCATGTTGCACGCATTGGTGTATTTCAGGTTCCGTCATGGGTAGGTACGAATCCTTTTGGATGTTTATTGCTAATATTTCGGCAATAGGTATTAGGGTGACCATATCCACATCGTTGTTTTTCGGTACTGGTATTGCTCGGTAGATCTCATAATTATCTCTGCTGATTAAGGGCACTTTGACCTCGATTATGAGGTATCTTTCAGTCATTTTCGCCTTTACTTGTAAAAGATGGTAGAGGCGGAACAACTCTGATTGAATATTGGTTATGGGAAGAACCAAATCCTTTGACAATTGACCCGAGATTATGTTTAATTCATCCCGCAGCTGTTCTGGTGTAATGAGGTGTAAATTTATCTTGCCATTGTAGATGTTTGTTACGGTGTCAATAAGGGTCTCCTGGACGTTTCTGAGATGTTCTATCAGGCTATTGGCAGTGATAGCGGACATCACAAATTCAATTGACAGTTCCTGAGAATTAAGTTCCTTTTGAAGATTGTTCGTGAACCTTTCTAGGTTCAGCAGATGTTGGTTAAATAGTTTGTACTGTTTTTCGACTGCATCTTCCGATCTTTTCAGTAAATTGTACTCTGCTTCTATTACGGACGTCTGATTTCTCAACAGCAGTGCCAGATGTTTCTCGTTTTCCCTGACCAGGTCAATGTCTTGTTGATACTGTTCTGCGAATTCGTCATCTAATACTCCGAACAGGGAACGAGCGATGAATCCGACACCGTTGATAAGTCCACGTTTGTTTCTCGTATTCACTCGGCCTTGCGGATTCAGCAATATACGGTTGTAGTGTCCTATTTCATCGAATGATTGTTGTAGTTGTAACAAAATTACTTTACATTGTGATTTTTGATTAATTTTCTCGCAGATGTTTTCTAGGTGATCAGTGAATTTGCTAAATACTGCTATGCCATGCCAGTAAGGCTTGACGTCGTAGTACATAATAATCTTCCACTCTCCGCGTATCAGGTGCATATTGGTTACTTTATCAAAATATAAGCCTTGTTGAAGCTCGATAATGTTTGTTGGGTTAACGGCTGCGACAGGATTTAGCAAGTATAGTAGTGTCATAACCAGTCCAATAAAGTTGATTTTTCTGTTTGTTGTTGTGAATCGTCGCGGACTCTGCAACTCTCTGTTTGTTTGTTGGTATGACTCATTTTCGTTAGTTTTTGTCGTGGTTTGCTGTCCGGCAGTTTCCTCGCTGTTAATAGGTAAAACGGATAGTTTTGTTACAGGTCTCTTTATATAGCCATTTTTTGTTTTAAGGCTAACGACACGAACATATCCGTCTTCTCCAGGGTGAAGGTCTGTTATTCTCCCCATTAACCATTTTCCCGCTGGTATATGGTCGTCATGAATAATCACCAAATCACCTATCTTCAGGTTTTTCTGAGGTTCCTGCCACTTTGATCTGGCTAACAGCTGGCACAAGTATTCGTTTCTCCATCGCTTCCAAATTTCTACAAAGATTTTTCTTGTTAGCTCCCACCTTGTTCTGGCGTCTTCCTTTGTTTCTATGACTGTCAACCCCGACCTACCCGATAAAAAATGTGCTGGCGTCAGACAGTCTAGGTCGTCTATATTTTCACTCAGTGGGCACAGGGGTCTGGAGTTCAAACAGGCTTCCAGTTTTGTTAGGACTGTGGTGAACTCCTCAAATGTTAGCTTTTGTTCTCCCACTACTCGTTTTAAGTGGTGTTTTAAACTTCTCACTGCTCGTTCCCACAGTCCTCCCGCCGATGGCCAAGCGGGAGCATTAAAATGCCACTCAATATTCATCTCCGCAATTTCCTTTTGTAATTGTGCGTTTTTGTAGCTATGTTCAATTTCCTCGTATTGCTCCGCGAGTTGTCGATTAGCGCCGACAAAGTTTGTCCCATTGTCACTGTATAAATGACGAGGTGCGCCTCTCCTTGCTGCCATCCTGTTCAGGGCTGCCAAGAATGCAGAGCTGGTGAGGTCTGATACCAGTTCAATATGCACCGCTTTTGTCACCATGCATATAAAAACTGCTATGTAGCCCTTTGTTGTTCTGGCTCCTCTTCCTTTGTTCATCTTGACGTCCACAAATCCAGTGTAATCCACCCCTGTATGGTAAAATGGCGGAGCTTGATTTATTCTAGCTCCCGGCAGCTCACCCATCAGTTGGTGTTGTTTTGTCGGGTTGTTCTTACGGCATGTCACACATTTTCTGATTTGCATCTTCGTTGCTCGGTTACCACCAACGATCCAATATTTCTCGCGAAGGTGTGATAGAGTGAGTCTCGGGCCGCCGTGGAACGTCATTCGATGAGCTTGATCGATGAGCAGATGTGTCAATCGACTGTCGTATGGAATGATCATCGGATGTTTCATGTCTTCGCTTAACATGGCGTTTTTCAATCTTCCTCCTACTCGTAGGATATCTTGATGATCAATGAACGGGCTGAGCGCTTTTATTTTGCTATTACATAACACTCTGTCATGTTTTCGTATATGACTAATATCTGACTCAAATACTTTTTGTTGAGTGTGTTTTACAAGCACCTTAGTTGCGTTATTCAATTCGTGCAACGTAAGGTACCTCGGTAGCTGTCGCTGTTTTGGGTTCAATGCTCTAAGTATCCATGCGACAATGCGAGTAATATGTTCCATAGAGCTGTGATTTTGCAATATTTTCTCCACAATACTCGGAGTTTCTATATTGTGTTGGGATACATTGACTTGTTTCCGGACTGTTGCTTTTTCTTCTTGATCTGTCTTATAATTATGTTTTACCGTGTTCTTTGTTTCAAACGATGATAGCCATGTAGGCCCTTGCCACCACAGCTGATTTTCTTTCAACTGATTAGCGTACTGGCCTCTGCTTGCGGCGTCAGCGGGATTTTCTTTTGTATTGACGTAATTCCAATACGAACGCGGTATGATGTCAGTAATACCTTGCACTCTGTTTTCCACATATGCTTTCCAGCGTGATGGCTCGCCTTGTAGCCACCCCAGGACTACCATGGAATCAGTCCAGCCGTATACACGAACATCATGTTGACTCAATGACTCTTTTACTTTGCGCATCAATTGCGATAAAAGATATGCTCCATTCAATTCCAGTCTAGGCAATGTTGTTGTTTTTCGGTGTGGTACAATTTTTGATTTCGCGGCAACAAGTATTGTTGACGAGTGAACCCGTGCATAAATAACACAAGCATATGCATCCTGGGAGGCGTCGCTGAATCCGTGTAACTCCATTGTTTGGTTTTCGCTACACTTGAGCCATCTAGGTATTTCACACGTGTTTATTGCCTTTATGTCCGCTTGTATTTTGCACCACTCCGTATGTATGTTGTCGGGTACTTTGTCATCCCAGTTTAAGTTTCCTTCCCATAGTTTTTGAAATAATAATTTCAATTTTGTTGATAAGGGAGCCAGCCAGCCGAGTGGGTCAAATAGTTTGGAAATTTCGGCTAGTAGGCTGCGTTTTGTTTGTTTCTTGTTCACGTCCGAAATAGTGCATTGAAAGGTGAATTTGTCCTGTCTTGAATTCCAGCACAGGCCTAATGTTTTTGATGTATTCTCCGTTTT
Organism: Shargacucullia verbasci; assembly: GCA_947562105.1. Classification (NCBI taxonomy): domain Eukaryota; kingdom Metazoa; phylum Arthropoda; class Insecta; order Lepidoptera; family Noctuidae; genus Shargacucullia; species Shargacucullia verbasci. The sequence continues at coordinate 12,842,193 of OX387294.1, read as the reverse complement.
AAAGTTGAAAACAATCTTTTCGTTATTGTGTTGTTCGGAGATGTTGTCCAAAAGGGCTTGGTTGTTCGATGACCATTTTCTGAGGTTAAACCCTCCATTTTTGAGTAGTTGTTTCAGATCCGCGATTAACTTCTTTCCTTGTTCGATAGTATGTGACCCGTAAACAAGGTCATCCATGTAGAATGATTCTTCCACTACTTTTGAAGCCACCGGAAACTGTTGACGCTCGTCCGCCGCCAATCTCCTTAATGTCATCATGGCTAGGAACGGCGCTGCCTTAGTGCCGTATGTTACGGTTGTTAATTGATATGAACGGATAGGTTTTTCTGTAGATTCCCGCCATACAATTTGTTGCAGATTTTGATCCGTGGGGGCTATCAAAATCTCACGAAACATTTTTTCAATATCCGCAGTAAACGCATATTTGTATTGCCTCCATTTAATCAATAAGGTTTGTAAGTCCTGTTGAAGGTTGGGGCCTTTGTACATAAGATCGTTCAAGCTGTATCCTGTAGACGTTTTTGCGGACGCATTAAACACCACTCTGTACTTCGTTGTTGTTGACTCAGCGCGTTGCACGCCGTGGTGAGGTAAATAACACTCGAATGGTTTGTGACAGCATGTTGATTGCTTCATATGACCTAGATCAATATATTCAGCCATAAAATCTTTATAGGCTTTTGCTAAATGTTTTTGCTTTTCCAACTTTCTTTCTAAATTCTTAAATTGGGCGATAGCCATTGGTTTGGATGAACCCAGTTTGCTCTCCAAGTCGTTTTTCATCGGCAATCTGACTTCATATCTCCCATTCTCCAAGCGTTGTGTAGTGTTGGTGTAGTATTCAATGCATGCTTCATTTTCCACAGATAAATTAGCTTGATCACTGATATCTTCGGCTTCCCAGAACTGTTTAATATCCTCTAGATTGTTTATGATCACATTACAGTGAAATGTTTTAACGTTACCGCATAAAAGCCATCCTAGGTAGGTTTGTTGAGCGATAGGTTGAGTGACGTCATCGCCTCTTATCATTCCTCCTAGCATGATTTGCGAGTAAATGTCCGCTCCAAACAGTAGATCCACAGGACGACTGTTATGAAAGTCCGGATCCGCCAGATTGATGTTTTGTATGTGGGACCAAGACGGCTTAGTAAAGGTCTTATTTGGTAGGTTCTTAATCAAGTTGTTCATGATGAGGACAGATGTTTTGAACTTGAAGTCATTGTAAACAGAACTGCACGATATTGTTATCATTCCTTTGCAGTTGTTTTCTTTCTGTCCAACCCCAAAAATGACTCCTTTACATCTCTCACGCTTGATCCCGAGAAGTTGAGCTGCATGTTCCGTGATCAAAGATATTTGAGACCCTTGATCGATAAGGGCTCGCATATTGAGTTGGGTCCCATCAGCTGTTTCTATTTTAAGTACAGCGGTCGCTAGTAGTATCTCTGAAGTATCATCATCCTTAGACACATGAGAAGAATTTGTTTGTTTTTCTATTTTGTTCTTAGTACATGCATCATGTAGTAGTGTATTATGTTGAGCCGAGCACTTGCGACATCGGTAAGTTGACGTACAATTTTTTCCGTTATGGCTGAACAGGCAATTTACGCAAAGATTCAGTTTGTTCACAGTCCCAAGTTTTGTGTGATTCGGCATTTCTAAAAATTTTGCGCAATTGTACATGCCATGTTCGTCATCGCAAAGAGGGCATCGAAATGTTGACACATGGAAAGATTTCGTAACTTTCTTTTTGCTAGCTGCTTGATTACTGATGTATTGTTTTTTAGAATACGAAGAATCTTGATTTTGATTTGGTGACGTATTCGACTTCTGATTGTTTTCTTGATTGCGGCGTGACGCCTCCAGTGATGTAAACGTTGCTTCTAGGTAATCCAGAAAATCCTTCAGTATCGGCAATTCTCGGGAGTTCTTCAATGACTTGATATAATCTGAATATGTGTCTGCGTCCAATTTCTGCGATAAAATATGTACAAGAATCGGATCCCAAGTGTTGACATCCACTCCTAAATTTTTTATCGCATGTAAGCATTCCATACTGACGTCATGGATTTTCTTTATTTGTGCCAATGTCTGTTGTTGCATGTTCGGTAAATTGAAGAGCAAGTTGATGTGCGCTGTGAATATAAGCTTTTTGTTGTTATAGCGGTGATTTAGGATATCCCAACACACCAGGTAATTGTCCGAACTTATCTGTAAGTGTTGAATCAATCGTTCCGCTTCTACCATCTTTTACAAGTATTCAAATTCGGTTCAAATCCGGCTCGAAGGACCATATGTTGGGGTATGATGCCCAACAGAGTTGATTGTTTTGTTATTGTTATGTTTATGTTGAAATGAGTAAACAACCGATTAAGGTAAAGGTTTTATTGCTACTAAAAATAATATGTTATAATGTAATAATGTTCAATTAATGGTGACATACATAATCGCAACGTTTCAGCGTTAATATGACGTGTTAGTAGGGGTCAATGTACGGCGTAGCTCGTACACATTGGCTTCTGGGTGTTTTCGGTTCAAAATAACTAAGTCTGTTTATAAAATGAAATCTTCATTGTGCACAGAAAATTAATTTAAACATGTCTGTGTAATTAAGAAATTGGTACATTCACCCCCCGAGCTATCTGCAAGGACAAAAAACCGCCAAGTTATTAATTATAAAGGGACTTTTTTGGAATGACAAATTACATTTCAGAGACAAACAGGTTTCTTTGATTGTCCTGTTTCCCCACTAGATTATTTCAGGCAGAAGTTTTTCTAAAATTGTATCTCAAGAAATGTATATAAACCCACGTGAGCTTCGAGTTCCAGTATGCCTAGCGTCAGAATTGAAGCACTCACCGCACAACCTCAATTACTTTTGTGTGGGTCGCACAATGTCTCAGGGTTCGCCTACGCTTATTTTGGAAGTACTTATAAACACGGGGTAGGCAGAAATCTAGCTACGGTGGTCTCCCAGTGCAGACATAAATAGAATAATGAACTCATGGGGGTTTGACCAAGCTTTATTTTAAACGTTGTTCTTAGGATTTCTCTTGTATCGTGGCTACAGTTTACAAAATAACACACACACGTGTGACATGCACAAACAACCAGACCCAAAACAACTATCCGTAGATCATACTCATTGTAAACCAATATTTTGATAAGAGTATCCATGGAGTTTCTTGCCAGTCTCTTCTCCATAGGACCAACCCACTTTGGAACCGTGCGCCTAGATTCATAACGTTTTAAAAGTGCCTGCAAAGGCCCATTTGAAATAAAAATCGTTGACTTTGACTTTGATACAAATATTTAATTTTGCGCAGAAAGCTAATCGCTTAACCATTGCCCCAACCGTGCCATCAAGTATTGTATAGTTATTTTCTCATTAAACATTCACCAACAAACCAGTGGTTAAGTTTAATTTGCATATATACATACGTGCACGCAAACCAATTTAATTGAACAGTCGTTGACGTATACAATGGCGCGTTTATACCGCGGCCGGTGGCGATTGACGCGCGAATTTGGCGATGTGACGTCATCCATCACAGTGATCGAACCAACTGATAACTTGACTATTTATATTCAGGTTTTATTTCGGAGTTATTTTGTTACGTGTAGCTCTGCCACAGAAATGACACTTTCCGTACATCTAAATATGTGAAGAGCCGTGTTTTAATCTTTAATAATATGTAGGACTGGCTAGAATCATACACCTGTAACTGTCTCGGAATAGTGAGCCAACATACGGACAAAAATCCGAAGAAAAAAACCTGCTTCAAACAATTTTTACAACCTTAGAATTGAAACGAGAATCTAACGCTCAGAAACCGCGGTTCCAAAAGAGTCTTGTGTGTGTATAATCATGAAACCTGCACACACATTATTTTTACGACTCTCCACAATAAGTTTTAATGTCATCCACTTTAATATCATGAAATTAGTATTTAACTTTAATCGTTTTCATACGCAGAAGCATACCAAATTAATTCGCCGGCGTTTTAATTTTCGAGAATGGCACGAAATTCATTGTGCGCGCGATCAGAAGTGTCACGCACACAATGGCGACTCAACGGAGGCAATTCGCGCGAATTTGGCTGCGACGTCATAACACCTACTACGGAATGGACGGATTATTTTAATGTGAGGCTTTATTCTAAACAAGCTTCCGCCCGCGGCTTCGCCCGCGTGGTTTACGAACCCGTACATTTTTCCGGCATAAAAAGTAGCCTATGTGCTATTCCAGACTATAATCTATCTCTGTGCCTAATTACATCCAGATCCGTTAAGCCGTCCTGGCGTGATTGAGTAACAAATATCCATCCATCCATCCTCACAAACTTTCACATTTATAATATTACATAGTGGGATAGAATTGCATGATGATTTTCATGTTTGGAAATTTATTTATTTTTTCATACTTCAATAAATCTAAAAAATCTAAATTTTTATGAACTAGACCTTTAGTACTACCAAAAGCACTCAAAAACAAAAGAAATTACGTCGTGACTGTCCACAATGACACTAGCCCATCTATTTCCACAGATAAAGTTGCCAGAACAACAAACGTTAATTTAATGAACATGACACGCAAAGCCAGTATTTACTCTATTTCACCCAGCATCCTAATCTTTCCCCCACAATGAAGAGCACGGTCCAACTGTATTACTAAACGTAATTTACTTTGTAAGGGATCTCTGTTTGTTTTATTGTAACAGATTCCTTTAAAAGATGTTTGCTGACGTTCATTTTAGGTCTTTCTTTAATAGATATTGATAAAGGCTCTTCAACTTTCCATTTGACTTTCTGTTTAGACATTGAGGCATATTTTTATTTGCCCACTTCTGGACGTTCCATTAATATAATCCGGTAGATGACTACTAGTCATTTGAGTTACTTTTTATGAACTGTCAAAAACGAAATTTTGTTCTGATAATGTTTGGAATAGCAAGGCGTGACGTCATAGTTTTTTAATGCCATTGACTTATTGTTTCATTTTGATAAAATAAAAATTGAAAACAAAATATAAGAGATTAAGTTTTACTGAGTTTTTAGAAGGAAAACTATTTACCAAACAAGATTTCAGAATTTATTTTAGATGCAGTCAACTAGCCTATTATCGTATATGTTATCAAAAACTGTCTTGTATCAATGAGTCGAAATAAATCAAATATTTTTTTATAATATATAAATAAAAAATCACTCTTAAACGTTGAACGTCGAATAAGAGGATTACAAAAATAATCCACACAAATTCAATAAAAGAGTGAAATAAGCAAATTGCTAACGAGAAACAATAACACGAATCAAATCGAATGACTGAATAAAATTTTATTCTTATTCATTCACTCATTCCACGTGACTTGATCCATTAATTTTCCACCGAAATTTGTTCACCCTTCCTGAATGACATCGAGCGATTGGGGTGGTCTCAACCCCCACGCCGCTACGGGAGAGCGTTGAAGTAGTTCAGTTGAGAGTGACGGGTTGTTAACTCACCATACTCTATGGGCTTCGCACATGACATGCTTTGATATGGAACGTTGGACCCGTGGAAATGGGATTTAGTTTCGTGTTTCAGCTCAGCTATTGAGCATAATAATATCTAAAGTCTATTGCTGGCTGAATTGAAGCTACCATTTTGAAAAAGTAGAGAAGATTACACTTAGCAGCTTTGTTAAAACCTTAGTTATATTTGGATGAATAAGTCATGATACTCACTCACTAATTCCTTAGCAAATGACTGCTAAAAACATCATGTTAAAAACTTTTTCTAAAAACGACTTCTGTTTGTGATTGTCATGTTTTAAATACCATAATACTGTTTTATAAAAAGTATAATTACTATTTACTTTATTTTAACTGATCCCTGAAACATTTCGTAAATGGTGTGCAATTATTAGTAGTGTTAATATTGTATTGTATTTATGTATATGTTAAGCTCAACACCAAAAACGCTCACTGAGAGAAAAAACAAACCGCAATGCGTTGTGGTCTTATACCATGATAGCAACGACTGTCTGTCTTCTGACAACTTACTTACATACGCGGTATTATTAACTAAGCGACGACAGGTAGATGTGACTACAAAAAAAAATCTTAAACAAGACAATACATTTCCAAAACCCTGACAGACACCGCTCTTAAAAGATTCAAAATTGTTTGCTTTCAGCTACTATTTTAACTCAACAGCTCCATAATCACAGCTGCTGCTTCATAAAACAATCACAGGGTGTTGTCTGACTGTCAGTTCAGTCTGGTGAACGTGTGCCATGCATAATTCACAAGGCTGTATGCGAACTCAAAATATTTCACGGGAATGCTGACAACATCCTTAGTTTTACCGACTGCCGGATCCCGTATTAATGATTTCTATGGGCATTCGTGTACGAGTTGTTTTACGTAGTAACATATTGTTTTGTATACATACTATATCTACCCCTCATATATGTATATTTTCTTGAAATACTAATATACGTGTTATGTAACGCGTATGCCTAGATGAACGATGTAGTTTTATTAGATATATACATTAGGCGACATAAGTAGGTTACATTTTCGTAATTAAGAAAGTAATTTATCGATAAATGAAGATACAAAAATATGCTAATCTATATAATGATTTATTAATTACGAAAAGTAAGGAAACTGGCAAGTTTTCATTCATAAAAACAACATTAACCCTTTGTACAATGATTAACTATTTATGTGGCTGAACAATGAGACAATGAGATCTAAATGTTATTTTGTACTTTATTGAGTCCATTTTCTCAACCTGCAATTTTATAAACTTCGCCTTTTGCAACATTTGACCAATTTTACCATAGCAGTTTTATACAATCTCATTATCTCGGTCTAACGCTTTGTCCAAAATTCAGATGAAATGTCAGTCGACCTTAAAACTTAGCCACTTTTTGTGTGTTCCAAAATACCAGATCCATTTCACACAGTAAAACTCTTCATCCAATAATCGCAGTCTGTTGTCAAACTGTCAGTTTAGTCTGGTGCACGGGTTACCGTGCGACATGAATAAATTACGGCCGTATGCAAACGCTGTGTGATTTAATGGTGATTTGTGGACGTTTTGGGTTAATTTATGAATATAAATACCGCTCTGTGGTTGAGGGTTCATTTTCCTGTGGGAACGTATGTTGAAATGATTTAATTTTGAACAGCGTGACAAAATGAAAAGTTATCGACATAATGAGTTGTACAAAGGCGACGTAAGCCAGAAACTCAAAAGTAGTACCCTAACTTAGTTATTAGAACGTAAAACATCATTCATCATGTTCAGCTTGAAAGTAATTAACCAATTTGCTTATAAATTGTCTGATTGTTGGATTAAGGAAACAAAACTTTACGGCCTCTATATTATGAAGAACAGGAATTATGTCACAATTGGCGCTGTGGCTAAGCGTTTGACTTTCTGCACTCCGTGCTGTAGATTGGATCCCTTGTATATACAGGAGCAACTGAATCGTAATGCGGTCCAACGTATTTCAAAAATAGTAGTCAGAAGTGTAGGTACTGATTTCACATACCTATTAGCACACAGCCATGAATAACAAACTTCATAATCACCCACACATGAACGTATATCCTGAACAACATGCACATCAAACTTTTGCCACACACACACACACATAGTCACAATTTAACAAATTTCCCGAACTGCACATGCAAATTCGAACTGCCAAAATACATACACACATCACAGATTAATTTTCCCAACTGCATCTAGTTCTAGTTAAATTGGTATATAACTGTGATATATTTAGTCGGTTTCCCGTCAGTTTGTCTATCTGCATCGCTGGTACAGCATGCATAATTAACTCGGAGGATTTCGGAACGTGACTCACAACGCTTAGAATGTTTAGAATATTTAAGGAGAACACAGAAGACAGTCATTGGTGGTTAACTACATGTTGGTAATGTTATCTGTAAGACTTGAATTCATGAATACCCTTAGTACTTAACGAGTGATACAGAGTTTCTAGACGAGCCAAGATCAAAAAAACAGAAGCCGGTAGAGTCCAAAATCTTCAAGTAATGAAATAGCAAAAATAATCGTATAGCTTTCAAGAAAAGTTAGTGTACCAAGTTAAATTCAGTAGCCACCAAAATAAATTAAAAATTTGTACATATAGGACAAAAAAAAAATATCTGAACGAACTAGAACACCTATTCTGGGGCCCATATTTAATTTCAAATATCATTTAATGAAAACAAACCAGTACTTTTTGTCGTCAAAATGACACATCAACTTTTACCGCTTGGTAGTGTTTTAGTTGGTAAGAAAAAAAGTATAGTATTCATTCAGTCCATCTGTTTGTCAGTTCTTACACACCACCTTCTTTAAATTCATTTAAATCACATACTGGCTGCAAGTTCTTTGCTCTTAATCCTTCAGAGCACCATTATGTTCAGTTTACCACGAGATCATATCAGTACAATCTTCAGTCGTCTGAACATCGTTTAGGGATGTGAAAGGGAAGTACCATTCAGACTAAGCTTGTATTGTACGTGCATCACTAGTAACTCAGTTCCACTCATTTCGTCTGCATCCACTTGGATCATGCGTACTTAAGACAGCGGGTTGAACAAGGGTTTAACTTCATATTTATTTAGGTTTAGGATAAGATGTTAGGATGAAAATAGGATTTGGTGGTCTTAGTCGATACTATATACAACGCCGTAGACGCACGGACATCGGATGTTAGGTGGCCGGGCTCCTAATTACGTACGGAATATCTGATAGTGGCTTTTGCTAGTGTAACATGGTATTCTGTATCTTTTTATGAAAAAATACCTACTCATCATCATCTGCCTAGCCTTTTCCCAACTACATTGGGATCGGCTTCTAATTTATCCGGTTGGGGCTGAATATCAATAATTTACACGGAGCGACTGCCTTCTGACCTCTGTCGCCCAGTAATTGAGAGACATTGATACTCTAAGGTTGGACTGGTTATCAGACTTTGTGGGCTACTGACACCCGTAACGACTGCCGTAACGATAGGTCTTCGGATGCCACCCGGGACCAACTGTTTAACGTGCTTTCCGAGGCAAAATACCTACTATAACCTAATATATTTCCTTACGTAATCATGCCTCCGCTCATTGTGGATCGTAACTATGGTAAGATTTTCCCATGTTATACTCGTAGACCCGGGTACGTCTTAAAACTGCGGCCAGACACCGGAGGACGGGCAGCAGCGTCCTCTCACTAATCGGTGAACCACTGCGATCCCCAAGCCGCCTGCCAAGCGTGGGGATTATGGTAACCCCCCCCCCTGGGGGAGACCTTCGTTCAGCAGTGGACGTTTTCTGGCTGATGATGATGATGATGATGATGATACTCGTAGAATTTCGCATCATGCATAAACAGCCTTAGGTTCCATATATATTATTAATTTTACTGTGACGAATACGTTCATCCAATTATCTCATGATTTATGTCGTTGCGGTTTCCGAAATAGTTACGCGATTATTTATGACAGTTCAACGGTTTACTTGCGTGTATATTTCGGGAATGATGGACTTCTTATAGTTTAATGATCCCTGGCAGAGTCAGCGTCACATACACTGGAACACACAATGTGTCCAAAAAAAGTGAACCTTCTTAGGTACTCGTTGGTGTCATCGTGTTAAAAAAAGTATTCAAATATGTAATTACAATGAATGAAGTGACGTAATAATATATAATATACCCATTACAGTTAACGTTTTCATAATTGTAAGAGTTGGAAAAATATTTGTAATAGTTTTAATAAAACGGAAATAATGACTATCTGAGATATTTCGCTCTATTTGAACACCTTAGCTGTTCCTTGGCACGACTTAGCGTAAAGGCTACAGATACTTATCCCGATTCTGGCTGTATGCGCATGCGCATACGGTATTGATGGCTGAAATAACATTAATCCTGTATTCTCCAAAGGCAGATTTATACTTTACACCTACATTCCGGCGATGCCATTGTTAGGTCCTAGAGGTCCCTATTGTCATCTATTGGGCATAATTACAAACTCCTGGCTTCTACTGAGAATCTCAGAAAATGCCAATAACACTTTATGCGACCTGGAAATCGTACTCAGAACCTGCAGCCCAGTATTTTGTACTAAATATATATCGTGGACTCAGCGACAATGTGATAATATACTAATTATAGAACTGTAAGCGTCCATGCGCCATAGCATGGACAAAAGGTCCATTAAATTAATTAGCTATTCAACAATGGTCACTGCAGTGATGCTATTGTCGAACTGAATCCATTGATACCTATTATATTGTTTGGTAGACGATGTTTGCATAAACGAGCATGTAGTCACGTGAAAGTACATTGTTATCTTACAATTTTTTTGGTTGTCTTATTTGAAGGTTTGTATCAAAATAGAAAATATCGATAGTTTGGTGTGTTAAACTTATGTTTATTATATTTATATCGTGATACAATTTTACAATATGTAATACTGATATTTTCATTAAAATTTGTTCAATATGTTTCAGTAAATACATTTATATATTTTAAGCATACACTTTTGAATCCTATCCTACTAATATTATAAATGTGAAAGTTTGTGAGGATGGATGGATGGATGGATGGATGGATCTTTGTTACTCTTTCAAGCCAGAACGGCTGAAATGATCTGGATGAAATTTGGCACAGAGATAGATTACAGTCTGGAATAGCACATAGGCTACTTTTTATCCCTAAGAAATGTACGGGTTCGTAAACCACGCGGGCGAAGCCGCAAGCGGAAGCTAGTAAAATTATAAATTGTCAAAAGTGAAAATACGTCGCTATCAATATTCTTTGTGAAACTCTCTGTGATGGGAGATCAATGATCATAAATGACAGACTATAAGACGGATACACAAACTGAACACATTTGTCCCACTGGGGAATGAAGAGTGCTCACTGTGGTCAGAACTAACATTCCGTGACCCCACTTGCAGCGTTAGAGCCCTCGTAGACGAGCCAATCATAGACTCGGGAGGTGGACATTCTATTGCTATGCTACTTGGTATATTAAGTACTAGATTTCGCGCGCGGCTTCACCCGCGTGGTTTACGAACCCGTACAGTTTCCCAGGATAGCCTGTGTGCTATTCCAGACTATAATCTATCTCTGTGCCAAATTTCATCCAGATCCGTTCAGCCATTTTCGCGTGAAAGAGTAACAAAGATCCATCCATCCATCCATCCTCACAAACTTTCACATTTATAATATTTACTTTCTACTAATATTTTAAATGTGAAAGTTTGTGAGAATGGATGGATGTTTTTTTTTTTTTTTTTTTTTTTTTAAAAAACTTTGCCCCACACTAAGATTTTCTCCTGTGTCGTGGGTACAATTTACAAACATACATGTCACATGCACACACAACCAGACCCGAAACAACTATCTGTAGATCATACAAATATTTGTTCCGTGCGGGGATCGAACCCGCGACACGTAGCGCAGAAATCTAATTACTTAGCCACTGCGTCAACCGTGTCGTTTGTTACTCTTTCACGCAAAAACTACTAAAAGGATCTAGATGTCTTTTTCACAAGGATATATTATAGTCTGGAATAGCACATATGCTAGATTTTATCCCGTATAACGTGATAATAATGTAAAGTAGGATACTGCCCATAGCACTATAACTATATTTATACACATATTTAAAACATATTTAAATACCATAACATTTACTATTAATGGCATCTATGTGACATTTAAGGAACTAATTAAATAATTTGTAATACTATAAGTTTATATGATTATACTAATAAGAAATTATGTGTGTACTTGTTGTATTGTTAAAATTATTAACATTATAAAATCGTAATGTTAAAGGACTAAATATGAATGTAACAGAAAAAATAAAAACCGACTCCAAAAAAATCAAAAACAAAACTAATAACTAAAAAGCAAAAAATAAATATTTTATTATACAATATAGTAGTTGAAAACTATTGAAGTTGGTGCCGGCGGAGTCGGCGCGATAAGCGTAGTCTTTAAAGTTTGATGTGTGACACGCTAAATTGTCCTTATTTTCGGTAAATTAATTTTTATATAAAACTGTTAGATAGATTTTTGTCTGTCTTTGAATGATGTCTAAAGCATAAAAAAATTTGGATGGTAATTAAAAAATCATTCTGTATAAGCGGTCATCGCAAGATACATGAAAACAAGCGCAAACGCATTGATGACAGATGTTGAAGCTTCTATTAATTTTGAATACTAATAATATAATATTATAAATGTGAAAGTTTGTGAGGATGGATGGATGGATGAAGGGATCTCTGTTACTCTTTCACGCCAGAACGGCTGAAAGGATTTGGATGAAATTTGGCACAGAGATAGATCATTGTCTGAATTAGCACATAGGCCACTTTTTATCCCGGAAAAATGTACGGGTTCGTAAACCACGCGGGCGAAGCCGCGCGCTGAAGCTAGTGAATGTATATATGAATACGTATGAATGATAAATGTACATCCACCATAATTCCTGGACAGAGTAACGGCATTAGGTATAAGTAAGTAACATGACAAGGTAAGTGATGACTCCATTACCCACACTTTAGGCTTAAGTTGTCTGTAGGAACTTAAACTTAATAATGTAGAGTGGTTGAGTGACGTACGTGCCCGTCTCGGGCTATAAATAGATTAGTCTACTTGGCGTAGATGCTATAAGACTTAATTGGCCCTTAGCATGAGTCATAATTGCTAGACAATTGCCGAAAGCTTAAAAAAGTTACTACATAATCCTACTAATATTATAAAGATGAAAGTTTGTGAGGATGGATGGATGGATATTTGTTACTCAATTACGCCAGAATGGCTGAACGGACCTGGATGAAATTTGGCACAGATATAGATTATATAGTCCCGGAAAAATGTACAGGTTTGTAAACCACGCAGGCGAAGCCGCGGGCGGAAGCTAGTGTATAATAATTATTTTGTCTATCTTTAATATTATGTTTGACGTTTAAAAGGCACTCTTTATAATATAACTAGCTGTTTACAACTTCATCTGCATGTATTTTCTACTCTGGATCTCGACAATAGTGCCACCTACCGGGGCTAATTATAGCTTAGAATCAACCAAGTGACATTAATAAGTACAAAAAAACATCAAAATCGATCAAGCCGTTTAGGAGGAGAAGAATTAAGAACATACGCACACCAGAATTTTATGTTTATAAGGATTTGAATAAATGAATAGTGTATCTTTTAAAAAATAAAATAAATGCTAGTCTGTTATTGTCGCGTCTGATAAATACACAACGAAGTATAAGAAAACTCACTGGACACGTAGCACGGAGTGAATAACTGCTACGCAATCGTAGACGGGACTTCATCACAGCTACGTCGTAGCAATATACATTTTTAAACGACTTTTGTGTCAAGGTATCTTATGTCAATTTGTAACAAGATATTCATGTATCTGGCAAACCTATATCATTCTATATTACACATATAAAACAAGAAACGGATGTATCGACGTACAGCCCAAACAACTAGGTCTAAAAACATGAATTTTGCATTGATATAATTCAGACAATCGGCATGAAAATCCACGCGAGTGAAGTTAGCAAAGCAAATAGCCATCATTTTCCATTTCTTCTTTTTCTGCTATATCGATACAGAAACTGCTCATCCTACTTTAATATGTGTATCGAAGTATTAAGTTGGTACAGCAATCTGAACATAGAGGCGCGTCCTCATGCACTTTCAAGCCGAACGATATTGGCTACGTGACTCGACACAGCTGCAGTTTTTCCATAACTACATAGTGTAACATCGTAATGGGAAAAACAGCTTTAACAATATAGGTCTATATCTACAGTACAGTTAGCGCAGTAGCCGATTGGTTTCAGCTGTATTGCGGGTTCGATACACTTACGGTTTGATATGGCTTCAGATCTAGCTTTAGATCTAGGTGAGTATGTAGGATGTAAGTTCGTTGATAACTTGATACATGAGAAATGAGAGGGAGTGGTAAAGATAAAAAAAATATATAACATTTCATTGTAGAGGTTACAATATTAATGAGGTAGGCCTCATTTTTGTCTACAGTAATGAACGTCGATTTGTGTTTAAAAATACTTAATCCCGTGTTACAACGCTTATCAATTAGGGAATTCCAATAAACATTTTCAAATGTTTGCTAAGATAAATTTTAAATTCAAAAGTTTATATGCCATACAAAAAAAAAGGGAATATTGATAAATAAAACATTGATGCTCTCTTGCATGCTTCATTGTCTCGTGGGCTATCTTCCGCCTGACGTAGACACAGAGCACCGTTATCAAAACTTTGCAATATTTGCAAATTAAACGTAAAGGTCCACTAACTAACGAATTACAAGTTTTGTTTATACAGATACTGGGAAGATGAGCAAATGACGTCATTCGTATTGTGGAGACAGTTTGCAGAACATTAAGTCGGAACAAAGCTTTGAGTAGACACATTAGTTACTTACAGAGACAAAGCAGTGTTGTGTGTACTACGCCTCGCTTTCTCATATGTCTAGTTCTCATAAACGCTTTTGCTATTCGTAGTACTGATTTACTGAATGTATCTTAGTATATTATATTGTTAGATTTATATGAAATGGCTGCTGAACTATTTGAGCAATTTCTTTTTTCTTTATAATACTTTTTAAACCTTATCTCTACTTTAGGAATGCTCTTATATGGAATTCGTGGGTATAGTTTACAAATATACCCCCAAGTCACATGTACATACACACACACGGACTATGATTGATTCTTTCACACATTATTAGCAGTTCTATCATACAAGGTGTGCAAGGATAGTGTTGGCAACACTAAAAAGGGCGGAAAGACGCTGAGACGACATCCGGCCGCCATCTTGTCTTCTTCAAAAAACAGCGACGACGAAACGCACGCGCAAGCAACCTTATAAACTTATTATTAACCCTTTATCTACATTTCTGTCAATTCTGTAATTTCCTTCTAAAATATACCTCAAAAACAAGTCGCCGGCAGTTTTAATTAAAAGGGGCAACATAAAATAAGGACTCAACCTGCAGGCGTCTGAACATCTGGTGACCACCGACGTGATCAACGAAGAAAAAGGCATGTGGTGTGTGCACGTGTGTGTTTTTTGGTTCTACTTACAGGGAAGTACACCCAGTTTTAGTATATTTTAACGCATTATATCTTCATGGGCCTGCAATCTGCTTTAACAGTTTTCCCTGTACTTTGACCTTCACAGCCGCTATACCATCCTTCTAATATGGAGTCAGATTCTATGTAATTTACCTACTATGACACTTAGGCATGAGAAATTAACTATTCTACCTGTTTGAAGTTCTAGGTTTAGTAAAAACCCGAGGTTGTCTACTTAATTATGTCGATACTTTCACAACCTCATGACATTTAACTTCGTAATAGGTATCTACTTGTCATAATATTCGTCTGCTCTAACATAATTCTGATATTAGTACACTCCTATATTTCCTTATTATAACGAAATCAACCTAACACGTGCCTAGGTAGTTATCTACTAACTAAGCTTGCTTTCCCTGCACCTCGCTTACGGGACCACCCTGGCATTTTCCAGAGCCGTCGTGTACACCTGCTTCTTGGGTCTTGTCGAAATGCGCTGCTGAAAGCTACCTACGCATCTGAGCTTGCAACCTGTGCTGTGTGACCTGCTTTGCTCGTGAGTTGCTGACCTGAGTTGCTGCCATCATTTGGTTGTTGCAGTTATTGCACAACTTGCACGGTTTGGCCTTTGTTTTAATCTACTCAATACCAGGATTGGTACTACTCACACACTTATTCTTGACCGGTCTGTTCAGTTTGTTGTGCTCTACTTTTCATAATGGCTGAATTAAAAGCTCTTATTCAGCAACGTGGTACTATTAAGTCTAGAATAACAATATTTTCAAAATACTTAAACACTATAAAACTGATAGAAACTGAAAGTATTCCTAAACAAATACTTGTTGAAATTGAGTTAAAATTAGCTAGATTCAGAGACTTGTTTCACCAGTTTGATGATATAAAAATAAAAATTGAATGTTTAGAACCTGAACAGTTGGCAGAAAATGATGTAATTGAAAGTGACTTTTGCACAAATATTGTGAAAGCTCAAATGTTAGTTGATAGCCTGACACCTAGTTATGCATTGCCAGAAAAGTCTAATTCAGGGTCATCATCTAGCAGCCACAATTGTAAACTAGGAAGCCGTAACTGTAATATAAAGCTGCCTACTATTCAGCTGCCATCCTTTGATGGAAATTATATCAAGTGGATGGAATTTCGAGACACTTTTGACTCTTTAATTAATAATAATGATACTATTCCAGACATAAATAAATTTCACTATCTACGGTCTTCACTAGAGGGAAGCGCACTAAACATTATAAAGTCTATTGAGTTTAATGCCAGCAACTACAAACTAGCATGGAATTTGCTTACTGAACGCTTTGATAACAACAGAATCTTAATAAATAATCATTTAAAATGTCTCTTCAATTTTGAAGCTATAAGTAAAGAAAATCATAAATGTCTGCGTAACATGATAGACTATTACTCGAAAAACCTTCGAGCCTTAAACACTTTAAATGAGCCTACGTCCCACTGGGACACTTTAATTGTTTTCATCATGGCTTCAAAATTAGATAGTGCCACGGGTCGCAAATGGGAGGAACACAGAAGTACAATTAGTCATTCTCCAAAAATTGAGGATTTTTATGACTTTCTACGTAACCGAGCCGACGTACTAGAAACATTACAGTATAGTAAGAATGACATAGGTAGAAACTCACAATCAAACAACTATAAAGAAAATAAACACACTAAATCATTTGTTTCTTCTTCTAACACAAATAGTACCAATTGTGTTGTATGTTCACAAAATCATCTACTTTACAAATGTGATAAATTCAAAGACATGTCATTAGATGCTCGATATAGTGTAGTTTCAAAGCATAAGCTCTGTCATAATTGTTTGCGCCCTGGTCATTTCTCTTCTTACTGCAAACATAATCCTTGCAAATTCTGCAACAAAAGGCACAATTTACTTCTACACAAATCACAGTCCAATAATAATACTACTCACCAACCCACTGATACCTCTGTGACATCTCTTCCTCAGGTTGCTGAGTCTCCTCAGATATCTTCTACTGTCACCATGTTTAATCCTGTATCACTCTCCGTGGCAATGCCCGGGCAGGTCCTCTTGTGCACTGCTGAAGTGGAATTAGTTGATAGCAATACTAACAAGACCTATACTGTAAGAGCTCTTCTAGACAATGGAAGCCAGTCTTCCTTTATAACTGAAAGGATACAAAAGAAAATGAATCTTTCTTGTTCTAATACTAATGTATCAATTGCTGGTATAAATAATAGAGTAACCAATACTACTAAACGGTGTAACATTAAATTAAAGTCGCGTATCAACTCATTCCACATGAGTGTTTCTTGTCTTGTTGTACCTGATATTACTGGTATGTTGCCTAGCACAAAGGTAAACCCTTCTCAATGGAATCTTCCTGATTCTATAGAACTAGCAGATCCAAACTTCTTTCGCCCTTCTGAAATTGATATCTTACTAGGGGCAGATATTTACTGGGAAATTATAGATACAAACTTAATTAAATTAGGAAAAAATAAACCTACTTTACAGAAATCCAAACTCGGTTGGCTAGTATCAGGCTCAACTGGTATGGGTTCTACTACTACTACTTATTCTAACTTTTCTAAAGAGATTAAAGATTCTTTGGCTAAATTCTGGGAAATTGAGAATATTCCTGCTCTACCTACTAAAGATATGCTTTCTAAAGATGAAAAATATTGTGAAACTCATTTTATTGAAAATACTACCCGCCTATGTGATGGGAGATTTTCTGTAAAACTCCCATTGCGAGAAGTTCCTGAAGATGTTCTAGGGGACTCATATCTCGTCGCCAAAAGGCGTTTTCTTAATTTAGAAAAGAAACTTAATAAATCTAAAATGAAAAGTGACTATGTTGACTTTATAAATGAATATAAAAAACTAGGGCATCTAACTGAAGTAAACCGTCCAAGCTTTGGTTACTATATTCCTCACCATGCAGTAATTCGCGAAAGCAGTGACACCACACGCTTAAGAGTGGTCTTTGATGCCTCTTGTAAAACCTCTACAAATAAATCATTGAATGACATCCAGTATGTTGGGCCAGTAGTTCAGGATGATTTAATGTCTATCTTGTTAAGATTTCGTCAGTATACTTATGTAGTGACAGGTGACGTGGAAAAAATGTATAGACAGGTTTTAGTAAATGAATCTCAGCGGCACCTGCAACTAATACTCTGGAGGGAAGACGAAAGTCAACCACTCAAAATTATGCAACTTAATACTGTAACATATGGAACCGCTTCAGCCCCATTTCTGAGTACTAGATGTCTTGTGCAACTTGCAGATGAATGTACTGATAAAGCTGTAGCCAATACTTTAAAACATGACTTTTACGTTGATGATTTAAATACCGGTTCTGACTCAAAATCTGTATTAAAGACTACTATTTCAGGAGTAATTAAAAAACTTGCTGAGGGCTGTTTTCCTTTGCGTAAATTTCGTACAAATTCCCCTGATATTTTTGATGATATTATTCCTACTACAAATCAGTCTCAAGATTTTAGTAAACAATCTTCTGTGTTAGGATTAAAATGGACACCTAGCTCTGATACTTTGCACTTCTCAGTTGATGATAAGATAATTCCTAAAATTACCAAACGTTCCATATTGTCAAACTCTTGTCGTATATTCGACCCATTAGGTCTCTTGTCTGCCTGCACTATTTTTCATAAAATCACACTACAGAAACTCTGGTTACTTAAAATAGACTGGGATGATAAAGTTCCAGAAGATATTGGAAACTCATGGATTCAATTTTACAAAGAGACCAAATTCTTTGCTGACATTCAGGTACCTAGATATATTCTCTGCAAGTCTCCTACATATATAGAAGCTCACTGTTTTACTGATGCGTCGCAAGATGCTTATGGCGCTTGTATTTATTTAAAGTCAAGTAATAATTTAGGTGAAATTAACTGTCATTTATTATGTGCTAAATCTAAAGTTTCTCCTTTAAAAACTGAAACAATTCCACGTCTAGAATTGTTAGGAGCTTTACTTGGTGCAAAATTACACGCTAAAGTTCTACACTCTTTAAAAATTAAGATTTTTCGCTCTGTATTTTGGACAGATTCCACCATAGTCTTAGGGTGGTTACACTCTCAACCTAAAACTCTTAAAACATATGTTTGTAATCGCATTGAACAGATTCGTGAATTAGCTGATAAAACTACTTGGCGTCATGTACCTTCCGAACATAACCCTGCTGATATGGCGTCCAGGGGCATTCAACCTCAACATCTCTATGGTAATAACCTTTGGTGGCACGGTCCTTCTTTTCTGGCCAAGTCTGAAAATGAGTGGCCTCAATCTAAATGTGCCTCTTCAATCTTGCCTGAAATCAAAATAAGTTTAAATATTAGCACCCTACTTAATGATGTTATACCATTTGAAAGGTACTCTAAATTGTACAAATTACAAAGAATAATTGCTTACGCATTAAGATTCATAAAAAATGTTAGAAAGGATAAAATAACTGGTCAACTTACCTGCTCAGAATTAAATAATTCACTAATCCTTATTGCAAAAGCGTCTCAAAGAGAAGCCTTCTCAAAGGAAATTCACTCACTTGAAACATTTAATAAGTTAAATTCGAAGTCACGAGTTCTCTCTCTAAACCCATTCTTAGATCAACAAGGTGTATTACGAGTCGGTGGACGTATCGATAATGCGTCACACTGTCCTTATGGAAAAAGGCATCCCATTTTATTAAATCCCAAACACACTTTCACTCGACTTCTATTTGAACAAGAACATCTTCGTCTCTTACACTGCGGCCCTCAACAACTTTTAAGTTCCATTCGCGAGCAATTCTGGCCTACCGGAGGCAAGGTACTAGCTGCTACTATTGTTAGAAAATGTGTTCGATGCCAAAGATTTAGAGCTAAGCCTTTAACTCCTATAATGGGCAACTTACCTCAATCACGTGTAACTCCTGCTCCTCCTTTTGAGATCTGTGGTACTGATTTTGCTGGACCTTTTTTTAATTTTAAATAGAAAAGGTCGTGGTGCCAAGGCCTCCAAGTGTTATTTATGTATATTCGTTTGTTTTGTTACTAAAGCTGTCCACTTGGAAGTCGTGAGCGACCTAAGCAGTAATGCCTTTATTTTATGCCTGCGTCGATTTATTTCACGACGCGGTAAACCTCACACAATATATTGTGATAATGGTAAAAATTTTGTAGGAGCAAACAATGAACTGAACAGATTGCTTAGAATGAGTGAACAATCGGTCAGCGACTATGCGAGCGGGGAGGGCATCACCTTTAAATTCTCTCCTGCATATGCACCGCATTTCGGCGGTATCTGGGAGGCCGGGGTCAAAACGGCCAAATTTCATTTAAAACGGATAGCCGGCAACTCTAGTTTAACTTTTGAAGAGTTATATACACTGTTTGCGCAGATTGAGGCCATTATGAACTCGCGTCCTATCACTTCATCGTCTCCTGATCCATCTGATCTGGCGGCAATTACACCTGGGCATTTCCTTGTGGGGCGACCATTGACCTCACTTCCCTCACCTATTACCGAGCGAGCCAGTATCAGCAGATATGAACTGGTGGAACGACTGCGACAACACTTCTGGTCCCGATGGTCAAAGGACTATCTATCCACGCTGCAACAACGTGTCAAGTGGAAGAATTCACAACACCACGTTCGGGTCGGTGACCTAGTCTTGGTCCTGGATGATCAATTGCCGCCTATGAAGTGGCTATTGGGCCGAATCTTGAAGTTATATCCAGGAGCTGATGGCGTTTGCAGGGTGGTCGACGTCAAAACTATGAGCGGCGTCATTCATAGACCCGTCTCACGACTAGCCCTACTAGATTCCCATGAACTCCTTGGGGAACAAGTCCCCAAGGGGGGGGAGGATGTTGGCAACACTAAAAAGGGCGGAAAGACGCTGAGACGACATCCGGCCGCCATCTTGTCTTCTTCAAAAAACAGCGACGACGAAACGCACGCGCAAGCAACCTTATAAACTTATTATTAACCCTTTATCTACATTTCTGTCAATTCTGTAATTTCCTTCTAAAATATACCTCAAAAACAAGTCGCCGGCAGTTTTAATTAAAAGGGGCAACATAAAATAAGGACTCAACCTGCAGGCGTCTGAACAGATAGAGTATTCTGTATTTATTTTTTAATTAGTATTTTGCTGCGATAGTAAAAATAACCGTATGTCCTTCTCTAGAACCCAAACTACCATTTTGTAAATTTTCATACAACGATTAGTTCAGTTTTGTCGAGATAAGGTAACAGACAGACAGAGCTATTTTCGAATTTATAATGGTGTGGAATACATCTACTTCTGCATCTTTAAAAAGTGTGCACACTCTATAGAACACAAGTCTGCAAAATATTATCAGCATAAAGTTCAAGAATATTACCCATCCATATTTTACCCCTTACAGGAAAGTTTAGATACTTTCGTATCATCAACGGGCTACCTTTACCGTGTCTTTGCCATAAATTATTACAATCACCTCCCAGTCTAACCGTCCGGGCTCTTAAAGGAATTGCTGCTATTTTGACACTTCAAGAATGTTCATTACATTATTCCAATAGTCAACGCTTTTTAACGCATACAGCGCAATGTATATTATTGTCTGTCTGTCTTGTCAAAACTGAATGGATTCCAATTACAAGCGTTTATCGTAATCACGTAATTATCTATTACGAAGCGGACACTGCCATCTGACCTCCGTAATCCAATTACAGAAGGATACCGATATCCTAAAATGCCGCTTGTTAGAATTTTGGGGCTTTTTGGGTTGTCCTACTTTTCCTCGAGTTTATAATATACAGGGTTGCAATAAAAGTACGCTATTAAATGAAACCACATATTGGACGAAAACTAATTAAATCCTATCAATAATTTAGCTGTGAATATAATTTAAACATTCTTAATTATTGCACATAAAATATCAATATCTAACCGTAAATCATATTTATAACAAATCAACATGACCACAAGTTTCTATTTTTTTCGACATCCCTTCACCTAGACAAATGGTTATGAAGTTATAATGTATGAAAGCTTCAGAACGTCATATCAAATACTATGTCGGTCATTTAAAGGCATACCATCATTGCCACCCTGTATTTTAATTTTACTTAACTATAATGTCGAGGTATTGAGTTACATTAGGGCATGGTCTCTTGAATGGGGGCTTGCGAACCACAGGGGGATTGCGAAGGCAAATTCGAGGGTCACAAATCAAGAGTGATCAAGGCTCAAATACAATTGAAAAATGATGCAGCATTAGGGGTGTGACTTTTTGACAAAATCCAGTCAATCCTATACAACATCAAGAATGGTTTGTTTGTGTTAAATACTATGAAGAATTTACTTCTTCATTACTCGTCATAACAACTATGTGTAAAAGAAGTTAACATGGGTGAAGAAAAGGCTCTTGGACGGCGGTGATCGCCTACAGATCAAACGACCTCCAAAGTCGTCTATCTTCTTAGATGAAAAAGGACCTACAACCATTTTTCAAGTCTATATTCGAACAGGAGACAGTCTTGACGTAGGTCGAGAGATTTTGGTCAGTAATGATGATTTGTCAAGCTTTTCAAACATGTACGGACACAATTTTTCATGTCTCTAGTACTTTGCTCAAAAGGTAAAGGAAAGGTGGGTAGAAAAATATTTATATTATATACTTTTTGCTGTGAGCTACTATTATATAATATTATAGTATTTTATATAATAATATTATAAATTCTCAATAGTAACCCGTAGTTTGGATTGTGGTACATGGTAATACACTCGCCTCCTGTTCTAAGGGACGTTATATGAAAATGGGCGAAATTCGGATCTATATATACTCACGTTTCGCCGATGCCGTTATTGAATCCTATGTAATAGGGAGTGAGCCCATTACCATCAACTGCCACAGTTTCAGACTCCGTGCTGCTACTGAGAATTTTCACACAGACACACTCTACCCCACAATAACACTTTGCCCGATCCGGGAGTCAAATCCAGGACCTCAAACTCAGTAGTTGCGCTTGCGATCAGACCAATGAGATCAATGAGGAATAAAATATTATCATCGTATTATGTATTATAGTTACAATGCGTACGATTGATACTTTTATTATCTCGCTCGTTTATTCGACCTTTGTAGGCCTACTAAAACTTCTGCCAATTCATCTTTCCAATATCCTCAGGGCAGATCTGAGGTACAGAGGAAAGTACGAAGTTAGATTGGTTCTACCGTAATTAAGAATAAACTTACGACCCCGAACTTGCCCAATTTGGTGACGAACAGTAACACTCTGTTAATGTCCCATTTAGAAGGATCTAAGATACTGAATCAACCGAATGTGCTACCTACTAAAGAGTTACTTTATCTGATTCAGGGTTTTTATTTAAACAATACGATATCTCGACATTTTCCACACTAGGATTTCTCCTGTGTCGTGGGTACAGTTTACAAACATACATGTCACATGCACACACAACCAGACTCGAAACAACTATCTGTAGATCATACAAATATTTGTTCCGAACAACAAATATATGTACAACAACATACAAATATATGTTGAATCGAATCCGTTTCACCTAGCGCAGACAGCTAATCACTTAGCCACTGCGGCAACCGTGTCGTCAAAATGAGCTTTTTTTAAACTTAGAGAGTCTTCTTATCCAAGTTTTTGTATTAAACATGTTTTACGCTTATGTATTCAACATCTGGGCGACCGAGCGTTTCTTTTTTTACTGTTAATGAATTTTTCCAGAGATGGGACCTAGCTAATTCAATATTTCGCCCACGAAAACTCTATACTGTAAATTTCAACGAAATTGTTACAGCCGTTATCGAGAACGCGATTAGATACAAATAAATATATAAATATTGTTCGTATAATAGTAGGTATAGAATATGTCAGAATGATTCTTGTAAAATAATTTAAAACCTCCAAGTTAAATATACTATTGAACACGAAAGTGTATCGTTATTTGAGATTTTATTGTTACTCAAGACGTTTATTCAGCGAAGATAAGCACAAAAAATATATGAAGTACGCCTAAATGATGTCCGTAAGAGTGAAAGGACTGTAGCTCTGTGACATTATCCAAAAAATGACTCACATAAAACCTGTACTGTAATGTCTCGGAAGTGTAAAATCCTGATGTCAAAATAAACCACTGAAATGTAACCTTATTATAACACCTCGTGCGGCTACCTTTAATCAACGCGCTACGAAAGCTAATTTTTTACAAAATACATTTTAATTATTGACCTTCTTCAATAAAAGGCCCACGTCCCACGTTCGGCACTAACGACAATTTCATTAGTAACAATGACACAATCAAACTTTTATCCATCAACAGCTTGAACTGCGCAACTCGTTTATATTTGTGTAACTTTGTAGAACACAAATTAATTTCAATGTATTAAACGTGTTCAGAATTTGTTGCTTATTAAGAAGTGATATGAACGAGTGTGGAATGTGAAAAGTGATGAAACTGAAACATTAACTTATCAAGCTTGTGTCATATGAATTAGTGTTGGGATCTGTACAGTCTATCAAAGTCAAAGTGAAAGTTTTTCTTTTTCAAATAGGCCTTTGAGACATTAATAAAAATTCGAGACTAGGCGCCTGTGTCTTAATGAGGTGTCTCTTCAGTAAATAGAAGTTCCTTTCTGTCTTAAACTTACTTATTTTGTAAAGTTTTTATTATATTTTTTTTATTAAACTTCAACTATATTTGGCCTTATAATATCTCTTTGAAGACAATATGAAGTGGTAAATATTAAACCAATTCAGATTTTAAGTTTTTACGTTTCTGTAATTAGAACATTCGATGTATGGAACGTTTGGTCGTTTAAATTGTGGTAAGAAAAAGGATTCCCGCTTGCGGTGGTATTGTCGTATTGTTCTTTCAACGATTAAGATTCTCGTACAATTAAAATTCGATAAGGCGTGGGCGATCCCATCTCACTCCGCTATCAGTTTCTCTCCGTTCCCGCCTCACTTCGTTATCGCTCTACTCTTTTAAAAACACACACGCTTTTATATGATACGGACGTTTTACTCTCAAAACGTTCAGTAAATGAGAGCGTGAATAAAGCTTTGTTTTCTGAACAATACAACACTGATGTAGAGAGTAATGCTCGTAATTGTGGTGTATTATGTTTGGTGTTGTATGCTATATATCTGGAAATCTCCCTCATTAGTCTTGTGTTTGTAATCCTAGCTGCGGAGCGTGAGGTCGTGACTTAAGTCCTCGGGTAGGGCAGTTTTATTAGGTTTGTCTGTTAGAAAATTTTCAGTAGCAAACCGTAGTTTGGAATTGTGGCCTGGGGCAATAAGTGATGGCTATTAGATACATAGAGCTTAATAATGACATAGGCAAAATGTAGGTGTAGTACACCTTTGCTTATCCCCTCAAATACCGTCGTGATGCTATGCTATTATTATATATCTAAATTAGTAAATCTGACTTGAAATAATAACCATTTTAATGTTTTTATCACGAGTAACCGTCACAATACATTTGAGTTAATTGCAAAAAAACAACACTTTCACTCTTGCTTAAAGTCTCATTTCATCTTCCAGATTATTCGAAGAAAACGAGGATCTTCTTCACCTATTCGACAAGTTCGGCGAGCTGAAGACTGCGGAGGCTCAAGCCAGCTCCGAGGAGTTAGCGGAACACGCCACGAAGGTCATGCATACACTGGACGAAGGCATCAAGGGCTTGGGGGACATTGACGCGTTTTTTGCTTATATCAGGCATGTAGGTGCCACGCACCATCAGGTCCCTGGGTTTAAGGCGGAGAATTTTTGGGTGAGTTCATTTTGAAATGTTGGACCTATGTAGTCTTTGGATCTTTAGTGTATGTTTAGTCTTACGTGAGGTTGTGATGGGAACCACGCATCAAGTCTCCGAGTTTAAAATGTTGAACAAATGTAGACTTGATTTAAATTCACCGCAAGGGTTAAATGGTGTAGTTTGTGATCAGACAAAAAAACACTGCTATTCACAAAAACAATGAGACAAATATGATATCCTACAAGAACTTCTCAGATATAATTTTATATCTGGTTGTAAATTATGAAAAATAAAAGTGTATTCGTATACTCGGAGTTCAAACAATTGGAATGGCGTTGATAGCACTTGGACGTTAGCCAACCTTGGGGCAAAAGAGCATGAACGTTAAGCATCTCATAATTCTCGGATGAAAGGTTAACTGAAACTGCCTGAGAACGCTCGTAAAAGACCAACCAACCTGCTATTACACAACGTTTACTAAGAAACTTTAATAAAAAATGCAATTTCTTCATGTTATAAAGCGCGTTTTACGTTCCTAGAGTAAGCATTCTAGTTCATAATCGAGTCGGTATTCCATGAAAATTGCAAAAAATACGCAATGGAATACAAATATATTTTCTTGTTACCTATCAGCGTCATGTCAACGCTCTAAGCTAGAGGGACTGTACTAAAGCCTAAAGTTACTACTTACGCTACGAGTAATAGTAAAATGGACTAGTCAAGGAAAGTCTATTAACACGATCAATGTAAACACGCCTTAATATTCACAGCTCAAAATATTACAGAAAATACACAGACAGTTTGCAAATCAAACAAAAATAATTAACTAGGCAAAGTACGCAACTACTTCACTGTTTAATTATGTAGTACTTTACTTAGTTACAACTACAAAAACTCCAGACGAACGATCTGCAAAGAAATAATTGGAAAAGAGTGAACGCAGCGAGAGATGTTTCAGTAATACTCTCGCTTTGCCGATGCGCTTAGGCACGACGCCCACTGAAACACGGTGAAATATCTCTATTTTAAATCAGCATAAGCCAACAATATTTTCATTTTTTCAAAAATGTTTTCAACTGCTATCCCGTTTTGTGTGGTGCATGGCCAAGAATAAGCCAGCTGTTGCCATGGCTGATATAAAAGGCAACTCAATTCTACATTAGCGCATATTAAATAATTTTTAACACGATTCTAAGGATTTCAGACCTCTTCGTTTTAATTGCTAGACAGATATATAAAAGGCGCCGGTTTTAGAGATGATAATCATATCATAGTGATATGGCTCTCAACCAATAAATAAACCTTAGAAAATACAATATAATAGATCAGGAAAAAATAATGAAATCTATCAGGCAGAGGGACACCAGCAAAAGCGTTTTTGTACTCGTACAATAACATGAAAAAAGACAGAATAAAGGCACTTTTTATTCCAGTATGCGATTTTAGAGATTCGAAATTCAATTGTTTTTTTAAACAACTAGCTCTTTTCATTGGTATCTTAATAAATAGTACATAAAGTATTCACATATACATTATTAACACATTTTAACATGTATTTCATTTTTCTGTATGCGTTCAGTACTAAAGTATATTTACTAAACTACGTTAACATCTCAATACACGTTCTTCTTTACACTTTGCAGACGTCTCGCGAACCATTTCAAAGAAAAATGTTGTTCCAAATAGAAATGAAATAGCAAACGCGATGAGAAAGATACTTAGATTGTTGTGTCAAAGTTATACTTAATGTAAGTGCTTACTAAGTTTACTTGAACACAGCACGATTAGCGCAATGGTTAAGCAATTAGCTATATGTGCTACGAGATTTTTAATCGCAAAGACCAATCATTTTTATAGACTACTGATACTTGTTTGTGTATATCTGCATGCGCAATTTATATCTGGAAACTAAGATACAAAGAAAATAATAGTTTTGACGGCACAACCGGTGCAGTGGCTGAACTAAGCTTTCTGCGCTACGGGTAATGTTTTCGGTATTCAATATAATAGAGAGATTTATTTTTGTAAAAATTAGGAGGCAATGGTTTTTATTAAGAAAAATAAAGTGATTCACGTCCTTCCATGGCAACCCAAATTCTTAATAACTTGTATATTTATTTTTTTTGTATTCAAACGGTGTAACTATAGCGCTGTTTAAAATGCTCAAGAGGCGTCTCCCATACCGTAATACATCTATGCATTACTTACATTATCCTTGGCACACAAGGGCGGAGCGCTAAGTACAACATGAGAGAGCTCCAAACTTTATCGAAGCTCGATGCATTAGCAACACTCGAATAACTCTGCAAACTGTGTGGGTAAACTTCCCAGTTGCATCTGTTGCTGGCTTACGTCTACGAATATTACAATAATTGATTGATCAGTTCAATATAACTTATATTATTTTTGTTTTCGATAACACATGAGGGCGGCGCGGTTTAAGTACGCTCGCGCTCTCAGAGTACTCCGAACTTTATTGACACTCGATGCATTAACGCCTATTAAAGAATTCTTGAAAGTCAACTAGTATATATTTGTTAAACGCCTACAATATCAGTGAAATTTCACGAAATCAGAAATTCTTTAGTCAGAAAAAAATATCAAGAATGATTTACCAAGACAAGTTTACTCAGTAACGCTAAAAATTTACTGAAATAAATTCCGACCTAGATCTACACGAACCTTGGACCAATAAATAACATGCTGTGTGTGATATGGCTATAAATTATAATAAGAAAATACAATTTCTCCCCTCACATACTAATATTGTTATCTGAAATCCATTTTTTTTCGGAAAAACACACCGATATAAGTGATTATAACAATGTTAAGTGGACCATGCTGTTATAACACTACCCTACATCACTGTCTGACCTTCCGCGTACATGAATCAAAGACAAAGATATATCTTCAGTTTGCTCCCGTTTTTATAGGGAAAAATTTTAATTTTACTAACAAGAAATTGAATAACTAACCTTATTATTTTTCTTTTATTGCTCTTTCTTTCAAACTTCTTCGTTGGTGTAGTGGTTGCAAGTGCGGTTGCTGTGTGTGAGATGTTGGGTTCGAAATGTCGGATCTGGGAAATTATTATTAATTTTCAGTAACCGTTAGAATTGTAGTTGGAACTGTGCCCGGTGAATGTGAATAGATTCACCCCCTATTACATCCCTATTACTGTACGGGTCAACTACCGTACAACACGTTTAACTTCATCATCATCATCAGCCAGAAGACGTCCACTGCTGAACGAAGGCCTCCCCCTTAGACCATTACATCGAACGACATTCCGCCACTTGCATCCATCGGTTGCCCGCAACTTTCACAATGTCGTCGGTCCACCTAGTAGGAGACCTTCCTACGCTGCGTCTGTCCATCATTATCGCTACACCGCACAGTTTGGTTCGATCATTTATTTTATTACAAACTAGCGACCCCGCCCCGGCTTCGCACGGGTGCAATTTACTAATGAACGAAATCAAAAATTTCATACAAAAATACCATTCAAATTTCCGACGTTTCCGGTGGATTTTCCAAAAAAAAATCTTACGTAAAAATCTTCTCCTGATAATTATAAATACAACAAAAAAAGAATTAGTCAAATAAGTGCAGCCGTTCGGAAGTTATGCGCTTAGCAATACATTTGGCGATTCATTTTTATTTTTTATAGATAGATTATGTAGGAATGGTTCAGTTCACCTTTTGACGTCATACAGTGCGTGTAACTCAAATTCCATCCTTCTCACCTCATTCTTTAATGAAGCGTAATCTTTTAATTGTGTACTTGGAATATACTGATTTTATTATCTTTTATCCGAATTTATCTCTATCTCACCCCAAACCCGAACAATTACTGAGACCCTATTACACGAGATTGATTGATGGAAAGAGTCCTTGGCGGTCTAGAACAGTACACATAATAACCTATTATGCTTTTTTTAGAAATAGGAGTAATTACTATGAAAATAAACAAATTACTTATATTTATCTTTTTGTTTTTACAGAAAATCGAGCAACCGTTCTTGCAAGCGGCGCAAGCGACTCTCGGCGATAGATACACACCGAACATAGAAAATATATACAAACTAACTATTAAATTTATCTTAGAGAACCTGGTTAAGGGATATGAGGAATCTGGCGTCGAGAACGGGAAGGAGCAAACCTGACCGGCGAACATTTGAGACTTATAGTGTAGGTTAATGATTATGGTTACCATAGAATATATTGTAAGTGTACCCCTTGTACGAGTTTTCTTGCACAACGATCATAGCCAAAAATGTATGAAAATATAGTGCGCGCGCATTCGAATTATTCTTTTCTCAAATGTATTATTCACACTAGGAATAATTCCTGTGTCCACAAACAACCAGACCCGCATTCAAATATTTAATGAACTTTAAACGAGTGAACTTCTATCGAGCGCATTTTTTCATAGATTTTTTGCTATGATCGAGGTAAACGCAAACTCGTACTAGGGGTACAGTATATTAGGCTAGGTTTCTGAGAGTCTGATGATATCTCTAATCAACAATTCTGCTCTTTAATAATTTAGTTGATGAAACAATAAAGGTATCTTACGTGAGATTAGACAGTACATTGACAGTACAGATATCTACCCTAAGCTTTCGGAAAGTACCTATATTACTCTATTCAAATCTGCAGACATCGTACCTCAATACGAAACAGTAAGACACCAAATCCAATTTCCATACATCATGCAGTGTTTGTTTGCGCGTCGGTCTGTTTACGACGGGTAAGTTTGAATTAACTTATTGATGAGGTATGGAACTTTCAGTTTTTGTTTTGTCGTTGGTATGTGTCTGCTTTTTAAAGATGGCTCTTCATCACAATAATTGTACATTTTTATTAACTAATACTGTATTCAAGAAATGTCGACTTAAGAATATTTAAGAATGGATAAGGAAGGAAACAAAAGCATTTATTATTAAAACTAACAATGTTACCTAAGAAACTACAAAAACAGTTTAAATAGCTTTTTCTTACATGAACTTTTGTTGTTTTTCACTTAACATTATTATAATTTAATTCAGTTTATGAACTTTGAACCTGGGACCGTAGCCAAGATTTGAGTAGAACTTTTGCCAAGTTTGATAATAAGTTAGGGACATTGGATTACTTAAAGTCTCATTCTTTTTGGGAAGAATAGGTTTAATTTTATGACTCTAAAAGTTATAGAATAGATAGATATAATTATGTCATTTTTCTTTCGACATTTTTATCATTATCAGTCTAATTATATTCCCACCACGGAAACTACGCTATGCTATTATATTGCATCTCCTTAATTAATATTCCTATCACACAAATACGTACCCATATAAGCACTTTTACCCACAAATTATGAAATCAAAAATAAAATTCTTCACCCTAAAATATCATTAAGATAAATGATATTCATGTTTTAATTAAGGCCGCCGCATCCGATCCTGACAGAAATTCCTCATAAGATTTCCACAATCCAGGAATAACACCGATTTATTATCTGCAAACATTCAATTTGAATTTATGATTTCATTCCAATAAAACCTTTCAGGATCAGGGCGAGAAATTGACAGAGCTGAGAGAATGAGTTGGCTTTTTCAAGTTTTATTTAGTTGTAACTGAATGCTGATAATTGTTAAACACTTGTAAAGACTAACATTTAAGCCAATTATTCACTATTACCTAGCGTAACGGTTAAACGCTTGCCTTCCATGCAGAATGGTCTGTACCCCTAGTGTAAGTTTCTTTTGACAAATTGGATTTACTACATCGAACGCGTTCGGCGCTCCGATTGGTCCATTTCGTGCTCTCCACCAATCGGAACGCCGAACGCGTTCGATGTAGTAAATCCAATTTGTCAAAAGAAACTTACACTAGGGCCTCTGAGTTCAAACCCGGCCCGCACTTGTGACTTTTCGGAAAGTCAGAGGTACGGGCAGTGAAAACATCGTGAGGAAACCTGGACATCTGAAATGAGGCCTGTACCTAGCGGGACACCAACAGGCTGAATTAATTTATTTATTTTATTCACTATTACACGTTTGTTTTTACACTGTTTCAGAAACAAAAATTTCCCTGTTTCTGAAACATCTGATACATGTTACACTACTTTTGTCCTTATCTGCACAATTATTTCAGGAGCATTTTGGTTATAAAAGAGTTGTATTAATCAGAAATAAGTATGATTACTATGTATTATACATATTAGGTATTTAAATTAATAAGATTTAAGAATATTAGCAAAAAGCAACTTATAGTCGATCGAGTGTGTGACTTGAGTGTTGAACCTACCGATTACATAATTTAGACAAAATAAATATCAAATGGGTTCTTAGATGAAATATTTAACTTATCATTTTAATTGAAAAAAATAGTATCGTTCTATGAATATTTTAGTATCTGTTATGTAGTTTTATAATTTATATAGTAAATCTTTTTTTAATACAATATTTTTAAAACATTCTCATATTTTTTTATTGTTTTAGGATTATTCATAATTATTGTATATTGCATTTGAATCTTGTGGGTGATTTTTACCTATAGATTAAGGATGATTTATTCTGGTCATTATAATGAATATAATAAATGTTATATTATTTTATAAATATGTAATATATTATGTATAATCACGATAATTATTTCTTTTTCATCATTAGACCTATTCTTATTGGGGAATCACTGTACAAATTTACAGAATACATGATATATATATATCCTCAAATGCAGTAGGTACCTATCTAAAACAGCTGGTGCTTATGTGATAGAAAATCGACAACAAATAGCCTTGTAGTCTTGCAGTCAGCGGCGTGCACAGAGTTTTTAGACAGGGTAGGCAGAACATTTTTAAAGCTTACTGACCAATAATACCTACTGCATGTTGGTATTGATTCGTCGTCTTGTCGATTTGATAATGATGTATGTGATTTGCCACCTCAAATATCTTATAATAAATATTTATCTGAGTTATATAGGGTAGGCAGTGTCTTTTTGTCTTTATGAACCGCACGCCACTGCTTGCAGTGATCATCAGGATATATTCCAGATTATTTTTAAAGTAATAGAAAATAATTATAGACTGTATAAATAGTTAATTTGACAGAAGAGTTGCGGAGATTGCAATGAGCATAGCATTATCACGCCTGTACATTTGCCCCTACATTTTGCCGATGTCGATATTAAGTCCCATGTAATAACCTATTACCATTTACTGGCCAGTACGAAACACCGAGCTTCTACTAAAAAAGTTCTAACAGAAACACCCAATCGAATCGAGGAGACGAGGACTCAGTAATTGCGCTTGCAACTAATAGACCAATGTGGTTGCCAATAAGCAACGTGCAATATAAATAGTTTCTTTTCTTTCTGTATTTCAATGTACGCATACAATGTCTTCCTTTCAATAAGTTTTATTAACTCTTTTCTATTTTCCCTTTTGTATTGTTCACGAAAAAACCGATATGGCATCAATAAATCCAATATGAATGAGTAAGCGTAACCTTTGTCACTAGAAACTTCATATCAGTCCGTAAATCTCTGCCCAGACTTCTCTATGCGGAATGGAAGTGAGCAGAACCCGCCTTAATTTTTTCATTAAGTCTCATTCATAAGAATCTGGAACTCTATATGAATATTTCGTAGATATATATAGCTGCCCGAAAATTCAGGGATGAGCTGAACTTGTCAGCAACGATGAATATTTTAGTCAATTTTGGCAATCTTAGCACTCGTATCGCTACACGATTCATGTCGGCCATCTTGTTTTATTGCAGAAAGTGTGACCGTCTCCACTGATACTGATCGAAACAAAACAC
This sequence comes from Shargacucullia verbasci, assembly GCA_947562105.1. NCBI lineage: Eukaryota > Metazoa > Arthropoda > Insecta > Lepidoptera > Noctuidae > Shargacucullia > Shargacucullia verbasci. The sequence continues at coordinate 12,808,433 of OX387294.1, read as the reverse complement.
GGTTTCACGGTGACAAAGACGCGAGTGTAGACTGACAAGTGTGGCTCAACCCTTAGCCGTATCCGATCTACTCACAGTGTGCCTGATGCTATTAATAAAGTTTAGACGTTGCAGGATATACATAGGGATTATCTGTCTATGTAGTTTCGCCTATGTTCAGTAACTTTTGAACTGCGGGTTCAAACAATTCTGCTGTTTTGGGAAGCTTGATGTCTCTAATTATATTCAATTTCAAACTTACATAGTTTTTCATTTGTATTTTTATAAATACTTAAATGAAAATAAAGATTTTGACTAGCTGATTGGGCAGTTGAAAGCGTGGTTGCTGACCGTGAGATCCTCGCTTCGATCTCTGTGTTGGGCTATTAGTTATTGGGATTTTCGGTTAGAAATTCTCAATTCCAGCCCAGAGTTTAGAATTCCAACCAGAAGATGGCATTAAGTTTATTAAATGGGACATAACAATGGCATCGGCGACATGTAGGTGTACAATACTACACCGTTGTTTAATGCTTCGGGTGTCATGTGTGTTTGGAGAGGTTATGAAAGTGAGCAACCTGCCCAGAGGTGGTCAACACCAAAGCCTGCGACGAAAAAGGATTTCGTACCAATTTGAATCCTACACAAAAGTTCATTATCATGTGGATAATCGTGAAAATAAGATTCTTCTATTGTTTTGACCATAATTCTTCAATCGCCTGTCATGATATCTGAGAAAAGAGAGGACTCTTCACCAGGACTACAGCAATAACCCTAGGTTAATTAGCGAATTCAAAGTAAAAACACAGTTGTCAAGTCGTATTGTAACTTTGCCAGAAAATACGTTATCAAGGCCAACTGATCTCCAAGAGCGTCTGTGACTTAGACACATAGGGGCAGATAGCCAAGTCAGATCTTTATTATTTTGGCAAGAAACAATAGCTAACTTACATATGGAATAAACCAGTAAAATATACTATAACTGAGCTAGAAAGAGTCAATATTTTTACCTCGGTTATAATACGATATCTGGACAACCGAGTGCCCACTCGGGACAAAATTTTTTTTTTTACTGATAACGAATATATGCAAGGATGAGACCTAGTTAGATCTATTTCATCGGCGGCCTAATTACGTAAAAAAGCGACTGCAACATGACAGCCACGCGACAGCAATCTCACTGTCAGCCAATACATTATATGACACAAAAATGACGTTTGACAGAAGTTATCGCGCGATCTACGCCTGTCGCTACATCGGTAATCAGGCTGCGGAATTCGGAACACGATTACAAACAAAAAAATAAATATACTTATATATAGAAATATATATATATATTGACTGCTTTATTGGTCTAGTGGTTGCAAGTGCGACTGCTGAGCGTGAGGTCCTGGGTTCGATTCCTGGATCGGGCAAAATGTTATTGGGTTTGTCTGTATGGCAATTCTCAGTAGCAGCACGGAGTCTGAAATTGTACCCGGTGGATGGCAATAGGCTCGCCCCCTATTGCATGGAACTTAATAACGGCATCGCCGAAATGTGGGCGTACAATAGTTATAGGTTTACTATAGGCGTTTCGTCTCGCCTGTATAGGCGTGATATTGTTGAGGTGTTATGATATGTAACGTACAAAGCAGTGTCCACACTAGTGTGTATTCATAACTGCGCGCATTCGCAAAAATCTATCTGTATTCAGTAAAAAACTAAACCTTATTCCAATTATTTTAAAGTTGATATTCCTGAATTAAATACCTACAAGATTTTGACCTCTTTACACACCTCGATCATCTGACGCTGATTGTACATTACACATTTGTTTACCCTTTGCAGGAATACAGGGGCGATGATTTGATATCTGCACTATAAACTGATGACGTAGGTTATCAGTGTGAGTAAATGGCTTGTGGTTTCCGACGAAGAATTAGAGAGGGATGCAGTATGCTATTGTACGGCGGAAATGATATTGGTTGTGTACGAGTATATTACTGGAAAACTGCCTCATTACGTCTAGTGATCGCAAGCGCGACTGCTGAGCGTGAGGTCCTGGGTTCGATTCCCGGGTCGGGCAAAGTGTTATTGGGATTTTCTGTATGGAAATTCTCAGTAGCAGCACGGAGTCTGGAACTGTGTCCAGGAGATGGCAATAGGCTCGCCCCCTATTACATGGAGGTCAATAACGGTATCAGCGAAATGTACACCTCTGCCTAACCCTTCGGAGAATACAGGCGTGATGCTATGTTATGTTATTACTGGAAAACATATATAAGGAGTATCCTACTGGCCAATTCCTTGAACTGACATAATAACAGTAGGTACCGGTAGTGATAATCGAATCCTGATCCACAAATGATCACAAAAAGTCATACGTGCGGACCGGGTTTGAACTAAAACCCTCCTTCATGAATGGCAAGCGTTCTATCACTAAGCTAGCACTGGTAAATATGAATGTACCACACTAAAATAACCAAGCTAATTTCAGACAATGCTATCCTTTTAAATTTCTGCCAAACCAACCATCAATAAAAATATTTTATCCCGGAACAAAACAAGGATTTAAATGATAATTCCCATCGCATTGAAACCGCAAACAATTGAAAGACCAAATAATTTCTTTTGTTTTGTCCACAAACAAAAGAAACGACAAAACAGAATACACGTCAATATTGAAACGATGTCGCCTGAATTCTTGTAAAGGCATTATTAAGTGAAATTAATTATCTCGACGCGACTTGTTATTAAGCTTTCTATTTTATTCAAACCAGTTCTCTTATTTGCTGTAGCTATGTGAAAAGATGTGTCAGAAGTACCGCGCGGTTTTTTTGATATGTAGTTTTCTTATCGGGGGCGGGTTACTTCCTTGATATCTTTTAATGTGGCGTAATAAACAGGCGTTCCGTCTTTACTTGTTGGTTTCAAAAAAGGTGACCTGGGCTTGTATCACACTGTCATGCTATATAATCAGCGGCGTGCACAGAGTTTTTAGACAGGGTAGGCAGAACATTTTTAAAGCTTACTTACCAATAATACCTACTGCGTATGTGATTTGACTCCTCAAATATCGTATAATAAATATTTATCTGAGTTATGTAGGGTAAGCAGTGTCTTTTTGTCTTTATGCACCGCACGCCACTGTATATAATCTATATATATATAACGGCGTAATATGTAGGATTCTAGCGTAAACCTTTACGGTATTATCCCAGATTTCGCGAAACTATGGAATTACGTTCCTACGGTGATATAAATACCTACCTTCATGCAAAGATCTCGAAGTGATCTATTCGCGAAAATATTATGTATTGTGAAGGGTAATACATTCGTCGACCTCAGCTGATACTCTCATCATCATCATCAGCCAGAAGACGTCCACTGTTGAACGAAAGCCTCCCCTCTTAGACTGAATATAATATCACTCAACAGCTGTCTTTAAAAAAGGCTCTCATTCAGTCTTGCTTATCGTGTCAATTGACTGGAATCTAGTGAGGTAGGCACATCAGGGGACTATATAACCTACTAGCTGGTACCCGGCGCATTGTTGCCGCAGAAGAAATAATATTTGTAGAATTGCAGCAATGCTCTTTTAAATACATCATTTTCCGGTACGACACGCGCGCCACCTACTGTAAGTTAATTGTACTATGGCTATAAACTTCGCGCAAGTGCAAGCAATAAGTTGACAAAGTTTTATCGCAATCAGATGAACGGTATGACAAACAAACAAACAAATATTGATTTTTATATTTTAGAAGATGTAAAATTTATTTCTAAACAATATACTGCGAAAATTGGTTTCCCAAAGCTCTACAACGGTGGAGGAGACGGCCACTGCTGTGTATAAAAGTAGAAAGTCGTATTAAAAACTAGTGGCTTTTGTGATGAACTCTTATAAAAACTCTAGCAAAGTAATACCATTGTTGAAAAACTCCCGAGATGAAGTTTTAAATTTACATATACATAGGTGAATGTGTCTTGTTCCTAGGTATTTATGATAAATAGTGTATGAAAACTACTATATTCAACAGTTTCAAACAATTTGTTTAAGCACAATCATGTCGATAACACTAAAAGTTCCACAAAAAGTAATCCCATGAGATAAATCACCTTTCATTAGATTTAAATAACATTCAAATAGCTAATTATATCAATATGTTATAGCAACTTTATCCAATTTACCTATAATCCTAAGTTTTGCTTTTTTGTATACCTACATCTGCCTCATCGTGAGGCCATGGGTTTGATTCCCAGATCGTGCAGTGTTATTGGATTTTTGAATATGAAAATCGTCAGTAGCACGGAGTCTGGAACTGTGCCCAGTAGATGGCAATAGGCTCGCCCCCTATGACATGGGACTGAATGACATCGGCGAAATGTGGGTGTACAGGCGTGATGATATATTGTATTATATATACTTACATCATTATAATAAAGTTAATAATTATGACGAAAATGGTCAAAAAATATTGTCCATCATAAACAAAGGGACAAACCGAGACTTTGCAAAACAAAATGTGAATTCTTGGTACAGCGGTAGCGGGATAATTAATCGTTCCAAGCGGAACGGATGGGCGAAATTATTCTTTGTCATTACTGGCGCACCGACACCGGATTTTAATTTGCGTTCTTAGATTTGTGATTTGATTGTGGTAAATATTTGGACTGAAAGAGGAAAAATTGGATATTATATTTTTCTTGAATTTTTTTTATTGTTATGTTTCTCTAATAATCGACGACATGGTTGGCGCAGTGGCTAAGCCATTAGCTTTCTGCGCCATGTGTCGCGGGTTCGATCCCCGCACGGAACAAATATTTGTATGATCTACAGATAGTTGTTTCGGGTCTGGTTGTGTGTGCATGTGACATGTATGTTTGTAAACTGTACCCACGACACAGGAGAAATCCTAGTGTGGGGCAAAGTTTAAAAAAAAAACTTGAGAGATGTCAAGGGACACCCGGATGGAACGAAGTTCCTTTTTAGTGAAGGAATTGTAATAAAATTTTATTTCACAATAATAAAGAGAGGTTATAGTGCGTATTTATTATTTATTATTTACAAAAAACCTGTATACACTCAACAAAAATAATCGTCGCGACACCACACTGTTCAATGCGAAATAGAAATGAAAATATCTGGCTTGCTTTCTATAAGAGAGAGAGAGACAGAGAGAGAGACAGACCAAAAAGTGTCGTGACAACTTTTCGTAAGAATTTTTTCCGTCTAGCCCCCTTTCACAACGCGCGATAAGGAAATTCGTTCCAAAAAAAAAAAAAAAAACGTTATTTTAACGGTCTGTAAATTAATCATTTTCACCACAGTACGTTAACAGGCTTGATATTCAAAGCAAACAACATTTTCAGAATCCAGAAATTGCAGTGTTTATATTTTTCTTCATCTGCTACAAATATATAAAAAGCGTAGGCGTCGTAGCGTTACGTAGCATCTGCTACGAAGAGTAAGCTATTCCCTTTATCGTGGCGCTTTTAGGTAAAAGGTTTTGTTGGATCATTTTGATGTTACGGTCATTGCAACGAGTGGTGATGCCTAGGTTCGTCCAGCGCATCCAGGGAACTCAGCCTCATTACGATCACCAGTAGCTGGCAAATCTTTGGAAAGAAAATTTTAAGATTTTACTTTCCATTTTCTCTATGATCCAATTCTATAGGAGTCTGAAATTAAATAGAAGATTAATTATACACACAATACACGCAAACCGCTTCACAAGAAGCTAAGCGTTGCGTACGAGGGAAATAATTAAGCTTACATATTTAATTAACTTAATACTTTAATACCACACTCGTGCACATAATTTTGAATTTAATTAAGTTTTCAAACCTCATCCTGTGTTATGTTGGTGTATGGCAAGGTAAAGCTGTGTCTTTATTTCTTTAAGCAATAAATGAGAGAGGCCTTTTAAATTAAATAATAATATATGAATCCAAAAAGAGACGTCTTTCTAACCGACTGCGGCTAAGCCCAAAAGGAGGGTAATGTGTTTAATCTGTATGTAAGTATGTTAATATGTAAGCATGTAAATATTTCCGATTCTGTGGTCCTCTTAAGGAGTAATCTATTAAACAGGTTTTAACAAACACATCAGACATCGTTAGATATTCACTCCGCGAGTGACACTGGCCATATGGATATCTGATGGATAGCTGATTTTAGACGCCATTAACAGTAGTCGTAAAAAAATTATACGACTTCTGTTAATGGCGCCACCAACATGCTCATGTGGGGTATCAAAATAAAGAGCTTAGAGAAACGATTACAAATATAAATATACTAGCTACCGCTCGCGGCTTCGCCCGAGTGGCTTACGAACCCGTACATTTTTCCGGGATAAAAAGAAGCCTATATGTTATTCCAGACTATGATCTATCTCAGTGCCAAATTTCATCCAGATCCGTTCAGCCGTTCTGGCGTGAAAGAGTAACAAAGATCCATCCATCCATCCTCACAAACTTTCGCATTTATAATATTAGTAGGATTATATGTTATGATAATATAATCACTTGTACTAAAAAGTGATACTATCTATATTACCTAGTGTATAACACTCACTGATTACTGATCACTTCTTATGATTCAATTCATCTGCCTAGCCTTTTTCCACACGATACACTGATGACGAGACACTGATAGTCTAAGATTAGACTGGTTGTCAGACTTTTTGGGCGACTGAGACCCCTAACGACTGTCATAGATCTTCGTATGACACCCGGGACCAACTGCTTAACGTGCTTTCCGAGGCACGGAGGGGTCTCAATATGCTAAAAATGGTCACCCATCCAAGGACTGACCGCGTCAAGCGCTGCTTAACCTCGCAGATTGACCGATCTGCGCGGTAGCTATGTAGCTACGAGCCCCTCTTATGATTCAATTACTAGGGATAAATAAAAATGTGCACTGCGTTTTGTCTGGTGTTAATTAAACCAAAAAAAGAAAAATACAAGACAGCATCTTCATCTTGTGTGCATAAAACCATTAACCCCGAGTGACATTCTGGCCGTACAAGTTCACCTATGATAAATAATATATATCTAATCTTATTCTCTCTAAAACTTTAAGTTGAATTTATAATTATATATGTATATTAGTAACTAGATGTTGCCCATGACTTTACCTGCGGGTATTTTTATTTATTATATAATAAGTATTTTGCTGCAATAGTAACAATAAGCCTTCCTTCTCAAGGTCCCATACTACCCTCTTTGTAAAATTTCGTTACGATCGTGATGAGGTAACACACAGACAGACAACATTATTTGCAGTTACGATAGTGTGGATTTTAGTGCGTGAATAGTGTAAATATTCCACTGAAATCGGGACCAACAATGACTATTATTCACAAACTGTGGGTAAATCAGGCGCATGCTTTGTCAAGCAATGTTCGCAACCAAGAATCACATTACCCTATACGATATCTGAACATAAATTTAATTATAAATCTAGTAATGGAGTAATGAAAATGATTCCTCCATTTCTGTAATTTAATCTTATGATTCAATTGCTTATGCTTTTTCGTATAATTTAATTTTCTTACTAACAATTTATTTTACTGTTCTAACATTTTATCATTTAATCACTCTAAAATCCTCCACAAAATGATCTTTGAAATCAAAGAAGCAGGCACAACAATATAAATTGAGTTTACTTCAACCAGCGCCGGAGTGGTCTGCTACAAATTGGCGCAATCGGATATCTTTTGATAGAGGTCGACGGAATATCGCACGCATGTTGGATGCCGTCCCTTGTGATCCTCTGTTTTGTAGGGTTGCCAAGGAATAAAGATTTTAATATTTACCACATCATGTGTCTGTAATTCTCGAAGTACAGTCAAATGATTCACACAAGAGTATGGATATAATATACCTACTCATATTGTCAATAAAAACCTTGTTATATTATACAATTTTTCATGCTTGAATTTTGGAAGACCATTAATTGGTGTAGCCTGATTGTAATATCTCAAAAAGATGTGACAGATGAATAAAGTTTTATTCATCTGTCACATCTTTAGCAAAGAATAGGCACGGCTTCAACCAAAAGTGCTCCATGATAGAATAAAACGCCACCCCAGTTTTTCGGGGTACTATAACATCTTACAAGATAAGATAATATATGTTCATGTAGACTATATACAGGTACTTAAGAATAGTTACGACTCTAGGTGCCAAGTTCCAAAATGTTGACCTCCAATGGAGAAGAACGGGCAAGAAACTCCACGGTTACTCTTTTAAATTCAGAATTTCTTACAATATTTTGTTAAAATACATTGTTCTCGAAAACATATGTGAGGACAATGTAAAAAAGTCAAAACTAAATAAGCCTGATTTCTTTTAACCGAATTATTATACCTAGAGAACGAATGGCACCTATATGACGTATATATCCTCTTTATGATGGTGTCAACCCTAGCGAGTCACCTTTTTCTCTATCCTCCCAAATGGATAAACTTATTTCGCTGAATATCGCTGACAAAGTGTAGTCTGAGAAATCCCTCCAACTATACTAAGTAATGATATGAGTACGAGTACACGTCTTCCTTTATACAGAACAATGTTTGTAGAAAATAACACAAAGATAGCTTGAAAAATTACATCGCAAAACACTAAACTACAGTGTTTCTTACCCGTATCAAACAAATTCAACGTTCTATTATTTTAACGTCTTCTTTTAAGATTGTAGCGACATCTATTGGATAAACTATACTCTTCAAACAGATATATAGGCATTAACCAAGAAGAACGCTTGCCGAAGATTTTCACGCAAATCTTGAAGTCTCAAAAAGGAATTATCGAGAAACATTATTATTCTTATAATCGCCTTATTGTCGTTGTAGCGAAATGGAAACCGGTTTAAATTTCGGAATTTGTTTTAACTCAAACACATTCATATCAAACTGGTACCACCCAAAAAATATTCCTCCATTAAAACTGAAAAAGCTGACGGCTTTGATTAAACTGCCTCGGGCTTCGTCGTTTTTCGGTTGTACATTTCTTAAAGAAATAATTTTCCATTTATTATTCCCGACGTTTACGTTAAAAATTTTCTTTGTGGTGTAACATGACCTTCCTCGAAAAATGTTTTCGGCAACAGACTTTATTGAAATCAATCGCATCAACAATGTGGTCCCTGGCAAAGCATAGGCCACCCTTCCACCCGTGGGTGTCTGGATTAAGTGAAGATGATAGCCAGATTCGTCTTCTTGTGTCGGGAACAACACTATAATCACCAATCACCCTTCTAAACGAGGTAATTGCATTGCAATGTTAGCTTTTTTATACGTAGATCCCACTCTAGCATTTTTACTGTATGAACTTACTTTAGAGATAAATATCCATGAATAACTATCAGAAAACCAAATTAGTATGTATCCTGCACGGAAACCGAACCCGTGACCTATTTTCAGCAGTGGACATCAACAGGTTTATATGATTATGGTTTCAATATTCACGATCGTTCATTGCAGCACTTGATCTCATGGCCTAAGTCTGAAAATAAAGTCAACATTGGACAAATGGGCTATTGACCGCCCACCTCCTCGTTAGTGGCGCTACCAGTTGGGTACATATCCCTGCCATCTGTGTGACGTCCGACCCTCGTCAATCAGCGGCAGAGTGCACCGCGTGCAGGTGAGCTTGACATTTAGGAAACCTGGTAATGTGTTTTACCTCACCCCTAATTTTAAATTGGAAATACTGGTTTGAAACAAAAATGTATGTGTGAAAGAACTACGTTAATGAGAGTTTAATTAAATTAACAAGTAATTCGTATAGTAAAATTACCTAAGTGATTTACGATAATGTTGTAAATGATTTACTACCGCTTTGCTTCGCATACATGTACAGTTTTATTTTTTAGTTTCACATTTCATCATGCTTGCATCCCCGAGGCCTAGGGTGTGGTGTCCAAAAGGTGTACCCAATTCGAATTACTAGGCACAATTTCCAACTCTGGGCTACTAGTGGGAATCAGCCTTTAAATTTCTTATAGACTAAACTTTCCATATAGAACCATAATATCAAAGTCCCTACCAAAATCATGCATTCCACAATTTTTTCCAAACTGTAATGTCAACATAACTTCCGTTAATTATTTTTAAATATTAAGGGCGCAAATTTTTCATGGAAAACAATAAAACGGCCGCGTAACGGAAGTTTCATTATTTAAAGTGACTCGGCGTTTTCCGGCACCTGTTCGGTAAAAAATAATAATTGTCTTATGTCCTTGTGTATTTTAAAATTGGCGTTTTATGGACGCTTTTTATCAAATGAAAGTGCGCTATTACGTACGCTTATTTCTACAATATCAGTTTTTATAGGATCCTAGAAACTTGACGGTGTATTACCAATGAGGAAGCGTCGGTGCGAAAACACACAAGTGTGAAAACATATCGGTTCGGTTTTCGTGTTATCCTCAATTTCGTAGGTCAATGTTGTAAGTTTTCGTTATTCGACTACGAATAGAAATACAATGTCCTCATAAAACACTAGGCAAATTAAAAATAGTAGTCTGTTCAGACTACTGGCTGTACCGGAAGCACGCACTATGTCGCATGCTAACTCTCCTCTAGTTCGTGCGCTTACAGTGCTCAATGCCCTCCTGACATCATCACCAGAGTGTGATTTGTTTGCGATGCGATGGATGGATGTGTGTCGTGAATGTTTGAGTTTCTGTGAGGAGATGGATAAGAGATGAAGTTTAATTTTTTTATTATTCATGATCATCATCAGCCAGAAGTTGTCTAGTTGCTGAACGAAGGCCTCCCTCAAGGGGGGGTTTGCCATAATCCCCACGCTTGGCAGGCGGCTTGGGGATCGCAGTGGCTCACCGATTAGTGAGAGGACGCTGCTGCCCGTGCTCCGGTGTCTGGCCGCTGTTTTAAAACGTACCTGGGTCTTTCTCTTTTTATTATATGTATATTTGTAAAATTTGTTGCCTTTTATTTTTCGTGATTTGTTTATTGTTTTACTCGTTTTTTTTTATTATTATTGTTTTATTTTGAACTGCGCAACGTATTGGTACCGTAGCATGCTGTAAATTGGCCTGCAACTTTGCCCAGCAATAACTCATAATGACTTACTATATCAAATTCCATTTGCAATGCTAAATAATTTAGAAACTAAGATAAATATTTCATTAGTAGTTAAGTTAAGAATACAGGACTACTTTACAGAATTAATAGGGCAAAGTTAGGAGTGCAGGCAAAATTACAGCAATTTACGGTATGTACTGTAATGTTGTGTATGTAAATTTGAATAAATAATCATAAATAAATCACATTGCTTAACCTTTATCTAGAAGTAAGAGACTTGCTTAACAATACTGTTTCTTGTTTAAAACGCAAAAGTTGCGTTTGAAAATCTTACAAAACGTACATACTCATATATTAAATACTTAATGTGTAGACTAAAATATCTACGACCGTCAATAACTTATACGACTTCATTTATTCCATGCTCAATACCTTCAAAAATATTCAAGATAATTTCACCATAAAACGAGCATGACATTCACTTCAGAAGTAATTTAATTTAAGTAAGAAAATTCTATTACGCACCATTGATATTTCAAAAACTCAAGATACACAGTTCTTTACGTATAACGTAATACATGTGTTGTCAATTTCTCATCTCACACACGTCACAGATAAAAAGGTCAGTTTTACGAATATTTAAGCATGTTTATTCACAGCTCGTCGAAGAATGACCCAAGATATACAATCTATGTATTAATATGTGTTAAAGTATTAAAAGATAGTCAACGAAATGCACAACTTCCGCTTCCTTATTCCATCCATTCTCCAATCATTCCATTCCGTTCCGCTCAATCAGCAACTCACTCTCGACTCTAAGAAAACGTGTGCATACAAAAAATCTTGTTTTCATAAAATAAACTATTAAAACTAATCGTGTGTGTGTGGAAGTGTGTGTAAGATCAACCAGAAGTCACGGGACGTCCCGAAGCCAGGCTAGGAAGAAAGCGAAGACGCGTGAGTACCCCGTCACCATCCATTTTCCTAGTTGTGCATTTGTTTCCATATTTGTACATTATAGCAGGTTATCCTGGGATTACAGCCCTCATCGAAGGATAAATTGCGTATAAAGCAATTTACTACAACATTTTTGGTCCTTCGAGCCGGATTTCTATACATGTACCTAAAAGTTAATTTGCTATAATTTTCGTCTGGCGTCCATATTTATCATACTTTACACATAAAACAAGTCACAATATCATATTTTCAGTGTATTATCATATATCAATCATCATAACAAGTGCTTTTACCAAGTTTTCCAAACTTCGAAGTCGAAATTTGAAACTTGAACCAGTTTTGACCAGATTAGTTCGTCCGGTAAAGGCGTCGTCGCACACGTTTTCCGAGCAGTGTAATTCTTAACATTTTTCATTGTTAGTTTTTAACAAGTGTAAGGTTACAGAAGTGTTATTTAAGATTAACATTGCGTACCTAAACATATTATTAGCAATAAATCATAACATTTTGTGGTTAAAGCGTAACATATAGCGTTTTGACATTTCATCATATCATATTATTGTTGACGTAACATATAGCGTTGCAATAGTTGTTCAGTGTCTTTTGTGTCATTTAGTAGTAACAAATACCGCTAAATAAACAATCATAAACAGTAAATGTAATCAACATAAACATTTTGTTATTTCGTTGTAACATATAACAACAATAACTAACATCAAAAACAAATTCATTAATTCTATTTACATTCATATTTTGAATTTCGTGAAACAAAAATACGGTCCTTCGAAATACCATAACTTTGCAGAATCACGTTGGGTACCATATTGCTATAGGTACCTTCAGCAGTGAACTACTTTGACGTGACGGACGTACGGAGTAGCATTCACATTACGTCATTATACATTTTCTGTGGTTTACATTCATTCGTTCTTTCAATTTTAGGGATAACAGCTCTAAAATAATACCATATTAATAAAATTTCTACCAAGTTGGTAGATTTGTTAATAATTTTGGAATAACTTTTCTACCATTACTTAGTTCATAGAATAATCATTCTTACATTCCCAAGTGATATTTTAAACATTCCAATTTGCTACAGTTGTTAATTATCATATTAATATTAACGTAGAGTTGTAACGATTGTTAATTTATATTATTTAAACATTTTAGTTTCTCTTTTCAAGTGTTTTATTCTAATCTGTCGTCATGAGTGAAGCAATGGTGGCTCACCATGAATCAAAACGCAACATTGCTTATAAAAGACTCTCAGATGCAGTTACCTGTGCTCGTAAATGTATCAGTGACCCAAGTATTCTACCGCGTTTCGAAACATGGTGTTCACGGGTAGAATCTATTATGGAAGCATTTAATGACTCTCATGTCAAGCTCATAACTGAATACAAAAATCTTAAAATTGATGAAGCCTCTATTCTAAAAGAAACACATTATCAAGAGAAAGCAGATGACATGTACTTTGAAATCTTAGAAACAAAACGTAAACTCTTACCTGAACACAAAGCAGAGGTGAAAGCACCAACAGCATCAAATGAAAATGTAAAACGCACAAAACTACCACCCATTAAATTGCCAACCTTTTCAGGGCAATTCAAAGATTTTCCTGGTTATATTGATTTGTACAACTCATTAGTTCATGTTAGGACAGATTTATCCAATGTCGAGAAGTTTCAATATCTTATTTCGTCCCTGTCTGGAGAACCAGTGAATCTCATCAGAGCTTTCACTATTTCGGAAGTGAATTACATCAGTGCGTATGAAGCTCTTGTAGATAGATACAGCAACAAAAGATATCTTGCATTTTTATGTTGGGAGCAAATATGTAATTTAAAACAAATCAACACAGGTTCAGTGCAACAGCTGCGTAATCTTTTAGACACGTTTTCAGAAAATCTTTGCATGTTAAATTCATTGGGTTTACCTACATCAAATTGGAATTTCGTCTTATTTCATTCACTTCTAACAAAAGTAGATAAAAAATCACGAGAAGCCTTTGAACTTTCTCATAATAGTTGTGATTTTCCACAATATGATCAATTAAAAACATTTTTATTAGAGAGATGCAGTGCATTAGAGCGCTCATCCCTTATGAGTAGTCAACCCGTAGCTACTGCTAATAACAGTAACATAAACAAAAATCATAATGTACACAAGAGGGAAATCCAAACATCAAATAATAATCACCTTAAGTCTTCAACAAATAAACCATCAACCATGCTTTTGGCCCAAACGCCGAGCACATTAAGTTGCATAGTGTGCAAAGAGAATCACCCTCTTTTTGCTTGTAACAAGTTCCTGTCTAAAACGCCTGAAGAGCGCTCTCAAATCGCAAGGCAACACAAACTTTGTTTTAATTGTTTGCGTTCTAATCACAATACTTCCAAATGTCTTTCAACGTTTACATGCAAAACATGTCATCAGCGTCATAACAGTTTATTACATTTTCCTAAAAGGGCATCATCAAATCAAAATCCATCACAAGTTAATGTTACTGTAACTTCGTCATCAAGTGAGGCTAGTGCTGCTAGTACGGTTAGCACTGAAGAACAAGTTATGACACCTATAACAACATTATCAAACACAACAAGAAAATCATCCGCCTCCTTTGTATTGCTGGCAACAGTGCAAATTGAAGTCAAGGATGGTCGAGACAATTATCAAAACGTTCGTGCTTTACTGGACCCAGGAAGCCAAAGCAATATCATGACCAATTCTTGTGCGCGTCGGCTTGGTCTGACCCGAGTTCCATTCAACACACCAATGTCCGGAGTTGGCGAAAACCCTACTCAATCGTCTAGCAAGGTTTTCTTGGAGATCCGTCCTATGAGTAAATCAGGAACATCATACACAATAGAAGCAGTAACATTAGATAAAATTTGTGGCGATATGCCTTCACATGCAGTCAATATCGAAGATTTTCAACATATATCAAATCTCAAGCTAGCAGATCCAGAGTTTCATAAGTCTCGTCCTATCGACATCTTAATCGGTGGAGAGATCTTTCCGCAAATTTTGTTACCAGGCAAAATTGATGGCGGTAATCATACAGCTACGGCAATCAACACAGTGTTTGGATATATCCTCATGGGTAGAACGAAAACAGCCTATTCCAATATGGAGAATATTCCAGTATCAGTCAATCATTTATCAATCGATGCTAATCTAGACATCGCGGTCCAAAAGTTTTGGGATACCGATAATATACCATCAAATTTAAATCAAGCAGCCTGCCCTGACGACATTCGTTGCGAGGACATCTACCAATCAACACATCGACGCGATGCAGACGGTCGTTACATCGTGCAGCTACCATTTCGTGATTCATCATTACCTTCGTTTAACGATTCATATTCGATTGCGCTTCGGCGATTCAAGCAGCTTGAGAGACGTTTTCTCCAGCACCCATCATTCGGAGAAGAGTACAAAACGCATGTCATGGAGTATGTATCAAGCGGCCAGATGGAACCTGTTCCACCCGACGAGTGTCAATCTTCTACAGCGTATTATATACCGCATCATGCGGTTGTGAAACCTAGCAGTGTCTCGACTCGACTTAGAGTTGTGTATGACGCCTCGGCCAAAGATAAACAAGGAAAATCACTCAATGACACTCTTCTAACAGGCACTAAATTGCAAGCGGATATCAATAACATAATTTTACGTTTTCGACTCCATGCAGTTGTTTTAACAGCCGACGTTCGTCAGATGTACCGGCAGATTATTATCAGCAAAGAGCATCGGGATTATCAGCGTATCTTGTTTAGATCGTCACCCGAAGAATCAATTCAAGAATACAGAATCAATCGCGTGACATTCGGAGTGTCGTCAGCACCTTTTCTAGCCATCCGTACCATGCATCAACTTGCACAAGACGAACAGGAGTCCTTTCCAGCTGCAGCTACAGTATTGCGTAAGGATCTCTATGTAGATGACGTCGTCACCGGCTGTGAAAACATAGAACAAGCTATTAATATTCAACAGCAATTAATAAAAATCATGGCGGCCGGCGGTTTTGAGCTCAGGAAGTGGTCCAGCAACCATGCGGCTGTGCTACGAAACATACCTGAAAAACACAAGATGGTACCGGATTTGACGTTCGACAATGACACCAATTTCATCAAAGTCCTCGGGCTTGCCTGGAACGCAAATCAAGACGTTTTTAATTATCAAGTTAATCAAATCAAGCGCGATTGTACCAAACGGACAATGCTATCGGAGCTTGCCCGCATCTATGACCCCATTGGTCTACTTACTCCATTAACATTTCTAGCAAAGTTTCTTATTCAGCGTCTGTGGTTACTGGGAACGTCGTGGGATGAACCAGTGCCCAATGACATTCATCAAATTTGGACGAAGTATACTCATCAATTATCAAATTTATCACAGCTTCGTATTCCGAGGCGTATCACGCATGATCGCGCTGCCAGTTATCAAATTCATGGTTTTTGCGATGCCAGTGAGGCTGGCTATGCGGCAGTTGTCTATCTTCGTACCAATTCCAGCATCAACAAAAATCAACATCAAGTCTGTATTGTGAGCGCAAGATCACGCGTTGCGCCTACCAAGCGCAGAACACTACCCAGGCTCGAATTATGCGGTGCATCATTGCTCGCAGATCTCATGAGCTACATCATTGACATATTTTCCAACATCATTAACATTGACGGCGTGTTCGCATGGTCTGATTCCATGATAGTTCTTGCATGGATCAAATCCAATTCAACTAATTTCAAGGCGTACGTGGGCAATCGTATTGCAAACATCCAACGAAAATTACCAAACGCTACCTGGAAACATGTACCAGGCAAGCACAATCCAGCTGACGCTGCAAGTCGTGGCTTACTTCCCGATGAGCTCATCAGTCACGCCCTCTGGTGGACAGGACCGGAGTGGTTATCTTTACATCAAGATCATTGGCCCAACGTAAATATTCAAACAGAAACGCCATGCGACATTGACGTGTCCTGCGAAAGGCGAACAACAGTTTTAACCAACATTAACTGCACTAACAAAAATCCCATCGATGAGCTGATAGATAAGTATTCATCACTTCGAAAAATTCAACGTATTTTAGCATACTGTAACAGATTCATCAATGCCTTACGCAAAAATAAACAAACGAATCATTTCACAGAAATTGAACTTCACAATGCCCTCATGGTGCTGGTTAAACATGTGCAACAATTAGAATTCAAAAATGAAATCAAACAGCTATCAGCAGGAAAAAGTTTACCTAAACCATTTCGGAAACTTAACCCCTTTCTAGATCATTCCGGTATTTTGCGGGTGGGGGGAAGGCTCTCTCGTTCCGATCTTGAGTATGAAACTAAGCATCCTGCGTTACTACCTCGCAAAAATCGTTTAACTCAGCTTATAATCCAATCAGTTCATAATGAAAATTTTCATCCAGGTTTACAAACATTACAGTTTCTACTCCTTCAAAACTTTTGGATTTTGTCTCCTAGACGAGCAATTCAAAATGTCTTATCAAATTGTTACCAGTGTTTCCGCGTCAAACCCACAGCACTTGAGCCTAAAATGGCAGACTTGCCTAAAGCACGTATAACACAAATAAAAGCATTTCAATCAGTCGGTTGCGATTACGCAGGGCCATTTAACATTACAGTACATAGAAATCGCGGAGCCCGTACTACTAAAGCATATTTGTGTCTTTTTGTGTGTTTTACCACAAAAGCACTGCACTTAGAGTTAGCCTCGGATTTGTCCACCGAAGCATTTTTAGCAGCATTACGGAGATTCATCGCTCGTCGTGGTAGGTGTAATACCATTCACTCCGATTGCGGAACAAATTTTAAAGGTGCTCAGTCACAATTATCAACCATCATGCGATCAGCCTGTGAGACTGAGCGTATATCATTTAAATTCAATCCTCCTGGGGCTCCCCATTTCGGCGGCCTTTGGGAAGCGGGCGTTAAATCCGTTAAAACGCATCTCTATCGTGTCATTGGATCTCAAATATTAACATATGAGGAGTTAAATACGTTACTCGTTCAGGTTGAATCACTTCTGAATTCGAGGCCGTTGTGCTCACTAAGCAGTGATCCTAATGATTTAGCAGTTCTTACTCCAGGACATTTTTTAACATTAGCTCCATTAACATCATTGCCAACACCAGACTATACGAACATAAAAATGAACAGACTGACACGTTGGCAACTCTTGCAACGCATGCATCAAGACTTTTGGTCTCGGTGGCACACTGAATATCTCACCAGCTTATCACAACGCCTAAAATGGACTAAGTCCTCGCGTGATGTTCGTATAGATCAGTTAGTCCTTATCAAAGACGAATTGTATTCTCCAATGCGTTGGCGTTTCGGTAGAATAATAAAATTATATCCCGGTCGCGATGGAATTCCTCGTTCGGCAACCGTCAGAACTGGTCAAGGAATCATAGATCGACCTTTGGTAAAGTTGTGTCCCATCCCAGATGGACAAAACTAATTTTTATCATAGTTAATAACATTTATCCAATCATATTCTATTATTTTTGTAATCGTGATATAGTACACATGTTAACAGAATAATATCAATCATAATATATATATATGTATTTCTCAATCACAGCATAATTCAATCACATTATTGGTTTATATGGACAACCAGTTTCAAGCATTCTGTACCTTGGAGTACTTCTGTCTCAATATTTCTCGCCAGCGGGGGGGAAGAATGTTAAAGTATTAAAAGATAGTCAACGAAATGCACAACTTCCGCTTCCTTATTCCATCCATTCTCCAATCATTCCATTCCGTTCCGCTCAATCAGCAACTCACTCTCGACTCTAAGAAAACGTGTGCATACAAAAAATCTTGTTTTCATAAAATAAACTATTAAAACTAATCGTGTGTGTGTGGAAGTGTGTGTAAGATCAACCAGAAGTCACGGGACGTCCCGAAGCCAGGCTAGGAAGAAAGCGAAGACGCGTGAGTACCCCGTCACCATCCATTTTCCTAGTTGTGCATTTGTTTCCATATTTGTACATTATAGCAGGTTATCCTGGGATTACAGCCCTCATCGAAGGATAAATTGCGTATAAAGCAATTTACTACAACATTTTTGGTCCTTCGAGCCGGATTTCTATACATGTACCTAAAAGTTAATTTGCTATAATTTTCGTCTGGCGTCCATATTTATCATACTTTACACATAAAACAAGTCACAATATCATATTTTCAGTGTATTATCATATATCAATCATCATAACAAGTGCTTTTACCAAGTTTTCCAAACTTCGAAGTCGAAATTTGAAACTTGAACCAGTTTTGACCAGATTAGTTCGTCCGGTAAAGGCGTCGTCGCACACGTTTTCCGAGCAGTGTAATTCTTAACATTTTTCATTGTTAGTTTTTAACAAGTGTAAGGTTACAGAAGTGTTATTTAAGATTAACATTGCGTACCTAAACATATTATTAGCAATAAATCATAACATTTTGTGGTTAAAGCGTAACATATAGCGTTTTGACATTTCATCATATCATATTATTGTTGACGTAACATATAGCGTTGCAATAGTTGTTCAGTGTCTTTTGTGTCATTTAGTAGTAACAAATACCGCTAAATAAACAATCATAAACAGTAAATGTAATCAACATAAACATTTTGTTATTTCGTTGTAACATATAACAACAATAACTAACATCAAAAACAAATTCATTAATTCTATTTACATTCATATTTTGAATTTCGTGAAACAAAAATACGGTCCTTCGAAATACCATAACTTTGCAGAATCACGTTGGGTACCATATTGCTATAGGTACCTTCAGCAGTGAACTACTTTGACGTGACGGACGTACGGAGTAGCATTCACATTACGTCATTATACATTTTCTGTGGTTTACATTCATTCGTTCTTTCAATTTTAGGGATAACAGCTCTAAAATAATACCATATTAATAAAATTTCTACCAAGTTGGTAGATTTGTTAATAATTTTGGAATAACTTTTCTACCATTACTTAGTTCATAGAATAATCATTCTTACATTCCCAAGTGATATTTTAAACATTCCAATTTGCTACAGTTGTTAATTATCATATTAATATTAACGTAGAGTTGTAACGATTGTTAATTTATATTATTTAAACATTTTAGTTTCTCTTTTCAAGTGTTTTATTCTAATCTGTCGTCATGAGTGAAGCAATGGTGGCTCACCATGAATCAAAACGCAACATTGCTTATAAAAGACTCTCAGATGCAGTTACCTGTGCTCGTAAATGTATCAGTGACCCAAGTATTCTACCGCGTTTCGAAACATGGTGTTCACGGGTAGAATCTATTATGGAAGCATTTAATGACTCTCATGTCAAGCTCATAACTGAATACAAAAATCTTAAAATTGATGAAGCCTCTATTCTAAAAGAAACACATTATCAAGAGAAAGCAGATGACATGTACTTTGAAATCTTAGAAACAAAACGTAAACTCTTACCTGAACACAAAGCAGAGGTGAAAGCACCAACAGCATCAAATGAAAATGTAAAACGCACAAAACTACCACCCATTAAATTGCCAACCTTTTCAGGGCAATTCAAAGATTTTCCTGGTTATATTGATTTGTACAACTCATTAGTTCATGTTAGGACAGATTTATCCAATGTCGAGAAGTTTCAATATCTTATTTCGTCCCTGTCTGGAGAACCAGTGAATCTCATCAGAGCTTTCACTATTTCGGAAGTGAATTACATCAGTGCGTATGAAGCTCTTGTAGATAGATACAGCAACAAAAGATATCTTGCATTTTTATGTTGGGAGCAAATATGTAATTTAAAACAAATCAACACAGGTTCAGTGCAACAGCTGCGTAATCTTTTAGACACGTTTTCAGAAAATCTTTGCATGTTAAATTCATTGGGTTTACCTACATCAAATTGGAATTTCGTCTTATTTCATTCACTTCTAACAAAAGTAGATAAAAAATCACGAGAAGCCTTTGAACTTTCTCATAATAGTTGTGATTTTCCACAATATGATCAATTAAAAACATTTTTATTAGAGAGATGCAGTGCATTAGAGCGCTCATCCCTTATGAGTAGTCAACCCGTAGCTACTGCTAATAACAGTAACATAAACAAAAATCATAATGTACACAAGAGGGAAATCCAAACATCAAATAATAATCACCTTAAGTCTTCAACAAATAAACCATCAACCATGCTTTTGGCCCAAACGCCGAGCACATTAAGTTGCATAGTGTGCAAAGAGAATCACCCTCTTTTTGCTTGTAACAAGTTCCTGTCTAAAACGCCTGAAGAGCGCTCTCAAATCGCAAGGCAACACAAACTTTGTTTTAATTGTTTGCGTTCTAATCACAATACTTCCAAATGTCTTTCAACGTTTACATGCAAAACATGTCATCAGCGTCATAACAGTTTATTACATTTTCCTAAAAGGGCATCATCAAATCAAAATCCATCACAAGTTAATGTTACTGTAACTTCGTCATCAAGTGAGGCTAGTGCTGCTAGTACGGTTAGCACTGAAGAACAAGTTATGACACCTATAACAACATTATCAAACACAACAAGAAAATCATCCGCCTCCTTTGTATTGCTGGCAACAGTGCAAATTGAAGTCAAGGATGGTCGAGACAATTATCAAAACGTTCGTGCTTTACTGGACCCAGGAAGCCAAAGCAATATCATGACCAATTCTTGTGCGCGTCGGCTTGGTCTGACCCGAGTTCCATTCAACACACCAATGTCCGGAGTTGGCGAAAACCCTACTCAATCGTCTAGCAAGGTTTTCTTGGAGATCCGTCCTATGAGTAAATCAGGAACATCATACACAATAGAAGCAGTAACATTAGATAAAATTTGTGGCGATATGCCTTCACATGCAGTCAATATCGAAGATTTTCAACATATATCAAATCTCAAGCTAGCAGATCCAGAGTTTCATAAGTCTCGTCCTATCGACATCTTAATCGGTGGAGAGATCTTTCCGCAAATTTTGTTACCAGGCAAAATTGATGGCGGTAATCATACAGCTACGGCAATCAACACAGTGTTTGGATATATCCTCATGGGTAGAACGAAAACAGCCTATTCCAATATGGAGAATATTCCAGTATCAGTCAATCATTTATCAATCGATGCTAATCTAGACATCGCGGTCCAAAAGTTTTGGGATACCGATAATATACCATCAAATTTAAATCAAGCAGCCTGCCCTGACGACATTCGTTGCGAGGACATCTACCAATCAACACATCGACGCGATGCAGACGGTCGTTACATCGTGCAGCTACCATTTCGTGATTCATCATTACCTTCGTTTAACGATTCATATTCGATTGCGCTTCGGCGATTCAAGCAGCTTGAGAGACGTTTTCTCCAGCACCCATCATTCGGAGAAGAGTACAAAACGCATGTCATGGAGTATGTATCAAGCGGCCAGATGGAACCTGTTCCACCCGACGAGTGTCAATCTTCTACAGCGTATTATATACCGCATCATGCGGTTGTGAAACCTAGCAGTGTCTCGACTCGACTTAGAGTTGTGTATGACGCCTCGGCCAAAGATAAACAAGGAAAATCACTCAATGACACTCTTCTAACAGGCACTAAATTGCAAGCGGATATCAATAACATAATTTTACGTTTTCGACTCCATGCAGTTGTTTTAACAGCCGACGTTCGTCAGATGTACCGGCAGATTATTATCAGCAAAGAGCATCGGGATTATCAGCGTATCTTGTTTAGATCGTCACCCGAAGAATCAATTCAAGAATACAGAATCAATCGCGTGACATTCGGAGTGTCGTCAGCACCTTTTCTAGCCATCCGTACCATGCATCAACTTGCACAAGACGAACAGGAGTCCTTTCCAGCTGCAGCTACAGTATTGCGTAAGGATCTCTATGTAGATGACGTCGTCACCGGCTGTGAAAACATAGAACAAGCTATTAATATTCAACAGCAATTAATAAAAATCATGGCGGCCGGCGGTTTTGAGCTCAGGAAGTGGTCCAGCAACCATGCGGCTGTGCTACGAAACATACCTGAAAAACACAAGATGGTACCGGATTTGACGTTCGACAATGACACCAATTTCATCAAAGTCCTCGGGCTTGCCTGGAACGCAAATCAAGACGTTTTTAATTATCAAGTTAATCAAATCAAGCGCGATTGTACCAAACGGACAATGCTATCGGAGCTTGCCCGCATCTATGACCCCATTGGTCTACTTACTCCATTAACATTTCTAGCAAAGTTTCTTATTCAGCGTCTGTGGTTACTGGGAACGTCGTGGGATGAACCAGTGCCCAATGACATTCATCAAATTTGGACGAAGTATACTCATCAATTATCAAATTTATCACAGCTTCGTATTCCGAGGCGTATCACGCATGATCGCGCTGCCAGTTATCAAATTCATGGTTTTTGCGATGCCAGTGAGGCTGGCTATGCGGCAGTTGTCTATCTTCGTACCAATTCCAGCATCAACAAAAATCAACATCAAGTCTGTATTGTGAGCGCAAGATCACGCGTTGCGCCTACCAAGCGCAGAACACTACCCAGGCTCGAATTATGCGGTGCATCATTGCTCGCAGATCTCATGAGCTACATCATTGACATATTTTCCAACATCATTAACATTGACGGCGTGTTCGCATGGTCTGATTCCATGATAGTTCTTGCATGGATCAAATCCAATTCAACTAATTTCAAGGCGTACGTGGGCAATCGTATTGCAAACATCCAACGAAAATTACCAAACGCTACCTGGAAACATGTACCAGGCAAGCACAATCCAGCTGACGCTGCAAGTCGTGGCTTACTTCCCGATGAGCTCATCAGTCACGCCCTCTGGTGGACAGGACCGGAGTGGTTATCTTTACATCAAGATCATTGGCCCAACGTAAATATTCAAACAGAAACGCCATGCGACATTGACGTGTCCTGCGAAAGGCGAACAACAGTTTTAACCAACATTAACTGCACTAACAAAAATCCCATCGATGAGCTGATAGATAAGTATTCATCACTTCGAAAAATTCAACGTATTTTAGCATACTGTAACAGATTCATCAATGCCTTACGCAAAAATAAACAAACGAATCATTTCACAGAAATTGAACTTCACAATGCCCTCATGGTGCTGGTTAAACATGTGCAACAATTAGAATTCAAAAATGAAATCAAACAGCTATCAGCAGGAAAAAGTTTACCTAAACCATTTCGGAAACTTAACCCCTTTCTAGATCATTCCGGTATTTTGCGGGTGGGGGGAAGGCTCTCTCGTTCCGATCTTGAGTATGAAACTAAGCATCCTGCGTTACTACCTCGCAAAAATCGTTTAACTCAGCTTATAATCCAATCAGTTCATAATGAAAATTTTCATCCAGGTTTACAAACATTACAGTTTCTACTCCTTCAAAACTTTTGGATTTTGTCTCCTAGACGAGCAATTCAAAATGTCTTATCAAATTGTTACCAGTGTTTCCGCGTCAAACCCACAGCACTTGAGCCTAAAATGGCAGACTTGCCTAAAGCACGTATAACACAAATAAAAGCATTTCAATCAGTCGGTTGCGATTACGCAGGGCCATTTAACATTACAGTACATAGAAATCGCGGAGCCCGTACTACTAAAGCATATTTGTGTCTTTTTGTGTGTTTTACCACAAAAGCACTGCACTTAGAGTTAGCCTCGGATTTGTCCACCGAAGCATTTTTAGCAGCATTACGGAGATTCATCGCTCGTCGTGGTAGGTGTAATA
Source organism: Shargacucullia verbasci (assembly GCA_947562105.1). Taxonomy (NCBI): domain Eukaryota; kingdom Metazoa; phylum Arthropoda; class Insecta; order Lepidoptera; family Noctuidae; genus Shargacucullia; species Shargacucullia verbasci. Next base: position 12,783,702 of record OX387294.1, on the reverse strand, counting down.
CCATTCACTCCGATTGCGGAACAAATTTTAAAGGTGCTCAGTCACAATTATCAACCATCATGCGATCAGCCTGTGAGACTGAGCGTATATCATTTAAATTCAATCCTCCTGGGGCTCCCCATTTCGGCGGCCTTTGGGAAGCGGGCGTTAAATCCGTTAAAACGCATCTCTATCGTGTCATTGGATCTCAAATATTAACATATGAGGAGTTAAATACGTTACTCGTTCAGGTTGAATCACTTCTGAATTCGAGGCCGTTGTGCTCACTAAGCAGTGATCCTAATGATTTAGCAGTTCTTACTCCAGGACATTTTTTAACATTAGCTCCATTAACATCATTGCCAACACCAGACTATACGAACATAAAAATGAACAGACTGACACGTTGGCAACTCTTGCAACGCATGCATCAAGACTTTTGGTCTCGGTGGCACACTGAATATCTCACCAGCTTATCACAACGCCTAAAATGGACTAAGTCCTCGCGTGATGTTCGTATAGATCAGTTAGTCCTTATCAAAGACGAATTGTATTCTCCAATGCGTTGGCGTTTCGGTAGAATAATAAAATTATATCCCGGTCGCGATGGAATTCCTCGTTCGGCAACCGTCAGAACTGGTCAAGGAATCATAGATCGACCTTTGGTAAAGTTGTGTCCCATCCCAGATGGACAAAACTAATTTTTATCATAGTTAATAACATTTATCCAATCATATTCTATTATTTTTGTAATCGTGATATAGTACACATGTTAACAGAATAATATCAATCATAATATATATATATGTATTTCTCAATCACAGCATAATTCAATCACATTATTGGTTTATATGGACAACCAGTTTCAAGCATTCTGTACCTTGGAGTACTTCTGTCTCAATATTTCTCGCCAGCGGGGGGGAAGAATGTTAAAGTATTAAAAGATAGTCAACGAAATGCACAACTTCCGCTTCCTTATTCCATCCATTCTCCAATCATTCCATTCCGTTCCGCTCAATCAGCAACTCACTCTCGACTCTAAGAAAACGTGTGCATACAAAAAATCTTGTTTTCATAAAATAAACTATTAAAACTAATCGTGTGTGTGTGGAAGTGTGTGTAAGATCAACCAGAAGTCACGGGACGTCCCGAAGCCAGGCTAGGAAGAAAGCGAAGACGCGTGAGTACCCCGTCACCATCCATTTTCCTAGTTGTGCATTTGTTTCCATATTTGTACATTATAGCAGGTTATCCTGGGATTACAGCCCTCATCGAAGGATAAATTGCGTATAAAGCAATTTACTACAACAATATGTGAAGAGAAAAGTTGGTACAATTTTTAAGCATTTTTCGCACACGGAAGATGTGTGAGATATGACATAGTTAAAGATTATATGAAGAGGCAGTGCAGAAAGCTGAACTTTATGTAGAATATGCTACAAATACATTTAGTTTTGCTAACTTTGATAAAAGAACTGCACGGTTGGCGCACGCACTGAACTGCACGACGACACGGTTGGCGCAGTGGCTAAGCGACTAGCTTTCTGCGCTACGTATCGTGGGTTCGATCCTCACACGGAACAAATATTTGTATGATCTAAAGATAGTTGTTTCGGGTCTGGTTGTTTGTGCCCACGATACAGGAGAAATCCTAGTGAGGGGCAACGTAAAAAAAAACTTAAAAATTGAATGATTTACGACTGGGCGACCACTAGTTTTGATGAATGCGCGCCGTGGACGGACGTTTTTTGAATGAGACCTTGAGTGCGCATCTTATAGTTTTATATCAACGACGTTCAACTAAGAAACTGTCAGTTGGTATTTCATTTTCATATAGTAAGTGGGTGCTACGACATTATTAGATTCGTTACGAAACAGACGGGCTGGTATGTCACGCAATCTGCGATGGAATTCTGTCAGAATTCTGAAAATGTTCGCGTTTTGGAGAATTTTCAATCGATTCGATTGGATGGAATACCGATTATGCTATTGAAAAGTGAGAAATCTTTTAGGTATTATTATTAAAATGCTGCGAATATTCTTTTTTCGTGTTACTAAGGCTTCTTGCTAATTGATAGCTTAGGCTTCATGAGTGTAATGTGTGGTATATTTCCGAATCAACTTTTGTGTAATCCGTGTGTTAAACTACTATTAGTATTTACTTAGATTTTAATTATTTTATAATGTTCTGGACCTACCTAGATAAGTTTCCCAGAAAATTGTCAAAGAGAACTTTCACGTTAATGTTTTTAAATCTACGTCCATCTTAAGCTATCCCTTCTGCTGTCGTATCACTTTGTACAACACCCGCAATATCGCCATAATTTCTAATAAAACGCTTATATCCTGCTAGCAGCTCACAAGCGCGAAACGTGAGTATTTTTACTTAACTGACGCGAGCAAGTTTATTACGATGACATAATAGCATTCGTGACTCGGATAGGTACACGTTGACTTAACATATTGTTATTGTTTGTTAAATGTTTAGGAAGACTTTTATTTGTTGCGGGAAACATTAGCTTTTGCAGAGATCTGGTTTATGGAATAATATCATTTTTTTAGGTAAAAATTATATGTATATGTACAGTCAGCACCAAAAATATGTATACAAGTAGCGAAATTCAAACGCTTATTATTGGAAAACTGTTGGTTAAAATCATAAATTTTAAATTACTATATATTTTTATGTATCCACAGATACTATGTGTAAAATTGGTCAAGATTTCAATTTCCTTTAAAAATCGCTTTTGATTTCGCCAATTGTATACATCTTTTTTATGCTAAATGCTTCAGTATAACTATTGTATTATTTACGTGATTTATCTATACAGCAAAAGTAACAAAGCAGAGCGCTTGGCGTGTTAGCGGCTGACGACGCTGCGACGGTGTGCAACGGTCAAACATATTTTTCAAGTGTCATAAACGCAAGAATATTGATACATTGTAATTATTTTACTTTTGTTTAAACGTCAAAGACGCTCGCGGTCATAGAGAGATTGGTCTCGTTACCAAGATACCAATAGCACCTAAACCCATATTCAGAACATTATCATGAGAACTTCAACTTCTCAGATATCAAAAACAAAGAAGAAACTCGATCTCTCGTCAAATATAAGCAATCTCATCATTCCACAAGTTATACAATTGAGGAAAACGGCTTGTTACGTTGTACAGCCTGTTGCCGATTGCCATGGAGGGTGTTCCATGGCAACCGGCAACAGGCTGCTACTGTTCAACATGTTTTAGCGGTTTATATTGCTTTTGCACTCACTTTTTATTAGAATAGAACGTTTGAGGGTTTCTTGCAAAGATGTTGAACGAAAGTGAAGTGCTGAGGTTTCATCGTTTCACAAGTTCGTATAGATTTCGTATCATAAGTATCGAGAGAAAGTGGTTTATTACACCACTCATTAGCAACAAGGTGTTCAATTTTCATTTGAATAGGATATATGAGGATTCTTGGAAGTATTACGTCTGTAGCCTGGAATTTAATGCCGTGTGATTTTCAGAGAGCAGGAGACTACACCATCTGTTCCCGCAGTTGTAAAAGGTGACTTAGAGATTATGACAAGCTGAGAAGAGAGAAGCGTCATCCAGTACATTAATAAAGATATGTCGCAGTCACTTCCGTTCGCAAAGTGTGGTGATTACGGTAAATTATTACTATTATAAAAAATAGTTACTCGAATACTGAGTATTAAGCTGTGGAGGAATAAGGTATGGTGTTCGTCCATTGAAAAGGGACGATCCTCCGACCAGGCAAGGTGGTTAGCCTGGCGGGCCGAAGCCCTATGATTGATTATATCTGTTAGAATCTCTTGTAAACTTTCATAGTGCGATTCACGGTTTTGTTGTCGTAGCTTCACCCCGATAGATGGCGCTTTACTTTTCGCCATGTTGCGAATAGTTGCTACAAAGCGAATAAAATTACACAGAATTTATACATTATATTATATTTTCACGTTCATTATTTTTACGATCTTTGATATAGATATATATTGTAAAACATTACATATATACGTAATTACTTCATGAATATATAAGTTTAACAAGAATATCTCAAGCATGGCTTTTAAGAATTTAATGAGCGAATATTACTTTGAAACCGAAATATGAAATATTTAATGAGGCCGAAATATGTAAAAATCGCGCTTTGATGTTTGAAAGAGATTTGAACCCAAGACCATAATATTTGAATAAGCTGACCAGATAACATGTTTAGCGCAGTGGCTAAGCGATTAGCTTTCTGCGCTACGTGTCGCGGGTTCGATCCCCGGATCCACGGAACAAATATTTGTATGATCTACAGATAGTTGTTTCAGGTCTGTTTGTGTGTCCATGTGACATGTATGTTTGTAAACTGTACCCACGATACAGGAGAAAACATAGTGTGGGGCAAAGTTTAAAAAAAAATTGTATACCAACTTTTTTAAGAGTATACATGTCTTGGCGGCCTCTTCTTCATATGACCTACCCACTTTTAGATCCGTGCACTTATAGCCTCGACTTGTTAAAAGTGCCTACAAAGACTCAGTTGTGAAATAAAAAACTTAGACTTTTGACAAGAAAGAAAATAAAATACGTTTTACTAAAGGACGGTGAAAATAGCTTAGAAATTGTTTAATTATTCAAGCATGGCCTTCTAGATGTCTTCGCCCGATAAAAACTCCTCATTTGCATTAATCGCGGCCCAGCACCTATTTAAAAAACTGCCGAGTTTTTGTTTCTTTAAATTATAGCTTGGCGTAATTGGTAGCAAGTTTGGTCGCCAACAATGAAATCTTGGACTTAATCCCATGCTGTGCAAAGTATAAATTAGTTATTTTTATAAAATAATTCTTATACAGCGTGGTGACGACATAATTAGGATATACATACAACATAGAGCTGAAATTAAAATTTCATCAGATCATTAATTTCCTCGCGAATAAAAAGCGCTCTTTGCAAGTATACGGAATTGAGCTTAAATCACAATTCCACAGACTTACAACTTTCTAGTTATCATCAAACCTCACGCGTTGATAAGTATGCAATTGATTGTACCGATTTTTCACTCACTCTCCATTTAGGAAGAAAATAGAAGCATAACACAAGATTGCGTCTATCCTTCAAAACCAAATGTGGTTCTTATATGAAGGGCCACATAAGGCTTATATAAGAGCAATTTATTTTATGTAAAATTGTTAAGTTCCTGTAATTTCCTTTACATTGAGCTAACGATGTTGTACTAAAATTTCTTGCCCTAGTGCCCCAAGGAGGATTTAACTATCAAGCGTGCTCTGCAAAAACCAACACAGTTTTTCAGCGTACTGACGACTATTCTTTCCCGTCCTTTATGGGGTGAAGCTTATATTCAGCACTGGTATAATGGCAGTCACCAGTTCGGTACCTCAAATTCTATAACATCAACATTAAATCAACAACAGATATTAATTTGATCACGATCTAAGGAACACGGAACGTAAAATTAAATTTAACTGTTCCCCGAATCCTTGACAATACCATTATGATGGTACGTCACTATTTCGTGCCGTGTGAATAGGGTTGGTGATCACTTGAACATATCTTATTTTTGAAGTGACCTCGGATTTAAATCGATTCAAAAAAGGATTCAAATTCCATGCAGACTATCATTTTCCTAACTCCGAATTTTGTGTGTGAATGTTATTCGAACTATACAAAATTATATAAAAGAAACCATTAAAAAAATATACAAAGTACAACAGACAATATAATACTAAAAAGATACAATGGACAAAAATATATTAACGAAAAATTACAATGGTCAGTTCTGAAGAGCTCGGCATAAATGAAATTAGAGCTTAGATAGTTGGTAATTGGTATGCATGTTTGAGCAGAATGCACCGCTGTATCGTATGTGGTTGGCGTACAGAAATCTAAATAATAAGTCAAGGCTAGCAGTATGTTCTCTGTGGGAAAAATCGATACCATAAATTGGTTTTTGGTACGGATTCCTGATACGAAATCAGTCATGTTTTGTGTAGGTATAGTTATCTACTTATATATATAAAAATAAATTTTTGTTTGTTTGTTCGTATTGATTGATTGACTGTCCTTGATGCCTCGCCCCATATTATATGAAATTTTATGGCTGATAATCTCCCCTTTTCCACGGTAGGTATATGAATTCGGGTCTGATTTTTTTTAATACATACACATAGACTTGAAATCGCGGAGAATAATATAAATAAATAAAAAATGCAATACCAAAACCCTCTGAGAAATCTGTCTGTGTGTTCTCGGGGCCAAATTTTCAAACCGGATTGGTAACGTGAAACGCGAAAATCACTCAACTTGCCATCCTTGAAAATTCACTTCATTTTTTATCATTCGTGTTGATAAACGACACATCTAATGAATAGGGAATATGCATGTATTTTTATTTTTATTTGCTCTATAAAATATTTATAAACTCTAGTAAATAATGGTTAAAGAATTTTTTAAATATCTTCATCAGCGATAAAGTTATAAAGCATTGAAGTGACGAATTAGAAAGAGAGGTCCGACGAGTTATCTGACGTCAAATAACATCACGCCCATAGAACTGCCATAGAAAACAGCGTTATTTTTGCGAAAGACACAGCAGTTTGTTTTTCGATCAATTTTAATTATGATTTCACTAATGGTATGATATTTATGTATTTTTTTCGAATAACTGGTTAGATTACAAATATTTTTTTCATGCATATTCCCATCTTTTTTTTATATCCAAAAATATACTTATGCCAACCCTATTTTATACGAAGCAATTAGGGTCGCATGTCTTCCAAAGATCAAAATTAATGGTTTATGTGAGATCTAAAGGTAGGTATATAATCTGGGTTACTGTGTCAGTTTTATGGTTAAAGGATTGTTCATTATCTTAAGAGATAATATGGAATGAGACAATTAAACGAGGTTTTGTTGAGGGTAGCGATAAAATAACGCCTGAAACATACAGCCAACTGCAGAAACAGTTATTTTGCGTTTCTTGGCTACCTTTTGCTTTCAAAAATATCAAATCCTCAATCGTGTCTTTCTGCTGCATTTACATAATCGAGTAGTCGCAAGCTCGACTGCTAAACTTGACGTCATGGGTTTGATTCCCAGGTCGGGCAAAGTAAATATTATTTGGTTTTTCTGTATAAAAACTATCGGTAGCAGCATGGAGACTGGAACTGTGCCCATTAGATGGCGTGATGCATGTCATGTTATGTTAAATGGTAAACAGGAACTAGTGTAGAAATATTTTTAGCACAAGATTGAATTCTAAAACCCCAGGACAATTTACCTTCCATCACATAACCGGCTCAATAGTTAAAAATAATTTAACGTCAATTATTTTTGCTAAAGAGGACCGTTTACTTATTCAAGAATAAACTTTCCTTTCCTTATACAGTAATACCCCGAACTTACGTGATAGGTGGGACTAAGCGATAATCGCGTAAGTCGAGGTATAATTTCAACAAGCACACATTCTGTAGATCAGAAATAAATAACACAAAATAAATTATAAGCTAAGCGTCGATTCCGCGCGAAACGTATACAATAATGAGAGGGGAGTGAGTAATAGAGATCTGGAGCATTAAAAAAAAATACAACCGAATTGAGAACCTCTTCCTTTTTGTAAAGTCGGTTAACAAAAGAAACATCACCGAGATTTGAAAATCGCGTAACTCCAGGTTCGTGTAAGTCAGGGTAGCGTAAATCGAGGTATTACTGTAATCTACTCGGGTAAAATGAAAAAAACTTTTCACGCTTAATTAAAATTTAATGACAACAATAAGCGTAATAAATTGTCATGAAGTTTATGATGAGAATACAACGTGCTGTCACAAAATAGAAGAAACACCAAATTGAGGAGCCAAAAGGTGGCATTAGTGTACATATATACATTCAACAACAGGACAGAATAATGTGTTTTCTCAGACAAACTATGCGCTTATACACAACTAATTATACACTTAAAAGTGCTATAGAAAGTGGTATTTACAGATAGCAGCCTCTTCTTAATTCTGTTCTTAATTCAGTTCAGTTCTTAATTCTGATTAGTCATACTTATAGTGAAACTTCTGCTTACTCTTCGGTAAATACAGACATGATTCTATGATTATTGAAGATTGAGATTAAATAATAGCATGATAAAATATACTGTTATTCTGAACGCCGAACAATCACAAACAAGTGTTAGTCCAACTAAAAGTCCTAAACAAATATAGTAGTGTCCAACTTCAACCTACTATTTAACTTGACTAGATTGAATCTACGAGCTTGGAGTTGGAATACTGGTTGTAGGAGTGAACAAATATAACTTTTGTTCTGTTTTAAATATTGTGCAGCAAAAATTAATGTATGTAGAAAATAAATGTATAGATATGTCTTAAATGCACAGCTCCAGTTAATCTACACTATTAAAAAAGCGAAAGCAACTGTGTCTGTCTGTTTGTTACCTCATCACGATTAAACAAATGAACCGATCGTTACGAAATTTTACAAAAAGAGAGCCTGGTTTCTTGATAATGACATAGGCTTATTTTTAGTATTGCAGCAAAAGACTTATTAGACAATAAATACAATATATACACAGCCAAAATCGCCGGCAACAGCTAGTACTAAAATAAATACAGGTATAAAAGGTAATTCAGTTAATGCGTGCAATATTTGGTCGTCGCTAAACATAATCCTGTGACGCTTCAACATACACACACAGCGCTGATTTTCACCTATAGGATATCTATAGGTCACCAAAAATCACCTCAAGCTGATATTCGGTATTTTATGCTGAATGAAACCGCGGTAAGTTCCTGATACTTACAGTTCCGAGACGTACACTCGCACAGTTAAATCGTCCACTTTAAAATCGCTTAGCGTACTTTGAAGCACACTCGGGATTTCTTTGAAGACAAAAGAAGGTTATTTAAAAACGATTATCTGGAAAAGTACTATAGTCAATAACATTGCTTGTATGACTAGCAAGGTCATCTAAAGGTCATCTTAAAGTCATCTAGACGTTGTAAACTGAGAGTTGTAAACTGATTTAAAACTGAAGGATTCACATCACTCTGTTATACCTTTCAACTATCCTCCATCCTCTCTTCTAGCCAAGTGTTCCATCCACGATATAATACCACACGTCACAGGACAAAAGAATGTTAGCCAAAAAATCTCTAACGCCAATATAAAACTAGAACGTAACGGGAATCATGTTACTCAATACATGCGCAGATACACACGTCGAGTAATGTGATATACAAGGTGATTGGTTAAATAAGGGATTCATTGAAGGAGGGAGAGGTTCCATTTTATCCTACTAATCCTATCCTACTAATATTATAAATGTAAAAGTTTGTAAGGATGGACGGATGGATGGATCTTTGTTACTCTTTCACGCCAGAACGGCTGAACGGATCTGGATGAAATTTGGCACAGAGATAGATTATAGTCTGCAATAATACATAGGCTTTTTATCCCGGTAAAATGTATGACTTCGTAAACCACGCGGGTGAAGCCGCGGGCGGAAGCTAGTATATTATATTTGGAGAATCGAATACTAATAAGTTAAATTACTAATAAATTAGGTTAAACGTGAAACGTGATTTTTATTGTAAAAAATAGAATTTATATCACTTATTTGAATAAACTATTTATGCCAGTCCTCGACTTTATTTGAGGCTAATCAAAGGCTATTCGCTATGTGTAGAATACACAAGTGCTTTACCACTGCTTACGTATTCTTTACAATATTTTGTATAAAGTTTTCTTTGTGATCAGTTTTACTTTTATTCGTTATATGTGTCCCTCGTTTAAGCAGTCACCCTGTATACGAAGGAGGCTTAGTGGCTCAGGCACTTTGATGTGGTAGCTATCAGATTGCAAAGTTAAAATGTTGAGCACAATGTGTGAAGGGTTAAGAAGGCTCTACAAGGGTTTTACATATCGTATGTACAATTTTTGGTACTAACGCAACGCATACTTAGACAATATTTCTGAGATTTTAGAGAGAGAAGAGTATCGTTTAGCTGCCAGCTTGTGACAAAATTTCTTTGACTTTGGTCTTTATCGTTTTGTCAGATTATAAACAAAGTGGACACGTTTTGTATTTTTCAAAATTTTGATTAATTTAATAATTATCATGAGATAAGTATAAGGAAGATTTGTAGTTACAACAACGCATTTTGAGGGTTTGTTTCTCAATCTACAAATCGAATCAAAAGCAAAAAACAAAAACAAAAACGTGACGACCTAGTTTTTACTTTTATCTATAACATATAAAAATCAAAATCAGCTTATGTTGAGTGGGGTAAAAACGTTAAAGCATTTTGTATGAAAACTTTTAGCTAAACTATAGTCTTAATCGCCATTCAATATGTGTATGAAAATTATTTTTTCAGAAGTAAAAAATAATTTAGCAATCAAAATATACGCAACATAGATATAGATCTATGTTTAGCAGTGGAAATTTATGTATTTTATAAAAGCTATAAGCTGTTATATTATACCAAAGCATCACGCTTGTATTCCCCGAAGGGTAAGGCAGAGGTGAACTTTTCTACACTCGCATTTCGCCTACGCCTTTATTGAGTATATCATTTTAACGATGGAGCCATAAACATAAATTGGAATTGGAGAGGATATTATGTAGTCGGCAACGAGCTTATTGCCATCTACCGGGAAAAGTTCTAGGCTTTGTGCGGCTACTTTGAATTTCCATGCAGAAAAATCCAATAACGCGTTACCCGACCCGCGTATCAAAGCCGGAACCTCACCCTCAGCAGTTGCGCTTGACCACAAGACCTATGAGGTAGTCAATGCCAACCTCATCATCAATGCCTACACCAAAACCAAATATCAAACCCGCTGTTAGTACACCAAACGCTTACCAGTATGTAACGTGCGAAATGTGAAAGTTTGGATAGATGGATGTTGGTAACTCAATCACGCCAGAACGGCTCAACGGATCTGGATGAAATTTGGCAAAGAGATAGATTTTAGCCTGGAATAACACATAGGCTACTTTTTATCCCGAAAAATGTACGAGTTCGTAAACCACGCGGGCACAGCTGCGAGCGGAAGCTATACTTCATACATTATATTAGTTTTCGTCAGCTGACGCATGCGTTTGCGTCGGCTGGGGGCATAAACTTTTGAGACTTGAGGCCGAGTCACCCAGTAAGCCGTACCATAATCCCTCAGCCGACAACACTTGACCTTCCATCCCGTAAGCTGGGTATAATACTACCTATCTATAATATTGAGACAAGTAACATCTAAATAGAGTCAGCTGGGGATTATTTTGACTTAAACCCAACAGTAGTTTAATAATATTGACGGCACGGTTGGCGCAGTGGTTGAGAGATTGACTGCTGCGCTACTCGTCGCTGGATCGATTCCCGTACGGAACAGATATTTATATAATCTGCAGATAGTTGTTTCGGGTTTGCGTGTATGTCCATGTGAATATTTGTGTTTGTAAAAGCACGATACAGGAATTATTCCTACGTATTAAAAAATATATTAATAAGATTGTCACAATCATATAAAATAAATTTCTTTTTAAAAGGTGTGGGGGGTGCATTTGTGGTACAGTCACCATTAAACAGATGTATACACTAAGCGAAATTCAAAAGCAAGTTTTAGAAGGATGTATTAATTGAAACGTTGACCGATTAGATTCTGACATAGAAATACATGATCATTTAAATTCCAAGAATATCCGTTTGAATTTTGCTATGAGTATATGCGTGCTATCTTTTTGAAGCTGACTATACCTATGTCGAAGTACCTATTTCTACAAAGTATTATATGAGGTGTTGGTTCGGGCAAAAGTTTATCTTTAAAAATTTATCTTTTTTAGAAACAATCAACAGTAGCCCAGAGCTTCCAATGGTGTCCGGTAGATGGCAATAGACTCGCTCCATATTATACACGGCAAATTTTTTATCACTATCCAAATTTCCACAGGAAGTTCTATCCTTGAATATGAACAACTTTCACTATGCGAATTTGAAATCAAGGAAAAAAATCTTAAAAAAAAAATTTGGTTAGTGATAAAAAAGGACCGCAGTATACAGTAACATCTGCCTTACCCTTCTGTTAACAAAGCGTGATAATATAATGTAACGTTAGCAAAAAAATAATATGAATCATATACAACAAAAATGTCAAGGAAAGTGTAAGTATTCTTTTGGGAGTGGGTAGAGCCAAATTGGATATTAACTTAATTACTTAGTTTATGGATTGACCCAATTGCTATAGTGTAACACCACAGGAGGCCTGGACCACCTCGATCTTCCGCTAACTTTATATTCAGAATATATCGACTGTGAACTGGCAATATGTCCTATCTCGATTTTACTTGGTTATAACATTCTAAACTATTTCATACCCGGCAGCACTGCAAAAAGCATATTTTACTTCAATCAAAATTAGACACCAAAATCGAATTCATTCAATTTGTACTGACATCAACAGCGTTGTATGCGCAACGCGGTCGATAGTTTCTTCTTAATCCTGTAATGTTGTCAAAAATGAGATAGTACCAGTTGCCAGTTCACAGTCGATATTATCTATCTACGGCTAGAGAGATATTAATGTTTTTTTTTTTTGTAATCTTCAGATTGGCCTAGCGGATGATCCTGAGAAGCTTGGAAGCGATCGGATCAAAAAAATTGTATTTTTGCTTTTTGATAATTTTGTGACTGCCTCATTGGTCTAGTGGTCATAAGCGCGACTGCTGAGCGTGAGGTCGTGGGTTCGATTCCCGGGTCGGGCAAAGTGTTATTATATTGGGTTTTTCTGTATTCAAATTCTCAGTAGCAGCACGGAGTCTGGAACTGTGCCCGGAAGATGGCAATAGGCTCGCCCCCTATTACATGGGACTCAATAACAGCATCGGCGAAATGTGGGTGTACAATAGTATACCTCTGCCTAACCCTTCGGGGAATACAGGCGTGGTGCTATATATATGTATATAATAATTTTGTGTGCTACCCGTGCGAAGCCGGAGCGGGTCGCTATTTATAAATAAAAAAACACTGTCTCATTTGTCTGCTTGCAAGTGCGACGGCTGATCGTGAGGTTGTATGTTCCCAGGTCGATAAAAGTGTTATTGGATTTTACTGTATGGAAAATCTCAGTAGCATCACGGAGTTTGGAAATGTACCAATAGGCTAGCTCCCTATTACATGAGACTCAATAACGGCATCGGTGAAATGTGGATGTAAATAGTACATTCTACTTAACCCTTCGGGGAATACTTGTGTAAACCTATGTAGAACAAGTGTTTCGAAATGGGTTTACACTTATATTAAAGTTAATATAAGTGTAAACCCATTTCTCCCTTGGGTACAACTTGATGTTTTTCAATATTCGCCTATTCCTTTTTTATGTTCATTCATTCTTTTTCTTCTGCGTAAGATGAGCTTAGGATTGCGTCATAGGAATTATGCTTAAAATAAATGAAAATCTATAACAGATTGATTCCCCAAAGGGTTAGGCAGAGGTGTATAATACACCCTCATTTATCTATGCCTTTATTATGTCACATGTAAGACTCTCTACCAGAACCCCAATTGTAGTTTGCCCGTTCCGGTAATCGAACTCAGGACAAATGCTCAACAGCCCTTGCCACCGACAGCATGATGAGGCAGTTATATGAAAATTAATTATTTAATTATTAAAATTTAAATGACCGTAATTTTATCTGGCTTTCGAAGTAGCTTTGTAGGCTAACTATTAAGTTCATTATTAATTATAAAGAGCCGATTGATAACACTATACAATTAGGTGTAATTGACATCTTAGGTCGAGAAGCCTCATGTAACCGCCTGGTGTATCGGCAAATGCAATGCATTTCGTGAATAAACCAAACACGACTCTCAAAATACCTTCCTAGGTAATATTCTACGTGTCCGGTATGAATTCAGGCATGCATTTAGAATCGGGTCTCGTTCAATCATGTTAGGATCTGCCGAGGATCAGGTTGGGGTCACCAATAAATTCGTAACTATCCGACAAAAACATAATGCACAGATTGATGTGTAAGAGTACAGAAGTATATTTAGGGATTTGTTCATATACCAATTAAAACCACTGGATGGATAGTTCTTATAATCACCCATTTAAAAACTCTGTCGAGTTACCAGAGAACCACTCTGACCACTACTTAATAATATCTCAGATAGTTTAAACCATCTTCACAATAAATATGTAAATGGATTTTACAAAATTACGTCGCGTAGCGTAACCTACTACGGTGGCGTAGCATGTACATTCGTAGCAGGCGTAGAGGTAAAATCTTCATGCCAGTTATTTTTTACACGACTGCCCAAAAAAGTATTGTAATGTTTTCAGGGTTCATGTATGTATGTATGTATGTATGTGAGTTTCTTTGTCCATCATAACTTTTAAATGCCTGAATTGATTTGGATGTATGAGGTATTGTCAGAAACCTTCCATCATCCCGAGTGATGGCTATGGCTATGGCCGCATCATCCCTGGATTATCCATTTCAATATGGCGGCATTTTGCTCCATTATCAAATAGAAAAATAATATTTTCTTCATATATTACAGTATGGGTATCAAATTGAAAGCCTTGATGAGTACATTCAAAACTATATAATTTATTAGTATCAAACATTTAATTTTTGGCTGCAAACGATTTAATCAAACTTTAGTAAGGCTGCGAATGTCTAAATGAGTGAATGGTTTCGTAGATGATTGAGATTTAGAATTCTTTCATCATCACACGATCCGAGGACCGGGGGACCTGTTGAATTAAAAAGTGTTCCACAGAACGGTCCGCCGACGGTATCTGTTTAGTCAGCGAGTAAACGAGTTACCTTTCGCTTTGTGTATACAGATTAACTAATACAACTTGTTTTTTACTTTTTATTTAGTTTTTTCCCAGGAATATCGTGTTTTTTAAGGTTTTTTTTTTATGTTTTTATACGTCAACGGAGTTCGCGGGTCAAAACGAAAAATATAAACAAAAAGAAAACATTTCTTGTTACAAAAAACTTGTCTCGTTCAGAGCTTAAAAGTGAGGACACACAAAAAAAGTCCGTTTATTCGCAGTGAGTAAGCGAAATGTAAAAGAGATTTCGCTATTTGGTTTATTTATAGTCGCGTCGCATAAAAGATAGATTTTAATGAGACTCGGTTACAATCGAGTCTGGGGACTCAAAAGGATATAAATCATTGCGATTTTCATATGTCCCGCGGGCTATGATATTGTGAACATAGTAAAAAGCTTACGAGTTTCCTTCAAAGATGAGCAATAACATTTTACATACTTACAAACTAATATACAACCAGAAGTAAATCTTCGCTTGCGAATTTGGTTTTTACTTTCCAGTAGTATTCTTTTGTTGTTTGCCGACCCTCTAAAAATCATTTGGGTTGCATTACGTCTTATATATCTAGCAATATTTCTGTGATGACCAGTACCTGTATTACGAGTTTTCTAACTATTTACTATCATAGTAAAGTAAATTTTCATGATAGCGATTTTAGTTCTTAACTTGGTTACATTAGGGATTAGAGTCGCTTATGTGACATATGTGTCATAGTTAAGTTTTGATTTACTATTTACGATATTATAAAGATGTCATGTTATCGACTCTAATCCCTAATGTAACAAAGTTAAGAACTAAAATCGCTTGCATAAAAATTTACATTTACTATGAAAGTAAATAGTGAAAAACTCATAATAGAGGTACAGGTAGTATATGGTTAATTTTTATTTTATTTTATTTGTATATTTAGGCTTACCAACAATTATTTACAATAAAAAAAATATAGTTATACATGCACAATAATAAGATAACAGTGTAACAATTACTTAAAGGTAAACACCACTTATACTATAAAAGTAACTAAGAGAGTAAGCTCACGCATGTTACAATTAAATTACTCCAGTATAAGTAAACAGTTGAGAAGAAATTTGTTTTTAGAAAGTTGCCTTGATTATGTAAGAAATCTATCAGCCACAGAGATGAACAAACAGTGCATCTTTTTCTCGCTTATATATGTTTTCACAAGGGAATACAAATTAGCACTTGTGTGAGCCTAGCTGGTGACACACCTTTAGAGGTCAGGTAAAAGGCAATGCTGTATGAAGCCGAGACTAAATAGTAAGTTAAAACGCACTATCAAATACGACGGTACGGTTGGCGCAGTCGTCGAGAGATCGACTCTGTGCTACGTGCCGCGGGGTTGATTCTCGCACGGAATAAATATTTGTATAATCTATAAATAGTTGTTTCGGGTTTGCGTGTTTGTATATGTGAATATATGTATATGTTTGTAAACGCACCCACGATACAGGAATTATTAATAGTGCGGGAAAAAGTTATCAAAAAAAAAAGTCGTGGCTTTTAAAGTCTTTTAAAGTCAGAAAACTAAGACAAAAAAAAAACCTCACATGTTAAACCATATTTATCCGCCTTTCATACTCTGTAAGTTGAAACACTGTTTTTCCGTAGATAAACGAAAATGTTGGCGCGTGAAAAATGGATTCCACAAACAAATCAAGTGACGCGATTCGATGAAATTGGGCATCAAAGCGTACAGGGCACAGGGGATATTAATACACACCAGGGGAGGTGACAACAACGTAAGCCTATCTGTTTATACGATACAGTATAGATCTACCCTTGATTTGTTTCAGCATAATTTCAGGTTCGGTCATACTGATGAGATTAGAAAATACTTTGCATGTATGTATAGTGGAGTCTATTATACATCAACAAAAAGCTGATGGCTTTATTAAATTTACTGAAATATAGAAATGAGTATATAATAATAAACAAATGCATGAGTATGTTATAATAATAAGTAATGTAATTTGTATTCTTGCTTTCAGGCAGAATACAGTGACATTTAGGCTATAAGATCTTACCTTAGTAATATTAATGTATTTCTAGCAAATAAACGTTTGATTAGATTTAATTTGACAAATTTCTAGTAAATAAATCCAATAACACGAACCCACGTGAGCATCGACCCCAATACCTCCAATTCACTGGATAAATAGGTTCAGTATATTAGGGGAAGGGTTAAGTAGAGATCTACTATTGTATACTCACATTTGGCCAATGCTGTTATTGAGTCCCATGTAATAGGGGGCGAGCTTACCAGGCACAGTTACAAATTCCGTGCTGCTGCTGAGAATTTCCATACAGTAAAATCCTATAATACTTTGCCTGACCCGGGAATCGAACCCAGGACAAAGTATAAAAAGTTACAGAACCTTATAATATAAGAATATTAGATTTGTATAAATTATAATGAAACCTACAACGCTGCCCACGACTTAACATTAAATGTAACATAAATATTAAATAGTTGCTAGAGGATTCATAGCCGTACATATGCCATATATAGAAGAGCAGAAAAAATAAAAATGTCGAATACAAAAGGTTAAAAAAAGAAAAAAACGATATATTAATTTAACAAAGAGCTGAGGTTTTTAAATCTGCAAAACTTGTAGTATTGTAGTATTCAATTGAAAGAAAAAAGCGAGAATGTTCGCAAGAAATCAGTAGATCTAATGAGAATAAGGTGATCTCAACAACAGCATCGTGCGTCGTAGTACCCTGCACCCAAGTGTGTCCCTGTCCTGTATGGGAACAAACATTTGTTTAGTCCAAACTATAACGATGTTTGTTTGGAGCTTAGATGTTGCCTATTTGTGTATACAGGGAGAATTTTTCAAGTGGGCGTGGACGGCCAAATCCAAAACTATAAGGAATAGCGAAAAGTATTCAAAGGAATCTGGAGCTTGATTTTGATGAAAACTAAAACTGCATCATTGGATTTATGAAAAATCAATATTCATAGCCAGAAATGAGCTCATTAATTTTGAAATAAAGTCACATTCTGTATTATTGAATCCGATAGTGCTAATAAGGATACAATTCTAGGAAGTAATGGCATTGGCCACAGAACAGATGCATTGGCAAAGGAGTGACACTCATAAAGGAAGCCGTAATGTAGGTTAAATAAATGGTTAGATACTCAATTTATTATTAGTAGTTCAATAACAGTGCAACAAAAAACCCATTAGCTAGGTTAAAACACGGGTATTTAAGGAACAATTATTTCAAAATGTCGTAATTATCTAATTATACTGTTTTCCTGCAATAGCAAATGCCATTTATAATAGTGTGGATCGTGTAAATGGATATAACAACAAAATAAAAAATCGTAAAAGCTCCTTTAAATTATTATTCAGATAACCAGTTGACCTAACAAGATGTAATTAATAGAATCTAGATACTAGAATATTTTTGTTAGCGTCTGAAACTAACGATAAAAATATTTATTCATAATTACTTATATCTGAATAGAGACGAATAATGAACCCACCACCCACCCGTATCATAACTTAAAGTACCTATTTATAGCACCCCTCTTTCAGTAACTCACAGTAGCCTCGAGCAACATCGAAAATTAAATATCAACACCAAGTTGTTACAAAGAAAAGGTTATTATAATACAGACAGGTGCCCAAGCACTAGCTAATGAACTTTGGTTTAAACAATTAATTCAAGATGGCTTTCCTGACAAGCAGAACACAGGCTTTAAGCAGTCAATAACAAATGAAACCTACATAAGAGAGCGACGTCTAACAAAATACTGAATTTCGTGTCATTACAGGCGTGTTCACGCAAGCGCGCGTTTCCAAGATCCATAAATGTGGAAGGGCGATGATATATAATCATATTAGGTACTAATTTTGATACCTAACCTTTTTTCATCTGTCCAATTTTATACCTACAAGCTGTTGCGGTCTATTTTCTGACTGAACGTCTCAACTTCGCCTAATAGTATGAAACTAATCAGACTTATTGCAGTACTGTAAAATGGTCAATGATACGGAATAAAGTGGATTTATAGTATTGTAGTGAACAAGAAAGTGAAGAAAAACATTGAAGAAGGCACTTATGTTGAGATTTGTATTATGTCATAAGTTAATGTTGGATAGTAGAAACCATAGTTACTGTCACATTGGACTTGTAAGCTAAAAACATAATGTCCTGCAAATTATATTCTTACTTACTTAGGGTGGTAAAGCAATTTCTTGTCTCATTTTATAGGCTATACTTTCATATTTAAACTTTGTAGTAAAGCCAAATCTACCACCTGCATGGACTATCCTTAAATGACCAAATCATTCGAACTAGATTTCGATCTAGATGGCTTTGAACTAAATAAAAATAAAATACTTTTAAACTGTCAATTCAAAATGGCGCATCAAATAGATAACTTCTTCGGCATCACAGAAATTAAAGACTATAAAAAGCTTTGGCGGCAATTGTTCTCGGAATTTTTGGGAACATTTTTGTATTTGGCCTTAGTGCTATCTGCGGGTATAGCTCACGGTACGAATAATCCTACAGTTGTGATAGCTCTGGCCAATGGTTTGATCGTTGCTAGTATAGTACAGGTATTTGGCCACGTGTCCGGCTGCCATATAAATCCAGCTGTAACGTTCGGGGCTTTGGTGTGCGGACATATTAAGCCTTTGAAAGCTGTCTGCTACATTATAATGCATGTTACCGGCAGCATTGCAGGTGAGATGTTATTAAATGTAGTCGTTTTTAGCAATTACTGGTGGCGTGGTTAGCCACAGTGGCGTAGCAATTATCATTCACCACATATACCAGATTTGATTCCCACACAGAACAAATATAATATTTGTATGATTTACAAATAGTTGTTTCGGGTGTGTGTGCAATGCCGTAAGCATAGGTTTGCATGTGGGATGTATGTTTGTAAAGGAAACTGTACCCACGATACACGAGAAAATATACTGTGAGGCAAATGTTTATAACAAAAATATGATAGAGAGTTGCATTATGAAATAGAGAATAGTGAGAGTATATAACTTAACAAAGTACTTAAACTAAGACCAAACCTCATCGTAAGTATGTTAAATCATTTGGCTTCTTCACATAGGCACCAGTGAATGTGAACATATTTTGTATAAAATGTATCTACAAGTTTTGAGGAGCTCTTCATATTTTAAGTGAAGCTTAATTGACTCCCATCTAATTGGATGTCTCGGACTGGAGCAGACGTCTTAGCAGACATAATTATATCTTAATTTCAAAACTGATTAAAAACGAATTATGTTATAGTGACATAATATGATTTTTTTAAATCTTATGATCATACTGATGAGCTAGCCATTGGGGTTAGGATATACGTATGTAGGGAAGTTCGGATGACATTGAATAATAAACTGACTGACGAAGGACACATAGTCCTTTTAAGGTCCCATTAAGGGACCACTTGCTCAATGCAAAAAGTATCCTTACCAAAACTCCATAGGAAAATGACCCTTCATCAATAAATACGCGTACTATTGATTAACATATCTCCTTTCCAGGTTCAGGAGTCGCATACGTAGTTTCAGCTGACACAATACGTGGTAACCTTGGAGCCACAATCCCTTATCAATACTCCACAAATGACCAGACCTTCCTCTTGGAATTCCTGACGACTTTCCTCCTAGTTGCCGTCGTTTTAAGCGTTGTTGACACCAATCGGGGAGCAAGAGGTCTTGGGTCTTCATCTTTGGCTATAGGGTTATGTATATCAGCCTGCTTATGCTCCAGTCTGCCTTATACTGGGTCCTTGAATCCAGTGAGGACCTTAGGACCAGCAGTTGTTATGGGTATCTGGGATTTCCATTGGGGGTACTGGGCAGGGCCCATAATGGGCGGGCTTTTGGCTGGATTAGTATATAGATACGTTCTTGGAGTTTACCGTAGGGAGTATGATTTGGAAGAACAATAAACTATTGTTTTCAATTCAAAAGTTGTGTGTTTATTCGACCTTTCTGAACAAGCCCCATTTTTTGTTTTAAAATTTTCAAGTTTTACCCACTAAAATTAAGTGGCTGATTTCAACACTAGAGGCTCCAGGATAGGCAGACACTGTTTACAAAAACTGTTTCAAAAAATCATTTTCTTCACTTTTTGGTACGACTGAAAATACATCGTGTAAATTCAATATGTTACATCTGGGTAAGAGTGCAGAAAAACGTATAACATATTGTAAATATTGTTTGTTTTAATAAGTTATATCATTATTGTCTCGATATCAATAAAGTCCTAACATTTAAATCCCTTTTCATGGGTGGTCTGCACACGTGTTTTTCATGATTATTATTTATTTATATGGGGCGCATGGGCTAATGTTCAACATAAGGTACCTATCTACGAACTATCTATGTCTCCCACGATCATTGACGGTTCATAATTCATTACTGAGACTTCTCATTCTGCTCACCCCACTACAAGAACAAAGAAAACATAATAAACAAGACAAACTCACAAAAAGTTTATAAATGTTTCATGCGCCCCGACAAACTCTTGTTTAGTCCGACGCGGAATTTTCCGAATGATTAGTTTAATTAGTCGAGATAAATCTCCTCTGATGCCGTCGAGATAAACTCTGAGATACCTCGTTATCTGTACTTTGTTCTTTTAATTCGAGATGAACAAAAATATAACGTGGAAAGAAAAAATACTGAACTAAAACTGTCTGCCTCATTAGTTTAGTGGTCGCAGGTGCGACTGCTGAGCATGAGGCCTTCGAGGGGTTCGATTCCCGGATCGGGCAAAAAGTTATTGGGTTTATCTCTATACAAAAGTCTCAGTAGCAGCACGGAGTCTGAAACTGTGCCCAGTAGATGGCAACAGGCTTTCCTTATTACATGAAACTCAATAATAGCGTCGGCCAAACGTGGGTGTACAATAGTACAGGTAGTAGGCAGAGGGCCTAACCCTTCGGGAAATACAGGCGTCATGCTACGAAAAATACGTCCGTAGTACATTAATTCATTTTGCAAATGTTTTTGTTCGTCTTGTAAACCAATTCTCGGTTGATTAGCAGGCCATAAAGGTTTTCTATACAAGGGTGTTTTATCCCTGAAAACACCGTTACTTCATGAAAACAAGATACGCGCTTTTTTAACCTTTATCCAATGTAAAGAAACAACTCGACTACACATGTCACGTAGGTAGATTAAAGTATAAACGATCGCGTTCGCAGCTCCCTGTAAACGCTATTAAATGCATGTACTATATCGAAGAGCAATTGATTGAAAAGTGCGAGGTTTCACAGTCTACAAGCGTTAGAGCTTAGATTAGCACACTATATACCTATTGGACTTTTTAATCAGCATCACAGCACGTTCTATTCGATAGTTTGTTGAAACTTAAACTCAAAGTCAAAATTATCACTAGGCAATTTCGGTCGGTTTTACGTAATGGTGAAGCGCCGTTAGGAAACTTGCACACCTGAGAGGGCTCCATAATGTTCTCAATGGTGTATCGTTAACTTTCGTACCGTTGGAGTCTCTACTGACGCATTCATACATATACAAGATATCATCATCATCATCATCATCAGCCAGAAGACGTCCACTGCTGAACGAAGGCCTCCCCTAAGGGGGGAGGGGGGGGGGTTACCATAATCCCCAAGCTTGGCAGGCGGCTTGGGGATCGCAGTGGCTCACCGATTAGTGAGAGGACGCTGCTGCCCGTCCTCCGGTGTCTGGCGAGTTTTAAGACGTACCCGGGTAGATACAAGATATACAACTAGAATATTTCGTTATTTAGTTTTAATTCCCCCAAACTAGTTCAAGCTCGGGTGCATGCAGCACCGTCCTCCTGCCCGCAAGTATATGCACATGCAGTGTGATTGATTTAATGTAACATGCAACCCAAACGGATGTCCATCCATTCCTGCATGTCATATAATCGTAGAATAACAAGAAGTTAGAATTTCGTTGGGTCGAACACACGATAGGCAAGTTTAGAGCGATGGTTTGCCTGAGTGTGGATTCAAATCACGCTCAAGTCAGTCATTTTTCTAGTATTTTTTGTAATATAAATATAAATTTTGACGGCACGGTTGGCGCAGTGGTTGAGAGATCGACTGCTGCGCTAGGTGTCGCGGGTTCGAATCCCGCACGGAACAAATATTTGTATGATCTACAGATAGTTGTTTCGGGTCTGGTTGTGTGTGCATGTGACATGTATGTTTGTAAACTGTACCCACGACACAGGAGAAATCCTAGTGTGGGGCAACGTTTTTTAAAAAACTAAAAAAAAAAACTAAAAAAAACTAAATTTAAATATTTATTTGCATACCAAGTGTACTATATAGGTCTCAATAGTAAACTCGTCTCTAGAAAATAATAAGTTAATTTATAATAATAAATTAACGGGTAATTTATATACCTTTTACTGATACTTTTCTAATATTAACCTAATATAATAATAAAAGAAAGCTTGCTAATTCCATAATAGAAATTGTTAGTTTAAATTATGAGGTTGGTTTCGCCGCATTAATTTTATTTTATTCATGTGTTGTATGCATTTATGTGTTTATTGAATGTATGTGTGTAAATGTATGTGTATTTAATATAGAAATAATTATAGTTTATTGTAGTCTTGACCTCTCGCTCTCTTGTCAATGCATTAGCTACTGTCTATTACTCCACCTAATTCAATGAAAGCCATACTCCAATACGATTCAATTACTATAGAGATATTGCCTCCTAATTTCATTAGAATCAATTACTATCAAACTCAAGACACAATAAGCATCTATTATGTCATCACCAGCCCGTATTTGTAACTGCGAAATTGAGAATTTAATTATGCTCTACTGATTTTATACGCTAGTTACAAGAAAAATGATTTTTCTTTTCTGAAAATACGATGCATAAGTAAAATATCACCTGTGTCGTGAGTCTCTACAGTTTACAGACATAAATGTTAGATACACAGATTGCACACCTTGATTACGTCAGAAAAATCTGACAGCCACAACGACAAACAAACAGTGCATCCCTTTCTCGCTTATATATGTTTACTTAAGAGGATAGGGAATAGCATGATGATTAGCGCCAGCGACTGTCACATTGTTGTTACATAATACGGCCTTTACACTACCAAAATATTTATTAGGTGCGTGTAATCAAAACTACGAACCATAACACAGATCGTAAAAGCCTAAACTGATCGATGAGCGATTGCCCTATGCAGTCAAAATGGATCCCATTGGTAAATAACTGGTGACCACAACATGGTGGTGAATAATTAGTGACCACATCATTGTTTTAATGCGTAGTAACCAACGTATCTTTTTGATTAAATTGTTGACTGCCGTATTGGGTCGGTATCTAAACGCAACCATGGCTAACAAGACTATTTCTAGTTTAGGTAAAGTGTTACTAGATTTTCCTGTTCCTTAAAATTCTGAGTAGAACCCCGGGTTTCGAAATTGTACCCGTAATCATAAAATTGTTTAGTATTTTATGTACCTAGTATGTAGTTAAAACGTTGCCCCACACTAGGAATAATTCCTGTATCGTGGGTACGTTTACAAACCCATGCATATATATTCACATGGATATACACCCAAACCCGGAACAACTATCTGCAGATCATACAAATATTTGTTCCGTGCGGGAATCGAACCCGCGACACTTTGCACAACAGTCGATCTCTCAACCACTGCGCCAGCCTTGCCGTTAAGACTACAGGCGTGTCATTTTTTGTATGTTATAGGGTTGATCCTTTGATTTTATTGTTATATTATTAATCCACTATTTAAAACCTCTATACTTCTTACGGAATACTATTGAAACATTAAATCGTGTGTCCTAGATTCTCAGAATCGTATATTTTTTTTCTCATGTCGTGTGTTTTAAATAAAATTTCCAGGGAACAAGCATTATTTTTAATTCAAACTGTTTGCTACAACGTGAACCGCATCATTCTTACACGAAAGCTTTATCTTCGCTATTAATTATCGCTGGAAACATTTTCCCCTTTGTTTTAGTGTTAAGTAACAGTTTTATTCAGCTGTTAGTTACCTACAAAACTGTTGGCACACATCAGTTTTACTGCAGCTTCACTGTTACTACACTGTATTATTTAGAGGTGATATTATGTACAAGGTTATCGCGTGGGAGACAAAGTGAAGTATAGATATCAAGAAGCTACCGCACCTCTCCACAAATGGGTTTGACAGGTAACTGAAAGACCATGTCAGTCTCGCGATCACGGCAGCAACGAACACGAAACTACTGGGTACAGTTTACTGGTAGGCTACATAATCTAGTCAAGAGGATCGATGTTCAAATTAAAACAGCGTCAATACCAGCCAATATATGTATAAGTTCGGCCAACAAGCAATACTCGCCTTATCCATATACATTATATACACATAGGTACTAACAGATATCGATCGTGCATAACTTTTAATTGAGAAAGTTGACACACGAGACACGGAACAGTTTGGTCCCGACACTTCTTCATAAAACATTTTCAAAGCTTTGGCAGGAGGGTTTGGCTGAAAATCGTTTGCCAATCCCGGCTGCTCAGAAAGTAAAAAAAGATAGACGGTGCCTCATCACATTGCAAAGTCAACGCGCTTCAATATTAGCTTCAGTATACACGTATCACAATTGTATAACCAAATTCATAAATTATTTCCGAAAAGGAACAAACTGATTAATTATGTGATCATTCGTGTCCGGTTAGGCATCGCACCGCGTCTTGCACCCTGATACAGATTATCGTGGTACTCTCACCAATATAACGAGATAGTGATCTTACTTTAAGCGGATAAAATGCCTGGCGGGCGCATAAGGCCCCGAGCGACCCGCCCAGGGTCGCGAAAACCTAAAGTTGGCATAAGAAGTATTTTATTTCACACTGCGCAGTTTATTTTGAAGTGATCGCGCTACAAAGATTTTTTGCCTCTGTTATTTTGATCGAACCAGTCCATCAAGTCCATTAAGTAGGTACTGTGTACCATACTGTTTCATGGCATTGGTATATGCAGGTACACGTAGCTTTATACAAAATAAGGGCAAATGTTTTTTTTTTTTAATTATGTACCTCCTATAAAATATTCAATAATAAAACTGTACTTCAATAATTGATGGCTATCGAGAAAAAATCCGAGCAATGGTCCTAAAATGGGTTCGTTCTCTCGTTTTCATAATCATGATTGAAACGGGTCTCCAGGGACTCACAGAGTAAGAGGTAGCTGTCACTTTTGATGGCATATATGTATGTACTTAAATGATGAGGTATGAGTAGAGACCTAAAATGGTAGTGTTAGCTAACTCATCTTCAGTAGTCGAGTCATGTTTACGATATATTAAAAAATATTCTGTGACTTAACTAGGCAAAATTGATATACTTAATCGATAACGAACGCTGCGCTTATGAAGCTAAACTTATAAATCTTCATAATAAGGATGAAATAGCTAAACCTATCATAGGTTTCTTCTAAGTAGCACCACAACAGGTCGGTATAGGCTGAAAACTTCAAAGAACTTTGTCGTCTTACAAACCTTCAATAACAAAAACGTAGCATACAAAAAACCTGTGATATTGTGTATAAATAACATTCAATCGTAAGGATAATAACAAATACTCTCCATACATATATCTACACTATCAGAAAAGCGAAACGTCTTGGGCAAATAATAAAAAAATATTACATTGACTGAGCAAACTTATAGAATCCCAAGGATTTACTGTGAATCTAGGATGATTGATTTCTGCTGTCAATATTAATACATATAAGCGTAGTTAGGTATTATAAACCCTTTAGGTATTCCAGTATGAGTTTTTCTGTAAGGTAAGTCTCGGTAAATTGCAATAGTCTAGCTACCTATGATACAGTTTATAGTCAACCGCTGCGACGCTAGACATAATAGAGAGACGTCGCAACGCCGAACATAGGAGACATAAGCCGCGTATCCGGGTGAATGCCGCCGAAACTCCGAACATAATAAATAGACCTCGGGGCGCCTACCATAACAAAACAAACGTCATGACGACACCGAAAGTAATAGATAATGAAACGTCGCAACGTCAAAAAATTGACAATTGTTGCGACGGCGACGCTGGCCGTAATTAAAAGACGTCGCGACGCCAAACATAATAAACAGACGTCGCGACGCCAAACATAACAGACGTCGCGACGCCGAATATTGTAAACTGAAATCGTGACGCCAACAGTAAGAAAATCACGCCGGTTAAAACAGACATGTGATATGTTGCGACGCCGAAAATAATAGACAAATAATTAATGCCATGCTCATCGTAGATAAACGTAGCGACGCCGATCATAACGATACTATCCTAAACACAAAAAAAGTATTTAAACTCCATGATCTGCTCATACACAAGTACCTATTAGTATCCATACAAAATGATTACCTAATGTTTACTATACTGCTATATGTAACATTTCTCTTGTGACCTATTTCGTGGCGAAAGCAATTATCTAATTTGAAGCCTGGTGACGATAATACAAGGACAGCTGTCTGTGACAGGAATTTCTAAAATTTATTCCAATTAAAATTGTCTTTTTGGAGGTTCAAAGTTTGTAAAATCTTTCAACGCAGTCTGAATCTCGGTAAATTGCAATAGTCTAGCTACCCATGATACAGTTTATAGTCAACCGCTGCGACGCTAGACATAATAGAGAGACGTCGCAACGCCGAACATAGGAGAAGATTTATTCCAATTAAAATTCAGTCTTTCTGAAGGTTCAAAGTTTGTAAAATCTTTCAACGCAGTCTGAATCGCGGGCATTACTTTATTAGGTGTCTAAAATGACTTCTGCAATTTTGCAGGCCCTGTCCTATACCAAGGGGAAAGACTATAGACAAATAGTTATTTTTACGGACAGCAAAATTAACCTACAACATGTAGCTCGATGCGCCTCTGGTTGCATTGATAGCTTAGGACATTTTAAAAATCATTTTGAGTTTTATTAAAATTGGCGCAGAGCTGAAATTGCAATGGGTTCCAGCGCATGTCGGGGGAATGAGAAAGCGGATCGCTTATCAAAGTTGGCAGCGAATGAAGGTGTTGAATTGAATTTTTTACCAGATTATATGTAGAATATATTTCTAAATTTAAAAAAGAATGCTTTAATAATTGGCAAAATCATTTTAATCTAAATCTAAAGATAAAGGAATATGGTACAACACGATTCAGGGTGTGCTTTCTCTTAAACCCTGGTTTGACAGTAGCAGGCTGAGTAGAAGTTATGTCAAGTTAGCCTTAAGATTGCGTTCCGGACACTACCCGTCAGCAAAGTTTGCTTTCCTAATGAAAAAAGCAAATTCACCAAACTGTAATACTTGCAATGTGATCGAAGATGTCCAACATTTGCTGATGAATTTCAATTAAATATCCTAGAGGTGGGGTGAGCTCAAACAATTTTAGCAGAGCCAAAATCGGATATAGCAAAAAAAACTATGTCAACTAGTTTACTTCCTTGATTAAGATTTTCTTATCAATATAAAATTCGGCATTGGATTTTTGTAGATTGTATATTGTATAAGGCATGATGGGGTTGGCGTATCCCCCCAAATTAAATAAAGATCTAAAAAAATGACTTCTGTAATCCCTGCCATCTATGGTTTTACCTGATTACTTTTTGGTGCTTGAAACTTTTCGTTTAATTACTTTAAACGTTGATAGATGTCGCTACTAGGCTCTGTTCAATTTCTAATTGACTTGAAGCATTTATATATTTCAAAATATTTAAAAAGATATAATTTTTTATGAATAATAAGCGTCGGCTGGTAAATTAAATAATTGGGTATTAAAACTAAATACTTTCATAGTTACTAGTTTGTTGTGTTCAGTTTTTCATCCTTATCATTTCATTCAATTTCAGTCCTTCAGTCGCAATGACGTCAATGAAAATGACATTTCCTTTGTGACGTCTCTTGAATATTTAGTTTTCAGCGTTTTTCAGTGAGTTTTATGAGAAATCGATGAAGCATGTTATGTTCCGTTTTATAAAATCCAATAACAAAACCTGAAAATGGATACGCCCGGTGAATACGACGAAAGTGATTTCCCTATTTGGCAGGAACCTCGGTGCGAGCCTTTGGGTGCACCCAAGGAGACTTTATGTGATGAAAATACTCCCGAACAGGCTCAAGGTGACAGACTACACGCCTTAGAAGAAGAACAAGAGATCCTGTCATCATCTGTGTTCTCTCTGACGTCACATCTCGCGCAAGTAGAGTTTCGTTTACGACAAATTTTGAAAGCCCCGCCGGAAGAAAAAGATGAAATGCTAAAAGCACTCGAAGAGTTTACATCACGGGGAGTACCTGATTCTAGGGCCGCTCCTCAAGGAAGTTCGGGGGATGCATCATGCGGCGAATGTGTCGAGTTAGAACGGAAAATTTCACGACAGCGTACGAAACAGGCACACTTTATGGAAAGATTGAAAACACAACTGAAAGAATTGGAATGTTTCTCAGCAAACCCTGTCTCAACTAGTGACAGTAAACACAGGACATTGATCGATCATTTACGGAATGAAATAGACCAAAGCATTGAAGAGGGATGCCATCAACCACTTACAGCTGAGGAACTAAGACATCAGATTAACTGTGCGGTCCGCCAGTATGCAGACAAACACCTGTCCAAAGATGAAATCATAAGTAAACTACAAACACACATAGAAGACATGCAAAAATTCATAAAACTTATGAAAAATGAGGAACTAAAAAACACTAAACCAGCTCCTGAGGTAAAAAATGTTGGAAAGTCTGAGAAATTTGAGAAAACCTTTAACAAAAGTAAAAGTAATGATGATTTGAGAGCTGAAACTATAAACTTGATGAGGAAAGCATCAACATTGATACAAATATTTACTGTATCACAGTTTGGTTGCTCTTCTAATACTAATAAAAGGTATGAAGGAAAATCATCAACTATTGTTACACATTGGGGTAATTTACGGGCAAGACTTGAGATGTCAATTGATGGAGTGCTTCATTTAGTGTCAAGAGAGAGACCATCTCACACAATGATAGACAATTATGACAGTGAATCTGAAGAAGGTTGCATTGTTATAAATGATGCTCCGCTTACAACCGCAGTCCGTAGACATTTAGCTATTAATATAAGAGACTTGTTACACCATGGACTCACAGGTCCTGAATCAAGCTCTCTTGTTCCTATTATTGGATGCTTTCCTGTACGTAGATCTTCCAGTTCCCATGCTGCACATATCTGGGAGTTGATACTCCGCTATTATGATTTGAATGATGGTGACAGATTTAACTCCACTCCGGCACGGAAATTAAGCCAAAGTTTTAACTTAGATATTGTTGGTGGGACAGCTATTACTAATAAGCAAAGTTTGTTAAGTGCTATTGGCAGCATTGTGGCTTCACATACACCATACAAAAGGAGTTATGATGCTCATTTCAAAGCTTTTATTTGTGCGGCATTGAACGCTCATAAACTCGTTATTTGGTTAAATATTATTTTAAAAAGCAGGTCTTTGATTGATGCTTACTATTCATCAACAAGTTATGTAGTAAATACTGGCTTCCAAGATGCTTTACAGAGTTTAGACCGTTTAACGCCGTACAATTTCGAATTACCTGTCGACCTTGCCGTGAAGCAATTCCAGAATATCAAAGATGTATTTATGTAGTTATATAAGTTTGTAAGAGACAATTTTATACATTATGTATGTATTAACACTTACTGAATGTGGCAAGATGCAATGGTATAAGAGATCAAAGTTACAAACCTCTAAAATGCGGCCTTTGGAACTAATTGGTTAAATTGGTATTTAGTATATGTAAATAACTCATTCCAAAAAATAAAAATTACTAATACATTGAAATGAAACTATGCTGGTCACGTCTGAGCAAGCTATGGGCTAAAACACACAGTGGCTCCCAAAATGTAGGAAACAACAGCGTGGCAGACCCAAAAGGAGATGACGAGATGAGCTAGACTGCTATGGAAAGAACTGGCCCCAAATCGCAATGGACCGGGATAGATGGAAAGAGGGGAGGGAGGCCTTTGCCCTGCAGTGGGACACAGGCTCATAATAATAATACATTGATAGAAAAATAATTTGGTCTTGTCTCCATGTCTCTCTAATTTACTACATTTTACTATACCTGTTTGCTTCCAATATTTACCCTAGCATCTTGCCACATGTACATATGAATGAGGCTTATGAAGTTATGATGCCTTCCACAATATCAGATCATGCTGTATGCATTTATTGTAGTCTAAATCTAGTCCATTTATAATCTGAATAAGTCATTAGAATCCACCTAATTAGGTATCTGTTAATTATGTATTTGTCACCTAGTGTTTAATTTGCTCTCTAAAACCTGGTGAAGCTAGAGGAATATTAAACCTACCAATTTGTAAATTGTGTATGTAAAGGTCTAGTGATTGTAAGAGCCTACTGAGTTTGAGATCTGAGGTTTGATTAGCAGGCAAGACAGTTTTATAGGATTTTAAGCTGGAGTCTCAAATTATTGTCTTGTGTATCAAAATTATTGTTACAATGCTCGTAGCAGCAATCATAAATTATTGCGCCTGTTACTTGCCGCCCCTGACTAATGATGCCAACAGTTAGGCAAAAATAAATTTAAGCCCCTTGATATAAGGTCCTTTTTAGCACTGTCATATTATATCATGTTACATACTCAAATTTGAAATTTATGTAAACGAGATAAGTTTTATTTTCCTTATGTGCTAGCATAATATGAGCACTTTGACTGTAATAGATAATATGATTATGACACTTATTCTACTCTTTTGAATACTTTGCTGAGGCGAAGATAATCGAGTAACACAGGTACCTTCCTGTAACTTTATTTGTACATCCTATCTGTTACAGTGTACCTGACGCCGACTGTACAAAAACTTCATTCCATAAATTAGTGACTTTATACATAAGTATAACTCCGAAAATACAATTAGTGTAATGTTATAAATAAAAATATATGAAATACATTCCAAACGGATCTCGTATTAAGAAATCGGGTGATAAAATGTTTAAACCAAAGTTGTAACTATATTAGTATTATTTGTGTATATGCCGTTATCATTATCGCTAATTATAATGTAGTTGAAGCATGCAATATGAGTTTAATTTTTATCCATATTTATGCCCCTTGGATCCAAATTGCAATGTACAAAAGAGGCCTTTGTCCTGCAGTAGGGCGATATTTATGAGTCATGATAATAAAAGAATAATAATGCCACTTCCATCGAATATTTTCATCACTTATGTTCTGTCAGCCTCAAAAAGATGTACATATACACTTACCTAAAAATGCTTGAAAATTTGAAATTGGTTACACCTTTTCCTTTATTAAGTGCTTGAATTTCGTTAAGTGTTTACATATTTTTGAGGCTGCCTGTACCTAATGAAAGAATTAACTAGGCAACAAGTCGGTACGCACCACGCTGTCGCTGTCCAAACGATAGGAGGACATGGTGATCACCACTAAAAAAGTCACGAAAACCGCGCCACTCCATCGAGGAGGGCAATGAATATACCTATTACCTTCTTACAAAAACGTGGTGGACGCTGGATGGTCGTCATGGCGTATCATCATAGTGATAGGCAAGGCCATAGTGCAGGCCATGCCCGATACCGATAATATGATTTTTTTAAATCATAAAAAAACGTGTGCGCTTGCCAAACAGGCGTCCGCCGCGTTCGATGCTGCGATTGTCGAACAATGTAGGTGGGTATGTAAGTGGAGGACCATTTAACGACCATCAAATATAGGTACATAATGACAAAAGTACCTATCTAAAGTTCCAAAGAATGCACCTAATCTACAATCATGCATTTTTTACTTACGTTTGTTCCTTCTGTATTTTGCTGCCGAAATTGTTACCGCTCGGTGATCAGATAGGTTCACATTCACTACACCATAATGTTTTCTGTGCGCACACTCAATAATTAGTTCATATTTTAAAGATGTAAGTTCGCGGGCTACCTAAAAGTTCAAATATCTATGTGTATGTACCATATATTTCCATGAAATATCTACTCGCATGAAGGTACGAGCGAGGGATGCGTTGTTCGGTGCTTGAAGGTCGTATGCAAAACCGAAGATAGGTACGAGACAACACAAATACATTTCCAACGAAATTAGCGATAGTCAAAGGTAACCAGCCAAGACGCGATATTAGAACCATAGATATAATATTCCTTTTTTTTTATCAATGATTAAATTTCAGCTTTCAGTGCTCGATATTTGAATGTAGAATTTGAAAAAAAGGTGTTCGGAAATCAAAGGTAAATTCGAATTCGAAACATCACTTTGAACCGATCGCACGGTTCTATTGAAAGCTCATTGAAAGTATTAAATAATTTTCAATTTCATAAAACGTATTATGTTACATTCTGGCACAATAATTTAGAGGTAAATAGCCCACGATGCGAGATATTCTTTCCAAATCAATAAAACAATGTAGGTACCTACGATATTATACCTTTATGTGGGTTCTAAAGGTCAGTGACTCGGTGCTCAAAACCGTCGTACAGATAGTGTCACAGTGGCAGCAAAATGTTGCCTGCAGGCTAGTGTGAATGATGTCGCTGCAGCTGCTGCATCGTTTCACTATGGCAGCCACAATATACGTGCATTCTCTAACAGATACAAGCGAGTGGTTGCGCGAGGTAAAGGCTGTGATGTCGTGTAGATTTCCCATCTCATACATAGATTGACGCCTTTCGCAAGAATGTTTAATTAATTCGACTAATTAACTTAGTTTACTCGCGCTTCCTACTGTGTGTTTCATATAACTAAGAAACTGTATAAAGGACAAAGAAATAAAAAGAAATATATAATCCTAAACTTCATTTATATTCTGAAATAATAACGCCTCAAATCAAATTTAACATACTTGTGTTGCAAAAAAAACAGTCACAGATAAACTACGTATAAAGAAATAAATTCACAATAACAATACGATACAATACAGGCGAGACGTTTCAAAACACGTACAAAGTGTATATTATACTTGATATAAATGCAAGTTACATTTAATTAAATTTATTTAAAACAGTACTTTAAGGGACAAGTTCACAGACCGATAGAAAACTGATCAAAAATAATAGCTAAAAATATTTTTTTATAATGATTAAGTCACATGTGCCAAATAAAGGAAAAGGTTGCCGTCATGTCGTATAAAGAGGTAAAGGAACTCGGACTGGAGAGAGAACTTTATCAGCTACACCAACAAGAGCCAGGCTCTTAATTAAGAAGAAAATAAGTCACTGCGCACAACGTTCATACCAAATTCGTGGTAAAAAAAAAAACAAACCTCTTAGACTAACATGTACGCCAAGTGTATAAGCAGCGTAACCTTACGTTCACACAGAGATCTAGTATAACAGGACCATTTTCGCATCCGTCGCTACTGGTTGATGTTCACACACATTCTGTTGGATCCATTTTTACAGGTGAGAATGCCGTACTATTTTTACTGTTCCTGGATTTATGTTGACAAAACAGAATGACTCATTTTATCAGACCTGTATATTTTACTGGATCCGAGATAGTGCCATGTATGTGAACTCGTTCATGCTACGAGATACTTCCCTGACAAAATTAAAATGGATCCGCTAAAAACGGTCTTGTATACAATTTGTGTGAACAAGCTTGCTGTGCGATATTATTACTTGACCGAAATACCATATGCCATCAAATCAAATATATCAGAAGAAGTACTGATATAGTATGGTATACATTTTGAAAGTATTGACCGTGTTGTTTAGAAAACTGCAATGCGCATTACAAATATTAGCAACATTAGGATCAGAACAGTTAAAGTCAGAGGTTGGTTGATGGTGTTATTTAATATCAACCAATCTACCATTATTATTAAACGTATTATATTATTCGGTTTTTCATTTCTAAAAAGCCTGACTATGAAACCGCTGAGATGAATGAAATGGCAGTGTACACTAAGAGTGAATTCACGACTCTGTGTTGGATTTTTTCAAACATTAGTTATTAAATTATCCGTGAACTTGGCCCTAAACAGTTTTACCTTGTCATCAAAATGATTTTCGTGTATTTACGTACTTTGGCAGTATAATTTCAAAGCAGAATTGACACTGGAATTTTTGCCAAACAGATGATTGATTGAATTCTAACACAAAACTGCTTTGCTCTTTCCGTAGGTTGTTGGTGTTGTTTACTTGGGTCCTAGCATGTTTTCTGGCTTGACCCATTGGTCGAACTGTTCGGCGGTTAGGATTCCTAGCTTGATAGCTGTGTCTTTCAGTGTGCCTCCCTCTTTGTGGGCTGTCTTGGCGATCATTGCGGCCTGGAATAAGAATGAATACGGTAAGTAGGGTGTAATAGATACTCAGTTCCTACTCTTACTCGTCAGACAACTCAAGAAGATATTTTAGAGGTGAATTCGTTGTACACATGAATCACCCAATTTAAAAAGTTGGGAGTGTATGGTGAACTTATTGATATCATTTTAAAATCTTTTTAGAAAGATTTACTAGTAAATACAACAGTATTTATAAAGCCCTCATGTCGCTATTTTTTGCCGGTAAGCATTTGGCAAATTTTTATTTCCTAATTTTATGTATAACGACGTAATAAATAACCAATTTAAAAATGGTCACAACATAATTGCCATAATGAGCACGCTTGTCAGGGGGCTAGTGATGGCAGAACATAGTCTAACCTTGTCGTAACCGATGTGTGGGTTGAGCGCGGTCACCAACATGAGCGACTCGCGCATGATCTTGTTGATCGTGGCAGTGTTGGCCGTGATGCCCGTAGCACAGTTCTTGTTGAAGGCTTGGCAACCATCACCTGGAATTAGATTCAAAGTTTTATTATTCTATCTAGTTTCTTAAGACTTTTCCACATCAAAAATATTATTATTTTATGGAAAAAAAATCTCTTAATTAGCGTATTACTTTTGTAATAAACAGTGCATAGTCGTACATTATAGCAGGATAACTACACAGGTAGCCCATGTCAGTCGCTTTGACATCGATGCAGCCGTTACGCTATGTGGGGAAAAGCTTGTCATCTTATACACTGGAACTAAATTATAAAAAAGATTACCTACCTTACCTTAACATTAGCTTATAAAAAAAGACCTAGATAGATGAGCTGTAGGTCAGAACAGGAGAGTCCTATATGCCTGATAGAATAAGTTTAGCTCACCCAGTAGCCTGATGGAGCGCAGCACGTTGGCTACCATCATAGTTTTGAAGACGTTGAGCTCAAAGTGTCCGTTGCTGCCGCCGACGGTGCAGGCCACGTGGTTGCCCATCACCTGCGCCGCGATCATGGTGAGCGCCTCGCACTGCGTCGGGTTCACCTTGCCTGCCAACATACAACTCAAACGTTACGACCATTCTAATCGACCTCGCGGTTCACCGCCGAACATGAAAAGCTGCAAACTATATGAACGATGGATACTTTGCGTTCCTCTAATTTCACTGTCTGTTCTTGGCTATCACCCAGAACACGTACAGTCAGCATCAAAAATAAGTATACACGTAGCGAAATTCAAACGCTTTTTTAAGGAAAACTATAGGTTAAAATCATAAAATTTTAAATGATTGTGTATTTTTATGTATCTGCAGATACTATGTGAAAAATTGGGCAAATTTTCAATCACTATTTCTTCTAAAAAACGCTTTTGAATTTCATTAAGTGTATACATCTTATTGATGCTGTCTGTACGTTTGCACATAGCCATCGACAGATGAAATAATAGAATGTCGACCACGCCGACCGTGAATAACAGAATTCTAGTACCACTAACACATATAATAAACCTTAATGAATGTCACGGGAAACTTCAGCTAGCCTTCAGTAGTTGGCTGGAGTCAATTAGAGTGGCGTTACGCAGAGGTCTATGTCCAGGGTTGATGTGCGTAACTTCGTAACGACGGCACATCAACATAGTGTATGTATGGTCTCACCAGGCATGATGGAAGATCCCGGCTCGTTTTCGGGCAGCATGAGCTCGCCCAGACCACAGCGGGGACCCGACGCCAGCAGTCGGATGTCGTTGATGACCTTCATGAGCGAGCAGGCGACGGTGTTTAACGCTCCTGACACTTCCACCATAGAATCGTGGCAGGCTAAAGCCTCGAATTTGTTGGGTGCAGTCTCGAATGGAATGCCTGTGAAAACAATCATTATCATTTTTTTAATTTGTACAATTTTTTAATTTTCCGCGAAGCCGATGCGCGTGTTGAGGCCGGTGCCGCCCAGCGCCAGGAATATGTAACTAATAGGTACCAGTGAGGGAGGCGATCTCTGCGGCGCACTTCTCCGCGAAGCCGATGCGCGTGTTGAGGCCGGTGCCGACGGCGGTGCCGCCCAGCGCCAGGAATATGTAACTAATAGGTACCAGTGAGGGAGGCGATCTCTGCGGCGCACTTCTCCGCGAAGCCGATGCGCGTGTTGAGGCCGGTGCCGACGGCGGTGCCGCCCAGCGCCAGGAATATGTA
The DNA here is from genome assembly GCA_947562105.1 of Shargacucullia verbasci. Lineage (NCBI taxonomy): Eukaryota > Metazoa > Arthropoda > Insecta > Lepidoptera > Noctuidae > Shargacucullia > Shargacucullia verbasci. The sequence goes on along the minus strand of OX387294.1, from coordinate 12,746,362 downwards.
ACTAATAGGTACCAGTGAGGGAGGCGATCTCTGCGGCGCACTTCTCCGCGAAGCCGATGCGCGTGTTGAGGCCGGTGCCGACGGCGGTGCCGCCCAGCGCCAGGAATATGTAACTAATAGGTACCAGTGAGGGAGGCGATCTCTGCGGCGCACTTCTCCGCGAAGCCGATGCGCGTGTTGAGGCCGGTGCCGACGGCGGTGCCGCCCAGCGCCAGGAATATGTAACTAATAGGTACCAGTGAGGGAGGCGATCTCTGCGGCGCACTTCTCCGCGAAGCCGATGCGCGTGTTGAGGCCGGTGCCGACGGCGGTGCCGCCCAGCGCCAGGAATATGTAACTAATAGGTACCAGTGAGGGAGGCGATCTCTGCGGCGCACTTCTCCGCGAAGCCGATGCGCGTGTTGAGGCCGGTGCCGACGGCGGTGCCGCCCAGCGCCAGGAATATGTAACTAATAGGTACCAGTGAGGGAGGCGATCTCTGCGGCGCACTTCTCCGCGAAGCCGATGCGCGTGTTGAGGCCGGTGCCGACGGCGGTGCCGCCCAGCGCCAGGAATATGTAACTAATAGGTACCAGTGAGGGAGGCGATCTCTGCGGCGCACTTCTCCGCGAAGCCGATGCGCGTGTTGAGGCCGGTGCCGACGGCGGTGCCGCCCAGCGCCAGGAATATGTAACTAATAGGTACCAGTGAGGGAGGCGATCTCTGCGGCGCACTTCTCCGCGAAGCCGATGCGCGTGTTGAGGCCGGTGCCGACGGCGGTGCCGCCCAGCGCCAGGAATATGTAACTAATAGGTACCAGTGAGGGAGGCGATCTCTGCGGCGCACTTCTCCGCGAAGCCGATGCGCGTGTTGAGGCCGGTGCCGACGGCGGTGCCGCCCAGCGCCAGGAATATGTAACTAATAGGTACCAGTGAGGGAGGCGATCTCTGCGGCGCACTTCTCCGCGAAGCCGATGCGCGTGTTGAGGCCGGTGCCGACGGCGGTGCCGCCCAGCGCCAGGAATATGTAACTAATAGGTACCAGTGAGGGAGGCGATCTCTGCGGCGCACTTCTCCGCGAAGCCGATGCGCGTGTTGAGGCCGGTGCCGACGGCGGTGCCGCCCAGCGCCAGGAATATGTAACTAATAGGTACCAGTGAGGGAGGCGATCTCTGCGGCGCACTTCTCCGCGAAGCCGATGCGCGTGTTGAGGCCGGTGCCGACGGCGGTGCCGCCCAGCGCCAGGAATATGTAACTAATAGGTACCAGTGAGGGAGGCGATCTCTGCGGCGCACTTCTCCGCGAAGCCGATGCGCGTGTTGAGGCCGGTGCCGACGGCGGTGCCGCCCAGCGCCAGGAATATGTAACTAATAGGTACCAGTGAGGGAGGCGATCTCTGCGGCGCACTTCTCCGCGAAGCCGATGCGCGTGTTGAGGCCGGTGCCGACGGCGGTGCCGCCCAGCGCCAGGAATATGTAACTAATAGGTACCAGTGAGGGAGGCGATCTCTGCGGCGCACTTCTCCGCGAAGCCGATGCGCGTGTTGAGGCCGGTGCCGACGGCGGTGCCGCCCAGCGCCAGGAATATGTAACTAATAGGTACCAGTGAGGGAGGCGATCTCTGCGGCGCACTTCTCCGCGAAGCCGATGCGCGTGTTGAGGCCGGTGCCGACGGCGGTGCCGCCCAGCGCCAGGAATATGTAACTAATAGGTACCAGTGAGGGAGGCGATCTCTGCGGCGCACTTCTCCGCGAAGCCGATGCGCGTGTTGAGGCCGGTGCCGACGGCGGTGCCGCCCAGCGCCAGGAATATGTAACTAATAGGTACCAGTGAGGGAGGCGATCTCTGCGGCGCACTTCTCCGCGAAGCCGATGCGCGTGTTGAGGCCGGTGCCGACGGCGGTGCCGCCCAGCGCCAGGAATATGTAACTAATAGGTACCAGTGAGGGAGGCGATCTCTGCGGCGCACTTCTCCGCGAAGCCGATGCGCGTGTTGAGGCCGGTGCCGACGGCGGTGCCGCCCAGCGCCAGGAATATGTAACTAATAGGTACCAGTGAGGGAGGCGATCTCTGCGGCGCACTTCTCCGCGAAGCCGATGCGCGTGTTGAGGCCGGTGCCGACGGCGGTGCCGCCCAGCGCCAGGAATATGTAACTAATAGGTACCAGTGAGGGAGGCGATCTCTGCGGCGCACTTCTCCGCGAAGCCGATGCGCGTGTTGAGGCCGGTGCCGACGGCGGTGCCGCCCAGCGCCAGGAATATGTAACTAATAGGTACCAGTGAGGGAGGCGATCTCTGCGGCGCACTTCTCCGCGAAGCCGATGCGCGTGTTGAGGCCGGTGCCGACGGCGGTGCCGCCCAGCGCCAGGAATATGTAACTAATAGGTACCAGTGAGGGAGGCGATCTCTGCGGCGCACTTCTCCGCGAAGCCGATGCGCGTGTTGAGGCCGGTGCCGACGGCGGTGCCGCCCAGCGCCAGGAATATGTAACTAATAGGTACCAGTGAGGGAGGCGATCTCTGCGGCGCACTTCTCCGCGAAGCCGATGCGCGTGTTGAGGCCGGTGCCGACGGCGGTGCCGCCCAGCGCCAGGAATATGTAACTAATAGGTACCAGTGAGGGAGGCGATCTCTGCGGCGCACTTCTCCGCGAAGCCGATGCGCGTGTTGAGGCCGGTGCCGACGGCGGTGCCGCCCAGCGCGAGGTAGTGCAGTCGCGGCAGGGTGGAGCACACGCGCTCGATGCCGAACGTCAGCTGCGTGGCGTAACCGCTGAACTCCTGCCCCAGCGTCAGCGGCGTCGCGTCCATCAAGTGCGTCCTGGAATACGAACACATCAAATACTTTATATACCAATGAAAAAGATAATACGCATTATTATATTTTAGGCAGACTGTACCTTTTATATTGGCCGTTTCTTATCTACTTTGATCTGTATGTTATCTGTATAAAATCATAATCGCGCGCATGCCCGACACTACTCAGAATTGGTCTCACTCGATAAGGGTTTCAGCTCGAGAATTCTCGAGGAATATGCTTTAGCCGAGACGAAAAAAAAATCTCAACGCCTCGAGAACTCGAGAAATCAACTCCGTGCGCTAGGTAACTAAAAAAAACACACAGTTGACATACTATGCTCAAATAAAAAAAAACTGTAATTAAAATAATAATTTATAAATATAAAAGCCATTTTTAGTTTAAGTTGATAGGAAAATGTTTGTTTTGTTAAACAAGTTTTTATAGTTATCCAAATATGTCCTAGTAATTTTGTTGATTTAATTTTAATAATTATTGTTTATTTTATTAAAGACTGTTGTACATTTGGAAACTGGTAGGGACCCAACAATTATAAAAAAGTTAAGTACTACCCTACTCTTTACTTTTTATATAGACCGACCGAGTATAGTTTGTTTAGTTTATTGTTTGTTGTTGAATTGTTAATTAATAAGTGTAATTTATGGTAACTAAAAACTTACCATTTGATTTAATTGATCTCTCATCTATCAGTTTAATTTGTAATACAGCAAAAATTTGAAAATAACAATCTTTTATTAAAAAAAATCAAAATTTCTCGAGAAATCCTCGTCGAGCATTCACGTGCCTCGTGCCTCGAGAAATAAAAAAGGTCGAGTAACCAGAAACCCTACACTCAATACTAATTTAGTAATTTAAATGGTCACAATGTGATATTGATGATATTTAAAATAACATAACCACGTAATATTTTTTTTCATTTTGTTTCTCATCTCTAAAATTACCATAATACAGTAGCATTACAATCACTCACAGGATTTACCATAAAACAAGCGATACGCAAATAAAAAGCAAATTAAATAATGTGCTGGACACTGAACGATTCGTGGATAGCCGTTGATACGTGTTAGGTAACGATGTACCGACCTGCCGATCTTGATGATCTTCTCGTACTCCTTGGCCTTGGCTTCCAAAGTGTCCCGGAGTGCTACGAGACCGGGCATGAGGCAGTCGCGCAGTTCCATGGCCACGGCGACGTGCATAGCCGTAGGGTATGTGTCGTTGGAACTCTGTGACTTGTTCACGTGGTCGTTGGGATGCACAGGGTCTTTGCTGCCTAGTTTGCCGCCCAGGAGTTGGATAGCACGGTTAGCGATCACCTGAAAGTTATCGTAAACAATTATCTAAGTGCTTAGCCCTTATCATAATCATCTAACGTATGTAGTTATTAGTAAGCTGTATCAATAACCGAAATTGTGCGTGAATATTATGCGTTCGTCATAAATGTTATTTATTATGTACTAAGTATTTTTGTTGTAAATAATTCCAAATTTTAGAAAGAAAAATGGATACTTAAAACCTTTAAAGCTTGCAACAGGATATATGTAAAAAATCTGGAACTCATGCGACAAAGTTAAAGGCTATACATTAATAGGTTACCTCATTTGTGTTCATGTTGGATTGTGTACCAGAACCGGTCTGCCAGATGACGAGGGGAAAATGTCCCTCTTTGTATAGCTTGCCGGATATTACGTCATCGCACGCCTGCATTATGGCGTCCGCTAGAACAATTGTAGGTTAATTGCATTAGAGTCTAGTCATAAGATTTATTTTATCTTAAATAATATGTACACTAGGATTTTCTCCTGTATCATTGGTCCGTTTACAGACACAAATACATACATCTCATACAAGGAATAACCGACTATAGGTCTTTAAAATATAAGGTTATGTGGAATCGAACCCGCGAGGCAGGTGTAGGGCAGAAAGGCAATCGTTTAACCACTGCGCCAACAATGCCGTCAGTGTTGTGTAGTCTTTTAAATTTGGTTGTTGTTTTAGACTGCTTACAAATTCAAAGATTTTTATTTCTACTAGGCCTTTGCAGGTAGGTATTATGCTTTTAAAGAGTGGAGAGTAAGTACACGGTTCCAAAAGTGGGTTGGTCCTATGGCGAAGTCAGAAGGCACCGGTAAGAAAAGCTCGAAAGATACGCTTTTCATGATTGTTTTATATAGTTTACTCTTTACTTGCGAGTTGTGGTGATATTGTTCCACAAGTTATAGCTAATAATAGCGTATCACCAACATTTAGTTATGTGGCTCCCAGTAAGAGTCAACTAAACTATCTGCCCATTACAACAAAGAATGAATAATAATCCCTTATTCACTTTTTATACAGTCCGTTATTCAGTTCTGTCAAGAGTGTGCTTATCAGAATCACCATGTGGTTTGGTCTTCTGATAGCAATATGTTATCTGCTGCAAAACAATGAATCAAAAGTACTTCAGTTAATCAGACTATTCGAGGTGGAAATCATTTACTGATTAAACGCGGGCGACTTCGCAAGGACCACTCGTGGTTAAAATTAGTTGTTGAAACTAAAATCTTACAGAACCCTACAACTGCCAACTGTTGATTCGCAACATTCCTTTTGTCTACCCCAAGAAAATAAAGAGGCCCTAGTGTAAGTTCCTTTTGACAAATTCGATTTAACGCATCGAACGCGTTCGGAGAGCACGAAACTGAACAATCGGAGCACCGAACGCGTACGATGCGTTGAATCGAATTTGTCAAAAGAAACTTATACTAGGGCCTCAGACAGTTAAAATTACGTATATTCTGAACAAATTCTCACCGACTTTCTTGTCCAGTCCGAATTCAATATTCACTTTAGCGGCAGCCTTTTTCAAGATACCGAAGGCAACGATGACTGGATACTATAAATAAACAAAATAAACAATTTAAAAAAAAAAAAAAAAAACTGTGGTTGGTAGATAGTTGTCAATTTGATGTAACCACTGAGTTCATTTTCCTGTTGTGTGTGGGAGCCACCACACACTACAGACTAAACAGCCGGCCGATACTTGCTCGATTTCAGTTTATACGAGAATCGAGTTGGATTAATGTGCGCACTGCCATAATCCTTGTGCGTATCAATCCAACCAAAGTATCGGCTGATGAAAAGTGTATAGGGGAACGAGGTACGGTGTTCCTCCACTGAAAAAGGAGGATCCTCCGACCAGGCACGGTGGTTAGCCTGGCGGGCCGAAGCCCGACGATTGATGTCCGGCATTCGTATCTGTGTTAGAATCGTTGTAAACTCTCATAGTGCGCTGTTGCGATATATAGTGTTGTTTTTGCCATTTTGCGAGTAGAAGTAGCTAAAAGTATAGTATGTGGGGGGTCTAACGGTGACATCGACATCTGTAAGGATCGATTCGTATTTTATCTATTGAAAATAACTATTTAGTACGAAGAGCCGTATCCATCAATTCTTCGTTCGCATGCAGACGAATATTGATCTAATGCAGACATGTTATTTCACTTTTTGGCCGAAGTTTTCCTTAATAATATACTAATATTATGAATAAAACAATTAAAAGTGGCGTCTTCTTGCTTTGCGCCCTATCATCATCATCATCATCCACAGCCCGACTTCGCCCACTGCTGGGCATAGGCCTCTCTTTGAAAGTGCCAGTTTCTACGCTCCTGCACCAGTCTCATCCATGTCCGACCCCCGATGGCAACAATATCGTCCGCCCATCTCGCCGCGACTTTGCGCCCTAAGGACGACCATATTAGTGGTAGTACCTACTTGCATGTTGTGGGGAATTTATATTTCTCGGGATCTCACGAAATCCCTACTTACGTCATTTCTAACACACATGCATATGTAACAAATACATAAGCGTGTGTATGTTTGCACAAGTATAAGTAAAGCCATCAAGTATACTTGCACAAGTCACATGCGCTACCACCTTTTCTTGTCTCAATGACGTTTATGGCGCTTTTATAACTATCAATCTCATCAATCTAATTAAACACTGTAAATCTAAGTGTATATTGTATATTGTTTTTAGGTACAATTTTCTTGATTATCTACAACTAGGCCACAACCTTAGAAAGGTCTCGCTAGACGAACAAGTTCTCTTTGTGAAGGTTATTACTTGGGAGTTGAATGTTTTAATGGAATAATAATTTATAAGATGATGATAGTTTATTGCGTCATCGTGGGTCAAAACATTAATTACAGCATTATATTATGTATCCACGCAAACAAAAGCGCAATTGATCATGTTTTATATTTATTATTCTGTACGGCAGATAACCCACTAGGCAACAAACGAACTGATGTTGTATCAAAGATATGTATTGTGTTAAGAAAAAAATGTATCTTTACAATTCCCTTCGCTGACGTTATTGAGTCATAGAATCAATATAAATTGACGTTATATCATAAGCATGTTGAATTGGCTCAAAAGTCACACGCCTGCAAATACATTTTGGAACGTATTGTGATGTTGCAAACTGATTTTTCACTTATTAAGTTAATAATGGAGCATCTTTTAAGAAAAAGAAAGATGCTATTTTCATAATGACGGAACGCGAGATCGTACTGGAAACGCAGTATCAGTTAGGTATAAAAATATTCATAAAAAAGAAAAAACAAAACTTAAGAGTCATATTTGAACCAAGTGATGCAGCTTATCACTCAATATTAGAGAAACTGAATTGATACCGAAAGCTAATATTAATTTGAACAGAAGTAAAAAAACTCACCGGCATACGTTCCTCGATTCCTCCGATGGGGAAGTTCATGACGGACCTGACAGTCTGTGATCCGTATAGCCTGTCGTCTGGCACCTCCAACTCCCCCATCGTGTCACGTTCCTTCCTCTGTAATAAAGAAAAATGTATTTACCTTTTTCTCATTGTATACGTGTTAAAAGTTCTGCGTATGGTATGTGTGTGGGCCCTGAGAAAAAGGATGTTTTGCCCTAAGAAACAAAGGTTGATGAGAGAAAATTAAAATAACATGAGCTTTTTCCAATTTGAAAACCAGTAGTTTTATTCGTAAAAGTATATACACGAATTTTATTTTGAATGGAAATGCAGCAAAATCGATCTTCCGCTCGACTACCCGAGGTCTATGAAGACGAAACACATTGGTGGAAAGAAAAAAAAAACATCGCGGTTATCATCAATAACAAAATGGTCTTTAATCAAATTTCCATCTGAACTTTGTATTGTTCACTCAAACTTGACGATATTTTGAATAAAATAACATCCAGCATTGTACGATATGGGTTAACACATTCCAGATTTAGAACATAAATACATTGCACTCTCTCACCATTTTAACTTTTTTCCCTTCAGGATTCATACAAACTGTGCACGACATTGTGATTTTATATAAAAAATATAAATATAAAAAACTCAAAAAACCACAATAGTAAAAAATATAAATATAATATAAAATAATCTATCAATTCTTTGAATCTTATTTACGAACTGACAGCGTCAGTGTCAAATTTTTTAAACGATAGGTTCTCCTTTTTTGAAAAAGAACTCAACCTGTCGTGTTTCTCGATTATTCTGATTAATCGACCGTTTTTTTCTTATTCAATTACGTTTTGAGGTTTATACTAAAACTAAGTCGAAGTTTTTATCAAATTAATGACAAAGGATTTGATCTGTGTGAATAACCTATTATGACCAGTAGAAGGTACTTCATTCTTTGATTTTATAATTCACCAAGTTACTCATTAGTGTCACCGAACTTGACCCATGAGTAAAGATTTACACAACATATAATAAAAACCAATTATGCCGCGTTTCGCAACACTATTGTAGGCAATAGCGTAATGTGTTTCTATCGGCGTCATTATCTACATACCAATTATTTACGCTCCAAATACGTTAATATCCCGATCGAATGAGAAAATATGACACGCATAGTTCATACCGGTTGATTACGTAAACATTATCACTGGTCTTAGTTAATTAACTTACCATTTTAACATTCTTCCTGTCCCGCGCACCGCAAGTACACTCCATTTTAATATCAAAATTATTAAAAAGAAAAACAAAATGAAATTTACGTTTTATATATGTGGCTTTAGTAGTAATTGTTTTTATAATATGGCCGGCTAGGAACTTTATATAAAGTTTTTTTTAGCCAGTTATTTTTGATCGCCACGTTGTGCGTCGTCGCGGCATAGGAGGTAAAGGCACTGACAACCGGTCTGATACCCCACCACAAAGTCGCTAGTTAGTGCTGTAGCCGCGCAATTTATACCGTTTCTTGCCAAGTACGTATTATCAATTTGAAATAGAACCGCCCGCATGGAAAGCTGCGGGAGTACTGATTGTAAGTGGTTTATGACCACAACGTGATACGAGACTGTTATCAATTTACATATTTGACAATTTGCATAATTTACTAACGTTTATTTACGACTGGTTATTACGTAATGCTTTTGTTCAAGAACTTGAGCAGACGTTTCAAATCAGTTGCTGTTCAACATTAACTTCTTATAAATAATGGTTAGTATAGGTACCTAGATAATTATAAGTGTGGATGGATTGGACTTAACAATATCGCAGATGTAATTTGTACGTTTAAATTATTAATACGTTAACAGCTAATTATTTTATTACAAGTATATAATTAAGATAATAATGAAGAAACAACTACAAAAAGACCCGTGCTTAAAATACTTTCCTATGTAAGTTTACAGTTCATTAAATTTCCTTATAAAGCATGAAACGATGAATATTTTTCAAATACAGACTAAGTGTCGTGTGTAGCTGCACTAACGTTAAATATTTAGTAAGTCTACGTAAACTAAACAAATGTACGATACGAAGCACGGCCATAATAGACCATCTTTAATATCGAAATAATGTATTGTTTAAAGACCAAACAAGGTGTCTCGCTGAACAACAAACAATTATCAGATCTGCACTATTTTTGACACAATGGAAAAACGTATTTTTTTTATTTATCTCCGAATTTAGTCTACATAATTGTCTAAAAGTAACACAAACAAAAAGTCTAAAAGTAATTTTAGACTTTTTGTTTAATGCGGTAATAAGACGCATCCCCTTAGCGCGACCAGGACAATACAAAGGTAACATTGAAAGTTTTTAGAATATCATCAATGAAACGGACTAGCAACTATTAAACCATTTCTTGTCATCATAATTGCTTTAGATGGAACGAGAGAAATTATATGAGGGAAGCAGAGGACCAACTCGTCTTTAGGGGTCTTTTCTGCGGCCGTTTTAAAGGCTGCTACCGCACTGTCGGCGTCTCGTCTGTCGAAATCGTATTCCTCGAAGATTTCTTTTATTTTTGAGAATTAAAAAATGTCGCAAGGTACAAGAACTTCATGCTGGTTGACCCAACAGTTCCGCTCCTAACGCTATCAAAATAACATTTCGCGACACCAATCTATGCGACGACTTTTTTGGACTTGTCAAATTGTGAGGTATCCGTCTAGAACAAAGTTTCCTAATGCCCAGTTGTTCATGTTAGATATTTTTTACTTGACTCATAGCAATTCCAAAATTTGCCCCCAATCTACTGGAAAGTCAGTCTCTTGTTAGACTCCGTTATGAGGCATACGGCATTGATGCTATTCTAATCGTCGTATTTAAGGACGTCCCTGACGTGGATCATCAGAGCGTTTGGTACGACCACGTTGAATTCGTTAAACCAGTTATAGGCGGTGGCATGACATGGGGGCTTTATCATGTGAAGCTAAGCGAAGTCAATCTTAGCATTCTGGCTGACTAAGACCACAACGAAAATCATAAAAATCTTCCTCTTCTTCTTATTTAAGAGCTTCTTGTCGGTGTAACTTTTTTTTTATAAAAACGTTGCCCTACACTTGGAGTAATTCCTGTATCGTGTGGGTGCGTTCACAAACACATATGTATATTCACATAAACAAAGACCCAGAACCGAAACAACTATCGGTAGACCATAAAAATATTTGTTCCGTGCAGGAATCGAACCCGTGACAGGTAGCGCATCGATCTCTCAACCACTGCGCCAACCATGCCGTCAACTGATGAAGTTCTTTCCATTTTTCTCTCTCCAATGCAGTCTTCTTTACCTCTTTATACGACATGACGGCAACCTTTTCCTTTATTTGGCTCATGTATTTTATCATCGGTCTTCCTCTCCCTCTCGTTCCTTCTCTATCTTTCCTTCAATTATGTTTTTAATGAAACTGTTATGTATAAAATGGCCTATCATCTGTCCTCTTCTGTTTTCAGTCTTGTTTATATCATAAAAATCATGCACCGCATGAATTTCTTCGCGTTAAATTCGTGTCCATGTTGACACGCTATTTTAAAATTAGCGCCAATTTTTAGGAACAATTAATGCAATCTACCTACATACTTCGATCACCAAAGTTCTATATTCAGTAGAATTCTTTTTAAAATATTATTTTAATAATAAATAAATTACTATTATCCTTATCATTATACCTTGTATAAAAGCTCATTTTTAAACTTTATGATCAAATTATATAAAGTGCGCAATAGATACTCGTGTCAACTGTTTATAATGTTCCCATGACTTTATGCAGTATATCTAGATTTTAATCTTTTAACTTGCTTGCGCTTTATTGGTGTGTACACAACACCACACATACATAAGACAAGCTATTTTGACTGATCAAACATGGAACAACATATTTTATTTTAAAAAAGAATTTAATAAAATGTATCTACGTCAAAATGTTAGGACGGGTGACCGTTTTTTTATCCGACTTCAAAAATGGAGGAGGTTCTCAATTCCACTGTATGTGACCGATTTTTTTTTTTTTTTTTGTTTGATAGTATATGCTCCCAAGTTGGTCCCATTATCACAAAGTCAGGATCTGATGATGGGATCCTAGGGAAATCGAGGGATACCCTCAAATATTGTGACAAATAGCGCGTTTAAGCTTTTTTTCTTAAAAACTCAGGTGTTGGCGTCTGAAAATCATCATTTCATGATACTGAGATAGATGGATGTCATAATACTCCTCAACGGTAAAGAGTTAGGGAATAAAACTTTCGGAGTTTGGGATCACTCGATATATTTTGATGAGTCCCGTATAGTATATAGTGTGTGCCGGTGCCAAGTAAAACATGCAATAATAGACCGACACGATTGGCGAAGTGAATTTGTCGTGTCCGACGCATAATTCGCCTCGCACTCGACAATTTTTACGTGAACTCGTAGTTTCAATGTCGCTATTATAGCAGCAAGGTACCTCTATATTACTTTTATGTTTTACTTGGCACCGATTTCAATATTCTTCAACTACTATATTGTATAATAAAACATTTATTTTTTGCTTTTTAGTTATTAGTTTTGTTTTTGAATTTTTTGGAGTCGGTTTTTGTTTTTTGTGAAAATCCTCATTAACTGCGGTCCTACCAGCCTGAAACTTTTTAATTTAATAAGTAATAAGTAATGCTACCCACTAACTGACAATAAAAGATACTGGTGAATTAAAGCAGAGTGCCCTCCTTTTAGAACTGCATTTGGGGCAATAAGAGTTTCAATTGCCACATGAAAGACAAAGCAGCTATTGGAACCGGTTCAATTCCCCAGCACAAAGTGTGACTTGGTGTTGGGAATAACATAATACCTATGTATTTATTATTGGGTATGCTTTTCTATTGTAAATAGTAGATGATAGGTGTATATGCATATATGTAAAGGTTGATAGTGGAAATTGTGCGGGGATATACTTAAGCAGATATCAAACTGGAATGCATACTGGTTGCTTGTAAGTACCTAAGTTTGTATGAAATCACGAAAATAATCATCAAATCAGACTAGCAGTTCCTAAAATGGGTTTCCATCACCCTTCGACTCAGATCTGGTTTCCCAGAAATCCGCGAATTAGCTATTTCACTTCATATGTCGTCATTGTTATACAGCAGTTTTACACATTAGTATACTTAATGACGGCCAGCTCTGGAAAAAAATGTCGTATAACTAGTAGAAAAATATTTTTCCAACAAAAATGTTATTGATTAGCCATTTCAAAAATTAGAACACATAATTTACTATTGCGGCGCTCTGGTGGATACATATGTAGCTACGAGCCCCTCCATCAACATCTAACTTAGGCAAAAATCCAGGCATTATTTTACATTTTATAAAAAAAAAAATTAAAGAGTGCACTATCATGCAGACCTCATCTGTTCTCATCATTCATAAGTCTCACATTATTGCCAACTTTGATATTGACAATTTATGAATTAGTTAAGAGAGAGCAAACTAAATGAAGCAGTGAGATTTCATTTTAAAACTTTTCAACAAATCCCTCCACATTGTTAAATGCAGTGGATTGATTTTATTTAATAACAAGTCAATTATGAGGGTTTAGACTGAAAATATGTCTTGATCACAGTCCTAAAATTATTAAGCTCACTAATTTCTAACGGAACCAACTATAAATTGGTAAATTAAAAACTGTTAAGTATTTTATTTGAGTAGGGGTAAAAAATCTTATTCTGCTTTCTTTCATCACTTATGGTGGTTAGTAACAAAGGGTATGCATTAGGGCTGTTTATTGCATGAAATCAGCAACTGGCGACCAACAAACCACGCCTAGATTTTCTGTATAATCAACATTATCCTCCACCTTACCCCATACTATGTGGAGTAGCATCTTTTTCGTCATTCACCTCTATCAGATGTCAACTCAGAGTCCACTTTCTTGTCCACCATGTCACCTTCCACATAATCAATCCATTTCTTGGATCTGCCTCTTAGCTCTTATCCATCCAAATTCATACTGATAACATTTGTAGCAGGTTTTCCACCCCTCCTCATGTCATTCCCATACTATGGTAAAGAATTACTCTTTACCTTTTCTATCACTGGTGCCACTTCCATACTTCCTCTAATATACTGATTCCTAATCCTGTCCACTCTTGTGACATCACAATACTAACACACACACATACCACCTAACTTTATAATATTAATATGAACAAATTAAAAGTGGATTACTAATAAAAAAAAAAAACATAGGGACAACTGATCGATTGGACATCTTATTGTTGAAGATAGGTATAATCACTATTTTTTGCATAACATATCAGTATCAATACATAATACAAAACTCAAAATTATCTACTGCATAGTTTGCTACAAACTTTCTTCTGAGTAACACAGAATAGAAATGTTGAATTTTTGTTTTACTGATAAATAATATGTAGGCTTATCAATGTAAAAACAAATATTAAAATAACAAATAATAATATAAAATAAATTACTAGTATAACATACATTCAGTATGGGACAAAGGTATGATTTTCTGTATGGACCCATATTTGGAGTCAAAGACATTATTGTAGTTGGATATGTGTATGATTACATTTTGCTGGAACGTTTTGAAAAGCAAGCATACACTCAAGTAAGGTTATGCCACAAAACCTTATAAGTAAAAGGCTGGGTCTCTCATTTATGAAAACCTATTATCAATAAGAAACTGACGACTGTAACTGGAGCAAATCGAATTTCGAAGATACATAATAATCGACAAAAACATTACATTTTTTACTTTTAATTGCCATTCCGAATCAGGTAGTGGATAGAACAGAAAACTGTCCCGTTGGTCATCGGCTAAAACCAAAAGAACCAGTATGCTTTTCGGACCATCAGCAACAAGATTTTAGTACAAAAATAGTGCAAAAAGTATTAGATTATGCAACTTACCGCTTTGACATTTGTGGTGGAAAAGTTATATTTCGATTGCTTTGCAACCTCTACCGCACGGACGATGCTCCGCAAGTTTTTCGATGAGTAGTCAACTGCGTGAGATAATCTGAACATGTATGAACGCATGATTGGTAAAATATCTTCACTTTTTCAAAATTTCAAATAGACCAAATTTCGTATAATTGAAACGTCGCAGACTAAATAAAAGAAGAAACTTGAAAGTAATAGTCTATGGTCGTATAAATGGCCAGATAGCTAGGAAGAAAGATTAAATTTACTTCAGATTGAAGGATTTATTATACTTCAAAAGTAATAATAATTAAATCTCAAATGTAATAATATTAAATCATAAAACTATGGAGGAACGAATTAAGAAGTTACTTTCTGATGAGGCATGGTGGTAAACCTGGTAGGCGCGGGTGGGTTGGTCTAAGTCCAAACGTCGGACATGCACATTCAGAATACTTGTAAACTAAATTCTTATAGTGCGATTCAGGAATTTTCTGATGTCACTTTACTCCAAAATAGACCGAAAGATAGCGCTGTACTTTTTGCCTTGTTGCGAGGAGTAAAACTCTCACTTCTTTGAAAATAATAAAAAATTAAATTAACCTAAATATTGTGCAATATGTAATATTCAATTTATCGTTCGGGCGCGTAGTGGGAACCAGACAGCTCTCAGTATTTACTGGTATTATAGTTTTGAGACAATTCTCGTTTTGGCGCCTTCAAAACATTAAAACACAAGCATCACTTTAGCAACGTAGTGTCAAGTTCAATCTAGACATGGGCGAAGTCGTTACTTTCGAATCAAAGTGACCGTCGTTCCTGTGACAAAAGTATCACTGTGACTTTGTCACGTCGATCACGCCGTATAGTTAGAGCAATTTTGGAACGTTGAAGGTGTTCCCATATTATCATTTGTAAAAAAAGGTCATCCTATAATTTAGACTCGACACACATTGCTCTTATTATCAATTCTTAAGTAGCTCGAGTCCAGATTTCGAATTTTCAAGTCAATATTCGAATTTTCGACCAGTCGACCTGCATGAATCATGAAAGTGACTGAGATAGCACAACAAGTACGGTAACTCAGTGACAGTTACGGCGCGGCGAGCAAGCCGCGGGGCAGGAACAACGTTATTTTGTCACAACGTTATTTTTAAACGAGTCACTGTGATTTTTTTAAGAGACCGATCACAGTGATTTTTTCACTATAAGTGATTTATCGCCCAAGTCTAGTTCAATCCAGACCCAGTAAAACTGTCCAAACAAATATGCGGCTCGGATTTATGCAAGTAATGTCGTTACCTCAAAAAAAAAAGAACAAGTAATATAAAACTTGGGGTAAAGCCACTCCAGGGGCCAGTGAGTTTAACTTTCATACAAAAGAAGGGCAAAAACCCCCTTGAGGGAGGCCTTCGTTCAGCAGTGGACGTCTTCTGGCTGATGATGATGATGATGATGATGACAAAAGAAGGGTGCTTATGAAAAATATAGTAATAATAAAGTAGTGAAGAATTTAGACATTGCGTCATCAGGTGGAAGTACATCTACATTCCATCTCAGAAACTAAGGCAAATTAAAAATGAAAAGAATGTGGCGAGGTGTGAATAGTGAGCAGTGACAACCCCGTCTATCTATGTGTGTGTTATAATAGAACTTGAACTTGCTTAGTTATTGTTCTGCTCAGATAAAACAATTGTTCTATATCTGAGGTTCTGAGCCAAAATCTCAACCAAAACATAGATAAAAATCTTTGCATATTTTTCTTCTTTAAAATGGTGACAACCATAGACATAGAATTTTGCTTAGACAACAAAATGGCCTCATTTGAACGTTTTTTTTATTGAACAATTTATTCCGGACCAATAATTACAAAAACGTTACAAAAAATATTAATTTTAAATTATTTTAAAAATATTGTCAATGCCAAACATATTATTTTCTTATTGTCTATGAACGTGCCCGATGCTATATTTGTGTGGTTTGTATGGTATTAGTAAGTGTTAATTTTTATATTAATTTAAATAAATAGTTCATATTAATTTTATTCTAAGATCTTATTATTGCTCTCACTATTTTTAGCACTTGGCACTTCTTGCGAATATCTGAAATTATTTTGTTAAATTGGAACGCAACTCAAGATGACAGCGCCTCTAGTGGCAATTTTTTGAAATTGTCCGTGAATCGGCAATGTTCGGCTTTTCTCGGGTCAGTCACGCCTAGACTCGTTCGAAAAGCGAAACCAAAATCATTCCACGGCGATGTACGAAGACTGATGCTCTTGTCGTGGACTCCCTATGCAAACGTGCTATTTTATTCATTGTAACGGGCTTTGATATCCGACAGAGATATTTTTATAAGTATAATGTTGTGATTTAAACCGTCGCTTGTGGTGTTAAGTGTTCCTTACGTATAAGTGAAAAATATACAAAGAATATTGTGTGTGGTGCAATAGTGTTCACGGCAGTTTACTTATCCTGGATTCCAAAGGATTGTTGTTATCCAGCAAAGAGATAATCTGTTATAAGGTAAGTTTTAATTAATTGTAGAGCAGCGGGCCATTTCTGAAGAAAGAACGCGTGGCGTTTGGTTTATTGGAATGGCTTCCGTTTATCGACTCGCGTGCGCGGTAATGGCTGACTTTCTTTTCTCTCACAGAAAGGATTTCGTAGACTGATATTGACGGATATGCATGTCAGTGTTGTAGAATATTTGTAATAGCGTTAGTTTGGTTTTTTGTGTCAAATGTGCGTGTAGGTGGTGGATTACACCGAGTGGGTGGAGGCAGGGAATGTAATCAAAATGTTGCGGCACGGTAGGCCTGGCAGACCGGTCGCGCGGTCGTCGGTCGTGCTTAGTAGTGCTGTCTATTCGTTTTGGTGAGTTCCGTTTTTGAACTCGACTAAACGTTTAAGATTGTAATGAAGTTTTGAATGACGTGATCATTATTCCGATTTTAAATAACTACCCTAGAGGCCTTTATGAATTGAATAGATAAAATTTTTGGTGTACATATTTACACTCTATAAAAATAAACAAAGCGCTGGATAGTGTTGAATAATGTGTTCGAACTTTGAACCCAATTTATGAATGAATTTTAATGACTCATGGACCATATCGGTCATTCTCATCAGAGCGAGCATCATAATATGTTCTCAGCCGTATAGGACATAGGTACCATTTGTTCGTTCATAGGCAGGAACGCATCGTAATCATATTTTGTGCAAGCAGTATGTTACTGTAATCCATTCCTAACATAAGTTTATACTTAGTGGTTTATTACAGGTATTTTCAGCTGTCTACGAATTACGATTATTAAAGATTCGATTAATAACGAAGGTCAGAACTCGAATAATTGAATTAGTCAAATTTATAAGGATTTAGGGAGTTTCGGTAGTCGACAGATTTTTTTTATGTAATGATTTAGGTATTTGTGTTTAAAATTAAAAATGTTACAACTATTCACCGCTTCACCCGGTTCATCGCCGATCGCACTAAGTTGCCCCAATGCACTTTTGTTTTTAGGTTCAAACCATAGGTACTTTTTTCACTTTTTAAAGTGTTCTCAGAGAACCTGATTGACGAATCGACTAATTTTTCTGTTATTCCGACCATGAAATGAGTTTTCCCTTCCCTAGCGTTGCACTTAGTTCATTTATTTATTGATAATGGCCGTGGCTCCGGTCGCTTGAAAATGTTGGAAATGGTTTTCAGGACGTAAAGTACGCGTATCTTTATTTTTCTCTCTGGATTAAAATTTACATTTGTGGCAATTTCATCAAAAATCGAGACATTACAGATTGTTACAGGGTTTATTTTTTCATTTATGATATTATTAGAAACTTGATTTATCTGCAGCTCCAATTTTTTCACTCCTATGCATTATCCACGTGTTCTTTGTGGCATCAATGTATTATGATGATTTTACAAGACATAATTAATTTAAAACATATTATTTACCGAAAACTTCATTATCATCTGCTTCTCGCGCGACAAGATTACCGAGTATTATTTAAATAATTTTAAATTGATTATATTCTATACATTACGTTATTTCCTTGTACGAGTATGAGGTAAGTCGCGGAAAAAAAAATATGGTAAGATTATTATACTTAATAGTAATACCTCACTAAAAATCGGAAACCTTCGTAGTGTTTCGTAAAACGGACATTCCTTCTCAGACTTTCCTTGTTTTTCACCTTGGATAGAGTTGGTTACCTTGTGTCTTATAGAGCACCATAATTAATTTCCATGTCCTAAATATTACATTTACTGTTAACCAGAGTCTTACATTGGAAAAATGTAGAAGCCATAAAATATGCCTACAATAAATCAATTGAGCTACGTACAATAAAGGTTAAGATGTGGAAGAAAATATTCGAGTTTCGAATCAAAATCTAATGAGACTTTCAATGTGTTTTCGTCAACAGTCCTCTACAAGTGTTTCACATCCCTCTCATACGGATCGCGAGCAACAACAGACCGTTGCGATGAAAATAGGTTACCATTTAATGCCGTACAAATCCCTGTATGGTGGCCAAGAATTAGAAGTGGAGTAGGTCATTCGAGATGGGTCAACGACACCGAAACCCATTTGGGCACTTGGTACTACGTATGATCGAATGTGGGAACACGAACGGATGTTCGTTGCATTCGATGCAGTCCGTGGAAGTATGCC
Source organism: Shargacucullia verbasci (assembly GCA_947562105.1). NCBI lineage: Eukaryota > Metazoa > Arthropoda > Insecta > Lepidoptera > Noctuidae > Shargacucullia > Shargacucullia verbasci. The sequence goes on along the minus strand of OX387294.1, from coordinate 12,727,205 downwards.
GGCGACCTTCGATTAAGGAAACGGGCCAAAAAAATGTTATTCCTTACTTTACCTTATTGTTGAGGATAATTTAACCCAGCTCTAAATTTGTCTGTCTCATTATTATCAGCGTTTTAATTGTGGCAAGGTTATAAACACGAAAAAATTCAAGCCAAAGGTCAGCTGATTTGCCGATCTACTAAGTTTCAAAATATATTTCAATGACGTGATTGTTACTTAATAATTCGTATTATTAAAGAGAGATTTGTCCTTTGTCTATTCTTTATCTGAGTAAGCGTGTTAAAAAATATCATTAACAATAAATTAGCAAATGCCGAAGTCGTTTGTAGATAGTCCAGAAAAACAGAAGCATCTTTACATAATATAAAAGCTACAAGAAAACATAATGACCTAATCTATCACATTATGTAATTTTATTTGTCATGTCATTAATATATCCAAATAATTGTCTTTGACTAATACTTTCAAAAAGAATTCGTGATGAAGAAGAACTTGTATTAACGTCTTATGGTTCAGAAAGCTCCATAAAAAGATGAAACTGAGCCCAAAGGGGCTTTAAACATGACGATTGTTGTTCCAGGTCTCGTCCGCGAGCTCGCAGCGCTGTCACCGCACTATGAGAGTGCGCCTCACATGCTTATGATCTCAATATAGAACAAAATACACGTTTGAAGCCCTCATCGTTCACCACAATGGCATTTCTGTGAGTATACATAATTCGGTGTTTCGAATTCTCGATGTTTTACGTTTCTCCGATTTTTTCTTTTTCATTATTTTATCGTTACGCTACCACGTTCACTCCCTCGTTGCGAACAGCATGCCAAATTATTATTTTAGTTAATCCCCTTTATGATGATGCTGAGGCTTTCGTCGGCGTGTGACTTGTATCAGTGCACTGACCGCGTCGGGGTCGCCCGCGCTATCCTGGTACTAACCTATTTTTAACCGGTTCAATGATTAGTCACCGGTTTATGACTAAGTTGTGGCTCAAGTCATTTAACTACACAAAGGACTTGGTTATCAGTAGCTCACGGTCGCTGTATATTTTCCAACATGCCAACAAAAAATCTCGTAAACGTTCAACGTTACGCAGACAAAATAAAGGTGACAAGAGAAATTAAATAAATGTGAAAATCATTCATAACAAGACATGACCCGAAGGTATAATATGCTATTTTAATTATAGTGTACGTACAGTAAAAATAGGTTGGTACCGATATCGTTTATTTGGGATAAGGGTGACCGCGTGTCCCCGCAACAGCTCGCGAATTCGCTCCGACCGCACTGAACCTCTCCGAGCCAATACGTGTACTCGTGCGCACCGCGGTTCTATAAAATCGTAAAATACGCGATAGGTCCTCATCGTCGAATCGTTAACAGGCTTCACTGGACCATTGTATAGTAGCTCATAGGCGATTAGCAGGCGGCGGAGCGGTGCGGTGCGATGGGAACGAAGCGGCGACAGCGGCTGGACCGACGCACGGGCGCGGGCAGTGCGCCTGAGTGGGTGTCTCGCGTTGCAGATGTATGGGGCGGGCGGGCGACTGCAGCGCGACGAGTGGGCGGCGGCGCGCGCGGTAGAGTGCCGGCCACATGCGCCCGCGCCATGTGGCGCGTGCTGCTGGCCCTGGGGGCCGCGTGCGCCGCCGCGCGCGCCTCGCAGGACGTGGTCCTCACCTTCACCGACCCCGTGACGGCGCCCTACTCGTTCTTCAATCATCTGGCCGTCGACCGCAACACCGGCCGGGTGTACGTCGGCGCCGTCAACAGAATCTATCAACTCTCCCCCGACTTGGAAGTCGCACAGTCGATCATCACGGGCCCCGTCAACGACTCCGCCCTCTGCACCTTCGACTGCCCCTCTAATTATGTGAAGAAACCCACGGACAATGTGAATAAAGCTCTAGTGATTGACTACGCGACCAGCCGCCTCATTACATGTGGTTCGGTTCTGCAAGGGCTGTGTTCTGTACGAAACTTGAATAATATATCTCACGATGTGCGCGAAGTGCGTGAGCCAGTTGTGGCGAACAATGCGACCGCCTCCACAGTGGCGTTCATTGCGCCTGGACCGCCGAATCCGCCGATGACGCAAGTCATGTACGTAGGCGTCACTTTCACAGGCAACTCGCCCTACCGCTCGGAAGTTCCTACTGTAAGCAGTCGCTCTCTCGAAGACGACAGGCTTTTTATGATAGCTAGAACGGCAGTTACGACTGGTACGAGAATGTTTGTCAATTCACTATCTCGCGAACGCTATCCTATTAATTACGTCTACGGTTTTAATTCTGAAGGATTCAGTTACTTTTTGACGACCCAGTTGAGAGGAGTAGGCTCTGACACTTACTACAGTAAATTAGTCCGAGTTTGTCATGATGATGAGAATTATTATTCCTACACTGAGATTCCAATGTCATGTACTGGAGAAGGCGGGGGAAACTATGGATACAATCTGGTGCAAGCGGCGTTCGTCGGAAAAGCCGGATCCGTTTTAGCGGGAGAGCTAGGGATAACTGCTCAACATGACGTGCTGTTCGCTGCATTCAGTCAGAGTGAATCAATCAATACTAACACTCCCTCCGATTTATCTGCGCTGTGTGTTTATTCCCTCAAAGCTATCCGTCGTAAATTTATGCAGAATATAAAGACTTGCTTCAGTGGAAATGGTTCCCGAGGTCTTGATTTTATATCACCATCGCATGCATGTATTGGAACAAAATTGCAATCAATTAGTGAAGATTTCTGTGGATTAGATGTGAATACGCCTTTAGGAGGCGAACAACCAGTGGAGGCGGTGCCAGTGGCAATATTTTCGAAGAGGCTAACAGCGGTTGCGGCGACGGCCACCGGCGACTACACTGTCGTGTTCGCCGGTACCGCTCAAGGGCACCTCAAGAAGATCGTCGTTGAGAGCGCCACCTCCGCATTCGAGTACGGAGACATCGTCGTCGACGAGGGGTCTGCTGTCAACAAAGACTTGCATTTCGATACTCAATTTATGCATTTATATGTGATGACTGAACGTAAAGTGTCTAAAGTGAAAGTTCAAGAGTGTAGCGTCTATAAATCATGCTTAACATGTCTCGGAGCCAAAGACCCGTATTGTGGATGGTGTTCTTTAGAAAATAAGTGCAGCTTGCGATCGGACTGTCAAGACGCAGCTAAAGATCCACTGTATTGGATCTCGTACCGTAGCGGCCGTTGCACGACTATTACTCAAGTAACGCCAAATCAACTGCAACGAACGACTGCTAGAACGTTAGATTTACTTATTGAAAACCTGCCTACGCTCAATGGACAATTCTTGTGTGCATTTACAGCTTTAGACCGTACTCTCATAACCAATGCTACTAGGAAGCCTTATGGCGTTAATTGTACCACTCCGCGCACCGACACGCTTCCCTCGATCCCCACCGGTCAACATCATTTCACGGCGAAACTGTCGGTGCGCACCACTCAGGGGCCTGATTTTGTCGCCACCAATTTCACGTTCTTCGACTGCAACACGTACAGCTCGTGCACGCAATGCGTTAGCTCCTCCTTCCCTTGTGATTGGTGTGTCGATGGACACCGTTGTACACACGACACAGCTGAAAACTGCCGAAACGATATATTAGTCACCGGCGTCAGTAGAATCGGTCCCAGTTATCGCTCAGGACCCGGTTTCTGTCCCACTATAAATTCAACGTCCGACGGCACAAACGAGATTTTAGTTCCATCCGGTGTAAAGAAAGCTATAAAAGTTAAAGTCCACATAATAGGTCAATTTATCGTTCAGACAAGGTTCGTTTGTCAATTCAATATAGAGGGTCGTGTGACTCATGTGAACGCTCAACTTCTTGCTGACACTATTTACTGCGAAGCCGTTGAATTTACTTACACATCGCGTGCTCCGAATATTACCGCTTCTTTCGCTGTTATATGGGGAGGATCGAAGCCTTTAGATAATCCCGATAATACTCACATACTCATTTACCGTTGTAATGATATGGCAGATAACTGTGGTATGTGCCTCGCACTCCCTGAGAAATTTGGATGTGGTTGGTGCCAGGGATCGGATAAATGCGAAGTCCAAGAACAGTGTGGTGTTCCCAGCGTATGGTTAAATCGTACCCAGACTTGTCCTAACCCAGAGATTCACTCGTTTCGGCCCCAGTTAGGACCGTGGGATGGAGGTACTAATATAACTATTGAAGGAATTAACTTAGGTAGGAATATATCTGATATTTATAACGGAGTTACCATAGCAGGTATAAAATGTCAGCCTATAATTGAACTTTACGTAAAAACGAAGCAAATTGTCTGTACCGTTGACGGACCAGGCGAAGAAGTCCCTCGGGATGGTCCCGTGGTCGTTCGCGTCGCGGATTATCGCGGAGAATCCAAACATCATTATGCATTTGTAAATCCAAAAATCAATTCTATTCAACCGAAATATGGTCCACAATCCGGAGGTACAAAATTGCGTATTACTGGTGAATATCTTAACGCAGGGAGTAATATTCAAGCATTTATAGACGACTTACCGTGCGCCATACTCTCTGTATCGCACGAGGAGGCCGTTTGTAGAACTAGCCATTCGTATCAAATCAAAATGGGTACGTTGCGAATGCGTTTCGATAACGGTATGCGAACCTTAGAAAGAGAAAAGTTTGAATATATGGAGGATCCTATAGTTGCGTCCACTGAGTCCGGTCCACCACTAACGACGCAAAGAAAACAACCCAAGGGTATTCCCTCTGGTGGTATAAACATTAAAGTGACCGGACAGAATTTCCATACAATTCAATTTCCGCAAATATACGTGTACCACGATAACCGACCTTACATTGCACCTTGTAACAGAGTTGATTTTCAATCGCATCTCATTTGCGAATCTCCGGGAATAGAAAGCGCAGGTCTTAATCTAGATCCGGATAGACCTTTAGAATTAGAATACGGTTTCAATATGGACGATGTTCAAAGCGTGCAAAATCTGACTAGCAAAACGGGCGAAGCATTCCTACTTTATCCAGATCCTATTTATGAGAAATTTGACGAGGACGTGAAATATTATAAGTCTGAATATTTAACTATTAACGGTCAGAATTTGGACAGGGCTTGTACTGAGAGTGATGTAGAGGTTCACATTGGTGATAGTTTGTGTAACGTGACTTCGCTGTCGAGACATCAATTGACTTGCCGTCCTCCATCACGCGATGAACTTCCCGATGGCGTAGATACACCCGAAGTTGTAGTCAAAGTCGGACGTGCTCTCACGTACAAGATTGGCAAATTATCGTATTCATCGCAAGCCGGCCTCCAAGCCGCTATCGGCAAGCCAGCTTTGATAGGGATCGGCGTCAGCGCCGGTATTCTCCTTTTAATATTTTTCGGATTTTTAGTTATGTATAGGAGAAAGTCAACTGAAAATATTAGGGTATTAAAGAATATGCAAGAGCAGATGGATATTTTAGAGTTAAGAGTAGCTGCTGAATGTAAAGAAGCGTTTGCAGAATTGCAAACAGAAATGACCGATCTGACTGGAGATGTGACGGGTGGCATACCATTCTTAGATTATCGTACGTATGCTATGAAAATATTGTTCCCTAACATCGACGACCATGCCGTCCTGCAATGGGAGCGCCCAGAGCTTATTAGAAAAGAGAAAGGTCTCAGAATGTTTGGGCAGCTAATTATGAACAAAACATTCCTTCTATTATTTATTCGTACTTTAGAAAGCAATAGATATTTTTCAATGCGCGATCGTGTTAATGTAGCTTCTCTAATTATGGTTACTCTTCAGAGTAAAATGGAATATTGTACTGATGTATTAAAGACATTATTAGCGGAGCTAATAGAAAAGTGTATGGAAGGAAAGAATCATCCCAAATTGTTGTTGAGACGTACCGAGAGCGTCGCCGAGAAAATGTTGAGCGCTTGGTTTACTTTCCTGTTGTATAAATTCCTCCGTGAGTGTGCTGGCGAACCACTGTATCTGTTGTTTAGGTCAATGAAAGGTCAAGTCGACAAAGGGCCTGTAGATGCTATCACTTCTGAGGCACGATATTCCCTGAGCGAGGAGAAACTAATTAGGCAGTCGATAGATTTCAAAAATATCATGGTTAGCGTTTCCATATCGCAACAGACATTATTCGTAAGTGGTTTAGAGGCTACTACAGAAAACGTTCATGTTAAAGTTCTCGACTGTGATACGATAAGTCAAGTAAAAGAAAAGTGTTTAGATGCGATTTACCGTGCAACTCCGTATTCACAAAGACCGAGCCGTGACGATCTCGACTTAGAATGGCGTACGGGCGCCTGTGGACGGCTGATCCTCTATGATGAGGATAGCACTACTAAATGCGAAGGCGAATGGCGGAAGCTCAATACTCTTAATCATTACCGCGTACCGGACGGCGCTTGTCTTAGTCTCGTCGCTAAACAAAGTTCCGTTTACAATTTATCCAATATGGAGAAGAATGACAAGTCCCATACGTATGAAACACTCAATCGCGGTAAATACGGTTCGGCAAGTCCACCAGCCAGTCCCCTCAAATACGAACATGGCGGTGGTTTCAAATATTGGCATTTAGTGCGCCACCACGATGATGATGCACGCAAAGAGGGAGAGCGTGGCAATAAAATGGTTTCGGAAATATATCTCACCCGTCTTCTCGCCACCAAGGGCACTCTGCAAAAGTTTGTCGATGATTTATTCGAGACTATTTTTAGCACAGCGCACCGCGGCTCGGCACTTCCTCTTGCTATAAAGTATATGTTCGACTTCCTCGACGATCAAGCGTTGCAACACGCAATTTCTGACCCAGAAGTTGTGCACACTTGGAAGAGTAATTCCCTTCCGCTACGTTTCTGGGTCAATCTGATTAAGAATCCTAACTTCGTTTTTGACGTTCACAAGTCCAACACGGTAGATTCTTGCTTGTCAGTTATTGCGCAAACGTTTATGGACTCGTGCTCCACGTCCGACCACATCCTCGGTAAAGACTCCCCGTCGTCCAAGCTTCTTTACGCGAAAGATATACCGGTATACAAGGAGTGGGTGGAGCGTTACTATGCGGATATTAAGTTAATGCCAGCGATATCCGATCAGGATATGAACGCTATGCTCGCGGAGGAGTCGCGTCTCCACACTAAAGAGTTCAACACGAACTGTGCTTTGAACGAGCTGTACGCGTATGCAGAGAGGTACAACGAACAGCTAACGGTGACCCTCGAGGAGGACGAGTTCTCGCAAAAGCAGCGGCTCGCGTACCGCCTCGAGCAGGTGCACGGGCTGATCGCGCACGACTATAATGTGTGATCACCCGTGTGGGAGGCCCGTGACACCAACCCCACCGCCCTGTATATAAAGCCCCCGCACATATCTATGCTGGCAAATATTGTATATATTAGATAGTGTACAGTCATTAATATTGTAATTTTTGTATCATTTCTGCGGTCCGATGTCGTTTTTTAATTTTATATAATGAAATTTGTATTAATTTTACACGACGAGCTCGGCCGGCCGCGGTCGTGCCACAGTAAGCATCGTAATAAAAATTGTGTATGTCTGTCTATGTGTGCTCGCGTCGTACGAGTTAATGTTACGTCGATCGGTGTAAAATGTGTGTCGCAAACGAAATCGCATGTGAGCTCGCCGGCGAGCGAGGCCGTCGCTCGCCGACGGGCGATTTTAAAATTTGTACTCACTACTTAACGAAATATCCGACAGTGATGCCCTGAACGATTCCAATAAATAAATATCGTCGAATATAAACATTTTGTTTGATTTTTCGGCGGTAGTGAGCAGCGCCATTGTCGCGCACGACGAAAGCCCCCGCGTCTCGGCAGCTGTCGGCAGGGTGAGCGCGGTACGGCCATGCCTCCTCGTCTCGCTAGCTCGCGGAACCCTTGTCGGTCGCGTCACTCAACTGTGGTGTCTAGCACGTCACATCTCATATCACCAATCATGTGTATGTCGTTGCGTTGAGGCACGTTGCCCGGCCCACGAGGGTTGCTACGCGCGCCGCGCGGCGAGACGGTCATGGATGAACCTACGCGGCCCTGCTGTTTCAGCCGGTACGTGCGGATCGTGGCAAGAACGACATTCGCGGTCGTCAACAACCTTTACTGCATCCCCGCTTACGTGGTGTGGATGATGGCGCTGCGCATCGTCAGACCCTTGTTCGCCCCCCTCTATTGGAAGATCGAAGGACTCATGTATCACTGGCTGCTGGCGATGGTCTCCATGTGGTCCTGGACGGCTGGATATGAAAGTAAGTCAGTTTTGTTCTTCGGAGACGGCGCGCCAAATACGAAATAAAGACCCACCTGCTGATCGGTTCCATAAGCCTCTCAGTTCAAGTCTCTATGTTCAGTTTTGAATAGTGTAATTAGCATCTGTGTGGTAATATTCAGATTGCGTTTAAGATAAGCAAACAGCGTACAGAGTGATGCTTTAAAACTTTTACCATTGTTCTTTATGGACCGTATTGTTGGAAAGAGGACTGCTCAGGAATTTTGTCACATGGCGCGCCTCTCTCATAATACGAATGGATTCTTCAAATTAGCGTATACGTACAGACTATGATAATCACCTGAATGTTTCTACAATGGTTATTAAAAAACACGGAATAAGATTTCGTTACGCATTAGTAAATCCGGCTTGCATCACGACTGTACTTTCAAGGAACTTATTAAATCGGCGGTAACTCGACGGACGTAAATGCGATGTATGTAAAGATACCGGATATTATAACAATGAGCCCTAACTGACGCATAATAAAACTGAGATTAGGTATATAATAGTCTACCAAGAAAGTGCTTTGTTATAACTTATTGATACTTTAAGAAAATATCGTTAAGGCGGAATTTATTGTGTTTATATTAACTTATAATTTTGGTATTCATTCTTAGGTTACTAAAGCAATTTCTTGAGAGACTGTACACTTGTAATAAATATTTCAAGAACAATTTAGGGGATGTCTGCGCACAGAAGGTAAGTACAAAATTAGTTATACTCGTATATTTTGATCTGATTTTGTCTAAATAGTGCTGCTATGAAGTCATGTTGGTGTGAAAAACCACTCAGCTGCTGTTTATGTCATAAAACTTGCCATCTCGCATTATAATGGATTTATTTATAGTAGGTATGCGTCTGGTATTCTATTTGTGACTAATTTAAATGGAAAAGTCTTTTATTCACTAATGTGACTGAAATTGAACTTTATGGCGAAAGAATTTCGAACTACGTTATCTTATCTCTATGTTTTTTTATCTGAGTAATATCTATTCAAGATTACTTGCTGTGTGCCTCCAAAATTGCCTTGGTAAACACTGTTTTCGTGAAATAACTCGCATATGGGTAATGATCGCCAATCGCCACCGTGACTGATATCTGTCGTTTAGTTATGATTCATAGAATCAGGTGACACGTCAGGGGGCTGTGTGCAAGGTGACGCAACACATCGAACATCTACAGAAAAAAGATGTAATCCGTTAAATTGTTAAAATAACAGCGCAATAGCGTCATTCACGCGACTAGTCGAGCTTTATTGCGTTGTAAAAGTGGGCTACCGGTCCGACAGTCGACACGTCTCGCGACAACTAAACGGATTACGGTCCAATCATTTTTAGATAATACCCCTATGTAATATGTTACTCAACTGAGCGAATTAAGTTTTGTATGTGACCAGCCACGTCAGCTACGTAGGTAATAATAAATAGATATTCGAATGAACAATAGTGTTTCGAAATGTTATGGTTGCTAGTGGTCGCAGACCGGTCGTGGATGGCGCGCGCTGTATTGACCTTATGCGGCTGCGTAGTTTATGCGCGGCCGCCTGAGGACGGTCGATGACCGTCGCCGCCCGCGCGCAGCCCCCGCGCTAGGAATGCTGCCCCCCCCACGTCATGTCACGTTGCATTTCGAGTGGCAAATTTGCATGTTGTTGTCGATGTGGAGTCAGCGCGCTCACGATCGACATTTGGAGATTTCGGGATTTAGCACGTGGTGAAAGCACGTGAAAGTACTTATAATGTCGGATCGTTTTACACTAAGCGGTAAATCGATTTAGATCATCGCTCATTTCGGTTTTCAGATGGATGAATGGTAACAAATAAATTTGAGTGTAACGCGCTTTCGCTTTTGGGTTATACAAACAGAAAAAAAAAACATTCCGTTATTTTTATTTCTATTCAAATCATTTTACTTATCCATGATACCTTATTATTAATTACTAGATCCTTGAATTATCTAAATCTAGCAACAAATGAAATAGAAAGGCACCTAATTAAATCAATTCTCCAAACTTGTCCTGATACATCGTCAGCCCATTCAAATTCCGTTCACACCAGACCTCCAGAGATAAATTAACATTGAAAGACTTAACACAAACAAATGATATTCAGGCGGTGTCCACCTACAATCATTATTGGTGGATTGCGTAGTCATATTCTCGGAGTTATAAATTCCTTTTGGTACATCCTTCGATTGTGGCGGCTCGAGGCTCAAATTGAGACCTTCCTGTATTATAAATCAAGCGACGGGTGCGTGCGACAAAGATCTTGATGGGAAATGGTCGTTTTGCCTAACATGGCGAAAAGCTTATTGAGGCCAAGTCGCCAGATGTTAGCACGAGAACTGGATTCGTATTACTATTACACACATTTGCAAACCTGTATGTGTTTATGGTTTATGTAACGCAATATTTTACATACCGCTCTATTAATTAAATACTATGTTAGACTTTAATGACGTTAGACTAAGGTGTTCAAGAATTAAAAAGGATTTGTCTAATTTTAATGCTTATAGTTCCGAGACACGCAATATTGTGGCATCTAAACAAAATAAAACTATCAAAATGTAGCTTTAATGTAGGTTGTATAAAAATATGTTTCACATTTTCAAATGTATCTCAGTACAGTCGATACTGAAATCAATAGTTTTAATTTAATTTTATCCTTAATTTAACTTAATTTGATAATAATGCTCGTTTGAGAATTTACCTCCTCGCTATTTGTAAATTGGTTACCTATAAATTTATTCCAAATAAAAACGAAAACGTGATTGGACTTAGATTAAGATGACTACAAGTCCGGAAAATACCTATACAATTTTTGTAGATTTTGCTATAACATTCTTACGCATCATTGGGCCTTGTGTATACTTACTATAAATATAGGTCTAAAGTTAAGTTATAAAGAGCTATTTTGGTCAGTTATTTCAAGCCATTTTGTTTTTACCTCTTCAATATCTGTCTTTCTGAATGTTGCATGCACAAATAGATTGAAAGTTTTATATAAAAAACTAGCTGTGCGAGTAATTTTTCGGGATGATAAGTATCCTATGGCCTTTTCTGGGTTTTAAGAGACTTCATCATAATCTGTTCGCCAAGACAAAAAGTATTATAATTGAGAATAACGTTTAAGTATATGATTTGACTATAGAAACATGTACATGAACATTGTAGGTTATTGTATGAGATCTTTAAATTGGTTTTACTTATATGACTTAGATTTACTGTAAATACATGAAACACACATAAATTAACACAGAAAATATCTATAACGAAACAACCGTTACACCCAAGTTATCGGTACCAACGAGACGTAAAATATCTAATTTTAGATGCATTATTTTTCCATAATGATTCATGCATCCTGTATATGATATTGTACCATTGAGGCCATAATGTACATATAATATATTTAACTGAATCATCTTCCGGTCAATCGTAGGCGCCATTTTTTTTTATTCACATTTTATTCTGAAACTGGTTCGGTTTCCGTCGGATTATGCAGAAAGTCGGTCTTTTAAACCCGTTACTTAATTGCCATTGAAGGTTGCATCCTTTAGCAGCATAGGTAACAAGAAACTGCTGTAAAAATGTTGTTTAAGATTCAGGTATCTTTGAATCACCTTGTTTGTATGTTGGTAGAAAGCAATACTGTGTTTTACGAATGTTTGAAACTCAGGTTCAACTATGACAATAATTATTGCTTAAAAAATTACATCATAATCTCCTTAGGCGCCCACTATGAAAACATCTAGTAAAATAGACGGTTTGTAAACCATGGATAAGCGCTGAAGCCCTAGTGTAAGTTTCTTTTGACAAACTCGATTTAACGCATCGAACGCCTGTGGCGCTCCGATTAGTGGGCACAAAACGGACCGTTCGGAGCGCCCAATGCGTTCGATGCGTTAAATCGAAACAGTAGGGCCTTTGTATATTATGAGTATCATGATGTTATTTGTATGTTCTTCTGAAATTAAAATGACATAACAGCATCACGCCTGTATTCCCCAAAGGGTAAGGCAGAGGTGTATTGTACACTCACATATCGCCGATGCCTTTACTGAGTCTAATGTAATAGGGGGCGAGATTATTGCCATCTACCGGGCGCAGTTCCAGACTCCGTGCTGCTACTGAGAATTTCCATACAGAGAAACACAATAACGCTACCCGACCCGGGAATCGAACCCTGGATCCCACGTCAAATTAGTCAAATTAAAATGATGTCTGATAAATTGACTTGCCTCTTATCTTACACGAGTCAACTATGAATAGCCTAGCGTGCTTCATCGTAGGCCATATCGTCATTATCACTTAATTAAAATCAGGTGAGATAGTGTTGAAACGAAATTGTACTTTCTAAGTATCGTTAATTTGAAAAATCAATCGGTGAACTATTATAAGTAATCACATGTATGATTTTGTTTCATATTGTCTGACCGTAAAAGTACGAGAGTCAGCCATGGGGCGGGTTTAATTGGAACTAATATTTAATTCTTTCGTGTTATAAATACTAGGGGCATCATATGGCCCATTTTTTTTCTGATTTGGCTGCGACATTGTTCATCATTTCTATAATAATCATGTTCATTATTTCTACTTAAAAGTTATAAGGTATTGGATATGACCGATTGGGTACCGGCTAGTGACGTAAACAGTATGTAAAACAGACCTGTTGATATACACAATTGTGTATTTTTTCTTATCGCGATTGTGAGACTCGTATCTGAAAACCGTCTTAACAATACTTGTTGTTAATTGAAAGAATAAAATTATACATCGGTGACTCATTGTTTAGTCTTGCTAAATGGGAATCAACGTCTTCAATTTTTTCAGCTGGTGAAGACAGGCTCGCGCTTACACCATTATAATAAAGTCCTCCTAACCGATTTAAGTCACGGCGGCCAATCTCACCGGAGATTAGCTAACTACGCAGGAGATATTATAGAGCACAAGTGTGTCCGATGGGACGGCAATCCGACACGACCGCAGAGATATCAGGCGCAGGACCAACGGCTTTACGTGCTCTCCGAGGCACGGTGTATATTCACATACACAAAGACCCAGACCCGAAACAACTATTTGTAGATCATAGAAATATTTGTTTCATGCGGGAATCGAACCCGCCGTATGCAGCTCAGCAGCCGATCTCTCAACCCCTGCGCCAACCGTGCCGTCAAACACCATTATACAATATTTCTCATCTGACTTGTTCCTCACCTTTTTAGCTAGTTTTACATCCGCTGTTGGTCTACGCACGTTGCCCATCTCGGCCTCCGTAAGGTTCTTATTATAATTGCAGGGATTGTGTCCTAAAATAAACGAGAAATTAAAAATTTTGTCCTAGCGTTAACTTGGTCTATTTGGCGTTATGCCAACTAACTTTGTTTAAAGAAATAAGTTGAGCTGTCATTAAGACGCGCACGAAGAGTGATTACAGTTTTACTACCTTCTACCCTCCGAAATCCTCAAAGAAATAGGTTGCTGCCGCCCGTACACACAGTTGCACAAAGGCCTCAATACCAATTCAAGAGGTGCCGTGCCTAAACCAGACAACGATGCCATGGCCAAATGGCACAAAAAAAACAAGGTAAAGTAAAATTTATTCAGTAGCAAAATTGAATTCCGTGAAACATGTAAATTTAATAACACTGGCTCTTCCGTGTGCAACTAAAAGCACCGTATTTTCATTTCAAAACGGAACACAATTCATGAATTTATTACCAACTACCGCTGCATGCAGATTTCTAGTTTCCCTCACTGCATCAACAGAGATGAGAAACTGTTTTATTTCCTGCAATTACATTTACTACGGAGATGCAATCCAGATCAGTTTCCGCTCAGAAATGTAGATAAAACTGCCGAGTAGAGCCGAGTACCTATGTTACGTACGTGTCCTCGTTCTAAAACAGTCATTTCTGTGCGTCAAGGACGTTCGCGTTGTGTACCCACCGTACTGTGAAATCGTGACAGTTCGTGATAGCGACTTTTCTCAATTGAAACAAGTGTATCGTTCCGTTTATTGCCGCGCGAACGATCCTCTTGTATCTAAGAATACATGTACTGTAAACTCGTTTTAGATCGGATCTCGTGGTACGCGGGTACGTAAGTTAACTACGGAGGTAACAAAGAACTGGTTTGCGCCGCGGTTTTATGGACCATCCTTCAGTAAGGTTGGAGAACAACTAATTTTAGAGTCGCCCGTTCGGCTTTAATGAGCACTTAACTTCGTCTTTGACTTTGAATGCCGAAGTTCCTGTTTAAAAAGAATTGCTTTAGATACAGCACAGATGCCGCTTAGAATTTGCATATGGTAACACTGCTAATATCTGTAAATACATAAACGTAGATACACGTGTTGTTACTTGCCGTCATGTAATGAGTCTGTATTGCAATGCGATAAGAAAAACCTATAATGTACCTGTGCTTATTTATCATCCCGTGCAATCTTAATTAAACGGCTGACAATATACAGGTAGTGCAGCGCTAATTAATTAACTTTCTTCTAATCATCTTGCACGTCAAAACTAGTTTTAGCAACGTTTAGTAACGCAACAACTACCGTGTTTCTAGTAACAATCAACAAGCCCGTATAAACATTCAAAAACTAACAAAAACGTGAGAAAACCTATTTTTTTCTCCTAGAAGTAACTGCAATAAAACACTATGGAGAGCAAACGTAGGTACAGTATCAGTTCCAATATAAAAGTCGACGTCAAACATTAACTTGAGACATGTGCGTACATTAGTACACCACAAAAGCACTAGAGCAGAGCGAGTTCTTGCAATAAAACCACATTGGCCGTGTGTTTGTGGTCTGTCCGACTTTCTAACCAATAGGAGTACGCACACATGTGTGTGTCGTAGGTAGGACCATTGTTCTGCCGGCGCAGTATCCGTACGGTTCGCCTGATCATATTTTTTGAGCGTACAAAGATGGGCGACGTTTTTGAATTTGGAAAGCGAAAGTGCGACGTATAAACAGCTAAGGGTCCAGGTTTTACTGGGTTGCCAAATAAGCAAAGTTCTCTTGGAGGCGGGGTGTTGAGTTCTGAAACAGGAATACACATTCATGAATAAAATTGTTAGTACTTAAATAGGTAGCGTGTGGGTTTTATCTATATGTTATGAGTATTTATTATTTTGAATCTTATAATAGTAGACTACAGAGTTAAGGGTTGGCTTTTTGAGATTTTCATATTTAGCTGTCATTGGTACCTTCCTATATGTATTCAACTAAACATTAGTTAATGCTGACAATGTAAGTCGTTCTAAATAGTCTAACCACAAACGCATCCAAACTCCTATTCAAAATCGAATCGTGGAATACTGCGGCTATTATTTCGGAAAAGCACAAGTTTTCAGTACAAAATTAACAGGAATTTGGAGTATAAACATTCAAACTAAACTCCGTTTCATAAATACGGGTCTTATCCTAATACCCTTTCATTATAATTGTTTGCGTCCGAATTACTCAGAAGTGATGAAAAGGGCATGAAATTAATTGAT
Organism: Shargacucullia verbasci; assembly: GCA_947562105.1. Taxonomy (NCBI): domain Eukaryota; kingdom Metazoa; phylum Arthropoda; class Insecta; order Lepidoptera; family Noctuidae; genus Shargacucullia; species Shargacucullia verbasci. The sequence goes on along the minus strand of OX387294.1, from coordinate 12,711,420 downwards.
GAAGGCTGACTCATTTCACAAGATTTCTTTAGTAGTTAGGGCTGTCAGATCAAATAATACAAGCTACATAAGAACAGTGTTAATATTTAGTCAGAGTTTCTGTTTCAGAAGTCGGTCAAACTAAAAAAGATGCGTAATCCTTTAGGAAACATTAACCAGTAGATTTTTTTTACTAATTATCAAAATTGCGTAATAATCTTAATTAACTCTAATATAGGATATTTTAACCAAACCAAGGTGTAAAATGCCGATCGTATGGGTCATAAGTCTGGTCTTGCAACCCTAGCAGAGTACTTAGTCAACAACTAGTCGTCACAACGTGTTTATAACCTATATTTACTTTACTTTGAATTGAGGAAATAGCGATTAGGTTTGCCTCCTTTGATCGTGAATGAGTAACCTCGGTTAGGTAGTTCTAGCTATGTATACCTATGTCTTCATCTAAGAAGGCACTTGTTTAATTTATTTATTTTGTGGCCTAGTATTTAGTCCACTTTTCGAACCAATTTGGAGATCGGACGTCGTGTGAGACCTTCAAGATATGTTTTTCTTAACTAGCTCTAACTCTACCGCATCCTCGATCCAAAAGATAGAGGATGGGTTCTGGTTCCCACATATTCTGAAGTTTGGTCAATTGGTCAGTGCAGTACAATTGGTCGCGTAACAAGATAAACAAAGAGAGACCTCCAGTCTCCGGCCCTACCTTGTGGAATCAGATTATATTGAAATTTACTTACATAAACTGAACTTTAATTTTTTAGTTATTTTCTGTGTGGTTGTGGGATTAGCCTCATTATCCTAGAATTGTATAGTAATATTTTGAAAGTTATGATAATAATTTCTGTCATTTTATACTACAAAAAGTGATTGCAACAAAGTCGAATCGTACTAAGATTTAAATCAGTATTATGTGATGCATTTACCATATCTCTAAGCCTTAATTCTATACCAAGCAAAGTGTTTGTAGGTCTTAGAAGTTCGCCATATCGCCTATAGTTCAATGATTAGGTAGGAATTTGAACTTTCAACCTTAAGTCTGCTCAGTCTCCTTAGTTATGAGGTTACAGGTAAATGTCAAAAAATTAATATGTTAATGGCATCCAGTTTCTACAATTTTAACACGACAAGTTTCCTTATAAAATCGTGTATTTGATAAGACACAAAAGGCACGGAAATGCTCTCAGATAGCAATAAAAGTAGAATTAAGTTGTAGTTTCATTATCATATCATAGTTATTTATATTAGCAGCATCATATAAAACGTAGAGATTACTCACTTGGGTAGTCAGTCTGCGTTTACATCACAAAGGAAGCCGCAGCCTTCCTGTCTGTGTGCCTCCTGTTTTACAGAATATCTTAGTTAGATCTAGGAACTCAGGAATTATGAAATGAAAATTCAATTCTGAATAATCAAAGAAAGTAATAATAAGTAAGTAGATTTTTGTTGTTGTTCAAGATGTTGAGTAATTTAGATTTGAGGTGTGAATCAGTTTTGCTTGCAATCCTTCAAGGGGCATTGTGGCAACAATGAGTATAGTAGAACACCAAGGTAAGTAAATATTTACTATTTTACAATAGGTACAAACAAACAAGCTTCTAGTCTAGTTTACACATGAGTAGTGAGTAGTGGCTTAGTGACGTCATCGGCCTGATCGACGGTTACGACTATTCGAAAATCAATCATATACACTCAGAATTTAAATAGAACAGGTTTGCCCGCATATTCTGCAGTACAATAACATGCGTCAGGTACAATCATGAATTTTGATACGTCAATCTGATGTACAGGCACGTTTCAATTATGGCCCTTGAAGTAAGCGTGTTTGATGGTTGAAGCGAAAGCGAATTTCTTACTGGGTCGTAACCGCACCTGATCGAGACTGAAAGGCAATTAAGAAAAGACGAGGATGACATCTTAAAATATATAGCTGCCGATTGATCTAAATATTTATCTTTGTCTCTCTAAATTCTTTGTTTGTTTATTGCCAGATTAACCGTAATTACAGTTATTGAATTTATCAATTTTAATAAAGGATTCGTATACCTAATTCTACTGTCGGAGTAGCTACTTTTATTTCGCCACAGAGTAACTAAATAAAGACGACGGGGACGTGAAAGGACGAACTAAACCTAATTATACACAAACGGACGCTAGACAAGGAGCAAGCTGAAATAAAACAGATGCCCGACTAATCGTTTACTCTAAAGCCACCACCAGACCTTGAAAATATTTGTCAGTGCCTACGTTAACACGAGAAAGCGTTTATTTATCTTTTTGAGTATTTACTTTGAGCTTCGTTGTGCTGTAACAAATATTTGTTAGAATGTTACTAATGTGATTATCGGAATTGTTGAAATTTCGGGATACTAGAAGTTAGTTCAAGTAAATATTTGTGCGTCTTTTGCATAGGTATAATACCTATAGTATAGTCATAATATACATGTCATATTATGCTTATGCATTACATAATGAAGGAAGAAATGAATAGTGTTTATGTCAGTTTCTATTATTTGAGAAGTAATATTGAGTGTAAGACATACTGTAGATAGTTTCATCATAATAGGTAAGCCTTTAAATCTGTTACAGACAATTTAGAAAGCGTTTTAAGTAGAAGAATAGGTTGATTTTTATATAGGTACATTTTTATTGGTTATTTCCAAACAATACAGGAATTTTAACTCATCTATTATAATTACCAGTTCGTTGCCTCGCTTATACTTCATTTATAAAATAATAATTTAGTATTCATTGTTTCACTCTCCTTAAATGCTTTCCACCATCAATCAGAAAGCGTCGATTTGAGCCGTGAAGCGTGACCGTGACTACTTTAAAGGGCTTACAGCGTTTAAAGCGTTGCAAAAAATAAAACAATGGTGCGAAATGATCCGTGACTACTATACGCATTTTAATTGGAATTCTTGTATTACTATTTACTTTTACAGTCCTTTACGATGTTATGATTGGTGTTATATTATGGCATTAGAATATCTATAATATTAGTGCTCAGGCTAATGACTTCAGTGGCGTCTATTGGAATTATAAAATAGTCAACCTTGATAGAAAACAAATATTATAGTCTAACAATTTTAATGAGTTGTTACATGGTTGACCTTTCCCGATAGATGCTCAGACGAATTGCCCATCTTGCTGCTCAACCCAATTGTTTGTGCTTAGTAATGCTTGTTCAAAACAAAATTCATGTTGAGTCCTTTTGCATTCATCGTGAAGATTAGTCACAGAACTTCATCGGAAACTAAGTTAACTCATTTTACCGATGATGAATAAGTTTTTTATAACGTCTGAATATTTAGATTTACTCATTAACGTGTTCTCGAAATTTGTTTCTTTTACCTGTCTGTCTTTAGTTCCAATAGCCATATAAAAATATGTAAATATATGTTTGTCTACTAAAAGGGTTCTATGGTATTTTTTAAATATCTACGCTTTTAAATAGGCAAACCTGTTCTCAGGTAAAAATTACCACTTGTATAAATATTTGTACTTAACTTGTTTAATAAGATTTTCGGACATAATCTTGGCTTGTATAGTTAAAAGTATAGTATAATACTTACCACTTAGATTTTATATAGTCAATACTATAAAGGTAAAAGCTGAAATTTTTGCCACCCCACCTTTATACGGTGATTAGTTCTCAAAAATATCTTTGTAGACGATCTGATATCGTACTCAAAATTCTTCAAACCAAAACCAAGTCAAAACGCAAACATTCAGTACCCTAAACATTTCTCTCAACGTTAGGGCTGCGGTCCATACCATGCATACCATGTTATTTACAATTAGTGTCTGTTTGTTTATTGTTGCTATGCCAGGATTGGGAGGATCTGTGTCGTGTCATTTCACGAACATTATGGAGATAACTGTTCTATAAATAGCGGCTCCTTGGTTGTATTTTTACTTATTACTGACGTCCTGTGGGGTTGAAATAGGCACATTCATTGTGCTAGCTTCTTTTTGTAACTGCGCAAATTGTCGCCTTGCCTACAAATCCTACAATCATGGTTGGTTAATTGTTGCTATGTTGGTAGAACTGTGCAGTCATTTAGCAAAGATTATGGTAATAACTTATGTTTATATCAGGTCTGCGTAGTTCTTTTTGCCTATTTTCGACGTACTGTGGATTTGAATGACATTAATCGTATCAGTATCATGTCATTTTGCGCAAATAGAAGCCCTAACAGGAATTCGTGAGGCGTTGTTTATATGTCATGATCTGTGTCGTGTCATTTCACGAACTTTATGACGATAACAGTTTTATAAATAGCAGCTCCCTGCTTGTTTTTTATAAGGTTAGGGCTTGTGCCACTTCACTTTACCCGTCGATATTTTTTTGCTCATTTTTTACATCCTGTGGCAATAAAATCAAAAGATTGGCTTCTAGCTGAATAGCGGGCGAATTAGTTCTGTCCATAATATTATGTTTGACGTTCAAATAGTACTAGTAATATATTCTATTTTGAATAAATTATGTTGGAATTCACTATATTACCGTACTCAGTATGTTAGTTCCTATGTAATTTTTTATGTTTGTTGTAGTTCTGTTTTCTTTTACAATTAAGTTTAAGAAATTCAATGCATTTCTGAATTAGTGTACGGATGAGGGCTATAAATAGCTGTGTTGGTAGCTCCTTCGTCGTTCTGTTGAAGGGTATGCTTGTGCACTCCACTTGTCAGGGTTTTTTGCTTAGTTACAACATCCTGTAGTCGTGAAAGACTCACTGTATTGACTGCTTGTCATCGTGCCAATTCGTATCGGTTTGTTAATTGCCATGTACGAACCAAATTATGGTAATAACTGTGCTATAAATAGCATATTCCGCTGCTATGTTGATGTTTCTTTAACCAATGCATGGCTTTGACTGAGGCGCTTTGACTAAGTTTATGCACTGCAACTTCAAGTCTTTGGCTCCTTTTAAACATCCGTTGGGAATTGAAGACTAAATCAACTTTTATTTCTTCAAAGAAAATATATCAATCGTTCTCACCTGAGTCCATTATCGAGACGACTGGATCAACTTATATATAAACTGTGCTTAATCCTATATGCTTTTTATATTGTTAATATTTTTTGCATACATTTTATCAGAATGTTCGTTCCCTTCCTACATTAATAATTCAAATGAATATGAGACATTGGTATATCTTCGTAGTTTTATGAAACGACCTATTATGTAGGGCTAGTCCGGATAGCTGGCAGGCCAGACAGCTATTGATAAAAAAAGTTAGTTTATATTCGTACCAGAGTCCGGGTTTTAAGTTACGACAACTTTTTTATTACATTACACCCTTGAAGATGAACTGCGTGCCACAGATGTTAGTGGTACAACACGAATTCTTATTTTCTCTAGGATTATATTTCAAGTAATATATATCGTTTTGTATTTCAAAGGACCATACAAATCATTAAATGCTCGGCAATATATGTATATTGTAATTTAAGAAACAGTACAGGGAATTAAGAACTCAAAGACAAACTTCAAAATTTATTAATAAAACAAGTGTACAAAAGATCTTAAAACATTTTTTAAGTATAAAAATGTACATCCATTATTTAACGACTAGCGCTAGACAAAACACGAACAATCACTATTAAAAGTTAAAACATTCACTAACACAAGCAACGATTAAGGCCATCCAAAAAGTCCAAGACCAACCGATCAATCATTATCGTCTGCAACACCAGGCTGAACGTTCATCGTCACATGGTAAAAAGTAAAAAAAAAAAGATAAAAGCTCTCGAGGATCGGATTCCCGAAGCAACCGGTTTTGAGTCTCACGAGCCTTGAATGAACGTACGAAAGCATTCGATAGCGGTCCTAAAGGTCATGATTTTCGGAACGCATTTTTGAATCTTGGAATTTCGAGTAACCGCTTTTACGCTGTTAATTTTACGTTATTTAGGTATTTATGTGTGATATAAAATTTAAACAGAACAATTCAAAGTTTATAACGCAATTAGAGCTCGATTGTAGTCAGAACGTTTATAGAAACGCCTATAAAATTCGACAAAGTTGCAGAATTTAAGCTCAATAGGATCTAGACATTTCAGTTTATGACACGGAATGCTGACATACAGCTGTATCTTTGTAGGTTTAGTATTATTTGTATAAATTAAACAATGTCGGTCATATAAAGTGAAAGATGTATCCCATTTTTTTTCATCAATGCCCCCGACTAGGAATCATTCCTGTATCGTGGGTGCGTTTACAAACAAATATTCACATCTGTAGATCATACAAATATTTGTGTCAAACCGTGTCGTCAAAATCAAAATTAAAATTACATACTTGAAAAATTTTATGATATTCATTGCAATATTTCCAAATTCAAAAACAACTTATCAACATCATATCGTCGTAGTAGACAGCTATAAAACGCATGTAATGGAAAACGTTTATAATAAACAAGCTAGCATTTCTTTTACCCACGACGGAGTATATGCCTCCTCATATGTCACTTTAGGCAAATACAAATACAGAAATGAAATTCCTTTCCCTTTATTTTTTTCCTCAGTTTTATTCCGAACATCTTCAACTTCTTTTGTTTCGTTACCTACAGATATCGACCTACCCTCAACTTCAGATAAAGAGACTGCGACCTTTCATAGAGCAACTTAATTGCCTGCCTTATCTCTTTTCGGCGTTATCTGTGAAGGTTAATTGCTGACGATAAAGCGTCCTGTAATTTGTAACAGAAGGCAGTTACTGGAGGGCTTTCAACCGAAACAATGTTTGAAGTATTTAGTGCTCCAAGTTTTTGTTTGTCTCGAATAAAAGGGACACTCAGTTTGAATCGTGAGTCCTTTTGCTGGTCGGACCGGACAATGATTGCAGTGCTACACTAAGATCTATTTCCAACTCCTACTAGGCGACGTTTGGACTAATTAATGATTCTAACATATGAGACTATTAGTCGCTTATCTTTCACATAAGTTTTATTTCTATTCGTGGTTAATTTCTCAGTGTATTGTGTAGGCAGATAATTTGGAGATATATTCTCATATCTATGTTTATCTCATATGTAAATAATACTACTGTCTAAGACTGTATATTGCTCTTTGGATATTTGAACTAGTATACATTAGCTACTTTAATAATGTTGTAGAGTTCGAAGGCGCGGCTGCTGACCGCGAGGTCCTTCGGTCAACTCCTAGGTCGGGTAAAGTAGTGGTACCTGGAGTTTGGAATTGTGTCTGGTAGATGTCAATTGGCTGACGTTCTATGTGGTTTTATATAATATAGTTGGTACACCCCTACCTAACCCTTCCAGGAATATAAGCGTGATGCTTTGTATGGATATAATACGATGTCTGATGAAAATTATCAGGCGCATAACGACAAGCACTCTACCGACCCTTATCTATGAACACAACATGTGATTGTTTCACGTGTGATGTGATGTTATATATGTACCTACCTATATTATATCGTTTAGAGTTATGATCAATTTACAAAGAAGAATAACTAGAATACATCGCCTGAATGGTTAGGAGAAATAAAATTCAGACCATTAACATTTTAAGGGTCCTACACTCGTTTCGATGATTTTATGATATTGATTGGCAGAATATATGTAGTAGGCTTCGCTCGCGGGGATATATGTATATTCAAATAAGGCTCGTTTGAAAAACGCAGGTAGACGTGTACATTTATTTCTAACTAGAAGCAGGTAAATGAAATTTCGTGCTTTTTACTTTGCAAATGACGGACTCCCATACAACCGTTCATCCAAACATAAATCATCCAACATAAAAGGTTTCAACTACCAAAATATCAAGTTTGTCGCCTTAGCGGTTAGGCTCTGTGTTGATGAATCAGTCAGTCAGTCAGTCTGGACAAGTAATTATATATGTATAGATTATTATCAATTACAATAACAGTCAGTCGCATAAGTCCTACGTCCATCATAAACCCTAATTTTTTGAGATTTAGAGGCAGCTTATATTCTTTATAACCATCATCAGTTCCTAATCGTCCACTGCCAAACATTGGCCCATCATCACGTGTTCGTCACGCTTGGCTAATGGATTGGTGATATAATCATAATATTTTGCTGTCATATCCTCGCAACCTTTCTCCTCGTCTTCGTGTTCGAGGAGAGAGATTAGCCAATCTTTGTCGTAAACCACCCGACATAGTTTAACTAATCAAAGCAGTATTAAAAACAGCCAGAGGCGACACCCAGTTGATCAGAACTTCACAAGTGATTTCTTTTCAATCATAGGTGTAATTGATCAGGTGTATAATCGATTTGTTGTTGAACATGATTTGTGTTCAGTGTGTCGTTAATACTTGTTGTGAATTTATTTAAGTCATGAATCATTAGGTGCAACATAATATTATAAATGCCAGTGGCGTCAGCGTCAGTTTTCAAATAAAAAACTTTGCTACTCATACAAAATTGCCAAGCTGATTTCTTAATTTTATAGCAAGAAAGTTTTTTTTTATTATGAAGAGAAGAAGCAACCTTTAACTTTTCCTAAGCACTAACTAAATGGATACGTTAGTTCTCACATCGCAATGTCTTTCGTCTGAGCTGTCAACCGTCATACCGATTAAGAATAAAAAAAAAACATATCAGCCGTTGTCACCCAGATATGAAATAAATAACCTGATATCAGAATTAAGACTATATAAAAATAGTTCAACATACCGCAAATCAAGTGTTTGTACAATATTCGGTGTCATATCGCATCCGACAGAGATAAGATAGGATTCGTTAAACTGCACTAGTCTCGCTTGGCGTATCGTTTGACACAGTTTTTTGCTTCATATCAACTGTAACTGACAAAAAATTTCACTCCTCAAATATTTAATATTTTATTATATGTAAATAAGGTCGTCTGCTATTGTTTTTGGTTGAGGTTATATACTATTGGTTAAAACACCATCTATTTGTTCAACCACATCGCTAACCTCTATGTTTTTCTGGCCTCTTATTTACTGGTCTGGAGAAACTTTTCTTAGATTCCTTATCTTTCTTTATCTTTATTAATATAATTTTTATCTATCCTTTTATAATAAAACAAAATAAAAATGATCTCTTACAACATCCTATTAAACAATTTACCAACATTTTTATTTATTTCTGATAACGACTGTAACAGTTACGATGCATTTAATTATGATTTCATCATATCTTGCTCATTTATCGGCATTTTGCAAAGATACACAATGATTCACACATGTATTATTATAGTCATAATTCAATAACCAAGGCCTCACACCGTGATCACCTACTTGCCACCCAGTACCGTTACAGCAGATCTTACAGCCAATTAAACTTTAACGATGCGGTTACGCAACGAGTTCCAAAAACGGCGAAACGACGGAACAAGTTCCACCCTGTCATCACGACAGTGGTACAGAAGGTTCACACTTATCCTCGGCACCGAAACACAGGTTAGGTGCAACTGAACACAAAGGTTTTGAATTCGTCGACGTCTCTATTGTTTGCTTATTTCTGACCAATAACGGTTGAAGAACGCCGGTTTACCTGCTCCCCAAGACAAAGCTCATTTCTACGACTGAACGTGCAAAGCTTGTCCATTAAACATTAATTACATTTTATTGACTTTTCAAGCATTTATCATTGCAAGCCCTTTGTTTCATCGGGCGTATTTTGTGTAGTTACACAAAGGATGTGGTTTAATTTGTTTCTCGCAGCGTCAATGCGTATTTGACATTCTTATCGGGCGTTGTACAAACTGAATGTTCTGTAACTATACCTTCTGTGGCGCAACCATCCCCTCCCTTGGATGTGGACCGTCAGTTGTCAAGTTGCGTCCGCGCAGGAATTTGTTTGCCCTTTGCTTGACGACGCATTCCTTTGACAGAAGGATAGGGCTGGCATGTAGATGTAGGTGTCTTTCATCTTGTCGATAATTTTATGATGGTGTTTTAGAGCGGCTGTTAAAGGCGCTATACTGAATATGTTAGAAATATCTGTATATTTAACATGTTTGAGTCGTAAATGTTGGTATGCATTTGCATACATTATTTTAAGCAGCGGCGTACACAGAGTTTTTAGTCAGGGTAGGCAGAAAATGTTAAAAGCTTCCTTACCAGATATACCTACTGCATGTTGGTACTGGTTTGTCGTCTTGTTGATTAAATAATGATGTATGTATGTGATTTGCCACCTCAAATATCTTATACTAAATATTTATCTGAGTTATGTAGGGTAGGCAGTGTCTTTTTGTCTTTATGAACCGCACGCCACTGGTTTTAAGAGTTCCCCATGCTTGGAGATTGATAATTCCCCACCATGAAAAGCATAGAATTAGTGACAAGTTCTGTTGTGAAAACTTTAGCTTATTCTCATCATCTATGGAGCGTAAGTTTTTTTTATAAAATATCCTCCATCGAATGCATGCAGATCTCCAACGAATGCAGTTACAACTGGACATAGGCTTTCTTCAAGGCCTTCCGTATCATGTCTATGTTAGTCTTCTTCGTTGGTCCCAAGGCGTCACAAGAGCTATTGAAATGAAGTTCATGGTAATATAGGTTTTATTCTTTACCTACCTTTAATTTATTGGGTTGTTCAACGGTGATTGGATTTTATAAAATATTAAGAGCATGCGGCATCCTTATCTCTAGACGAGTTCCGACATGGGAAAGGGAGGATGTGGTATGAATGTGTAAATATATGGAAAAAACCTATCATTAAGAATATTGTCGTAGGAGTTTACATGGGGAATTTTTGGGGTGCGGTGTTGACGTTCCACAGAAAGTTGATAAATGTTTTATCGACATGTTGGAATTCCTTCTACAAAATGCATAAATATCACTACTGAATGAGTTTTAAACATTAATTAATACTAAGTATTTATATATATTAGTGTGGGTTTTGTTAGTTTAATGTGTCAGGGAGAAAATGTTATCATGGCTCCCAATTGTTTGCCTTCGAATGTTATTAAAATAAAATAAACTTTAAGTATCAGATAATAAAGATCCAAGTTAATAGTGCTTGCATTGTTATGATCTAGACCGTGATAGGTCATGTACTGTTTAAGCCTATCAGCTTATCAGACAAGTTGTTATAAACTGACAATTAATTTGGTTACAGAATTATCTTTACATAACTAGAACAACCGAAACGAGTAACTAGTTACTGCTAAAAAGGACTTATACTAACGACTATTCAAATAGCAACAACCAGATACCAAATTGGCCAATATCAGACTCATTGGTTTCAATTAAACTAAGGTCGAATGACCACAATACTGGTAATTGTATTGTCGATATATTTTGATCGTGATATTCGAATAACGCGATTCTTGCTCGAGGCAGACATGCTTAATCGTAGGTATTTCAATCATAGTGGTTTTGAGCTCGATAGTTTAGTAATTATAATATGTACAAAGTATGAGCGCCTAGTTTATGCTTAATATTGTAGAAATACAACAAAGATAACTTGAAAGATATGTGACACGAGGCATACCTTGCTATCGCTCTGCCCACTGAGCTATCGCTCTGCCCACTGAGCTATCGTGCCTCTGACGAGCATGATATCACAGTCAATTTATTTCTTACTCTATTGAAACGAGAGGTAGGTACAAAATTTTTAAATTTGTTTTCATCATCATTATCAGTATTTTTCCCCACAGTGCCAAAATGAAATGATATGAAATGATTTATTTCTGTCATTTTTTTATATATAGGTAGATATATACCTACTAGATACCGCCGGAATCTCCTATGACTAGCTTTGCGAAGAAAGGCCGAAACAAACAAGTGTTCAGACTCAGCCAATGCCTGCATTCTCTTTTGAGTCAATCTTCTACAGGTCTTGCCGACAAGTTTTATGATTTTATCAACCCATCATGACTTAGGTAAGTCTTCTAGCATTAAAGTGAATCATTAAATAGAACCCACATAATTACTTAAGTCTGTTTGTATACTATGCAACTAAAAATAACTGACCTCTAATAACTTGTTGTCTACATATAGGTACCTTCCTATCTTGAAACAACTACAGATGTATGTAATCTTTAGCGCATCGCGCTATAAGTATCTGTTGGTCGATTCTGTCCACGGGAACAGATTGCGGCAACCCAGTAAGCTATATATTCAGGGCTTTCGAATTTATTATCAAACGTGCGGTTTTCTCACGCCTTCGCAATGTTGTTTGCAATGTTTTCGTGATATTGAAAACCATGGATTTTTAGGATCATTCCAAGTAATGTAAACGCACCCACGATACTTACAGGAATTATTCCTAGTGTGGGGCAACGTATTATGAAAAAATATTAAAAAAATGTTATAAGAATTATGGGTAAATATACAAAAGTTGGGCAACTTTTTGCCCTATTTTGCAAACATAATTTTTAACCATAATATATACATATATTGGTTTGTATACATATTTTATCGTATAAATATACTATGCTATGCCAGGCCAGTCAGTTTTTTAAATATTTTGAGAGTTATTTGCATTTTTTCAAATGTGATCGCCAAAGGACTGACGAGGGTGGCAGAGTACTGATTAAAAACATATATTTGTAGGAAAAAATAAGATTTATTGTAACTTTGAGTATTTGCAAGTACAAATAGCTTAGAGTCTATTAAAGGCACATTTCTTAAGAATTAAATCACACTGAACTTTGAGTATTTTCAAGTACAAATATCTAGTAATGTAATAAAGGCATATCTTATGAATGAAATCACATTGTAACTGACAGACTACCTCTAAAACTATTGAATACTGAACATATGAAATACGCCAGTCTGCAAGACAGCCTTTTCAAACTATACTGCTTATTTTTACTCAAAAATTAGAACAAAAATAAAGCGAACAAAAAGAAAGTCAAAATTGCGGTATGTAATGACTATTACATAACAAAAATTAACAAAAATCAGTTGTTATGCTGTAACTAAAATAATGTTTCTCAATATTAAAATTCGTTAACATATCATCAATAAAAATTACTTTTCAAAAACGTCAATCTTTTCTTAAATTCGTAAAATATCCTATTCTTATATACGTATATATTATGTAATAAACAACAACTAATGTAATTGGGTCAACTTTTTATTCTCATCAAACGAGCTTTTCCGGCTTCTCTTTTATTTTTTTACACCTTCTCCCTCGATCATTTTTGTTTCTCTTTAGGCGGCAGCGTAATGTATATATAGTCTGAAATGAGTAAAATAAATTATTTCGTACTTTAACATGTTGTAAAAAGATCTGAAATATATAGAACATCAGATCCCTGGAAACACGTCAGTCCTTTGGCGCAAGTTTAGACAGCGGACTGACGACAGCGGACTGATGAATTGGACATTAATTTGAAGTTATAATTGAAACTTAATTTATTATCTATATTTTTAATTATTAAGATGATATATTTATACAAATCACATGTAATCATGCATAAATTAAAACAAAACATATCCACTAAAGAAAATAAAGACTCACCAGAGTACTGAAAACTTGAGTGGATCAGTACCAACACACGCGGTAACAACGGCGCTAGCACTGGCCTCGTAATGGCTGCCGTCATTGTGGCTCGCTCTGCACCTAGCTACACTACTAAAATTCAAACTGTACAACGAGTTGATCAAAGTTCGGTAATATTTTGCGGGAATTTCAAATTTTAACATGGCACAAAGGACTGATGGGTAAAAGTAATGACAAAGTTTGTTCATTTTTTTAAAAAAGCTTTTTAATGATTTTGTTAATAAATCTATAAAATATGTTTTAAACATATATAAAAGAGTATACAGAAATAATAAGATTAACAATAAATACGCAATATTTTTTTATACAACCAATTCATTAAGTGTTTTTGTGATTGTGACACGCCAGGGAACTGATGTTTTAAGGATTTATTGCATAATTTTACAAATTAGTTTTAAGAGTACGTCATTTAAATTGAGTGGATACATAAAAAGGATTTTAGAGTGTCATAATATATTGTCACATAGTAAATTGCATTACAATTTTCGTATTTATTGGCTGATGACAGCGAGTTGGACAACTTTTGTATATTCACCCTTATGAATAAGTTTTTTCTATAGATTTTATAATCTTATGCTTGCGTTTGTTTAAAAATCTGTCAGTGTTGTCGAATAATACCTAATGATTAAATTTTTAACCTTTGAACATCGACAATTATTACATAACAATTACGTGCCAAGATTTTAAATACGCAAATGTTTTTTTATACTGCACGGTTCTAAAATATTAATGGAAGTTTTTTTTGATAAAATTACGTAAACGAACTTACTGGCCACAAGATGGTTAGCCATCGCCGCCATCAATGAACATCGGGAACCCCATGTTCACGGATGCATTTACTAGGAGTACAGCCATAACATAATATAGCATCACGCCTGTATTCCGCGGAGGAGTTAGTCGCGTAACCTACGTGCAATATATAATTTATAGCCTATAGCACTCAGGAATAATGAACCTTTCTACTAGTGAAAGAATTTTTAGAATCGGATCATTAGTTCCGGAGATTACCCCCTACATACAAACTTACAAACAAAATAAGTAATGTTAGTACAGATTTCGCTGATTCCGTTATTGAGTCCCATGTAAGAAAGGGGCAAGCTATCTACCGGGTCGAGTTCTAGACTATAAGAATAATAAATAATAGTTGTTAAACTAATAGCACTACTAGGCTAACGCATAGTTACTATGACGGGTGAAATAGGCTGTAGTTCACCGCCCCAGTTGAGCTCGTAACCAGGCGCGGTCGCAGCCAAACATTTGTGGGGGAGGGGAGGCTATCAACAGTAATATGACGGGGGGAGCAAACTAGAATTTATTTTACAAAAATATTAAATATAGTATTAACTATTTTTGATTTCATTGTTTTTAATAATTTGAGTTGTCTATTTTTAGGTTTGTCAATTTGTCGTGTATGATTTGGGGGGTCATGACCGACACTGTTCGGTAACAACTTCCATGGAACTCTACTACCATTAGAGTCTACCAAAAATTAACATGTGTTGAGCGAGGCAATAATTATAACCTCTTAATTACACAAACTGTACGAACTATCGGTCCACCTTTCATTAACCCTGCATATTACATTTAATGACCACAAATGCTCATTATCTGCCAAGTGGCTGAGGAAAATTATGAATAAAATATCCACTATAACCTGAACTCTCATACTTTGTGTATTAAATAAAATGCAGTTCTATTAATTTGGTTATCAAGCGGAGATGGTTGGGTTCAGACTGTGGGCGTTTTGTTAAATGTTTAGGCAAGAAAGTTATTTATATGTTTTAAATATTTGAATGTGATGAGTTTTACAGCCTGATATGATATATCTGGAACTACTCAGTAGATTCATATGTTTTAGTTGGTTTTCTTTAAACATACGTACGGTTCGAAAAGTGTATAGCTACTTAGTCGAAATTTATACATATGTAATTAGATCAGATTTTTTAAATCGGTTGGATAGTTATCACGTCGGGGTCACCAATGTAGAGATTCGGGATTCGGGAAAATAAAATGAAAGTTATATATTTCGAGCAAACTATGTATTACATCGGTAAACAAAAATAGGTAGAATACGCGACCAGTTCGCAGCCTGATAATCCCGTGACTAGCGAGGTGGCGCATAAAAATGCATACCTAAGTAGTTTGTAATTTATTTTTATTTACAACTGGTATTTACTTAATTTCCTATATAGTCTCCACTAATATATTTAGTAAGTACTGTTAAATTAATTCTCTTGCATGTTTGTTATCAACATGGATTTTAGTTTCCAACATTTTCCGTAAACGACAAAGGTATAGA
This sequence comes from Shargacucullia verbasci, assembly GCA_947562105.1. NCBI lineage: Eukaryota > Metazoa > Arthropoda > Insecta > Lepidoptera > Noctuidae > Shargacucullia > Shargacucullia verbasci. The sequence goes on along the minus strand of OX387294.1, from coordinate 12,695,639 downwards.
CTAACTTGCCAGTTCTAAATATTTCCTGTCCGTTTTCAGTGTTGTTGTTTATAAAGATAAAGTCACTAGGTTTAAATTAGTTCAGGGGTGTGCAACAGAATCAAGGTCATTATTAGACCTATTCATCCATTCATCGCTCCCCGCTCGCAGTACCACCACAGCTCCAAGAGATAAAGGCGAGTACAGACGGTTGGTAGGTTATCGCCGGACTGATACCACCCGTCCGGTGTCCGGCGAGCACGAGCGATGACCTCAACTTATCATTTGTTTCGCTTTGATTTACTTGTTATTACGTTACATTTTATTCGCCATTTTGTGCTCCGGGTGGGAATATTCTAACATACAGATAACGTTCTGTGTCAAGCAGCTGGGGAAGATTGTAGGCTGTCCAGATGTCAGAATAATTTGAAATCATGCTATTATTTAGTAACAAATAAGGTTCATGATGATGTGATGATGATTCAGAAGAACTTAAGCAGTTTTTGGTATAGGTTCACAGGTAATTTTAATGTCAATAAACGATGGATCAGTTGGATTGTAGACTGTGGAACATTAGACTTATTGTGTCCATGATATGGTGTAGACAGGTTCGAATAACGTTACCCATTTTATGTAGAACTGTTAATATTGTCTTTCATATATTTAGACTCGAAACAATTTGATTTGCTGAATGCGAAATCCTCTGAACGTGACAGCTTTTTGCTGTTGAGTAGGTCTTCAGTGATGTCGGTACGGTTAAATCTTCTTTCTGTAATAAAAAGCAAGTTTTAGTCAAACATCTAATTGTTTAATCAGTACGAGCTAAACGCACAACACAAACGAAGCATAAACACACAAACGCAGCATAAAAATTTCATTAATTTAGTTGTAATATTTTTTTTTGCAAACTAACTTTGATCAAATGGCTAATGATCGATCACAAGATGCCAAGTACGCACAGGTAATTAGGTTTTAATGCACGTAGTCAGTCACGTACAAGGAAAATTATCACATAGAAACAAAACGCATTAATGCAACAGTGTTAATAGTACCATCTACATAGTAACATATTTCTTATGTAAATAAATAATATTATATTCTTAGATATCATAATCATAACACATAGCATCACGCCTGTATTTCCTGAACGGTTAAGCAGGTGAGGTGTATTATTGTGCACTCACATTCCGCCGATACAGTTATTATAGGGGGCGAGTCTGTTACAGTGCAAGGCATATTCCGGGCTGCTATTGAAAACTTTATAACAGAAAAATCACATAAAACTTTGCCCGTTCCCCTGGACTTCATACTCGAAAGCCAGTATCAGTAGACCAATGAAGCAGGCAGTCGTGATCTTATGGCGTCTAATCACCTTCTGGGAGTAATTTTGAGTATGAGTAGGTATGTAGCAACGTTTTATAAGTATCTATATACACTTGCCAATTCACATTCCACCATAAGTAGGTATTTACGTTATAATAAAAAAAAAGTCGTAAATAATCCATAATTCGTTACTAACGTCGCAGGCCTTTTTATAATATGCCCTCATAAAGTTTGATGGTATTTCTGTAAAAGTCGTTGCTATGGCATATAGAAATTGAATGTTTAATGTAGATAATAGTGACGTCATACTGACCTTTAAACGACTATTAAAAGGTCCTAAAAACAAATGAAATGATTGTTGATTCTGATTACGGTGTAGTTATTCACTTATCTTCACACTCACTTCCGTTTGGGAATGTACAGAATTATGATAAGTTTAATTTAAACTGTTATTGTATACGTTACACTACAATTCTGTATGTTAAGTTGAATATTCAGTTAAAATTAAACATTTCAATTTTATTTTATTTGAACATATTTTGTTTTATTTATCACCCATATTAAATTGTATAGACAATAGTTTCATCTTTGCCCAGTGGCGTGCGGTTCATAAAGACAAAAAGACACTACCTACCCTACATAACACAGATAAATATTTAGGTACTCTAAGATATTTGAAGTGGCAAATAACATACATCATTACTTAATTGACAAGACGACGAACCAATAGCAACATGCAGTAGGTATATTTGGTGTAAGCTTTTAACATTTTATGCATACCCTGTCTAAAAACTCTGTACACGCCACTACCTTCGTCCCTATACTTGTGTTGCATACCTGTCTAGGTAGTATTTCTGACCCAAACATGCAAGGAATACAAGCGTTATTTTACTAATATAAATTAAACTCGTTGCGCAATATGAAAGAGGTTTTCCCGATCTATTCCTGAGTACGTGTAGCGCATAGGGTAGTCAACTTCATCTTTACAATATCTGACCGGCTAATCTTCACTTTGAGGCATGAGGAATTGCAATGTGCTCGCTTTGGCGACACGACAGAAAAACAAGTTATCAATTGAGAATATTACTAAACTATTTAAACGAGACACTACAAACTCAGTATTAGAACAAAGACTTCTGCCAAATCACTTCACAACACATGTCACCTTTTCACATGTGACCGTATTCTGTACCAATGTTATGTTCCCATGTTTTCATACAAACACTCGTCCTCCACTACGTCGCGTCGCGGTGACGTAATCGTAACGTAGGTACTGACTCATCCCGCTTGACCGGTCAGCGAGACGATTAAAACGAAGATAAAAATATCGTTTCAAATGTCCACGTGTGGACGCGTTTACATTTAAAAAAGTGTAGGCGTTTGTATACTATGTATAATTAATGTGGCATTAAAATAGTACTAGTAGGCCGCTGTGTTTGAAGAGAATACAATATTTTGTTTGTTTTGCGTTCTTTAGTTGATGTGTGTCTTTTGATAGTGTTCAGTGTAGACATTTACTAAAGCCGTCTTTCAGAATTCATATTACGTAGAAACGTAGATAGACATCTATTATTAGATTCAGGGACTAATTAAATGTCAAGAATGATTATTACCATTAATAAGAAGTTTCGCATTATTGGTCGTTGTAGGGTTTATTACAAAACAATTAGTTTTAGTTTATTTTTAAACCAGTTTTAAACCTTCGAGCCAGTTTTTGTTTTATGAACTTTACTATAGTCGAAATATTCTTAATTCGAAACCGTCAACTTAGTACCCGACTAAGTTGAAAGTTTTAAAAACTGTATTTGGACTAAACTAAGGTTCATAATACAAAAACTGGCTCGAAGGTTCAAAACTCGTGTGAAGATAAACCTTGTTTCGTGATAAGGGAGTTTGTTTTTTTGATCTGAAGGAGCTTCAGGTCCAGCTGAAGATATCAACTGGACATTTTTTGAGAGCTCTAGAATGTATTGCCCGTATAAAAAGGTATCAACTAATTAATGACCTGATGCTATTATTGTTTTATAGCGTAACTACATATTAATAATACCCATTATAATATACATACGAGTTAAAAATGAGGTAACACTAGGAAATGATCCTCATAACCGTTGCACGAGTGAAACAGTAAACTATTTCACACAATTGAGCGACAATGAGGAAGTGCTCCACTATTTGTATGCGGTGAGGAGATTGTATGGCTGAAACAAAAAATAATACATAGGTAGATTATATTTTAAAAACCACGGGACAATCATCTGATCTCTAATTATATTAAATAAAAACCACCAGATTTAAAGAGCAGAAAGTTTATACATATATGCTACAAATACATTAAATAAAATTTAATAAAACATTAATTGTTTACACATAAATATGTCATACAAGCTCGTGCTAACGTAATAGAAAAATAAATTATATGCAGTGATTATAGACGTATACTTACTCATTGACAAATTTAATTAATTACAGTCAAATTTCGACCACAAGACGACCACTAGTTACAACTACGTATAGGTTAAATTACGCCGCTACCAATACTAGTATATTTTGTTTTGATACATCAGAATACATTAATGCACACCTAACTCTTTAGCTAAATGCCATTGAACAAAATTGGTAAAGAAGGATAACTTTCTACAACGCACGAAAACGGAATTTCCGACGAATCCAGAAAATGTAGTCACAGAAATGGGGGCTATAATTGGGGACCTCGCTATTTATGGATCCCGATGAGATTGTGTCGATATTATGTACTAGAAGGAGTTAGTCTATCACTGTTCGGCTCAATTTTAACACAGATCTGTAAATAAGAATTTCTCAGCAAAAAACCGTGCATCGCCCCACTTAAAATGTGACTCAGGATGTATTGTTCCGCTACTGTATTTGCGATTGTCTCGACGTGCGTATGTTATTTTTTTGTTGTTGTTTAGTATTGACATTCTGTAACTACTCTGTGTATACTCCATAGTGTCGACCTCGTTACATTAAACATACACTCCTCTCGCTAAATATCGTGAGATCACATCTAGCGAGTATTGATGGAGTGTTCCTGTTGCGAAGCATGAGTTTTACATATGTATTAGGCTGTATAAGTTTAACAGTTGCAGGAAGTGTAAGAGTGAATAGATTAGTCTACATGTGTATTTTAGCATAACTTGTGTTTGGCAAAAAATATGCGAAATTCTGATTTATATTTTCATAGCATGTAATGAGCAGTATTTTCACGTAAGAGGGGAAAATGATAGATAATATAAGAACCGGCGGGAAGAACACTAGTTTCGCGAAGTAAGTCTAAACTTTACCTAAATCATTTCAACATAGTCATGTTAGTATTAGGGGAACATTGCATGAAGGTACGGCGTCAGGTTATCGGAGTCAAAGGTTAGCGAAGTAATGAGAGGTCGGCCTAGCGTCGAATAGAATAGTGATTCTTCTGAAATGGTATATATTTAGTAGTCTACTGTTCAAGATACCGTTTGTATGGTATATTAAGTAAGAAAATGACGGGATAACCTACTAAAGTAAGGTTATTTTTTTTTAATTCAGTCAATCCAATTGTTTCTCTCGATATTCGACAAAATATCTGATTTCACCCTATTCATAGCAAAAACAATTCTGAAATATAAAATCGGCAGCCTAATTACCGATGTAGCGACAGGCGTAGATCGCGCGATAACTTCTGTCAAACGTCATTTTTGTGTCATATAATGTATTGGCTGACAGTGAGATTGCTGTCGCGTTGCTATCGCGTTGCTGTCGCTTTTTTACGTAATTAGGCTGCGGTTCATAGACCCAAGGTTTAGGTCTTTTTTGTTTCTACATTCATAATCAGAATTCTGCGTTTCTCGATTGTCACAATCTAGTCATCAAGTCGTAGTAGTCATAAGCGAGTAACAGCTAGCCCCATCGTCACTTAACATCGCTCAGAGATAGAGGTCAGAGGCAAGCCTGTCTGACATAAAAATAAAAACGTTTATTGAATGGACCAATGCATCACGAGAACATTCATTTGGAAGCGTGTAGCACATGCAAATGGATCGATTACACCGTTTACAGCACGCTCCAGTGTTGCGGAATTTTATTGGCAATAGCACCAGCTATTTGCAATCAATTGTTGCAAAAATATTTGAGGGTTTTGGGTTCAATGTGTACGGTAACTAAATGATAAATGGAAAGATGCACCTGAACGAGCCCGTTTGATTTTTTTATCATGATTGGAAGATAAAGATTTTGGCAATTTTTTGTAGCAGCTACCCTCAGCTAAAGACCAACCTGTTTACCAAATGTGTGATGGTGCACACATCCTAACGTTGACCTTTTAAAAATTTGATTGATTAGTTATCAACCTGTAAATATCTACTGTTAAATGTGGGAAAACTTCCTAAATTGTTGCCCCAAGTTGTATTGGAAGACCTAAAATAACTTCTTAATGTGACTAACATGTATATGAGATTATAATGTTATTAAAGTAATTAATATCTGTAAACTGGTGTACTTACTATATCATTCTAGAAAGTGGACTTATTTCAAAGAATTCGGTTTAAAATAATCTTCAAACCTAATTTCCTATAACACAATATATTGACAGTTTCTGGTCGATAGGCCTAAATACATATCTTCGGTAGAACTAAACCGTGCTATACTGCGCTAACAGAAATTGATGTTTGTTTGTCACACTCAAGGTGACCAGGCAATAAGGCCGATGTGTTGTCATAAGAATAATATTGTAAAGAGGTTTCTGTTTGTATGGCTGACAAGAAATTGGGTTTCGGGATTGATGTGAAGGCGTATTGAATAGATTTTATCTGCATTTATTGAATATATTAATAAGTAAATCTTGTGGCAGTGGTTTCCTTTGTTCTTCCAGTATGTTTTCGTAAACATGTTTTAATTAATGGAATCAGGCGTTACTTTGCGGAAATCCATGATATATAAGATATACAACTAGAATATTTAGTTTTAATTCCGCTAAACTACTGCAAGTTTGGGTCGACACGTGTTTCGCCCCTCCACGGAGCATCCTCAGGAGATGTTGACTCGTCGACCGCTTGGACGCGAATGAGCGGCTGGGTAGTGAGCGCCCCCTTATATAGCACTACGACTTGGTGTTTGTATTGAACTACCTGCAAAAATTCGTAAAAGTGGAGATGGTATTAGATTAGTTTGGTCATTCAACAGTGTAAACCTGTCGTTATTATATCAACATCTCCTGAGGATGCTCCGTGGAGGGGCGAAACACGTGTCGACCCAAACTTGCAGTAGTTTAGCGGAATTAAAACTAAATATTCTAGTTGTATATCTTATAAACATGTTTTGTTAACATTTACATTATGACTAATGCAGATCAACTATGGCTATATAGATATTGGCTTTTATTACCCCTTGTACAAACTTTATTACCCCTAGATCAAACACTGATCTTCATTCGAATGAAATTATTAAAAAAAAATACCTCACCGCCTTTGTGACGTATTAGAAAATATTGTTTAATTTTTAAATAAATTTGATTGTTTACTGGGCCAATTCTCGTTTTTTTTAACCATAATTTTCCCCTCTTAATATTTGATACAGTTCTTGTGCCTTCATTTGTGTGCACTTAGTTAACTGGCTCCTAAACGATGTACAAATCATTTCCAACATCCATAATTATGTCCAGCTTTCAACTGTTCACTTTTCAAACAATTATCCTTCGGGCAACACCCGCAGAAATGTAGAACAACTGGCTTGGCACCTGCCCCGCTATATTTAAACATAAACGGTCCCATCCGCTAATATGGACATGTCGGGACATGGCATGTGAAACAAGTTGCTACGGGACTGACCGTCCATACCTTGTATCGTAAGCACAAAAGAATGACAGTCATCAATGTAGTTTTCAAGAGATAAACTGCTCATCTTCAGTGATTTTGTAGTTTCACTAGTTATTTTTATGGACAACATCAACAGTCTTCTTGACTTATGAAAATTCGCTTCGGAGCACAGCCGTTTTAAAATCTTTCGTCAAACGTCGGTCCATGGAGTTCTTTGGCACTAATTGAAATACTGCTCTAGTTATTGTCTTCATGTCATGAGGTCTCACATTTAAATTGCTGATGCGCCGGCCATGACTTTACTTAGGGAGCCTCTCCATGCACCGCTCATTTAGGCATCTTAGGGTGAGTGATAGCTGATAAGTATTTCTGTAACGACATATAACTTAGCAAAATTTAATGTACAAGCGGCCCAATTAATTTTGTTGTTTAGTATGAAATTTAGCACGAGGTCATAAACAAATGATATCATATTTCTACAGCTAATGACCGGAATTATTCGTTGAAATATGTAAGTTTTGTGTTTCCTAAAACCATATTAGAATTCTTTGTATTTGGGTCATGATTGCTGATCTCGATGTAAATAATATAACATCAAACGTTTCATTTAAATTTAAGGTAAACCAGTATGTACGAAATCATCGTATCATGAAGACATCTCTAGATCATATGGTTTTTGTAAAAAGAAAAGTAATAAGAAATAAATATTCATATTTAAAAATTACGAAACGCACATCCTTTCGAAAATCACATAATCCATTGAGCAAAGAATACAAACAAGTTATTAAGGCTCGTTGACATTCATTTAATTCGAAAAATACATACAAGCTAATTAAGACAGGACGCGATTGCGTTGCATAAAGCCGCGTGCTTCTTTAGCAATTCGCGAAACGTCCTCTTCACGGTCCGTTTGGTGTAAAGCGACCTTTTACTCGTAATAGCTGTGCTGTTATAAATATTAAACCATTTTACTATACAGGGTCGGCTTTTGAATGAAAGATATATTCTAGTGATCGTTTGTAATATGGTCGATTTTTTTAAAGGTTATTTTACCCTGGCCTTTACATAACATATACTAATTGTATATGTTATGTAATGGCCAGGGTAACATAACCCTAAAAGGACATGGTTTCGTTGCAATGTATGCTCTAAGCAGCCGCAAAATATATGTCATAAAATATCCATTCTACGTTTGATGCGTAGAAAGAGTGAATAGTAATTTTTTTTTTACAAAAATTTATGTCGGCTTCTAATTCCCATATTTGAAATTCAAATTCAAATTTAAAATTCAATTATTCAAAATAGACTACTACTAGTGCTTTTTGAATGTCAAACATATTATGGACAGAACTAATACGCCCCGCCATTGATGAGAATCGATTACTGGATGTCCCGCTTTATGTCCCACGTTTAAGAGTCAACCTGTGTAGTTGTAGGAAGCGGATACATTAATAGCGTTAAATTATTTAGAGAGTTGAACTACAATTTGATTTGTGGTGGTAACTTAAATTATTGTAGGTTACATCACTTATGTCACGTATATTAAGAGCTGTGTAGACAACATTACAGCCTTGGTGGTTGATCAATGGTGCTGTTGGCCATGACCACGATTATGTGTTTACCAAATGTGGTTACATTTAAAAACATATAAAAACATCACCAAAAAATGGCTGTAAAGTAATAACCAATCTACTCAATTACCTGCTGTCGTCTCTGCTGGACATGAGACTCCTTTATAAAGAGAAGGATTAACACCTTTGTCCAGGTTGTCGACTACATACATACACAGGTTTTTTCACAATGTTTTCTGAGATAGGGTAATTTATCGGTCAGTATTTAAGGCTATCGTCTTAGAAGGCCAGAGTTCTGAAGACGATATACGGTCTGATATGTATAGGTATGTGGTTTGAAGCCTGTGCGTTGTCCCCAATAGAATCACTTCAATTCGAATTTCATGAGTATGAAATTGAACCTTTGTTAGGATCTAAAGGTTTCAAACTAATTTGCAAGCCAGTTGATTCCAATCATTTTAATCATAAGTCTCAATCCGCTTACAGACTAACTTCTTTCACCATAGTTAGTCGTTCACCAGAAGTAATTACCATAATTTGGGAGACTATAAATTCTACCATAATAGTTCCCAGTGTTTCAATAACTCCACTTACTACGATTTATTACCACAGAATAGCTTTGGGCATTCAACAGTATCGAGGTTCTAACGGCCCTTATTTACGTTGACACATTATTACTGAAATAGGTTTCAATTAGTGCTAAATGCTTTAGGACACTGTACGGCTCGTTAGAGACAAAGGCTGTTCTGGACTTTCATTATAATTGCTGGGTTAAAATGTTTCTGGAATATGAGGCTTGTACTTTAGCATTCTCGAAGGAGACGGTAACACTTAGAAATAGAATACGAATGTACCTGTACTTAAAAGATAGGCAGAAGCATCCTGCTTATGCGCTTATAACGCAACCAGCAATCTGGTAACATCCCTCACGGTGGTTCAACTGCGGTCTCAAGTCCACCAAAGGAGCTACTGGCTGATTTAGCGACAAGTAAGAGCCAAAATACTTTTCACACAGACGTTTGGTTTTAAATAGTTAATGAAACTGTACGATATAATGTCAGGTTGCTCACACAACGACAAACTATTTCAACATCATTTATACGCGTTGAACTTAATATATAATCAAAAATAACCGTGAAATAAATGTGTGAAATATGTGGTTTATATAGACACGTAACACAAAATATTTATGGAATGCACAATTTTTCGGCAATTAATATCGTGGTTGGTGCATCAAATGCATTTGTTGAGGGCACCATCACAAATCGTGCTGCGCCTGAGTCGCCGTTAAGACACCAATTATAGAGCAATGCTAACGATCCGACTAATTGGTCCCTACGAACCTTTATCTTTATAATCGGTACCATGAACTGATGATCGTGACAAATAGAGCAACGGTTATTATAACTGTTATACTTCGTGAGATAGTTCAAAATAAGGATTAAGTTATTAACAAATTAGTAAATGAACATCGCATTTGGTTCTGGAATATGTTAAAAATAAAAATTAGGGTCACAGACTCATATTTGTGATTTGCTATCAGGCGTTCTTATCATAACGATTCCAGTCATATCATTTTTCAACACACCGGTGTTTTGACGGCAAAACGGAGACACAATGACAGATTACACGACCATAAACAAGATAGACCTTTTGTTGGCTACAAAGATGGCTGCCGTCAAAATGGCGGAGCGATACCGATACGAAATTGACGGTAATTGACGCCTTTGTCGGCGTTATAGGGCTGCTGTTCAGAGCTTCTAAAAGTGTCATGTCATTTAATGATTGTTTCAGTTTCTGAGAAATGTTGGGACGTGTAATATATTCAACAAAAAAATGGTGTAATACGCAATTACGTCATATTTGTTCCATTATTTCCATACATATTATTGAATATTCAGAAAATAATAAAGGATTGTGACACGTGCGACTATTTTTGAATTTTAAAGTAGGTTCTTAAAAAGGTTGAGGATACTGATATCCACGACGTTTATTACATAAGAACATAGACAGGCACCTAAAGATTTTAAGTACAAATGGTACCTACTCCATAATATGAAATTGTAATAAGAGCCTTTAAATCCAATATAAATAATATCTACTTTTACTAATTTACTCTAAAAGGTAGCTACGTCATTCCATGATATTATATGTGGTCTTCGACTCGGTCTACGACTAAATATTCGATAGGTACATGTGCCTAGTATCATTCCAAATAGTAGCTGAGAATAAAAAAAATACCAGGTGAATGCGCAGCAACATATGATCAAGCCAATATGGAAGTTTTGTGGTGATACTTACTTAAAGGAGGCGATTTCAAGGCACATATTCATTTCGCGTCTACGTAAACGAAAATAGTCTATAGGTTTGAATGTGTGTGTAGGCTTGGTTACTGGACATTAATAAATAATATTTAGCCTTCAAAATATGATAATTTTAATTAAAATTACCCCTTAGGTACACTAATTTTTAAACGCTCGTTAGCGTTCATAATTTGTGGGCTGACAAAACCAGCTATTTATCCGAAATGCTATTAAAAAGAAGCAATTTTAAAGGCTCATGTGTGGAAGAGCCTTCTATTATAGTCTGCCGACAATTACTATAATAGCCATTTTATTAATATTTTGTTTAAATTAACTCAATATGTCTGCCAAATGATAGTTTTTATGATTCATAGAGAAAATGTGTTTAGTTTTTTTTTTTGTCTTACGAATAGTTGTATTCTTGGGTGGTCGAGTTGGTTGGATGACTGTTTTTATTAGCATTTTTTTTTTTCATTTTGAGTTTGGTCAAATTATTTTTTATTTATGTTGAGTTGTGAGCGGTGAACATATAATATGTAAATGTATTTCATGATCTTATATAAGTTATATTTCATACTATTTGTTTTGTTTCGTTCTTTATATTGGAATATTTATAAATGATTTGCATAACAATGTTTTTTGTGGATGTCTACGTATACCTAGACTATATAAACGTTGAACGGATTGTTCTAAGTTCATCAAACTTGTTTCCACCTCACGCAACGCTTTTTTTTACAGACCGGAATTTCGATGCTTTCAAACCTTGGGAGTACGAAACTAGTATTAATTTATAAATTAATCATTAGAACAATTCAACGAGAATAGTCATAAAATCTCGCCAGAAAACGCAAGGCTAAAAAAACGTATCAGAAATTACACCAAGGTATGATGCATAAGAAGTAACGTACAAAATTATCAAAAAAAAAAATGCTTTGGAAAATATCTATCAGATTTTTCTGTGGGTTATGATACCGTCTTAGGATCAGGCAGGCGGGATGCTTGTTTACCACCTTGGTGGTATAAGGGTAAATCTATACGGATACTCTATATTTTAAAACTAAATTCCTAATTCCACCCGTGCCTCGTTTGCTTTCAATAAATTGTTGATGTAATTTCTACTTAATTTCGTGTAAATATAGTATTTTCTATCCATCCACATGACAGCATATCCAATTAACTGGTCTATATCGGTCCGTTTTGTAATTATTTTCAATTAATATCCTTAATTGACGTAAAGTGTGGTCGCCATTATCCGAAGCGTACAATTGAGCTGTGCCGCAGGCTGTTTTGATGATATTTACAAAGAGTTATCTCGTTTAGTGTAGTCGAGCCTTTAGATCAATGTCCTTTGATTAATTTGCGAAGAAGGCAATTACGTAATGTTTGGATTGTGGTACAATCAGCTGCGAATAGATTTTATTTCCAACTAGCTTCCGCCCACGGCTTCACCAGCGTGGTTTACGAACCCTTACATTTTCCCGGAATGAAAAGTAGCCTACATATGTGCTATTCCAGACTATAATCTATATCTGTGCCAAAATTCATCGATATCCGTTCAGTCGTTCTGGCGTGAAAGAGTAACAAAGATCCATCTATCCTCACAAACTTTCACATTTATAATATAAGTATGAAGTAGGATTGAGGCCTGAACAGGGAATATGGTGCAAGCGACTAGAATATTATGTTTCTTCTTGTTGCTTTCGGTGTATCAGATCATTGTTTTACATTCTATTAGAGTCGGCTTACAGTCGGTTCAGAAAATTGATTTCATGTTTCTATCTGAAAGCATTTTTAATTGGTTTTAGTTTCTTCTATAGCAGAAGAGAAATACTACACAGAATCTGTTATAATATTATAGATTTCAAGCAAAAAACAACTGTTTTTCTATATTTTAGATATTTAACATAACACAGCATTACGCGTTGCATATCCTGAAGGACGGTTAGCAAAGGTGTACACACATTTGGGAGCTGCGGTAATTAAATAAGATGCAGGTAATAGAGAACGGTACGGCTTGGGGTACGGTTGTCTGGAAGAGATCGCTGATTCGATAAGGCCGCCTATTGTACATGCTAATTGTAATTTTTATGTATATGAACTGTGTCGTGTGCAATAGAGCGTATATCTATCTATCTATCTAAAGGGTGAGTCATCCTCTGGCCACGTCAGGCTGTTACTGAGAATTTCCTAAGAGGAGCCTCAGTAGCATCCCGACCTAGGAAACGAATCCAGAACATCAAGTTCTACAACCGCGCGTGCGACCACTAGCTCAGTGAGGCAGTTTAACTCTAACTTTAACTCTATTATGTTATGATATTTGAAGTACCGACCTATAATTTGCACCAATAAAAAAATGGAACACATAATTATTACATTACTAAACGCTATAGCTTTAATAGCTAAGGTTCGACACTACTTACTGTCAGTTGCATGCAACATGTACTTACGCGCATCTGTCAATGATCAATTTAATACCGGGAGCTTGTTCTATAGCGACATACATGATATGACTCGACGTCACGTTGTCGCAGTGGCGGAGCGATTGAATGCTGCGATACGTGTCTCTAGTTCGATTTTCGCACGAAACAAATATTTATGTGGCTTACAGATTGTTGTTCCGTTCTAGGTGTGGCTGTGAATATTTAAGTTTGTCGACACATCCGCTATACAGTGTGGGAGAAAAATGTAAAAAATGTCACGCTTTTATCCATAAAATAGTTGCTAGACTAATTGTAAGTCTCAAAACACTTATCTATTTGATACCACATTCGATATTGTCTGACTGTCGGAATTTCCTAATCAGCTGTATTGGAATTCCGTATAATAGTAGTAAAATTTCTAATAAGTAGGTAACTTACGTTGGTAATGTGTAAATTTAAATTATAATTATACATATATAAACCATTAACTCGATTAAAAGCTTGTAAAAAATATTCACAATAACAAAATTTGAACCGAACGAAAGTACATACTCTAGTGCCTATTACACCAATCAACATAAAGCTACTATTCGCCATGAATAAATCTGCTGTTACCAATTAATATATTCACAGTACAGTGCAATGTCCTCGATGGGTTTGTTTATATTGCGGTTTTAATAAAATTAAACCGCAGACGGGCTGTTCGTGCCGATAATGGGCGCCATACATACTTTCACATACGATAGTAGCGACTAATTTGTCGTGTGAGTATCTGCATGTCAATTTAATTATTTTTTCATAGGGTGCAGCCCTTATTGCAGTGTGGTGCGAATGCAAGCGCTTCGCTTAATGAGTAGATATGGTTCTTTATTCAAATTATATAAAAAAGTTTGCCGAGATGGGGATGGCTCTCAAACAGAACGATGATTATTTCATATAAACCAATATATTCTTCAAAACTTATTCTATGAGAATAGGGCTACCCTGTATTATATGGGGATCAATAACGTTATTGACGTAATATGTTTGTAAGAAGGAAAGAAATAAAGTTTATCGGTCATCATAATAACACACAAAGTATAACAGTACGTATATATGTGCTTAACATTTCATAGGGAATACAGGCGTGATGCTATGATATTGTTGTTTATTATTTTGTTGAAGACAGATATGATACATATAGTCTTAATATTGTATGCATGCTAAGTGCATACTTGCAGAGCGGGTTAAAACGGTTTAGAAATAATGATATCGGATATCATTCGGAATCAGGTTGGTTTAATTTGTTATTTTTCAAATTTTCTTCACGACTGCAATGTTTATCGAGACTGGCCGTCCAGGGTGGGCCAGACGATTTTATATTTCGTCACTTGTAGAGGCTCTTTCCGAGCACCTTGTTTCTAATATGTAGCCGTAATTTCTAAGTTGTAACAAGTTTAGAACAATTTGCAGACTTATCATCAAACTTAAGCGTTGTTTATCATCATAATGCAGGTGCAAAGTTGTTCCTAACTCCAGCAGGTGGTGCAAATCGCAGTAATGCAATAGCGAACTAAGAAGTAATCCATTTTAGTTTGTTGATTCTTGGAACACCGGGTTTCGGTCGATAACATGCACTTGTTGTGTGTCGGAAATAAGTGAGATGTATCTATTCGAGATGGAGTTTTTATATATGTATAATAACCTACTAATATTATAAATGTGAAAGTTTGTGAGAATGGATGGATGGATGGATAGATCTTTGTTACTCTTTCACGCCAGAACGGCTGAACGGATCTGGATGAAATTTGGCACAGAGATTACAGTCTGGAATAGCACATAGGCAAATTTTTATCCCGGGAAAATGTACATGTTCGTAAACTACGCGGGTGAAGCCGCGGGCGGAAGCTAGTAAGTAATTACTATTGAACATGGGAAATTATTTAATCAACCTATTGATGTGTTAATCTGTATACATACAATTCCGGTGTGCGTGTTCGTTATTCTTCTCCTGTTGCACCAGGTAGGTGGCGCTGATGTCGAGATTCAGAAAACACAATACACGCAGTTGAAGCTGTGGGGAACAGCTAGTTTTTCATAAAATATTCTATGAGCTAATGAGCTACACCTATGATGAAAACAATGCTGATGCCTACATTTCTTTTCGTAATAGGTAAAAGTAGGCAATAACCTACTTTAGATACTGAGTGCCTTATTGGTATAGTAGTCGCAAGAGCCGCTGCTGAGCGTGAGGTCCTGGGTTTGATTCCCAAGGGAATTCTGTTTCGGGGTTATGTTTGAAAAAACCTCTGTACAATAGCAGTCCAGAGATTGAAATTTTGACTGAAAGATGGTAGTTATAACAGGCTTACGTCATATTACATGGGCATTTATATAGGCATTAGGGTAATCTGTCTCTGCCTCACCCTTCAGGGAATAAGGGCGTGATGCCATATTATCTTAACCCATTCTAAACTCAAGGAAACAGAAATATACCTTGCATACCACGGGTAACCATTCGATTGCGATCGACCGGTCGATCGGGGCAGTCGATCGTGGCAAGGCATAGAAAAATATGTGAATATATATGTGAAGAAGTACTGATTATGTAATTGGTGGATCGTACAATTTAGTCAGTAAACAGTAGACTTTGAGTCTAATTGAGTTGGCCACCCCTGTTGTATACCATTTGAAGCCACGAAATTCTATGTTCACAGCTGACAAATGACAACGCATCAAAAAACTATAGACTCACCCTTCATATTGTACCTTAACACGTCACAGTACACCTGTCATTACAAACCTACACACGGTCAAATAGGATAATTTACATGAATAAATCAATATTGTCGCGTTGAAAGCAGGTTTTCCCTCGGGGCAATAAACTTGTTTTACCAACAATCTGTATTATTGCTCAGTTTAATAGGTATTGTTTGAAAAGCTGGCTCGTTTCATCTGAATATTGTGATTTGTTTTGATGTTTGTGAGGTTGGATGTTTTCTAGTACGTAATATACATATATAGACCAGAGTAAAACAACATTAAAAAATAAAATAATCGGACTACAAAGTTGGTAACTAAATCGTAGTATGTTATACTAAATTTTGCCCGCGACTTCATCCGCGTGAGCTACAGGAACTGAACATAATAATTATCATTTATAGCCTATAACACTTGGGTATAATGTAAATAAATTGTCGGCACGGTTGGCGCAGTGGTTGAGAGATCGACTGCTGCGCTACGTGTCGCGGGTTCGATTCCCGCACGGAAAAAATATTTGTATGATCTACAGATAGTTGTTTCGGGTCTGGTTCTTCGTGTATGTGAATACACACCGTGCCTCGGAAAGCACGTAAAGCCGTTGGTCCTGCGCCTGATCTCTCTCCGGTCGTGTCGGATTGCCGTCCCATCGGACTATGAGAGTGAAGGAATAGAGAGAGCACCTGTGTTTGCGCATACACTTGTGCTCTATAATATCTCCTGCGTAGTTGGCTAATCTCCGGTGAGATTGGCCGCCGTGACCGAAATCGGTCAGGAGGACATTATTATAATGTAAATACCTATATGTGAAATATTTTTTCCGGAAATTAACCCGCTACAAACAAACTAACAATTTTCACTATAATATTAGTATAGATTAATTTACTTTTGATCTTGACATCGCTCAACATGGGCATGATCAATGATTATGGTATAATTAATGGTTATATTCTTGATATTTATTTGTCTTCCACAATAGGAGTTAAACTTGCCATTAATGCTAGCCATAGTCATGGGCCTTTAACACATAACATAGCATCACGCCTGTATTCCCCGAAGGGTTAGGCAGAAGTGTATTATTGTACACCCACATTTCACCGATGCCTTTATTGAGTCTCATGAAATAGGGGGCGAGCCTGTTGCCATCGACCGGGCAGTTTCATTTCTATTTCCATATAGAAAAACCAAATAACACTTTGCCCGACCCGGCAATCGAACCCTGGACCTCAAGCTCAGCAGTCGCTCTTGCGACCACTAGACCAAAGAGGCAGTCTATACTAGTAAGCAGGCCTTTAGATATATGTACTAAAATTTAATAATTATTGTACCTAGTAATATGGTTTTTGTTAAACGCTCACGATGCAGAATTTATGCTTAAAGCGTAGCAAGCAGCAGTTAGTATCCAACCCTGAGAATATTGAAGCTTAGAATTTTGATATGATTTTCGTGATCATTCAAACCTGAAATCTCATTACTCATTCATAATCTTGATATATTCGCACCATTAATAAATCTTATTTAAAATTCTGTTCACGCTTCAGATATCGGGTCTCTGAAATTAAAAATAAGTACTACGGTTTCTAGATCCGTGACACATTCTAGTGTTAATAATATTTTTTTTATAGATCCGCCAAGTATTGAATTTAAATTCATGACGCATCATGCGATCACGCGTACATATATATTTATACTTGACCATATGTTTATACTTTTGAATCTTGTGAATAATATATAAAGGCCGTATTGTTGTTCGAGATCAGTATAAATTAATGTTGTATGTAAAATTCCGAGTTAAAAAGAGTAACCATGGAGTTTCTTGCCCGTTCTTCTCCATGGAAATCAACACTTTGGTACGTGGCAACTAGAGCCTGACTATTCGTAAGTGCCCGAAAATGGTTTACATGAATATAAATATATTTGAATTTGAATTTGTCGTATTGATAACCAGTCACCGTATATATACATCTTCAAAACAGCATCACGCCTGTATTCTTCGAAGGGTGAGGCAGAGGTTGTACACTCACATTGCCAAAATGTAAGTGTGGGTGAACACAACTTTACACTCCAGGCTGCTACAGAGAATTGACAAACAGAATAACCCAATAACAACCCGACCCGCTAATCGAACCCAGGACTTCACGCTCTGCAGTTGCGCTTGCGACCACCAGATCAATAATTCAGCTATAATCATATTGTCGTATCAGTCAGTAAACATTCACTAGGCTACATGGGCCTCCCTCTCAGGATTCCCCCTGTGGGTGACAACTATGTAAGTTCATGGGGGCGATTATTGTCGTAATCAGATGTACTTGACGGCCGGACGCAGTATACTATTACTTATTTGATTGAATAGAAAACAAAAATTGAATTGGATATTTTGTGTTTATGCGTGCCTTAAATTCTCATACATTTTATTGACGCAGTCGTATCTGCCTGTTACGTCGAGCATTTACTCGGCGCACGCCTGTAAAGAAGCTCCCTGTCGGCATGATTTTTTTCCGACATCTTCAACTATCATCGTCATATTTCAGCCAATTTACACAACATTTTACGATTTATACACCTAAACCTTCCTCATGAATCACTCTGTCTGTTGGTGAAAACGGCATGGAAATCCGTTTAGTAGTTTTTGAGTTTATCAGATAGACAGACAGACGCGGCGGGGGACTTTTTTTTTATATACCTTGCCCCACACTAGGAATAATTCCTGTATCGTAGATGCATTTACAAACACATATTTTCACATACATAAATACCCAGACCCGAAACAATTATCCGTAGATCATATATATATTTGTTCCGTGCGGGGATCGAACCCGCGACACTCAGCACAGAAAGCTAATCGCTTAGCCACTGCGCTAACCGTGTCGTCAGTATGTTTCGTTAGTTTTTTAATATGTAGTGATAATCCTTTATTTGTTGCGCTATAGCAAGCTAAATGGAATAACCGACGGTATTTTATAAAAAAATAACGGGACCTTGATCCTAATATTCTCAAGATTTGGATAAGAGACTAAAGAAGTCTGGGTAAAGTACCTAATCTTTGCGCCTAATGTGGATGTTCAAGCTCGAAAGAATCGTCCCTTATTCGGCTTCAGTAAGGCCGATTTACTTGACTCGTGAAATTAACACACGCTGTATAAACATTGACTGCTTCATTGTTCTAGTGGTCGCAAGCGCGATTGCTAGGCATGAGGTCCTGGGTTCGATTCCCGGGTCGAGCAAAGTGTTATTGGGTTTTTCTATATGAAAATTATCAGTAGCAGCACGGAGTCTGGAACTGTGCCCAGTATTACATATTCCCTCTATTACATGGGTCTCAATAACGGCATCGGCGAAATGTGGGTGTTAAATAGTACATATCTGCCTAACCCTTCGGGGAATATAGGCGTGATGCTATGCTATGTTAAGTTATGTATACAAAGTATAAAATCAATGCCTTTATTAGGATTTGTATAAAAAAATCAAGGTTCATGAAGTATTGATTCGTTTCACCGTTCAAGTATGGTAAAGTTGACAAAGTATGGGTCTTACGTTGCTTAGTAAATAACTGGAAACACTTACGAAGAATATCGTGTTCCAATCTCTTTACATATCTGGAACCTAAGTGCATTTCATTCACTATGCCCTTTCTGAAATTTTTGGTAAGATTGCCATAAACAGCACGTTTAGAAAGGGGCTTTGTTATTGCAGTGTGATGTTCCTATTAGCCTGCAGGTGGGCCTTTGCCCTTCCCCTAGTACCTATTATTCCTTAGTTGCTTCTTACGACACCCATGGGGCATGGGGTGGTCATTGCTGGATTGATGGCCTCATAGCCACCGTTAACATTAAATATACATTAATTTGTTATATTTACGATGTATTTGTTCTTTTTTGTCCAACCTTACATTTATATTTTCAGCATACATGACATAACTATATCCTATAATGTTTTCTGACGCTTCGTCTATCATGGTTTGAATTCGCAAATAAATCGTATCATCACTGTTAATATTTGCATTGTCTACGTGTTTGCAGTGTAATTCTGCATGTAATGACACCCTTGACACGATCAAATACAAGGCTATGCCTGCGCAAACGCATTAACATTGCTTCTTCTTTATATATATTTACATTTCCCACATTTCGATTTACAACGTTTGTTTTGGCCGATTATGTCATCAAATGTAACGCTTACATAACATGGGAACGCACGTCAATAGCATTTCGAACAATGCGCATGACCTTCGCGGGAGGGCAATTAAAATTGTCCAACTGAGAACTGTTGGATGGACGTGACAGACTGACAGCATGATGACTCATGAATGCCTTTGTGAAATTAGGTGGATTGTGATTGTTCTGATGTTTAATTGCATTTAACGGTTAGCTACGTAATCGTTTCCTATACCTAAATATGGTTGGAGCCGTTGGGGGCTCATTCATATCCATCAATCAGTTACTACCCAGTATTCTTACTGAGAGTCAAGCCTCCCTAATGACATTAATAGGTTCATGATGATGAAGATTTTGGACAATACGTTACCTAAACGACGATGGCAATGAAAGAATGATCATCGTTTTATGGTCATGCTTTCGGCATTTTATACGAGTATGATTTGACGTAGAACATTTTGACTTTTATTTTAAAGGCCGCGCTGTAATTAGGGAATTTATTCAGAAGACAGTAATGATATTGTTGTAATATTTGTGTTTAAATTATATAATATGTTCCTTTTATCAGGGATTTTAGAGGTCGCGTCAAGTCTTGATAAACATCTATAATTTTTGAAATCCTTGTTATTGCTTAACCCGTCAAGAAATGCAAATGAGACACAACAGAAAACCTATTGTTTCTCGTAGCCGGGCGCCTCCTGCGTCATAATGAGATAATCTTCATCTTCTATCGATAACGAGCTTGCCAGCACGATTCGTAATACGGCTGATTCCTACTCATTGTATATTTCGGGAGCAGAGTTCGATTGTTTTACTAAACTATTAAAGTCTGGTCCCGAAATAGGATCAGTTTTTAGCCATTATAGAAAATCAGCTCTTAGTATATTTAATATAAAAAAAATACTTGTAGGTACTTATATTAAAAACTTTTTGAGTAACTTGACGAAACGACAATTTTTGTTATACTTTATAAAGCATCTCTGTAGCTTCTTGCAGTAATATAACCTTGCTTATTAAGGCTAGAAAATTGGAATCTTCAATATGTTTGAACCGTTATTATGTTCACCGTAGCGTGCAAAGTATTACGCAAATAATTCAATGGTCCGGTGACTAATTGCTTAATTGCCTTCTTTATACTGTACCCCACATTGAGGAGTAGTCATTATACCACTACCAGGTTTACATACATTGCCAGACATAACGATTTTTGAGGTTGAAGTGGCCCAAAAATATGCGGGAAGTAAAAATTAAAAATCACTTTTATAATTCTGAAAATAATTTGATTGTTTATTTAATCTATGTTTTCATCTTGACATCATATTTATAGCAAACTTAAATTACTTTAAACTACTCCTACGCTTGATTCATATTAATCCTAGACTGATATGCCCGTTCACCATTCTGGCAGTTTCGGAAGTAGGTAATCCAAAGATGTTATTATATTTTCTAATCTCAAAAGCTTATCATTCATCATTAACATATCTCTCTGCGATTCATTTGTTTATTATCGTTCCATAATTATAGTAAACAAATCTTCGATAACGTTACATTCTATTGAGTTTTGATACATCACTTTAAGCATTGGGTCTTGAGTTCAGGATCGAAACAATGATTTTGCTTCCTTCGTATGTTTTGTTAAATTGTAAGTTAAAGTTGGCGGAGATCCAGTCTTTTTTTTTAAATTTGCCTTTTCCAATTTTTTGCAGTCTTCCTTTATAACGTTTTTTGTTATTAAATTAATAAAGTTTCCATAGACCAAATGGAACATTACAATGGTAAAGAAAAAAAAACGATTGATAGTTGATTGAGCTTATTCAATTATTCTGCTATTGACGGTGAAGTAATGTTTTATTCTTTGCTCTGACACTGACGAGCACTTTGTCCGTTTCTGCTCTAGTTAGAGGAGAAACGTGGTTAATATGGTAACAGCAGGAGGTTAAGCTGTCATAACTTATGCATTGTTGCAATCTTTGAAGTGAAACATTTTGTGGTTACTTGATTCGTTCCTTTTGTTGGTAGCGTTACGTGTAGGTGAAATTTATGTTACATACCTATACATTACAAGTGAAATTTCTTTATAAATATTTGAATCTACTACATATGTAGATTCTTTTGTTAAACATTGTAAATATAATAGGCATTGTAAATGATTATTTTGTCTAGTTTGTTATAGCGTCTACCTAGATTAGGATTTGATCTGCTATTGTGAAAACACTATTCAAAATAGTGAAAAAGTTCTTACGCAGTACTTTTCCTACATGTTTTTGTGATATAATCTCAAGCAAGATCACTGTACAAAATGACTCTGTTTTCGCTCCAAAACACATTCTCATAAAAACACAGACATTATCCGTTTCCACCGTCCGCTTCCGTACAAAAACCTTAAGATCAGTGGGTCCTTTCAAAAAACGTATAAACAAGGATTGAAGGAGCACCTTCATTGTCCGAGCTCGTAATATCGTTGGTCTTTTGAGGCGGGAAGGGAAGCGCTTTGTCCTCGCACTAATTAAACCCTCTCGGCTTGTCGCGGCGACGAACTTGCCGAGTTTCGCTAAACGTTTATACAGACGAGCGACAAAAAATTAGATTAATTTTTGATGTACTTTGTAAAAAGCGATGCAAGCTACATTGTTTTCAACCACTTATTGGGCTTTCGTATTGGGTTTGTTACTATAAGTAATTAGTTCAGAGGATTCATGGTCAAAACGGATTACGTTTACATAGGACAATGCAGCTGTAAAACCTTCTTTGACACCATTTTAGACTTGGTCTTGTCGCCGAATGGAATGGTCGTCGTTACAAACATTTAAGTTTCTTTCACGGCCTTTAGTCGAACTGGTTTGCTTTTTGTGCGAGCTTCGAAATATATACTGTTTGTTTTGATAACATTTATGTCTCAAACGTCAATGGTTTATCTTTGATATGTCAATTGACAACCGACACCATAACTTCAGATTAGTTGAGATTGATTTTAAACCTTACATATTAAGATTTATGGATTACTTTCAACTACATATGAGAACAGGTTTATATTTTACGGCTAATACCCTTTGCGGATATAAAAATAAATCACGTTTCGGTTATTAGGTAACTGCAAATTTAAATTGAAATTAAACTAGTCTACGGATTATTTCGCGGTTTGCAAGTAGCTAATAAATTAATGTCATTTCAAGGGGACTGCAAAAAGTTGTAGCTGCTTTGATTGATGAACTATGCCTGCTGAAACTTTGTTTTTATTTGTAGCTGTCGAATGAATGAAATGATGTCAATGACACTGATTCATGACGATATTGCATTTCCTTGAAATATACTAAAAATAACATTAGTAATAGAAAACCGACCTGATAATTGTGTTTATGATGCGGTAAACCACAAAAACTTAATCCAATTTTAAATATAATTATGACTATGGTCCATTTTCCGATTGAATGGTTTATTTCGAACAAATCGATTTGTTGCAATATACAAATGTTTGAACACATTGTTTGCCGTAAGTTTGTAAAACATAATATTATGATGTGATACGATTGAGTAAGGTACCTGGAGATTATGTGGTTATAATATACCGATGTGTGGTTACCACGCCACTTTTTGTCGCTCTCCTGTAGCTGTGCAGTTGCTAGTCTGTAGTGCCCAAAGATTTCCCCCTGGCTATGTTCCAAAACAACTGACGCTCGTTTCAGTGCTATCTACAAGGTTTTAGATGTGTTATTTACTTTGATTATTATATATGAAAGCGTATATATTGCTACTGGTACTTTGTTGTGTAATACATGAGATCTTTATTTTATTGTGTGGGTTTAACGGTCATTCTTGGAATACATTTTAGCAATATCTTTTGTTTCCTACTTCCGGACGATCATTTACAGATACATACGTATATTACGACATATTTCCTTTCTTATGTAAAGTTAATAATGTTTATATATTGAGCGTTGATGAAGTTCCGTGTCACAGCGCCACAATAATAAAATTATGTTAAATAGAAGGCCGAATCAAAACTGCTTTCCTCGATTTTTAAACACGTACAAATTTATTTAAGTTTCTGTTTGCTTATTTGATCTCTAAATGGTATTAAGCTTTTGTTGTTGAAAGGTCATTCTCTAATACTGTATCACATTTTAATGCGTATTACAATAGTAAATCATTCCGAATATTACTATTAAATGCCTCAAAGATCGCTATCATATCGATAATATCTATCTTAACATTATTCAACAATTCAATAACAGCCAAAAGAATAAGGACAAACTTTAATAAAATGAGCGGCCTTTTGTCCGCAGCCATATTAGTAACGATAAAACCTTGTTTGGAAACTAATCCTTTAAACTATGAAGATTATGTTAATAACACAAGGTTCAGACTAAAAGATAACACAGAACCGCTCCAAGATAATATGTTAAATAGATTTTAGACTTAAACACAAAAAGTAATGATTTGCCTTTTAAATTATATTTGACATCATTGAAATATTACCATTGGAGATAATATTGAATAGGCGGATCACTCAACTGCCTACATTTAAATAAGGTATGCTTTTTTTTCAGAGTTAAACAGGTATTTTTATATCAGCGAAATATCATATTTAATACAGCAGAAGTACACACTGATAGTTCTTATAACGATATATTATATTTGTTTGAGCGCAAAAAATCATACAGCGGTCTGCGTAGACGCACAATGGTGGCGCTTGTTGCACACACTTAGAAACTCGGTCTGCCATTGGTAGAAAAACGTAAACACGTACTGCTTATTAGGTTTCGTACACACAGGCGGTTAAACTCTGACTCACTAATTTATTACGTAAAATATTCGAATGAGCAGACTAAATACTAAAATATCTCGGAAATGCTGTATGATATTAAAAGGCGTTATAAATGTTCATGCAATCATGAATTGAGGAGAATTCTCCCTGCGTCTAAACAATCAATCAAGCAATTGCTCAAAATAATGTGTGATGGCCGTTATCTAAAAAGTCATATGGAATAGATATTGGAAGAATATGACAAAATGCATAAACCTTTCAAAGCATCAAAATCGAAGCCCGAATTACTTTATAAACGCCACACACCCAGAATTTATATAAAACTAAATGACGCGACAAAACCGTCAATGTGTACGTTCTCTTATAAGTATTAAGATTCGACCTTGTGAGGCAAAACGTGAGTAACTCCGGTCGTCAAACCGCCGACCGAATATTTTCTAATCTTTTTAGAGCTTCGTGTCATTGTTACCGTGTTATAAATATCTGACATTGCTACTAAAGCTATAACTATGAAATTTGTTAATCGTTCCTTTAGCGTGTCGAGTGTGTCATCCAACGCTCTTATTGTACAAAGAAAACGATTGAAGTAGTAAGTAATACAGCAACGAACGTTGTTTTGGCAAAGTTGGCCGGTGTCGTAAATGTAGGGTAATATTTATAATTATACATTTCATTCAGTTGAATGTTTGTTTGAACGGATTTATTTGAGCTATATTTTCTTGTTGGCGTTTAAAATGGTGATATGGATTTAATGTTTACTGATCGTTGACCTGACTACTAGATTTAAGGAAACTGGGTCAGTATAAATTAATATAAACTTTATTGATGCGAGCATAAAAGTAGGAAAGAAACTTATATTTTGTGTGGAATTGGCTGGATATAGGTTAAAGATGTGCAGTCAGGATATAAAAGATGTAGGTATATACGTAGCGAAATACAAAACCGACGTTTAGATGGATCAATAATTGTAATCTTGACCAATTTTACACGAAGAATAAACGTTTGATTTTCATATATGTTATTATATATTTTTGATGCTGACTGAACAAGAAGAAGAAGAAAAGACGATAGTAGATCCAGTTGAAAAATAGATCCTAGTACTGAACTGGGATGATACTAAATAGAAGACAGAAATTCTTCACAAACTTTACTTGTTTGTACCACAGTACTTCTGTGACTTACAAACACGACGTTATAAGCGTATGCGTGACTTCTAAATGTAGTGAAGTATCATATGTACTTTTCATATCAGGTATCTGGTTCCTGCGAAGAATTTTAATCACCTACTAAGGAAACATGACTTTTTTACTTGTAGACAAAGGGCTCTCAAAATACAACATATGTAGGAGCTTTCATTCAAATAACCATATTTGGTTAATTAGCAAATAAACTGGCCGTGGTTGCGCAATAGTACACCTCTGCCTAACCCTTCGGGAATACAGGCGTGTTGCTATGTATGTAATCTGACCGTTAGCTATGCAATCAGTTGTCACAATCTACTTCTATCTGTATGATATAGTGTAAAATACTTGTTTTATCTATTATATAAAAGTAGTAAAATTGAACGTGTATGTCTGTGAGAGCATTCAGAAAAAAGGTTGCATTATTGCTGATTTGAAACAGACCATTAAAAAATAAGGCCTTGTTTTAAACAGGTAGTTAGTAGCAACCAATACCTAGTTATAAAATAAAACAATTATTCAAAGATACATTCATGATACCCAAAGAATTAGAAATGAGTCCATAAATTCGCTTCGGGGCTCTTCCTCTAAATTTATCTGACATATTTATTACCCAGATAAAGTAACTGTTGGATATTTAACGATGCCTGTATCGAGACTATGTGTGTATATATCTGTTAGATTAATAAGCCCATTCGATTTCTCCTTATCAAATTTTTATCAAAAATATTTTGTTCAATCAGCTGCGTTGCTAAGTCAGTAACGTTATTTATTTTAATTGCTGTTGAAATTTTTATGTTAATAAATGTATTTATTACTTATAACTTCTGTGGAAGCTTGAGTGGTAACGTAGATTTAACTTGATTTATATTTGCTTCACCTCGGACAAATTTGCATAATGCATGTCAAAATTGTTAAACCCATTAAGACATACTTCCGTATGTACACAAAGAATTGCAATAAATTATTACATCAATGCATTTGAAGCATATTTCATGTTTAAGGCATTTAATGGTCTTGTTATTTTTATATCTACATCACGCTTTTTCCAGTGAGTTAGGCAGAAAGTTTTTTTTTTTCTACATGGTCTTTAACATTCGAAACTTATTTGAACATGTAGATGATTCATACCTCAAAATGTTCCTTTCTATTATGCCCTAAAGTAGGTTCCTCCATTCTTAAGATGAGCGTGACTGTGCTCCTCCTTTTATACTATCTTCATTTGATCTTAGTAGGTTAAGCGGTATTCATAAGGCTTTCTATTTAATGGCTTACAATGCAACGCTCATTATTATCAACATTTTTAAGTTTAATATTATCTTCTGTGAATATTTTTGGGTTTAAAGGTTTATCTCCATTGATCATTTCATTTTTTTCTTCAGAATAATTTATTTTTGTAATTGGTTATTTTTACGCCTCATATGTTTTTATTCATTATTTACAAGCGACTTGACAAACAAAGATTTATTTGTTTACTATATGATGAGATGGTAAGCTAATATATCTAAAAAATCAAGCCAGGACGATAGATATGTATATTTTACCATAGGAAATCTTACAGTAACTTAATCAATATTCGAAATTAATCAATGCAAGATAACATTACTAAAACATTACAAGAAAACATTCACATAAATAAATGAAACCTATCCAATTTTATTGCACGTTCAGCGTAATGAAATGAAATGAAATGAAATGAAATGAAATGAAATGAAATTATTTATTTTGCAATTAGGATTTTTCAATCACTTTTACACGTCTTTTTTAAACTAGATGGCGTCGGCATTTCCTATGACTATCCCTGAGAAGAAACGCCGAAACAAACTCAGGGGTCAAAGTCTATTTTAAAGTCCAGACAGATTGTATTGATGTAAAGGTTTATGTGAGACAAATATAGGGTGGAATAGCCTTTTGAAGAAAGTGCCATAACTATTTGAGCTAACCTGTCGCAACAGAGTGCAAGCATGCATCAGTTATCGTGAGAATTAATGAAATGAAGAGCGCTCAGCCTAGATCTCACTCACATTTACAATGTATAGCGGTTATATATAAGAAATAATTTCAATTTAAACGACATTACAATAACAAAATAATGAAGTAAATAATATAATAATTAATGGCAAAATTTGTATATAAAAAAAAAAAGGAAAGGCTAAAGAGCGGCTCAATCCCAAGCGTTTTTGTCATCTAAATAGTCCGAAATTTTATAGTATCCTTTTTTACAAAGTTTAGATTTAATTACAATTTTGAACTTCTTCAATGTTAAATTACGTATATCATTGGGAAGCTTATTGTAAAAGCGTATACATTGTCCCATGAACGAGTTGCTTATTCTGTGGAGGCGCGTAGCATGTACAGCAAGGTTGTGTTTATTCCTAGTGTTCAAAGAATGAGTATCAGACAGTTTGACAAAGTTCGAAATATTTTTATAAACATATATTAAATTTTCAAAAATATATTGTGACGCTACAGTTAGAATATTAATTTCCTTAAATCTGTGTCTCAGCGACACCCTTGGACCAAGATTATAAATAGCTCGGACAGCCCTTTTTTGCAAGACGAATATAGTATTGATGTCTGCAGAGTTTCCCCAGAGGAGGATGCCGTAAGTCATAACGCTATGAAAATAACTGAAATAAACTATTCTGGCTGTATCCACATCAGTTAAGTGCCGAATTTTTTTGACAGCAAACGCGGCAGAACTAAGCCTACCCGATAATTTGTTTATTTGCGGGCCCCATTGCAGTTTGGCGTCTATAGTGATACCTAGAAAAACAGTCGAATCCACAATGTCCAGTTCCACTCCATTCAATTTAACATTGATTGGTACTTGTCGGACATTGGGCGTTGAAAATTTAAGACATTTGGTTTTTTTCTCATTAAGGAGAAGATTATTAACATTGAACCAATGAACTACATGAGATAGTGCAACGTTAACTTCGCGAAAATCTAGTAATTGTCGTCGAATTTTAAATATTAGAGAAGTATCATCCGCGAACAATACTACCTCGTGATTATCCCGTACGTAATATGGCAAGTCATTAATATAAACTAGAAACAAAAATGGACCTAGAATTGAACCCTGCGGGACGCCCATGGTGACCTCAGATCCCGAAGATCTCTTGCCATTAATATCGTCTCTCTGAATTCTATTGCTTAAATAAGAAGATAAGAAGTCGAGAGCCTTGTTCCTTATGCCGTAGTGGTATAATTTCCTGATGAGTGTATAATGGTGTACGCAATCGAAAGCCTTTGACAAATCGCAGAATATGCCAAGAGCATCTTGCGAGTCTTCCCAGGCATCGAATATATGTTTCAGCAATTCCACGCCCGCATCTGTCGTTGAACGTCCCCTTGTGAAGCCAAACTGCTTTTTATGAAGTAGGTTGTGTCTATTAAAATGTCTTAACATCTGATTTAAAATCAATTTTTCAAAAATTTTACTCAATGTGGGTAGAATTGAAATAGGCCGAAAATTTGTGGGATCCGTAAAACTACCAGATTTGAACAGTGGTATTACTTTACTTTGTTTCATCAAATCAGGAAATACACCAGATGCAATACAAGAATTGAACACGGTTGCCAAGTAAGGTGAAATCACGTCAATTATGGACGAGATAGTTCGTACTGACAGTCCCCAAAGGTCTGCAGTTTTCTTTACATCAAGACTTTTAAAAGATTCTTTAATATCTTTCGCATTAACAACTGAAAATTCAAAAGGTGTGCTACATTCAGATACGCTTTGTTTTAGTATAGTATAAGCGGAAGTGGAAGAAGACAAGAGAGTTTTGGTTGTTAAAAAAGGAATATTAGTAAAGAAATTTTCAAACTCAGTTGCCACCTCCATATCCCCCCTAATATCTATGTCGTTAATTTTCAAATGGAAATCGCGGCTACGTACTGTGGATCTTCCCGTTTCAGAATTAATAATATTCCATGTAGTTTTGATTTTGTTACTGGATACTTTTATCTTGTTTTTTAAATGTATTGACTTGGCCAAGGAACAGGCTCGTTTAAATATTTTTGAATATCTTTTTACATATTCTTTAAAATCTGCGCTATGATTGTACGTTTTTTCATAATATAATTGAAATAACCTATGTCTACTTTTAAAAATGCCAGCTGTCGCCCAGTCACTAAAAGTAAATTGATCACTGACCGATAGTGATTTAGGGGTAAAAACGTTACTAAACTCTCTATTAATCATATTGAACAGCAAAGTATAAGCTTGATCAGGATTGATGTCATACGGCAATAAAGGTAATTTATCTATAAGATTACATTTGAATAGTTCCAAACGGCCTTCATTGACAGGAACAACACTTACAAGTTTTCTTTGTACTCTAACTTGATTCCTAGGAAAAGTGACTAACTGACCAATTCGAGAACTTAGTACATTCCGATCATAAATTAAAAACTAAACTATCTTACTTCCTTCAAGAAAACTAGTACTTGGTTTAATCAGCATCCATATTCGTAACGGAAATGGTCCTTCCCTGGTATTTTAATTAATTAACGCATAATTCCTTACAAAACTGTTTTCAAACGGGATTAGATGTATCAGTACCATAAATTTCCTATCATGGGAACGGAGGATTTAATCAGAGTTCGGAGATTAAAAATATTTAAATCGACTTAAGAATTTATTATTCAGGTGGATGCTCTGGTCCATCCTCCGTTCACAATTTTAACGACTTCAATGGCTGACACATGTATTAAAGAACTACGATTAGGGGTGGTTTCTGCTTGAGTAGCATTTTTGCCCCACACTAGGATTTATCCTGTATCGTGGGTACAGCTTACAAACATATATGTCGCATGAACAGATAACCAGACCCGAAACAACTATCTGTATCATACAAATATTTGTTCCATACGGGGACCGAACTCGTGACACGTAGCGCAGAAAGCTAATCGCTTAGCCACTGCCCCCACCGTGTCGTCATCACTTGAGGGACGTATTTGTTGTATCAAATGACAGACTCAGATCTGTGCTCAATTACAGACCACCGTTAATAAGGACCTACGAGGTAGTCAAGAAGTTGGTAAGAGTGTCAAAATACATTATATCGTGAAAATGTATAATTGATTTTGCATTAAGGAATTCATCTCACTATCAAATAGCACCGATCAGTGTCATAAGCGTATCCACTCCAGACCATTTAATCTTACGTTGAGCACCTGCCATCCATACTTGATTAGTTTCTCAGTACTTCAAAGGATTATCCTGAACACACCTTCACCTTCGTATAAAGTATAAACCATTCATCTTTCGTACTAAAATATTCTATAATGTTCGCCATCTTTATTGGTCCTATGGTAGGCAGTAAATCTCCATTAATATGCGTTTGACATGCGGTAATGTGATCGTGCCCTTTATCATTATCAGCTATGTTAGAAGCTCTCATATCTATATATCAACCTTATGGCTTGGACGTGGGCGAAGAATGTTTCGCTTTATTTGTTTTGAGGTAAAGGCTGGAATTCATTTTGTGTATGTAGAGTTTCTATTGACTCTTTGTGATGTTGATGTTGAAATTTAAAGGCCATTGTTTTGATTTTATTTACAGCTATTGGTTTGTTAATTTTGTTTTCATCTGGGGAATAAAATTTATGACAACACGATAAATTAGCTCGGATTAGTTCCAAAAAGTTCCTTTCCCGTAATAAAAACAACGTAAATCAAAAAGTCTTAGGGAAACACGAAATAATTCGTACATCGGTAGTCACTTAAGGACAGATATATGTGGGAAAGGGCTGAATATTTAACATGGGACACCGGACCGACCGCCGTGTCCGGCCACACGGTTCCGTAAAAGCCCTGCAGGAATCTTAGTTGCTTATTTATTAATGATACGTGGACGTTTCTCGTTTTCGTTTTCGTTTCCTTTTTATTTTATTGTTTTATTCAAGAGGTACAGAAATACTGTAGCTATTTTTGGACATAGAAATTAGGCCGCAGTATTTTCTCTATCCGAATTTGTTATAAACGTCAATTTTTTATATTTAGGTAGACATCAAATTGGCAAAGGTGTTATAGGAAATGTTACTAGTTTTCTTGGGTCGAAACGCAATTGTATAGTCACCTTTGTAATATATTGTGATGTTTTTTCATCTATAATAGATTTTTTCCTATATAGATTCTTTATAAGCAAAAATCAATTTGTGTTTCTGTCAAGTTTATTTCGAGTCTCTACGTCCAAAAATTATTTTCAAAAGTTGGATAAGGTAAATGTAACTTTTGCCTAAAGACATAACCTAGAGGATTTAAACTTTACAATAACCAACAGACATTTCACTATCGAATCGCCTCCATACAATTTACTTGCCATTTGGCTTTCGCATAATAACATATTTCACATTGATCCTGCGATGTAATATCAGAAGTGAGAATTGTAAGATAAATTCAAGCGGTCCAAGAATATTTGTTGCTATTAATAACTGTAGACCACCTGTCAGCTCCGGTGACGTTATATAGTGCATTGTAGATCGTAAAGTGGCTATGGATGAGACTGAATCAGTTTATATGAATTCAATGGTTCCTAATATATCAACATATTAGCGCACTTCTACGAAGTTTTCTGCGGTTTTATTGACGTCATTACTTAAACCTATATCTGGTAGGGACGCGATACCGAAATGTCAGTGCAATTGTATTCATTATGACAATTTTAAATGGTTTATGTGTAACGTCGGTCTTAAACCATTGTATTTGCCTGTTTAAGGGACATTGTTTTATAATCAGTTCATTAAAAAATAGGCGTGCGTGCCCTTTTTTAATTGGGTTTGCCATTGGTGGACATACATTTTTCCCAAAATTAATGGTTGAACGTCACACGGGGATAGCAGGTTAACCTATTTCAACTGTAAGAAGTCTTAATATAATTTCTAAAATACTTCTCCTTACATAAATCTATGCGGTCGTAAGTCTAGATATTTGCTGCTATTAATAACAGTTGTATAAAGACCTTTGAAGTTATTACTCATAAATGCTCGGGACTGAGTCGCCTTGACCAGTGATTACGATTTATTATTGGAAAGGATGGTGCATACGGATTTAGATATATTATGTATTTTGATGGTATATCGGGAAGTAGTTTGAAGATATAGTTTGAGATTACTTTTTGCAATCATAAATGACCAAATAGAAGTACTACGTTATTTGTGAGATGTTTACCACTGTTGAGCCAATGAAACGTAATCTACTTACTATGATTCATTTGAGCTAATTGATTGATGTGTGCATAAATGGCAAGTCATTTAGTCTATCGCTTAGTTGGATGTATTTTAGACAAATGGAGTGATTGACGTTATGCTGTCTGTAATAATAATTAATATCTATCGATGTGTAGCCATTATATCACTGTATACCATTAACTTTGTGCGCTTTGCCTAAGTCCAATACTAACGGCAGCATAATATAACATAGCATTTGGCCTGTTTCTCCATTTCGCCGATGCTGTTATTGAGTCTCCAGGAATTAACATTATTAATTGCTTAACTGGCAACACCAATAACACTGCCCAACTTAAGAATTGAAACCGAGGCCTCTTGCGCATTACCCACGCTTGCAACCGCTAGATCAAAGAGACAGTCCAATACTATAGGTATTGTTTAATTAAATTCACAATAGTTAACAGCTAATAACCACGCGTCCTAGATCAGCGTGGTAACAGCTGTTTCTGACTTAATCACCACAATTATCGTTTCTATAAGCTTTGCTTGTAATTTCCCACGCAGTGCCAACTGTGCCAATTGACCCTTGTACTTGACTGCCAGTGTAATATTACTTGATTATGAATTTGTAAATGTCAATATATTCAATAATTTTAGCGTTAAATTGACATTTTATACTATTGATGTGTATGGTTTTGTAACTTGGTCTTTTTGTACTTATTAAATCAGTATGTATAGAAAGACTAAAATGGTGTTTGTAAGGATCTCTATCAATGTCAGTGCTTGTCCTCCTTATGGGATTACGAGGTTGAGTAGCAACATCTAGTTGTTTGCGACACCTTGTAACGGTCACAAATTGATCACATCAACATGTATTATATGTATTATGTAATGTAGAATTTAGTGGTAGATAATAGTTTATGTTATAATGAAGAGTTAGATCAAAAGCCATGAATAAATGATAAAAATAATAAGAAATATTGAAGTTTGAG
The DNA here is from genome assembly GCA_947562105.1 of Shargacucullia verbasci. NCBI lineage: Eukaryota > Metazoa > Arthropoda > Insecta > Lepidoptera > Noctuidae > Shargacucullia > Shargacucullia verbasci. Next base: position 12,661,223 of record OX387294.1, on the reverse strand, counting down.
GTCAATTGGCGATATTTTTTGCTCAATACTGACTACAGTTACATCATCTAACACATACATTTTTTGCTCTGTCCGAAGCATTTGGCTTTTCCCTGCAAACGTGCAAATCATTGATTATCATGAGAATAGCGTTCATCGATTGGCCCTCACCGATCTCTATGTAATGATACAAGTCAAATAGTGCTTTTAGTACTCAGAAGCAATAAACAGAAATATTAAATCATGTTATTAGCAGTCGTAAAGCCTATCATAGTCTAGTCTAGGTCGTATGGCTTATGATAAACTGAGTCAATGACATTATGTGCGTTCACGATCTGCTGCAATCATTTGCGTTCGTTAAACATCATTATAAACTTTAACAATGCAACACAAAGTTCAAATTTGAATATTCGAATCGTCCATTAGATGTAATCACGCCTTTGTATTCATGTCCATTGAGTGCTCACATTACAGCACGAAGACTATCTTTCATTGTTGACATGAGACGTTCTCTATCCTTTTTCATCACACCATCACTATCATCTATCTGTCTTCTTTTTTCGTTGCATTCTTTACAAGTTCTTTAGTTGTATGTACGACTGTTCGTCTTGTTTTCATCACCATTGAAAAGTTATTCAATTGTGGACAATGAAATCTCCTTTCTAGAGAGCAATGTTTTTTGTCTTTAGCTTTTTTGTTGATTTTGATACCGGTTGTGAGTACCGGTTGTAATTTGAGCAAGTTGTTAGTTGTTTTGATTTTGAGATATAGATGGAATTCAGTGGGTGGTGGAAGTGGTAATAGAGAAGCTAGGTATCTGCCGGTGTCATTTCAAAACTGGTATCCATGAACATTTTGTTAACTTATTTGTTACAGCCATTAGACAAGGGTTTTAATGTATGCATTACGTAGATAATCATATCAGTGCCATATTACATAAAGAACTTGTGTTTCATAGAATTATGTAACTTATAAGCAGTACAGTAGGTTATGCTATATGTGTTACTATGACTAACAATCTGGTTGAATAGAGTTACGATAATTAGTATGAAATCATTACTTGAAATCGTAGTTTTAACTTCATAAAATTCTTACCGTTATAACTTGGTTACCTTTCCTTTAAACTGCGTCTACAATCTGCACAAAATGATTCGCAGCAGAAACATTCTATAGATCTTTATCACCGAGCTCAGTATTAAGAGCGGTATCAATATTGACATCTGGCTTCAAACCCTTTATACAAGAAAGAACCTCATCTCATACAGTAGAGTACAAAGCAACACGATTAACCTCACTTATCTGCGATATCGTCCCCTTTAAATGACTCGTACAAAACTCAAGGGTTTCAAGTCGGATCGTAGAAGCAATAGATATGCCAAGACAACTAAAATTTCAAATCTATATGCTTAAATTGCTCATAGACTGATATAATGTGATGACACAAACCTAAAATATAGTAGGTTTTTCTAGAATATTCACGTGTACGGTAAAAAACATGTTTCAAATAAGTCGGTTGCTTGTTAGGAAATCTTTGTATCTACGGATCGCAGCTCTTGTCATACTTTTAGCATTGTCAATCGGTGATTATGTGTCTTTATCGGGTTTTATTGTTTGATTAAACACATTTGGCCCTAACATTTTGTAAACTAGAAATCAAGCGGTCACTATTTCCAAAATGCAGGGTTGACCATTGAAAATTTGCACTTAAAAATTAGTTCCAATAGTTCCTTGTTCGTTTAATCGACAGTTATTTTCAGTGACATATCTGTTGTTTCTATGGTCCTTGTGTTTCAACGAGGTATTAGCGACAATGGAGAGACTGGGGCGGAGCTATTGTCACTACACCTAGGTCGTTCTAGACGACTTGTTTCGTAAATATCGCTTTAAGGATTATGGTGTTTCATGGGGAGTTTGTTGGGGTATAGTAGTGGGAATGGGAGTAAATATTTATATTTGATTCTTTATAGTTTATTTCTAGTTAAATTATTTTAATAATTTAATATTTTTCGTATTGATAGAGTATTAGAGGTTTTTGAAGCTTTTACAGCTATTATTAATTCTTTAAAACATAAGAAGGTTGCGGCGGTTGAATTAACAACAATAAATATTTGGAACCGAACAACTTCTTGTATATTAGTTCATCATCAAAAATATGTGCTTTTGTAATGACTATTGAGAACTCAATCGATTTAATTGAAGTAGGTATTGCTTTGTTTAATATTTTTCAACAAATGATAGCGGGTGACATTGACGATAACAATTTGACGATCATTGAACTTAGTTTAATTCTCTTGTGTGTTATATCAAAGCTAGTCTTCATCAATCACCGTAAAATCAGGCATCCTTTCATTTCATAACTGAATTTGTTTCACACTCTTCATGTCTCAAGCCCATATAATATGGACATTTATGCGAAGGGAGTTGCAAATCAGTGCGGGATTTTGGCGTCTCAAAAATACATTAAAATACAAACGAATACTCAGAATCTCCTGACGATTGCAGCAACCCTTACAACGGGCCCTACCGAATGCAATATTACCTTGTCTTTGTAAATTTATTATTATTACACAACATTGCATTTTGAGGGTTGAGATCGCATAGTGCATTTGTTGGCAGCTGCTTCTGCGTCCACTGGGGTAGAAATTATAAACAATCCAAGGGAATTTCAACCTAACATCTCAAAAATAGGGTATAACTTCGAGTGGAATATATCAAAATCCCATAGGCACATATGGGATGCCCACCCTCAAAATTAGATTTAGGCAGAAAAAATTACTTAATGGGGTGTTTTCTGTATGAACGGCGAGAGAAGACGGTGTCGTATTTTTTCGTAAATCTGTCCGTATCCGCGTACTCATGATGATATATGGGGATCTAGGGATTTAGAGGCTGATTAGTTTTCACGAATTTGTCGTAGATTGAAATACATAACAATTTTATGTGTTGTTATAAAATTTTGATGTGTAGGTGATATTAATATTAAAGCAACATTTCGAACTGTAGCCGTCTAAATGATTTTAAGTTAAGTTAGTTATTCAAATATGTGATATAAAATTGGTATAACGCGAGAGATAAAGAACACGACAAAGACAGCAAGAGTACAAAACAGAACGGAACATACAAACATTTATTTTAGCCATTAACCTTTTCAGCCAAATACCATGTTAAATAATATACCAATTTTTTTAGACCGAGCAACTATTACTCGTTCTTAGAAACTGTAGACTCAGTATTCTTTATTACATTATACTCTTCAATGGTACTTAAAGAATTCACAAAGTGTACTATTTCCTACATAGACAATACAAATAAGATAATTAGAATCTAAACAATTTAAATAATGGCAGTGTTGAGTTCGAAAGCTATACTTTTACATTGATCCGATTGCACTTGTATTGTGGGAACATAGTTTTGCCAATCGTGAGTCATGTTGAGCTAGTTAACGTCCAAGTAAGTATACTAACAGTAAACGTAGAGAAAATATCCACGAAATTTACCTTCATAATTTCGTGGATATTTTCTCTGCAATCTGCACAAACAGACAAATGAAAATGGCATCACCTCACATAGATGTCTCAAAGAAAGTACTTAAGGATTGTTATGAGAAAGCCTATCCTATATCTATAATTCTATATCATCCTTTGTTCTAATAACAACGCACTGCGATCTCCAATATTTTATAAAATCAATTTATTTTACGAATATGGGTACATGGCATGTGCTGTGTGGGTAAAGCTTATCTTCTTAGGGGCCATCCATTAATCACGTGATGCTTTTTAGCATTTTTAACCCCCCCTCTCCGTGAGGTTTAAGACTAACCTCCCACCCACCCATAATCACGTGTATTTTTTAGTACATACAGAGAATCTTAAATTTTTTAGAATATTATCTTTAAATACAGGTATAAAGTATAATCTAATTATATTCTGAAATTAAGGACCATGATAAAAATGTCGAGAAAGAAAGGTTGCAGGTTGTTTTTGACTGGCATAAAAATAATATTAAAGGAATTTTGTAATCATGCGAAAAACATATATTGTACTAGTACATGAACATATTTAATGTACATTGTCCTTGGACCACAGATTAGCAAGTGAAAAAATAAATACAGGTGATATCTTACTACACCTTGTGATATTTCGTGATTTTTGCCAAACCCCCTCCCCCCCTTTCGAGCCTCACATGATTAATGGGCGGCCCCTTACACCATAACGACATTTATTAAATAATTTAGGTGTCATACAAAATATACTTTATTTTTTAAATAGGATTTTTCTACTCGTTTCTATACTTAATGTTACTTTTGTTCTAATTTTATGAATTTATTATATTGCATAGTGTTTTGTATGATTTCAGAGCAATTAATTATAGCAATATTGCACCGTAGCCGTTCTTTGCAGTGGTATGTAAGTAGGTCCATGTTCGTCCAACAGTAGATTTACGACCTAATATGATGAAGCATTACATAACCGTTACACCAGTTGTGAAACGTAGAGAGCGTTCTATGCAATGCACTGACACCCACGGAACCCCAATGTCAGTATTAAGTCCCTTTGTGCTCGCTGTGGTGAAAGGGGGCGAGATTATACCCATTTACCGTGCAAAATTTTAATCTCGGGCTTATTACAAAGAATTCTTTTAACGGGGATAACGCAGGGATCAATTTTAGGGTCTCAGAGTTGACGCACCTATATTTCTGCTTGAGAATTTTTAGAATTCTGTTTAAAGGTCAATTGACTTTATTAACCGAGTCGCCTACAGTTTATACCATATGACTCGTATTCACGAATTTACTTTGAATTAACATGAAATATCCTCCAGACACATTTCATGCTGTTGTCACCACAGGCGTCAGCATAACCGCAACAATGCGCGGTAATCTATTTGCACAAAGCGTCTACCGTACAATACCATGAGCTCTCACAAAAGGGTGTTTACTTAAACCCCTTTCACACCTCCATTGTTCATTGACCATTCCACCAAGACCTCCAAGTTTGCTTAAAAATTTACCTCTGAACTTCTTATTAACACTGAATCAGAGGGACGAGGCAGATCAGGAAAAAATGGACGGCGTGATACTGAATGGCCGTAATGCTGAATCGAGTGGTCCTTGCGTAGTATGCAGGAATTTTAAACATACGACGTTAATATATTCCTATGTGAGATTTGTATGTTTGAGGATGCTTAGCTAAAGTGTGTATGAGTGGGGTATAAAAGGTTCGAATTTTTTTGGTGTACTTTGACTGGTTTTCTGAATATGATTGTGTTAAGTTGACTGTTTGCATACTTCCTCGTGGGAGACAATTGAGAGATTCTTAGCAACGCTTTTGGATTTCCTGAAAAGAATCGCTAGTCCTACTGTTTTGAAGGTTCAAATTGAGATCATTTATCTGGTCTTTATTTTTTTCTTCTATTACTATTAAATTTAACGGGGTCGATACAGAGTGTACAGTTGTTCACAAGGAATCATATATGTGACATAAGTAAGCAAAATAAACAACGTCTTCAATATAGTTAATATTTATAATCTTGTTCTCTAAAATCCCCCCTCTTATTATCTTTGAAGTCCCCAGCTTAGTAAATATCCCTTAGTAAATTCTCGTCTTATAAATAAACAATAGTATCAAACGTTTTAAAACTTTGATCGACAATATACCAACACATACAAACATCACATCCATTGGAAGACAGCGAATGTACTTCAAAAGACTTACGCACTCCAAACAGCTGTTACGACCATCCATTCTCAGTTGACCTCTCCCTTTCATAGAAAGTACCTTTCTACACCTAATTTTGGGAGTGCAGAGAGGGGTGTGATAGGTCGAGTTACACTGGTTTCAAGTTACAGGGGTCGTTGAAGGGGCGCCATTGTCCCACGTGTGGGACCCCACGCATCGCGACAAGTGATTTAGTAGTTGTTACAAAAAACTTTGGTTTTGAAGATAGTTTGTACATACATACGTGTATGCGAACGATAAGTACTATCGATTTTTGGGGTAGCTACTGGTGAGCGAAAAGTGGACTTGAAGTGTATGGTGATGGAACTGGTAACTGTTTATCAGAACTTTTGGTGCTTTCGTTCGGGGTTTACATACATTAATACTAACCTTTGATCTTCTTCGCATTTTATAAAATTCAAGCTTTTTTTTTTTTTTTTTTTTTTTTTTTTTTTTTTTTTTTTTGTGGAGTGGTCATATTCAGCCGTTTGATATATGCCGTCTGACACACACTAGTGACCTAAACAAATAAAAAAATGTGATAAATATTTGCATGAATTTTATTTTACATTATATAATGATTTGATTTTCAAAAATCGATGTTTTAATCCAGAATATAGGTCATTTATGTAGCAATTTACTTTAAGATTCCTTATCCGAAGAGAATTTAGATTAGATGTTCTAGATATGCAATTATTTAAGATATAATATTTTATCACACATCTACTGATAACGAAAGATTTCGAGTAGAAATGCACGTTCAACATAAATTATAATCGATAAGTACTTAAGAAGTTCTAGTCGTCTGAGTGTCTATAAACTATACAGGTGATACGAACAGGCCCAGAATAATTAGAACTTCCTAAGTTTGAACACGACAATATCACTAATAAATTCTCTAGATCAAACTTAAGCATTATACATACAATTAAATAAACACTTTAAATCTAAAACTTGCACGACAGACTAATAAAATCATGTTGTCGTATTATTGTCCTTACCATTAACTATAAATTTAAATCCATATTTTTGATGTACTAAACAATAAACTGTAAATCAACCCTTCGACCATTTTAGGTCGCCTATCTAGCTTTCTATATCCGTACGGGTAATATTGTTCTAATATTAAATATTTTTACGGCACATTAAATGTATTGTTTATACTAAGAATGGATAAGTATTAAACTTTTAAAAAGCTTCCCTTACACTGCACTTAAAGTACTAATTTCTTCTGAAAGACTAAAACCATGGATTGATTTTTAGCCTCCGTTTTTACATTTAATTGCCTGTCTGTATGGTCATCGCAGCCATCAGCTAATTCAAGTCATTCCCATGCTTCAACTAGCCGTTGCTAACAAAATCAATACCATTATAATACCCGAACCGAATGTTAATCAATACGTCAACAGTTACTGTCACCATGTCATCACGGCGCCCGCGCCGACGGAATGTCAAGTGTTCTCAGAAACGTCTCGTGATTGCGACATCAGCCTTCAACGTGCTTTAGTGTTTATTCCAAATAAGTGCTGATATAACTAATTATGTTTTAACTTTAGGCAAAAATGCTTGTGCTAAGTTAGTCTTCGAATTTGATTCAGTGATCAGTTTGAATTAATGTGTCATCATTATACATGTTATTCTCTTTATGCCCCTTTTACTCGGTACATTTAGCCTACCAGCCAATTTAGAGTTAAGTTCTGTCTTGGTGTTCAAAATTTTAAGCCGTCGTTTCAGCAATACTTCTTTCCTATTAGGCTCTTTGGATAAATTAGGTATTTCTTACTTTAGCCTAACTTCAGCGGTAGGTATTTGGGAAGTTTAAAATTCCAATTTGAGAAGACGTGTCCTTAAACATCTCCAGGATTTAATACATAACACATCCAAACCAACTAATTCCAAGATAATGCTGTTGTATGCAAATGATAACACAACCAATTTGGGTAGGTAATTAAGTCAGTTCAAATTTTACGTCGTGTACCCGAATTTAATTAGTCGGTTACATCGACGGATTTGGCGCTAGGCGTCAACGGTGGCGTCGAGTAACCCACAATGGCTGTAGAATAGATTTCTATCACACATATGTGTAATGTTAACATTTGGAAAGTGTGGATTGAAAATTATCTCAGTATCAATCGTGCTGCTCGTGAGCTGCTTAGATGTTCGATATAATCACCCCATAACATTACAATTACTTTGAAAACATTAGAACTACTTACATACATGTCTGATATCAATAAGTGCATGTTATGAGTCTTCACTTTTGCATAGCTGATGTATTCTAGGCAAGCGTACTTTATCGTCAAGCATCAGGTGAGATATTAGCCAAATTCATGCATATCTGAAAATAAAGTAATTCTATGGTAGTCATGACAACGTCTTATAAAGATCTTGTAAAAAATAGATACGCGTTTTGCTTTTAAAAATTAATATACCTTACGCTGCGGTGTAAAGGCGGTCAGACTCCCTAAGCGATTGTCTTCCAGTCTAGAGTTAAATCCATGTGCTAACTTTATCCTCGTTCGACAACGGCTTAGCTGACGTTCACTTTGTGTTATAACTATTCCTATACTGATGTACATAGCTATATCACTATATGGTGCAATTTTAAGTACTGAAACAAACTTTCGTTGGAAGAACTTTCATTTGTCTGTATTGTATATGTGTATACTGTTTTGTATACATTCATGATGTTTAGTATATCCAGCTGTTGAGTCTTTACTTAGTATAATAAAGGATGTGATAGGACACATTATAATATGCTTAACACTGCATCAAGTAGGCACTGGCAATCATCGGCGTGCACAGAGTTTTTAGAATGAATGCAGAAAACTTTAGATGTTTACTTACCAAAAATACCTTCTGCATGTTGGTGGGTATTGGTTCGTCATCTTGTCGATTAAATAATGATTTATGTGATTTGCCACCTAAAATATCTTATAATTAATATTTATTTGAGTTATGTAGGGTAGAGTGTCTTTTTGTCTTTATGAACCGCACGCCACTGCTGGCAATGACACTACATAAGTCTCGCCCCATTGGCAATCTGTTATATTTAAAGTAATCACAGACTCGTAGATCTGCCTATGACATCTTTGTGTCTGTGCCCTTATTACTAGGTACTATGAACTAGAAATTTCTTAAATCTTTCTAGTTCTAGAATTAAATCCATGTGATAGATTTGTATAAGCAAGTTCCTCATCGGCAAAGCTCGTGGCTTGAGGTTCTATGTACTTTTTATACTTTAGGGGGGAGCAGAACCTCTCCTGTATTGTGTCAGGTAAAGGTTGAATAGATTAAAGACATGTAGGGGTTTGTATGGTTATATTACTTTCACATGAAAATCTTTAAATTGTTATTAGGGATCACACCATACTCGCCTACTCACACTTGGCAGCAGTCTCTGCAAAAGTTTTCGATATTAGAAAGAAAGACTTTTATCGCACATAGCTACATAAAACATAAGCACAATGAGATACGTGGTTGGGAATTAAATGATTCAAAACTCACTCGCACTGCGATATCCCGTATCGGTGAGTGCCGATACACCCACAATTCCCATACAAACAACCAAACTCAGAATAAATATCTGGAGGCCATACAAATATTTGCTCCGTGCGGGAACCGAACCCTCGGTAAAGTTGCTAACCGGATACTTTATCATGAGTAGTGATTTGTATTCTTGTTGAACTTAATTACTCTTTTTCATCAGAAAAATGACTGAATCATCTGCAAGCGCGGCTGCTACTGAGTTCGCTTCCCAAGCCGAAAATATTATTGGCTTTTTCTTAAAGGAAATTCACTGTTGTAGCTCGGATTTTGGAATTGTATTCAGCCTGCAACTTATTAACGCTATCCGTGAAATGTGGATAAACAGTACGCATCTACCTAACTAGAAACATGGAGCGATTCTATGATATAACAAAAAAACCCCAACTATTGTTCTTCCTAGCCTGCAAGGTAATTTTAATTCCAGAGACTGGCACTCAGGGCTGTGTAGATTAAATCCGTACGCCAAGTTCGTTGGAACACGGCTTAGGCTTACAGTGTGTATAATTAAATGCGATGACACCCCTAGGCGAGCCTAGCGAGTCATACCAGCCAGGATTTGTATTAACACCTCCATGTTTCGGTAGAATGGGGATTACAGGATCTGTCTGAGTGTATTTTGTTACGCAATAGTGGTTAGACTGACTAGTATTTTCAGGTTAGCTTTGTGGGTTGATTACTGTGTGTACTGTGATGTACTATTTTGAAGGCTCTTTTGGGTTTTGGTTTTGTTGTCCAAACTTCTGCAATGATTTCTAGGTATCTTTTTTTTCGACCTATTTCTTTTAATAGAGTTTTAATTGACCGTTAAAGTCCATAAAAGCATTATGCTACTGCTGAAAGCAAATACGTTTTTATTTCTATATTACATTTCATTCCGAAAAAGGACAGTATTTATATTATATTAATATTATTATGTATAATAAGTGTAAGAGTGTGATGGAAAACTTTTAAGAAACCAAAGATAAAACCACATAATTTGTGGTTAGAACTACATATCTTTCACAGAGTGCCTATAGATAGGTGCTAGTAAATTATTAGGCGTGTACTATAGTACAAATCGGCCAATCGGTAAAAATAAAGTGATAAGAAAAAAATCAAAGGAATGACAAATCTTCCCTCATAGTACCATATAAGTTTTAGAAGTCAAATCCCATCATGTATAAAATATAATGAACACTATAAAGCTAAATTATTTCTCACACTTCCATATACGTAGGAACAGGTACAGACTCGTCTGCCGGTACTTTCCAAGAACGTCTCCGTGTGAGTCACAATGTTTACGTGACGTCATACCAGCCGTGATAAGGTGAGTAACGATAAGATCTGACTCAGCTTTACGCCTCAATGGCTGGCGATATGTTCAATGTTCATTGTCCATATAAAAATATTTTTATTGCACCACCTATATAACTTTAAGTAATTCAATTAATCACTGGTTTTATTCTCGTATGTTCATAAATAAATATATAATAGAAGGGATAAATAACTGGCTGTGTAGGTCCCAGCAAAGAAAATACTATTTTGTCACTACCGACGGCACAGTTGGCTCAGTGGTAGCGTGAACGATTGCTGTGGTACGTTTTTCGGGATCGATTCCCGCACGGAACAAATATTTGTATGGGCTACAGATAGTTGTTCCAGATCTGGATGTATGTAAATGTGAATAATTTTGTGTTTGTAAACGCACCCACGAATCCACGATACATGAATGCTCCTAGAATGGGCCAACGTTTTAAAAAATACTTTTTTTGGCTGCTGCTGATGCCGCTGTCACGAAGACTTCTTCAACTTATAATTTCTTTATTAGTCTAGTGGTCATAACCGCGACTAGTGATCGTAAGGTCCCCGGGTTCAATTATTGAATTTTCCAATTAGATAACATTTTCAGTAGCAGCCTGGAATTGTGGTTGGTAGACGGCAATAGGCTCGCCCCATGGGAGTTAATAACGGCATCAGTGAAATGTGGGTTCACAATATTACACCTCTGCCTAACCCTTTAATGCAAACAGGCGTGATTATATTATATCTTAAAGACCACACTTAACAAAAGAATGAATTAAGTAGTAATTAATGCTACTATTGAATACACATTTTAAAGGCGGTTCAATAAACTAACAAAACGTAGCGATTTCAATTCTATGGTGTGAATTGACACATCCTACAATTCTCAGACTATGCGTAATAAATTATTCCGCGTAAGTGACCTCGATATAATCAATAGAGTATTAAGCTCTAAACTCCACTCCAACTTATGGGCACACGTGCAGTCCTGAAATAGGGAGCACTTTATTGAAGATATTGGTGTAATCACTACGCTGGGAAGCGGTTGGTGATCCGAATATGATCCTCAATGTACGGTTGAATGCTTCAGTCCATCCACTTGATTATGTCCCCCTATTTGAAATAAGAAGGGGCCTATTCTCAGAATATTGCTGATTTTCTCATGACACAGGAATAATTGGGTGTAATTTTCAATGTAGGTCATACAAAATAGTAACGACTTTAGTCTAACAAAAATTAGATGCAGCTAACATATATATAAAGTTTATCAATAATGGTACTATTTGGTCCCAAGAAACAGAAGAAGGAGACAGGGGAGAGATTTTCTAAATAGAAAGGATTTCAATACAAAATTAGATAAAAATTAAAAAAAAAATTACTACTCGCTTGCATTTTGCACCCAAAGGTTGAAACTACGACCGAAATATTCGTTTCAACCACTACACCATTGTAATGCAAATCAATAAGATATTAAGCTGTAAACTGCACTAAAATTTAACTGCACATGTGACTCCGAAGGGGTTCAGTTCAAATAGGAGCAGCGATTAAGCACCCCGGCGGCGCCTTTGATTCTACTACAACATTGTAATCGGGGCAACGTTCACACGGTAACACGCAATGTAAGGGTTTGGTAATAGTGATAGCGATTTGGTATAGGAGTTGCATTTTTAGAAGCCAAGTTTCTGACGAGTTTATCGAGTTATCTCTAGGTATTTAAATTGCAACTTGTCTGTTATAGGTACGCGAAAGTAAGGACATACAATATAAGACGATTGATTATATTTCAGACAATAAAACGTTTCTGCATAATGAATAAAAAGATTATGAAAATTGTCAAAATGAAATAACAAATATTTTTCTTTCTTAATAACGGGCAAAAGAATGAGGCGAAAACAATTGAAGCTGTCCAATTAGATGACTTGTGAAAATATAGCATCAATTTTATCATTATTTCTGAAGTTCGTTTTAATGTATGTTTTTTGAAACTACATATTATTCGATAATAGGAACTTCACATATTACTGTTAATTTTATTATCACTCAATGTGGTATCATATGCGGCTTTGCCACTCTCAGTGAAACCAAAGCTCCATGCGGCTTGGGAGATTTAAAGAAGGGGTAGGGTTTTTAAAATATTTAATTTTATTAAAAAAAAAAACATTTTGGGATGTTCGACGTGTTGTTTGTTATTAAACATGACTTTGAGGAATGAGTTTATTGAGATAACATTTTTTATTTTGAGTGGCGTGTTTCTAATGGTATATTGAATTTAGTTTCCATAAATTTTGTCTTTACTTTGGCTTCGCAGAAGTTGGTAGAGACAGTTTGCCTTCAAATATTAATAATTCAAACTACATTGCTTTAATTGCATTTTCAAAATCTTTTTGACGATATACAATTTTAAGCATAATAAGTATGATACATTTCATCAAAACAACTGTACAATATACAACGTCATTTCTGATTATCTGTTCATAACACAATATTCATGTCATCCACATATTCCATATCTTTATGGCCCTAAAAGAATTTACCCACTGTGTACCCCATAAATTGTCCATGTATATGGCGAGTAATTTCTTTGTTTCTGTCCGTCCCCTCGGTAATACCTTCATTGTTTGGGTACCAAAGTGAATTATTTCTATATTGTGTTGTATATTTTTTGTTATATTCATTTGTATGTTCTTTCAACAGATTTTTTATCTAATTGCTTTGTGTTCGGTTTTTTATTTTGCCTTTTTGGGGACAATAACTGTGGCTGAATATTGTTACTCTATCTCTTGCTGTGGGTGGAGAGGCTCGTAGCTACCGCGCAGATTGACCGATCTGCGAGATTAAGCAATGCTTGACGCGGTCAGTCCTTGGATGGGTGACCATTTATCACATATCGAGACCCCTCCGTGCCTCGGAAAGCATGTTAAGCATATGGTCTCGAGTGTCATACGAAGACCAATGACAGTCGTTACGGCTGTCAGTAGCCCAAAAGTCTGACTACCGCTCTGACTTTAGAGTGTCAGTGTTTCCCAGATCTTGGTTGGCAGAGGTCAGAAGGCAGTCGCGCCGTGTAAAATACTGATATTCAGCCGCAACCGGTTAGATTGGAAGCCGACCCCTATAGTTGGGAAAAGGCTAGGCAGGTGCTGATATGTCTTGCTGTTTAATGCATTATAATAATAAATATGTTCCGAAATATCATATCATCATTGATAGTCAGTTTACGTGTTTTGATTCTGAAACAGGCTGGCGTTTAGACAAGATTTTGTTTTGCACCAAATCAAATTTCGTCATTATTTACTTGTTACTAACTAATTACTTCTGTCGTTCACTCTTTAACTTTATCTCCCATCTTCTCAAATACTCATTATTATGCATTGTACTAGATCATTATAACAGGCGAAGAGATTAATTTTAAATTGGTTATTATAATATCTAATGAGAGATTCATGTTTCTTGCTAGACGCGAACAAATCGATGTACCGAGAACAATTTAGATAAGAAATCGCGATTGTCAGACTATCTCGCGTGTTGAGGTTACACATTAATTTTCCTGGCAACATTAAAAGCTAATGCTTCGAGTGCTATACAAAAAGTGAGTGATTACTGGCTATTATAGTATCATTGTACTGCCACGCCGCGAATTAATCTCATCAATACCTTACTCACAAATCAAAAGATAGGTGTAATAAAAATACGTTTTATTTTAACTAGGAAGTTAGAAAGTACATCCGTCTCGCTCTAACATCACGATGATCGGGTATTGCGTGAAGTCCATTCATTTAAAATCACAGCGTGAACCGAAACGCGCTTCGTAACTAGCGACATCTATTAGCCGTTACTTGAAATACGTACGTCCCTTTCGTTCCCTCAATATGGAGTCAGCGGCGCATAACTTTACTCACGCGCATCTGGCAGATCTTTGATGTTTTTCGCTACGATTTTCAACCTTATTTTGTAAGTAACAGAAGCGAATCTTTAGTATATCAATCTGTAAAAGATTCCGGCTTTATTTATGTCCGTCGTGACTGCACTGCTTATACTTCAGCAGTATCAACTACATAAAATTTCTTTCCGTTTGCATATTTGATTGTATCAAGCAAATTATTGATCAGATGTTTCTGCATATTGTAATGTTGCTTTGCGCAAATATACTCGTCTGTAGAAATTCTTTGGAGTTAAGTTGGTTGCTCTTTATCTATTTTTTAATACAATCTGGGCTTTTTGGTGTTGTTCATAAATGTGTAAAGTAAATAACTAGAATCTTCTTCATAATAATTGTTTTGTTGAACCCAAAGTATTATATTGATTGGAATACTAATATTGTCATGTTCGTTTTTATGAATATTAAATCAAATATATGCAGACAGCGTCAGGTAATCCTTCAATACTAGTACACTATGATATCTCCGTTTTGGAATTGTTGTGTTGAAACGAGATAATCTCGACCACAGCATTTATTCAAATCCTATTTTAAACATACAAACTTAAGGTTTATTTTTCAACAGAAGTGGTCGTGGAAGTCGTGGGTATACCCTCGGGGTGAAGGTATCGCTGGACGGGCATTGTGCAACGCCACAGGAGAGCAAATGCGCCGTTATTCTGACCGATTTCGTTGGAATACTGTTTCTAAATCGTGCGACTGTTAGTGGTCTGTGCTCACTTGAAAGTTACCGTCTTCGTTGGGAGCTATATTTTTGTTCCTAGAAATTGAATCATTTGCTACTGCAATTTGTTGACTAAATTTTGTGCACTTTATAGACCATTCATTCAGACTTTACCGAGACTATAATTTGAGAAGTTTCTTCATCATTATTCATATTATTGCTTGTTCGTCTTGGAATTCCACCTACCTGTTATCAAGGATCAATTTCACAAGTGCCTATATTGACTTCGGTAACAGACAATGGATAATTACAGATTCATTCTGGTCAGCCCTATCATTATAAGATATCCGCTTGATCCAGAGGCTTCAAGCTCGTCCATTTTAAACAGACACATGAACTCTCATATGCCATACTAAAAGTTCGAATATAAGGTGAATAATAATAGAATTTAACAGTTTATGTTAACCTGGTCGTTCCAAATGTTATAGTTAACGGTTTTGGAATTCTCTTGGCGATCTCGAAGGCCTACGGGTCAGGTTTGCATAAGCCCTGCGTTGACCTTTCGTAAGATAAACATGAAAAGGTCAGTGTAATGGCTGTTATACCACAATCCTGTTGTGTTGTTGCAATTTGTTTGTTATTTATGTCTTATGATATCGGGTTTGTAAGGCTGGTAAAGTTCCGAAACGACTTTTTATATAAGACCTATAAATAAGTAAGATTTAAAACTCTTTGCTTTTCTCAGAACTTCTTCACATTAGATAAAAATCTAATAAGGACTAAATTAAACTTAGTGGTGTTAAAAATCAAATCAATTACAACTTTCAATGGACATCCTTTCTAAAAATTAAAGTGGTCCAATGAATAAATTTTTGACAAAGAGATCTGGAAAAAGTTGAAAAAGTCAAATTAAATAAGTTTAGGGGACCACTGGACTGTTAGCTAACAGTTTCGTGATTGTAATTTTAGATTCGATGGCGAGAAATTAAATTTATTTGAAATATTTCAGCTTCTAGATTTCGAGGCCTTTTTCAGTAGGATAAATGTCTATTTAAAATTTTAAAATCATGAATTTTTACTTAGAACCCGAACGAGTGAAACTTTAATCTAATTCTGACTTTTATTTATTATTGTTTTAGTCTCAAGAACATTGTTCTTTCATTTAATTGGCTTATAAATATTCTGAGCATAATCACAATTATAATGAACACGAAGGTCTTAATTTGACATTCATTTTTCTTCCAATAGACTTTGCAGGGTTCCTACGAGATCCACCATGCAGATTAGCTTCATAATAGCCCCCGTCTCTACATTCCGTCACGTCGTAGCGAGTTTATTCGCTTTAACATGTCATATTGAATTCCTATTTTAATTGGCAGACATTGTAAATAAATCCTATGACGACTCGCTTCCACAAATCACTATGTATCGCTAAAATGTAATGTATGAAGCATAGGAAATGATGTACTCTTATGAATAATTGAACGAACATTGTCTGCGACACAAAGACTAGTAAATATTTGTGGTTTTCCTCCTGTTCTGGTTTCAGAGAGTACGTTCAACTTTGGACTGGAGATAAATTTATTTCAGGCTTCATGAATAAGTATGAATATTAAGGGTAGGTGTATCATGTGGGAAGTAAATATATCTTGATAAATATTGGTTCCTTTGAAGTAATGCTTCTGGAGGAATAGTGCCATCCTATCCTACTAATATTATAAATGTGAAAGTTTGTGAGGATGGATGGATCTTTGTTACTCTTTCACGCCAGAACGGCTGAACGGTTCTAGATGAAATTTGGCACAGAGATAGATTGTAGTCTGGAATAGCACATAGGCTTTTTTTTATCCCGGGAAAATGCACGGATTTGTAATCCACGCCGGCGAAGCCGCGCGCGGAAGCTAGTAATCTATATTTCTATACAGTTCGCTGACGGATTGGTCTGTACAGATTTAAGCTGTTGCTTGCAGTTAGCCTGAGTCACAGAATCACTTAATGGCTGACTGCTCAGGTTAGGCCGGGCGTACTTATGTATCATCACTCAAGTTCTATTATTGTTTTAAAAGTGCCTGAGATAGGTTTATTATAGCGTGTATATAGCGCGATTCGACTGCGTGACTTACATATAATCATATATGTAAGTGTAAGTATAGTCTATAGCACTCGGGGATAATATAGCTATCTAGCATTTCGTTTTGAGTATCGGATCACAAGTTGCAGAGATTACCTCTAGATACAAACTAACATATTTGACCTCTTTATAACATTAGTATAGATAAGAACTATTCAATTTTTTCTTTAAAATTCTCTTATTCGACGCGTACAAAGAGGCATAGGCATATTTGAAGTCTCACTGAGTGAACGTTATGCATCTATTCGGTCAAATGGGATAAAGATCAAATAGTTTGACGACGAGTGACTAGTTCAAGGAATAGGGTTCAGGTAGTTTAAAGCATTAAATAGGAAGGAACAGGATAGCCATAAAATGGTTGTAAAAAATGTTTGGGGTTTTTTTGTCACTGTTTAGGAAGTTATGTTTGGACTAACATAAAGATTTCGTAGGAAGAAGCGCTGTTACTTACACGCAAAATATGTTAATAAAAATGGTGGAAATCATGATTGTAGGTTTCGGAATTACAAATTAAGATATGAGTTTATTGTATCATAAAGAATCAAACATCTATTCTTGATCTTGGGCATTCGAGGAACCTGTACTATGGGTGGGTCAGTTAAACTAGCGATATATGATTTTGACACGGTTACCTAATACAGTTACATGTCGTGGGTTCGATCCCCGCACGGAGCAAATATTTGTATGATCTACAGATAGTTGTTTCGGGTCTGGTTGTGTGTGCATGTGCCATGTATGTTTGTAAACTGTATCCACGATACAGGAGAAATCCTAGTGTGAGGCAACGTTTTTAAAAAAACAAAAAAATACAAAATAACAAATAAAGTTATGAAAAATTGTGATTGTATGACAGTAGATTCATCTCGTATTTATCTTCAAACCCTAGTCTTGATTAATGTTAAACATTATTTTACCATACTTTCTACTTTCCTGGAACACTTCCAAATTAAATTACAAAATAAACGTGTATGCAAAATTTCATCTCAATCGGTTGAGGATAACTGCTTCAAAATTCAGTTGCAAGATTTGACCCGAACATACATACAAACATTGCAAGTTAAATAAAAGCTTGTAAAATTAACTTCATTTATATCAATATACCCAATCTTGTTACATTTAGGGCTAGTAAAAATATCTAATGTCAATAAATCGATGTGGTTGTCGGACTTCTTACTAATGGCACACGTCACGTGAAAGCCGGTCGTTTTTTACAAAGGGCAGGAGTAAGGGCTAACACACAATACATGTTACCGATCGACAGTTCTGCCGATTAAAACTAATAAGGAAACGGTTCTAATAAGGATATGATCGATTGAACTGATTAATAAAAGGATAGCCGATGTCAAGTTGGATGTATCGATGAATCGGTGGAATGTCATTCGATCTTCATCACTTTAAGTCTAGTAGACCCCGCACTGAATAGTGGTTACACTCTGTTTTCCGTTTAATTCTGGTAGTCACACTCCGATTAGGCCCTACATCATCTTCATTATTATGGTTAGCTCCTGTTTACGCACCAGGACTGTCATCAGATCCTTAAAGAAAAGTTATCAGTTATAAAAGTATCAGTCTCGCGGACGGAAACAAATCGAAAGTACAATTCCGCTCCAAATTCTACATCAGTTTCTTCCACGATAAACTGTCAATTCGGCCAAAAATCGTCTAGGTAAACCCTTAGGGTAATATTTGTAGGATCTACGACAGAATAACTTATGGCCGACTTAGCTCGCCGAATGAATTCCTTTTCAAATATCACTGTGGAAATGTGGTGTTTGACAAATAAAACCTTTCGGTGTCGGCCATAGGAGATTAATGGTGTTGGAGGAGATTAATTTGGAAATCTACGTTTGGGTCTGGATGAGAAGTGAGTGTTGTTTTAGTGTGTGATTGATTGTCCAGAGCAATAATTACGGGGTTTAGTGATTGTGTTGGCTTGGATAATGGAATGTGAGTAAATGAGAAGTATTTTGCGTCTATTTTCCTTCCTTCTTTAAAATGGCTCGCCCTAAAATAAGTCGTGGAGGAAAAAAATATATTCCTGACTGCACAAGTTATGCTGGCGAACTGTAACACCTATTTACAGTTGACAGCACGGTTGGCGCAGTGGTTGAGATCAACTGCTGCGCTACGTGTAGTTGGTTTGATTCCTCACACGGAAAAAATGTTAGTCTCACCTACAGATTGGTATTTTGTGTCTGGGTATTTGAATATTACTGGGTATTACACGAGTCCACGATACAGAAATTATTCCTAGTAAGTCCCAGGGCAAAGTTTAAAAAAACGTTATTAAATAGATAAGTACAATGAGATGATATGAGCTGACAATAAATATAACAGTAAATCAAGATTACATTTTCGGTTGCATTATGTTGCACAGTTATGGCAAACAAGACTGTTACCTTATTAATTTGCATTTAATTTAATAACGTATATTGTAATATAGGTACCAGTAGAATTAGATAGACACAGGGCATTGTTAATAATGGTACCTACGCATAATTCGAAACATTAACATCTATTATTTAAATTGCAGTTTGTGTGAAGTGTGTTTCTTGGAAAGCCATTCATTCGTAAATAATAATAGTATCATTGTTAATACATACTTCATTATTAAGGATAAATTGGGACTATTACCATCGGTAACAGGGTTTTCTAAGATATTTGTTTTTAATTATGTATGTCTGGCCATGTTTACCTAAGTGCCCCCATTCACATTGTCTTTTAGTTAATCTATCCTAGATCTTCATCTATCTTTCTTTCTGTTTATTTTATCTATCCTTTCTAACAAGGAGGAAAATATATAATGTAGGTATTAATTGGTTTTCCAGTTTTGACTCATTCAGACTATTCCGTTAATTTTGTTTTGATGTTCATTGTACCTCATACTCCTACCAAAATACATCAGCGAACAACACGCTTGTTTTCGTCAATTATAGTCATTAACATAATTCCTATCTGTCAACTTGTCACTGCAGTCACAGGGTTTCTGAACAAGATAATTGAATTTATGTAATTGAACCAACCGTATTGGATTAATTGAATTATAATTTCCATTTGGAAAATTTTCAGGGATTTCATGTTTGTCTGGGAAATTACAGGATTTTATTAAAGTTATATAATTGAAGTATTATTTATTGAGGTATTCGAATCATAATGCTACACAACATATATTCCTATATACAGTGTTTCTTAGTGTCTTCCAAACCGGTTTAGACCCTAACCTGAGGCTGCCGTTTGAATTGTTCAATAAATTGAACAAATATTTTGTTTAAAATTTGATTGATCCCTCATTAAGTACATTAATTAAATGACTATATTGATAGTTCTGGATTTGTCTCAAAATTATCAATGCGCACTAATCAGGTGTGAATTCGGCAACGACCACTTATTGATACATATACTTTGTGATAAACTATAGGCGCAACGCCTTTTTCTTGATAAGCGCATATAATTTTAATAAGGTTTCGCGTGAGTTTGACATTGATTTGTTCTGCACCAATGCAAAGTGAAACGAATTTTAGCCAAATCATTTTTCGTCCATAATCAATAGCATTCGTTATCGGCACTCAAACAGTGTATACCGATATTTTATATGAATGTTTATTGGTTTATATGGAATAAAAACTAAGTTATGTAAAGAGATTGATATTTTATGTACATATATTTATTTGTGAAATCTTGGATTCGATTCCCGGGTCGGGTCTCGGAGATATTGGGTTTTTCTGTATGGAAATTGTCAGTAGCAGCACGGAGTCTGAAACTGTGCCCAGTAGATGGCAATAGCCTCGCCCCCTATTACATGGGACTCAATAACGGTATTAGCGAAATGTGGGTGTACAATAGTACACCTAAGCCTATCCCTATGTTATTTGTGGAGGCTTGTGATTAGCAACTTGGTTATTTATTATGTGAATAGAATAATAAAATACAATTAAATTAGTTGTGCCTTTCACTAAATTGGACAGGAATTTAGGTTGACTTTATAATAACTCAGACCAATTCAAAATTGACAAAGAAAATTGATACCTACTCTAATATTAACCTATTGTAAAATAACAGTAGGTATAGGGACCCCTGAATATAACTTACTCTTGAGATTTCAATCTACGATGCGTATAAAAATATTACGGTTGAATAACCTGCCTACACTGTAAATGAATTAGTCCGTAAAGATAAGTGTAAATAGTATCGCTTAATTACCATGACCTAGGCATATGTTTTTGCTACATGGATAGAGGATATTTATTTGAAAGTTTGTCTGAATGCAATTACCGTGATAATACAATCAAATATTAACTGCATTGCAACCGCAATTGACAAATGACGACTGTACCCATTGTGTGTTTTACAGTTATGATGCAATTGGCCCCGAATGCATCTTAACTATAATTAAAATATATACAACTAGCTTCCGCCCGCAGCTTCGCCCGCGTGGATAACGAAACCGTACATTTTTGCGCGGAACCCTAATTCTTTTTCTAAGAAAAAGTAGCCTCAATTACTCCTTACAACATCAGCTGTCTGCCAGTGAAAGTCCCATCAAAATAAATCCAGCCGTTTCGGATATTAATCGGAACAAATAGACAGAGAAATTTCTTAAAAATTGATGTTTTTTTGTTTTGTATGGATTAATGTTTTATAGATGCAGTAGATCTGTTAAGAATGTATTAGCCTGTAAATACTAACAGTAGGTAGAAGTCCACTAAGATCAGCGCCATGACGGTTAACCTAAGTACCAAGACAGCAGACTGTATGTACCTAATTGGCCGTGACTGATGATCGCTGTCATGACCTGTGTGTTTTCTCTAGTCTTGGAGGAGCAGACAATATGGAGTCTCGTGACGTGTAATTTACTACGCAAGTCGTTTTGAACAAGTACAAGTTTAGGTGCACGTTTAGGTATTTTGTTCTGTTGGTTGATTGTTTTGTAATGTAATGTTACCTGTGTAATTTTTGGGGATACCAGATATGTTTTACAGCACGTTGCGTTTGATCACGTCTGTATTCCCCAAAGGGTTAGGCAGAGGTTTACTATTTTATACCCATATTTCGCCGAAGCCGTGTTTTAGCCCCATGTAATATAAGGCAAGTATATTGCCATCTACTGGGCTTCATCACTTCTAAATTCCGTGTTGTTAATGAGAGTTTCCATACAGAAAATCCAAATAACACTTTGCCCGACCTGGGAATCGAACTTCACGTTCAGCAGTCGTACTTGCGAACACTAGACTAATGAGGCAGTCAGTTAAGAGTCCTATATATACATTATTTGGTGAACAATGAATGGTCAAAGTCAAAGTTTTTTATTTCAACTAGGCCTTTTCATGCACTTTTAAAGAGTCGAGACTCTAGGCTCACGGTTCTAAAGGGGGTAAGTCCTATGGAGAAGAGACCTAATATAGAGAGATAGTGGTAGATAGTTTCCTGATCCAGAAGACCTGCTCCGAGTGACGAGTCTTTCCGTGCATCCTTTTCGCGACCGTCTAGAAGCGATAGAAACATACCAATAGTATCTATGGATCCTGGCGTCACCTTACAGATATTTCCATTCTGCCTACGAACGTATCTGTTGTAAATTTTACGTTATCTAAGATTATCTGTAGTTATGTAATGAACACACGCTCTCGTGTCACTGTCAAGGATGCCTTAATGTGTGCGCGCGCACGAGCCGCGGTTGTAGTATGCTAATTACAGAATTATCACTAAATTATATGCTTAGGGAAATAATATCATTTCTGTGTGTGCGTGTTTTCAGACATCTTTATATTTGTACTTAGATGATTCGTTTGTTTTTTAAAACGTTGCTCCACACTAAGAAAAATTCTTGTATCGTGTGTGCGTTTGCAAATACATATATTCACATACATAAATATCAAGACCCGAAACAACTATCCGTAGATCATATAAATATTTGTGCCGTGCGGGAATCGAACCCGCGACACGTAGTGCACCAGTAGATCTCTCAACCATCGCGCCAACCGTGCCGTCAATATATCATATAAGGAACTGAACAATATACTAATATTTACAGTAAAAATATTTAGTAGCTAAAAGTAAAGCGCCATCTGTCGGAGTGCAGCGATAATGAAAAATCCTGAATAGCACTATGAGAGTTTACAACGATTCTTACACTGTCTTATAGAAATGTTGAAATCAACCACCCGGGCTTCGGCCCGCCAGACTAACCACTTTGCCTGGTCTGAGGATCCTCCCTTTTCAATGGAGGAACACCATAACTCGTTTCTCTGTAAGTTAATCAGACTAATTTATCAACATTAACATAAACGCGTTAGCACGCTGTTATGAAGCATCCTGTCATTGTTCTGTAAATGAAATTACTGCAATTCATAATATGAACCTATTTACAATGGCTATTTAGTTTTCGACCATCCGATGCATCATTATTCCTTTTTAGTCACAGAATGACTAAGAAATGTTGAGTCCTTCACTGTTCTGTGAAGTTTTTAATATTTTATCAGTTCGTTATTCTTTTACGCAATCATAAGCCAAGCGGTTTGACGTAACATGTGTTCGATTTCTTTGTACCTTAGTGATAATGATTTGTTTCTTCTAGTCTCTGCAACTCTTAACAACATCTCCTGGTTTTTGCTGGTGATGATTTCGCTTGTTCATCTCTAAAGGCTCTGAACACCGACACAACAGCTCAATCGCAATGAAAAACTTTGTAAATTGAGTTGATATCATTACATTTGTTTTTAAAAAACGTTGCCCCACAACTAGAATTTCTCCTGTGTCGTGAGCACACAAATATTTGTTATGTTCGGGAATCGAACCCGCGACACTTAGCGCAGAAAGCTAATCACTTAGCCACTGCGTCAACCGTGTCGTCAACAAACACATTCAAAGTCGAAGTCAAACATTTTTATTTCAACTCAGCATTTACAGGCGCTTTTAAAACGTTATGATTCTAGTTGTACGTTTCCAAAAGTAGGTTGGTCCTATAGAGAAGAGACCGGTATGAAACTCTATAGATACTCTTTTTGAAAAACTGTTTTACAATATGCTTCAATTCAAAATAAACACAAAAGAACATAAAAAAACAGTTAAGCAATAAAAGTATCAAAAATACAGACAAATATATAAAAATAAAAACAGGTATACATGCATATAATACCTAAATAAGTAAAGTTACGACATATTGTTCAGCTGTACACTGGAATTAAAGGACATTAGACCCATATTTAAACATTTTTTTACGAATAAAAAAGATATTTCAATGCAACAATTATTTTATGGCGTGTGCCTTTTTAATGACTTCTAATGAACTCGCGATTATTCCTGTTAGGCAGCGCGCACGCGAGCATATTGTGCTTTTTATTATACAACTTCCAGGAAATAACATTCTTTGTACTGGATAGTCGTGTGTCGGTGGCTTGCATATGACGTTTCGTTTCTGTTAATCCTTTTGTGCAGGGATTGTTTGTGGAAAGTTTAATTTATGCACCTTTCCTTTATAAATGGAGGTTGGTAGCTGTGTCGGAACCAGAAGCGTTTGGAAGGATACAAAGCTTTAACAACAAACCATTTACTTATCTGTGATAGTCAGAGCAAATTGTCTGTAATAATATAAAATGTATAAAATCTCATTGTTGGATCGGAATACATTGATAAACTGGCTGTGTTGCTTCATAATGAGTGCGTTGACTTTAATTACAACCTATCGTAACATAGCATCACGCCTGTATTCCCCGAAGGCTTCGGCAGAGGTGTAGGCACTTTTGTACACCCACACTTCGCTGATGCCGTTATTAAGTCCCATATAATACGGGCCGAGCCTATTGCTATCTACCGTGCACAATTCCAAACTCCGAGCTGCTAATGAGTATTCCAGAAAATCCCAATAACACGTTGTTCGACCTGGGAATCGAACTGAGAATCTCATACTCACCTTTCATGTGACCACTAAACCCATGAGGCAATTAATTACAGCCTTTATATCAAAGTCAAAGTCAAAGGTTATTATTTCAACTAGGCCTTTTCAGGCACATTTAAAAAGTCGAGACTGTAGGCCTATCATATATCTCTATCTGTTATCATTATAAAACTATGTAGGTATATTATCGACTGCCTCAACAGTTAAAGCAAAAGAAAATCTCTCATTTAAGACCCGTTATGCAGTGTAAGCTAAACACGACAAAAATACACACCCAACAAATCGATCTCACAGTATCACTAAACAAACACCATATCGCATGTCAACATTAAAACAACACCTACTTCCTTTATTTACTAACAAATTTCTTACTGTGAGAATAACTGTTATATGTGATATGCTATCGCAGGTCCGGCCGCCAGGAAATCCTCTGATAATGGCGGTTCAGACGCAATAACAGACTGGATGACGCGCAATCTATTGTAGAACTCTGGTTGGAAATACATACATACATAAAGTCACGCCTTTTGCCCATGAGGATAGGCAGGAACTACGGAACGCCACGTGCTACGATCCTTACATAACCTTTTGCTTCATCTACATTCATGATTCATTTCATATATGAACGGTTGTGGCTGCGCACCTGACCTTTTTGAAGGACTTCACCAATAAGGTCCGTATATGTCCTTCTAGGACGTCCCCTCCTGGCGTTTCCACTAACAACCGCTTTATAAATTCCTTTCGTTAATCGCCTTTAGTCCATCCTCTCTACATGACTAAACGGTTGGGAATAATAGGTTCTAAATTAAAAAATAATACAACAACAAAAGTTGCCTCATTGGTCTAGGAGTTGCAAGTGCGACTGCTGAGCATGAGGTCCGGGGCTCGATTACCGGGTCGAGCATGTCTGTCAACTTCTCAGTAGTAGCACGGCGTTTGGAACTCACTATTGCGACACCCACGACGATGAAGTATGGCATTTGTTCCCTCACACCTAGTTGTCAATATTTACGGAATTCATGAGTCAAAATTGGATTCGATTCCGGTTAAAGGCGTCCATCGTGATCACCTAGCTGTTTTTGTATTCGTATCACGAAGTAGGTAAACAAGTATTTGGTCCGCATAAGAAATCACACGGTTAAGAGATATTCCCCTTAATTCCAAAGCGCTGTAACCTAAATAATGTTTACAGCCATAAGCAAATCCGTCACAACGTATAAAACCAAACTCCATATTCCGACCAATAAAATGAAGCTAGTCTTCAACTTCACGGCAGCAAGCTTGCGTCGGCGCCAGTCCTGTCGGAGCCTCTCAAATAAATGCAAACGACTTAATGCATGCCGCTATAAAACTTGACAATACTGAATATGTCACTAAACAGTTTTTATTTGCGGAGATTGTCCTAGTTCAAGATTGTTTCGAGGTATAATAAATGTAGGAATTTATCTTACTTCATCATAACTTAGTATCACGCCTGTATCCTGAAAAGTTAAGACTTATAGTTTAGCTAAAAGTTTTCATACAATATGCGTTAACGTTTTTACCCCACTAAACATGAGCTGATCTTGCTGATTTTTTTATATGTTACAGACACAAGTAAAAACTAGGTCGACGCGTTTTTTTATATATTGTTTATTGATTGAGAAATAATTAACCCTCAAAATGCGCTATTTTAAATAAAAATCTTCCTTATACTTATATCGTGATAATTATTAAATTGCTAAATCAAAATTTTGAAAAAATCTAAATCGGTCGACTTCGTTTATAATCTGACAAAACGATAGAGACCAAAATCAAATTAATTTGTTAAGATTTCGATGTAAGAAACGTTAATGCCCAAACACCTATTTTGTCTGGTCATCAAAAAGTACTTACCAGTAGGCATATGTATACAGCGGGACTACCGGGTGGCGTGGTAATCATATCTTTCAGGGGAGATTATGATGAAAAATCTTACACGGTAACTCTAATTCCAGGCTCTTAATTTGAAAGAAATAAAATATATTGTACTAGCTTCCGCCTACGGCTTCGCCCGCATTAATTAACGAACCCGTACATTTTTTCGGATCACACGTAGCGCCATCTAGGGTCCTAAAGCAATTGTGACCGTCGAAAGTTATTGTTCTTTCCCTCGGGAACAGTACTTTTTCTAGATAAAAAAAAATGTCCTTTTCAGTACATAGCCAAAGCATAATGATCAAAATTTCACGATGATCGGTTCAGTGGTTTAGGCGTGAAAAGGTAACAAACAAACTTACTTTCGCATTTATAATATTAGTTACGATTACGATTTCGTATTTATAATTACGTCTTAAAATTCATTCACAGAGTGCGCGTTATGTGGTGAATCCGCTGTTGTACCGATCACAAGTATGTACATATGTATCCATATGTAAATCCCATGTAATGGGCGAAGCTGTACCCACATAAGAACCGTACCACCGTTATATTATTCCTTGTCGGTCATGATGGTGGGAAAAATATTAGTGCCAATTATATAGTTTTATAACCCTTTACAAACAATGTTGAAAACAAATGTTACAACAATAAGAACGCGCAACAAATAAATCGGAGTGTACGGAGTGTTCCGAGTGTCGACACGTGTGTCAGACACATGAGCCGGCTGTTCTACGTGTTGCGAAGATCCTAATTTATATGTTACACTGTTCAAATAATAGTTCTTTGTTGATATCATTTTTGTTTAGCTTCGAGTCGTTCGTAGAGTTTAGATGTTGATAGGTACGCGTGTACCCTAGGCCTTATCGTACATTCGTACTAGGTACCTACCTATATTAATTCTTATGTAACGAAGTCTGATCTTATAGCCATTCGTACTTAATATAAATGTCCAATAAAACTGCCCGATTTAGGTATCGAACCGACGCCCAAACTATACCTATAAAGTTAAGATAGACTCCAGAATTATGATATCACTTCGTCGTCCTTACCTGAAAGTAGGTACCTACTTGTCATCTGTTGTGAATCTGTTAAGGCAGGTGGAGAAACTGTTCTAATGTTGTAGAGACTTTTAATGACACGGTTGGCGCAGTGACTAAGTGATTAGCTTTCTGTGGTAACTGTCGCGGGTTTTATTCCCGCACGGAACAAATATTTGTATGAACTACAGATAATTATTTCGGGTCTGGTTGTTTGTGTATGTGAATATATGTGTTTGTAAACGCACACACGATACAGGAATTATTCCTAGTGGGGGCAATGTCTTTTTTTTTTTAAAGAATGAACAGAAAAATCACTGTGTACACATGCTATAAACATGACGGCTCATTTATTTATTCGATATAATTGGGATTCCTGTACACATGTAACGTGACATCTGTGTGACCAGTCGTACATTTTCCCGGGATAAAAGTATATATAGCCTATGTGCTATTCCAGACTATAATCTATCTCTGTGCCAAATTTCAACCAGATCCGTTCAGCCGTTCTGGCGTGAAAGAATAACAAAGATCCATCCATCCATCCATCCATCCATCCTCACAAACTTTCGCATTTATAATATTAATAGGATACAATACAATACAATAATGATATAAGTAGGATGGTCCCATATTTACAGTTACCATATCAAACATGTAGTTAACAAGCAAGACGCCACTCTTAACTACGCCAACACAAATGTAGGATCTAAAAGTATCAAAAACCTGTCACCCCGTACACATAAGACGGGAACTCAAATAAAACCTACCTGTTGTACCGTAAGTATCAGATATCAAGATTGAAGCGTCGTCGTCGCAAGGTGTTCACAAGGCAATAACGTTACGACACGGTTCCAGACATCCTTGACACAGTGAGATAGCTTGTCTTGGACCCGATTTTGATGGAACGATTTATAATAGCGGGATCGTTTAGATGTATGGTCAAGAAATTCACGAAAATAATTCCGTTATATCAGTATTGCATATAATTAGTATATAGTAAGTACTCATATCATATCACTGTTTAGGCCTATGTCCAGCAGTGGACTAACACAGGTTATTGATGATGATGGTGATGAGGATTGCATTTTCATTACCGCATATAACAACATAGCATTACGCCTGTATTCCATAAAGGGGAAGGCAAAGATGTAGTTTTGTATACCCACATTTTGTCACAATTTCAAACTCCGGGTTACTTCTGAAGATACTCATACAGAAAAACCCATTAACGCTTTACTCGACCCATAGATCGAGTCCAAGACCTCACGCTCAGTAGCCGCGCTTGGAACCTCTACATCATCGTGGCAGTCACCGCTAGTTTGGTTTATCATTATTGGCGTTAACAGATATTTATTAAAGTTAACGACATTGGAATTATATTTACGTTGAAATTATTTTCGTTATACTAATCCATAAAGCATCACGCCTATATTCTCCGAAGGGTTAGGCAGAGGTGTACTATTGTATAGTTACACCCACATTTCGCCGATGCTGTTATTGAGTCCCATGTAATTGTAGCCTACGAGCCTATTGCCATCAATCGGGCACAGTTCCAGATTCCGTCCTGCTACTGAGAATTGAAACCCACTAACACTTTGCCCGACCCGGGAATCGAACCCAGGACCTCACGTTCAGCAGTCGCGCTACCGACCACTACACCAATGAGGCAGTCCATTCCATTCAGTTTTCCGTTTTATTTTGTTTTAATCTCGGAATAAAATGGAAAATAAAATAAAACATGTTGTATATCATTTTTCAATTTATTTTATTTAATTAAAAAACTACAAAAATCTATACGATTAGGTATACATACATGTAGATGTGTATCGGCTTAGGTATAAAAGGTTGCATTAATACTTGTAAGTTTTCATGGATGAACAAAAAAAAATCCTCGCTTGTTACCGGATTTATTAATTGCAAACTTACGAATAACATATAGCACATACATAGTATTTTGGATGCAAGTTTATTCCGAGATGTTACTCGTTCTTCCAATTTACAGGCGATTTAAATTAAAACTTATCTCTTGATCATTTAAATTTGAAAATCATTTGCAGTAACAGCAACATAAAATTATCACAATTACACCCCTATATATTTTCCTCTCATTTACAAATCATGGTGAAATAATATGCAATTAAAAGTCACATTAGGCAGTTATGAAGCTAATTACTTTTGAAACCCATAATGTTACATGTAATAATTACAGTGAAAAACCATTAAATTACATGCAATAATTGTAATATTAACTGACGGCGCCCTGCGCGCGCGCAGTTACTACACTATTTTATGATTGTAATAAAGTTTAATTCTATAAACGACCACACGTGACGTACCAACATACCTACAAATACAAAAATTTAAGTGATTTTGAACTTTATTTTAAAGTTAATTAAGTTGCTTTCAAGTACGTAGTAGAGATAATTTTTCCCTTTAACTTCAACAGAACACCAACTTTACGCTGATCACATAAGGTCTAATATGAGGTGTATGTTAGTGAGCAGAAATGTTATTTTTTTTTGCCCTTGTTCTAGCTTTTATTGTCCGTTAACAGACAAACAGATAAAGAGTTTTATTTGGTGATGACTGATGGGTGTTAATCATACATATTATTGACGAAATGTACCCCACTCGACGCTGCTATAAAAGCCGCGTTGTTAAAAGCTTGATTCAATTTGTATTAATATACCATATTTTTAAAAAATAATAAAACAAGTTATTTTTAAAGTATGGAAAATCTTATCTTGTGAGACGGCTTGTTACAAGAGAAAAGAATTGCAGAGGTCGTTTTGGTAGCGGATACTATACGTAGTTACCTATGTATAAAACCTTTTTTTAACATTAAAACCTAACCTTCTGAATAAAATTTACCGATTGGGGTCAGTCTGACTAACAAGACTTTTTCGTATTAGAACAACAGAAAACCGCACCAGACGTCAAAGTTAAAGTCAAATATTATTAAATTATTTATTTCAACCGGACCTTTACGGGCGCCTTCAAAACGTTATGATTTTAGTTGCTCGGTTCCAAAACTGGGTTGGTCCTATGGAGAAGAGACCGGCGAGAAACTCAATGGATGCTCTTATCAAAAAACTGTGAATACAGAAAATGAAGCTCCTCGTTCATATTTCATATAAAAATAAAATTGTTTACAAAGAAACAAAATTTAAACACTTCATATCGTATATAAGAAGTAGTAAAAACATAAACTAGAGTGTTAACTTTTGCTAGTTGTATGGGTCGAGTCAGGGCTTGTAGGCTGTCGGTTTCTATGCATTACTGGTTTGGTAGAACACAACAACTGTTATATGTGGAGTTACGTATTGAAAGCACTTTCATTGTGTATACGGAATAGCAAAACATGGGAACAAGATAACAGAGTGCAATAATCTAATGTAATGGCAATGATGACGACATCTACCAACGATATATAGATATATATTAAAACTAGCTTCCGCCCGCGGCTTCGCGCGCGTGATTTGCGAACCCGTACATTTTTCCGGAATAAAAAGCTAGCCTATGTGCTATTCCAGACTATAATCTATCTCTGTGTCAAATTTCATCCAGATCCGTTCAGTCGTTCTGGCGTGAAAGAGTAACAAAGATGCATCCATCCATCCATCCTCACAAACTTTCGCATTTATAATATTAATAGGATAAAATATCATCATGCCTGTATTCTCCGAAGGGTTGGGCAAACGTACTATTACACTCACATTTCGCCGATGCTGTTATTAAGTCCCATAGGGGCGAGCTTATTGCCATCTACCCTGCACAGTTACAGACTCCATGTTGTTACTGAAAAGTTTCAATACAAAAAGAATTGTAGTTCAATACAGAAAGGTAGATATTGTATGATTTAAAATAATCCGACGATTTAAATCCATCGAATTCTGAAGATTTACAAAGGGTTTTATAATTAATTATTTGTTACAATTTTTATTATAATAGAAACTACAAGTTCACAATCTCTCTACTGGTACGTGTACAATACACCTCTGCCTAACCCTTCGGGGAATATAGGCGTGATGCTATACTATGCAGTATGCCTCACATTGATTACGGTTTAAAGGCTGCATCTCAATATCCGCTATGGAACTAGTAGAAAGGTTTGCGTTTCAGCATGTGTGCAAGCAATCAAGTTGAGTATCCGATTGGAGCTATGCAACTATCGCATACTCCAGGTATATTGTTTGAATCTGGTGAAAAAGTAACTATTAGTTATTAAACCGATTTTTTTAACTTAACCCTTGTTTAACCTAGAGGCAGTATACATACATGCCACCAAATGATTTTTTTAAATTTATTTGTACTGTTGACCGCGCTTTTATTTTTCATTAATAGTAGAGGTGCGCCAAATATGGGATCAATCAAATACGAATAATAATACGGCCGAATTGTTCGTTTAATTTTTACGCAACAAACAATTTATCTATACTAATATTATAAAGAGACAAAATTTGTTTGTGAATTTGTATGTAGGGGTAATCTCAGGAACTAATGATCCGATTCTAAAAATGCTTTCACTTGTAGAAAGCTACATTATTCCTGAGTGTTATAGGCAATAAATTATATTTATATCATGCATATTAGCTGTTTAACTATGTCATAAGGTTAATAAAATTAAATGTTGTACAATATATCTTATTTTTTTGTTTTAGGTAAGTGAACATATATTTTGACTTATATTGAAGAAAAGCTGTGATATTAAGGTAAGTACCAACGTACGCTCATTTATATTAAATTTAAAACAAAGAAACGCTGCGTCTTCTCGTTAATCGTTTAAGTTTATAACTTGATAGATATTGTTGACATCGAATAAATGGCACCACAAATATTTTAGTCAGTACCAAACATCATAGATGTCTTATTTGATAAAAATGTATAGTGAACGAATTCATCAT
The DNA here is from genome assembly GCA_947562105.1 of Shargacucullia verbasci. Taxonomy (NCBI): domain Eukaryota; kingdom Metazoa; phylum Arthropoda; class Insecta; order Lepidoptera; family Noctuidae; genus Shargacucullia; species Shargacucullia verbasci. The sequence goes on along the minus strand of OX387294.1, from coordinate 12,628,228 downwards.
CACTAAACATCATCACCCCCTAGAGTGACCGAATCATGAGATCATCTGGCGTACCCTGGGCAGTCAGACTCGATCGCTGAGTCGCTGACTAATCATTCCCCATTCCATATGATAGCTCGTGCCGATTCGATAGAAGAAGAATTCTAAAATTAAAAAACCTAGCTGTTCTCATCGCCCTCTATCTTCAAGTCCACAATCTTTTATTGTCAGCAGAACAGAACGTTATGTGAGCGATCTTCGAGCGAACTCCCAGTATTTTACTCCCCCACATTGTCAGTACCTCTCAGTTTTATTCGCAAATCCTTCTGCCTCTTGCATGTGTTATCCCCACCGTAATGTATTTAAGGTGAGCCGGTAACGAGGTATTCATACAACAAACAAACGGAATTTTGATTGCTATAGTACATGAATTAGTGATCACTAGCTTATTTCTTGCGAATGGCGATGGAAAAAAGAGGTTGTGTTATTTTCAACTTTGTTTACCTTATGAGGTCCTGGATGCGATGCCCTGGTTGAGTAAAATTTTATTGGATTTTGCTTTTCAGTGGTAGTATGAACTTTGCGCACATAACGTTATATACTATTTATTATAAATAGAAAGAAGATTTCTATATGGGTGTTGTCAATTATTACTAAAATATAGAATTGACCACGGGACGGACGACGACCTTCGTTTACACCATCAGCCAAGCTCTTCTTGTCGTGTCAGTATCAAGTTTTAGATGACAATTGTTCATGAGCAGGTTCTATTGACCAGCCAGTAACTGGGCAGGGTGCGTCAGACTAAGATATTGTCTCTTGAAAACGTTGCCAGACCAAGCGAGGATCACAGAATGAGAGTGGATGAGACAGTTTCAGCACCAAATGTTTGCGTCATGAAGAGACAGCCTAATCTTAGCAAAGGGTGAAAATAGGTTACAGGCATAAATAAGGTAATCAAAAGCTTCCAGAATCTTATTCGTTGCCATTTAAAATAAAGACTTATGTTCAACATTAGACGGATAGATAGTGTCCAAGATGAAATCCGAAGAAACGGTACAACTCCTAAGTAGGTTGGCACTATTTGGAAGCACGACTAACAGTAAACGGTCAATAGATCTTCGAGAAAGTTCGGTAACCTGCAGATTGCAATCTATTTATCAATTGCTTGTTGTTCTCGAATATCGACGGAGGAATCGCGAGGTATTGCACGATTTAGGGCTCCTAATGCTAGAGCTTCACAGTTCACACAGGGCTTTCGTGAATAGTCGTGGTATCACGATAACGCAAATACAAGAAATATAAAGTTGGCCACATATCTTGAGTGTTCAAAAAATTTGCAAAATAACCTTTGTTTTCTTCGGAAGTCAAAACATAAAAATGTTTAAATGTTTGTTACATAACACTATATGATAATAGAACATATTATGGTATAGCTCAATCAACTTTTATGCCAAATAGACCGCATTTTATGGCGTGGTTTGAACAAGTGCTATAAGTCTGATTGTCAATCAATCTATTTCAGACTGTAAATGTCAAATAACCGAGCAAGGGGGTCATAGCAAACGAAATATTTTATTAAAAAAGAACCTTCACACACACAACAAGACTCGAAGCAACCATTTATATATAGGTATATTTGTTCCGTGCAGGAATCGAACCCGCAACACCGAACGCAGAAAGCTAATCACTTAGCCACTGCGCCAACCGTGCCGTCGGATTTACTACTAAGTATATGGAAAATTTAGCGAAAATGGGTGCATGTGTTTGCAAAGCCTCAGTTGAAATAAAAAACTTCGTCATTGCATAGTATAACATCTGCCTTAACCTTCGAAGTACACAGGCGTGATGCCATATGTAATATCAAAGTCATAAGCGAATATCACGCTTTACTTTTCGCAAACAAAACACTATTTTCAGTGTAAACAGTTTCAATATTAAACGAATAATCTAGCGGTCGGCCGGACGGGGATCACAAAAGGCTCGTGTCCGAAATGGTCCAAGAATTCCACACCCCGTGGGAAATAACGGCGTTTCTTTTTGTTGCCGTCGTATCGAACATCGTATCGGCTGTCCGAGCTTTTTGTGAGGGTTAAGTTAAGAGCAGTGAGCGGGTTAGAACTTTATTCTTATTCGTATCGATTTCTCTATCTAAACTATAGGTATTAAATATGCGTGATGTTTTCTAGCTCATTATTCTGAACTAAAACCTCTTGCTGATAAAGTGTCCGATAGTTATCTAACAGACAATATCTGTTTGGTAAGAAAATAACAGTCGCAGTAAAAACAGTTCAAAAACTTTAGAGTATATCTACTAGGTTTACATCAGACACTGTACAGTCAGAAATTTAAACCAAGTCCAACAGACTATAGAGAGCTTGGGCGTTTCGGGGAATAAACATTCCATCTGGTTAATAGCGGGCTGTAGCGTCATGAAAAATGTTTAGGGGCCTATGATCATCATCATTTTGCAGTAAACCATCGTCCTCTGCCTACCCTGCAGAAATACGGAAAGTAAGCCATATCCACATGGTCGAAATCCACGACCCTAAAAACATATAATTAATTTAAAAACATACACAAAACATACATACGTAGCATCACGCCTGTATCCCATAGGGGTTAGGCAGAGGTGTACTATTGTGCACCCACATTTTACTATGCGGTTATTAAGTCCCATGTAATAGGAGGAGAGCCTACCAGGTACAGTCCCAAACTCCGTACTAAGAATTTCCATACAGAGAATCTCAATAACACTTTGCCTAACCCGGTAATCAACTCAAGAACGGCAAGGGAAGTATTTATTTATAAGCTGCAGAATCTCTCACACCTTGAACCACACTCAATATTATTGTGTCGTGTTGTTATTATGACGGGCGGTGTCGACGGGCGAAATTATGCAATTTGCGGTCGATACTGGCGCGGTGATTTAAGAAAGTGCCGTGTTAAATCGACATACAGTTTTCAATGTAACTGTATTATAATTTTGTTCTACCGTTTTTGGGGAACTAATTTTGTTAAGTGGTATAGTTTTGCTTTTGTCATAAGGAAAATATAACGGTAGAAGCGAAGACATAGCATCACACTTGTATTCTCCGAAGGGTCAGAAAAGTCAGAGGTGCGGGCCGGGTTTGAACGCGGACTCTCATGCATGGAAGGCAAGCGTTCAACCGCTAGGCTATCACTGCTGTAGACAGGTACTGCTAAAATATGGTCATGGCAAGGATTGCGGAGATAAATCGCAGTTCCTTGTGATAGAACAAGAAAATAGCTTTATCACGGCTGACGGAACTTGTAGAGGAGCTCCTTAAAGCGATTTGGTTTTAGCAAAAGCAAAAACATCGATTTCGTCTGAGGGCGTTCGTTTTTGCGCGTTTAGGACTGAGGGAAACTCCAATTGTAGTAAACTGCCACATTGGTCTAGTGGTCAAAAAGGTGAATGTTGAGCGTGAGGTCCTGGGTCCGATTCCCGGGTCGAGCAGTGTTATTGGGTATTTCTGTATAAAAATTCTTAGTAGCAGCACGGAGTCCGGCACAGAGCCCAGTAAATAGCAATAGGCTCGGTGTATAATATTATACCTCTGCCTAACCCTTCGAGGAATATAAACGTGATGCTATGTTAAAGAACTGAGGGTTTGGACTAAGAGTTTTTGAGGGTGTTTCTGATTACATGTGACAAAAATGTTATGATTTTCTCTCAGCTATCTTACTTGCTTAAGGTAGCTGGTAGAAAGTGGATGCGGAGAGCCGAAGACCGGGCTCAGTGGCGCTTACTGGGAGAGGCCTATGTCCAGCAGTGGACGAATATGGGCTGATGATGATGATGATGATGAGGATTTTCTCCTCTATCGTGGGTACAGTTTACAAACATACATGTCACATGCACAGACAACCAGACCCGAAACAACTATCTGCAGCTCATACAAATATTTGTTCCGTGCGGTGATCGGACCCGCGACACGTAGCGCAGAAATCGAATTGCTTAGCCACTGCGCCAACCGTGTCGTCATATGCTTCTTTATAATAATAATAATCACTTTATTACCCTCTAAACCAAACATGCATCACTTCAGCACTTGGTAGCATAACCAGAACACATAATGGTAAAATTACACATACGTTTAGCGTTCATACATTGTATGGAACACGTAATTTCATCTCCATATATTTTATGGCACATAAAACTGGCTTTATACCTAATTTCTGAGAGAACTGTATAATATATCGATGTGGAATCGTTTGTGATAATATCCTGTGGGAATGGAACGAATTCCAAGTTGGATTGAGTTTTTTTTTATACCTTTCATCGTCCTTGACATTGGTTTGTGAGTACACTGAAAAAAAAGATTGTTGAACAAGTGCGAATTTTACTTGTTTAAGTATTTCATGTTTAATCCTAAAAAGAAAATTATAATACCTATAAACCATACATGATTATTGGCGATAAAGTCAACATGATCAAAATATTAATAATCACACATTATTTTCCTAATAACTAACTTGTTTGAAACAGTCATTTCAATTATCAAGTAAGGTTTATTTAAACAACTTCACTGATGAACACGATTAAGAACTTATTTATTTTTAGTATGATATTTGTTTAAATCAGTGATAAAGTTTTATTGCTAGCAAACAAGTAGCTTTATGTTCCCATATATGAACATTTTACTTGATAAAAGCTAACAAAATCTTTATGGCAGCCATAATATTTTTTTTTCAGTGTAAATTAAGTTTGCCGGTCGTAAGTTTACTATAGAGCAAAGAATGAATAGTCATGCGGCATACACTTACTACATATATAGATAGATTTGTTTTTGTTTCAAATTGACGACATGGTTGGCACAGTGGCTAAGCAATTAGATTTCTGCGCTACGTGTCGCGGGTTCGATCCCCGCACGGAACAAATATTTGTATGATCTACAGATAGTTGTTTCGGGTCTGGTTATCTCTGCATGTGACATGTATGTTTGTAAACTGTACCCACCATACAGGAGAAAATCCTAGAGAGAGGCAACGTTTAAAAAAAAAAGAAAACAAAAAAAAATCTAATAGAGGCTTTAGTTGCACGATTCCAAAAAAATGGTCCTGTGGAGAAGAACCGGCAAGAAACTCCATAGATACTCTTATATTACTTCATGCGGATAATAATGAGTTCTTCCATGCATTGTAAAGCTATTTACTGTCTTTTTTCCTAGCTTCGCATTATGTCATAGCATTTTGAAAATAATTACACAAAAAACAATCATAGCGACACAGCGTTTCTAATGTCAACTACGAAATCAGAGCACTCAAAAAAGTAACTCAATTTCAAAATTGGAATTGTTATTTTTGGCCGTTACGAAATCATGTTGGGACCTGTTGGGTTCGTTCGACAAGTTGGGACAAGTTATGTGAAAAAAAAACTTATTAATAGTCTTATACAATGGACCGATATTGTAAAAAGGTCGACAGGCCTAGTCACAAAGGGACCTATTGTGAGATTTGTGAGGCGTCGAAAGCAAAAAATAAAAGGGACTATTAAGGGATTTGAAATGGTGGCCGAGAAATTAGTAAACGGTTAAGTGGTCAACGATTTATTGGAAACACGAGGCCAAGGTTTGTCGTTGATTTATTCTTGAGGCAGGCTAAGATTTTACATCCAGAATCGTAACCATCGGTAATTCACGAAGGTTCTAGCAACGATACGTACTTACGGTTGTGAAGACCATTCTTTACCGTGTTGTTTCATATGTTAAACGCAAAGCGGCACTTGTAGCAAAAGATTTATATAACAAAAATTAAAGACGCGGAATCAACCAAAATCATATTAATGATTCATGAGTTATATATGTATGTTTTCTGAATTGCATACGGGGATGTTTCATTATTTGCATGTTCGAGACATCGCAAGAGATTTTTGGCGTTACCTACTATCATTTTCACAAAAATTCGAGATAAGACACTTTACATTTTTAAACATCTTTATAAAGACTGGTCTTTGACGTGATAAATCGTTACATTTAGTCACGTTTATTTGATCGGAAGACAAAATAAATAGCTCAGTACCTGATTAGCATCCTAGCTGTAATTCAAGTCGACGGTTCTGAGTTTATTTCTTAGTAAGGAACAAACGCCTTAGGGCCTCACTTAGCACTGTCTGAAACACTGGATAGGTGTCTAGGAAATTTATGCGCAACTAGACGGGTGCTCTATTAAATTTCTAGGCAACTCTTGGACTGTTTTCTTTGAGGATGTTTTGTGTGCTTGCAAAACTTTGTTAATTTAGAATTAGATGGAGTTACTTTGACGTCTCTTTGTCCGCTTTTTGGACGTATTTCTTTAGTAAACTGCGGTATTGAGAAGAAGATTTTTTAGCTGATTTCTTCAGATCAATCGTGTATTGGGATCGATAAAAACATCGGATTATACGCCTATAAACACATAATTAAAGTAGATTTTATTTTAATTTGTCACCAGCTTATGGTTCTCTATTTGTGCACTTTAAAATAGTACATATCTTTAATGATTTTTTGGTGGAATAATGTACTCAAAAACTACTTGAATACCTCATTGGCTTGGTGATAGCAAGCATAACAGATCTTGGGTTCGATTTTAGAATTTTTGGAACTGGTAATGCGCGGTCGTAATATGGTCATCTTCTTTTGCATTGTACTTAATTTCATTGGTGTGAAAAGTAGATATACAAAAATTAACTTTCGCAGTCTGCCACCCCTTCGGGAAGATCGGGCGTGATGCCAATGTACATGTAGTATTTATATACTTGGTCTACCTTCCCCGCAGAGGTTTCCATTCAATGGTAAATACAAACCGTCCAAGGTAAACTTTATGTGTGTCCTTCCAGTTTTACTTTGTTATCTGTCTGCGGTAACTCGGGCTTGTGTGTCTTCGCGATGCATATTCAAGCGCTAGTGTTGCCAGGAATCCTGGTGCCAGATAGATTTTTATTTATTTTGTTAGACTTGGCTGTAAGTTCCTTAGATTCATTTTTTATCTAGTTACGGTTAATAAGGTTTTTACTTAATTGTAACATTTTTTTATAATGTATATTTACCGCTGCCTTTTTAGTTCTGGTTTTATCCCGGGTCGGGCAAAGTATTATGAGGTATTTCTGTATGGAAATCCTCAGTAGTAGCCCGGACTTCGAAATTTGCCCGGTAGATGGCAATAGGCTTGCTCCCTATTACATGGGTTTAAACAACAGCATTGGCGAAATGTAGGTCTACAATAGTACACTTCTGCTCTAACCCTTTGGAAAAAACAGGCGTGATCCTATATAATACATTATTTGTTCATTATATTTACTAGTTGATACATTTTATCTCTTACTATCTGTTGGAGTCCAAATGGCTTTCACAACTTCGCCACAACCTCGTCTTCTACATTACTTAAGGAATTTAAATATCTCTAAATACAATTTAAATCGGCATCGGCTCTAGACATCTAAACTACTCCTAATAAATTTTTAGCAAGTGAGACTTTATTTTTTTCATTACCTGGGTTCATTTCAACTGACTCTCTTTTGTTTTGTTTGTAAAGCGGTATTTGTTTAGTATTAATTACATACGTACTGTTATCTTGCGATCCCAGTCTTAAGTTACCCTTAATGGCACATATGGTTTTACAAATGAATCGTATGTTGTGTCTGTAAATGGATTTGCTTATATCATTGGTAAAATCTTACTAGATAGAAAGAATTGTTTTTATTTCAAATAAACCTAATACAGGCACTTATGAAAAGTTAAAGGATTTTAATTGGACGGTTCCAAAAAGTTTGTTCTATGAAGAAGAACCGGCAAGAAACTCCATGGATACTGTTTTAACAATCTTGCTATGTATTGTACATAATGTGAAAGAAGTATGAGATAGCAATGTAGGTTTTGTCAAATAAATACTAAATGCAACTACTATCACCACGACTCTGTATAGAATGAAGTCGGTTAAAAATAGAGAGTAACACTTAACAAAATTGCATAATAACTTGAATATGAGTTTTCTACATGGCAACACTGCTGCAACGTCGCGTCGCTAAAGTTGCAGGTTGATTATTCTCTGTTTTACGATCGCCACTGGGATTATGGTTACGAAATACAATTTGTACCGGCTTCCGTCGCTTCCAACTTTATCATGCATGCATTTCAAATGAGAATGTATTATGAATCATATCCTCGCAGGTACTGGTTTCCAGGAATATTGTCTACTTGATTTTGTTTGAAGGATCTTGTTTAGAAATTATTTGCAAGGGTTAGTAGTGTTCTTTCACTAATATTAAAGTTATTAAGCATTATATTAGAGTCCATTGGAGAAGGGCTTTCTGAGCTGGGGATACTAAGCGAGGCGATGATCAGTATAATCGAAATAAATCCGATTTTAACACAGCAGGAGCTTGTGAAAACTAAGGCATCGGCATTATCTTGCGATCGACTCGTTAAGAAGAAGCAAGGGCACAGCAAGAGTTCCTGTACTTAAGTTCCTAACTAGTCGAAATAGCTCCTCCTGTAAAAAGCGACCAAATTCTGTATGTCACCTTTTAGGACACCTTTAGTGGTGAGCACCAATTCTTGTCTACGAATCCCACGCTAATCATAGAAACGTTAGCTATTCTTATTAATGCTATTATTAAATCTTTTTTACATACATAAAAAATGGCAGATACCTCCGATACCATTACCTAATAACGCTATTTCCAGACAATTAACTTTGCTGACATTGTCGTCTTCGCAGATGAGAATATGATTGCTACCGGCGCGCGGCCTTACTTTTCGACATCCGTTGATGTAACAACCGATACTGTTATATACGTGCCTACGGTAATAGAAACATTTTTTACGCACAATTCGCGAATCATGCGTCAATTTATAATAATAGGTATTTGGTTTTTGTTACTGGTATGACTCGCTGTTCTGTTTATCCTAGATTTTAATTTGGGTCTTGAGAACGACCTCAGTTAAAGACCAGTTTAAATCCAGTAAATAGTTTTTACATAATGCTAGTACATATCTACAAAGAGAATACCTAGGTCAATCGGCGATTTAGGGAGTTTTTATGAATTTGATTGCGTTTGGCTGCACCTTACCGGAGGGTTAGTGACGATGCTGCCGAAGATAGATCACGCAAGTTCAAATCATATAAAATGGCTCATAGCTCATAGTAATCGGTGAACTCATTAGCCAGTTTGAAGTATTTTTTGTTGGTCAGGTTTTTTTGGTCCTGAAGAAGCACGAATCTTGTAATTGTCTCGTTACCTTCTTAATTTGTAATATTAAGAGTTATCAATTTCGCCCTTTTCGAAGTATCTTGAAACCGACCGTACTTTTTATCAAATGCGGCTGTTAAGTAGCATTTTACACAGATTGACTACCATCTGATTCGGCAACCCATCTATTGAGAAACACGAATATTCTATTGTTGGCCTTTGGCTTTGTCCCTTTTAAGGGACTAAAGGAAACGAAAGCAATTACTTCAGGGAAGTGATTGAATAATCCTCGCACGTTGAATTTTGGTTGCTCTCGAGTTTACGCGTTTGTTGAACCAATGGCTTTATGGTTTCCTGGTGGCGCTATACGAATGGGACCGTTATTGGCTTAGTCATAGGTCCTTGGGTTCAGTTCTGATTTATAGAGGTGATGAAAAAAATGATTTATGTTTTCATACGGGTGGACTGTCGTGTACACAGGATCGGACTGAGTTTATGTATCAGTGTTTATATGACAAGTCTGATTATGTAAATTCATGACCAATTATTGTGGTCTAGAATTTTCCAGGTTCATCAGAGAAATATGTAAATATGTCCTAAGATTCTTCTTTCGCCTTATATACTTCTTGTACGGCCATATATTTTAAAGATATCTCGATCAGTTTCCGAGAAAAACAACTTAACATAACAAGACATATCAGAGGCTTGTATTTCACAAAGAGTTGGGCAGAGGTGTATACAGTCATATTTCGTCAATGCCGTTATTGAGTCCCACGTAATAGGGGGCGAGCCTATTGCCATCTACCGAGGATAGTTCCATACTCCGTGATGGTACTGAAAATTTCCATATAGAAAATCTTAATAACACTTTACCCAGGGATCGAACCCAAGACCTCACGCTCAGCAGCCGTTTATGCGACAACTAGACCAATGAGGCAGTTATGAATTATTTTATTTCTTTCTTTCTTTCTTATATTTTATTTAAATAAGGTACGTTAAGGTCTTGTTGGGTTGAGGTCAGACACAAGCCTATCTATTAGCTTGGATGTCATATTAAGACATCTACCAATATAAGTCATCTACCCCCAAAGTCACACTCAGGATAGTAACGAATTTACTATCTTATAAGCAGCCTAATATAATGCCTACCTGCTAATGTTTTACATAATAATACATCGTAGGTAGGCGGATAGTCGCGTCACAATATTCGTCCTGCTTGAAGGATGCCCGACGTACGTGTCGCTTCGTTGTGTACGCCATCAGAATAGTAATGATCTTGTGTGCGATATGTGAGCGGGAACAGTTACATGTGTGGAGGTTTTAGGGTTCCTGTTGTATTCTAAAATATTAATAAGTTGTTCTAAAAAGTCCTAATATTCTTATGTTACTATTAAACTGTTGTGAAAGTCATTACCACCATTCGCAATTTACTGTTGGACACTTAACTCTCCTAATTCACACAACAATTAACGTGACATGAAAATATGATGATGTAATGTATATCACATGGCGGTATATAGAAGATTTATAATTAGGTTCAACATATTGGAAAATAAATGTTTACTATCCACGATTTATTTAATATTATTATTTAATAAAAAAAAATGATTTTACTGTGCAATTTAAAAGTAATTTAGTATTATTAAACCTGTATATTGCCCTTAACGGCAGTACTGACACCACGCTAAAATTGTGCATGAAATATATCTAAAGACCAAGATAATGGCAGCCACTCCTTCTAAATTTATATGCGGGTACATGCGTCTTTGAAATATCATAATGTTTTGTCTGCGTCCTTATATGATCATAATGTGAACGTTGAAGTTGAAATCTAGACATTTTATTTGAATAAAACTTTGAATAATAAACTTATATAAAAGACATAAGATTAGAAATGTAAGAGAATCGAAGTGGATTACCTTGTCAAAATTTCAGACAGCACTTTATCAAATTGAAAACTCAATCGAAATTAAGCTGCTTTTCTAGTAATTTTCTTTAATCTCTATCAGCGGTCATGGTCACAGGCTAGCAAACTTCATCATTTCATCGCCATTTCAAATTAATTACTTCATTTCGCGGAACTTGATTCTCCTACCCGTCATTACCACACTGATGCACACGCATCACGAACTCACCCGCACTCGATATTTCACACACGAGAGCCCACTTATTTAAGGGATCAGAGGTGCCCTAGCTGATTTATTCACGGGACTACTCTAGATTGTTGCTTGACGTCGGGAAATGGCCGACGTCGGGCGATAACGTTAGATTTAATGTCCGTTCGGTGTAATGGTGTGCGAATGACGTTTGGGTTTGATGGGCTTGTGTTGTGTTTCTGATGTTTCCTCGAGGAAACCAACATTTTCGTTGTGGGGTCAAACAAATAGTGATGAGGAACAATACCTACATGTTATTCCGTGCAAATTGCTGATTTTCAGTCGGTTATTTTACGACATGCCATAATATTGGAAAATGGCAAGATGGTGATGACGATTTATGAATTAAAAATGTCAATACTGCAATATATAAATACCAAGGCTGACAAGCTATTGGTTGAGGGTTCACTCGTTTCTCTATTGTTTTAAAGTTACCTCCTTACACAGACCTAATTATATAAGTAAGAGGTGTAAGCAGGGACATGGTTAGAAATCTTTGTGTCCTGTATTTACCCGGACTTCGAATGACTGTAATCTACCTATAGTACCTATCTATGTGAAGAATGTGCATCCCATCATATTCTTCAGCAAACATAAAGTTAATAAGAATTCTTGAAACTAAATCTACTGGATTGGAGGCTATTAACAAAAGATATGCCCCTTATTCTGCTATAACAGTAGCATTACTACGGTTCTATAACTATAACATTAGATAATATGTTCGTTATGTGTAATGGAGTGCGAATGACGTCGATACCCTGCCTTTGATGGGGTTGTGTTGTGTAGTTTCCTTATAGGAAACGTAAGGGAAGATTTTTGTGGCCTGTGATTAAATAGGTATGTGTTTGGGTGTAGTTCCATTGAGTATTTGTAATTCCTTTTTAATCGTTATGTATGCTTTTTATTCACACAAAAACACGTTCGAAGACATCGCATTTTCTAGCCTCATTATATTATATTATATAAGTAATTTACGTTGAAGAGAGAATCCATTTCAATAGCTATCACTTATTAATACTTAAATATAATACGGAAACATCAGCAGGCACTTATCATGATATGTACATACAATGCAAGTGTCGCAACCACCCGTTCTGAAACATAACATACATTCACGATAATGTATTACTAAACGAGTAGGTTTCCTAACAATGTTTTCTTACAGCTTCTAGTGAGCGATAAATTTAAATTTAAACAACGATTTGAAATTCAAAGTATATTTATGTTAAACTTAGTTGGAATATCGCCGCGGATCAAATATTTATTACGCTGAGGGTCAAGAGAGTAATACTTGGTCCTTTAGAAGTATTAAAGGTCTAGGATATTAGATATTTTATCCTTTGATATCTCCTTATGTGGGGGCGCGGGCTTAAGAAGGGTAGTAGTTTGAGATGTCTGATGTTCAAACGCCTTGTCGATGACTAAAGACAATCTTAGTTGGACCATAACTTTATAGCAGAGCGTCAGTGCGAGAAAGCGTCTTTCTAATACAGACAATAGCCCATGTTCCATCCTGCTCGCGGGAGGAACTAAAGTCTGCAGTCCACGTGGAAGAACTCTGGGCCAAACATTTTAATTTAATATAGACCGGCTTAGAAAAATGGTCTGGTTAACCCTACTTGTATGGGCGACAGATAGGGTAATTATCCATCTTACTTATCACCGATTGTTAGCGTGCCCAGTTATGATCAGCAACATGACTACGCGAGAGAATTTAACGGCACGGTTGGCGCAGCGGTTGAGAGATCGAATGTTGCGCTTCATGTCGCGGGTTCGATTCACTTACGGAACAAATATTTGTATGATCTACAGATAGTTGTTTCGGGTCCGGGTCTTTGTGTACGTGAATATATGTTTGTAAACGTATCCCACGATACAGGAATTATTACTAGTATCTAAGTCTATAGCCACCATTCTCTAAGGGAATGTAGTTACTTTTAGATCTATTTAGCAGGATTTTTCCGTTTTATTTGATGGCATTTTAAATCGTTAATTGGATATCTCCTGTGCCATGGGTATAGTTTACAAACATACCTATATGTCACATGTCACCCGCACCCGAAACGACTATCTGTATATCATTCAAATATTGGATTCGTGTGGGTATTTAACCGGCGCTGGCGACACGTAGCGCAGAAAGCTAATCGCTCAGCTACTAGGTCAACCGTATAAAATGGTATATAAAATATTACAATTATAATGAGAGATTCTTTTTTGTTTTTAAGTTCTTATAAAGTCTATATTAATTTACAAATAGATTGGTCGATCTTTATATTTGCGCAAATAAATGTTCCTATAGCAACATTTCGTACATTTTGGAGTAAGACGTTGTATACAGGTAAGATACCTGTCAGGTAATAATTTGAAGATATTTGAAAGCGACTGCGTAGGCGTGAAGCCTTTGTTTCTTTGACAATCTTTCTTTGTTTCAATTCTTTTATAGACGTGATTTGAATAGACACATTGTGTTTTGGAAGAAATAAACTATAATGGAAAGATAACAAAGAAATGTTTTTTGAATGCCTAGACGTCGCTTCTGTTCAAATTAAAGACGTTTTTTTTGTCTAGCTATATAATTGGAAGTCTTAAAAAGGTTCAGGAAAGGAAAATGAGCGAAATTGGTTCAAATGACCACCACTACCCAAATCTATGTAGCCAGATAGTACACTAAATATAATATATAAGAAAAATATATAATAAAAAGTTACGACCAAAGATGACTACACGATTGGCGCAGAGGTTGAGCGATCAACTGATGCGTTACGTGTCGCGGGTTCGATTCCCGCATAGAATAAATATTTGTATGATCTACAAATAGTTGTTTTCGTGTGTATCTTTGTGTTTGTAAACGCACCCACGATACTGGAATTATTATTAGGATGGGGCAAAATTAAAAAATATTTTATTCATTTTCTTTCAGTTTTCACCATATAATGATAAATATCACGTGACATCTAGCGCCTTTATTTACTTGCGACATTGGTTATCTCATACAATTTAAATGGCCTGAGTCACCCAGTCGATGTGCATTTGATAGAGTCGTAGTTTTTTTCATTTAGCCATTACAACTGCCTCATTGGTCTAGTGGTCTAAGGCGCGACTGTTGAGCGCGAGGTCCTGGGTTCGATTCCCGGGCAAAGTATTATTGGGGTTTTCTGTATGGAAATTCTCAGTAGCAGCACGGAGTCTGGGGCTGTGCCCGGTAGATAGCAATAGGCTCGCCCCCTATTACATGGGACTCAATAACAGCATCGGCGAAATGTGGGTGTACAATAGTACACCTGTGCCTAACCCTACGGGGAATACAGGCGTGAATATTTTATGTGTTATGTTATGTCATTACCTTTTTACTGTCAGTATATTTTTGACTACTTTCTGGTACAAATACTGAGTGTTTTATTACTTTCTGGTAATAAAACACTCAGTATTTAGTGGGCTATCCGGCCCACTAAGGAGATCCTTAGAGGTGGACATTTGGACCAAACTCCATACATTTCTGCCTATCGTCCTCTCTTGATCTAGTTCTAGAGATGTAGAGAGACGTACGTATATATTTACTTAGCGTACCTATACAAGCTTAACGGTACTGCTTTGAACTTTAGACATAATATTGTCCTAGTAACTTTCCAAAACCCTCCTAACCTCACCTGAATAATTATGCAAATACTACTGGAAATTTCATAGACTTAATGCCATAAAGGCTCATTAAAATGAAGTACCTAGTTAGGCAATGGTACCGAATACGCTTACAAAACTGGCTCATTCCTAAAAGGCTGTACAGAGAGCAAACTTTAAATATATATTTTATCAATTTAATATAAAATGCGCATAAGCGTGCGCCTAGCGGTTGACTGGTTGATTTCCATGCAGAAGGGTCAACAAAGCCCGACCGCGCCTCTGACTTTTCAGAAATATGTGCGGCTCCGAATTTCATTACAATTTGCGTTAACCGTGAAGGAAAACATCTTGAGGAAACCAGCACACCTAAGAGATCTCTGTAATGTTATCGATACTGTGTGTTCCCGCATCAGGTCAGCGTGGTTGACTAAGGCCTAACCCTTATCATTCTGAGAAGAGCCTCGTGGTCATCAGTGAGAGAAAAGGGATCAATTATTTAAAAAAAAAAGCAGTCACGCTTGCGATCATTAAACTAATCAGGCAGTCAATGCTCCAATTCCATCGTATTCTGTAACTACATAGGTAGTCGATAACTATAACCAACTGAAGTGTACCCAGGATAATCACAATGTCCCAGCGAATGTACACGCAATTGGCCTGGCCCCACTCGATGTAGGTCACCGGTTAATTGCCGTTACGGTGCAGACAACCAAGCCACCACGATTTGTGTGCGGCCGCGCAATTACACTGAAAAATGAAGTTTTCAGATAGTGTAGTTTTGTGTTTCGTTTGTTTAGATATTTGGATTTTGGCATATTTGGATTTTTATTCACCTCTCTCTCACTGATATATTTGTATGTAATATTAGGTAATAGGTATATAAATAAGTAAGTTCAGCCTATAATTGTCTCAGTGCAGTGCACGCGCCTCTTCTGCAGAATGAGAAGCGTTGAGGCCTTAGTCCGTCACTTCTTCTATGCAGTTTTGCGAATTACACCTATATCAAGAACTTTCTGCAGCCCTTGAAGATGTGCAGATTTCCACGATATTTTTCTTCACCGTTTACGTAAATAATAACCAAATTCAGATCAGCATCTCTGAAGGTGCGGGTCATGTTCAAATTCCAACTCATTCACATGAAAGACAAGCGTTTGATTAAGAAAGAAGCTATCACTACAATTGAAAGGTTACGGTCGACGTAAAAGTCCTAATTACACTCTTGAACTTTCATATCATGAAGTTGTAGGACCGAATGATATAATAGACATTAGATGGCTCTATGTGACTAGTAATTATGTGAGTTTGTATTTATAAAATAATTTATTAAATATTATTTTGCAATATATTACATAAATTCAAATTGAAATCTGTAAAGCATTGTTGTTACCACATTCACTTCATATAGGTACTTCACACTAACAAATATCTCCAAAAATAAAAACATATTTTACGTGAAAACCGACCTGATTTTAGGTCAAACTGATCGATGTTTCAAATTTGGCTCAGACATTATCAATTCATACCCTCAGTATAGTTTCATAAAGTTTTGTCGTTGGTAACAGTACGTTTAAATTATAGATTGGGCGCGTTAGTTGGTAACTGATGTATGTTCTGTTTATTTTTAATGAAATAATGGTAGTGAATGATTCTGATAGATTTAAAAATAAAATGTTGGCTGTAGATTTTATTGCTTAACTGATCGAGGGTCTAACCTCTACTTACTCGGTTTATGAAATGTAATACATTAATTTTAATGCTATTACTCTATAACATACTAGTCTTATATGTTCATTTATATGCCTAAAAGAAATTAAGATGACTTTTATCTTTCCACTCAAAACTTCAAGCACTTTCAAGACCGTACCCAAATGTACTCAAATGGGCGAGAGTTCATTGAATCTGTTTGAATCTCTAAAGAAGTTCTAAAAGCACATTTCAGATGATTTCATCCGTAAAGAATAAATGAGTGAATTTTAATATTACTATTATATTAATTGCTGACCCGACAGATGTTGTCCTGTCCAAATTTCAATAAAATATTTGTGAATTAGAAAAAAGCACTTCTTCAGGATTTTTTTATTTTTTGAGCCACTTATCAAATTTTCCTTTTCTTAAAACCATAAACGGACTATTGCGAACAATAACAAATCATAATAAAACATTGTATACCACGATAGTTTAGGTACATTTTCCATTTCACTAGTATAATATAAAATAATTCAAAGTGGATAGTTGGAAAGTTCCCTTTTTGGACAGATTCCAAACTCGACACTTACGTCACGATAGAGACTTGGATTCAACACGAAATATATCGTAGAGAAGGTCCACTTCATACAATAAACCACATATCTGAACAAATTAAATTTAATACAGTTACACTTGCAATTGTTACCAGTAGTTATATACGTCCTTTTCTGCTTGTGCTGTACTTCCCAGTTCTGCTTCAAGCATATCCAAGACTCTTCGCGATGTTTTCTGCTTTACTCTTCTAACTGCTAATGATATTCTGCTATCTTTCGGCTAATACTTCACCTGGTGCCATCATGTCTCACCTTAACATTACGTAAATCCGTCTGCCTTCGAAACACTCCTCCGAGTTGGAGTAGGTCTTCTTTGCTTTCCTATTATGTGGTATCAGGTTGAAATAAATAATTCATAACATTCGTCTTTAATTAGCATGCGCTGAACGCCTGCCGACCTAATAAAGTTTTATGTTAGATTTATTTGTTGGTTTTCTATGTAAATGACTGGAAATGGGCTCAGTGTTGGCCTTGATTGTTATAGTGATGTTCCGTCTGCTTGTGGTAAGTTATGACAAGAAATTAGATAGAAAATTATTATTTTTGTATGAAATAATATTTAAAATAAATACTGGTCAAACATAACATTACATCATCATACAACTTAACATTATCGTCTCGCAAGTGTTAGGCAGAGGTATATTGAACAAGGTTCTATAAAAGAGGGGGCAATCTCAAGTCCAAGTTGCTACTAAAAATCCCTATATCATTTTGCGTGACCTAAGAATCGAACCAAGCATACGCAGCAACCGTGTAACGAGTGCTTGGTCTAGAAATTAAGAACCTTTGCTCTCTGGTATCTTTACTGGTATTTACTTACACGATATGCATTTCACTTGTCTGTGGTTGGCGACTTGGGGACTTGGGGATCTATAATATTATTTGCAAACTTTCTAGTTTTTGGGTTTGAACAGTGACACGGAGTCCACTGTTATATTACTTTTAAAGATCCTTTCCATCAATAAACGCAATTATCTAGGTTCCAATAATAATAAAAAGTAATTTGGATTAAACTAACAAAAAATACCCCTCAATACTAAAATACTAATATAAGTTTAATTTAGTTGTAGATGTCCCAGTTGTGCTATAACAGCTACTCAATACTATTTAACCAAAATGCATGTAATTAGACCCACGATCGGCATGCTCTATTCAGCAATGCAGGCATCTCGTGGTTAGCAGTTTAGGATAGCTAATGATGGCCACGGAATCCGAGCTATTCATAATGTATGCCATTGATGCAATTAACGCATTGTATCGGGTTACCAGATGTAGTTGAATTACAGCTTCAAATTAATTGGAATTACTATGTATGATTGAGTGGTTGTATTTAGATTTGGAAGAAAGAAGTAGGTACTGATAAAGGACAATGCTTTCTGGTATTGTGTAGAATTTTCATATTCTTCTTCGTCGTCACACTCTTGGCAGAGAGTCATCACATCAGCGGTGGCGGCAAACTTCACAATCCGTCACCATTCCTCCCGTGCTGTAGCTCTTCTTGCACTTTCGTGGAGTGGACCACTGAGTGCAGTTTTGACTTGGTCGGTCCAACGCATTGGTTATAAAATATATTAAGTCAAAATTAACTATACAGTTATGCCATACGTATGTAAGTCATATACTTTGCGCGACCCGTGGAACAAACCCAGGATCTCACGCTCAACAGACGCCCTTGTGACATGTGAGGAAGTCTCCCATTTAACGTAAATAATTTCTTGAACAACTCTTAAGAAACCAACGGTAATGATAGAGCACCTTTTTTGACTTATAACTCAAACCAATCGTTCATAAAATATTACAGTAAATTTAGAAATCCAAAGGCTAATAATATGGTAATGAACCCTGTCTCATGGACGGTCAGAGGTCGAGTTTTGAGACACTAAGGGTCCACGGGTCCCAGTAATTATAAATTACCATTTCAAAGAACTACAAACAAACCGAAGGGTGTAAAGCCTCGACTACACTGACGGTTTAAGGTCAAACTAGCAGGGTTGTCGGACAAAATGCTTATTACATAAATCAATGTTGAATATAAGTATATATTTTTTTAAATAAATGAATATAACAAATAGCAATATTTTTACTCAGATTTTCAATTTACTGCAGCTAGCAGATTAATGGTCAGTTTCAATAACCAGTGTCAGTAGATTTCTCTCGACAACCGATACGTTGACATCACTCATATGGAACTTACTTTTATTTTCTCATTGTGCTAATTCTGCAAGCGTGACTGCTGAGCGTGGGATCGTTTCCCGGATCGGGCTATGTTTTATTAGGTTTTCTATTTGAAAATTTTCAGTAACACTTCTTTAGATGGTATTTGGCAATAGACTTGCCCAATAACAGCATCGGCGAAATGTGCCTGCGTTCAGGAATACAGGCGTCATGCTATGTGATTTTTTTTTGTTTCTCACCTGCTTTGTACAAACCACTCTAAGAAATCGTTAAACCACCTTAAGTATCTTAAAATCACATTTAAGAACACTTGAATAGTAGATTTTCAGAGCCTTAGAGTAATAATTTAGATACTTTTGTACTCAAAGGAAATCTTTATAACATTTTAACATCGTAGACTATGAAAATACTTAACAATATAAATTTATCTCAGTTAATTCTCACAGCTCGTGACATGATAAGCATCTTAGTTGTTCTTTGTTTCAAATCAAAATAAATGAGCGATGTAATCTTGAAATATTTGCGATTTATCTAACAAACTTAATTACAGAAAAATCAGCTGTCTAAAATGGAATTTAAAATGAAACAAATGCAGGTTTATTTGTGATGATGATGAATACATTATTTTTTTGTTTTCAATTCGTTTAGAGCTCCTTATTCGAACTAAAGATTTTCGGAATTTCTCAAATCCATTGTAACTATGTACAAATGCGTTCCGAAGTCTCAGTTAGGTTATTTTATGTACCAAAACCACGTATAAAATATTTAGCATAATTTATTAAATTGAGACGAATTGAAGAACAACTCTTGTTTGTCAGCCCTAACGTCTTGAATGTGACATAACAGGTCACAAAGGTCGTCGCGGGCATTAGTCCAACATTGTGAAATAAACTTCAATTTCTGCCAGCTAGTACAACTCGTAAATAAATTGCTGTACTTGTGATCAGTACGTGGATCATTCTTCAGTCAAATTTAGAGTGATTGGAATTCTAGGCTGATTGATTCACTTCACTCTTTTTCTGAATACAAAAGCTTTTTTTTTTGTGGAGACGCGTTTGTATTTGACAGCCAAGATTATTTTATATTTCGAATATTTTACTCGTAATATTTTCTTCTAAGAAGTTATGTTTATTCATAAATAGGAGCGTCTAGCGCTTATAAAGTTATTGAACTTTTATGTATTTTATTTTTAATTCAAAAGCAATTTAAGTACCATTAGGTACCTAGCTAATCAATGTCTTGTCAACTTTGAATGTGACACACACAATTACACATTGAGGTCAAAAGGTCAGCGCGGGCGTCGCAAGATTATACGAATATTGATTGAAAGGACATACTTTGAATACTAATTCCTGAAAGACACATCAGTATTAATATTAAAAATTTTGCTTAGCAGTTTGGCAATTATATAATTTTCAGTTTTAGAATTAGCGTTCTAGAAACGCTACTAAAAAGTGACTTTATTTTTAATGTAAATTAGGTATATACTCGATCCTTAAATGTGGATGAATGAAGCAAAAGTACGTGGGAAAAAGGCATTTAACAATAAAGAAATAAGGCCTATTTTGGTTAGAAACATCACCATATTCACGAGTAATAATAAGGTACCCATATTAATATGGTGTTCAAAATTGTAATTAAATCTAAACTTTGTAAAAAAGGATACTATAAAATGTCGGACTATTTAGATGACAAAAACGCTTGGGATTGAGCCGCTCTATAGCCTTTCCTTTTTTTTATATACAATTTAGGCTGAACGCTCTTAATTTCATTAATTCTCACGATAACTGATCCATGCTTTTCATTTCATTTCATATCTACTTATATATTGTACACGGGATAAATATCTATTAATTGATATATATATATTGCTTGATATATTGACGGCATGGTTGGCGAAGTGGCTAAGCGATTAACTTTCTCCGCTACGTGTCGCGGGTTCGATCCCCGCACGGAACAAATATTTGTATGACCTACAGATAGTATTTTCGGGTCGGGTTGTGTGTGCATGTGCCATGTATGTTTGTAAACTGTACCCACGATACAGGAGAAAATATTAGTGGGGGCAAAGTTTAAAAAAAAATTCAAAGATATCCTTTATGTCGCGATTCAGTACCGAACTGTCAGATTCGACGCAGAAGTATAATATTATTTATGTTGTTAGTACATTTTGGATTAAGGTTGGTCTCGTAAGTATATTTAGATTTAGGTAGGTACTAGGATTTACTATTGTTGGTTGGATTTTGCTTGTCAGGTAAATGGGGCTTAAGTGTACGTATATGCTTTAGGATAAGCTGTATGAGAATTAGGGTAATGGGTATGATTTATTTTTAAGAGATTTTTGATAAGTTGAGTTCGGCTAAGACCGGCAATCGAGTAAGATCGTACAGATTGAATTTCCGGCTGATTCGACCACTTTTTATATTTCGTTCTCCAGTCAATAGAAGCGGTTTTATTAGCTTTTATTGCCTGGAAAACAAGGTCTCACCTTATCCGCTTTGGAGTACTAGTAATTTAGACTAGTAATTTAGACTAGTTTTGTTTTTCTATGTAATACATTAATTCCCTTACTAATAATTGCATTATATATGTAGTGTAGTATGCAATATACAACTTTATACTGCCTCATTGGCCTAGTGATGGCAAGCGCGACTGTCGACTATGAGGTCCTAAGTTCAATTCCCGGGTCGGGCAAAGTGTTATTGGGTTTTTCTGTATAGAAATCCTCAGTAGCAGCACGGAGTTTGGAATTGCCCCCGGTTGATGGCAATAGGCTCGCCCCATATTATATGGGACTTAATAACAGCATCGGCGAAATGTGGGTGCACAATAGTACACCTTTGCCTAATCCTTCGGGATACAGGCGTGATGCTACGTTATGTTACTAAGGGGGTAAACGTACCTATTACGTCGTGTAAGTTTTACATTTTACAATAAATTGATTTGGACATTATGGCAGAAACTACCGAGCTCAATTTCTCCAATCGATTCCGAACCAACATAAAGCCATAAACACATCACCTCCCCACAAAATATAAACGCTAAACCCAACATTCGCAGACGCAACGGTAAACAACGACAACAAAAGTGCATTTGCGACAGAGCACGTCTGCTTGAACCAATACAACTGAATACCGCATCGGGTCGCCGCGCAATCGAATTTTCACGTCCGTTCGAAAACTATTCGGATCCATTCGTATTGTCGCGTGTGTGGACCTAGCTTTACAATTGCGATTATGTTCTTTTTTTATTGATATTTTGCCAGTTTTTGTTATTGATATTTGTTCGGTTAGAGGGCTGCCTGTAGTTAAATGTCAAACGTGTAGTGCAATCACATCAAGCTATCGCAGCCTATTGTTTGAAAATGCTCGCGTATGAATAGGTACTAAGTTAAATTTTCAAATATTACAAATAACATATCACCAAGCTTGTATCCCACGAAGGGTAAGGTAGAGGTATCTCTGTACTGTTCGCAACGAGTGAACCCAACGAAAATCCCAAATACAATTGAACTAGTTAAGATCCATTACTGAATGATGTCACACATTGACATTATCGCTCACCAGTGTTCATACCAAAGATCTTACCCTGTTGCATGAAACCTCTACAGTACTATTGCATAAACAATCAAAGCTTTTTATTTCAACTAGGCCTTTTCAGGCACTTTTAAAAAGTCGAGACTCTAGGCGCACGGTTCCAAAGGGGGTAGGTCCGATGGAGATGAGACCGGCAAGAAACTCCATGAATACTCTTTTCAAAAAATAAAAAGTTAATTTACAATAAAAAAATTTAAATTTACATGCCTTATATAAGAAAAATACAAACTTATTAAAACGTTACTTACATATTGAAGTAATACAATATGAGTTATGTAAGTGTTAATGCATAAACAGTTAAAAGCGGATAAAACAGAAAAAAAGTATACAAAATAATGAAATAACAAGAATGTCCAGACATGTGAAGTGAATCTAATGTTATGTGCATAGTAGTAGAGGCACAGCCTTCACCTAATTGCGTTGCACCACCCGGGTTTTCGCCTTCAGCATCCAGCCTAACCCACTTAAACACACCGATGCCCAAGCGTAACACGCTTAAAGATGTACATCATAGTACATCGTATTTATTCTGTCTGTTCATCAATGACATGATCAAGTTTCCCGTGATACAGAAACATTGCCAAGCCTTAGTTGGAAGTTTTCATTTTAGGGCCTCGTAACTGAATGCATACCGGGCTGAACGATTTATCAATCTGTGAGGTGTTTCAGATACCCAAGAATTGCCTGCGTGACGGTTCTCTCAAATAATGACCGTTCGTCCTTAGAGAGCACGATAGTCATTTAAAAGCCTTCACAGTCTTTATTTCTAGTCAACAGCCCGACAAGTGGAAACCAGCCTAACATAAGAGTAACAGTATTTCAAAGGGTTGCTGAGGTTAGATGGCCGTTGCTCCTTGTAATACTGGCATAAAGCCTTATAAAACCCAACATAGTCACGAAATGGCTAGGCGGATGAGTAATGAATATGTTTCATTATGGAATTGACCTTTAACTAATCATAATAGGTAATCGTAGAAACTGTAGATTAATGCAGATAGGTAATAAGTTTAATTTTATTGTTGCTCATACTCGTGATGATTTAATGATTGATAAGAAAGATGAACTTTGGAGTACGTCAAATTTTATGGAGCTACACTTGTGCAATATGCAATCAAGGAAATATCACGGATGTGATCACTTAGCGATTGTATAATATAATCACGTTCGATTAGTCGTTCAAATTAATGATTTTTTTGCAGCGTGTATTGGATGTTTGGGATTGAAGACCCACCAAAATTTTATGTAAGTGAGGAAAAGAATGAGATGATGGAATCTGTAGAACGAAATCATTTAATACATTCCTATTAACTGACGCAGAGTAGGTACTAGAATGTCTATTGTTTCAACTCAGTAAATCGGTTCAACAGGCTTGGGAATTTGAAGTCTGAAAGTGAGTTAAACCACTTTAAACAACAGCTACGAGAGAGCTACGGTCGGGCTCGTAGCATTACTTTCGTAGACTAAAATTATAATGTAGCATTTACTGTTTTAAAATTACCTGACTGCTACAGTCTAATTTCGACAGTTTTTTTTTACACAGGGGATCTTAAAAATATTGTTAGAATGGAGATGTACCTACTTACCACGCGGACTGACGTTTTGTTTATGTGTACGTGTATGTGTACAGACTTATATTTATATACAACAAAGCATCACGCTTGTATTCCCCGAAGGGTAAGGCGGAGGTGTTGTACACCCACATTTCGCTGATGTTGTTATTGAGTCCCATGTAATAGTGGGCGAGCCTATTGCCATTTACCGGGTAAAGTTCCAGATTCGGTTTAAGGTTACTTTCTAGTCTGTAAGTACTGAAATGAAATGAAATGATTTTATTTTGCAATTAGTATTTTTCAATTTTACACGTCATTTTTAAACTAGATGGCGTCGGCATTTCCTATGACTATCCCTGAGAAGAAACGCCGATACAAACTCACTGTTTCAGGCGTCACCTACCCTCTCAGAAACAACGTAAATGATACTCATATTATTACATCAACTTGTCACAACAAACGCTACGTTGACATTTCGGCGACACCATTACAAGGCCCTTTTGTATGCGTAATTAATTTCTATAGTGTTCCTCCTTTGACCGCTAATATACCAACAAAGAAATACGAATCTTAAGTCTTTGGTAATAAAGTTTAATATTAATGTCCGGCAAAAGAAGGCCCTATTATTTACGAAGCTCGAGTTACACATGAGTTACGACCTTTAGTCAGCCTTTCGGGTTGTCGTTTTGACAAATTTATATGTGACAGTGTAGATGAAGCCTTTAAATAAACGAGCCGGAGTTAAAATATTGTAGGGATTTCCTAGAGCTAAGAAGTTATTTGCGTTTGGGTACTTACATTGATATGGGAATTGTCTTATGGACTCTGAGCATAGACCCTTACTGTGATATCAGTGTGGATATGGATTATGCGCGCGTGCGCCCCACACACTGTAATAAAACTGATCTGTTTATATTGTTTGGATTTTGAAACTTGAAAAATAAAAATTACATTATCAAATGGTTTTTGATAAGATTTCTATCATGTGAACGGTCGTAAAAGACATCTTACTAATATTATAAAGATAAGTTTGTTACTCAATCACGACAGAACGGTTGAACGGATCTGGATGAAATTTGGCACAGAGATAAATTATAGTCTGGAATAGCACATAGGCTATTTTTTATCCCGGAAAAAATGTACGAGTTCGTAAACCACGCGGGCGAAGCCGCGGGCGGATGCTAGTCGTAGAATATATAGTGGTGTTTTTTCTTCAACTTTGCCCCACGCAATATGTCCTGGATGCAGTTTACAGATAAATCTCACATGTATATACACCAAGATTGCAACTAAAAAAACTATGTGTAGGCCATACTGATTTGTTTCGTGCGAGGATCGATCATCGATTTCTGTAACGCAGAAAACTAATTGATTCGCCGGTATTTTGCATCATCTCGGTACCCTAGAGGCTAGAGCAACTGTTGTACTGAAGCTTTAGTGTAAGTTTCTTTCGACAAACTCGATTTAACGCATCGCACGCGTTCGACGCTCCGATTGGTCCGTTTCGTGCTCTCCACCAATCGGAGCGCCGAACGCGTTCGATGTAATAAATCGAATTTGTCAAAAGAAACTTACACTAGGGGTTCAGAACCAGAAGGCCGGATTCGATTCGTGCTCGCGGTAAATTTGTTCTTACAATATATTATGTTATAAGTAGAGTATGTCCTCGAGAATATCCTTACAATATTAGCTTAGCAAATGAAAACAGTCAGGTTGATAATACATATGCTATAGCTAGATAACCTATTTCCTATATTGATATTAGGGCGTGGGACTTGAACGTGGGCGGGAAAAGTACTCATCTCATGCCGCCTACGCGGCTTAATCAGGTTATAGCTAGACAAATAGGTTAGAATATATGCTTTATATTTAGCTATATGATCGCGGTTACGATTAGACTGTTATTCTGTGAGTAAGAGTAGAACTTTCTATTCTTCGTCTTTCCGTGGGTGTGATGAGTGGCTTATGGTGCTTAACGGTTACTGGTATCCGGGTGTAACCAGTATGTGTTCAGTAACTTGGATTTGTAAACTATCCTATACTAAACTATCTATAGCGATCAAATACTTCGGTGACGTATCTCCACATCACACGGGTGTTGACAAGAATTTCAAATTTTCGGCAGTTTTTCATAATTATGTATGTACTACGTATATACAGCGGCGTGCACAGAGTCTTTAGACAGGGTAGGCAGAAAATTTTAAAAGCTTACTTACCAATAATGCTTACCAATATACATGTTGGTTTTGGTTCGTTGTATTGTCGATTAAATAATGATGTATGTGATTTGCCACCTCAAATATCTTATAATAAATATTTATCTGAGTTATGTAGTGTAGGCAGTGTCTTTTTGTCTTTATGAACCGCACGCCACTACATATATACTAACCCATACTGCGATCATCTTACCTACCATTTAGTTATCTGACAATTTTGCTAAACTATAGCCTATTTAACGCAGCTGCACACAATTAGCTGTTTTGATTTAATTTTCATTGTTTTATTTAAAGCTTTTATCGTAATTTATTGTTTTAACATTAACTTCTTACTAACTACCTTTCACCGTAGTTATTGAGTCGTAGTGAGAAAAACCCAATAACACTTTGCCTGACACGAAAACGGAACCCAGGACCTCACGATTAGCAGTTGTGCTTGCGTAGAAGACCAATGAATCAGTATAAAGTATATCCTGCAGTATTTCATTTTACAATCACATAATACTAAGAATTTCTACCTACACCATTCAGTGTAGCACGGAGAAATACAAACAGCTGGTGGGCACACGGCGAACGTGCCGTCCGCCCACTCGTTAGGCCATCAATCGGAAGACTTAATTCATCAAATGTACGGCGCTAGCGTTCGTCAACAATCCGACACGACCTATTTGTACGAGAAATTCTATTTACATTGTCGCTTGTGTTGATAAATGTGGGTTTTTGATTCACTTTTCGTTCGCCTGTGATAATGTAACCTTAGTATTTGCTTTATTTTTTATACGTATACTTAATTCGTCTAATTTCATCATTCTCCTGCCCTTATTCATTTTATTTGGGTTCGGCGCGATATATTCCTGTTCTTTCATTTATTTGTATAAGACGTCATTTCCAAAATAACATCGTTCTCATTCATGTCATATTTCTCAGAATCCATCCATCTTTTCTTTGGTTTATATCTACTCTTATACATTATAGTCATCGAAATTCTTACTTAAAACTCTTGTTATATCCCGCTTTTCATTCCTATAATATACTAGGTATCGCTCACAACTTCTGCGTGTATTTTGTTTGTTGGATCTCGACAACAGCGCCACTTACCCGGTCCAACTATAGCTAAGAACAGTCCCAGTGATAAGTATAAAAAAAAATTCAAAATCGCTCAAGCCGTTTAAAAGGAGAAAAATTACGAACAGACCATGCCGGAATTTTATATACAAAGATATCAATGCCGCCTTTATCATAACGAACGAAGACTATTATGTGTGCTCACCACTGTGAACAGGATATGTCTTTCCACATGGCTGTAGATCAGACTGCCATGAGTAGAGAACATAAAAAATAAAAAAAACATTGCTACAGATCGTTCTTTCAGAGATTGCTGCCTCGAAAAATTATATCTAAACAAGCTTTTGCTGGCGGCTTCGTTCGCGTTAATTTAATTAACTACTAAAGTACTACTACGAAAGACAGTGCAATAGCGATCTAAAGCAATTATGACCGTTGAAAGTTATTTGTCTTTATATCGGGAACAGTACATTTTTGTGGATGAAAAGTATCCTATGTCCATTTCTGTACCCCTGACAACGTATATGCAAATTTCATGATGATCGGTTCAGTGGTTTAGGCGTGAACAGGTAACAAACGAACAAACAAATAAACTTACTTTCGCATTTATAATATTAAAAAGTTAGGATTGTCACCACACTTGGCAAGCACCTGGCTATTGCCATATATAAATATCTATATTCTATAGGTATAACCAGTCTGTTGTACAACACGTATACAGGGTAGACTATTATAATCCAGGGACTACATGGCAAGTGCAGGTCGTAAGTCGAGTTAATTCATCAAATGTACGACAGACGGTATTTGTCAACAATTCCTCCGGCGCGAGCTATTTGTACACGCCAGGACAAACAAAGATAGCGTGGTAGAGGGAGTTGGTTGAAATACATTGCTGGCTCCGAACTATAAATATGTATTTTCATTTAAACGGATTGAGTTTTTTTTTGTTTATCATGTGGAAGAAAGTTGAAGAGAACCGCAAATGATGGCAAGGCATCGTTTGCTGTACACAAGTCGGTATGTTATACGCTCGTAAAAGAGTCATCATGGTACAATTATCAAAATGTTTATTTAGTCATCTCATTTCGATGCAATTATATTGCCGCCCATTTCCTTCTTCACACACACTTCAATAATCCAAAGCAGCGATGTACGTCACCCTATTAGATACGACCATTTGGTGCACCTCGGTAGAAGTGTATGCATTTTCGAAATGCGATGTCGACGCTATCCGAGCGTTTGATGCATGACTGTTGTGTTATGGTCGCTGGTCCGTAGTGAAACTTGAGCCCAGCCAATAGCCCCATTCGACTGTACGACTATTCCGAATAGATGGTGACATCAGGCCCTGTACACAACTGATAAAGTAGTTTCGGTGGACAATCGAATCCCCATGTGCGCTATACAAAGATGTCATCTCACATCTTGGTGTAAAGATTTTCAGAACAGAACCGGCAGTGTATGTTACTTTAAATAATACTATCGGTTCTTAAGTTAGCCGTGGTAGGATTGTCGATGCACATTCTCATTGTTGGTTGTTTGGTGGGCGTTCTGATATATGTCTTGCGGTCAGGACTGGTGTGATATCCGCTTCTAAAGGCGCCAGTATATACGTAAATAAATAGAGACATCTGTGCTTAGATTTAAAGCCAGGGTTTTTGACGTAAGTAATTGGTTTGATGATTTTATGGTATACTCTTGTTTAATTTGTGCAAGGCAACATTGCAACATCGGCTTGGGCTTACGCATTCTGCTTTAATCTTTTTAAGTTGCATTCGGCAAGGATTTACTGATCACTACTTAATCAAATTCTAGATATAAGATTTCATACAAAATTGTACCTTAACTATAGGCGTATAAACATTCTTTTATAACGCAATTTTTGGATTACATACCGGTGAGTAATTAAATATATCTAGAGAGCATTATTGCTTTTAAATCTCTTCTATATACTCGTATATAAATTAACGTGTGTATGTAAACATGTTCCCTATGGACTCCAAAACGGCTGGACCGATTTTAATGAAATTTTTAGATAATCTCCAGCTTAACCTAGCAAGTGATCCTGTGAAGTTTGGTAGCGATCGGATCAACTTTTTTTTTGGCTTTTTTGTAATTTTGTGTGCTACCCGTACGAAGCCGGAGCGAGTCGCCAGTACGTCGTGAGCTTCTATGTCTTGGTACAAGCATACAGACATATATTATGTAATAGGAATATATGTATGTATATCTTCAAACTGTAATGCTAGTGCTATTTAGATTTGATCTATATCCACTAACGACTTATGTTATATACGTTTCCAAGGAAACCATTCCGAACCTATCAAAGCTTTGTTGGAAATAGCTTATCGCATATAGTAATTCCTCTTCACTTCTTGATGTTTAGACTTGGCTCATGTTTCAAATAATATAGAAATGACATAGCATCATTCCCGTATTTCCGAAAGGGTTAGGCAGAGATCGGCTTTACATCCACATTTTGATAATGCCGCTATTTGATCTATTATTTAATCTGCCGGGAACTATTTCAAACATCGGTCTGTTTTACAAAATCCCAATAACAATTATCTGTCCTGGGAACCGAACACAGGACCTCATTTTCGGCAGTCGAGCTTGCAACCACTAGACTGACAGATGACATATTAATGATAGATATTTCAATAAGGTAGCCTTTTTCATTTGACCATGAAACTAAAAAAGTTAGACTTTAGTTTTAGTTTCAACTTGTTCCAGTCATTATTTACTTTTACTTTACCCAAAGGTTTAATTCCGTATACAGTATCTATAGCACATATTCCTTTGTACATTACGCTCCAATTAAACCGTCTGGACAAGTACAAGGCAATGGCATAGTAATTCCGTCCCGTCAATGTCTATGGCTGTCTGTGTGTATTTTGGCTAGCCAAAGGCGCCGTTGTGTTGACGTACGTACTCAGGAGACGTTGATGCGATGGCAGGGTTAATTCGAGCGTTCTGGGTACTAAGATGCCTAAGCTTAGGAAGATTTACTAACTATATAACATTGTTATGTTAGGTTAGTATTTTAGAAGGGGTATGTCCTATATTCTGCCATTATTTTTCTAAGTAACATAATACATAGTAACATAGAATCACGCCTGTATTCCCCGAAGGGTTAGGCAGAAGTGTACTATTATACACCCACATTTCGTTTGTTGACTTCCGATTTTTGCCATCAACCGGGCAAGGTTTAAAATTCTTGCTGCTACTGAGAATTTCCATACAGAAAAACCCAATAACTCTGTCCGACCCGGGAATCGAACCCAGGACCTCACGCTTAGTCGTCGTGCTGGCGACCACTTAACCAATGAAGCAGTTTCTTCACAATTACGTATAATATATCTATACTTACTGTTTCGTCTGTGTATTGGCCAGCCGCTGTCGGCACCGGCGAACGATTTTGGTACATGCCGTGGTACTAACACGGTCCATGTTTGTGACGTGTTTCTCAGCGTCACTGTCTAGAACTCCAATTAGTGGGGTAATTTTAACTCTTAGATGACTGAGACAAGTAACGCTGGGTTTGAAAAATCGGTCACACTGAGCAAAAGTATGTAATATGTTTAAGTGTAAACGAGATTTGGGTGGGATTTACCAAAGCAATTCTTTCTCGGCTTCTCGTCTTATCTTGTGTGATACCGTGTGTGTGAATGCCTTATTATGTTTATTGAGAAAAAAAAGTGTCGCTCTGCCCAATAATTAAAAAAAAAATGCGTATCTTCTGTTAACTACTAATGAAATGGGCTTATATATACAATTATATGTATATTGTCTACCATTCTGACTGAGCAAGGCAGAACATCTTTGTCATATCGAGAAATAAAACAATTTAATACCGATACCAAAATATCGATTTTGCCCTCCTTAAAATGTAGTAACTCCGATTCATAGCTTGCAATATAAAACAAATCCTCAAACCGACTAGTAACAGTGATTCAATATCCATATCACGTTACTCCATTGAACGAATCAAGCTCTAAATCTTGAACATTGTTGAAGCTTGGGGGTCGTGACCGCTGCCCGTATACTCTAATCAGATTAACGGAGCTCCGTGGACAGCTGAACTGCATTGTTGTGATGAGGTTTCATTAGGAAACTATTGAGGATATTGTGGGTCTGGCTGTTCATTCAGTTTAGAGCGAGAGAGTTTTGTTCTTAGTTTGTATGTGGTTTTGGAATGTTCTTGTGAATAAAGAATGACACTAGAAAGTAGAGTACATTACATATTTGAAAAAAAAAAAAACTGCTTACAGTATACATTAATGTATATATATAAGCTTGTCGTAGTTTGTAATGGGAAAATACTATTTTATTCTTCAAAGTTCTTTACCAAAGTAATCTTTTAAAATATTTTTAT
This sequence comes from Shargacucullia verbasci, assembly GCA_947562105.1. Classification (NCBI taxonomy): domain Eukaryota; kingdom Metazoa; phylum Arthropoda; class Insecta; order Lepidoptera; family Noctuidae; genus Shargacucullia; species Shargacucullia verbasci. The sequence goes on along the minus strand of OX387294.1, from coordinate 12,596,005 downwards.
TCTTTGTTTTTCTTTATAAAATTATTTTCATCGAAAGTTCGATAAAACGAATCCTCTGTGAGTGGTGTCCTAGCCTAGCCTAATTGTTTTATTGCTAATAATTTAAGGGAGATAATTTAAAACTAATACAGCCATATACAATTAATACACAGATACCACAGATAGTTAGTGCGTAATTGGTATATCTTTAAACTTTATTCATTCATTGAATGAGGTAAAAAGTTGTTTTAATTTAATTAAAATACATTGTTGTCACTTTAACCAAACTTCAAGGTTACATTTGCATACCAGACATGGCATTACCATACACTTATGCTCTAATAACATACACTGATCATTAATCCGCCATCAATGGTTGATAATTATAGCAATGTCCCCGAGGACAGTTAATTGTAGTGGTCTAATATAGATTCGTGTTAAGGGCCTTGTAGATCGACATTTGACAAACATGTTTGGCAAATCCTGTTCCCTCTTCACGTAGTAACAAGTGTAACTGCAATACAGCATGATTATAAAAGGGGGCTCTTCTGTTTGCACACTATTTGCGTCTTTCTCGCACACGGACTTAGCAAGCGAAAGGTGGATAGTGTAGTCATACAATATACAATCTTTTTTTATTGATCTTTTAGCACAATTTTCTGAACTGCTTTTCATGAACTAACCCGCACTAAGACCACTTAGTGGATGAGAGTTCCTCTACTGTCTGCTTGGAAACGAGTCTGCTCCGAAAAGGTCTGGCTCCAAGCAGTAGAAACATCAATACGATGATGAAAGAACCATGTCAAAATCGTTGTTTGATTGGCACATCAAACAAGTAGTAAGATAACATAGCATGACGTCTATATTCCCCGAAGCATTAGGTTAGGTTGAGGTGTACTATTTGTACACCCACATTTCGCCGATCTCTTTATTAAGTCCCATGTAATTAGGGCGAGCCTATTGCCATCAGCGGGCACAAATGATCTATCAGACAAGTATTTTATAAATTATGTGATCACTTACCACCAATCTTCCACTTTCGCAGATCCATCGTTCATGTGTCCATGTAATAAAATAGGCCAGTTTCCCAGAGTACTCACAATTAACCAATTGTTTAAGCAGGATACGGTCATTACGCTCCGGACCACCTACAGAACTCTTTATAAGGATGTGAACAGATATACAAGCTTATTTTGATACCAAATAAACGAAGGTGGGCGGCCATTTTTTTACCCGTTCGTAATGGCGAATGTCTATCATAGTTTGTAATATTTTGGCTTAAGTATGATCTGTGAGATGTCAGGTATTAATGTTATTTTATGATTTAAAGCTTACTAGTGTGTGAACTGTTTGCTACCGATACCATTACCGTAGTACCGTGTAGCATTACCGAGTTGAATATTCAATAAGAGACATCTAATATCTGTACGCACAACGGCTTTATGTTAGGTAAAAGTATCGCATTTAAAACTACATACTGTCATGTGTATAATAATTTATAGCTGCAAAATTTTTGATACGCATAAACCCTTGATATAATACTACAATGGACAGAGTAAGCCTCCTCACGATTTAATTTATTTATTTGAATAAAAACCAATTGCCAAAAATGTATGTAAGCGCTTAAGTTCAGAATTGCTGCACCTATTTGGCTAATTAGTTTTTGGTTGTGTTTATAATTGTCAGGACAAGGTTTGTAAGAAAGAATTTTTTTGGAAAATCAATCGGTAATTTTAAATGGTAAATCGCACCCGCGGGAAGCCGGGGCGGGTCGCTAGTTGAATATATAGATCAATTTTGTATTGATTACATTTAGGTGATAGTTCTGCGCTGTTGATATCTCTTAATTCAACAACAATCCGTAATGTTTATACTGCGTTTAGCCTACAATGTTAGATACCAGTAAATTAACAAAACAAACATAGAAATACTTTTACTGTCTGTATTGTTATTCTTGCAAAACACGATTACTCCACTCATCAAACACTACACAAGGTGACGCAGTGTAGATATAAAAACTCGTGGCAATGGGACCTCTCATTGCCCAATCGATAATGTCTCGGCTAGAGCAAACTAAATCAGACCCCCGTCCCTCTAACTGGCGATATTTTCGTGCAACTTGGACGGTATTTGCTTTGGACTTGTATGGACGGGAGTTCCTGTGTATGTGATGGGTGATGTATGGGAGTAAATTTGCAATGTTGCTTAAGGTTGTATGGATTTAGGACCATATTAAGTGGTAAAGAAAATGCAACGGTAATTAAATCATACTGTTCATACAATTTCGAATCTCTAGCCCTGGATAGATTCCTGGTAAGCAGAATTTTAAGAGCGAATTTTTTTTGTATGATTAAAATATATATGGAATTTTTGTTAAAAATATCTACCGAATATGATGTAGTTTATTTAAATGTAAAACGATGTATTTATTTCGAAATAAAATGAGACATAAGAACGATGAAAACAGGGACGGTAAACATTTTAAACAAACTGTTTTATTCACATAAACAAAACGTTTATTGTAAACAAGTCCCAGTGAGCCTATTCCTCGTTTATAAATATTCAATTATTTAAAAATAACCCACTTTATTTAAACACAATAAACACAGACCCATTTTACTTCGTAAATAAATAATAGTTTGATATTAAAATTCTCAAAATGTAGAGAGCTTTTAACTTCACGTCCTCTTGGGGAAATTACGGTAAAAGGTTTATATTAAAATAAAGAGAGAAAAACTGTTTAAATGATACGCATGTATTCATCATATATGTTGAAATGTAGCGTTAATCTCTGTCTAACCCGACAGATATAAATGCTACATATTGCCCGACCACTATCAAACTTCGGGCTATTGCTATAAACATATTTTCAGACAATCCCATTAACACTTTGTCATTCAAACTCAGTAGTCGCGCACGACATCACTCGACTAATGATGAAGCTATATTTGTTTGTAAGCATATAAAATCCATACTATAATAAATGCGAAAGTAACTCTGTCTGTTTGTGTTCTCATCACGACTATACCATTGAGCCGATGATTATGAAATTTTACAAGGAGGTGCCATACAAAGGCGATTAACGAAAGAGATTTATAACGCGGTTGTTAGTGGAAACGCCAGGAGGGGACGCCCTAGAAGGACATATACGGACCTTATTCGAGATGTCCTTCAAAAAAGTGAGGTGCGCAGGACCCGCAATCGGCGTTCATGTATGAAACGATGGATGAATGTAGATGAAGCAAAAGGGTTATGTAAGGATCGTAGCACGTGGCTTTCCGTAGTTTCTGCCTGCCCCCATGGGAAAAAGGCGTGACTTTATGTATGTATGTATGTGCCATAGAACGTGGCAAAGGACATATGCTTATTATCACTACTTTAACAAAACTAATTATTTAGATAATACATACAAAATACATGCAAACGAAGTATCGGACTTGCGGACGAACAGCTTATAGTATATAAAACCTGCCCCTAATATACCTTTACAAGTATAACGTTCAATTCTATATAACAGGGAAATCGCCCAAAACAAACAAATATCTAATCGATTTATAATAACCGCGTATTCGTACAGGGGTCGGGGCAGTCGGCCGGACACTAATAATAGATAGCCACCCGAAACGGATTCGATGGCACAATTACTACATGTTTATGTTAATGGCTTCCTTGTTGATACGGAAAAACTATTGGGAAATTAATTATTTATACTGTCATTTGTATTTTGGATTTATCCAGGAAAAAGTTGGGTAGGTATTCGGTTTGGTGAGTCATTAGTTTGAAAACTTAATATTGCTTGATGGATCGGATGTATTCTCGAAAGGATAAGATGGAGGTGTACGATTATATATCTACATTTCGGTCTATACCAGGGACTATTTCAAATTGCGGCCTGAAAATTTTCTAACAAAAAAACCCAGTACCTAACGTTTTCTCGAACTGACGATTGTACGCAGAGCCTCAGGCTTATCAACTACGCTTGCCACGTATGTATATAAATTTTTCGTCACATTCCTGAAAATACATATTTGACGACAAGATTGGTGCAGTGGCTAAGTGATTAGCTTTCTGCGCTAGGTGTCGCGGATTCGATTACCTATGATCTACCGATAGTTGTTTCGGGTCTGGTTGTGTGTTCATATAACATTTGTTTGTAAACTGTACCCACGACACAGAAGAAATAATACTGAGGGGCAAGGTTATAAAAAAATACACTATAATAATACTTTAGGAACAATAGCCTAAAAACATGCTTCTAATGTCAATTTATTTAACCATAAAATTTTGAAAAGTTTTTTTTTTTTTTTTTTAAACATTTCCCCACACTAGGATTTCTCCTGTATCGTGGGTACAGTATACAAACATACATGTCACATGCACAAACAACCAGACCCGAAACAACTATCTGTAGATCATACAAATATTTGTTCCGTGCGGGAAACGAACCCGCGACATGTAGCGCAGAAAGCTAATCGCTTAGCCACTGCGCCAACCGTGTCGTCAAAGTTGCTTATACATAATTTATTACTTCCTCATTTTTGAAAGGCGTGTTTTCGATAAACTGTTGATAACTTTAATGATGATAGATACACACAAATAACTAGAAATAGATAACATAAATACAGCCCTTAGACCCACTAAAAGTAACCCGAAACAAACGAAACAAAAGCCGAACACCGTGGTCCACCCAAGAGGACTCTAAATCGTCCCGACAAGGGAGTTGGACCTCAAGAATTTTATACACTCTCTCATATTACATTGTGGACCAAGATTACTGCAATAAACTTTAAGAACCTCCACCAAAAGGGTAGAGTCGTATAAGTAAAATCATCACGCCTTATCCCGGGGGGGCAGAGAAGTTCATTCCGAAAGTTTGTGATAAAGGCTCGCTCGTTTTGGTTTTGTAACACATAGTAAAGTTTGGCTGAAAAAACGGGTTGAGATAACTTTATTCTCATAAGAATACATTAATTCACTTACATGAGAAATATTAATAGCTAAAAATTAAATGTTAATTTTGTTGGGCTTATTACAATACCAAAACGTCAACAATAAATGTATAGTAAGGTAGTCTCCAAAAACAAAAGCAATATGTTCGTTTGACACTCGAGTTCGAATATAAGTAATAAACAAATTACACTGATCAAACGTAACTGTAAAATACGTTATGTACGCAGTGAACTGTTGTTTAATTTGATTATTTTTTTTCTCATGAATTCCATGGACAGCACGAGGAATCCGATAGCCAGTAACATTTAAAAAAATCTTAACAAATTAGTAGTACGTAGTAGTCAAATATATGTAAGATCTTTCATACGTGTATATAAAAGGCCGGTGTGCGTGTGTTCGTAATTCTTGTCCTCCTAAACGGCTTGACCGATTTTGATGTTTTTTTTTTGTATTTATGCCCTCACCTGGGTGGTTCTTAGCTATAATTGTACTCGGTAGGTGGCGCTGTTGATTTGGATCTAGAAAACAAAATACACGCAGATAATAATAAATCAACTTTTTTTCTTTATCAGTGAAACACGTAGCACATAGCTGAACTTCTATTGGTTCCCATAATGAAAGGTTCTAAGTCAGTTCCTCCACCGGCTATCAAGTCCTCCGTTCATCTAGGCAGAGATCCCTCAAACTCCGATTTCAGATTTGTGCAGCTATGTATAGTTTATTTATTTTAACAGCACAAATATCGTTTGAAGCGTTTCTTCAAGTACAGTTTTACAAAAGCATTACACTAAAATGGGTCTTATTTCTCTATTATATGATAAAATTTTATTAGCGTTTCATAAGTACCTGTTATTATTAATTATATTATTCTATCCTATAATTCTGATTGACCCATTGGTCTAGTGGTCGCAAACGCAACTGCTGAGCGTGAGGTCCTGGGTTCGATTCCCGGGTCGGGCAAAGTGTTATTGGGTTTTAATGTATGAAATTTTTCAGTAGTAGCACGGAGTTTGGAACTGTGCTCGGTAGATGACAATAGGCCCGTCCATCAATGTGATAGGACATGGGACTCAATAACAGCATCGGCGAAATATGGGTGTACAATAGTATACCTCTACCTAACTCTTCGGAGAATACAAGCGTGATGTTATGTTATGTTATTTTGAATTCATCCAGGTCCTCGTGTCAATTAACATTTAATGCTTCAGTATCATTTGTCGTCGCGGTAAATTCAGTATTCTTATCTAGGTTAATTATAAAATTTAGTTTAAGAATATAATTAACTTATTTAGCATGTCGGTCATCGTCCTGGTACAGTTACCCAATAGAATATGTTGACATTGTCTATGGACTATGAATCATTATTTTAATACATGTTGATTAGACTTCAATTACTAACTCTGATTTGGAGTCAATTATAATTAATTGAATGTATTTTAAATGTATGTGGAGGACGTACTAAAGTATGTCCTCCATATTATATATATATATATATATATATATATTTTAAACATTGCCCCACACTAGAATTTCTCCTGTATCGTGGGTACAGTTTACAAACATACATGTCACATGCACAAACAACCAGACCCGAAACAACTATCTGTAGATCATACAAATATTTGTTCCGTGCGGGGATCGAACTCGCGACACGTAGCGACAGAAAGAGTAGACGACAGAAAGCGAATCGCTTAGCCACTGCACCAACCGTGTCGTCAAATCGTCGGCAGGCTAAATACATTCAATTAACCTAGTCTATATTAGTTTAGTTCTAGACTTAAACAACTCTCTAACCCGCTAACTAATGAAAGCTATATAAAGTTATGTCATGAATATCGATGTTTAAACAATAAATTTGACCATATATTTAAATTACAACCTAAATTACATTTTTAGTCTACTAAATTAAGTTTATCGTTTTTATTTGTTGACCCTTCTACGTAAAAAAGTCTGTAACCTGAAGCCAAAAATTCATTTATTCAATAAAGACTATACTAGTAGTGCTTTTTGAATGTCAAACATATAATATTATGGGCAGAACTAATTCGCCCGCTCTTGTAATTTCAAAGTAAATATAGAAAAACCCTTTTAGAGAATATCATACCTACATATACCACACCAGCAGTCTTCATTCGTGAAGGACGACGATCACGACTCACGAATTTCAACGATTTTGAAGACTTTCTATGTACCTCCTAAATGTGGTAATACTATAAGTAGATGTAGGTACCTCTTGACTGCACTTTATGGAAAAAGTTCTTACTCCTGCACACTTTCGTCAGCTATTAAAAATATTTCTGTTTCCACAAGGATTATTTCAGATAAAAGCAGGTTCCATAAAACTGTACTATAATCGCTCTTAATAATAATCCCAGAGAGGTCGAGTGCCAAAGGTCACAGGGAATCAGTCGCGAATGCTCCCAAAAGTGTAATTTGTGCCGATTTCAGCTCCTTCCATATCAGGCAATAGTGGAATTGTATGTTTTGTACTGTCTGAAAACCAACACAAATTGATCCCCTAAAACCTTTAGTTTTTAAAGGTTTGGCCTGAGAAATGTTTGGTGGTTATATATCTAGCGGTCAGGATATTTTGGTCGAATGTTTATCTCTGTAGGTTCAAAGTTTGTTCCACGAAATAGAGGGTATGTTAGGGGCGGAAAATTATAGGATGACATGTCGTGTTTTGTTTCTTTGAGATAAAATAAATAGATTTTTTTGTTTCGTCCTGTGTTTGGGGCATTGTTAGACGGAGTTTTATGAACTAATAAAAGGTTGAAGTATTCGATTTTTTTTGGAGGCTTCTGTGTATCTTATGTTGATTACTGAAACGAAGAGTCTGCCAGATGATCTGAGGTTTAAGTAAGGGTAAGTGAAACATGCTTTTGTAACCGCTTTTTTTATTCGTATTTTTATATCACCGTGCTTAGAACTAATTGCCAAATAGGTGATAATTATTGCCTGATTTGATTTTTTTGATCATTTGACTGGTTAAATCTGTTTAACATTATAACAAGACAATCACATAATGAATCGTTTTACGTCATGCTTCGTTTGCTGCGTGGGCGCATCGAATTTATGAATTATTGAAATGCACGACGTTAGCCTGAATCGCTAATGGTGAGTTCACTTTCGTTGAGTCAGTTACTCGTGTGATTTGGTAGAAGCGGAAGCGATTGTCACAAATTATTTAATTCGTCATAGGCTATGAGTTATTTGTTAATACGTCAAGACAATTTAGTAATAAGATTTTTTTTTTTTTTTTTGATATTGCAGTCTTGAGGTCTTTTTAGAAACTAGACAAGGTCCCATGTACCTATTAAAATTATTATTTGATTTTTAGCCTTCTATTAACGACAGCAGCTAAACGGTTGCTGTCCATCCGGAAAGTTCTGAGTTCTAAACCTGCACGAACGTCTGTCTTTAAAAAATCATGTGCGGATCAGAATATGACTATCTTTACGGGGAAGAAAAATAGTATCTTTAATATTGGAGAGCCACAGAAAAGAACCACAACGTTACTTGACAATTTGTCATTGACAATCAGTTGTCAGTTTATGAATTATATATTAAATAAAAAATCACATAAACATTTACACAAAAATGTAACAACACATATATACATATGTATACATTCATTTATGCATCGTTGTATACATATTTTAATGTTATTCGTATTGAGATAGAGCCTTCTTCAGATCCAAAATTACTGGCTTACCATAAATCGTCTTTAAAAAAAAAACACATTTTTTCGTAGCTACAGTCCGCGAGACTTGCTTCCCCTCATAACTTATTCCACCAAAATGTTGCCATTCGTGCTAAAGATTCATCGCTGCAGATAACGACTTCACCGAACATCGCTACAATTGTACCACGTACTAACAGCGCAATGTAAATAATTCATTGTAATAGTAATAATGTGAGTAATGTAATATTGTAAGCTAATGTATTCAAATGCGTTTTTAATTGTCGCGTCTCACTGAGTCATAAAATGTAATTGGTGTAAGGAAATGCGAGGTTAATGTGGTTTGGTCGTTACGCTAATTTATATGTGTTAATTTAGGGATTTTATGAGTGTAGGTAAGCCTGTGTTTTGTGTCGACCAAATTTTTTTTATGTAGGAAACAAATGCACTACATTTTTTTTTACCGATTTGTCGTTATTTCGTATGTCTAAGGAGTAATACTTGCTAACTAATTGTGTTTACGCGGCAGTCACTCCGTATAAAATCGGATCGTCAGTAGAGCTAAGCTTTTGAATGGATTTCTACAATGACTAGTTCAATATTTTCTTCGTAAGTCTAGGTTTCCATCTCATTCATTCAGGCACTACGGTACCACAACGCCATCACTCCCATACCGGGCATTTGCACAATGCATAGCGTATTCATGCAATACTGTGGTACAATTCGCTGCGCTAGTATCACCACAAAATAGAGTATAGAAGGTCCATTCTCGCCGACGAACTCATTTCATTCAGATTTCCCAGGTGCCATAATATGCAAGCAGTATACCTTGCGTAGGTAAAACAGACAGATGGCTCATTGTGTGATAAACACATCTCCTCTTTGGTACATAGACGAGAAGTAGGATCACTGGTTTGTGTGACAACCAGCCTGCTTGCTTAAAGTGGAAGACAAGGAAGCAAAGAAAGTGTATTTGTGCAACCATGAGACGACGTATGAGACTGACTTGCCATTGACTGACCATTGCTCACTGGATTCTTTCCATGTGTCAGAGAAGACGAAGAAGCTTGATGACTATGGGAAATATTTAATTTGCAACACGAGTGGCGCAGTGGTTGAGCGATCGACTGCTGCTCTACGTGTCGCGAGTTCGATTCCCACACGGAACAAATATTTGTATAATCTACAAATAGTTGTTTCAGGTTCGGTCTATGTCTGGGTGAATATTAGTGTTTGTAAACGCACCTACGATACAGGAATCATTCCTAGTATGAACAACGATAATTTCATAGAATTCAGAATAGATCTTTGTGTGGGATTTAGTTTGGGGTTATTTCGTAAAGTTTATCATCGCATGTACAAAACGGACCTTCTTTAGTTATTTTAGTGGGACAAGGTCGTTGCATGCATCGGATAGCACTGCAGGTATGCGTGCCACGTCGCCAGTGACGTAACCTTGAAGATAGCGGGGCTACCTAACCTATATAAGTATTGTTATAGCTTTTCATTTGTTTGTGTTGTTTTCTTAGCATTCTATTTTTCATTGTATTGTTTGAAGGAAATATCAGTTGCAATCAGTTGTCCGCTTATTTCGCTGACGGCGGCAAGACTCATGCAAATGGGTGGGTTGCAGCTAATTGGACGCGTTTTTGCATTTGTATGCTTGCATTTCATTTGCGAAGAGCTTGTTTTACCAAATGCTGATAAAGAGTTCGATATATACCTAATAGATAAAATAACATAATATAACATCACACCAGTATTGTATAAGGGTTAGACGGATAGTTGAGAATGATAGGCTCATCATCATCATCATCAGCCAAAAGACGTCCACTGCTGAACGAAGGCCTCCCTCAAGGGGGGGGTTTGCCATAATCCCCACGCTTGGCAGGCGGCTTGGGGATCGAAGTGGCTCACCGATTAGTGAGAGGACGCTGCTGCCCGTCCTCCGGTGTCTGGCCGCAGTTTTAGGACATACCCGGGTCAGAGTTTCATGTAAAAGGCAGTGAACATGTTGCCATCTACCGGACACAGTTCCAAATTCTGTTGCTGCGACCAATGTTTTGAGAATGATGGCATATCTTAGCGACTGTCACTTGTCCTTCGCGGACAAGTTTTTGGGAGTAACAGTATCCTAAAGGATTTACATTCACAATTCTGTTTCACAACTGTTTAATAGATGAATCTAGGAGCAGATAGATTGATTTTGTGGCTGTATTTTATTTTCTCTTCTTCTGACCCGGGTACGTCCTAAAACTGCGGCCAGACACCGGAGGACGGGCAGCAGCGTCCTCTCACTAATCGGTGAGCCACTGCGATCCCCAAGCCGCCTGCCAAGCGTGGGGATTATGGCAAACCCCCCCCTTGAGGGCGGCCTTCGTTCAGCAGTGGACGTCTTCTGGCTGATGATGATGATGATTTTATTTTCTTATATTTATTTTATCACTAACTACCTCATTGGTCTAGTGGTCACAAGCGCGACTGCTCATCAGGTTCTGGAATCGATTTCCGGGTTGAGCAAAGTGTTTAAAGGGTTTTTTTATATGAAAATTCTCAGTAGCTGTACAGAGTCTGGAAATGTGCCCGATAGATGGCAACAAGATCACCTTCTATCTGGGACTGAGTAACGGAATCGGCGAAATGCGGGTGTTCAATATTACCTCTGCCTAACCCTTCGAAGAATACAGGCTTGATGCTATGTTATGTTAGATAGATACCTATATATGTACGATGACATTGCAGTTTGCACTTAGCCTTCATATAATCCACGATTTTAATCGTATAACATGATCACTGAGGTCATTGATTCGTTGATTTTAATCCTATTTGCAGCTCTATTGGCGCCCCAGGTATAACTAGGCCGATTTCGAGCACTTTTACCGATGCAATCCGGCGTCTCTCCAATTATCCACAACTCATTCGATCAAGGGTTCTATTCAATCTTTTGGATGTGAACGGCCTTAATGAAAGTACTGGTGTAATTATTTTTACCAAGTAGACCGATTTTTTTAATGAAATATTTTGATAAAAAATTTTTATATAGTTTTTGCTGCAAAGAATTGGTATACATATATAAATATTTGCTAAATGCAAATGCGTTCGAGAATTGAATGCCCAACCCGCGATTTACATAACATAGCATCACGCCTGTCTCTCCGAAGGGTTATGCAGAGGTGTATTACTATCCATGAAGGCTATTGCCATCAACCGGGCACAGTTCCAGACTCCGTGATGCTACTGAGAAATTCTGTACAGAATAGTCCAATTACACTTTACCCGACCCGGGAAATTAACCCAGGACCTCACGTTCAACAATCCATTAAACCAGTGAAGCAGTTTGGACCCTCGATTTGTATCGCAGAAAACCAATCTCTTAGCCAACTACACCAATCGAGCCGTCAAAATCAGCAATCAAAAGCCACAAATAAGTTGAAACAGTAAAAACCCCAATCGATTCAGGGGTTTCCTAACATATTTGGTGCAAACGACAGGCAGTTCCTTACACCGCCCAAAAATACAGAAAATGGCAACAACCTTGACATGTGTACGTGTAGTATCAGGTTGAACACGACTCCGCTGTGGCACGAGGCTCGACCCTGGCTTCCTACTAAACATAAATCATATATAAAACAAACAGAACGGCACTGTTGGCGTAATGGTTGAGCGGTCGACTGCTAAGCCACTTGTCACGGATTCTATCCCCGCACGATTGCTCCGGGTCTGGATATTTGTGGATGTGATTATTTGTGATTGTTAACGCAACTACGATGCAGAATTATTCCAGTAGTCGTGGCAACGTTGAATTAAAAACAAAACGCCTATATTCCCCGAAATGTTAGGCAGAGTTGTCCTGTGGTAGATCGATTTTTTGACTGTTTTCCAATTAAGTGACTGATTTGAGGCTCTGTGAAATAATAATATATGGTGTAAGCTTATTATTGAAACAGTGCGTGCAGGGCCGCTATTCGAGCAGATGTTGACGTTCCGTGAAATTATGATGACGACAGGATTTATTCGTTTTCCTTAAATCTAATCTAAATCCCACATTTTTCACCACCCTTGACAGTGTCCGACGTCATCTGACCTACAAGGTACCGAACCATCTAAACCTTGACCTCTTTAAACACAATCTTTTGTCTCCCTTCTCCTTCCCACCATTGTCATGCGAATTCCTTTAAGACTCGTTTGCCTAACGAGTTTTGGGATAGACAGAGATGAAAGATATTGGCTATTGTAAAAATGGGAATAGGCCCGTTTGATACGAGATTGGTATCTTTTTGCTGAAGGTTTGCTGTTTCGAAATGTTTTTGGGTAGTTTTTTTTCTGTATTGGTTACGTGGGTATTCTCTTGGGTATGAAATTTGAACTTGTCGTTGCAGTTATATGGCTTATTTACATAGTGATACCAAACGGTCTTCGGAGCGAAAAGATTGGGTATGCGGTTGTCTCCATGGGCGTTTGACTCCTTTGTTGGCAAATGCTTATGTAATGAAATGTTTCGAGAATGGTATCTAACATTCTTGCTGTCTATCATACATAGAATAACTAATTGAACCAGTTTAATGTTTTGTAAATGCCTTTTTATGGCAAAAATTAAAGCGCCATCTATCAGAGTGAAGCGCCAATAGAAAATCCTGAACCACACTATGACAGTTTACAACGATTCTAACCCATACAAACGTCCGATATCAATCGTCGGGCTTCGGCCCACCAGGCTAACCATCTTGCCTGGTCGGAGGATCCTCCCTTTTCAATGGAGAAATACCATACCTCGTTCCTCCACATGGCTTATGAATAAAAAGATCGACGTAGAAACAATTGCATGCGTGTTTGAAGTAGTGGATAATTGCGCAATTTTCCGCGACCTGCAACCCAGTTTCTCTTCAAAACTGACCATACAACCCTTATTCAAAGACCTAAATTCCAATCGTTTAAATTTATTCCATAATCACCACTAAGGTGTACTGTTATTTCGGGCCAATATACAACAAACGAAGTCTCTCTGCCTTAATTTAATACCAACATTAAAACGAAACAAAGCCAGTATCACTTTCAAACAACAAAGCTAGCTGTCTACCGATTTTATTAAATTTTCGTCTACATCACAATAGGTAATGAAAGCCTTACCCGCGGCTCTCCTTAAATCCCAAGCACTGCAACCTTCAATTACTTAGGCAAACGCCTCGAGATGCTTAATTACGGGTATCCTTTCTTATTTAAATTTAACTCCGCATTAACGGCATAGAATATGAAACGGAGGGTAGATTTTGCGTTTTCTACCTATTTGTGAAGCAAATCGATATTCGTATTTCAGGATTGATAGATTTTGTAAGGCGTACAAACATACATATCATCATGCTTGTATCCCCGAAGGGTTAGGCAGAGGTGTACTATTGTGCACCCACGTTTCGCCGATGCTGTTATTAAGCCCCATGTAATAGGTGGCGGATCTTTTGCCATCAACCGGGCACAGTTCCAATCTCCGTACTGCTACTGCGAGCAGCACGGAGTTTAGAACTATGCCCGGTAACAGAAAAATATTAAAAATACCTAGATAAAATATTTCTATACGAAATACGAACCCGGGACCTCACGCTCAGCAGGCGCGCTTGCGACAATCAATTGTATGGTGGGTATTATTTGGGGTATATCACTAAATTGTCCCTGTAGGTCCGCCATGGACTGGATAGTTACCCCCGTTACAATCCTTGACGATTATGATATTTTAAGTCACTAATTTTCGTGAGAGCGCTCAAGGCGACACGATAGACAAAAAGTTGAATAGTCAAGTTCCTCAGATCAATAATTCTTAGACTATAAACTACGGGTAAATAGTAAGATACTGTATTGTACTTGTATTGAGTGTTGCATGTGTACACACCACTCACAACATGCACACAGACAATGCAGTAAAATTATTACAGAGGTTTGATTTGGTTTGATACGGTTTGGGAGGTTGGTTTTATTTTCAAACTAGTTTAAAATATCCTTTTATACGACTTTATATTATTTATTCTTTGAGTAATTCGGATGAATATATAATTTCCTTATTATCAAGCAAGCATATTTAATTATATTTAGATTTGTATATCATATTGGTCACATCACCGGCTGCTGAGCGGGTTCGATGCTTGGGTCAGACAAAGTAGTATTGAATTTTTCTGTTAGAACATTCTCAGCAGCAGCACGGTGTTTGGAATTGTGTGTGTAAATGGCAACAAAGAGGAGAAAGGAGAGGCCTATGTCCAGCAGTGGACTAATACAGGCTGTTGATGATGATGATGATGAAATGGCAACAAGCTTGCCCTTTATTACATGGGAATTAATACATTTATAACGGAATCGGTGAAGTGTGGGTGTACAAGACAACTCTGCCTAACCCTTCGGAGAATAAGGCGGGATGCTATGTTATATGTGTTACTTGTAACTTTAGTATCAGGTTATCGTCGAAGTGTCTCGCGTCGAAATTCATTATATTTGGTCACTTGAGATAGGTCACTAGATAAACTTCAAATTATTTATGATATTTTAAGTGTAATTTATTCATCATGATCATGAATAAGATATCAAATAAATGTTTCAAGTGTTTGACGACACGGTTGGCGCTGTGGTTGTGCGATTGACTGCTGCATTACATGTCCCGGGTTTGATTCCCGCACGGAACAAATATTTGTATGATCTACAAATAATCGTTTCTGGTCTTGGTGTATATCCATGTGAATATTTGTGTTTGTAAACGCACCCACAATACATGAATTATTCCTAGTGTGGGATAAGGCATTACAATAAAATGTAAAACTTTATCTGGCCCGGGAATCAAACCTATCTAACACTATTAATTGCGACCAGGCGACCAATGAGACAATCTTACACTTTAATTTTACTTAAATGTCCACTATTTCCATATAAAAAAGTACTTACGTTATTTAAATCAAAAGAAATACATACCCACAAGCTATAGCTTCGAAATGAAGATATTTCTTTGTGAGCAACGCCGCGTCAGCAATACGGCTGTATCTTCTTTGGTAATTACTCGGCAACCCGCCCCGGGGATGTCTGTGTACCTAGAGGTAGGCTGTAACGGTTGGATGCGGCATCGGAACTTCAGTTTAAAATCAGAGGGTTGGAATAGCTTGGGAATTACTATACAGGCTTATAATCCGCATTGATTCGATTTTTGATAATTCATCGATGTAAATTGTTATTTCAATTGTAATTATGTAAGACCTATATTGTACAATTGGTATGCAAACGTTTGAATTTGAATGGAATGATTTTTATAGTATACTGCGCAATGTACATTTTTGAACTGTCTAATATAGACTGCAATTACGTGCGTGGGATTTGCCGTACCTGAAGTATGAAAGTGCGACAGAAAAGTTTGCGGGTATGTATTGTTTGTAAAAAATGGATGTTTACGTTAATTGTCGGTTTATCGAATTTTGCTCTTGGACATATGCCTTTTCTTAATAATTATTAATTTTATATTGGAACTATCATCCCAAAATCAAACAATTAGTGAAAATCAAAAGATTTTCAAATATACTAAATCACCCGTTATTTTTTAAAATAACTAGAAATTTGGCAATGCTTTTTTAAACAGAGCCAAATAACCAACTATCACATCCTTTTCCCTATTCCATCTTTCGTAGTGTTGCGAATATCACAAGTTAATAAAGGCAACTAATGAAGGGTTTTCTTTTAGCCACCATCTTTACTTTGCGTTCGAGATGCAACGCCCAAGGGACTAATGTAGCCAGCAGTTGACTTTGAAGAATTAATGTAGCGTTTTCTACGATATATTGCCAATTTCTACGCCGGGTAAATGAAGAAATACGTGGTTTTTTGGTATTTTTAGTGGTTTTTAGGAGGTTACAATGTGAAGATGATCTTAATTAATTATCAGGGGATATGTTATAATGAAGCCTCATCCATATATTACTAGGCAGAAAGTTATCGCTCTTACTTTTCGAAAAAAATCGTTAGTATGTTGCCAGTTAACAAAAACGGCTTATCCGATTGGAATGAAACCTTATGAATAATTCACTAGGTGTCAAGGGATTAACACTCAGTTACTATTCAAAATCGATAATACTTACGACTCTATTACGTAACATCCATATAGACAGACTCAAATACATAAATTACAAACGATATAATCGGTTGATGGCTTTACTTTGAGGGGGGGGGGGGGACTGTCAGAATCGTTGACCAACTCATTTCGTATCGTCAGATTAATGATACACAAAAAGTTTTGGCTAAACATAGGGCCAACATTTATATTTTCCACTTAATGGCTTGATAACGTGTGCCGTTTCCAATCACTGTACTCTTCCATTTTATTTCGGTTGAATAAAAAACAATACTTAGGTAAAATTAAATATTCTCACAAAAAGGGCATAAGTAATACATTTTTAATTCTGGCAACCTCAAGAAAACGTGGCTCGTAGATCACAGCGTCTCCAGCAAACAGAATTACAAATTCATGAAAATGTTAATAATTTTTACTGAGGTAGGATTTTTTGCTCTGAACTGATAGAAGGGAGGTTTTATTAGGGTGGTTCCGGGTGGGGTGTTTAAGTAGATATACTGTAATTTGAATCTTAATACGAAAGCCATTATTTATTTTAAGTAGGGAAAGAAATGCGTGATTCTTTTTTCTTGTGCTCGATTTTGGGATATTGTGAGTGATAGAACGCTGGATATTAAGTGTGTTAGAAGTTTGAAGGGTCTTCTGAAAGTTGGAGGAATAGGACAAAGGTTATTGAAATCTTTGTTTAGCATCTTGAGTGTATTTTCTTATTCTTTCTTGATATATCTGACTTTTGTCATCCGATTGTTACTAAAAGATAATTTTTACAAGTATTCGGAGTAACACAGAACAACTCTTACCTGAACACGGGGTTACAGTGTTTTGCATTTAATATCAGTATGTAGTCAAGTCTGTGTCTCATTTAAAAATAAAGATTTTCTTTATATAAATTCGACGACCATTAACCCGTTATAAGCCAGCGTGATTGACTAAACCATACCATTATCTGAGAAGATTTGCGTGCCTAGCAATGGGACAATAATGTGCTGGATTATTATTATTAACATCTAGAAATTAAATTTTATCTTCCATGACCCTTAAACACAGTTTCGCGCACCCCAACGTACTCCAAATGATAAATAAGTCTCATCATAACATACGCCCACTTTATAGTTCGCACACTTCGAACACTCAAACACGTATCCAGAAAAATGGATCCGCATTTTCTTATCCACATAAACGGAACCACCAAATTCATAGACAAACCATATATATCCCAGAATCAATATCCATCTTCTTATATGTCACGTTCGCCAAACACGAGGCACCATCTAAACGGTCTCGGAACAAATAAATATTTCAGTGTAGTTCGTATTTACGCGACGCTCTTGAACAAACACTCCTTAGAGTCTTCAGAATATGCTGTTATAGTTTTAGAGTAGGGAGCAGAATGGAGCATGATGGAATTAAAATTATACAGGCTGAATTTTTCAAGTGGGAGTGGATGGATAAATCCGAAACTATAAGGAATAGCGAAAAGTACTCGAAGGAGTCCCGAGCCCGATTTTGATGAAAGCTAAAACTGCATCATTGGATTTTTGAAAAAACTAAATCAATTTCGGATTTGGCCATCCACGCCCACTTGAAAAATTCACTCTGTATACATCTAGACGTACTGATTAGGGAGGTTTAGTTTAGGAATACTTCCACCGGATCAATATCTACGTTCAGATTTAACTTTTTTTTTTATTTCCGATGCATAGATGTATTATGTTACAGAGTTAACTATTGATTTGGCTATGGAGGTTCTCGTTAGAAGGATTAGGGAACGTGTCCATGAATAACATCAATCACATCAACATATTAACGCGGCAGACAAACATGATTATTGCATTATTCTCGTGGTTCATTGCACTAAGTCTTGACGATGAACTTGAAACCGTATGTCTTTTCTGTGTATGATGCTTTTTAAGAACTCATTGAAGTCAGTAATCGAAAATGAATAATGATATACCTACTTGTAACATCTGCCAACATTCTAACGTTTGATTTTCTTCCACAGTAATAGAAACCGGCGACGAGCCAGCAGCATGCAACGGCAGGAGGACTCTCGTACTCGCCAACCACCAGAGCACAGCAGACGTGCCGATGCTGATGGCAGCCTGGAACCCCAGGCCCGGAGTGCTGCCAAACCTCATGTGGATCATGGATAGGGTCTTCAAGTTCACCAACTTTGGGATAGTCAGCGTGCTTCACGAGGACTTCTTCATACAAGCGGTAAGTCACTTATTGTTTTGGAAGCCTGGCCTTTATTTCCTGACCACTATATGCCTTAACAGGAAGATTAGTTGAGAGTGTGGTTTTTTTTTGTAACGTAATAGATGCTTGCTATATTATTATTTTATTGAGACATTTTATTTTTAACAGTTTGTGTGTAGCTGATGTGTCACATTACTTTGTTTACATCAAGGGTTATCATAATGGACTTTTTAACAAAACATTGCAAAAGATTTTAGTTTTGCAACAACAATCAAAGTCACTTGAATTTACAAAAATAAAGTACAATATTTTCTACATATTATGTTATCAATCTCAATAGCTATTTCACCCTTTCCCGTTTCTTTGTTGACAAGTAAAACAAAATTACCAAGTATTAACTAAACTGTAAAACTAAAACGTAACTCCCAATCATAAAATCTAATCGTTTGACCTACTTGGCTAACCAGGTCGGGCTGTCAAAGACCAATATAACCTTAATTATCCTGCACCATAAACTACTTACGATCTATATTGCTCATCGCGTTCTTTGTTTTTTAATTTGTTTCATCGATCGTGGATTTTTAATGAAAAGTATGTGAACTTTCTTTGGAGTGTATCGTTGAGCCTTGAACAATCGTTTCAAATATTTCTATAATATTAGGTGTAATTTTTTTTATAAATATCAGATCTTATTGCTATCTGCGTACGAGCATACCTTTGTCCAACTATCTTTATTATGTATTTATTTATTATACACTTTATAATATCTACATCTTCAAAAATTCTCTAAACTAAAATCTTAACATTCACAAGGTGTGTGCTCTCTTTCTATTTAAACATTACCGAAATATTTTTTTACTGTAACCTCTCAAATTCATCAATTAGGGGACGCTAATAACCGTCGATAATTAGCTCATCCGGGATAATGTTCCCACGTTTCACACACATCCCATGGCAAGTACCATATGCCCCGGATTGGAGTGTGTTAAGGTGCCCAGAGAACGCCCCTTTGGCTTGGACGTCAAAAGTCCCCGGATTTTCCGGGGCGATAATCTTTTGTCTTTCGAGTCCATTGACTTAGAACTTTTTACCTGTAAATTGGACCAAAAGTCTTGCTTGACTTTTACACTTCGCTTAACTTTCATCATGTAAATAAGGCGATAAATCGAATCTAGTGTAATTAATTGCTTCACAGTATTAGTACCTGTGTACGCTTTTGTGAAATTGAAACAATTATGTTGCTGCTATCCTGCTATCGTGTCCCAATATAAAAATCTTTGATGAACTTCGTGAGTTCTGCTGCGTGAGGTTCTGCGATTCCTGTGTCAGTCAAAGTGCCAGCAAACCCAATAAGTACTACTTTAAGGAATTTTTCAGCTGCAATAAGCGTGCTGCAAATTATAGGGGACTTAATCAGAGTAAGGTGGGTATAAGACGGTACACTGCCTATCCCTCTAGGTAATAGCAGCGTGATGCTAAAGATAAACTACCTATTATTTAGCCTCGAACAAACATCACGATTGGATCAACCAACAGCGGTACGCTCCATTATAAATTGCTAGGTATAGTCATTGTGCTAGCACTCACATATACTTATATGCAATAGTTCAGTATTACTGTGAAGCCCGTTGTTGATCGTTATCGCATTAAAAGCGCGCATTCCGAACCGTCTCGCGCATCCATTAAACAATATGTTGAACAGTTAAATTAAGCTCTTTCACAATAGTTGGGGCTCCGTAAGAACAAAATGATCTAAACATAAAGGTATTGAACAGCTATTTAACTGTTTTGTTAAAAATAATAATGTTCTTCTCCAGGATCTAGGCTATCTTTTTGTAAAATTTCAAAAGTGACGAATAGATTATTGTTTATATATTGAGTGAAAATTTATAATAATAAATACAAGTTTAATAACTGATATTTACGTAAGATATTAAATAATTCAACCTACAGCGTTAATGGAACTAGATATAATTAAATCCAACCAAAGGGTTCCTCAAGCTTTTATCCTTGGGCCTCTGTTATTCTTTTTTATGTTGTAATATATCATGAAATGAGATTTCAGATTTATGTCTCTTTTATTTTGACGCTGATACCAAGTTTTTGTAGATTAATATCATCAATGTTTACATACATTTTGCTTATGTTTTCCCCATATTAAATTAATTTTTCACCGTTCAACTCGACAGCATCCGAAATAATTTAATAAAAAAGAGTACCTACAGAACTCGTGATCCAATCTATCAGATTCGGCTCAATGTTGATTGAATATTAGTAGGTGTACTGATGAGTTGTAGTGATTAACATCACACAAAATCACCTATGATGGTAGTGCATTAATAATGTGGTTGGCGCTCGATTGTGATACATATAACGAGATTATAGTTGATTATTATAGTAATAGTTATGAGTTCGTGTCACGTTTTGGTAAATTGAAAAAGAACATCAAGTAGTTTCTCCCACAGAACTTGTTTAGGGCAAAGTACTGATATTTAAAGTTCACAGTATCATTATCTGCCTAGCCTTTTTCATCTACATTGGGTTCGGCTCACCGTCTAACCAGTATTTTTTTTAAACGTTGCCCTACACTAGGAATAAATCCTGTATCGTGAGTGCGTTTACAAACACAAACTATCTGTAGATCTTATGAATATTTGTTCCGTGCAGGAATCGAACCTGCGACACGTAGCGTAGCAGTCGAACCCTCAAATACGCGCCAACCGTGTCGTCAAAGTTGCGACTGAATATCAATATTTTACAATAACATTATTTTAATTACCATCTGACCTTTGCCATCCAGTTGGAAGACACTGTTATGATTAGACTCATTGTCAGACGTTTTGGGCTGCTGACACCCGCAACGGCTGTCATAGGCATTCATATGATACCCGGGACCAACTGCTTAACATGCTTTCCGAGGCACGGAGGGGTTTCGATGTGTTTCCGTGCGGGGATCGAACCCGCAACACTTAGCGCATCAGTCGATCTCTTAACTACTGCGTCAACCGTGCCGTCTATTATTTTATAAATTGGTACCGGGCTGTCTATTATTCTATATTTATTTTATATATTATTGTATATTGGTTAGTTAGTGCCTATTATTTTATTCCAATTATGCTTTTGTGTATCTATTTCTGTGGTATTTTTAGCGCAACGTTAACTGATAGAAAATCTTTCATTAACTCCACTTCATGTGCCATTTCTGTATCTGAAGTGCAAGTAAATAAATATAATAAATATTGACATTCACGTTATCCTTTTTCGTTCAGATTTCAGCCGGCAACCACATGGCTTAATAAAATTAATGCTTCACATATTAATGTATGCAAATATCACAGATGTCACAAGTTAATGATTTACTGCAGATAAACAGCGGCTATATTTACAGTGTTTGTTAGAGAGACAGTTTAGTCAGTGGTTATTTATGAGTCGGACACAATTTGCCCACAATTGGCCGTTTCAGTGACGTGATTCACTAACTAACGCCAAGTGTGCGGATATACTGCGGTTAGAACGGCTGGGACGGTTGCGATACGATTTTAAATTAATATTATTATTATAAAACTAATATTAGCTAACTGCCTCGTAAGTCTAGTGGTCGTAAGTGCGACTGCTGAGTATGAGGTCCTGAGTTCTTAGGATTTTCTGTTTAAAATTCCTCAGTAGCAGCACGGAGTTTCGAACAGTGCTCGGTTGATGGCAAAAGGCTCGCCCCCTAATACAATGGGACTTAATAACTTCGGCGAAATGTGGGTCCATAATAGTACCTCTGCCTAACATTTAGGGTATACAGGCGTGATGCTATGTTAATGTAAAACTAATATTTTGCCTTAAACTACCTCATTATATCACCTGCTGAGAGTGAGGTTCTCGGTTTGGATCTCCAAGTTGGGCAGTGTTATCGAGATTTTCTGAAAAAGTACTTAGTAGCAGCCTGGAGTTTTGTACCAGTAGAGGGCACTAGGCTTTCCCTGTATTATCTACATGAGTTTCAATTAAGATATCGGCGAAATTTGAGTGTAGTACATTAAAAAACCTCTAGCAAACCTTTTGGCGAATACAGGCTCTAGAATATAAAGAAAGAAAAGGTAGCTATGTACTTACTATGTATGTAAGTATGAATTAGTAATTGTGAAGAATGAATCTGCACTTAGGGTCGAACTTACCTTGGCAAAATTTCTATGATAAGTAATAATTTTTGTTATCCGAGTGTAACGCTGCGATTGTTTTGTAACTAAATAGTTGAAACCATAATCAACCATATTTACTTACAGATAAGAAATGCTTGGATGAAGATATTGATAGATATTGTGAACATATTCTACGTTGAAATATTAACCGAGTATAGCTTTCAGATAATAACATCCCAGCGAAGACTTATTAAACCTCCTTTAAATTCCCAGACGTCACACGACTCAAATGTATTTACATAATCAATATTTCTATAGAAACTATTCTTTCACATAGTGACAAATCTCTACACATTCCCATGCGTGTATCACCAATAGATAATCCCTCCGTCACGAGACCGACACGACTTGCAATCGTCACGTGTAAATGGACGACTATCATTCATTGTCTTGAAACTGTCTTTGTTGTCTCGTTGCTACATTTCTCTCTTAATGTTTTAATGCTTTTAACTAACATGTACTTATATCATAATGTAGTCTATGTACTGTGTGGTTTATTAACATATTTCGTTCTGCTTTTGTTTCTGCGTGAAATATATCCCGAATTACGGCCCTGATATTTGAGAGAGTATTTTTGGTGCTACCATTTTGCGCAGTGTGCAGAGAATTGTGTTTCTTTTTCGGGTGTTACGCTAGTGTTATTCAATTATGCATCTCTTTTGTCTACTTTATTCGCTTTTACGGAGTAAGTGTTCATGCACAAACAATAAATTCTCTCTTCGATATAGGACCGACACCCGTTTTTGAACTGGCCACCAAAAATCGCATGAAGAGCTTGTATATGTCTATTGAGATAAATATTTTTTGACGACACGATTGACGCAGTGGCTAAGCATTAAGCTTTTTGCGTTACATGTCGCTGGTTCGATCCCCGCACGGAACAAATATTTGTATGATTTACGGATAGTTGTTTCGGGTCTGGTTGTGTGTGCATGTGACATGTATGTTTGTAAACTGTACCAACGATACAGGAGAAATAATAGTGTGGGGAAAGTGTTTAAAAAAAATATCTTTGGCTTTAGAAGCTACCTTAAATTGCAACATCTCATCCACCTCTGACCGTTCTCCACTTTCCCAGCTTTCTCATTTAGCCAGCTTCACTTTCTTATTTCAGGCTTTTGTCAGTCGTTCTGACGTTCCACACTGGATTTACACTGGTAAATCCAGTGTGGAACACACCAAAACACACTCCGTGAACTGCCACGGAGTGTGTTTTGGTAGTGGAGTTTTGTTTCTTCTACACACCTCGTATTTGATGGAAATTGCTTAAGATATCAGTGTACTCAATATATGCATTTTCCTTTATTCAATTAATAATAATTATATAACATAGCAACACGCCTGTTTTCCCCGTAAGAGAGCGGTGCACTATTGTAAACCGACATTGTCCCATATAATACGAGGTGAGCCAATTTCTACCTGCCGACTTTAGTTCCGATTTCAGGGCTGCTACTGAAATTACAATAGGTAACTAATACTTTGTTTGTAAGGACCTCACGCTCAGTAGTGTATTGTACCAATGAGGCAGTATTTCTCACTTTTGACGTTATGAGCACTGCTCTTTACTCTTTGATCTCTTTTTTTTAAAGACGTTACCCCTCACTAGGATTAATTTCTGTATCGTAGTTGCGTTTACAAACACATATATTCACATGCATACACAACCAGACCCGACACAACTATCTGTAGATCATACAAATATTTGTCCCGTGCGGAAATCAAACCCGCGACACGTAGCGCAGCAGTCAATCTCTCAATCATTGCTAGTTTACAATATCCGAATTGAGCGCCCTATACAGAATACAGAATCGAATTCGTCATCTGGCGAATTTCCGTCAAAAACGTTCGAAAACCTCAAACATTAAGATTTACATTTTCACAGTTAATTATTCAAGGAGGGCTTAAAACCCGGCCGTTGCATTCACCCTTCTTAATCCTGGCTGAGATTACACCGGTGACAAACATTCTGCTTAGATATGTACGTGAATGTTTTAGTAAGAGGTGTCTGGTTATTATTTTATATTTAAAGGGTGAGAATGTGAGCCTCGTATGAAAGAAGTTTAAAAAAAGCACCCACACAAGCAGTTTTCCTTGCATACAGGACAAATTGGTTGGCGCAGTGGTGGAGCAATCTAAAGTCAAAGTCCAAGTTTTTTTAATTTTAAGTAGGCCTTTTCAGGCACTTTTAAAAATTCGAGACTCTAGGAGCACGGTTCCAAAGGGTCCTATGGAGAAGAGACTGGCAAGAAACTCCATGGATACTCTTGCGTTATGTGTTGCGAGGCCGATTCTCGCACAGAACAAATATCTGTGTGACCTATAGATAGATATTCCGGCAGCCTCATTACAGATGTAGCAATCAGTTCGCGACAGGCGTAGAACGCGCGATAGCCGCTGTCAAACGTTATTTTTTGTGTCATATGTATTGGCTGACAGCTAGGCTGCTGTCGTATGGCTGTCGCGTTGCTGTCACTATTTTAACGAAATTAGGCTTTGGGTCTGGGTGTCTGTGCATGTGAATAGTAGTGTTTATCAAAAGACAAACACGTGTTTGAATATTTTCACTAAAGCTTATAATGGATGGTGATTAAAAAATCTTGCTTTGCATAAAACACAGTACACATCTAAGTCCAGATATCTGTTGCTACTCTTTCCACATGAATAGCTCAGTTAACAGTAAGTTCCGTAAAAATCAATGTCTTATTAAAAAAACATACAATGAACGAACCAACGGATGTGACACGTTAATGCTTTACAAAGTTGTTGATGCCGTTGTTATAGCTTTTATTACGTAGCAACAAAGTCTATAATTAATTGCTGTGAGCACGCCAGATGTTGTTATGGGAGGTGGGATGTGTGCGGTGCAAGAGAAGCGCGTAAAGCGAGCAGAAGATGAATAAAGATAATACTAAGTGCTGCATGAACTTTTAAATCATGCCAGTAATGTCAAGTATGTACTTCTAGTGGTAAGAAATTCGAGCACATTTACAGGCACAGGCACATAATTAAAAAAATATATCCTCATATTTGGTCTTTCAGGTAACACAGACTATTAAAAACTCAGCTACCAGTTTATTATGGCACGCTAAATTATAAAACACTAGCTTCCGCCCGCGGCTTCGCCCGCGTGGTTTACGAACCCGTACATTTTTTCGGGATAAAAAGTAGCCTATGTGCTACACCAGACTATTAATCTATCTCTGTGCCAAATTTCATCCAGATCTTTTCAGTAGTTTTTGCGTGAAAGAGTAACAAACATCCTTCCATCCATCCTCACAAACTTTCACATTTATAATATTAGTAGGAATTAGGATTAATAATCGAATATTGCACCTTCTGTCTATATCACCATGATAATTATACAAGCATTTTAGTAAAAAAACGTTCAAAAGCGTACGTCATGTATAGTGCGAATTTGAAGAGACCTGAAACTCTTCGATGTGGGAACATTACGTACTGGGGTGATAATCAAGTACGGCAGCGGTTTAAGGCGCTGTATGAAGACATATTTTAGGTAATTGAGGGGGGTGAAGAAGGAGCGCATCGCGGCAACGAATAAGGTTCAAAATAGCAATGCGTTTCAGGTTAGTTGAATCGAACGACCACCAAAATAAAAGTAAATTTGCAGTTTTAATTAAATTAAAAAATAAATGCACGGCTCAGTGGCATAATTTTTAGGTATTTCTTTAGTTGATTGAATTCCCTTTATTATTATTACATAAAATATGATAGTTTACGCTCAAAATTTTGAGAATTATGCGACGAAAAATATTTCTCTGTTGTAAAAATAGCTCTGTTTTACGATTTTTTTATCATGATACTATTTTATTTTTATAAAATATTTTTTAATAAGTCTTTCCTTTGAACACTTGACAATACACTGCATTTTTTTCTGGCTTGTAATATGTACCCTCACGCAGAACTGTGCGACAAAAAACTTCGGTTTACGGTGTCCTACGTTTGGGCAGCACCTTAACAAGTTTTCATACCACTAAAATGTTTATATTTTCCCCGCTGTCTCTCAAATCTTTAACCGTATTGGAAAGTATTAAAAACAATGTTGCATACCCCTCCCGAAGCGAGTTTACGACCCCTGCCCCTTTTATAGAGACAACTAATAAACTTGAATCGCCTTGCTACCGGTAAAGTCGCACGTATCAAAACGCCGCAAGCGCATATGTACCACATGCACTTACGATCTTTAGAGTTGAACTACAGAATATGGAGCTCCGATGTTCCGTAATGACTGGCCAGTATGGGATTTTAATGATTTCAAGCTTGTATAGTGGTTTTTTTGTGATATATGTAGGGGTGTTCGATTCCCGTAATTATTATGGAATAATTGCCAGTGTTGTGTTCTGTTTGTAATTGTTGGAGATAATTGGAGCGTACCTATTATTTTTTGTAACTTAACTATATGATGTAATAATGTAGGGAAGGATTGAATATCAAATAATTCATATTGGATTGTTTTTTATTTGAGAAAATTGGTGAGGTTAATTTGTTCCAGTCAACCTTTTATTACCTACTAGCTTCCGCCCGCGGCTTCGCACGCATTGATTACGAACCCGTGCAATTTTTCGGGTCACAAGTGGCGCCATCTAGCGTCCTAAAGCAATTGTGACCGGCGAAAGTGATTATTCTTTCCCTCGGGAACGGTACCTTTTTCTGAATAAAAGGTAACCTATGTCCTTTTCCGTACTTCTGAAAATGTATATGCAAAATTTCATGATGATCGGTTCAGTGGTTTAGGCATGAAAAGGTAACAAACAAACTTACTTTCGCTATTATAATATTAGTTAGGATTACGATTCAGCCTCCTTTACGTAATCTTCTTGTTCTTGAATGCTCTTGTGTCAGTATTTCTTACACAGTTTCGATTAAGAACCTTAATATTTTCAATAGTACAATATTTATAACATACATAATATTATACACAATAGCACTTGTGTCATTCTATTGATTATTTATAAAACTAATTCCTTCAAACCTATAAGAAATTAAATGGTAATAAAAATAGTAACCGACAAATTAGAATCTCCTTTCTAATAAATAAAAAAAGTAATTAGTAAATGAAAGCAATTACAATTAAATGTAAATCAGAGGAATAATTAATAACAAACGTAATTGGCCAAGAATGTAAGCATAGAAATCGTTGATTGATTAATTATCGTCTCAAAAACATATTTCAGTCGCAAACATATTTTTCATAATATGTATCATTTATAAAAAATTAGGACCATTGTTACGTAATACTGAGACTGGAGGTTATTTATCAAACTGTCAAACTTTAGCCATTAATTGGATTGAAGGACAGTAGGTACCGTTATCGGACATCCATCATCCAAGATGACTGAAGACAAATCTGAATTGAAACGATCGGTGTAGGTGTTTCACGATTACAAAATTGAAATTGGAGAATAATTTACAAACCATAGCATGGTATGCTCACCTGTATTACGCGCGGGCACAGCTAGTATATAATATATATGTAAAATTATATTACATAAATATAAAACAGTGCAATAATTTAATGAAGAAAAATTATAATAAAGAAGCAAATATTGAATCGTTAAAGTATTATAATACATTTAATCGATATGAATAAAAATTAATCGCCAAATGTGTTGCTAAGCTCATAACTTCAAGACGGCTGCACCTATTTGGCTAATTATTTTTTTGTTGTGTTTGTAATTGTCAGGACAAGGTTAATATGGAAAAGTTGAAAATATGGATGATATTTGTGTATGAAAATCTCAATAAAAAAATGTGACGTCCAGATTGACAGTTCTGCTGTCACATGAAATGCTCCCCTGCGAAGCCGGGGCGGGTCGCTAGTAATAGATAAAATAAATTAACTACTTGGCAATAATATATTGCCATACCAAATAATAGAAAATATATTGACAGTTAATTTAAAACTACTATTGAATGAAATATTGTACTGCAACCGCATTTAAACACATTAAGCGCTCGTCCTCCTCTCTCCTTCAAACTATGCTGTCTGACAGGGTCCGTAATTGACACTATAACTTAAGCCTACCAACTATTGTAATACATTACGGAATGCAATAAATAATTGAGAATTGAATTGAGAACCCTTTGTAAATTAACTTCGCCATATCACAGAGTGACGGACACAATTTCTAGATTTAATCCTACACTGAAAGATAAATGAATATCTCACTAAATTGACTCAAGGGAACTCTAAATATTCATCACTCTGAATTCTAAATCGAATTTCAGCTGAGTCTAATAATTACAAAGGCTACCTCTATCGGTGGAGCCAAGAAGTTATTATAGGAACAATCTCGGGATCCCGGGAATCCATTAGAGATGGATTTATGGATGCGGTTCAGAGGTGTCAGTAGGTCAAGTCTGTGGGAGGGAATATTTGGAGGCTGTTCTAATTTTGGGTGAAAAGGTAGGTAAGTACTGGTAAGGTATGAATATGATTATAACGTATTGAATACATACATGTTTTCCCCTAAACTGAATACATTTTTATCGTGTGCGGGTGCTAACAATGTCCCAAGAATATATAAAGGGATATTCTCCGACTGAGGTTTCCTTCAGTAAGTCACCTCATAATGCTTTCTGATTTTTCATTCAAATTATATACAAGGCGGATCTATTAGAATTTAAAATCGACCATTATACCAAAAATGCGATTCAAGTTTGTAAGATCATCATCATTATCTCAGCTGAAGGACGTCTACTGCTGGACATAGGCTGCAACCTTCCTAGTGGGTTCCCGCGACCTTCACCAGGTCATCGGTCCACCTTGCGACAGCCTACCCACATTGCGCCTTTCGGTACGCGCTCGACATTCCATTTTACAATATATAACGCAAACTATTTGTCAAAAAAAAAAACACAAATATTTGTGAACATTCTGAGATCTCTGTAACGTTCAAGTATAAGTACACAGATTTATTTTTATATCTCAAGTACTTGATATTTTTTATTTCCGGAGCCTACGCAGGGTGCAATTCAGTTCGTTCACCCATAATTTTATTGTTGAATAATAAAAATACGACCGTCTCATAAAAATGCAGCAATCACCATAAAATTGTTATTATGTATTATGAAAATTATGATTTTGGGTTTATTTATGTAGGGCAAATATAATATACATTTTTAAGACGCGAGATGAAAATATTACATTTGTTAATGAAAGAATTAAATCGGATTGGCGAATGAGTTCTGTTCATACGATTGACGTTCAAAAAGCACTGTTTATGGACTAATTTCAATAAATGCATTTTGAATTTGAATAGGTAGGTTAAAAAGTCCCTATACATAGATTAAATTGATGAAAGCACTAGCTTCTGCCCGCGGCTTCGCCCACGTGGTTTACGAACCTGTACATTTCTCCGAGATAAAAAGCCTATGTGCTATTCCAGACTATAATCTATCTCTGTGCCAAATTTCACCCAGATCCGTTCAGCCGTTCTGGCGCGATTGAGTAACAAATATCCACCCATCCATCCTTACAAACTTTCACATTTATAATATTAGTAGGATAGGAAGTAAGATGATTTGCGATAGTGCTACGATGCTACTTATTCAATTAAAAGTTAAGTGTCATGATATTTGGTTCAGCATAGGCAAGCAAAGGATCATGGTTCAATCATATGCAAGAAAAGTAGTTTTTGTTTCATGTGGCATTTGTTTCTTAATAACCCTTAATAGTCTATATATGTATATAAAAAGATATTGTAACTTACTTTGGTAGCAGCAAATCCTCCTTTACTTTTTATTTCGTTAAATTTTACTTTACTAGATACACCTGCCGTATTTTTGTTGACTCCGGCGAAAGTATAAATACGCTGGTATCATTATAAATACCTGGATCGGTGTTTATTTTCGTAGGCTCAGCGATAATTGAGTTTCTTCGAGGAGAAGCTTCGCCTGAATTTAAAATTAACAATTCTTACCAATTGGGTAACCGCTGCGCTGAATAAATAGATGTAGAAAATACTGGAAGTGATAGCCCCTCTTTTATAATATTTTGGGTTAAAAAAAAAGCTCGATTGTATTTGCTGTTAAATTATACCAAATAAAGTAGATAAGAAAGAATTTCTGCATTTCTTCATTTTTCTTCAGGACAATCACATTGTATACTTCCGAAACTACAGTTTCTCTTCCTTTTCCTAGTCTGCTTTCGTCTTCCAAATATCGGCTGTGTTAAGCTTATTAAACGCACACTATTTTTTTACTCCTATTTAAAAACTTTGCCCTATACCCATACCCTGAACAACTGTCTGTAGATCATATAAATATTTGTTCCGTGTGCCGCGACACCTAGTCTGTAACCTGTCGATCTCTCAACCACTGCGCCAACCGAACCGTTAAATGATACATACCTATTATAATTCCGATACCTCTCTACGATAACTCCGGAAACCTCTATGACAGATATTTAATTCTTCTAGCCTCTTCTATTCTATTTACATCGGTAAACGCATAAAATATCGAGGTGTTATCAGCGGGCCCCAGGTGGGGGCGGTTAATTTACCTGCCACCTGATTTCCGAGTAATTAAAGATGGGATTTTGAGGAGCCACCTATTTGTTTCTGGCCTTTGAGAACTTTGGATATCGAAACTCCTTATTACAAGAACTTGCTGATTGAAATGGAACTTGGGGTTTAAGGATAACCATGTTTAGATGGGATTTATTATATTATTACTTCAGCGTTCTTCTTCATCAGTCGAGTCGAGCAATGGAAATCGCTCTTGCCGTAATGGAAAGATTAGTCAGTTAGCAATGGAGGGCTCGCCCAGGTCGCGCCAGACGATTTCACGTTTCAACACTCGTGGAGACTGGTTTAGCTAAGTTTAGCGTTCAAATTGACAGGAAAAAAATATGTATGTAAATATGTAAGCTGTTCTGTGTGGTTCTCGGTTAAGATTAGGACGTTTTTTCCGTAATTTTTTCTTTCTAGTTTCGTAAGAGTAGAATTGTAGGGAGGAATCTATTAAAGAAGCAGTGTCCTTCAGTGTGCTCTCAACAATGATAAAATTTACATGGTAGTAGTAGCTACGAGTAATACACAGTAGTTCAGTTGGTAAAAACGATCGCATAGTTCACCAGGGGACGCAAGTTCAAGTCACGCGTGTCTATCATTATTCAAATTTTCTCTCTTTACTACTAATCTCATTATTAACGTCGGGGTATTAAAAACGGGATATTAACCGCCAGGAATTCATCAGCAATACATTAATGAATCTTATTGTGTCCTAGAAATGCAATTATTACATAGCATATTGTGTCTGTATATTAATTTTGCTCAGTAGGTGGTCAAGCCAGTCGCGGCGGCCGTGGCCTTGTTGCGGTTGTCTAGAACATATCATATACTAGATATGTATTTATTGTACATAGGTTATTTGATCATTATTGTCTGCCATATCGCCAGTATGTATTTTAATGACTTTGTTTTGTTTGCATGAGGTAACTACATGAAAACTCCTCATAATAACTCTGAAGTTAAGATCATAAATATGGCATTTCACATGACTTTCTTATTGCCTGCGTGAGTGGTCCTCTATCACATGGGACTTAATTACGGCATTGGGGAAACGTGGTTGTCAGTCATCAAAAAGACGTGTATACTTAATGAAATTCAAAAGCGATTTTTAAAGGAAATAGCGATTGAAATCTTGACCAATTTTACACATAGTATCTGCTGATATTTTATAATTTTAACCGACAGTTTTCCAAGAATAAGCGTTTGAATTTTATATACATATTTTTGATGCTGACACATCACAGTATTTTTTTTTGTAGTCTATAAGATGAATATCATAGAACAGTAGATCATTTAACTACTTTTTAAAGAATTTATATATTTCACCAGACAACATTAAAATCAAGATGAAACTAGAATTAATACCAATCCAATTAGTGAAATCATTGACGACGCGATAATTGTTCGAGTTGGCGAGTCGCCAACCATCATGTTGTACAAGATTCGATTCCGACACGACAACCGTCCATTGTTCCAACCGTCCAGAAGATATATGAGGCGCACATTTGACGTAACATGTGGAAGATTACTGTTAATGATGTTTGATAAGCTGTCGCTATGTTTGGTGGCGGTTCTTAGAAGTACGTCCAGTAGTCGATTGTAATATGTTGATTTAATGCGAAGATTGATGTAGTCCTTGTGTTGCTTTTTACAATTTTTCAATAATGCTGTTTGTTCAGTTTATGCCAAGCTGAATCGTTTATAGAGAAATCCTTAAAATCTTACTTGAATATCTAGATTTCTGGTTAGGTTAGAATATAGGAGCTTCGTAGCTCATTAATTTCAAAACCATATTTTTGGTCCTTTTACCTACTTAGCTTATTCAATGTCGATGGCAAGAAAGGTCTCTAGTTCAAAGTAAAAATCATGCAGTTTTATATTGCTCTCCATATTACCATCTTTCACATCTTGTCAGCGCTTAAAGCGCTTAAAAGGTATTTCTTAAACTAAATCCAAAACCGCACCGTTTGCGCCAAATTTAAACCATTACACAAAGCCAGAAACAAAATAAATACAGTGCAAATTTCACAAGTTATATCTCTGCAACTTAACTTAGACTTCTTCAAAGCCTCAGCAATGTTGGCAGATTTCCAGAAATGCATACTTGTGCAAGTTGGGACCTATGTTTCAATAGTTCTGGCTTTATCGACTTTGAGAATAAAAGCGGCTATTTAAAATAGTATTGAAAATATCAAGAACTGAAACTGTGGGTGACGTTCGTTTTTAGGTGGGATTTGTTTGTGGATTAATGTTCCTTTACAGTTAATAGATTCTTTATTCTTGAATACAACGTATTTCATAGAGCATCTATTTGTAAAACTGATTGCTTTTGTGTTTGTCTTTACGTTACAATACGTATTACTTTTGCTCACGGCTCCGATAGCGCGGTCATTTCGATCTGGTCCTGATATATTTAATACTTTTGTTCGAGACTGAAAGTACCACGAGAGTTAAATTGGAATCTTTCAACTTATTACGGCGTGATGCGAGTACAAACAGACATACAGACTCCACCGGGAACTGCTTATGTACGAATGTTAAAGTTGTAAAAACATAATATGGTAGCATCTGTAGCTGAACATTGTGATATTTCATATTCAGTTCCTCGTAAAACTAGGGAGTTCTTTTAAGAAATAGCCGAGAAAATGCTAGGGTAGAAAACCGTATTCCTAACTACCTCAAGGTAAGGTTTACTACCCGCAAGTTTACATAAACGTAAGCACCCACATCTTCCCTACCTTAAATAAATAATTTATTCATACACATCCAGTCTGAAATTTCAAATAAGACAAGCTAAAACTTGTTCTAGGTCACTATAAAAGTTTAAGGTTTCCTTCGGCTGTGCGCTGAAATTTTCAGGAGTTTCAGTTGGCCCGGAGCCAGGTGGAGCGACTTCTCACATGTTTATTATGTGTATGTATATCGTGTTTTTGTTCGACTTTCTGAAGACATGTTTATGAATTCAGGCTAGTTTTTCAAGTGGACTGACCGAGGGTCTTGTATCATAGGGTTTTATAGTGAAAGTTGTTAAAGATACGGAAGAGTAGTGGTTAAATGAAAAGAGGAAAACAGATCAGGATTACTAAATATAATTTAAATATCAATTTTTATCCCAGGATTTCAGTTATTTAAAAATATAAATAATATAAAAGAAATATATAAATAATTATAAAAGATTATTTTTACATATTTTTTTTTATTAGATATTTATTCCATAAAATAAAAGATACATTTTTAAATACTCCGTTCTAAACACAAACAAGCAACTGAGAGATTAATGGGATATCTGCATCTCATTATTATTATTAAATATTCTAGGTTCACTGATACCATTTTACCTTGATTAAAAATGTGTATACAGGAAGAAGAAGGAAACAAATATCTATTTTCTTTCATCAAATAAAATTACAAAACCGTTTTCGAATCAAATCCAAATGTTCAATTAAAAACTTGAACTTCCTTGTCAAAGTTTGATGGCTTAAAATTCGTGGTGTACGAACGTACCCTGAATTATATATGGCGATAAAACGCGCCTTACAAATAGCAACGAAGTTTCTTAGTGCCGCCCCCTTGCATATGTTAGTGGGTACGTATTCTGGTGGATTTCGATAAAAACTGGTCCTTTTTTCCGCGTTTTTGGAGATGATGGGGTTAATAGAAACAGAATGGTTAAATGACGTGATTACTGAATAGATTTCGATTTTATTAGAACCGATTACTTACTAAGATTTAAGCAACCTTTGAGGAACGACAGTTTTTGAAGGACATCGTATCGTAATATTCGTTAAATTCTCATGATTAGTTTTACTTACTGTACTTATAGTATTGGGGAGGAAGGACCACACATCACCTGGCAAAATTATATTAAAATAATTAGCCCACAAAACTGTGTATAGCATGCACCCTTCCTATTTTGCCAAACATGTCGCAGACTCATAGAATAACGACTTAAAGTAAACCTTTACGGCAGGTGTATTGAAACCGCTCTCAAATGACATTATCCTACTTCCCCCAGCGCATACGTGATGCTTGAGGTTACCTCTTAATGGGTTTCCAACGTACTATTTCGCGTTTTGGTAAGCGTTTTACTGTTTAGAGAATTTTAGTTCGGCTATACTGTTTAATAATGTTATGGAGATGTTAAGTGTATTATGTTGAATCAAATATATTATCGCGTATGAGGAAGGCGCTGTTTGTGTATGCGAGAAAAGTAGAGGTTTCTCAGTTTTTTTTTTCTAAAAATTTTATTTATTACTTATGTTGTGGAGACCTTAGTAAAATGTGTGTGATACCAAACAAAGTTCCAAGTGTACATCTAATATATTGTATTATATTTAACTTTTCTGCCTTTATAACACCGCTTCTGGCCAGTGGCGTCCCTTCTCTCCCCTTTTTTCAGTCTTTTCTCCCTCCATTCTTTTCCTTTTTAAGATGTAATACATAACTTTAATTTATAAGGAAGACATCCAGTTAATTCCTTAGTACCCACGTTTAAATTAATGATTCGATAGATTTTTACACACCTTACTCATACCGATAAAGAAAATATTAGTATCTTCACTTAACACAAATATGCGATTAAAAAGAAGGAAGTTTAATTACCAATGAATCGCGCACACCTAATTCCCGTCGAGAACGAATAATTTATCCTCAGTGTCCCATCCCTAATGGAATATTCAAGTTGTAGGGCTATCACTAAAATTACGAAGACAATGGATAAAAGAATGTCTCTTTTTCTCCCGTAAAATGTTTGTGACAACTTTTTGATTAATCTGCAGAACGTTACATACAAATGAATTTATTGTTATATCTGTGGTGACGGAAATGAATGGTATGATGCAGGAAGAATAAGGTGCTATGTGCTTTGAGGAAAAATTTAGGTAATATTTTTTGTTGATTTTTATTTTGAAGATTTTTGGAGTAGGTTAGGAAAGCTTTTCTATTGCGGTCCACAGAGATAAACTAGTATGTTTACCTACAAAAAAAACTAGATAGACAGAGAAAAACTGAAGGACACGTTTTACTATAGTCACCCAAAATAAATTATCTACTTTACATACGTGTTTGTAGTTTTATATCGTTTTTATTCGCGTGCAAAGCGCGTCCTGGAACACGCTTTCTCAGTAAAACGAAGGTGTAGATTCTATTTATAGTGGTTAATCCCATGCCAGCGTAGTACGCAGCTTATACGTGTAACGTAGAGTATCAACTTTATGTACTGGTGGTCCTTTAGATCAACACATTGGCTGAAAGGACCAATATTTTTATCAAGTAAAATATTATTCTTTGTTACAAAATGTGTTTTGTATCATTTGAATATTACACCATATTTTTTATAACCTTGTGCAAATATGTTAGGAGTAGCTAACAGTGTAACTAGATGCAGGTACATAATTACAACGAGTTGGTAGATAAGTACAATACATCAAGAAGCCAAATAAATATACCATATTAAATTAAAGGACTAAGGCTTTACCCTTCTCAATCTGAGAAGAGGCACTTGCCCAGCAGTGTGATAGTAATGGGCTGTATTTATTATTATTTTATGGTATATATTTCTATTAAATAAAAAATAAAACTTCAATTCTACATAATAAAATCTCAACTACGAGTAATTCACAGATATTTAGGAACCTCGCGAAATATCCTACATTTTCTGCAAACGTGGTGACCCTACTCCCATTGCGACCTGACGTCAAACCGTAATACCTTAATAAGAAAGTTTGTGGCCACCTTTTCTATACCAAGTGAGACATAAAAAAGTTTAAATAGCATTCTTGTGTTCGGTAGGGAGCGCAGTCATCAAGACTCTGATTTACATTACATTTTATGATTTTGGTGGAAGCACAAATTTTGCAGTTAATTACGGACTGAAGTAGGGTAGGCAATATAACTGAAAGTAGCATGAGAAAGAAATGAAAAGATTTTTCAGACTGTTTTTAGTTGTCCTTCTTTTTAATTTAGTCTTTGAATTTTTATTTTAAGTCTAGGTTATTCTTGAGGGCCAAAGAGTATTACTGTAACGCTCTTAATACGTTCAACCCGTAAATTGAATCCTGAAATACTTAAATAAATTAAATTTTAAATTAAAACAACATTGCTATGTTTACGCTAAAACATTCTAGAACATCCCAATAACACTGCATCTGACGAGTCGAATCCAGGACTCATGCTCAGCAGTCGCCAATGCGACCACTATTCCAATAAAATATTTAACAAACTATTTATCGTTTTTTTTTTCAATCCACCAACTATCAAATCCATCTTCATTAAAACCTATTGTTTTCCAATCCGATATTACTAATCAAAAGTCCAACTTTCAGCCCGAACAGTCAAAGCTACGTTTTAGCCGCCCAATCAGCAATAACCTTCCTCCCTCCCCCCTTTCTCCCCCCTAGCCGCCACAACTGATTGAAATTCCATTATTATCCATCCCTGTGGTAATAGTAAATCTTTATAACTCAGGATTTTTCCTATCGGCCTTTGAGTTTCCCGCCCTTTGTAGTTGGGGATTTGCTTGGATTAAATGAATGGTGGATAGGAATACACCTCTTTGATGTATAGTGTTTGTAGATGTGAAGATGTGTTTAGGTGTCAGACTGGGTTGGGCATGTTAATGAATTTTTATTAGTTTGATCTTTTATCTTACTTTGTGTTATAAAATGAGCAACATTTTTTTGGGTTTAAGGTTCTTAGTTAGTCTGAAATTCAGTAATTTGACGACTTTGCACCGTTTTGAAAGACATTTTGCAATGTATAATTTTCTAGGGTATTCGGACTTCGTCTTATAGTATACACACGTTTAACTAAACCTTGTTTAAGATAACTAAGTAATAATTCCAAGAAGTCCGTATATTAGCAATGACTCACGCTTAAAAATCGTAATCGTCAATAAGTTGAAAAAAAAAAGCGTAATTCCGTAGTACTGTCCATATCAATTGAGTCTTGGTATTTCACCGATACTGACGTAATGTATAAATAGTGGAATGCGTGATATTTGCGGCTTGCCTGCACGATACATGAAAGTGTTCACTACAAAGAGACACTCCCGATACTGCGTTACAGGTATTTTTACAGACTATTTATTGGAAATTGTCTTATAAAAATGTACGGGTTGTTAAGAATAGGGCAAGAATACTTTTTTGTTTATTTTCACTTATAAGAGCTTTGAACAGGTTTGCTATGGTGTTTTTCGGTGTTAAGATTTCTACACTAGGTGTTTGCGGGTCGATTCCCGGACTAAACAAATATTTGAATAGCTTATTGATATTTGTTCCGGGTCCGAGTGTGTTTTGGGAGATGTATGTTTGTAAACAGTACTCTCGATACAGCAGACATTTTGGTGTTAAAAAAAGCTTACTTGGTTTCGGTTTTCGTGTTTTTAAATGTATTCAACTTGGAAGTGCAATATGTGGTTTATATGGATACAAAGTTTGGCGCTCGTATTGGATGATATTGGCATCAAGTAAATGTTTTTTATGCCAGTTTTCAGTGCTGTACCAACATCAAAAACTGTTCCAATGACATCATACAGTTTTTATGTAGATAGTCTTTTGTTTTTTATTCACGGTAGAAAGTAAAAAAAAAAGTACATACCTGAGATTATAAACAAATGTGAAAACCTAACCTATTTCTAAAGATTGTAATAAAATTTCAAAGAGTAATCGTGTCATGAAACTTGACATGGATACAATGAATAGAAGTTCTCGTGATAATGAGCGAACGATCTTTCCTTTCAACGAAGCGGACTGGTAATCGCTAGGAAAATGGTGAAATGGAGATGAATAGTGCAGAAGTAAGCAGACACAGTTTAGTATTCTATTGCGCGGAAATTTTAAAGGAGCGAGGCAAAGCCATGTCCTGTTGAAAAAGAAAAACAAGTCCATCATTTTCATAATTTTAGGACTATAAAAGATACTTTGTGAAATGCATGTAGAGCTTGGTTCTTTGGAGGGCGATAAGCGGATGAAATAGCGGATTACAGGATTTATTTAAACAACTATTTAGGAAGAACTTATTGTGACTAATTATTAATTACAACTTTGAAAGTTATCTATAACCGTTTTAACAAAATAATATTAAAAATATTTGCCCTTATTTTTCGAAATAATTGTATGCTATCGTTATCAATTTGATGATTTTAGTGGAGAAGTCGATAATGCTGTGAAATATGTCTTAAATACCTGTTAATATATCTATTGTAATGGAGTACTTAATTATTCTGTAGCTGAAAAAAATCACGAATAATGTTTTTTTTTTAAACATTCCCCAATTTCTCTACTACTAAATCGCTTTCTATACCACCAAAGCCTAACATGCATAAATTTTGCGCTGAAAATACACCCAGGGAGATGTCTCAACTATTTACCTTACGGAATCTGTCCGTCGAAAATAAAAATGAGGCGGAATATTTTAAATTTAAAAAAGACACCGTCGAAGTTTTAAGGGCAGTCGTTTTGTTGGAAATTTTAAAATCATCTGGCTTCTAGAGGAAAATAGGGTTGACAGACAGATGATTCTTGATGTGTTCGGCGTTTTAGGTTCTAGCCGTTTTATTGTTACACGTTTGTGTGGGGTTCCTTTGAGGTTTCGTAATAGGTGAACAAGCAAATCTGACAGGAAGAGACATCGACTTTCACCATACAATCCGATGTATTGATAATTTCATCGGTCAACATAATTCATATTTACCCCAAATTTTAATTACACATTATTGTATATTCTCCTTATTATCGTTAATTATGGAAATCTTTTGAATATCTCTCCGAAGTTTTATATTTGCATCTATGTGAAAGTGGTAGCCCTATGCAGAGTCCATCAGCAAATGAGGCTGCAATGTATATCGTCCTTTTTGAGATTGATCTCATTACTAGTACATTCTTTTAAATTATTTTATTATTGAAACCGTTCAATGGATTTTATACGTCGTCATGGGTAGAGTAAGAGGTGATCAAATCGATTATATTGAGCAGAGAGAATAATCAAAAATTATTTATTTGATTTATATTTTCTTGTACACTGATGTAACATAGCGGGGATTTAATATCACTCCTTACTAGTATAATCTCATATAAATATAGATAGAATAGCATCACGCCTCTCTTCCCTAAAGGGTTAAACAGAAGTACAATTGTACACCCACATTTAACCGATGCTGTTATTAAGTCCCATGTGTAAGGGAGCGAGCGATAGGATTAATTTGTTTCTCTACATTTTTCATAAAAATGTATTAATTTATTCGAAAAATATCACATTTGCCCATCGCTCATACAATATCAATTTACTTTTTTCCCTCACCTCGGTGCGAGCTCGAATAAAATTGATAATGTTACATTTTCCGATAAACTCGTCAGTTATTCAACATCAATCAATTAGTACACCTGGAAAAAGCCGTATCTTTTTCATGGAATGAGCTATAAAATAAAATATTTTTCATATGGAAAATGTGAATCAATATTTATTAGTATGCTGTTATTCCTGGCGGCAATGTTGCAGTAACTGTACCGTTATTTCATATATTATTTCAGTTTTTAACCTAATGTAGCAAAGCATTTTTAAGTAAAAGTCTGTTTTTCGGGCTACTAATATTCAGTTTAAGGTTTGCATAAACAATTCTTAAGTACCTGTATATAGTCTACATGAATAAAAACATATCTTATTTCTTGTATAACTTAAAGCCGTTCCTAGAATCCAGAGAAATAGTTCTTTCCAGTCTTCAAAACAGGAAGAAATAAGGTGCCTAATTATTAGCCAGGGGCACACAACGCGCCAAATTCACTTACCTACCCCTAAAGATCGAAATAAATGCGTAACTACCAAAATTCACGCGTAGAAGTACTTCGCTTAAAGAATACATTTACATAAATACATTAAATCATTCTCACCGCGCTATCGCCTTCTTTCATCATAGAATACATTTTGTGAATATAAATTTTAGATTTTCAACCTCATTAACTCTTATCGGCGATTTAAAAAGGTCCTCTTTGTCCCCCGGGCTATGGAATCATCCCCTATTGTGAGACTGTGCCCAAACTGGGATGAAAGTAATTCACCATGATTTGAAATAGGAAAATACTTTTTAAAACCAGACTGATTTAACTGAGTGAATCGGAGTGTATTCTTCGATTTTGATTGGGCGGAGGTAATTTTTGGCGAGTTTCGATGTTTTCCGCGTTTACGAATGGAGTTGTCAGTTGCGTTTTGTTGTGTGATTATTCTTGTATTTTGATTGATTTTCGTGTTTTTGGTGTGTATTATTAAGGTGGATAGGTTGGTAAGATAAGTTAGTGTCTATTATATCGTTTAACAGGCGGAAAATAAGTTAGAATAGTTGATCTAAATAATGAAGTTTATTGAACAAGATTTTTCTACATATTATAACGTTAAAATCGCTATCACCCATCACCAAATACAGCTTAAATTCTAAAGTTACTAATCTTTTTATGTTGCTTAAGAACAAGGTGCTTCCATCCCATCAAATAAAGTCATAAAATTTACATTTAATTACAAACCGAAAAATTTAAGCTTATTTTAATATCAAAATCCCTGCGCTTTAGCTACAGAAGGTGCACAAAACCAAATCGATCTTCAATCTTGGTGCCTACCCAATACATCAAATGCCACGAACTTATATTTTCAGCGCTTGGAATAAAATTCACTCTTATTTGAACCATATAGGGTCTAAAATATTTTTAGGTGATAGAAAATAAAAATTTGCAAAATATATCGAAGAAAAGTAGATCTTTGTTGGCAGGTGTATAAAAAATGGTAGGCTGAAACAGCCTGTCGAACGTAAGTAAAATGAGTTCGTGGAGAAAATGATTTTTCAGCATTAAAATGTCCTCCAATTTTGATTTTCTGTACGCTGTGTGTACAGCTTACAGAGATCTGTTTCAAGAAAAGAATATAACTGTTTTTATTTCAAATAAACATGCATTTTTAAAACGTTAATAGGAATCTCGTTGCACGCCTCCAAAAAATTGATCTTATGGAGAAAGCAGGAAACGTCATGGATACTCTTTTAAAATCTTAAATCTCTTTCATCAATCTTGCTATGTACATGATTCCGAATAAAGTAATATTTGCCCTGTGAGGGAATCAAACCGCCAATCCGTAGCGCAGAAACCTAATCGCTAAGCCACTGCGCCGATCTCTTACGTTCGAATATTAATTAACTTCTACTCTAAGTTTAATAGTGCCTTCTCTGTTATTCTCGAGGTTTAATTGGTTAGTTTGTTTGTGTCTATATAAATAAAGCGAGGTTTAAGTACTGCGAGACTAATTGCGAGTAAACAATTCTGTTTATTATTTATCTTGAGACTAGTTAAGTTTTTAAAACTCCAGTTACTTGTTTGTTTTTTCTCGCTTATCCGATGGTTCGATAATTTCGCGTAAACCGTAAATGTACTAACAAATGTTAACTTTCCGCAATTTGGAGTTAATTTATCGAAGAAGATAATATCTATCTATCTGTTTTTGATCCCAAATTCCATTCTTTACTACCCATTACACAAGTGTACAATCAAACATATATTTAAATATTTGTATGGCTTATAGACAGTACCTCTGTATCTACGATTTTGCCTGGACTTTGAAATAGACCGTGACCCCTGAGTTTGTTTCTGCGTTTCTTCTCAGTAGAAGAAACTGAGAAAAGGTAGTCATAGGAAATGCCGGCGCCATCTAGCATATAAAAAATGACCTTTAAAAGTGATTAAAAAATAATAGTTACAAAAAATAAATATATCAAATCAAAATATAGCACAAATGTTTTGACGTATGATATCGTAAGCGTATCATTAACGTGAATTTTGAATTGATAATACCCGTTTCGTATGATTTTTTTTAATTGGAGACATGTATAGATTATAATTATTATAGGACAGATATTAACGATATGGTTACGATTCTATTCGTTAAAATGTTCTTCTAATATTGTACGCCTACTGTTGTCATATTTTTAGACTGTATTAATGATATAGGAGAATCTTTTCAACCTCATAATCTGTCCATAATTTACTGCCGTAGTTCAATAAGCCTGATTTTAAGTATCTTTACCTATCGATGTCTTTTAAATTTCAAGAGGATAATGGTAGCGTGGCAGTTATCCATCATCGCGTGCAAGCTGTTCGTATTAAATGAGGAAACGAGTGGTTCAGTTGCTGCACTTAACTAACAAATGAGGGATTGTCAACTGTCACGAATGTCCGAAGATTTTATGTAGACTCATTATTGTGTAATCCAATCCATTGTGGTTGAAACTTTATGTCAAAGACATAGCATTTGATACTTTATATAGCATTACACCTGTATATCTTGGAGCGTTAGATTGCAATCAACTGGACGCGATCTTAACTTCCAGGCAGCTACCAAGAATTGTCTAATTATAGAAGCAATAATAATATTTAAAATGACTGACGTTTATAGTAAAGCCGACCGTTTGTTTATCAGCGCAAAAAATATTGTTGAACTGTTATTTTTTATTTCTATCTTTTCGATAAAAAATGGCATTTACACATGTTAAACTCACACATATCTTCGTAACATTTAT
Organism: Shargacucullia verbasci; assembly: GCA_947562105.1. Lineage (NCBI taxonomy): Eukaryota > Metazoa > Arthropoda > Insecta > Lepidoptera > Noctuidae > Shargacucullia > Shargacucullia verbasci. Next base: position 12,551,832 of record OX387294.1, on the reverse strand, counting down.
TGTCTAAAAGAATAACACAAGCCCTCTAAAAGAATAGCAAAATGTACCCATGGCGTTCACCGCGCGCCGTGGTAAATTAATCCCCAACTTCCCCTCTTTGGGTATTAACCATTCATACCTCCGCAATTTCATTATTTCTCCCAAACGAGTAAGCTATTTCTATTATTTTTTGTTCCCCCTTTTTCGCGCGAAGCTACGACTATTTTCGTCGACTGAATAGTTGCAATTTGGTGTGAATGCGGCTCGCAGTAAGAATTTTTCTGTTGATGTCAAGTGCACAGTGGGAAAAGTAGTTTTAGTTTTAAATGGTTGTGTAAATTAGGAAGTGTTTGCGACTCAAAAGAATGTTTCCGAATGCAGCTTTTAATTAAGTAGTGTAAACGGTTTTCTGGAAGCAGATTTTATAAGGTTTTTTGGATGAAGAATTAAAGGAAAGAGGTCGTTTATTGTGTATCCATACTTTCTGTCTACTATTGTAATAAGTTAAGTAGATACACACAGTATACTTATGAGTAAACATCCAGCAAGCCTTCCTAAATTACTTTGCGAAGTCTAAAGTAATTATTAGGAAGTATAACTGCTCATTTAATATTATTCTCACTTAACAGAGGCACAGTCAGAATCAAAAATATGTATGCACGTAGAGAAATTGAAACGCTTATTTTTGGAAAACTAAATGACTATGTATTTTTGTATAATATATATATCCGCAGATACTATGTGTAAAATTGGTCAAGATTTCAATAACTGTTTCTCCTAAAAATCGCTTTAGAATTTAATTAAGTATATAAGTACATCTGTACTGTATTTTACATATATTATTCTTTACTCATGTCAATAATCTTGTGACGAATTTTACTTTTCTCGACATTTTGAGCACTTCGTCTGTCGCTCCATATGTTGGACATACATTACCATCTCACCATGAATAACACTTACATACATAAATATAAAAATACTTACATTTATCCCCGGTCTACCCTCACGGTTGCTTATATTTTTATTTTACACGCAAAAGATCCAAAACCAATCGGCATTTCTCCCCTATGTCTATCCCCTTATTCCGTGTCATTGTTATTCTTTTATTCCGATACGGAATTGGGATTATTACCATATGTTTGTTTGTGTAATTGAATGGTCATACGTATTGAAAATTATTTTCCTAAACGGCTTTAACCATCGCTCAAGCTATTGTGATAAAAAATCCGACTTGTAGAGCATAATTTTAATAATGCACAAATATGATTGATTTCAATTTTACTACTGACTATTTTTTTGTTCTAACCCAGAATATTGCAGAAGTAAATGTGTCGTATCGTTGCCTCATCACGACTAAATCATAGAACCGATCATAATGAAGTTTTATTAAGAGGTAACTTGGGACTTTGAGAGAAGGCCATAAAGTTTCTTCGTCGCTGCGCCTGCCAAGTTCCATATGAGCATTTTTTAACGAAAAAAATTCTCTCTTTTTAAGTAGTTTTTATAATTTAATACAATTTTATAGAGTTTTGTATCTAATAAATGTCTTCAATACTGCATTGTCGGTTTTTTTATTTAATGTATTGATTCAATAATAATTAGATTTTTGTTGTTTCCCGAAACCTATCAAAAATCACAAATGGAACTTGGGAGGCGCAGCGACGATTTTTATTATTGCAGCTAAACACTACACAACGCGGGCATTAGCTAGTGTCTAATATTTTAAATTGATCGAATTGTATTGTATTTTTATTTGCTGCTCCAAACTTTAAATTAGTTTGTTAAGCCCTCCTCGCAAGGTTGAAAAAGCTCTAAAATACACCAGACTACACCGGATTAGAGGAACTTTCGAAACCAACACACATCATCCTATCGATTTAAACTTAGTTATAAATTTAATTAAAATGAACTTAGCCATGTTTTCTCCTTCAGCAAATAGAGTGGGAATGTAAATAATTCTTAATGAAAACGAAGGATCATATTCTATACGTGTGCCCCTGAGCTATGTCTGCGGTCTGAGTTTCCAGTTCGGAAACTGATGTACGTGTAACATACTTAAGAGATAGTTTACTCTTTGCATACGTGGCGTGGCTCACGCACACATACGCACTCCTTGTATGCACGGCATCCAACGGAAGACATTCGCAAGATCATTTGTGTCTGGTTTCTACATATATCAGAGAGAAATAAATTATTTTGTCGAACTAATAATTAAAATAATTGATTTAAAGCCTGCAGATCCTGTTAACTGATGAAACACTATTTTCTTATTGCCATATCTGTCGTGGGTAAAGGATTTTGAATTATGAAAGGTTCAAATATCCTAAAAATATAATTATGTTAGTTTGAACTAATAACATAGAAATATATAGGAACCCTTAATTAAATTTATCTATAAGCGAGACTTGTGAGACTACGTGTATGTGTGCGTGCTCTACACGAGGACTGTAGGAAGTTAGGTTTCTGTTCATGTATTCCGCAGCCGGTTTCTTGTTCGAAAACTGCGGTTAATGTGTCTGCAATTTCGTTATGAAATACTTTTGGTAAGCTTTTGTTCGTGTAAAGTTGTAAGCGGTGCTATAATTTTGATGTTGTGTACCTACTTGCGTTTTAGAGCTTTGGTTTGGTAAAGTATTCGGAAAGTAGCTACCAGTCCTACTAATCCTATCCTACTAATATTATAAATGTGAAAGTTTGTGAGGATGGATGGATGGATGGATATTTGTTGCTCAATCACGCCAGAACGGCTGAACGGATCTGGATGAAATTTGGCACAGAGATAGATTATAGTCTGGAATAGCACATAGGCTTCTTTTATCTCGGGAAAATGTGCGGATTCGTAAACCACGCGGGCGAAGCCGCGGGTGGAAGCTAGTAGTCTATATTTCGGCAAGATGCAGCAAACAAAAAATGCCGCATTTTAATTTTATGTAGCTGTTATATCTCTTGTTTTAAATGCTATTTTGAGGTATATAAAAAGTACAGGGAAATCAATGAAAGATCATACGCGTTTAACTAATTAACATAGATAGCTCTTATAAAATTGAGAAAACGTTAATATTGTTGAATTCAATTAAACACATAACCCGTCAAGTTTTATATTTGTTTTCTTCCTTTCTTTCCCTTATTTCCCTCTTCCTTCTTTCTTTCCCTTTTTGCTTCTCGGTGTCAGGCGGCGCCTGCGTCTTAATGAGTCTGTTTTTGCGTCTCAATAAAACTTAAAATGGGTAATATTGAACAGTTATCGTTTCTGACAGAAATGTAAACATGTTCTATAGATTAAAGCTTTAGTAGTGCTAATTAAATAAATTCAACCCATTACTGTCCCACTGCTGGGCAAGGGTCTCTTCTCAGAACGAGAAGGGTTAGGCCTTAGTCCACCACGCTGGCCCGGTGCGGATTAGAGGACTACACACACCGTCAAGAACTTTATGGAGCCCTCTCAGGTGTGCAGGTTTCCTCACGATGTTTTCCTTCACCGTACACGCAAATGATAATCAAACTCTGTAATTATTTATTTATTAATGCTAATAATAATATAAAAAGCTATACTGTCCATAAGTAATAACTGTTGCTCAGCTTCGAAAATAACTCTATTAAGATATTATAATAACTTGCTATCGGAAATCTATTTGCCAAGCTTGGTGTGTATGACAATATTCTGTCTCAATCGATCATTAAAACTGTATGGCTGTCTTACTTTTATAAAAATATCAGCCACCCGCCCCGGCATCGCACGAGTAGCACTAATTATCTATAGCCAGATAATTTGTAGGAAACATATGACACAAAATTGCCAAACAACAAAAAAAAAAATGTTGATCCGATCGCTACCAAACTTCACAAGATCACCCGCTGGGCTAATCTGAAGTCCTTAAAATTTCATTAAAATCGCTCCAGCCGTCTTGGAATCTATAGGGAACATACACACACAGGCTTAATACTCAAAGATAGCAGATAGATAATAAATAAATCTCACGTTACACACAACAAGTTTTATAAAGTAAATGTATTGTTTTGATCTCAGCCGCCAATCTTACAAAGTAAAGCTTATGTAAATAAATGTGAAACAAAAAAACCTTTAAGTAACTTTTACTTGGATTGCTTTTTGTAACGGAGTTGTGATGCGGGACATCAAACAAAAGTATTACATCTTCATAAAGTATTGAACAAGTACCATCTGTCATTATTTGGGGTTCCGTAGCAGTAAACATATTTTGTTGAAAATTCTCTTAAGCTTGAAGAAAGAGTTCAAAGGAAGATTTCATTGTGTAGTGTCATTCCTCCAATCAATACTATCCTATCCTACTAATATTATAAATGTGAAAGTTTGTGAGGATGGATGGATGGATGGATCTTTGTTACTCTTTCACGCCCAAACGGCTGAACGGATCTGGATAAAATTTGGCACAGAGATAGATTATAGTCTGGAATAGCACATAGGCATACTTTTTATCCCGAAAAAATATATGGGTTCGTGAACCACGCGGGCGAAGCCGCGCGCGGAATCTAGTATACTATAATACTATCGATATCCAAAGTTTATTTAGTATTGCGACTAAAACTTCAAAAGCCACACAAAACATACACAATAAAAGTATTACTTGCCCAATAAATGACATAAAGCTAAAATAAATACTCGTTCAGAAGCGAAAGTATAATCCAAATTGGCAAAACTGTTTACCTAACTAATCCCCTTACTGAACGATCTAAGGGCCCCTAAGTCTTGATAAGAATCTTCTAAAACAAGAGTCCCTTAAATTGGACCCTGCTATTATGTGTTACTGATAATGGAAATCAAATTAATGTGAGGTATTAATTAATTGATGAACAGATTCGTTAATGAGTTTAGGATTAAACGATTCGGGAACAATTTTGGATGAATAGGACCTTTTTTGGGCTTATTTATTGATACAACATCACGCTTGTATTCCCCGTAGCGTGCGGCAGAGGTGTTTTGTTGCACACTTATATTTTGCCAATGCCGTTATTAAATCTCATGTTTTAAAGGGTCTATTGTTATTCACTTGAGACGGTTTAAAATTCTTGCCTCGGAGAATTTTCTAACAAAACATCCCAATTACTCTTTGCCCGAGAATCGAACCGAAGTCTCAGCAGTTTGCGTGAGAACAATGATACCTACAGTTATTTATTGAAAGGCTATCAAATTCGTTTTATGTTACTTTTGCTGCTGTTGATAAAGTATTAAAGATTTCCAATATTTTGGCTTAAAGCCAAAAACTGTTAGCCTGATGTTTGGCCTAGAAAAGTTTACATTTTCTTGGTGCTGGAGATGTAAATATTACCAAGAATTGTTTAGTATCGATTTCATTACCACAGCGTATATCGTCATCCGCGTACACACCTCCGCCTTTTTCGTCACCGTTGACGGGCGTGACATAATATTTTTGTTTTTCCAATACCTTCCCTAAAACCGTGGAACCCCAAAAAAGAGCAAAGAAGCAAGATCAACATTGGTTAATATTCGCTCGGCGGGCCAAGTTTGCGCTCCTCATTCATTATTTCTGACAAAGAATGTTTAATGCAATACAAACATCCCCGCGAACTGCGCTTGGGGTTACCGATAGAAAAGTAGAAGAACATCCATAGGGAGGCTCTTTAAAAAAGTGTTACTTTTCTAATGTTACGTTTTCGATTTTGTTTGGGACTTAAAATTATTTTGTCTAACTTTGACGTACAATATATGTATTTTATAATATACTAGGTTGTACCCACAACATCTTCTGCGTGTATTTTGTTTTCTAGATCTCGACAACAGCGTCATCTGCCGGGTCCAATTATAACTAAGAACAATCCAGGTGAACCTATAAGTAAAAAAAATAATTTCATCAAAATAGATTAAACGGTTTAGGAGGAAAATAATAACGAATACACACACACAAACACACACCGGAATTTTATATGTAAAGACTATATAAACTCACTTACCAAACAAAGATTAAGATCTTCTTAATTAACTTTTTGTTTATTAATTGTTTATTAAAGATTAATCCTAGACTTCAAATAATTAACTAAAACATCGAAGCGTACATCACGATTAAAAGCCTGCAAATGGTTTTACCACTCTGAAAGGTTTTCCGAATTTTTCCAATAAAAGCTTTAGCATTTCATCCATCGGATGGTGAACAAGCAATTCTTAATCCGCGCGTAGGTGGTAACACGAATGTTTGCGGAGACGAGAGGGGGTTGGTTCATCCCCTTGTCACGTGACGTTTGATTATGGCGTGACAAAACACGTCGCGCGCCACTTTTCAACCCCCCTTTTGCGCCCATTTTCGGGTACTGTGAGAGGCGGCCCTTTTTCACCTGTTTTGGTTAGTCTGTCGATTACAGATGTTGCAACACGTTTCCGATTCACCGGTTGAACTGTGTAGGCCACTGGTCTATGAACAAAGAACAATTTATATCAATTTCTCTATGAAAGACGCCTTGTTTTCATGATAAATTGGAATTAATAAAGTGCAGATGTTTTTACTTAAATACTTATTGCAAACTATTTTGTTCAAAAAAATAAACTAGCATTAAATTATTCGGTCCCTCATATATACATATATATCACGCCAGTATTTCCCAAAGGGTAAGGCAGAGGTTTACTATTGTACACCCACATTTCGCCGATGCCGTTATTGAGTCCCATATCATAGGGGGCAAGCCTATTGCCAGCTACCAGCTACCAGACTTCGTGCCGTTACTGAGAATTTCCAGATATATTAATCCAATAACACTTTGCCCGACCGGGAAATCGAACCCAGGACGTTCAGTAGTTGCCGTTCCGAAATATTACAAAGCAGTTCATATATGAAGGGATCAGGGTAAAAACAGCTATTGTAAAATAAACTCAAACTCAAGAAAAAAAAATAGTAAACTCAAAATAAAACATAATTAAATACATTGACAATAAACATATTCACAAAATGAAATGGTTTTCTTATTTATTTTACTTTAAATAATACTATTTTTTTATTATCTTAATTTTCAATTGTCAATAACTATCTCAGTTTCTTCATTATGTAACAAAAGCTGTGTTTCCCCTGACCCCTTCATATTAAAATTGTTTATGAATCACCACTCATACAAATGGAGTAGATGGTGGATGGAAACACCTGCTGACCGATCGATAGCTTTTTCAATCATAGCATTTCATTGAAGTTTGTATTTCTTGGTACTTGTTGATTGTCTTCTTAGTGGCAGGTCCTTTGAGGCGTTTCCTAGCAACGGGAAATTATTAAAATTAATTAACCTTTCATGTGAAGTAAATGAGGTGGTGCCTGAAATCGCTAAATGTAGCACTTAAAGCTTTCATAATAAATAGCGGTTTGTTAATATGGGCGAGGATGGAAATAAGTATTTTTTTTCTAACCTTTGCTCCGCGCTTTCTCTTGTATCGTGGGTACAGTTTATAAACATACATGTGACATGTACGCACACCGAGACCCGAAACCTCTATCTGTAGATCATACGAATATTTGTACCGAGTCGAATCCGCGACACGTTGCGTAGAAAACTATGCTTAGCCACTGAGGTAACTTAACCGTGCTGTAACTTCGTCAATTGATTGATCTTTCATTTGTTAAACTGTGCCCCGCTCCAGCAGAAATTCCTGTAATGTGGGCGCACATAGAAATACACCCAGACCCGAAACAAATATCTGTAAATCATATAAATATTTGATCCGCACGGAAATCGAACTAGCGACACGTAGCGCATTAGATGATCACTCAACCACTAGGCTAACCGTATTTAATTTATAGACCACCATGCTAATGCTGCTTCCGAAGCCAGACAACCATGAAGACACATTACATCATCAAAAAAGATTAACGAGAGAACCCACACCATAACGTCAAACTTTCACCCTTTATCCGCATTTTTCTTGCATGAAAACACCCGGTTTCACACCGCCATGTTAATTCTGTACACATGTACTTTTGTTCTGTCGACACGTGTTTAATTATTGTATGTTTATCTTTATCGGGGGATCGGGGCCGATTGTTTGTGTTCTTTTAATTGGGATGGATTTTGAAGTGTTTGTGCAGATCCAGTTCGGGATGATCGATAGTTTTTTTTCTCATTAACTGTGAGTATTGCTTACAGTAATCTGATTGCGATTATTTTCCTTCGCTTCGCTTTTAAAAAAAATGTCTAAATTCAGTATACTTTTGTACAGTACACCTCTGTCTAACCCTTCGGGGGAAGTCAAAGTCAAAGTCAAAGTCAAATATTTTTATTTCGAGTAGGCCTTTACAGGCTCTTTCAAAACGTTGTGATTCTAGGTGCACGGTTCCAAAGTGGGGGTAGGTCCTATGGAGAAGAGACCGGCAAGAAACTCCATGGAAACTCTTTTAAAATAATAGTTTTAAACTGGTTACAATCTTTAACGGTAAAGACTATGCGAGTACAATGCAAGCCAATGTGCGCAAAACGACACACGAAGAACAGTATTAATATAACGGAATAATTGGTGTAGCTAGTTTCAGCCACAATAGTTGGAGACCCAGCGATCCAGTACTCAACGCCACTTTCATCAGAAGGATATGCTGGCCCAAGTGAGTGCAACAATCCACACTGTCCGACAAGTAAATGTAAAGTTACTGGCTACACTGTACTCGCACATTTACAATTTGAAGTTGCTAGCGTCTAACAAACAAATTACATGAATAATATAATTAGAAATCTTAAACAAATAATAACTAATTGTTACAAAATAGAAAATTTTATATAAAATAACTAAAATTAAAACATATAGAGAAAAAAAAAATAACAAGAGGAATACAGGCGTGATGCTATGTTATGTTATTTTTTGTACAGTCTGGGGCCATAAGTCCAGTAGCACGTCAACGATCATATTCGCCTGCACGGTACTGCGCGTATACATACATGTGTGAGTGATTTCAACGCAAACAGTTACCAGTCATACAGTATAGCTACGAGAAGGTGATAGTGTGTGGGGTCAATACTAGACAAAGATAACAATATAGTTTTGATTTCTTCATATTAGTGTTCGGACAGAACTATTCCGTAACTAAGGCCAAAATTTAAACTCATTATCATCAGTTCATGTGGTTAAGTGCAGTAATGTATGCCTTGGAAACGAGTGTCAGTCGGTTCGAAATCCAACAGGTTGGGTGGACCGATTTTGTTTATTATTCATTACTTTTGTCTTGTAAACATTTTTTTTTATATTTCAATGAATGTTATACTTATATATTTACTATAATAAGTAATATTTATATACTTTATATATAAAAAATGCATATTGTAAATTTAATTACATATATACTTTATATGTGATATCAATATTATTTGTATATAAATATTATACTTATATATATTTCTTAATATATAGTTAAAATTGATACAATTAGCTTTTAAACTGAAAATTACAAAAAAGAATTAATTATACAGGAATAATATTTTAGATTGAAATAAAATAATAGTCGGTAATTTGAAAAAACATTTATTATTAAATAAGTTAAAAAACCAAAATTTGTGTCAAGTTTGTTGATATGAAAATAAAATTGTTTTTATGCCTTTAATTTAATTGAGATTATAGCTTAATTATTCATTTTCTCAAAGAGAAAAGAAGATTGAAGCTTAACCCCAATCTTACAATCATAAACTAACTTACGTGTTACTATATTACGACCGGCACATCCCGTCAGAAACAGTATAATATTTAATATTTTGTATGACCTCCATTATTGTCAATGCAGCTAAGCAGACGTCGACGCATGGAGGCCACAATGTTTGCACATGTATCTGTGCCACGTAAATTATCCCATAATTGAGTGCAGTGGGATTTAAGCTGCTCAAGACATCTCTCATCTCGTGCTTCCCATCTTTGAACCATTAAACCCCATATATTTTCAATGGGGTTTAGATCAGGGGATCGTGCTGGCCACGGAATAACTTTAATATCAGGGTGCTGGCTAAACCACTCTTTTACAACACTGGCACGATGTATCGGACAATTATCTTGCACAAAATTTAGTTCACTAAAGTCTTCCGAGGGGTAAACATTACGCACAGTAGGTATCATTATGTCATTTAAAACTTCGACATAATCAGAGCTGTTGGCACGCGTAGGTATGAATTCCAACTCACCCGGCCCTTGAGCACTAATCCACCCCCACATATTCACACTTATTCTACCTGATTCTGTATTCGCAATAATGTTTTTCTCAGACCAGCGAGTACTGTCTTTTCGCCATAAATGAAGTCTTCCTTTTTGGCAAGATTTGAAAGTCTTCTCGTCAGAAAATATAGTTGTCTCCCAGTTGAAATCCAAATATTCCCGAGCAAAACGCAGTCGTTCCTCTTTGTGTTTTTGTGTCAAAAATGGTTTTTGAGCTGGTTTTCGATGATGTAAACCTTCAGCATGGAGTGCACGACGAACAGTTCGCAATGATGTATCAAATTGATCTGCAAACTTTCTAGTTGGAATGAAACCATTTGTTTCATATTCTTCCACCATAAAACGTCGCTGAGTCGGGTTAATAAGCGGTGGCCTTCCACTTCTTACACGACTCTTCAGACTACCTTCTTCCTCAAACCTCTTTATCCAACGGCTCACAGTATTTCTCTAAAAAACAAAAATATTATTACAGACTTGCAACTAGCAATTTATTTAATAATAAAATCATACACCACAACATCATCATAATTATAATGTTTAAAAATAACTTACACATAAGCCAGTTTCAATTGCAATTTGAGAAATATTAAGCCCATTTTTACGCAAAGCAACAATATTTGCCCTGGCATCAATACTAATATTTGCCTGCATCTTGAATAAAGATAAACAACACGGTAATCGCAATAATAACACAAACGCTCGTAACAAAGTTCACCAACCAACAACCTCGTAACTACTTTATTAAATCCAGTAGGTTATATTGTTTCACATTCACCCTCATATTTTTGCTTTTTTTGTAAATAATAAGTTCAACTAATACTTAAGGAAACAACTCATCGGGTCTAACTTATCGTAGACATTCAGAATTCATAATTAAAATACAAAAAGTGAATTGGTACCACGGGATTTGAACGCAGGCTACAACGTGCGAATCACCTTAACTTTAGCGTTAACCGCTAAGCCAGATAAACACATATTCGTTAGATTGAAATTAATACCCGTATCTTAATACGCCGTCGCGATATGGCAGACTTGTCACTAAGGCGAATGATCATTATATCGCACTCTTTTTGACTACATAATGATGAAAGAGTGCGATATACGAGATCGTATATGTGTGCAATATGTTTGTTATAGAAAAAGGTCGTATGTACGACTTGTTTTTATACGATAGATTTGTGAAACTGCTACTGGATTTATGACCGTGACCGTACAATAAACAGTAGTTTACTTAGCTTTTGTTACCTCATGATTAAACCATTGAGCCGATCGTGATAAAAAAGAGGTAGCCTGGGTCTTTTTGAAGGACATAGGCTTCTTTTTACTATTGCAGGAAAACACTAATTCGGTAATTAATGCAAAATACAAGTAGACGAAATTCGTTGACAATAGCTACATCTTATGAATCTTAACGCTAATTGTAAATTCGTTCCAGTAACGATGTTTCAGCTTCGGTAAAACTATTGTATTGATTGAAAATATAATATAAGAATGTCTGTGTAAACTCTAAAATCTGAGTTTACAGAGACATTCTTATCGAAGGTACTCATGTGATAAGATTTTCTAATCAATCTTCTTGTAGACCTATCAAATATGCCCTATATCTTTAATATCCACCATAACATTTTTACGCGTATATTATCTAAATACATAGTGATGTGCCAAGGTGCGCGGCGTTCGCATAATAAGCGGAATTCCCGCGACGAGCATAAGGCTCAACACGTGAGTAGAATGGCTACGACAACATTAGCGACCTCTACAGCCCTAATATAGAAGTCAAACGGCCCGACGCATGAACTTTTGGCAATGATGAGCTCGCGTTGTTTAGGGTTACCTGCTTGCGGATATTTTATGACCAGTATCCGCTATCTTATATCCGTAAAGAAATATTTTGTTGTTACACAATTAACAAATACAATTTGAAAGTGAGCGGATATACGCAAGCATAGCATAGAAAAAATTGTCAAAACTATATCCGCCTCACTAAATCTATAGTTTGTGATTGTCAAAATTATACGCATTACCTATAGAGCAATAATCAACCATTTTCTGGTTGAAAATAAAATTCAAGCAGCTTTGTGCTTGAACTTTAAGCGGGCATTGAGCTTGTTGGTGGTGTGCGGATATTTTGAATATCTACATTTCACAGTGAATGAATACAAACGCATAACACATTTGCATCAATAATATATACCCGACTGCAGTTTATCTACCAATTTTCAAGCTAAAATTTATATTAATATTTTCCCATGAATCGTTCTTTGAAGCGGTTTATAATGGAAAACCTTTAATTAGCGGTGGACATGTATGGGCCCATTTATGTTGAGGACGATATTGGTTTTTAATTAAACCTGGTAAATATTTGAGAACAGAATTCAAAAGCTGAAATTACTGTTTTTATGAAGAACGATTAAAATAAAGGTTTTTTTTTTTTACATTATCTACATTTTAAATAGTTCGTGCATCACAGAAATTCGTGATAACCCTACCACATGATGTACATATTTTGAACTACATTAAGTTGAGCTATAAATGCCATATAACAGGTCAGTATTAAGTCCGGTTTTATTACTCCAATGTTAACTGTATTTGGACGAGTTGGTTATGTCTAGAAACAATACATATATCCTGAGAGAATAAAGATAGACCGGAGTTACTTTTCTGAAATATGGAGATCTTTTAAAATTAATTATTGTATTTTGTCATACGACTATACAAGTCTCAGAGTCCCGAAAAGTGCCCTGTTGATGATAATAGGCTCGTCCCCTATTACAGAGGACTTAATAATAGCATAGGCGAAATGTGGGTGCACAAATTGTACACCTCTGTCTAAACCTCCGGGGGAACAGGCTGCTAGTTTATCCTACTTAATATTATAAATGTGAAAATTTGTGAGGATGGATGGCTGGATATTTGTTACTCAATCACGCCAGAACGGCTGAACGGATCTGGATGAAATTTGGCACAGAGATAGATTATAGTCTGGAATAGTACATAGCCTACTTTTTATCCCGGAAAAATGTACGGGTTTGTAAACGACGCGGGCGAGGCTAGTGTTATATATATACAGGCTAAAGACGTCTGTTTTAGACATTAAATGAAATACGCCTTCGGTAACACGTTCTGTGGTCGTACATAATATCTACGATTTGGGAATTGAGACCAGGCAGTGAGCATTTCAATTTCAAATTAATTTTATTCAAGGCGAGTGTTTAAAGGGGAGTTTCCACTAGTTTTCATAGTGTTAACCGGGATTTTCCATTCCTGACGTTGAATTTTAACGTTCATGGCCCCATAAACGTTCCTTCGCTTATCGTCGTCTGAAAAATTAGTCCAGAGACGTTTACTAAAAGGGGAGAGACTGTTGTGTCCTATTTAGTGACACAAGTTTACTTGAGGACTAAGTACAAAAGAGTATACCTACTGATAGAGGTTATATTATGTAATACTTCCTGCCTGTTTTATTTTAGGTCCTTTGATCTTTCTTGTTTATTTTTAATAGAAGCAAAATTTAGGATGTTTCTGATAAACTGGCTTGTTAAATTCACAACTTATTTGAACTACTTAGAGAATGTGTAAAAAACCGGTTTCAAATATATCACACTAGGATTGCTCCTGTGTCGTGTGTACAGTTTAAACACATATTTGTCACATACACACAACCAGACCCGAAACAACTATCTGTAGATTATACATAAATTTCTTCCGTGCGGGGATCGAACCTGCGACACATAGCGCAGAAAGCTAATCGTTTAATCACTGCGCCAACCGTGTAGTTAAAGATCGACTGACGACCCTCTGATATACTTTCATAATCATTAATATATCGTTTTTGTGGCTTAGGATGAGAGGTTACCAGCGGAATCTTTATCAGCTAGTGGTGAAAAAGGCTCACTGAATTTTCTTTTCTAGAGGGATAAGATGTCTAATTATCTTTTCTGCTTTAATTAACAGTGACATTCTGATACCACTGTTAATTAAAAGCAAGGTATGCTGGGTAAGATATTAAGAAGGATTTCGAAAATAATATTTTATGCTAATTAGAAAAATATTTTATGATATACGATCCGAAACTAGTTTTATTAAAAGTCACAAAAAAGTTTTGGAAGCTCTTGAAAATTGAGTTTGTTAGAAACTGAATGTGATTAAACTAACGAGATCGTACACTAGTAAAAATACTACCGTAAAATGGGGCTATTTGGGAAACGCGGGGCAATTTGGGACTAACATTTGTTTTTAGAAATTTTGACATATTTTCTAAACTAAATCAAAATTTCCTTTGTCATTGAAAGCATCCTACACTACCGCTGTTTAAAAGCAGTTACTACTCCATGAGAAGCACACATAATGATCCCTTTAATAAATTTCAATTAGCCCCGCTCTTCCGAAATACCCCATTTTAGGGTAATAAAAAAAACTTTTAATTAAAAGATATACCAAAATAGGCACCTAATTATTTATGAAGGAAAGCGGATGATTATCATAATATTGCTCGTGTGACCTAAATAAATGGTCCACAAAATTTTCTCATGACACAAAAAACCTCGACGAATTGCAGTGTTGCAGTGATACAATTCACTCGTACATTCTAACAAATGACCGTCATCAGTCGCACTGTCGGACAGTTGACAGTGATATTTAAATCCAAAATGTTGCCAAGTTTATTTTCTGTTATAGACTGACATTTTGCTTAACCAATGGGTTCACTTTTTTTAAATAACATTGTGTGTATTTAGTTAGATGAGTTTCTTGTTAGGGGGTCGGAAATTGAATCGGAGAGGTAGAATAGAGGATGGTAGTGAATGTTGCTGCCCATCCTCTTATCATTTAACCGCTTAATCGCCCTTTACAAAACCAATGTGAAACGCAAAGTTGATCTATATCTTTCCAGTAACCACGCAACCAAAGGATTTACCTAAACATTTTTACGCCTCAAGTAAAAAACGTAAAATCACACTCATTTCCCCCACACATAAACCGCAGGGAATCTGGAGTGTGCTGCAGCGATACAGCTCACTCGGACATTGTAACAAATGACCGTAATTGGTCAGCCTGTCGCGTTGTTTCGTGGAGCCCGCCGGTAACGTCTGCGGATTACTTTTGGAGCACCCTGATCGAGGGTCAAGTTGTGATTCTGGTAGGTCAATCGATTTAGGCTACGTACCTATTATTTTGGAATGTAACTGTTTGTACTTTATATCTCGATGTTTTGAAAGAACCTGTAAAGGTTCGATTGAAATTTATAGTCTTTGGCTTTTTTATTATGCAGAAATGTACGTTAAAGTTAAGTTCTCCGGTTTTATAAGAACATATTGGGTTATGGCGTAACTTATGTGATTATTTTAGAAGTTTTTTTTTAAACGCTTCGATCAAAAACCGGGTTTAGTCACTATTTTAATATGTATTGTATTGACACGTAAAGGAAAAAATAAAACGTAGTCAATGAAGATTTTCTATTATACATAGTAATCGTGTCTATAAGTGTCTCTACGCCCCTCAAATTACTTTTACATTTAACACCACAACACAAGGAATCGTTCTCAAGTAATTATACGTTTAATTTTACTTGTTGCTGGCCGCAAAATTACAGAAATGCCATTAACTTTTTACGACGAACAAAATGGCGAACGCGGGAGAAAACTGGAGGAAACTTTTCTTTCAGTTTTGTTACCCGAAAATGGCCCTTAGTCCTGCTAATATAAGGCGTATATGGACAGAAAATGGGGTGTTAGTATGACTTTATGAGATTCTAGGATAGACTTTAATAGGCAGTCTGCGCGTTTCCACGCTACTCAGATCGTAACTGGGCGTCGTAAAAACTCGTTGCGTGTATACTTCAATTGGAGGTTCTAAACTACTGTTGTTTGATGTCTTCTGCCTCGGTATATAGAGTTTTGTTTAAGTTTCATTAGTGTGGTACCCCTTGTGAGATGATCTAGACACTAGATCTAGATCTAGACTGGACACCCGGAACGTTTCGGTAGCTGATGACCAACATCATGCATTTAAAAACTACCTCATTTAGTTTCGGTCTCTGGGTTGGAGTGATTTTGAGTTTTCCAATTAGAAAGGTCTCCATGAGTTGGTGTGCAATAGGCTCGCCCTCTATTAGATGCAACTTAATACGTCATCGGCGATGGGTGTAACTACAACTTCTGCCTAACCCTTCATGAAAAAATATGTTATTTATGTCGGTATGCAATACAAAAAAGATCTATCCGTGATAAAATATCTATCTATCAAAACCTGATTGTTTTTTTTTTAATCCAGTCTTTTTCTCTCTAATGAGAAGTGGAAAAGCTAAGTAGTACTTTATCAAGATCAGGGGCAATGAGCTTTCATTAACTTTATGCTTTCTTTTGTTTCAGGTAAGTCCAGTTCACAGACTAAGTACAACTAGACGGTGATATAGCTTTTATATTTGTGTGAGTGTTAGACATCGGTGAAGGTAAGGTTTTGTTAAATATTTTCATTAGAATGAACATACATCAATTAATAATTTAAAACTATTTTAGATAAGACTTCGATTAAACCAGTTTCGTTCCTCAATTATACTTTCACAGCGTAATTTATCGATATAACTCTTCATACTCCTAAATACAGCTAACAAAGCCCCACAAAAAGGCGTCGTATGACGCTGACTGTAAACTTCAGACATATTAATTGCAGTAATAAAACAATACGCTAGCTTTATAAACAATACAGATTATTCAGCGGCGGGCCATCTCACCTAGAAACGATAAATCTGCTACCTAAACCACCTGAGCGTTCGACATCCCTGTGATTATGAATGAGGGGACACCCCTAGCTACCCCCCTTCAAACCGTATCGCACGCACCGCATTCCACCACACAACTCTCAACTTTAAACCAACGAAACTGAGTGTAAAATTGCAGAGACATGACTGTACTTAGCGATAACCGAATTAGCGTTCGAAAAGCAGACCCTATTCCGTGTTGCATAGCATACAAATCGCTAATTCTACTTTACTCTGTAAATCCAAAATTGATTCTAGCCTTAATGTTGGTGGCGTAAGGTCGGTTTTTGTTTGTTGCTGTGGGATGGGGGGGGTGTTATGAGGGTTCGTTTGCACCCCGGCGGGGCCCGACGGCGGCCCGGGCCGAGCTCGTATCCCGGGCGACCGACGTTCGACCCGAGGGCTGCACTTGCACAAAGTGGGCGCAAGTGTGCGCCGCACCTAACCCGAGCGTTCGCGTCGATTGGCCGCGCAGAGTTTTCTAATTTCAAATGTTTGCTTCTATGGTCGATTTTTAGTTTTTTTAAATGTGGAATTGAAAAAAGATTAGCTTGTACTGAATCTTGTGACGGTCGGTTGAATGTAAAAGGAAAAGAAAGGCTCTTATATAAAGTTGACATTTCAAAAGTTTAACCGGCAGCTTTTAGAAAAGAATAACTGATTCATTCAGTTTTCTGAGGAACTAGCATTTCGATGGTGGTCCCCATGGATTGAAAGAGGCGTAATTGAATAGCCTGATTGAATGAAAAAAATCAATTGGGTTCATTAACTTCTCCCGCATTAATGATTTTATTCAACTACTCGGACGAACGCGACGTGCCGATATTACGTAGATATCATTAGGACCAGAAAATAACTTACCTACTATACTTTAAGTAAATATATGTAATAATATTATTAAACTTTTGAACGAAAAATAATTATTTTTAACGATGAAAGGTAAAGCTTAAAAATATTGTATGATACATTTGTTTACCTGAAATATTATTTTGAATATAGTTTGCCATACATCTCGAACTAAACCCACAACACAGTGAGTCAGGCAATAGAACAAAATAAAGGTGGCCATTCACGTCGGTTATCGGCGCAATACGGAGGGTTGATTTAACTAGATGGTTGCCGTGAACCACGCTCTGCCCGCGTATTTCCCCTACATAAAACCTTAGAGTTATAGACACAGGTACTATAGTATACAGGGAATGTTTTCTGCCTATTGCAAATGGTTCGCGACGAGGCAGTAAACATCGTCAACCATCAAAAACTGCGTTTGAATAGAATAAAGAAATAGGTATTAAAAAAATATTGTTACTAATCATTTTGAAAGTCAAAAATTGAGTCTTTATGAAAAGTTCACGGACTCCTTATAACAATATAACACTATTCGAAATATTACTAACGCTAGTTTATAATATATTACCCGAGATTACCCAAGAGTATTTTTTTACTATGCTACACATCGAACCTGCTCCCAGATTTTTCTCATTCCAACTGCAAAACTTAAAAAAAACACCTTGAAATGTACCCAAGTATACAAGAATATTTAGCTCTCATACCTTTTTTTTTAAGTTAAGACCACAAGCTTACTTATTGCATTCCTATTCCGTTCCTATTTCTTTAGAATTTCCTATTGCATTTTTCTCTATTCTTTTTCTTAACTCCGCACACATCTACGCCACTTAATCTTTGAAACCTCCCGCCAGTAATGGGCGTCTTGAAGAAAGCGCCGCGGATATTGCCAGTAAACGTATGTCGATATGACCCCTGTTTCCCCCCCTCCCACTGTACTTAGAACTTACCCGTACAGTCAGGTGAATGTACTTTGATAATAAAATAAAGTATACTTAATAGTAGGTACGTAGGTAGTTTATTTTACTGAGCAGTTTTCTTGAGGTTGAAAAATTTTGTGAAGAAAATTCTGGTTTGGTGTGTGAGTTACCTATGTTATTCTAGTTTATTCACCTCTCGAAATTCAAATTACATTTTTTTGTTCTTAAAATTTGATTATGACATTGGATTATGGCAGTAAATAAACTTCTTTCTTGACAAATTCTTACGTAGATATTTATTAAATACAGATCCTTATATACTTATTAGGGCAATTGCAATATTTTCCCTATGTTCACTGCAACCAGTATTGTAACTATTGGCTTTATCGATCTTTGCTGACACATGTTATCCCTGCAAACTTTCTCGAGGGGAACCACATTGAGTTGACTAATTTGCTAATTTTAACTTCAAACCCTCTAACATAAAGATCAATTTTGCGTAATCTTTTCTTGTCATAAAATATGTAAGTTGCAGCTAACTCATCAAGTAAGTATTGCTATTTTCCGGAATGAATAGATACTTATGTACCCTTACGGCCCGTACGTTACAGGAAATTATCTTCAAATTTTGTCCTGAGAACCATATTGTTATGCCATTTTTATTATTTTCGTATTTTTGTTTAATGTTTTTTTCCTCAATTATGTTCCAAAAACCTTAAATCCCTAACACTCGAGACAATTTGAGGTCCTCAAAAGCTTTAGTACATCGTTTGACTTTTCTTTCTCTTACAAATAAAAGTTTTTGTTGTTACCATTTTTTTTCGTCCAAAGTTTTTAATTTGTCCAAGTGCCGTCAAGATTTTTCTTTAAACAAACGAGAATCTTTTGGTCCTTTTGTACGAGTCAAATTCCAAATGAGTTTTCCCCTCACTTTGGCTTTTATACAATAATGCATTAGCCGCAGATGTAATTTGGGACAAAAGGTTTATTTTTGCGTTTGATATTTATTTTTGGGTTTGAAGGACGCCTGTCCTTTTTCCGTTACCCTGTGAATAAAAGGAAAATATACATTGTCCCTGCATACAAATATTATTTCATAAAGTTTTATATACATATATGTTGAATAACGAAATTGGCTATAGGCTGTTGTAATAATGACGATTGTGGATTGATGACCTGAAGAAGGTAGCTGGTGCAGACAAGATACGAAAGAGTGAGTGTTACGCTAGAATTTTGAGAACAAAACAAAAACCTACTCATAGTACAAGGAGGACATCCGCCTTTCCCCTACAAATTTTGTCAACTCATTCACCAAATTGACAAAAAAATCAATTGACTTCAATCTTTTTTCCAGTACTAATGCTCCTTTTCTCGCCCAAATTATATCGATCCTAGACTCCTGGTGTCTGATTTCCTACTTCAAAGTTATAAAAATATGGTCAGCGTTGACGAAAACGGATGATAAGCATCAGATGATAAGCACATATTGGTAGGTATCATCGGTTCCTTAGCTCTCAGATAGGCATAAATTCCGCCTCTTCGAGACAATAAAACTTTCTCTATCAACCTAACTGTACATATCGTACATTAAAGAACTATAATAGTACTATAAACAAGCTAACACGTGGGAGTTAGTGGGCGTATCAGAGGTGCGCTGACGCAACGAACAATGAGCGGCCGCGTTGCGACATCGTTGATGCGTTTCAAGTTTGTGTATTTTTAGGTACCTGTATTGAATTGAGGATCTATGGTTAGGAAACAATTTCTGTAATAAGATTAGTCCCGCAGTAAACTGGTAGACTGAGTTAGTTGATTGATTGAAGGGTTTCAAAGTAACTGGGGACTTGAAACAACTAAAATTGGTAGTGAGTACGTAAAACATTTTAAAGACTTGGAGACAAAATAGTAATAGTATTGTGTGTGTATTCCTCGAAGGGCTAGGCAGAGGTGTATTGCTGATGATGTTATTTAGTCCAGTGTAATATGGGTTACCTTAATGCCATCTACTGGACACAAATTTCTAACTATTTTAACAGAATATCCCAATAACATTGCGCGTTATGGCAAACAAAGGACCAGTATAAGATAATGGGACTAGATTCACCAAACCATTTTTAACACATCTATCTATTTGATAGACAAATGGTAAACTATATAATAGGTACTTATAGAAGCAGCATCTGACAGTTTATCCAATTACACCGGGCTGACGCGTGCATCCCTTTGGAGCTTGACAGACAGGAAAAAATTACCACAACGAGAATTTTAGGGCGCCAAGTCCCTAGTGGCAGGATGGGTGCAACGATAAAACGGGATTCCGAATCAGCCAAGTGATTTATTTAAATGGTGAGCACCCAACTTTGAAGATTAAAGTTTGAAGATCCTTTTGGTAGACTTTGATGGATTTTTTGATACAGTTGTAGAACTATGCCAGTTTAAATTAATTCGAAGACTAGCCTTTGGTGTGTCCTAATTTGTATTTTGTACATATGAGTATATAGTGCAATTCAGAAGAAAGTTAGAAGTAAACTATAATAAAGTTTTAAGAAAACATCTTATGAATCTGCAGATAATAAATGAAATATAACTCAAAATCCACAATACATTCATTGTTATGAGGTGTATGTATTAAATTAAATAATAGGCTAGTTGACTGCATCAAAAATACATTCTGAAATCTTGTTTTGTAAATAGTTTTCCTTCTAAAAAGTCAGTAAAAATTAATCTCTTGCTTATCTTTGGCGTTTTCAATTTTTAATTTACCAATATCACACAATAAGTATGGCAATAGCAATGAAAAATTATGACGTCACGCCTTGTTATTCCAAACATTTTTAGAACAAAATGTCGTTTTTGACAGTTCATAAAAAGTAACTCAGATGACTAATAGTCATCTACCGTATTGAAGAGCAGATTTTGGAAAGAATTGTGTTATTAGAAAATCCTCTGTTGCTAAATGAAATTGAGGATGAAAGTACCATGCTTAAAGTATAACGTATGTTGCATACAACTACTGATAAAATTACTAGTACCATTTATTAGGATTTGAAACAAAAAAAATCTACTGCCATAATTAACAGCCCAATTACGAACTGCAACTGTATCAACTCAAAGCCATTCCTTGACAAACACTCCGCAAATTAAAACCTTTGCAATAAAGTATGTTTAACTTCACAAAAAAGGAATAACTCACATTTATCTGCAGTAGTACAGAAAATCCGAACGGAAAAGACTGTCGAGTAGCAGCCTTTGTCAACATTTAAAGCTCACTGAAAACGCATAAAACAGCTCCACTACAGCTCTTAGTTCAGGGTTTTTTTTTTTAATAGTTTCCCTACACCGAGCGTTTTGAGACCGGCACTCACTATAAGATATACGATACTGAAGCTAAGCGAATAAAATACCGAAGTGTTCAGGATTTTTTTAAATAGTTACGATAATCAAGCTAGTCTAATAAAATACGGCGGCACGGTTGTCGCAGTGTGTTGAGAGATCGACTGCTGCGCTCGGTGTCGCGGGTTCGATTCCCGCACGGAACAAATATTTGTATGATCTACAGATAGTTGTTTCGGGTCTGGTTGTGTGTGCATGTGACATGTATGTTTGTAAACTGTACCCACGACACAGGAGAAATCCTAGTGTGGGGCAATGTTTTTAAAAAAAAAAGAAAAGAAAAATGAAAGAAAAAAGTTATGTAAAGCAGCGCCATTATATCTCATAGTTGAGGATTTTTTAAGCCTGCGAATTTTAAGGTAAGCTTGTACTGTAAGATACGCGATACTAAAGCTTGAGCTATTAATCTCCATAAAGTAATGCTACATTTCTTAGTTCAGTATTTTCTCGTTAATAGTTTACCCACTTTGCAAGGTTAGGCTATTATTATGGCAATATTTTTGTCGGGAAACTTTCCTAACGTTCATAAAACACCTTTACTTTGACTTTGACTTTGAAAGGATTTTTCGTTTCGTCTATTTCAAGAAGATTAAATAAATTAGATGTTCACAGGAACAGTATTTTATAGAATTTCAAAGCTGCCTAAAGAGTAATAATAGAACTTATTAAAATCAAAATCATTTATCACGAACTGCTCAAGCTATATTTTACTAGCTAGCTATAGTTTTGTGGTGGAGTTTATTCTTCTTGAAGAACGTTCGTACGTTTTGTGTAAATTTGATTTTCATTACGAGCGCCGCAGACGTGTGCACTCTCCGTATTGAGTTCGTAACATTTTTATATGGTATAACATACATGGTTTCATTTATGAAAGTTCTGGTTATGAGCCTAGTTAGTTTTAATGTAAGTTTTGAAAATCGCGTTTCATACATACAGTCATTATCTGCAGCTTACAAAATTTCCTCTACGGACTGAAGCTATCTGGAACTGGGATTTAGCTGTTCATCACGAAGACTGTGTGATTTGTTGGATGCTTACCCAATATAATAATTTTCAATAAATCAATTGGAATCCAATCATTCATCATCAATTGGAAGTCATCGCGCTGATCAAATATCAGCGCGATGACTATTGTTCACTTAAGTCGTAAATAAATCTAAACCGCTTTGATTTAAATCAACGATTTACTCGCTTAAGCCGCCATTGCTTCTTGGTTAATTTTATAAAACCAAAAGATAATTGCCCAAACCAATCGCATGAAAAGGGATTAGATTCTTTTCCATGCATGATTGCCTGCCTGTAAATATAAAAGCCCTCAATTTTCCGATGAGATCAAGTAACGGAGAAATGCAATTTTATATTCATGTCTCAGGGGAAATAATTACTAAGATTATTCGGGTGAAATGTTCCCGATTCGATATCTAATATTTAAGTATAATATAACGGGTGATTTTAATAAACCGATCATCAGTAGATTTCTCCAAAAAGATAGATTTTTCTGACTGATATAAATCTGACTTTAAGTCTATGCAGAAATATCTATGTAATTTCACTCTATACTTGTTTTTAGTGTACAATGAGGAATATTTTATCCATCAGTCTCATCATAGACTATGTTATCAAATAGTTATTGTCTAGATCCTAAAGAATCCTCTATCGAGTGTTATGACAGTACGTTTTAATATCGTGTGTCGGACCTAAAAACGGTCGAATGAAGAAATCTAGACCTCGGGCTTGTTTTGTGTGCTAGTTAGAACCAAACCAGAATTGGGGCAAAAAATAACCTCCTTTTTTGTGTCCCAACATTGGTGTCACCATGACCGTTTCAATTAGAATATATTCTATAATATTGAGTTCACGAGCTGATGGTGGTGTTATATCATACAATTGCAACAAAATGATATGAAACGGTATGGTATGAATATGGCTCTATCCTGCAGATACGTATGTTGGTTTGTCCATCGATTTGCGGTAATAGAATGTGGCTAGCGCTTCCCGCTTGTAAGTCCTCTCTATTTTATTAGTTCCCGCAAAATGGCTGCTCTAATACGGTATTTGTACGCTTAATAGCTATATAAAAGGTATATTAGAGATTTAAACTGTATATTAGTAAATGTAGTTTAATATGATGGGTGTTATTTTGCTTTCTGTTTTATTTTTACTAAGAAACAATTAACGTAACGCATGATGTCTTTGGCTGACATTTTAAGTATCCTATACTTTAATATTGGGACGCTAAGAGTTATTAAAAATAACCCCAAATACCAAGTTTTTGTGTTATACGAAGTCAGATATCGTCGCTGCGTCTGTCAAGTTCCATTTGTGATTTTTGATAGGTTTCGGGAAACAACAAATAACTAATTACTTTTTAAACAATACATTAAGAAATAAAAACTGACAGTGCAGTATTGAAGACATTTATTAGATACACGACTCTATAAGATTATATCAAATTTTAAAAACTACTTAAATAGGGAGAATTTTTTTCGTTAAAAATGCACATATGGAACTTGGCAGGTGCAGCGACGATATACTAACTATATCTATATCATATCTACTATAGATACACAGAATGTCGGCTATACAGATTATATTATTTATGAACTCGTGTCATGCGTGAAAAACAATTACATGGAACTTGGTTTTAACAGAAATACATTTCCTATATTACATGGGAGATATACACAGGTACATCCACTGACAAAAGCGCAACCATTTTATTTCAAAACAAATCCAAACTCAACGAAAATATAAAGGCAGCGCATCACTTTAATTTGATGCCCCCTGCATGCCGTGTGTGCATTTTTCCTGGGTGTCTGGGCATAGGGCATGCGAACACAATGCATCTTAATGAATGCATTCCAAAGTCACGCGGCCTCCCCTGGGCTTTTTGATGTGCCAGGGGACGCCGGCCTGAATTTAGGTGCGTGTTTTTGTCATTGACATCCTATATTTAGCCGTTTGGCATGGTGAAATGACGACCAAGTTCCATTTTCGATTTATCGTGATTGGGCTGTTTGAATGATCGCTTTGAATGATGAGAAATTATCGGGAAATTATAAGCTTCCCTGGTCAAAGCATCGTTGAAATGTTTGCAGTTATATTTGAGTGCTATGCGATTGAAGCGATTCAGGGGACATATTACTTTGACAGGTTGCTTTTGATATTAATTTGAAACTTAATTATGTGTTTATTTTATCTTTCAAATTTCGTATATATTTAGGGAATCTTTTGGTATTTCTCAATTAGCAGTTGTACAGCCTTTTTATTCATTAAAATCGCTTTTTTTACAAAGAATCTTCGAGCTTTTAAACTACAAATAGGTACATGTGTATTTTTTCTCACGAACAAAGCGATTAGTCAATAATTTTACGACCTTGATTTAATTTTCTTTCAAGGGTAATACAATTTAAAGGTTTACAGCTAGAAATCATTATGCTGAATATAAGCACAGCTTGTTACTTGACAAGTATACTTGCACAAGTTTGCTAACTAAAGTAGCCAAGTCCTATACTTTTAATCTAACATCTGCAAGTGAAGTTACTTATATGTCTAGTTACTACTTTAAGTATATTGTTACCCATGAAGTCGCTAAGACCTAAAAACATATAATGCTTCTCGTTTTTAATTCTCTATTGTTACTCAAAGATAAAATAATACACCCAAAAGAGCAACATTGTTAAAACGTACACAACTAAGTAATAAACGCGTATTTGCCCTCGCCATGTGGGGTGAGGACCACTTCTATGTGCAAAAGACACAATTTTGCTAGCGGACGTCCGATCGCCCGCGGCCCGCCTGCTTAGATGAAGCACTTATTAAACGTACGCTGTGTATGTAATCATTGTGTGTGTAGACTAAGTGAATAATAGAACTGACATACTATAAGAATTGTGTTAAGTACCTACTCTGTAAAACGTTTTGTAAATGTTTGAATGACGACACAGCACGGTTGGTGCAGTGGCTTTGCGCTGCGTGACGTGAGTTTGATCTTCATGAAACTAATATTTGTATGACCTACAGATAGTTGTTCCGGGTCTAGGCGTGTATCCAAGTGAGATGAATTTTAGTAAACTATACCAGTGATACAGGCGCAATAATATTAAATCGGTATAGAAGTTAGTAATTAATATATTGAAATTTTAAAGTAGACTTATATGAAAAAAACCTTCGAGAAAAATTTAAAAATAAATTATTAACGGCATTACATTTCATTTGCGGTATATTTTTTTTCATTCTTTCTAAAATTATTAAAACGTTACAAATCTAAAGTAGTAGATTTCCTTTTCAAGAGATTTAATTTATGCGCATCGCTTGCGGTGTTTTAAAAGGCAGTAAGCAAAAAACACACCGTAAATGATAATCCCCTCTAGCCACAACCATAATCTTTGCATGTTATATTTTAATTAAGTCCAGCGAAAGCCGGTCGACGTAATATTCGCCCGTGTTCATACGTGCGTAACATATGAGCCAAGTCTGTGTGTACTAGCCTTTGATGACGCTGTTATTGGGTGACACGCCGAGATGAGGTACGTTTTCTCGATGGGAGATGTGCGCTAAAATGGAATATAATTTGATGAGTTTACCGAGATACTTTTGCTGAAAGGATGTTTATTTTTAAATGAGAATTTATTTTACGTTTTAGGATTTTCCAACGTATTAATCAAAGGATGTTTGAGGCCCTTGGGTATATTTGGGCATGGAAAGATACACATGTCTTTGCGGAAATGAGAAATAATGTTGACAGATAGACATTGTTGAGGTTAAAACATTGAACTAAAAGACTTTACTAGTGCATCATAAAGAGTTTTTGGATATACAGTATATAAACCTTAACAAACATGTAACGAAACAAGGTGTTTTCGTTTAGATTTTTTTTTACCGAGTGATGGTCTTTGGATCCAACTATGGGATTACATAACCGACACGTTTAAGCCAGATGATGGTCTTTTGGTCCTATTATCGTAATGACACGCAAAAATTAGTCCCTTTCTAAACGCAGAATAAAATCGTTAATACTATCAACACTATTATAAATACGAAAGTAACTATGTCTGTCCGTTTGTTACTTCATCACGACTAAACCACTAAACCGATAGTACTGAAATTTTGCTTAGAGGTACCCTGGGACCTGGAAATGGTCATTGGCTTATTTGTACTGTTGCAGCAAAACAATAATTAGATAATAAATACAAAATACACACAACAGTTACATAATACTATATTTGAGAGCATGTCGTGATTTTATTCTATTGGTAAGAATTAACGCCTTGCGTCTCATAACTCAGGTGTAATATACTTAGCTTGCTTTACAAAAAAAAACCTATTTTTTATTTACCTCCATTGAATTCCCAATGGAGCTCTATTTGGGTCTCAAAAATGTCATCTCTCGCATTAATCATTCTGCGTAGGATTCCTCTTGGTGCGAAGGTACGCGGCGCATTCCTGCCCTGCCCTTAATATACAACGACGTAATTAACAGTCCTTGTGTACTGGCCGTTTATCATAACAGGGGAGGTACGTAGGACTTGACGTCAGAACTATATGTAACTTAGGACCAAACTATTTCACTTTATTGAGCTGTGATGCAGATTAGGCAAAAGTATCGATTAATTTGGAAGACAACCCCAAAATTGTAAAATGAAACCCAACTTAGTTGAGGTCGTCTTCCAGATGATCATAATTCACGCATGTTAAATACCTATATTCGTTTTGGGATGCAAAAAAAGCGCCTCCACAAGTGACCAAGCTTGACTTCGTCTGGCGCACCCTAGGCAGTCCGCCTCGATATCATTATCGCTGACTGGCTAATCATTTCACTGTGGAATAAGCGATTCCGTGATGCTTGAGATATGTCATAAGAATCGCGACGATCCTATTAACGACTAATTACAATTATAAATTACTATAAATCAAACCTGCCCTACCTTCTTACCACGCCATTCCCGTGCTACAAATAATCTAGTCTATTTTTTACCTTAGAAATAACAATTTACTGTTAAAGATAAACATTTCCAATACAACAAGATAATTAACAGACCGAAGACCTAATTAACTAAGCTGGACCACTCATTTGTATCAAGGGAACCTTGTTTACTTATGGAATTAACAAAGCGTCCTGCTGAGACCAATATTATATAAAGGTGAAATGTAGAAACTATAATTTTAAACAATGCGATTTATAACTCGGATAACACTTACCTTGTGACTTCAAATCATTGGTCTAAACTGCGCAAGAGATTTTAATAGATGTTGTATTGACTTATGATAAAGGACCTCTGATGGTACATATAGGACGTTGCCTTTAGAAAGCGAGACAATAATCCAAGATCGCGATTAAACGTACCTATCATAGTTAAAAAGTCATTAATTGATCGCCTTATTTTTTTTAGAAATATGTTGGGCCGGGCTTTCTTTCTTACCAGATGGGGCCAAAAACTAGTATTTAAAACAGACAGCCACTTGAACAAAATAAACTTATATAATTCAACCCATTACTGTCTCACTGCTGGGCAAGGGTCTCTTCTCAGAATGAGAAGGGTTAGCCCTTAGTCCACCACGCTGGCCCGGTGCGGGTTGGCGGACTACACACTCCGTTAATAACTTTCACCGTTAACGCAAGTGATAATCAAATTCTGATCCGCATATGATTCCGAAAAGTCAAAGGTGCGGGCCGGGTTTGAACTCAGCCCCTTCTGCATGGAAGGCAAGCGTTCAACAGCTAGGCTATCACTGCCGTGTTAGCTAAAATAAACTTACTTATCTAATATAATCAAGTTAGTTTTTGAATAAACGAGAACGATACAAACAACAATTTTAACTATGGGACGCTTTAAAATTTTTTATGCGTACGGTAGTTAGTTTGTATGGTGTTCATATATATAGAAACATCTGTCCTTTCACCTGCCATAATCCCTTAGTCACCACTTTCAATACATACAGGAAGAAATGGGGTAGCCTTTCCTACCCAGAGGCTCATACACAGCCATCCCTCAATACAATAAAGTAATTAACAGCCAGCCGGCACTGACGGCCGGTCATCCATTTGTCATAACAGTAGCAACACCGAAATATATCAATAGTTATCATTTTCCTTTCCCCTTCACGTTTGTTTTGTTTTCCGGGTTGAACAACTGGTCTTTAGGTACACGATTTATGGGGTTAGACCCGTTTGCTGTCAAACTAGGAACTAATACAGTGTTGTCACTTTATCAACTATATTTACACCCAACTGCTTTCGTCTAGTGGTGGCAGGTGCAGCTGCTTTGTGTGAGGAGCTGGGTTCCATTCCGGATTCGGAAGTGTTATTGAGTTTTTCTGATAGAAAATTTTGAGCACCCTGGAGTTTGGCATTGTGCCGGTAGATGGTAATAGCGTTGTCTTAAATGGGAAGTATTAACGGCATTGGTGATATTTGGGTGTACGTAAAACATCTACGCTAACCCTTCGGGAAATACAGGCGTGGTTAATTAGATCCATATTACTTTGACAATACCGGTTGAATGAAAATCATGAACTTTTGTATACTTTGTCAAAAATAATGGAGAATGTGATTTCAGCGCAATATCCATCCATCTTTAGCCATATATAGAACAGAATAAAAAAATTACTTCAATCTGTCACCCCAAGCACGTAGCGTTTGAGTGCCTTCACTCAATAATTTATCAGTCTAGTTCAATATGCATTCAGCATTGAAAGAAAAAAGAAACCCGCTCTAAGTTTCCTCAAAGTGTTGAAGTCACAGAAAATTTAATTCTCTATCAAAATAACGTGCTAGAACTCAAGTCGTTCCCCTAATATCCCATCAAGAACTCCGAATTAAATTTCGCCACTTGAAAAATTATTTCTGATTGCGCCTATTAACATTAGACCAGGATAGGGTTGGTTATCGATGGCTTAATTTCCAAGAGTTATTTGCATCGAGTCAAACGCGTGCCGACTTAATTCCTCCAACATCTGCATATAAATGGATGTAATTTTGTACTGTGACAGCCCTGAGGCACTCCAGACAAATGTTTGCAGTCAGGGCTGTGTTCCTTCCGATTATTGAGGGGCACTAATATTGTCCCGCCTGATTGTCAGTACTGGTTTGTTTTGAGTGCTAATGAGGGCAACCCTATGCGTTTGACGAATTCAAAAGTTAATTTAGAGATGGGGCGGTTGAATATATGAATGTTTTGAGTTCCCCTACCACGTCTTTCAATGATTCTCATTCGCTCAGTCTCTTATATTGTTAGTTCTGAAAATTCCGTCAATTTGTTCAACTGTCTATCTTTGCAGTTACTGCAACTTACCTTTTTTCTAAAATGCTTACGTTTTATATCTTTGCATTTTTAGATTTGACAA
The DNA here is from genome assembly GCA_947562105.1 of Shargacucullia verbasci. Taxonomy (NCBI): domain Eukaryota; kingdom Metazoa; phylum Arthropoda; class Insecta; order Lepidoptera; family Noctuidae; genus Shargacucullia; species Shargacucullia verbasci. Next base: position 12,521,435 of record OX387294.1, on the reverse strand, counting down.
ACAGTTTAGACTAAAATATTGGTTTTTATTTTTCTTCTTCTTATCTGTTCTCTCTTCTATGAAGCTACCATAATTGTAAAAAAGCAAGACAAAAATGTCCGACATCTTCTGGTTTTGCACTCCTAAAGTTTACACACCAAAATCATAACAAAATTGTTGTGACAGCGTAAAATGCGCGCGAAAAAGCCATTAGTTACAAAACTTGCCTAGTGTTAATATGATTCGTTAACACTGTCTCTTCGGCACTTAATCTGCCTGGCAACACTTTGTGACACTGTAATTCGTATTCAGGGCGCGAATAATGTAAGGCTGAAGACTCATGTTACACTGAATAACATACTTCGCACACACGTAGATAAATACTCTTACACTTTGACAAAGATATGCTTTCGTCCTTTGTTTTAATACACGGTTGTACCATACTCACCAGGATTCATCATATCACCCAGTAGACGCGAATGAAGCGTAATGAAATTACTATTATCACCAAGCTAGCTTAACATATGGGTGATCAATGATAAAAGTGCACCAGGAAGATATTGCCTATTCTTTCGACATTTTCCCCTAATAGTCGCTCTTTACGACACCCGCGAGAAAAGGAACGGAGGCTTATTCTGAGCTGGTAACCACACAGCAAGCATGCTTTAATAAATAGTTGATACGAAATATCGCTTCCTAGTAATTGTTTTTTTACCTCAATTTTATGTTCTTCTAAAAGGTTTGGTGCTCAGTATTCGCGTATGTATGAAACAATGCATGAACGTAGATGAAGCAATACGGGTATATATAACGATCGTAGCACGCGGCTTTTGAATAGGGCTAGTTTTTAGTATTAATGCTACCTTTTTTTTTTACTTAACAATACCTAAATATATTATTTGGTTTCTTTTTTACTGACGAAACCATTAAACCAACTGCAGTACCATAAAATTAAATCCACCATCCAAATACCAACCCTCTAATCAAAACTTTCATCGTAAAATACCTAATATCTAGACATCCTAAATTAAGCACGTCTACCCCGGCCTTAAGGCACTTAGTCGTGAAGTTTTCCTCACAAGAAAATGACTGCGCTAGTTTACTTAGACACGGTTCTATTTCCTTTGAGCTGCGTAAAGATTTACAACCTAGTTGAAGTAATTGGATGTGTTGGCAAGGTAGAAAGTGCAACTTGCGAGAAACTTGATCGAGGAACGAGTATGTTGGAGTTAGTGCTGCTGAGTGAGTTTTGATAGTATCTTCAATATTGTTGAAGGAGATGCAAGTTTGTTTCGGTGATGATTTGAGAATATGTGGCTCTACTTTGGGGCTTACTTAAAAATAAGTTTTTGCGAGCTCAATAATAGGATTAGAACTGGAAAAACAAACAAATCGGAATTTAAAAGAACTGACCTAACTCTGTTTAGCGCTCTAATAATTTCTTCCTCCTTGACTTCTTGATATTCAGTGTCGATATTTCATCATCCTTTAGAGGAAATCCACTTTTATCTATATACATAAAAATGAATCGCCAAATGTGTTGCTAAACGCATACCTAACTTCCAAACGATCGCACTTATATGGCTAATTCTTTTTTTGTTGTGTTTGTAATTATCAGGAGAAGGTTTTTATGTAAGAAACTTTTTGGAAAATCCACCGGAGACGCCGGAAATTTGAATGGTATTTTTGTATGAAATTTTTGATTTTGTTCATTAGTAAATTGCACACGTGCGAAGCCGGGGGGGGGGGGGGGTCGCTAGTTGCACATAAAAATAGATGGTTCCATCAATAGTTGTTGTTGATAGTTCTTACAAAGTTAAATAATTTTGTACAAGTGGATACTGTTTTTCTTCCACTGGAATAAAAATCTAAATTCGCGGCTAGATGATGGTATAAAATAGATTCCACTTCGCTAGTCGATCGTAGTGAAGCACAAGTAATATAAAAACTACGTTTCTACTGTAACATTCCTATCTAAGAGATTCCACCCCAGATTTCACTGAAAAAATAAACCCTACAACCGCACATAATTTTATCCAGTTAAATGTTACAGACACGAGTATCAAGTTTTGTATTCAACTATGAATACGAGTCGTGTTAATGAGATCCGAGTGGTGAATGCGCCACGCAAATGATGTACTGACAACCTCCAGTCTTGTACCTATTTAGCTCTATATGTTTGTGGAATAAACGGCAAGGAATGTTCTAAGAGATGTCTTTGTAAGTTGTCTTCAAAATAGACTAAAATAACAAAGCATCACGCCTGCATTCACCGAAGAGTAAGGTTTGGTTCGTTACACATTTCGCCGATGCTGCTTCTGAGAATTTTCATACAGAAAAACCCAATAACACTTTGCCTGACCTCTGAATGAAACCTAGGACGTCGCGCTTGCGAACACTAGACTAATGAGGCGGGGATCGTTCCAAATTTTTAGTATAGGGTACTCTTCATCCCAATTGTTAACGACCGCGGATATGAAGAATACCTACTCTATACATCTCATTCATATCTCATTCATATTTCCCATGCCACTAATTTACTACATACAAAACGTACATTTTCACCACATCGTACAGCTATAAGATGTACGCAACACATAATAACGACGGTAAATTAAACCTTGTATTATGGGGGTGGGTCGTAAGCCGTATTTATGGCAAATGCTCTAAACAATTAGTAATATAATATTACTGGGAACTATAGTTATAAGGGTATGGGAGATGATGTTGATTATTTAGTGTGTTATTTAGAGACGCAGCGGCATGTTATGACGTACACTGGAATTATAATAAGCAAATGTGAAAATTGTATGATTACTGCAAAATATTCCTATGTATCACAATAATATTATAAATGCGAAAGTAATTATGTCTGTCTGTTTGCTACCTCATAACAATTAAACTACTAAACCGATCATAAAGAAATTTTACAAAAAGGTAGCCTGGGACATGACAAGGGTATTTTTTGCCTCATTGGTTTAGTTTAGACGTTCAAGCGCGACAGCTAAGCTGTCCTGGGTTTCATTCCCGGGTCGGAAATAGTGTTATTGGATTTTTCTGCATGGAAAATCTCAGTTGCAGCACGGAGTCTGAAACTGTGCCCGGTAGATGACAATAAGCTCGTCCCTTTTCATGGGACTCAATAACGGTTTCGGCGAAATGTGTGTGTACAATAGCACACCACTCCTAAGCCTCTAGGAAACACTGGTATACCGAAAGTTAAATTTATGACTGCGTCAAGCTGTTTTTACGTCATGAAGCTATGATACGGGCATTGCATTCACTATCATAATAGGCAGTAGATGCAAAGCACGCACGCCACGGAAAATATTCACCTAGCTTTGTATATATTCTTATAGAACTGTGCAGTTTCATAATACGCGTCGGCCATACCGTCGCCATTTTAAACAAAGGAAATAAAAAAATCCGCCGTATTGCATGCGTGCGGTACAGTCAATGCAAGACAAGTCATCAACTATAAACATGCAATGCATGCTACTTTCCAACCTACTCTAAAACTGACGTAGAATTAATACAACACACGATAAGATCACTAGGGCTGTCACACTTCGCAAATTACAAATTGGCACGGCCGGCAATTTTATTTGCGTAGCGTGCTTTTTAATTTGTCAAAGTGGCCCTGACAAGGGTTGCACGGTTATAACGGGTCCACGATAATTTCAAGCCTTTACCATCAGAAGGGTAAGGGTGTAAAATTCTCATACTTTGTAATTTGTATAAATTGAGTCAAATTGTAATTTAGAAAGCGCGCTTTTACTTTTGTTTCTTTTTTTGCTTTGGTGTTGTTCAGTGGGGTGTTTCAAAATTAATAATATGGAAGGGTATCTGTACCGTAAAATTGAGCGTTTTGTATTTTGGTGGCATGTTATTAGTTCACGATGCAAATATAAGGGTTTTGGTTTATACAAAATTGTTGACTACTTTTATAATAGTAGTTATTATATTTGCATTTTTTTTTATTTTCACTATAAAATTAAATTATTTAAGGCGTAAAAAGAGTAAAAGGATAACATCTATGAGTAAGTTGTTCTTTAACATATTTAATAACTTATTAAACGAATGTATTATTGTCATACTAATGCAGAAGCACTATGTATAATCATTGATTATTTTGGTTCAACAATCTCGATGATAATTTACTCCCAACAGTATTTCGACTTTATTAAAACAACTGACAACATACCTACATACATTAAATCTTGACTTCACAATTATCATGCTCCTATTGTTCATATACGCGTAAAACTCTAGTAAAACAATAAAACATCCCAATGTTATGATTAGAGAAGGGGCTTGTAAATTTTGAGGCCTGCGGATTATGCTAATAATATGAAAATCCGGTCCTTGTTCGTCGCCGACAAGTGTGGCGAAACATGCACGAGTGGCTGTCGCCAACCCTAGCGCTGTGACGTCATCTTGTCGTGGCATAATCGGGTGTATTGACGTATATATTTATGAAGACGGTGCTTGTCTTGGGTTGAATTTTGAGAGCTACAGGCGGTGTAGATTGGGCTGAATCTGATTTCTCTAAATTAGGTAGGTAGCCCATTTTGGTTTGTTTATTTAAATTAGGTTAGTGTTGGTGGGAGACTGAAGGATTATTAAGAAGTAAGTATGCCACAAACTTCTTTCTAATAGATCTATAACTAGTTATTATGTTCTCAAATCTTCATGCACCAAAAATGTTTGCTGTTAATACCGGTTTGAACTTGGCTCACACACTAAAATAATACCTTGAAGGTTCATTCTATTCCTCCATATTCCAAAAATATAACTGCTATATATTTTCGTATCGTATAAGCTCTAAATATTTATTAATAGCCCAAGGGAGCGAATAATTTTATTTAGAAACCTAACGAACCGTTTTTGTCGGTTCACTCGTTTCTCTGATCATAAATGAACGGAAAATTGAATTTATTTCACGTGTTTCTGAACGATTCGATTTGTTTGTATCATTTGTTAATCGAGTGGTTTGATGGATATGAGATTAATGTGAATTTTTCAGTTATTGGAAATGAATAAATATTATTTATAAACCACTCATATACATAAGCATAAAGTAAAGCAGTGATAGTCTAGCGGTTGGAGGCTCGGCTTCCTTGCATCTGACTTTATACCCGCTCCACACCTCTGATTTTTCAGAATCATGTGCGGATCAGAATTTGATTATCGCTTGCGTTAACGGTGAGGGAAACCATCGTGACATTTTTGTATGTTTTAATATTTTTAAGTGACGATAAAATTTGCCTATTTCAGCCAAACTACCAGTCAATTGAGTGAAATGTGTAGGCAACTGGCTGGCAAAGTGCCACTACTCGGTCACTGGTGTGACCTTGAACCCCTCGATGTATACTTTCTGGTTATGGTCCTTTGACTTTGTCTGGGTCGAAGTTGTAAGTACATACGTACTCTTGTACTGGGCTCATCATTGGCCAATCATGAACAATTTTCAGGTGATAAAGACAAAAGCTTCTTGTACTCTAGGCTAGATACTAGATGAGTTGATAGCTTTAGTTGTGGGGTACTACAATAATTACGTATATTATATACTCTCGATACTTCTCTGGCTCACCTGAATATTTATATAACAAAGTCAAAGTCAAAGTCAAAGTTTTTTATTTCAAGTAGGCCTTTTCAGGCACTTTTAAAAAGTCGAGACTCTAGGCGCACGGTTCCAAAGGGGGTAGGTCCTATGGAGAAGAGACCGGCAAGAAACTCCATGGATACTCTTTTCAAAAACAAAAAGTTAATTTACAATTAAAATCTTAAATTAACATGCATTATATAAGAAAAAATACAAACTTAATAGAATGCTACTTACACAATGAGGCAATACAACATGAGTTAAACAATTGTTTCGAATATAAACTAAAAACGGGATAAACAGATCAAAGCGGATAAAACAGAAATAAAAAAATACAAAAAAGAATAGAAAATATTGAAACATCAAGAATGTCCAGATATGTAAAGTGAATCTAATATAAAATAGAATTAGTAGACACAATGGATAACCAGGGAAGCCACATGTGCAGAAGATATTCAACGCCACACGTCTCTATCGTCAACATAGTCTTTGATCCTATAATATGCTTTCTTTGTGAGAACAGATTTAACGTGGATTTTAAATTTCTTACCGGGAAGATCGGTTACAGTTTTCGGTAGCTTGTTATAGAAGCGTACACCGTGTCCTAAAAATGATTTATTTGTTTTAGTCAATCTAAATTTTGGCACCACTATTTTGTGTTTATTTCTAGTATTAATGTTGTGAACGTCGCTATTGATACTAAACATGTGAAGGTTCTTCCGAACGAACATTATATTTTCAAGAATGTAGAGAGACGGTAGTGTTAAAATATCGATTTCTTTAAAAAAATCCCGTAAAGACTCGCGTGGGCCCATGTTATAGATCGCACGGATCGCCCTCTTCTGTAATACAAAAATTGATTCTACATCCGCCGCTGATCCCCACAACATAGCATCACGCCTGTATTCCCCGAAAGGTTAGGCAGTGGTGTACCATTTGTACCATATGTGTAAAATGTATTTCCGCTTTGTACCTTTTCCTTTGGTGTCCGATAAAGAATACTCTTATTTCTATCTATCTCTACCATTGTACACCCACATTTTCCCGATGCCGTTATTGAGTCCCATGTAATAGAGGCGAGCCTATTGCCGTCTACCGGGCACAGTTCCAGACTTTGTGCTGCTACTGAAAATTTTCCCACAGAAAATCCTAATAACACAATGCCCGACCCGGGAATCGAACCCAGGACCTCACGCTCAACAGTCGTGCCTGCGTCCGCTAGACCAATGAGGCAGTCAGTGAATATTTATATATATACTTGAATGTATCATAATTTCCTAAAACAAAATTATATGATGCTGTAAAGAAAATTTTACCCCTTTATAACCCCTTACCATCAGGCGGGTAGTATGCTTGATTGCTACCATAGTATTATAGAAAAACTTCGTCTATATGCTGATACAAACATATTTATTTATTATTATTATGCAGTGATAGCGGTTGAACGCTTGCCTTCCAAGCAAGAGGGTCTAAGTTCGAACCCGGCCCGAACCGGACTTCTCGGAACTCTGACTTTTCGGAATCATGTGCGGATCAGAATTTGATTATCACTTGCGTTTACGGTGAAGGAAAACATCGTGAGGAAACCTGCACACCTGAGAGGGCTCCATAAAGTTCTTGATGGTGTGTGTAGTCCGCCAACCCGCACCGGGCCAGCGTGGTGAACTAAAGCCTAACCCTGCTCGTTCTGAGAAGAGACCCTTGGGTTGAATTTATTTATTTTTATTTCTATTAATATACATGTGTTTACCCACATTTTGTGTATACAATATATCTTAAGCAACTAAAACATAATTGCCTCGGACTTATGAATTCGCCAATTACGGGTTAACCAACATTCACGAAGTAAAAAATAATAACACTTTTAATTTATGGTACAATGTTTCTTAGGGTTAAAATTTAAAATTAATTACAAAAACTATGAAAGTAATACTGAAATAACAATTACAATTCTTATTCTTCACATATACGGTCTGGTGGGATCTTGTGCAAGATGACGGGCAGAAGCACCATCGGTGCAAACGCTTTGACTCTGCAGCATGAAACCAGCTTTTCATTTCCACTTTGGGAGAAAGCTTTGAACCGCTTACACTAGCATTTCACTGTAACAGACTAAACCTCGATCTACTTCATACAAAAATAAAAATATCTACCTATAGGTTTTCTCAACAAAACAAAATTATTTCTTATTGTTATCGAACGAAGACTTAAATTGATTTTGTTATGTTGAATCGCGTAAGAACACACAGCGAGACGTGGAACTCTGATTAAAATACACATGTCATTTCTTTTACATTCTTCGCATTGATATAATCCCCACTATGACGTCACTCATAAAGCGTAGCACAGACAAGTGTAATCCGTAAATAATGATGTGCTTGGGAACAACGCAAATTATTTTAAAAGAGACTGGATTGATGTAGACCGTGTGCCATCGGCTTTGTGTGTGAGACTTGTGTTTGTTTTTCTAATTATGTTGGAGTACGTTTTAAGAGTAAGGGTGCACACGTGTTTATTTTTTTTTTTGCCGTTGCAGCCAAGGTTCAGAATATATCATCAGTCAGGTCATATCAGAAGTTACTAAATATTAGAAGCTGCTTATACCTTCGACTAACTTTTAACAACACTTACATAATAATAATGTCCTCCTGACCGAATTCACGGCGGTCAATCTCACCGAAGATTAGCCAACTACACAGGAGATATTATAGAGCACAAGTGTGTGCGCAAACACAGGTGCTCTCTCTATTCCTTCACTCTCATAGTCCGATGGGACGGCATTCCGACACGACCGGAGAGAGATCAGGCGCAGGACCAACGGTTTTACGTGCTTTCCGAGGCACGATATGTATTCACATACACAAAGACCCAGACCCGAAACAAATATCTGTAGATCATACAAATATTTGTTCCGTGCGGGACTCGAACCCGCGACACGTAGCTCAGCAGTCGATCTCTCAACCACTGCGCCAACTGTGTCGTCAGTGTCGATTTTTTATTTATTTGCATAATACTCTTTTATTTAACCTCAAGAGGATTTTTTTCTTTATTGAAAACGATGCCCCTTAGAATCATTAATGTATCGTGGCTGCGTTATACACAAATATTCACATATACAAACAATCAGACTCGTATCAGAAATCGCAGACATCCAATCACGTCGTCAATTAAAAAAAAAAAAAAAACTTCTTTTTTCTCGTGTTCTCCTACTGGTAGGCAAAGATATCCCATAGCCTTCCAGTTGTCTCTTTGTATAGCCTTCTCTAACCAGGCCTATATGAACGCATTTATGCCGTTACCGGTATTTCTTCTGCATGCCTCGGCGTCGGCGCCCATCGTCAGCCGACCACTGCGTGATAATCAATTAATCATGGATTAAATAAAAAAAATCAGCGGTTCCATAAATGAGCTTGAAAAAAAAGGTAATAGCTTCTATGCCTACAATCATGTATGCATAGATAATAAATTTACGCGTTCTATAGATACAAAAATTAACTGCGTGTAAGAACCCTTTCATCTCCCCCCCATTTAAGAACACCAGGCAAGGTGAGGCACTTAAAGAAAATTATATTCCTTAACTTCAGCATAACGGAGTAAGTACGCAAAGCGGGGCCCTAATGCTACCCAAGTAATATGAGCAGAATCGCTGTTTAAGTATTATTTATTGCCCAAACTGTGCCCGGGTAATTATTTAGGAAGCTACCCGGGGAAGCTATTAGAATGTACAGTTGTGGACCAATGAACCGCGGTTATTTGTTTCGTTTATTTGTTTTGGTATTGATTTGGTTAGTTATCGAGTGGTTTCCGAATTGGGTGTCGGTTTAGGGCCGTTTCGAATTACATAAGATTCTTTGGAATTGACAATTTTGTATGAACTTCATATTAGTGATTTGTTATTTTTTTTTATGTAGTAATGATAACTACGAGTTATTATAATAGGATATTTCTGTTCTTAGATTCTGTATTTTTAAGATGTTTCGATATGGTAAAATGGGGAGTGCAGGCTTTTTGATCTCTTCAATTCTTATATATATCGGATTGATTCTGACTCAACATAGGTAATATGTTGAGTTAATATACCTATGTTGTTATAATACCTATGTTGAGTTTCTACCAAACATTTTTAAGTTCAGTATTTCTTACTATTCTCATAGAAATAGATAGATAAGTATTGCTAGTATGTTTGACTCCCAAAAAATACAGCCGAAATACTTTATGTGGTCAATTTATACTCTATGTTCTATGGTATAGCCAAAGCCATATCAAAACAAAGAGCATTCTCCAAATAAATATATCGTGACGATATTGCATTCAAACCCGCTATTCTGAAAAGTCAATATAGGGATGCGTTCCATTAACAAATGCATGTATGCGCGCGTTATCAGCGGCGAACAGTCGACAGGGCGCGGGTCACGTAAGGCATAGTATCTTGAAAACAGTAGGACTGGTATGGTGAATATTCTAAGTTCCGTTTCATATGAATGTGATAACGATTACCAACCTAATTTGCGGTCCAAAAACATGCCATCCATTGATTGCGTAAGCAACGCGACAGCAGAAACAGCTTGGTAATACAAAGTTGGTTTTGCTGCCGCGCTACGTTCGGAATGTAGGTACGATGTGTTATTGAAGCGCAAATGAATTTGTAATCGGTATAACATTCAATTGAAACGAACTATAAACGAATCTGCAGGTCAAGAATTAACTACGGTAGGTGGAATCTTGTGTGACTTAATAAATGTTGTCTCATGTGTTCTGGAAGTGGAAACAATTAAGCGTACAAGAATCGCTACTACCTCTAAATTTTTCGAGTTCCATATGACACAAATATCTTATTTCATGACATTGTGGTAGACTAGTTACTAGATAACTCGGTCATGGCTCTATCGGCAATTGATTGAGACCGAGTTGATTGATAATGATCTTTTGATAGGGACTGCTATGCGTTTCATTAACAAATGCGTGTATGCGCGCGTTATCAGTGGCGAACAGCCGACAGGGCGCGGGTCGGTGACACAGTAACATGAAAACAGTAAGACTAGTTTTGTTAGGTAGTTATTATAAAATAATGAGGAATTTAGGAAAGACTGGACGTGGATGTCGAGTAACCTATCAATGTATATTCGTGGTTTGGGCGAACGGGCGTTGGATTCCTACTGATATGGCTTTTACCTGCGCCCCTGCTCGTCCTCCTATGTGGTCTGATCAAATTAACTTTGAAATGTAAATAAAAATTTTGGACAATTTATTTTAGTAGCAGTTTTTTTTCGAAATGATATGCTGCCTGAACGTTTTATTTAACTAGAATAGCAAACAAATAAACACTATAATAGAAAAAAATATTTTAAAATTGACCTACTGTTCTTGCTGTACTACATCGCGATAGTAGCTAGTCGGGCGCCAAGTGCAATATCCGCTTTGACCGCGCGTTCCGCTAATTGATTCCGACTCTATTCACTACAAAACATATTGCCGGCGGCATTTGAAATATTTTTTAAAGTATTGTTTATGCCAATTATATTAACTTTTATTTACCGTATTTTGAAAATTAGATTCAACTAGCTTCCGCCCCCGGTTTGCTTGCTGGTTTGGTTTTCGAACCCGTACATTTTCCCGGGATAAAAAGACTGTAATCTATCTCTGATCCACATTTCAATCGGATCCGTTCAGCCGTTCTGGCGTGAAAGAGTAACAAAGATCCGTCCATCCTCACAAACTTTCACATTTATTATATTAGTAGGATAGGATTAGTAGGAATTAGGATAGGATAGGATATGTTAGAAGTTTGTTTTTTTTTTTATATGAAGACAGGTTTTGTTTCAGATATTAAGATTTCAATACTTCAATGGAATCAATCAATCAATAAATATGTTAAAAAATAAATGTTAAGCAAATGTAATTTATGATAAGTTAGTGATAGCACTGATAGCCCTCAAATTTGCAACGCCTGAAAAAGGCCGTTAAGCTGTGCCTGTTATTTCACTTAAGACCTGTTATATTACCTTAACATGCAAATAAAGACTTTGAGTTTGAGTTTCGGATTCAAATCGCGTAAATATCAGATAATATTATTCTCCAAATATTTACTCTAACATATAAATGGAATCTTTACGATGGAAAATGATTTGGATTTACATGACCGTCTTTCCATATTTTTATGTACAAAATCCACTACATATTACGGTAGCCAACACGCTTGTCTGGTTATATGGTTTTACGTCGTCAACCCAAAAATGTAATTTGTGAGTGACATGGGTTTCTTTATTTTATTTATATTATCAAGAATTTTGTTTGTTTTTATGCTGATCTGGACGAGAAAATATGTAACAGGTCTTTTTTTACGTTCAATGTTTGGGTTTACTATTTTTTTTTGTCACTCATGTGATTAGTAAGAGAGATATTTCAATTATTTTTTTTTGTAATTTTCAATTTATTGTATACTTATTAAGAGTCTTTGTGTCTAGAATAAGGTATTGGCTATTTACACTTTCTCAAATGGTTTTTAAACTGCCACATTTTTTTTTTTTTTCGGTGTAGTTGTCGCAAGAGTGACGGCTGATCTTGAATTTCAGAGCTTTTCTGTATGGAAATTCTCAATAGCAGCACAGAGTCTGTGCTCGCTCGATGGCATTGAACTCGCCCCCTATTACATGGGACTCAATAACGGCATTGACAAAATGTGGGTGTACAGTCGCGGTGCTGTGTGACATCACATCATACTATTCATCAACTCTACTCTCCTTTGATTTAATAAAGCCATTATTATATCTCACTATAAGAAATAGATGATAAATACTACAACGTTTAAAAAGCTGAAATTCGACTCAACAGTCTCCCTATATGCCATATAATGTTAACGCTTAACCTGTCTATGGTAATCGTTGAAGAACTCAGTTAATTTTAATAAAAGGGATACAGGGTGCATCCACTGTATTAATTGCTTGGAAAAACCAATCGGCGTGAGTGTTCAGTACAGACAGGGAGACGAGTGCTTCCGAGCTTCGGCCTGGTTTCCAACAATGCATGCAGATACATGGTACTTCAAAGTCTTTTCCAATAACACGGTGAATGGGATTTGTTAGAATTGAACGATCGCTTCGAGAATATGTTGCTTTAAGTGTTTACATTTTGGAGAGCGGGGGGAAAGAAAAAAAAAATCACGTGAAACTGACATTTAAGTTTCATTGGTCAGGTTTTATGCCTTTTATCCCCATGGTGGACCAAATTATAATAACTGTTTAAAAAAAAAAACAACTGTTTACGTGGAGTTAGTCCCCATATTCGTGGGGACGCAGCAGATTATAAAATAATTTATATATATATAAAATAAATAATAAATATTCTTAGTTTAAGAAATTGAAACTTAAGTAATGAAATGAAACTAAATACACGAGTTCCGACTGATAAATTTATGATAATGCTTTTTGGTATGACAGGGGAGGCAACGACATCCAAGTTAGTGTACCACTCGTATTTGTAATTGTTTGCTTGTCGCCGCTGGTCATAAATATGTACTTGGGACAATTTAGCTGGACCACAACAAAGCCTTTACTCATTATTTTTCACGCAATAAATAAACTTTCCAACAATCATCAACTAGTTTTCCCCTAACTTAAATATTAACACCCATTTCCCGATCAAAACGTTGACAAACAAAACAACGTGACCCCAAAGGGACATTTTTCACAGACGATGATATTTTTATATTTATTGCTCCCGGCTCCGAGTCCAGGCTTCGTTGAAATTAATATGCCTTTGAACGTTATTGCTGGGGGCTTCACTGGCTTTTTACGTAACGGTACACAGGCAGGAACTAGCAGTCTAGTTCCAATTTTTATGGGGACAGAAGCCCTCAAAGGGAAATAAAGACTCAGTTGTGCAAAGGCCCGTGTTTAAGTAACTGGGGATTAAAAATATATAATTAATCATGTCTTTATTTTTCTGTAAAATATAAATTGACTATTTATATATTTATAGGTTAAAGTAAACTATTCATTGGTTAAAGGCTCTTTGATTATGCCACAGTAATCTCGTAAGAGCCTGCTTGCTTCTTAAAAACCACGCCTGACGTACTAAACTGTGATACCCTGAATTAAGTGTTTAGAAAGTGATCGGACAGCCGAAACTTATCTGTACGTTGTTAATCAAAGGGTGACTAATGTATGGGAGATTTTTAAACTTGTCCAAATGTTATGAAGTTTCTGGTGTCAGATAGTCTTTTGTGTAGCGTCATGGAGTCGTGGTTAAGGTCGCTTTATAGGTGTTTAGGCGTTAAATGAACGATAGATTGAGCAAACTATAGGCGAAAATGACATCTGAGATCACGTATTTTCTATATATTAGTAGCTGTAGCGGTTTCACTCGTATTCCAATGAAAATACCGATCGCTTCATTGGTCTAGTGGTCGTAAACGCGACTGTTGAGCTGTGAAATGTGCGTGTACAATAGTAAACCTCTGCCTAACCCTTCGAAGAATACAGGCGTGATGCCGTTATTAAATCTCATGTAACAGGGGGCGAGCCTATTGCAATCTACTGGGCACAGTTTCAGACTCCGTGCTGATACAGAAAAACTTCATAATATTTTGCCCGACCTGGGAATAAAACGAGGACCTCACATACGCTCAGTAATCGAGTTAGCTCTAATTGATGTTTCAATACTGCATTGGGTGATTAAATGAGCTAAACTTAACAAAACTAAGCTAAACTAAGTTATAACTGTATACCAAGTTAAACTTCGAGCTTTAACCTACGTAGTGGTCCCCGCCCAAAATAGCTGAACCGGAAGTTGTTACTGAAAACGCTTTCCGTAACTGTGCTTGGGAGCATTGCTTTTTGCTTCGTTTTAGATATTGGCTGTTGATGTTTTATATAGCCTGAATATTTGATATAGCCTGAATATTTTATATAGCCTGAATATATTATATAGCCTGAATATTTTATATAGCCTGAATATTTGATATAGCCTGGATATTTTATATAGCCTGAATATTTTATATAGCCTGAATATTTGATATAGCCTGGATATTTTATATAGCCTGAATATTTTATATAGCCTGAATATTTGATATAGCCTGGATATTTTATATAGCCTGAATATTTTATATAGCCTGAATATTTGATATAGCCTGAAAATTTTATATAGCCTGAATATTTTATATAGCCTGAATTTAATCGACCGGATTTTGGATTATAAATTTAGTTAATGACTTTGGGATTATTAAAATGACTTATTGGTGTATACCGCTGAGCGTGAGATCCTGGGTTCGATTTCCGTGTCGGATACTGTGTAATTGGGATTTTCTGTTAGAAATTTCTCGGTAGCAGCATGGAGGTTGGACCTGTGCCCTGTAGAAAATGTACATTAACCGTCACATGGGACTCAATGACGGCAACAGGGGAATGTGGTTGACAATATCTTCTAGTCTTGCGACCGCTAACCTAACCCGTACATAATGATAATAAAAATATAGTGTATGTTATAATGTTTATTGGGTTTTTTTTTATTTGTCTCGGTGATAAAAAACAAAATGTGATGATGAATTTGAAAGGCCAGGATAATAAGCCGTGTCCATAAAAATCTGTGTCCATAAAAATTTCAGTAAAACATAAAAAATAAATATAGTTGTATAAAGTTAAATAAAAATACGCACAGGTTAAAAAAGCCTGTATTATATTTTTTTTTATTAAAACCACAAAACAAGTTTTAGTTATTATTGAAATAATAATATCTTATATGTATGAAATTTCAATTTCCATTGTTCAAATATGTACTGTTTATCTCGTTCATACATAAAATCCTCGTTTTCACTTTAATATAGCTTCTTTACGGATCCAAATACATATGTATGAACCAATATATTTTCGATCAAAACTTTAGGAAAAAAACACATACCAATAGAAATTCATCATTCAGTTTCCAATACTACTATAAAAAACGGCCATGGCAATATCCATTGCCTTCAGGGCAGTTACGTTTTCAACAGATACATTTATTTGCCAACTAAAATTCAACCTTATTTCCATTCACACAAAATCTATAACAAGTCTCCTCTTACGTATAAAAGCCACTTGAAATTTTCAGTTGTGGCATGCAAAATTAAACTTTAAATCTACGTAATAAGGTTTATAGAGTTGGTTGGATTGTAACAGTGACTAGATACGATAGGTTTGTTGACGCAATCAACGTTGGCAGGTCACAGTACGGTCAAAGGTTCCGTAGCTATTTGCTCGGACATACATATATATATACATACACATTTGATATAGTTTGTGGAGGGAGTTAAAAGCGGACTATTGATTAATCTCCATGTATGTACTCGTACATTGATTGTTGAGTCTGTACTAGAGATACTAGTATCTCTAGTATCTCTAGTACAGACTCATCAATCAATGTACAGAATACAAATTCTAGAATTTGTATTCTGTTTTGCTTTGTCACTTGGATGATAGAAGGAAATGGGGATGTAAAACGAACTATTCTTGATGTCGCCCACAGTTAACGTAAGTATGAAAAAAATTCGCTCGCGTATACGCTAGGAGGTCACTCTTATGTGTGCGCACGATTTTTTCATACATTTTTATAGGTAAATGCTAACGGCGATTGAGGTCGAGGAAAACTGATATTAGACACCATTAATGAACAATTAATGGAATCAGGTGTTAATTTGCGGAAATCCATGATACCATTAATGAAATTAAAGGTAAAAATACTTTTCTAACACTTTTCTGTAGAATCATCATCATCTGCCTGGCCTTTTCCCAACTACATTGGGGTCGGCTTCCAGTCTAATCGGTTGCGGCTGAATATCAGTATTTTACACGGAGCGACTGCCTTCTTACCTCCATCACCCAATTACTGGGAGATACTACACTTTTCTGTAGGATACATACCAAAAAAATCTCAGTGGTATATATGTATGTACAAAATAAAAAAAAAACTGCCTCATTGATCCTCACTGATCACTGGTCCTAGGTTCGATTTCCGGGTCGGACAAAGTGTTATTGGGATTTTTCAGTATGGAAATTCTCAGTAGCAGCACGGAATCTGGAACTGTGCCCAGTTGATGGCAATAGGTTCGCTCCCTATTACATGGGAGTTAATAATAGGGACTTCGGCAAAGTGTGGGTGAAAGATAGTATACCTCTAGCCTCTAGCCTCTATTCTTACCCTTTGGGGAATACAGGCGTGATGCTATGTCAGCCAATCAGCTTAAAATACATGTGTTTAAAAACAATGTACATACTTCTATTACAGTATTTATCTAATAGATGTCTGTCTTCTAACAGAACATATGCCCGTAGTCTTGAGACAGTTTCTCATTGTCGTAAAATAATTTAGCCCATCAGACATTCTAATAAGATGGTCTAATAAGTAGTCTGTCTTGTCTTGATTATGATCTGCGCAGGACTCACTCAGTGACTGAAATTATTCACTCATATTTCCATATTAAAACTACTTACCCCAGCTCTTAGCTAATTAAAAATTATTTCATGCAAAACAAATAACTAACACACACACAAACACAGTCGGAACATATTGCATTATTTAGCGTAGCATCCGTCTTCCGTAGCACATGCACGGCGTAGCACGCGAGCTACGAGCGCCGTAGAGGTGCTACGCGCGTAGATACGTATCTTTATTGTTGCGTAGAACGTGATGAATGGAAGCTTGCGGTTTGAAATTCTCTTTGAATCTAACCTACATATCTTGGCAACTGTTGTAACTATGGTATTGTGTAACATCACGCCTGTATTTTCCGAAGGGGAGAAGGTAGAGTATGTCCACTTATTTTTTTTTATTAGCCGGTGATGGTATTAAGTACTATGTTGTCAAAACTCCAAGCTGCTAGAGAGATCGGTCTGATAAAAAGCCACTAATAGTGTTCGAGGTGATAATCAAAAGCTACGACACCTATACTCGTCAGACCTTGGGCAGTCAGCCCCTTAACGAACGTTCCGAACAGGGTAATTTTTACCCCACGATGTAAGATTTTCTCGTGAGTATTAACCTCATGCACAGCAGAAAACTAAACATAGCATAACGCCTATATTTCCCAAAGGGTTAGGCAGATGTGTACGACACACACATTTTGAGGAGACGAGCCTATTGTATTCTAGGCACAATTCCAGACTCTAAAGATTTCAGTACTAAAACCCAGTAATATTTGACGACACGGTTGGTGCAGTGGTTGAAAGATCGATTGCTGCGCTACGTGTCGCGGGTTCCCGCACAGAAGAAATATTTGTATCATCTACAGATAGTTGTTTCGGGTCTGGTTGTTTGTGTATGTGAATATATATGTTTGTAAACGCACCCACGATAAGGGAATTATTCCAAGTGTGGGGACAAAGTTAAAAAAAAAGACCCGACATCGAAATCCAGGAGTTCAAGCTTTGCAGCCGCGCCTGCGACCTATTTAGACGAATAAGGTAGTACTGAGAATAGATCTGAAGTCGTAGAAACATTTTCAGGTATTCAAATAATAAAAGGATTCTCAGAACACATTCGTTTATTCTCAAGCAATTTTTGTTAAAAATACTATTCTAAGAAAAACAATATCTCTTTATTGATATCTTGTACCGAGCGATATTTGGCTTCGAATAATTTCGAATGTACATTATTCTATATAATACTAAACTTTTGTTCAATTCAAGTGGGATTCCAGTAAATTCTGAATTAAGCTCGCTCATTTATTTCTAAGAAATTGAATAAAAGGCTCTCGGAGAAGAACAGAGGATTTCGTATTGCTGTATTATTTCGAGTACATTAATGAAATGTGTTTTTAGTAAATGTATATTCG
Source organism: Shargacucullia verbasci (assembly GCA_947562105.1). Classification (NCBI taxonomy): domain Eukaryota; kingdom Metazoa; phylum Arthropoda; class Insecta; order Lepidoptera; family Noctuidae; genus Shargacucullia; species Shargacucullia verbasci. The sequence goes on along the minus strand of OX387294.1, from coordinate 12,503,049 downwards.
AACTAGCTGTACCTGTGTCTCTGCCTGCATAAAGATTTAACATAACATACCATCATGCCTGTGTCCACAAAGGGTTAATCAGTGGTGTACTATAATTGTGACGATGCTGTTAGTATGTGTGTAAGCCTATTGCCATCAACCGGGTACATTTACATTAACCGGGTACATTTCCATTAACCGGGTACATTTCCATTAACCGGGTACATTTCCATTAACCGGGTACATTTCCATTAACCGGGTACATTTCCAATCTCCGTGCTGCTACTAAGAATTTCCATACAGATAAACCCAACAACAATAAATAATTAAAGATTTTTATTTATTCATAATTGTTAACATAGATTTCTTTGTTATTGTTAAATCTGTTGCTAAATTTCATCGCAATAATTTCAGTAATTTAAAAGAGACAAGCAATATGTTTGATTTTTAATTTTGAAGAATTACTTATTCTCTCATTTAACTTTTGTTTTGTAGTAAAAAAAGTTTATGGACCCATAGATATCAGAAAACTAAATCCATATAAAAAAGAGCTTTTAGTTTCAACTACAGTAACTCTTAGTTCTACTTTTCGTTGAAAAATTACAGGAAAGATGGAGGTTGAGTCAATGAATAAATATTGTTGTACTAAAGCTACCTAAAAATAAAGTAACAGCCATATTATACAAATAACGCGAACATAATGCTACGCCGTAGCTTCGTAGCTCCGTGCTACGCCCACGTCTGTTGCTACGTAAGATTATATTCATAAGAGCATTATTTTTCTACTACTCTATATTTCAATGTTCTTATTTGTTTGATGTATTTGTAATTCGTTTATGGAGAAAAAAACATTTTTATGTATTTTGGCAGGAATTGCTTTTCTGATCGAATCTGGTTTAGGCCAAGTAAATGGGTATATTATAACCAGAACATATTAATTTATTAATCAATAGACGTATTAATTGATTCTAATTAAAATGCATCAAGAAACTACAGAGGTACAATCAAAATATTAAAAAAATACGTATAGCCTGAGAAATCTTTCAACACAAAACAAGTGCTTGTAAGTTATGTGAACAGTATTTGATTTTTTTTTAATTGATCAAATAAGTAGTTTTATATGGGTAATTTACATATATATCACAAAAACCATCGCAGGTTTAACAGTGATAAATCAGACACGATATCTCGCTATATAATATATACACATACATAGCAATACAGATCACATACACGCTAGAAAATATTTTTTAACACATTTTTTTTTGCCTTAATGGCATTCATCATCATCATCAGCCAGAAGACGTCCACTTCTGAACGAAGGCCTCCCTCAAGGGGGGTTTGCCATAATCCCCATGCTTGGCAGGCGGCTTGGGGATCGCAGTGGCTCACCGATTAGTGAGAGGACGCTGCTGCCTGTCCTCCGGTGTCTGGTAGCAGTTTTAAGACGTACCCGGGTCATAATGGCATTGCAGATTTCAATAGGTAAGCCATTCAGTATAGATGGCAGCATGCATTCCCACGTCCGTGCTCCGTAAACATTATTGTATTGTGGTGTCTTATATGAAGGTAGGTAGTACTTCAATCACTATTTATTTTAAAGTTCACTTTTGAATGTCTATTTAATCTTCCCAAGATTAAAAACAGCTGGTACAAAGTTCTTTCTGTTAAAAGCAGCGTGGAAAGTCTTTCAGAAATAATCAGCGCTGATCGGAATTTGATTAGCAGGCGGCTCGGTCGCGAGCTATAAATGTCTCATTTGTCAAATTTTATGGTTGACCCGCCCTAGTCAGTTATGTTTCATTCCACTAAGGACCTAGATTCGTTATAGAACTGCTATGTAAGTAAAAACTAGTTACTGGTAGGTGTATTTCATCACAGATAACGTGTGTACTTTCAAGCAGGTCTAGCGTAGTCTTTATTGGGATGGATAATAATAACATTCTTGAAACAAATGAAGTATCTCGACGTGGCGCACGAGGTTGTCGACATGTGGAATGTCGATTCGGCTATCGTCGTGCCGATTGTTGTGACGGTCAATGGCCTGATGGCTAAGACTCGACCAACATCTCAAGAGGCTCTCGTTGGCGGCTGGGTCAAAGGACTGATTCAGAAGGCGGTACTTCTTGATACGGCACGTATGTATTGTGAGGAGGTTCCTCTCTCTAGAGCCCTAACCACCGGTAGCTTGGACCCTGTTCCCGATACCGGTTGGTCCCTATTTTTTTATATTTATAAATGTATTTTTATAAAAAAAATATGTAATTAAATAAATAAAGAATAACTATAATCAGTCTGACATTCTTTCTCAGTACTCAATATTTATTATGTTCTACAATGTCATTTAAATGGTAAATATTACAAACAATTCGGTCATTGTGTGCTCCGTCGAGCACGGCAATATATCTATATATTTAAAAATAAATGTATGCATATATGTTCCTTATGGACACCAAAACGGCTGAAACGATTTTAATGAAATTTTTAGTTAATATTCAGATTAACCCATTAGCGGGTGATCCTGTGAAGATCGGTGGCGAATGGAACAAAATTTTTTTTTTGCTTATTGGCACTTTGTTGTCACATGTTTCCTACAAATTATCTGGCTATAGATAATAAGTGCTACACGTGCGAAGCTGAGACGCGTTGAGAAACGCCGAAACAAACTCAAGTGTCAAGGTCTATTTAAAAGTCCAGACGGATAAAGGATTTATGTGAGCCAAATATAGGGTGGGATGGCCTTTTGAAGAAAGTGCCATAGCTATTTGAGCTGACCTGTCGCAACAGAGGGCAGCCTAGATCGCACTCACATTTACAATATATAACGGTTAAACTAATCTGACGCAAAATACATTTGAAGCACTTATCTTAAAATATAGATCGAGGACGAACATTGGCCCCGTGCCCCTGATTCCACATTATTGATGAGGACGGGATTACTCGATGCTAAAGTCGTTTGGTGATTGATTTCGCCGGTCGTTAGGGCCGATTTTATGTATTTTTCCTGGAAGGATCAAGTCAGGTTCGTTTATAGCCCACCTGATCGTAATTGCTTCCGAAGGTTCAGTGTAAGAGGCCCGTAAAAAGTAGTTGATGTTTTGGATGGAATACTACCTAAAAATAACTGTTTCTTCTTGTGTATTTGCAGAAAAGAAGTTCTTTCATTTTCATTCATTCATTCTTGAGTTAATGAAACTTTGCCCCATACTAGGATTACTCGTTTACCGTAGATCACACATGCACACTGAGATCCAGAACTACCAACTATCTGAAGACTATATAAATATTTGTGCTGTATGAGAATCGAACCGTACGTAGCGTAGAAAGCCAAGCGCTTTGCCGTAACGTCAATTGTATTGTACCCACGACACAGGAAAAAGTCTAGAGTGGAGCAAGGTTTCTGTCAAAAAAAATAATTGTGATGGATTTACTGCTCAAGGTGCGCTGGCTGTTTATCATCCTAAAAACCAATTTTCTCGCTCACATGAATTTAAAAACATATCAAAATGTTATTTGTTATACTTTTGTATTTAATTTACAGGCTATAAAATTCCATTTGGCAACTTATTTCTTCCATTTTCAAAATCTGAGAACGCAGGTTGTTAACGAAATTCTTCACAGTGCGCCGCCAAAACATTCCGCAGAAATAAAATCCGACGACACGTCCCGTCTGAGCCATGGATTTCGTTAATTTTGTAAAACGAAAATTAAAATTGCCTGAAAAAATGTAGACGTGTCGTTTTTAGAAAATTGTATTTTGAATTTTTTTGCTATTTTAACTCCGAATGAAGCTTTTACGCGTGATGCAAAGGTAAATTCTTTTATAAGGGAAAGGTTTTATACTAAATTAAATGGTTTTATTCTACCTTTCATGTTTGGCACACATTTCATATTATTCCTTTATTTGTTATACATTACATACGCACCAAAACGAAACTCTGAAAACGAAAATCTGTTTGATTCAACATAATTACATATCTATCATATTATAAAATCAATACGAGCTGTCTGTGACAATCCTTTGAACGTCACTCAAAATGAACAGTAACGGGTAAATAAAAAAAATATCTATCACTCCAAAATAAACAGTGGAAAGGGGAATAACTACAGCCCAAAAATTTTCTCAAAGGGCCTGTCAAAAACATCGAACCTTTGAAATAATGGCCGTTAGATTAACTGTACTGACGATGAGAAATGTACTTTGTGTTGATGTCATTTATTATTTTTGTGATATACAATTTTTTTGCCCACTTTATCATTGTTTGACGCAGTGGGCTGTACAGGTGATGTTTAATGATTGTAATTGATGTTTTAGAGAGTTTTAGTTAATATTATCCTATACAACGATGTTAGACACTTTTTTCACACGGGTCAAGGAAGAGAGAAGAATGCTGTGTAATTGTGTGTGTTGATGATTTTAGCGAGTGACTTAAAATCTCAGTAATACCTACATTATTCTCTGTTAACTAAGATTAATAATCATAAAATATTTTAAAAAATCCTACACAAATATTTTTATTTTTTTAAATTATAAATGTGATAGTTTGTGACTGATCTTTGTTACTCTTTCACGCCAGAACGGCTGAAGGGATCTGGATGAAATTTGGGGCAGAGATAGATTATAGTCTAGAAAAGCACATAGGCTACTTTTCGGGAAGATGTACGGGTTCGTAAACCACGCGGATGAAGCCGCGGGCGGAAGCTAGTAAAAAATATTTAAATAATGATTTACTGCTTTGAAGCAGTAAATATATTTACGTCTGAACTTCACAAATCCGGGCCAAAATTAACGAAAATTAACCAGAACTGCCTATTAAAATATCAGAAGCGAAAAGTACCATTATCTCATTAAGTAACGTACCGGAATTAGACCCACTTTATTGAGTTATGAATTTTGATTAGATTTTTTCTCTCTAAAATTCAGTGGCGTGTCCTCTTCCGTTTTTAATTAATTTGGCATTTAATGTAATTTATCGTGAACCCTCCCAAAGTAAAGCTTTCCTTGTAAAGGGAGATTTTTCAAATTAAAAAGAACCCTTTTTGTGAGTGAAGTGTGTAGTAGTATCTTCTTTGGTAGGTTTACTTTGAGCAAATAAATCAGGTTCATTTCAACGGGGAGTGTCAATGATTGCTTTAATTGCATCCCCTGCATCTGTTCGTGTTTTAATTTATTTTGATGTATACGTATGTCTTATCATAATATTTGCTTCGGTGGGTTTGTTCGAGACCCTCTCAAATTAAGATGTGGACGTGTTTATTCAGTTGTTTTCTGTCTCCCCTTCAGGTTCTACGACCTAACGCTTTATTTTTGTCTTTATTTTCAATATGAAACTAAATAAATTAATGTTTTTTGCAACTTGTAAAGGTGTGAGCAAAATGAATTTAATTATAGTCTTTATTCGATAATAAAGTTTTGCAACACTTAGATATTGATACTTTCTGGTTTTATACATATAATTTATACATGTATAAGTAAAGTACGGATGGCACGGTTGGCGCAGTGGCTAAGCGATTAGCTTTCTGCGCTACGTGCCGCGGGTTCGATCCCCGCACGGAACAAATATTTGTATGATCTACAGATAGTTGTTTCGGGTCTGGTTGTGTGTGTATGTGACATGTATGTTTGTGAACTGTACCCACGAAACAGGAGAAAATACAAGTGTGGGGCAAAGTTTTAAAAAAAAAAAGTTTTTTATCCATTTATGTTTCACAAATATCATTAAAATAAGCCTTTATTTGAATATTCGTTAATATTGAGTCTGACTTTCAAAAAGTCTCATTTTAGTTAATACAAAGTCTTCACAAGCTCTAATTAAAGCATTTCACTTCTTAACTAACACTTCGTTCATAAATATAACGAACTATTAAGTTGGTAAGTTATACTAATTACCTTTATTATTAGACGAAAGTTTCAATAAAATTGACCTTACCATACCGTAGCTTATTCAGTCTGCTAACTAATAAGAAAAGTTCTTTATTCGCCCCTCTTTAGTTTTATAATGTTTTATTTGTTCTACGTGCTGCGTATACGGCTCGGTGAACTGGCAGCATCTCTTTAATAATATTCTGGACTACGTTTTTTCGTATTTTTTGTTTATGGTACAAATTGTGCTCTGTGGAGTTTAGAGTGTTGCTTGCAGGTTTGTAAGTGAATTTACATGTTCTTATGGCATTTATATGACAGTAAATAATAATAAACATTTTAACTTATGCGTGATCAGTAAAACATGAACATTATAATGTTTTATTTATGCAGAATAGTATATACAAGTTTAACATAATAGTCAGTCTTTAGGTGCCATTTTCATAGTGTTAACTGGCTATCAAGAATAACGGGCAATAAATTAAGTTGTTACTCTTTTAAATTCAGGGTTTCTTACAATATTTGAAGAAAATATATGTACATTGGTTCTAAAGTTATATGAGGACAAAATCTAAACTAAACAAGCCTGACTTCAAAGGAATAAGAAATAATTTGAAACGATTGCCATGGCAGCTTTGGTAGGTAGCATCTGTTCACGAGTATGACGCGTGTATCAGGATCGCTTTACTTGAGAACAGCAGGGAAATCAATGACCGAACACACTACGCCACCATCAGTATCATCACCCTTGAATAAGTCTATAGTCCCTTTAGCACCCTTTTAATTTTTTAAAACTACATCACATTAACGCTTCATATTGTAACTAAAATCCCTTACAGGTTTCGCATTCCCCACCTGTAGGGAATATGATAAGAAAATATACCGTGTGTATATTTAAAAGCAAAATATCTCGCAAACAAAAAAGAAAAGTTAATGCTCCACACCTCTGGATCTACATACTTTCCAGACTTAAATAGGGATGTGATATCATCAATGTCGATGTTATGTTATTTTAAAACAACAGAAATATACGGTATTTACGTTATGACAAATTCAAAAATTTTTTGATTAAACCTAATAGAATTTTTTGTACCCTAAAATAAACACACTGTAAAAAAAAAAACTGAAAGGAGCTCGTAAATTTTCGTAAACATAATTATTTGGATCTTTGTATACAATCTAACTATTCTCAGTACCTACCAACTTCTATATTGCTAAAATCAGATCGTATAAAACTAGATGGAACATTTCGAGCGAGCAAAGTTATTAACACAGTTTCTCTGTATTGGGACTTTGAAACTGTCAATTTCCTTTCGCTATCGTCTGCGCCACTATCGCTACAATAAAATTTTATTGGCTCGGTATCGCCGCCGATAAATATCGATAGTCGAACTAGTGCCATGAATTTATCGATACACATCAACAGCACTACTCATAACTTGGAGTTAAGGTCGAATCTCAAACAAAACGTGACGCTGAATTGCCGGCAAATATGAGCTCCAACTTAGGTGGGCACCGAAATTAGATTTACGAGTTCGGGAATTTTCGGAACTCGCCGGATCAGTACCGAAGCTGCCGGGTACGCATTATCATATAAATGCGGAGTTGACGGAAAAATATTGCCGAGGTGTGCCGTGGCTCCACCTGTAGTCAGTTGAGTAAAATAGGTACGTGAGCCAAATAATACGGTGTTTAGGTGTAGCAGGCGGGTGATTCTGTTAACTGTACTGCATGAATGTTTTATGTGCGGAGCGCTGCCTCGGAAATGAGCCGTGATCATCTTTGTTTACACTTAATTCATTTTCCTTTTTGATATCTCGATTGAGGCTTTTGTTTTGAAAATTGCTATTAGGTGCAGGTACGGTTTGTTTTTTATCTTTTACCTTTGAGAAAATGGATGTTTAGATACACATGCCTTATTTTTCTAATACTGTTCCATGTACGTTTTATGACTCCGTCGTAAATTTTAATATTTATAGTAGCATCACAAAGACAATATTAATTCTGAATAATAAAATTTGTATGAGTTATGCCTTTATTCTCCACAAATACCCACCCTGTAAGTGGGGTAAAAAATATATATCTCTCAAGATTAACCAACGGGAATAATACAGAAAAAACTTTCCATTGGGGGAATAATAATAAGATCATACATTATTTAAAATGGCTTAACGGTGCTCTTGATATCAATAAAAATATTATGTGAACGATCTGGCCTTTGTTTTGAATATTATAGGACACAATACCATTGAAGTAATAAAGCAGTTTGAGAACAAAATAATGCGATTTAAATTTATAATTGGAACATTGAATCGAGCCAGACTAAGCATTAAGCTGGAAAAAGAAATCACAGAATCTTACACAAAATTGCTACGTGACGCTTCTGAGCCTACCTACCTGGTACAATGATTATTATAAACGACAATTCAATGCACACATTTGCCCACTTACACTACAAATGTTTTACCTCTTCTTAACGTGTTCAAATAATCATTAACACGCTGCGCACGTGTCGCACCTACGTTTTTTGTCATAAAAACAAACTGTTTGACACTAATGCATGCCGTCACAAAATTTCATTGCACCGCCATATTTCCTATTATTATTTTTTGGAGCCCGTAACCGTTACATATAAAGGCCAAAAGGGATCCTTTTATACCAATTGTTTCGTCATAGCCTCATAATAAAAACCTTTACGGAGCTAGGGATTAATGCGGGATAGTTTCGGGGGAAATTGCAACCGGGGCGTAGGGATCCCCCAGGGATTGTGAGGTGGGGTACCTAATAGTATTTATAATGCCGGCGTGTGGGATTAGGCAAGTACGTGAGGTTACCGCAGACCTTGTTAGCAGAATATGTGTTTATGTTGGCAGTTGTATTCGGTCTTAAATGCCTTTTCTGGTTCAAATGATTGGACTTTAACTGTTAAATATTTGTGAAATGTTTTTGGAGATTTTGTTCGAACTACAATAACAAATAATATATTTGAAGAGTATGTATACAAACATAAATGTGATACACATCTCCTTACTACACAAAATGTAAACGCTGCCTCAATTGCAATAATCCAATCAGACCCGGGTATGTCTTAAAACTGCGGCCAGACACCGGAGGACGGGCAGCAGCGTCCTCTTACTAATTGGTGAGCCACTGTGATCCCCAAGCCGCCTGCCAAGCGTGGCGATTATGGCAAACCCCCCCTTGGGGGAGGCTTCGTTCAGCAGTGGACGTCTTCTGGCTGATGATGATGATGATGAATCAAACCATCTAACTACTTGATGATTGTACAATGAACTACACTAATATATTTTTAAATGAAGCTTAAAATTCCACCACATCTCATCATAAAGGAAACCACGACACATATAGAAAGGCATTTCAATATAGCTGTCTGCAACATGCGCCCACACAATTCCAACTTTCCAAATTTTATTACACCGGCCACCTGAATAATGCGTTTTACATCACGTACATGAACAAAAGCTAAGTTCTAACGCGCTGAAATGAAATTCACTAAGTTACGATTCAAATTGGCCAGCCGTATGCTCTAGTAGTTTCTGAACTTTTAGTTCACAAACGGGACTCAGTACTACTGTTACTGTGAAAATTGGTACAACTTTATTTGATAGTGCTGCAAAAGAGAAAGGATGCCTTGAAGAATCAGATAATGGAAAAGAAAGCGATATTTCAAAAGCCATCAAAGTTAATATCCCGACCAGTCGTACTCAGCGCTTCTCCTCCACATTTATTATACGCATAGCCAAGGTGTGGAACTCTCTGCCTGCGTCTGTGTTCCCTTCCACATTCAACCCGTCTACCTTCAAAAACAGAGTTAACAGGCATTTTCTGGGCACGTTCGATCCATCATAGACCTCATCGATCGTCAGGCGTGATCGAGGTCAAGAGCAGGCCCATTTAGTAATAAAAAATAAAAAAAATGCCATGGATATATTTAAGTACAATATGGATTATTTCTATACTCACGGAGAAATTAATGTAAAATTAGACTTAAAAAAAAAAAGATAAAAAAAACTGCCATGTCTTGGAATTTTTTGTCACAAGGGTCTTTGTGTGATTCTTCACACACAGTACAGTAGAACATGCAGAACTAAGTAGTGTTTTTCACACTAATGTAATGTATTACGTGTGTTCAGCAAAATGAATTGCTTCATTTCTTCTTCTATTTTGGTTTATACTCTATCTTAAATCATACGATTTTTTATTAGAACTTTCGTATCATTGACACGAACGTTTACTTTTGTTTACTCGGTTGTATCGTTTCTAATTTTAGATATCCGAGTTTTTTTATATGCTTTTTAAATAACTTCTTACTTTTTCTTGCGTTGTCTAGGTCTACAGCATCAAATACATTTTTTACTTGCCACGGCCATCCTGTCTTAATGCTCAACAGACATATAACATAATTTCCTTAATAATAATGAAATTTAATAAACTCACGATACAACATACTTCGTGGTAGGGGACCACACATCCCTATTCATAGTTGTAAAATATTGGGCAAGTTGTAGGGCACGGTTCGAGATGCTTATTGAATTATATACGTATCTGAGTCCATTGTTGTAAGTTTTAATGAATGGCTTTCCCAGTCCGAAGCTTAAAGCCTCCGCACGTGGGCCACTTTATGGGACCAGCCTTTATTAATTTATGGCATGGGCTCAAAAATGTCCGGGTAATTTAGTGTATTTTAATCTTAATTAGAGTGAGGCACTTAGTGAGGGACTCGCGTAAAGGTTAGTTAGTGTCCCTGATAAGGTGAAAATAACGGGTCGTCCGAAATACGGTTTCTGTAGATGGCGAGATAAAAAGATGAATACGTTAGAGGTCTTTACGCGTGTTTTATTCAAATAGTAACTAGAATATGTTTCTACCTGTTTTAATTAAACCTTGGAAACGGATCTACCGTATTTAATAAGCACGATGTAGAGCTTAATGATAATATACTTAATATTTCAAATAGAATTTAATTTCAGTTTCGATTATCTGGTAGAATCTGGACACGTTATTGTATGATTGGATTTCGTTGCGTTTCCAGGTATGGAACCCCATCGAGTCACCAAAAACGTCAATTATCTACTGATTACGTAATTAACAGAAAGCGGAAATCCTGTTCGACCGGTGTGACATCCCATGCGTTGATGGAATTACGATATCGTCCAAAAACACATTAACCAACCAGCTTTATGCACAAACTGAACCACAGTATCAGAGTTATTAATCGCTGATGTACTAATAATTAACTCTAGGTACAGCCATTTCACTAGGTATCATAAAAAGCGGTAACAGCGTTAATTACTGTCAATGAAAATTTATTACATCTATACGAGAGAGATTTGACGATACCCTTGTTATGAGTCTGCAAATATTTGTTACTGAAATCTAAAGTTTATCTTCTACCAAAACTTAGATTAGTTGTCGATTGCTTCAGAAACAATGCGGTTTTAACTAACAGTTAAGTTATCTGATGAATTTATTGGCTCATCGTAAATTATTGAACAAAGGTATTCGCGGTTTCTCCTATTAATTAAATTGGGTAATTTGATGAAATTTATCGCAGCAATGGCCTACTATTTAGTCTGAGACGAAGTAATTTCAGTTTAAAACCATTTAAATTGGTTTCGCAAACTTTACGTTTATACTTCTCGCAATTTGGAAGAATCAATTAAGTGTTCCTTTATAAAACTCTTAATAGAGAATTAGCCGCTTTATTACGAAAGCTCTTACACACATTTTGATAAAATATTTATTATCTTTGCCTTTTATTTCAGGCTAATATGTGTCCTTTTTTAACTACGTAAAATATCTCGTCACTCGTCACAAAAAAAAGGAAATACAACAAAATAAATGCACGAAAATGATTCAGTTCAACCGATTTAACCAGTATTTCACACGAAACCGCCCAAAACAATTGTGACACTAAGTATAATGAACTAATAATACCGAATAACGCAGATAGACAGCTGCTGTCAAAATCTTTGTCAGCCATCAAACTTTTTAGATTTTGTTTCCAAACAGCTCGATTTTCCGCTAACGCAGATGATTAATTAAACAAGCTGAAACTCCGATATTTTGTTTCCTAACATTTGTGTTATATTGAACTTTATTATGTGCGTCATAGGAGTTATTTTAGGATGAAGTTATCAATTACTTGTCTTTATTGTATGGGTCGGAATGAAAACCACCGCGATTAGGGTCTATTCTATATGTTGGTATTTCATTTATAATGTGATTTTATACTTGTTGCGTTATTATAATGATGGACAAGATAACTGTTGGCGCAGTGGCTAAGCGATTAGCTTTCTGCGCTACGTGTCGCGGGTTCGATCCCCGCACGAAACAAATATTTGTATGATCTACAGATAGTTGTTTCGGGTCTGGTTGTTTGTGCATGTGACATGTATGTTTGTAAACTGTACCCACGATACAGGAGAAATCCTAGTGTGGGGCAATGTTAAAAAAAAAAAAACAAACAAACAAACAAAGACCCGGCTACGTCTTAAAACTGCGGCCAGACACCAGAGGACGGGCAGCAACGTCCTCTCACTAGTCGGCGAGCCACTGCGATCCCCAAGCCGCCTGCCAAGCGTGGGGATTATGGCGAACCCTGCCCTTGGGGCAGGCCTTCGTTCAGCAGTGGACGTCTCCTGGCTGATGATGATGATGAATTTAATTACAAAACTTACATTTTAGTACAGTACTAAGTTAACGGTTTTGGATTAAAAATTGTATTTCGACTACTGTAAAGTTATTAATACAAAAACTACTTTGAAGGTTTAAAACTGTTCTAAAGATAAATTCTGTTTTATAACAAAGACGAAAGTACTTAACTTTTAATATTTTTTATAGACAATATAGGGTTTTTAGAATTCATTTAAATAAAACACTGAATATTTTGAAACTCTTTTGTTGAGTCTTTATTCAAATCACATTCTACATGATAATATTCATAATCTACATAAATGTAGTAAATTGAGAAGTGAGTTTACTCGATACAATTGTAAAACCCAGTGAATCATTTTATAAATTTTCACCGTAAAAAGGATACCACCAAGGGATTCCCAAAGACTAAGTCTACCTTATAATTAATAGTTTTAATAAGTCTTAGTATATGCGCACAACGCCGTTGAGGTTAACTAGTATTTCATACGATTAACATATCTTTCAATTTAGCAGTCCACTCTTAAAATCACTTTGGCTCGTTACAATCACAATCGCATCAATTGATAAATAATTGATCACCTTACTTAAATACTTAATTGGTATGGTTATCGTAGCATTTGCTACATACAATCTTGCTGTGTTCCAAACAAGCATATCTTGAGCAACTGACGCAAAGATCGCGCGTTGATTTGTTCACGCGGGCAAGGCGGCAAACATGACATCTTCCACGCGACCCGGTTCGAGTACATGTAGAAGATAAATCAGCCAGGTCTACGTTTAATTCCACATCTAATGGTATGGCTATGGCCAATAAATCGCACATTTTTTGTTTCACAGTCTTTGGTAATCTCTCTGAATGCACTTTCCTCTGTAGCATCGGTTTTATCAAGCCGAGAGCCAATTCTGTTTGGAACTCTCGACGCACAATTTTTTCATTTGGTCCTCTGTTGAAAGTGTAAACACACAATGCATTTAAAGCAGCTATATTTATTAGGCGAAACAGTATTGTTGCCGGCCACCAACGAGAATTTCTAGTGACGTCGTTCATAGAACACATTGTATCCATTATTTGTACAGAAGATTTAGTCCGATCATAGTAGGCCTTTATTTCTGGTTGGAGCTTATCTCCAGATTTTTTATCAACAGAACAATCGCTATGCTTAGTTGACATCAGAAGAATTGCTTTGTCTTCCTTACAAATGTATTGTACTAAGGTGGCTACATGGCTAAAGCCATAAAGTGAAGTGTATAAACTTTTATCTTTAATTGTTCGGAATACTCTTGGTACTTCTTTTTTATCTGGTGTTATTGAACCCACCATTGTAATTTTTTTATCAAACAATGCTTCGGCAAGCTCCAATGATGTGAAAGAATTTTTCATAGTTACATTACGATATTCTCCTTGGATGGGATCAGTCATTCTGACAACAATGTCTAACTTACGGTTACTAACTTCATAAGGCCCAGGATTATCACCCAAGTAAAGTTCTAAATTGTAAGTATATGGATACTGGCAGTCCACCAATGCAAACATCTTGATTCCGTATTTGACCGGTTTCCTGGGAGTATGTTGACGGAACCCACATCGTCCTTTGTAAGCTGTCAGTAGCTCACCTAAAGCTAGTTCATGACTAGGTGTAAAATGTTTTTGGAAGTTGTTTACAACTATTTGGAATAAAACCCTGATTGGTGCCATCTTATCTTCAGTTATTCGGTCGGTTAAGGGATCATTAAAACGAAGATTTTTCATTAAAAACCGGTATCTCTGAGCACTCATTGTGAGATAAATAGCTTCCATTCCGATACCTTTTTTAGCGTCGAATAATGACAGGAAGTTTTCTTTGCTCGATTTAGTGCTGCCGCCGAGAAATAGAATACCCAACAGGGCATATATTTCGACCTCGTCAGTTAATTTTGCATCTCTCGCCCTTGCAAACTTCTTTTTTTCTCTCAATATACGTTCATTTGTATATTTTGTAATCAGGCAAACGATGCTATTATCAAAAAATAGATTGAAACATTCTGATGGTGTTTTCCTCGTTTTTGCAAAATCTGTTGGACCAGGTAGAATGTTTGGAATGCACTCACTTTGCAAGAAGATTCTGGCTTCTATTGGCTCTTTCATCCATTTAGTGCCTTCAAGGCCTAAATAATACTGGGAACTGGGTCCTTCAATAACATTAAATACAGTTTCCCAGTCAAGATCGTCTACATCTGTCTTATCTTCTGCTCCGCTGCTGTATTCAGTTCCAGAACTTTCCGCCTGTTCTTCGATGTGATCTACATCGCCATCCGAAGCTTCTGGAGCATCGATGAAATCTTCCTCCCTGTCTTCGTCAAGCCATCGTGCTATGTGAACCTCTGATTTTTGGGTCATTTTTACCTATAACAAAATAAAAACGTTATTCAGAACAATAATACGTTTAAATAAGTGTAGAATTATAGGTATATTATGCTCGCGTCGCCGCACCAAAATTGTGCAAATCCTTTTTTGATATACTAATATAGCAACCGATATTTTTTCGTTGAACTTTTCTATTAATATATCTAGCTAACATATGATTAAATACATTTATAAAATGATTAAATAAATTCACACAATGTTACAAAAATATTCCAGAAGTATCAAAATAAAAGCAATTGAGAAAAGGATAGCATAAGGTAAAAAGTCCAGTAAACATCCTTTAACGCGAATCGCGACCATCCTTAAACTTAAACCATACCGGTGCAGTTAGAGAGCTATATACATTTTTGAGCTAAAGTTATTTCTATAAAATTAAACAAGTCGGCACGGATCCGATTAAGTTCGCACAAATACAGGAGAGCGAGAACATTGAAGCCTCCTCGATCCTTTGTGTGCGTACCGGTCGCCATGATATGAAATGGGAAACCCCACCACCCGGGACTCAGTCAAACAATCCCTCCATCATAGGTTCATCCTAACATATAAAAAATTACAGTTATACATACAAAAAATGAAACTAGACAAACATAAACAAACCACAACACAAAATGCTTTGTGAAATCTGATGTATTCCGAAACGCGTGCGCGACAATTTTGGACGTGTCTCGCCACAATTGTTGCGGGGATGAGCGCAACCGACTACAATGCGTAGTGATCGTGTTTATCGTTCAATAACCTTCCTTAGTCTACGAGCTTATTATATAACGAAGATACAAATACATAATACACAAGCAAATATTCAATTACAAATACATACGTGAGTGGTCGCGTGGATGACACGCGTTGCACCGCTCTCTTTATGCACTTTCTGACACAACCATACACTTCAAGCGCACGGCCGACACTGATGTTACCGAATAGCCGCCCTAGTTAAATATTATTGACGAGATTTATTTACGTGCGCACAATTAAGGTGTTTCCGAATACTCTACATGAATGTATAAATTTATCTATGCAACATCTCTGGGGTTGATTTTTATGTGAAAATTCTTTTTTGTTGTTAGTCGGAGTGCTTGTTCTAAGCTATTTCCAGAGCGTTCGTAAACAAAAATAGGAAATTTTGGTTATTTTTTGAATTGATTAGTTTTATTATTCAACATAAATATTCTAGTACTATATATAAGACTAGGAACTATTTTCTAAATAAAGTTAACAGCGAAAAGGTCCCAAAGGAACGTGGGAGTACTTTTTTTAGTAAATAAAAAGGTCACTCACCTCGCCAAAGCTCTTAAGCGCATTGGAAACGAAACGAAATTTCGTTTCACGGACAAAATTCAGTCGCATCAATCGGTTTAGACAGCATGGCGGCTGGATGCCGCTCTCATAGAATAAAGATCGGTCAGACGTTAAATTATGTAACGTTAACACGATTTGTAGAACTTAGTTTGAGAATTACTTTGCAGTCGAAGTAATTGAAAGTCAATTATTTGACATAGAAACTTGGACCTCTGCAGCTCGTGATGAAAAATTCTATGTATATCAAAATCATGATCACACTTGCGTTGCCAAAGAAGTTTACACGTGGTACGGTCTCAAGTCTTTTATTTCCTTTCATCTCGACCTTGTAAGTGTTTCATGTAGGAAAGTATTGTAATATTATTTTATTGGCAATACGCAATTCTTATTGTAACTGTGAACAGCAAGAAGTATACTTGTCTATGAATTATGTAATCAACTGTTGCATCCATTGAGGAGAAATCGAGGGTTCCGTATGAAAAATGTCCTCATTTATGCACAAGAGAACAGAATAAGAGGAAAGCCATAGACACCATGTTCCAAATTATTCCCAGCTACTATGCAGGCGAAGATATAACCGACTTACATATTGCTCAACAAAAGATTTTGATCTACCTACTTCCTTGGGGTGTCTGTAACCCTAGTCGTTAGTTGTATATCTTAGCACATGCTACATGATATATAACTTAATACAAAACGTAACATCGGGAACAACTTACTGTCAGTTGGGAGCCGCCGACATTCTCAATTCTAGTACGAACATATTAACGGAGTTGCCGTTTTAGCACCTGTGCGGTAATGCCCACGCCATCACCCGCCATAAAATATTGACGTCCGAACTACTGCACAGTCGTCTGTCTGTCTATTCTATGACCGCGGAACCGGCGGGGCGGCTGCGGGGCGGCTGCGGGGCGAGTGCAGGGCGGCGGCGGGGAGCGGGCGGCGCGTACCTGCGCCCGGCGACTCCCGCCATGGAGGGTTTCTGTATTGATTATTTGAGGGCGTTCACTTTCGCCAGTGTTTTAATGCGAGCTATGAAAATGTTTTTATTGGCAACTTGGCAGCCCCAGCGCCAAACTGAATAAACAGACGAATAAATGTACGAAAGCTCTCGTAATGCCCGATTATTCATTTTATACCGTCTCGCTTATTTGTCGATGCGATATTTTTTCTTCGCTTTTCGTTTCGGTAATATCTGTAAAGAGACTTATTTTGTCGAAGACTCACAACTTCGCTTTTCAATGATTATTTCTTATTTTGTCTTCTGTCATTCTTTGTTCGTATTCATCAATAAATTAATTCGTTTTGAGGAGACAGATTTATTTTCTGTGACGTCTTTGTGTTTGGTACTGATGTTTAATTTTCAGTATATGGTTCTAGTTTCTCTAATATTGTATACGTTTAGAACCGTTACAGGTCTTTGTTGTTGTATAGTTGAGCATTAGTGCTTTCAGCGCGGTTCCACCAATTCATACAATACAATATTCCAATAACATTGTTAATGGGTGTGGTTTGTGAGAAAACATTGTTAGACAACATACTAATATTTGTATTTCTAATATTTTATGAAAGTACAATTTTTCCTTTTGCATTAGTTTGTGAAAGGATTTTGTTTAAGTATAGACATATTTCCTGAGAAAATGTTATTTTCTTGTTATCCATCCTCTCATTACATACAATGTGGGCGTGATGTGATGTGGTGTCGTTCTTAGTATTGTCTATAATTCAGCTAATAATTTCCTATAAATAAACAAATCCTTTACCTTTATAATCGACAATAATAAAAAACTTTATATATATTTTTTCTTTTTCAGCATCTACATAGTTTAGACTCAAAAAACTGAATTAATTTACTTTTAAAATTCTAAAATAAATAAATGCCGAAATTCAAGCCTGTAATGAAACACTTTATGGGCAGATGAGTCTTACAGCTTTCAGGTCATAAAAGCAGATACAAATGTAGAATTTTATATCGAACGTTGAGTATCAAGACCTCTTCACGACCGAGTTTTGGTTCTCGCCAGTGTAGGGTCCATAAAGCTACATTGACATGTAAATTTGGAACGATAAAATCTAAAAGCTTTTCTTTGAAAGCGGATTATGGTTCTTTTTATATGGCCACCTATCTGTTTGTTCAGGTGGGTCTATTGAACGTAGGCTCTTAAGTAAGGTTTTTGAACCTGGTTTCTTGAGTGGGTTACTTTAACCTAATCTTTCTACAACACTGTTCAATCACTCAGGCTTCCCTAGTTAGGGCCTATGTTAATTTAAATTATTTATTGTAAACCTATTTTTAAAAAGAAATCATTTTTATGATTTAAAATTTTATATACTATATTATCTTAATAATCCTTAAAGGTAGGAACAGACTATATTGTCACTATTTTACATTGTTAAAAAGACTGGAAAGTTTGAAATTATAAAACTGTATAACGAAGAAAAGCGTCATCATTCAGCTGTTTATTAATATCATGACGTGACCGATGTTCCTGTCAAACGTGGCGATTACACCAATGTCCCAAAGGACCGCTCGTTGTGGTTGAGCCAGACTGTAGTGGACAGTTTGCGTTTATTTACGAATGAGACGGGCTGTAACTATGAGTAGGTACTATTAGACAATAATATAGAATAATTTTAGAGGACTCGAATAAAGTGTTCTTCAAGGATAATTTTGGCTTAGCATGAAATGAATATTTTGTCAGATTCAATCTTAACCACAAACAATTAGGAACTTGGAAGTACCACAAGAAAATAAACGAGTTTTTGCTAAAATATAATCAATCATGCCAGATTACCTTCCCATACAAGTTTCTCGAACAATTTAGGTCCTTATCCTTATGTAACCTATACATAGCACTTAAGAGCAAATTCCATATATGAAGGCGTCACAAAAACTGGCTCACTAATCGTTTATCATATTCTGTCTCGGTAGAGTACCTGCGCAGATAATTTATGTGAATATTTCGCGAAGCTATCGGTAGGAAACATTAATTTCCGGAGAAGTAACGAGATCGCTCCACGCACCTACACTGCGATGTTTTTTGATGGCGTATTTCGTGTTGAAAGTTTGTTTGAACAGAATTACGTTGGTATATTAGAATGTGTGTTAGATCTGTTTGTAGATTCTGGCAACGAAGCGAAGTAATCATGATAGGTAAATGTTCTTTCGAATCAATATTATCATCTTATTGGCCTGAAGGTCAACATAAACTTCCTAGTTTATCTCACAGTGAGCATTAAAACTGAGAATTTTAAAAATAAAAATCTTCGTCTCATCCTCTCTTTACCCTAGTGTTTCCTCGTGCTATGTATCCATGTCTCGCTTTGCTGAAAAGAAAATAAGTGTACGGTCATTCGCAAGCACGACCCTTTCCTCCGTCCGTGTTTTGGCGTGCCAGTCTTTTTGTATTATTTTCAAACGTAGAAATTCCAACTGGAATTTTGTACTTCTGCAACCTTGCAAAGTCCTTGCATCATTAATCGAATGCAAGGCTTTAACTGAACTCAACCAGTCTAATAAACGTCACATAATTCGTCCATAAAGGGCCTTATTTTATTACTGGTGAAGACAAAATGGGTTTGGGGGTAATAATAAGTTAAAAAAGCGCCCCTTTCCTAATATCGTGCAGAGCGAGCCACTCGCTACGAGTTTTACGTGACCAGTGTCTTAATATACACCTTTTATCTAGCTATGCTATTGTTTGAATGGAGGGACCTATCTGTAGATTTGATGGCAGAAATAATCCTTGTAGGATGTTCTGATTTAGAAGCCGATTATTATAAATCTGCATATCTAATATTGTGGCTTAGGAAAAGGCTGTCTGATCTCCAAAAATAGACCAGTGTGTGTCGTATAAGGTTTTAAGGGATTGTGTTTAGAGGATGGTCAGCATTATTTTTCGTGTCCTCTATAATATTAATATAAATTACATGGAACACAAACCCAATTTAAAAACTATTCATTACTAGCTTTTGGCCGCGGCTATTGCTCACGTTAATGTAGAATTTGACAATCAATTCGGGTTGTACTCTGTTCGCGAAAGACACGTGGGCCATCATAAGTTGAAGAATGTTATTGTTGTTTTCCTCTGGAATAGTACTATTTTCGGGATGAATGGTACCCTATGTCCGTTTCTGTACACCTGACAACGTATGTGCAAAATTTCAGGATGATCGGTTCAGTGGTTTAGGCGTGAAAAGGTAACAAACAAACTTACTTTCGCATTTATAATATTAAGATAGCGAAGAGCTTTGGAGTTGTTACATAAGATCTTAATATCTTCGTTCAATGTCCAATACTCTCTACGAAACTAATAAGATCTCCTAAACCGTTGTTCTAGGAATCATAAAATTACACAAATAACTTTATGGGTTACATTAAATACCTTCTCTAATACCTGGAACATTATGAAAATATAAATCGTACAGGTCCCCAAATCGTAGGGGAGTGTAATGAAAACTGGAGATTTAGTGAATTCAGGGGTTACTAGTATACCAGGATCGGTAAATACAGTTCACATACCTAATGGAATAATTTTTATTTTTTTGTTTCGGTTTTGAATTCAAGCTAAGATGCTGTTTTTGGGGGTTAATTTTAGTATATAACTTAAATTTTACCCTTGGAACTGTATTTTAACATGCTCGAAAATCATATCAGAGAATTCGATAAGCTTCAATAAAACCTCCCAAGTATTCCAATAGAAAATATTTTCATCGAAGAAATATTGCAGAAATGCCGACGCAAATTTTAAGTGTGTCCGAAATGAGCTCAATATAAACAACAATTTTAACTAAATTCTGTTTAATTTTTCAAAAGCGCTCTTCCCGAATTTTCAAAGACGGGATCTATTAAAAGCGTCGAAATTAAATTCGCCGACTTACTAGATGAGTTTAAGATTATTTATTCCGTTCCCTATTTACGCCTAAACAACTTTTTGTTTTACCAATCTTATCAACCTTACGTACTTAAAAATAAAGATTAGTTTTGTCCGTTTTGGTATGTTAATTAAGTTTGTAATTTACCTGTCAGGGGTCAATTCTGTTTGTGTAATGAATTCCGGTTTAAGCGCCCACTCACACAGGCTATTGGGGATCGCGCAATGTTCGTTGTGACCAGACTTTTGTGATTCAAATTGGCCGTCACTGTGATATTTTCTGTAATTTTGCGCATAACAGAAATATACTCCGCACTGCATTGGTTCCGAGTATTAATGGGAATTGCCCTATAAGCAAGAGTTGGCAACTTTGTATCATTCGTTAAAATTTTATTTGCTTTTTCGAATTAATAAAAGCAACAAGTCTTTCACAAAGTCAATGTATTCAATTATGGACTAAATGTGACGATAGATACACCTAAATCGCTGGACAGCTGTCCATCTGCATGACAAAAAATAATGTCCTGTCATTTGCTACAGGAGCAAGTGAGACTTTTATTCTCAGCCGAAAACCACGTTTAATTCTTTAATTGCGTCTACTGAACTCGCAAGAACCTGAAATATTCTCAAATAAAAACAAGTCTTTCCTATTACCATTTAAATGTTGCATAATGTATTAAATGTTTTGAAACATTCTCAACGATAGTCCAGTTTGTGTAATGGGAATTTTAAACTTAAAGGATTATTTTAATAATAAAGCAGGAAGGTGGAACGGAACGCAATGGTAAAGTTTGTTGGAAACATTCAGGTGAAAGTTCACAATATCATGTTGAATCAACAGCTTTAGGAATACCGTCAAAGAAATTGTACGTGTACGAAAAGTTTAGAGTATAACTTGGATTTTTAGTACTTAAGACTGATCTCGGAATTTTTAGTTCATTTTGTCTTATACGGATTTTATCTTAAGACTTGTGCTCCGTGCATAACTATAATTTAATACGTCCTGTTAGCGACTTTTAAAAATACACATTGTCATTCTTATGGTAGTAAAAAAAAAAGCACAAAGGCCATAGATGTGAGTTGGTTGTACCACTCTTTTTAGGAAACCGAGATAGGTGAGCGAATATGGGTTGTCTCTAAATTAATGAAGACGTTCTAAAATAGATAATAGTTTCTCATTTGTATGACCATTTTTTCTTTCATTATTTATCTAACTCTATATATCTAGGATATAGGTAATTTCTACACGCGTTCGGGCCAAAAGATATACAACAAAATTAAAAAACAAATGAAAATCCAGTAAAGTTCCACCTACACCACTTAAAAAGAACTCCAACTAAAGCCGGGTAAAGTAAAAATCCAAGTACCCTCATCGAATGTCCATCGGGAGGGCCACTAACCCAATCATTAACTTAAACTCGCATGTCCAGACATTAGACGGTTCTGTCCATCCCATTACAGATAAAAGGCACTAGCGTCCCGCAGATTTCGATTGTCCCTTTCTTAGGGGAAAAGGCTGTGTAGGGTTGTCGAAAGTAATTTGGGGTTTACCTGTGTCTGAAAATTCGGACAGGTGGTCCGTATATAGGTGTGGTTTGCTGTGGTAGGCTGTGGTCACTACGAGTGTAATAAGACGAGAATTTTGGGTCGACCACTTAATTATTTTCGGTTGTAACGCAAAACTTAGCTCCTTGTCAGTGTCTTGTTAGTTTAGCTGATTATAATTGTACTAAGTAAACTGTACACAGAAGCTGTAGGAAACCTCATTAAATAAATAATTATACTCAGTGTGTCGAGTTTGCTAGACACAAACTAATGTGACTGAATAGATGTGTAATTAATTCCTTACCTATAGGTACTCGATATTACTATGACATCAGTTATTTACGCATAAATTATATCGTTCATTTAATTTTTCCACATAACTTTTGCCAACCCTATCGTGGATACTGTAGCCCTCCTGCCGCTAGTGTCTGGTGACCATGACCCTTGCGATAGGCCTCTTGTAAATGTACCTATATTGTTTCAAGGCAAGTCTAGTATTGATCACTTACCCTGGCACTTAGGTTCTGCGTCACGTATCCAGGGATATTGAGATGAAGGGCAGATTGGTACTTTACCAGGTAAAATTATGTCATAGTGGGAGTGGGATGAAATTAAATTGGTGTCTGGCGTCTAGAAATAATTCTGTGAATTTTGCTTTTATTGAAATAATTAAATTGCTAAAATAGGCGTTCTACCCGTTTAAAGGCATCTGCTGTAGTAGTTTCGAGCATCGAACTGTAAAACTAAGCTGTTAGTATAACCTATTATACGAGAGATAGGTAACTAACACTGGGTAACTCAAAAAGTAGTAACAGAGATTTATACATACTCATATGTTACATAACATAGGCATAATCCTGAGTTACATTAATCAAGCAAAATAATAACCGGTTTAGCTACTCCTATTTTACTCAAATCCATAGAATATTTAAGCTTCTATATGAATTTCAGACGAAAGTACTTATGAATTTATAAAATTCTGAATAATACTTCATACTAGACAACAATAGATTTTCGAGACGATACTAAAAATAATTCACATAAATCCATCAGCTATTATGAACAATAACTTGTGCAAGGCACGTTAAAATCGCGGGGCGTTTCAAAGAAAATCGGGTTTTTATTAAATATTTCCCCTCCGAATGGGAGCCGAGACGGCCGCGCTAAATAACAGGAATACCGGACGTTCAGACGCGGAAAATTTTCAAATAAATATAATAACGATCATAGAGAATGCCTTGCGAATATTGAAATTATTTGTTTTTATTTTAGAGAGATTCTCTATAAATATTATATCCTGGAGGGGATCAGAGTCTGTCTTAAGACTTTTTCTATAAGTATTGTGAATCTACCAGTCTTAAATGTATGGGATTTCATATAGGAAAGTCATATAAATGAAATACATTTTGGTAAATGACCCAAAGAAATGATTCTGGGCCTTGCATACTCCTAGTGTCGCTTCGGTATCGATGTAAGAAATACTAGAGGAGTAACAATGAGCGTATTCACATATTATCATCGGAATAAGAACTTATAGAATATAATAAAAAATATTTGTTTAGTTAGACATAGACAATAGAATAAAAGAAAAAAGAAGCAGAATAACAAACAAAAGACAATAATTAAACTAAAATTGAAACACACAATTTAAAATGTTGGCATTGATCACCTTGTGTATACGAAACTGCTACTAATTCGTTCGCATTGTTAATGCATATCAGGAGAGTCGCATTGAGACCTAACCCTTCTCATTTAAAGAACAGGTTATTACCCAACTGTAGTACAGTATTGGGCTGGATTTATATATATTTATTGGGAGAGGAGTAACAAATATTGTGTCATTACCCAAAGAACAAAACAAACCTTGAACAAGGTCTTTTGCCAACATCCAACTACATTTGTCCAACATCATAACTACAGTGGTGTCCGATATATTATACAGTTGAACCAAATCTCTATTTCAGAATATACCCTTGTCCGATATTCGATGGTTTGCCTAAGGTAATTCTCTTGGACGAGAACTTTGGCTTGAACCGCTAACTCCAACAATTTCTCCTCCATACCTACAACAGTTAACGATAATGAATTCTGAACAAAACAACTATTTGCAACAGTTCAAGTAATGGAAGTCTATTCATCATAAACTTGTGTTCCTAACTTGGAGAACACTGTCGATACCAGTGACATGGAAAACTTTTGCTGGCATTTGTTTTATGCTGTCGTTACAATCAAAATGTACACGAATGATTGCACGCTCTTTGTAAGCTCTTTCGTTACTCTTCTCTTCGTTTTCTTCTGTCGTTTCAGCGTCTTGGAAAAATATAAATGTATATAAATCTCTATCTATGTCCATCTATAAATAAATCGTGTACACCTGTATTCCTCGAAGGGTTAGGCAGAGGTGTATTATTGTACGCCCACATTTCGCCGATGCCGTTTTTGAGTCCCATGTAACCGGGAGCGAACCTAGTGCTTTCTACTGAGCACAGTTCTAGACTCCGTGCTGCTGCTGAGAATTTCGGTACAGAAAAACCCAATAACACTTTGCCCGACCCGGGAATTGAACTCAGGACCTCACGCTCAGCAGTCGCGCTTGCGACCACTAGACCAGTGAGGCAGTCAAGTAATATACTTGTATCAATGTATTAACAAAAAAAATGTTATATTCTATTTCAATTGGGCTAGATTACACCAAATATTTGTACATATTATTTTTAGATGTTTGATATATAACGACAATTTAGTGCTAAAGTGCAAGGCTTTCAATAGTATAAAAGCTTAGACTCGAGATTACGATGTAGTAAATTATCTACCCTATGTGACCCGGGTACGTCCTAAAACTGCGGCCAGACATCGGAGGATGGGCAGCAGCGTCCTCTCACTAATCGGTGAGCCACTGCGATCCCCAATCCGCCTGCCAAGCGTGGGGATTATGGCAAATCCCTCCCTTGGAGGAGGCCTTCGTTCAGCAGTGGACGTCTCCTGGCTGATGATGATGATGAAATTATCTACGTAATAGCTGTCTAGATTGATACGCCCCGAAGAATTAGTTTGGTACTTGTTTTATGATGGTTAAAGGCACCTTAGACAAGTATCGAACGAATAATCTTTCGAGCTCCTTAATAACCTCAAATTTGACACAAATCAACGCAATTTTCCACATACAAAGCCACAATCATCCCACAAAGTTCACTGTAATAATTCAAGTACAACTTTCTGAGCGAGCCCTTCAATTCTCTTGAATTATAAAAGTTAGTCCTACTTTCACTTGTACTCAAAATTTGAAATCATTTCCAGCCAGTGACGCACATGATGCTGATTAAAACGACCCTGTTTGAAGCCCCTTCGGCGATTTCTTTGTTTTATTCCTAACGCTAATTTTGTATCACAAAAGTTCTACGTGAACGCGTACTTAAACTTGCTTTAAGTTAAAGGAGACAGCGGAGGGGATTCGATGTAGCGGGTAATTAGCAAGACGAAATGAATCATCCATAGATTTTGCAGTTGTAGCGACTATGACTGCGTAGCTGGGTTACAACGCTGCTACGCTCGTAGTCACGGGCCTACGACTGTGTATGGCTGTGCGCATAAACATGTGTATACGCCCGAACAAAATCGATACGAGTGAATGCAGGATAGCGATCCAAACCGCAGAGTGTGCGAAGATTCGTTCGCAGAGTAGATTATATATTATAAATATTTGTCAAGAGGAAAGTTACCATGATAATGTAACGTTGCATACCTTACATTTCTTCATATTTTCAACGTTAAACCAAGTTCTGAAAATATATATGTGAAGATTACCGCCATGCTCGCTTCTGAGTTAGACCCCAACATAAAGTCGAGTACAGACAATAAGGAAGACGCCGGGAGGTGTCGTCCCTAGGCGCCCCCCCTACCCCTCCCTTTGATAATTTATTATTGAAACCTCGTCTCCATTCTTTTCTTTTGTAATATTGTCTCTCGTTCCTTATTTGTTCCGTGGTACTAATTTGTTTGTTATTTTTTTCTTATCGGCTCCGCTTTTGTGATGTTTAATGAAGTACGTTTGAAAGTCGTCGGCTAAATTCTTATTAATGTTCGATCGGTCGTGATTGGGTGGGCTTTCGTGAGTTTTTTGTGGGAACTTGGATGACGCTAATGATTCTAGAGTTATAGACCGAGTTTGTGTTTGTAGCTTCAAATTTGATCAAAATGCTAAGGAGTATTAACCTGAAATATACGTGATAATACGGCTCTCGTTGGGCACCTGGGTAAAGACTACTCCCTGATACCGCATAGTAAGGAGGTTCTTTTCTTTGGAGCACGAAACACCCAGTAAGTTGGACCTTGTTCCTGAGATAGGCTGATCATCATTTGTTTTATCCTATCCTACTTAATATTATTAATGTGAAAGTTTGTGAGGATGGATCTTTGTTACTCTTTCACGCCAAAACGGCTGAACGGATCTGGATGAAATTTGGCACAGAGGTAGATTATAGTCTGGAATAGCACATAGGCTACTTTTTATTCCGGGCAAATGAACGGATTCGTAAACCACGCGGGCGAAGCCGCGAGCGGAAGCTAGTATTTTAATATATATGCTTTCTAATTAAAAATCAGGAGAAAATTGTGAGCCGATGATAAATTTGGGAATAATTGAAAATAGTTTAATTGTTGTTTACGCTCACAATGAATATTTCGTTTCTATAAAGGTTACAAAGGATATGTATTTTGTCTCGTAAAGTAAGTTCCTCAGACACATACATTGTAGAAAATAGGCATTAAATCAACAATTTTCTTGAAGAATTTCTTTCCAAGATCCTAGTAACGCAAAATAGGCTTATTATTTTATTTTTATCTTGGGCTTCAGCGAAAACAGCACAAAAATAGGCAACGAAAATATTTTCACTCCTAATAATATGTGGAAATTGTGTTTTCTTATATTTTCACTCATCAGGCAACATACGGATTTAGGTGACGTCTACGTCACAGCCTAGAAAAAACAGCTGGCTCACTTCAAAAGGTGTTGATAAGAAACCGAGATTACGCACACAAGCTGATCATATTCTTAACAATATATTGGCTATACGGATATATTGCCTATGATCATAGCTTAGACGAAGAACAGCTTCCTCAATTCATACAAATAGGTTGATAGAACCCCTTCTTACGTACACAGCGTCATCATGAGTGTAGATCGTTTACGCAGCTTCCATTGAACATATTTTGACACATTTTCGGTACCTCTGCATCAGAGGAAGACAATGAATAATTTCGATTTTATTAGTATCAACAAAAATTATAAGCTTGACATTTTTAAATTATCAGTGTTACCTAGCTAAGTTATTCTTACCGTTTGATATTCTTAAATAACAATCATTTTAAAGCCCCTTAATCCTCTTGGGCGTCTATAACCTGTCTGTTGTATTTAGACTGTGTTAATATACGCACTATGGAGGTTCCACGAACTTGTGAAACTGAGGCGTTGGCGATGTGCCAGACAGACAGATATAACGTGTCTTAATATACACTCATATAAGAAGAATGGGCTGATATTTGAGGGTCAAAGAAAATTGGACCAACTAAACATGGTAGACATAGGTTTTGAAAAAAAAAGAAGAAACTAATGAAACTGCACAGGACTAAAAAGAGTGATGGTAGGTACTTGAGTAGCTGTGGACGGAGACGAGACAAATTATCATGAAATCTATAGCTTCGTCAACTTAAGAAGATTCGCATTGGTGCAGCAACGTAAGTTCCGGAGAGTAACCTCCCTGAAAATCTCATGCTGTTCACAGCAGCACATGACCACAATTTTCTGCCATCAGTTCTAGGAACCTTTAATTAACGCTCATATCTCTGCGCTACTTGCCTACCCACTGTATATTTAACAAAAAATGCAAATACAGGGCGTTGCACCTCAACATTTTGATTAAACATTTAATTAAACTCAAAATGACTCCGGTCTGGGGATCTTTTGTTAAAAACAAGTAGTTTGGGAACAAACAAGCTAAAGTTAATTTCGATTCGAGCGTGGCGCTGACGAAAAATTTTAATAAAAACATCACCTGCTCGCCATTTAGTAAACAGGGACGGAGTGTGAAATATCCTTCTTTTTTTTTAATAAACTTTGCCCCACGCTAGGATTTCTCCTGTATCGTGGGTTCAGTTTCCAAAAATACATGTCGTATGCACACACAACCAGACCGGCAGCTTAATTGCGTAAAAAAAGCGACAGCAACGCGACAGCTACGCGACAGCAATCTCACTGTCAGCCAATACATTATATGTCACAAAAATGACGTTTGACAGAAGTTATCGTGCGATCTACGCCTGTCGCTACATCGGTAATTAGGCTGCCGTTGTATGTTTTATATTCCTTTTTCAATAAGGATTAAGGGAGATTTGAAACCAAAAGGATTTTCTAGGAGTTATACAAAAGTTAAATCTAGCGTACTAATAATCTTATTAAAAGTTGAACGATCATCTATAGATACTTATATAACTTAAGGGGGATCGAAAGTTCAAAAGCGAGTCTATTAAGAGTTTTGCTAACGCGTTTCCTCTATACGATGCCAATTGATAGTCTATAAAGTAGGTAAAAGCGCTTCAGAAAGACAAACGGTAAGTAGATTTTATAGTCAAAGAATTTTTGCCAATTTTCTGTAAAAAAAGTTTAAATATAAATTCATTTGGGATTGCTAATTAGTTGCTTGTAAATTACTTACGTTGGCACATTCTACAACCTCTCATAAATAGATTTAATAAAAACTCTTCTACGAATATTTCAATTATAATTTTACCAGAATTTGTGGATAAAATTGAAATTAAAGGCCTAGTATTACCACAACTGCACTTAGTATATAATGGCCATCTTATTATCTCAGAGAAGTCTCATTAGATTAATTGTTGCTTTTCATAGGCCAATGGGTAGCACCTACCAATGTACTAATAATTGTAATAATAACATTGTAATTAACAATCGGCCACTGTGTAATTGTGCCGATATTCCAGAGGGATCCGATGCTCTCGTCTATTGTCTCATGTGTAGGTGCTAACATCGCTACATAATTATATAGAAATAAGTAATATTTAGTTGCCTTGATTCACCTTGTAGGTTGTTGGTTCAAATCCGCGCTTTTATCTCAATTATTGCTTTAATTATGAATGAATTCGTGAGGAAACCGGCATGTCCTAACTAAAATTTACTTTACACTTCCACCAATCAACACAGTACAGAGAATCTTCACTTAAAGAAGAGACTTATAAATGTAACGAATGATGATTTCTGAATATGAAAAAAAAAAGTAACAAGTACGGATTATATTATATTTTTCTCCAACCATAAATATCACTTGAAGTGAGACGGCAATAAAATTAAACAAAACCTGGAACGCTTTACCATGAATTTATAAGGCATAAAAAGACATGCCAAATAAATCTGAACTCGAGAAAAAAATATTACTTGCAAAAAAATCTTACGAATATCCGACCCTGTACAGATGTTTGTATGTAGATGAAAGTGATATCACAAAAGCGTCAGAAGGTCTATTCCTAACAAAAATGTGATCAGGAACTCAACTCAGCCGGGGATAACAATGGCCCGATCGCTACGGTCGTGATTTAGGAAAAACTGATTCATCGTGTTATTTTTGGTTCTACTTTCCTAATAAATAAATAATAAATTCAACCCATTACTGTCCCACTGCTGGGCAATGGTCGCTTCTCAGAATGAGAAGGGGTAGTCCACCACGCTGGCCCGGTGCGGGTTGGCGGACTACACACACCGTCGATTACTTTATTTACCCTCTCAGGTGTGTAGGTTTCCTCACGATGTTTTTCCTTCACCGTAAATGCAAGTGATAATCAAATTCTGATCCGCACATGATTCCGAAAAGTCAGAGGTGCGGGCCGGGTTTGAACGCGGACCCTCCTGCATGGAAGGCAAGCGTTCAACCGCTAGGCTATCACTGCTTTCTTAATAACCTGTAATATTTAGATAGACATATATATATATATATACATTTATAATTAGAGCAAACAAGAAGACATCATTATTCACGTTAGTTAATAACTCTTTTACAAAAAAGAAAACGAGAATGGAGAAAATTACGTGTTTTCAGGTAAGCACGTGACACAAAGTAAGCCTTCTGAAACTGTCTACGTGGTGTGTGCTAGGGAGAGACAGGTTGCGCAGTTCCGTGAGGGGCGCAACAATGTACCTCGTTTGATAAATTGCGATATTGTTACCAAATGCCTCCCTGTCACACAACCAGAGAAATTAGACCCCGATTTTTTTATGTCCATCCAACAGACAGGAGGTCAGGTTATTTTGGTCTGTCTACGGGGATTTTTTTGTCGAGTCAACATATTCTGCCGGCGTAATTTGGACTGGTTCATTGGATTGTGTTACGTTGTTGCTTTTGACGGGCATTCTGTGTGAACTAGGTACCTACTGTTGTTTTTGGTGTTGTGATATCCATAATGAATGGCAAGTTATTAGGTACGAGTATGTATCACAAATCATAAAATCGTTCTGGGATTCTGAATACTGTTGCATTAATATTACTTTATATTTCAATAATTAATTATACACGGTTAAGTTAATTTTGAAGACTTTTGAAGACTTGACCCAACTCAGGCTGTCACTTCCACCCCTTTGAATAACTTTCTTTCCATATAATTCTCCCAAAAACACCACGCATACATTAAACCCTCAGATAAGGAGGTCCCATTAATTACGCGAATTAAACTGAGCGTAACATTCATTTAGTAATGAGTACACGTGCAAGTCACCGCCCGGTCATTCCGCTGTTAACCATCAGTTAAGCCGGCCCGACAGTTTTGTATAACTAATTGCGATTTTGAAAGGGTGCTTTTTAATATACTTGGGATTTTAGGGATAATAAGGGATGATTTAAAAAAAAAAGACGTGTGAATATATTTTGCGTTCTTCTTTTTTACACAAAACGCATTTTTTTTTTGTTCTAAATTTACCATCACGCATTTATTCGACGACGGGATCAGCAGGGGTACACCCACATTTGATCGATGCAGTAATTATGTTTTATGTAATAGGGGGTGAGCCTATTGCCATCTAGCGGGCACAATTCTAAGCTTTGAGTTGCTAATGAAGATATCCATACACAAAAATTCGCAGCTCAGGAATCGTCCTCAAGACCTATAAATATTTAATTAGTGTAGGCGACACATATCACGCGATTTAAAGATAAGACATTTAAAAGTCTCATTACTTAATTGATCATTTGGCTGTTTAGACAAGAAAATTGTGTGGGAGTTTTTTTAAAGAGCAGCTGTTTGGGAGATTTTCTCAAAAGAGGTGTGGCAGATTGGGATTATTTAAAATCGGCGAGGCTACTGCCCTGAGCTGAGTAATCATTATACGGCGAAATATCATCAAAACTAAAAAAAAAAGAATATCATGCTCGAGTTACGAAATAAAATGAAATTGTTTATTTTGCAATTACGATTTTTCAATTACACGTCTTTTTTTAACTATTCCTGACGCCGAAACGGTCAGGGGTCAAGGTCTATTTTAAATTCCAAACAGATAACAGTAAAGTAAGTCTGTGTATGAGACAGGTACAGAGAGATTCAGATTTAGAACAAATCCTTTCAGCGAAGAACCATTTTGAATGTCAATTTTTCCACTACGGCATGAGCGACTTTCATGACGGAGCTCACGGCGAAGAAACAAAAAACTAAATCTACATATAGGTACTAATATTATAAAGAGGTAAAATTTGTTTGTTTGTATCTAGGGGTAATCTCCGGAACTAATGATCCGATTTTAAAAATTCTTTCACCGATAGATAGCTACATTAACCCCGAGTGCTATAGGCTATAAATTATATAAGTAGATCACGCGGACGAAGTCGCGGGCTGATGCTAGTAAATCATATATGTCTGATTACGTACAATAGTAACCTGTAAGAATAGGTAGATGTAGATCATACAAATATTTGTTCCGTGCGGGGATCGAACCCGCGACACTTAGCGCAGAAAGCTAATTGCTTACCACTGCGCCAATCGTGTCGTCTAGGGTAAGGTCTAAGGTATGGTGTTCCTGTATTAACAATGGGGGTGATATTCCGACCAGGCGAGGTGATATTGGCTGGCGATTCAAAGCCAGTTTATGTCGGACATTCGTATATCGGTTAGATTCGTTGCAAACTCTCATATTGCGAGGTAGGACTGCAGGTATCGCTTGTCTCCGATAGATGGCGCTGATTGTCATGTACCTACCACAAAAATCTCTATATATTTTTTATTCTGTGGTCCTACTTTCCTTTGAGTAATTGCGATTTGTTTATTTAAGCCCTGGGTAATCTTATTCGTTTCTATTTGCTTCGTAAAACCCGCGTGTATTTTAAATGAGGTTTTAAATCTTTGAGCAGAGCCTTACCATGAGTCTTAGAGCTTTATAATAAAGCATGCATGATGCATGTTATAACGTGCATATAATAAGCGATATGCGACCGCATATGTGCAGAAATACGCGCGTAATTTCAATATGAGCTGCGGTCGCCGCCGGATTGTGATTTGGATGGACGGACATTGAACTGTACAGACAGCAAGGAAAAGAACTCTTGATATTCGCTTCTGAACTATTTATTTTTTGATAGCCTTGAAGTTACCCGCAGTTACGAATTTGTTCGCGATAGATAGCAGGAAGGTCGTCTTCTATTACAAGATACTTAACGACATCGGTGGGAGGACCTACACCTCAGCTTTACCCTTCGGGGAATACAGGCGTGATGTATTATGTTAGTTCTTATCTTCTCAAAAACATGAGATTTGAACTTAAGATATTAATAACAACCAATAGCTGCATTTTCATATACATAACATAATAAATATAGCATCACGCCTGTATCCCCGAAGGGTTAGGCAGAGGTGTACTATAGTACAGCCACATTTTTTCCGATGCTGTTATTAATTCCCATGTAATCGGGTTCTCGACCCGGGTACGTCTTTAAACTGCGGCCAGACACCGAAGGACGGGCAGCAGCGTCCTCTCACTAATCGGTGAGCCACTGCGATCCCCAAGCCGCCTGCCAAGCGTGGGGATTATGGCAAACCCCCCCTTTGGGGGAGGCCTTCGTTCAGCAGTGGACGTCTTCTGGCT
This sequence comes from Shargacucullia verbasci, assembly GCA_947562105.1. Taxonomy (NCBI): domain Eukaryota; kingdom Metazoa; phylum Arthropoda; class Insecta; order Lepidoptera; family Noctuidae; genus Shargacucullia; species Shargacucullia verbasci. Next base: position 12,469,279 of record OX387294.1, on the reverse strand, counting down.
GATGATGAATCAGGGGAGAGCTTATTGCCATCAACCGCGCTCAGTCCCAAACTCTAAATTTCTATTCAGAAAAACCCAATAACACTTTGCCTGACCCGGGAATCGAACCCAGGACCTCAAGCTCAGCAGTCGCGCTTGTGGCCACTAGGCCAATGACGTAGTTAACTGAATTTAATCTAACAACATAAGGACTTTTATTTACTCTCAATTCAGTATGTTGGCCGCCTCTGCAGGTGGCAGAGGTGGCCAACATACTGAACTGCTTTATTGGTTCATCAAACTTTACCTGCACGCAGTGATATGCGATTGGCTCTGCCTGCGAGTTGTCCATGATGAACTGATTATTCGAAAATACATTATCCAAAGCTTTATTTGCAACCAGTACACTTCCGATACCATCGCATTGCGATTGCATCGTTAATGTTTAGCCCTAATTATGTGTTTGTATGTATGTGTGTAGATGTTCAGGTATCGTGCAGATTCTATAGGCTTTAAGAGTTAATGCGCATGGCGTTTAAGCGCAAATTAAGTTAGGATTAGTTTTAAATAGCAGCCATTTTGTAAAACAATCCTAAGCGTAGATATGTAAATAGCTACCAATATTATTCGTTTCGTTGGTCTTCTCGCAAGCGTGGTTGTTGAGAGTAGAAAAAAAAAATCGGCAAATTATTAAGAGTTGGATAAAGAACCAGTGATAGCCTAGCGGTTGAACGCTTGCCTTCTCAGGAGGGTCTGAGTACAAAACCCGATCTGCATTTTGACTTTTCGGAATCATATGTGGGTCAGAATATTATGATTATCACTTGCGTTAACGGTGAAGGATACCATCGTGAGGGGTCTCCTTCACCGTTAACGCAAGTGCAAGTTGCACACTTGAGAGGGCTTCATAGAGTTCTCGATGGTTTGTGTAGTTCACCAACCCGCACCGGGCCAGCGTGGTAGACTAAGGCCTAACCTTTCTCATTTTGAGAAGAGATCCTTGTCCAGCTGTAGGACAGTAATGGGTTGAATTTAATTTTTGGAGTTTCTATAAGAAATTTAACAGTTGCAGTTAGGAGTTTAATACTGAGTCCTGTCAAATTATGACTGTATGACTGTGTAACTGCATAATTGGTCTAGTGGTTGCAAGTACGACTGCTCAGAGAGGTACGGAGTTCGATTCCTGGGTCGGTTATTAGATTTTTGTATCGAAATTCTCAGTGCATATCATGCAGATCCACGACAATAGGCGTGCCCAGTATTACATGGGAATAAATGACGGTCGGTAAAAATGAGGGTGCACACCTCTGCCTAATCCTTCACGGAATATAGGCGTGATGGTACAAATGTTATATTCTTATTATTATTAATCATCTGCCATTAACAAAATTCCTGTATCCATTTCAACAAACAGACCGGACATTCGATGCTGATACCATATGAGTGTTCCCAATTATCTAGTTCACGCTCCGTTTGTTACGTTACTGTGCTAATACCGTTAATTCTGACCCTCATATAATGTTACCGGGGGTAGGCAAAATAGTTCGGGTGGAGTAAAGCATCTATGGTACGTGGTATGTCATTTTGATGGAGAAATTCCAATTTTGACCTGTGAGTATTATACCTATTTATGGAGGAGCGGTTTTATAATTATAGTCAAATTTAAAGTGACTTGTCATATTACTAGGAAAGCCTCAATACCCGACGTCTAAAAATCTATATAAATAAAAATATATTGCCGCATGTATGACAGACCGTCACTTCAAAAAAAAGAAATAACGTTGTCCCACTCTATAATTTCTCCTATGTCGTGGGTACATTTTTACAAACATACATTTCACATGCACACTCAACCAGATCCGAAACAACTATCTGTAGATCATACAAATATTTGTTGCGGGAATCGAACCCACGACACTAAGCGCAGAAAGCTAATCACTCAGCCACTGCGCCAATCGTGTCGTCACTCGAGAACGGTGGACCGATTATGCGTGTTTTTTTTTTGTTCTGTTCGTAATTATCAGGACAAGATGTGTATGAAAGTCTGGAACACCTACAAAATTATAATGGCATATTATAAAGGTTAATTCCTCGATGCGATTTCACAAGTAGCCCATCAAGTGGGCAACGCATGTAAGGAAATGAAATTAAAATACCAAACTAAATAAATGCGTAAGACACTGTGCCACTTATTACCGGAGGACTGTCCAGTTGTAGATGTTCCTGGCAATTATGTTCTTGACAATTTTTGTACCTATGCTTTTCTTGATAGTATTTTCGTGTTTCGTACTTTTTAGATCACTTTTTTATTTCCGTAGTCGGGTTACAGTTTTTTATTTCCTTCTTAGCTTAGTTAATTCTCTATTTACATTTTTAAATTAAAACTGAACCCGTAGTTTAGGTACTATCTATGAAACGTATGTATCTAAACTACAGGTTGCCACCCTTTTGAACATTGATAACAGCCGTTGGGCGACGTATTGTAAAATCTAGTAGGGGAGCGAGGGGCTAGTTGTAACAATTTTTAGTTTTTTCATTGGGGAAGTCAAAATATTGAATATTTTCATCATGAAGCACTTTAAAATAAGAGAACGTCTATTCAGGTATCAATCAGAATGATTATTGGGCTTAAATTGATAAGAAATGCTTGTATAAATGACTTTTTGTGAAAGTTGGAGTATGTTACAACTTACCCCGTTCTTGGGGCTAATTGTAACTGGCGTGGGGTAAGTAGTAACAATATAATAAAACAACATATTTGTTCGATTTTAAGGTATTTATTGTAAATCAATATGAGATATATTACTTATAAAGTATTTATTACAAACTAATGAGGTAACCAGAGTTTCTTTATCAAAATTTTGATATTTTTTGTCGCTTAGTATCTATTTAGTCTTTTAAACAAAATAACAACATGTCTATCAACAGACAAAATAATTTTCAATGATTGAAAAGTGATATTTTGAGTGATTGGATTTCTTTTCATGATTTTTTGAAACCAATCTGCTCCAACCGTACCATTTTTGTACCAAAACGGAGGGATGTTTTTAACGCCTTTAAATAAGAAGTCGCTAAATCTCTTACATTCTTTAATTTCTCATCCTAAGACAAAAAGAAATTTGATTAAGATAAATCTGTTAGGTCTGCAATAGGTAAGACCTTTGCACAGTAGTGGAATATTGTATTTGAATTTTGTTACAATGTGCCCCAAAATAACGTTACAACTAGCCCCATGACAAAATTTTGAATATTTTTGATTATTGAAAAAAAAGTTTATGTTATTATCCAATGAAAGTAGTTACGTACGACAGCTTAATGTATTGACTATATAAATTAATAGATACTCATTTCAAAAAGACATTGCCGTAACTTAGAATCAAACTTTACGAACTTAATTTTTTTATATTACCTGGCAAAAATGGTGCACCTACTCATGACCACTCACTGCGCTCTCCCGCACCTCACTGACTGTGCTTGCGTCATAGGCCCCGTTATAAGGAGCAGATTAAGTATAAATTGGAAACAAAATATTCGAAACCTGCTGAGTAATTAAGCTGTTACTACTTACCCCTGTTACAACTAGCCCCCCTCTCCCCTACTTACACAATCGACAGCACGGTTGGCGCAGTGGACAAGCGTTCAGATTTTTGCGCTACGTATACTGGTTTGATTCGCGCCTAAACTGAATATTTGTATGTTTGTAAACTGCACCCACGATAAAGGAAAAAAATAGTCTGAGATTTTGTTGAGTTTGAGACGTAAAAAATAATTATATTCCTTTACATTCCTTTTCCTTATTTTTTTGTTAACTTTGCTCCACACTAAAATTATTTCCTGTATCGTGGATGCGTTTACAAACACAAATATACACACGCGCAAAAATCCACAAACATTCAGACCCGCGTAGCAGTCGATCGCTCAAACACTGCGCCAATCGTGTCGTCATATTGTATTCAAAAATTATGTAAGATATTAAAGAACTGCTTCATCAGATAGACATAAATACAATAAGAACGGTATTCAGCCTATAGCGCAATTTAGGTACAACAGAAATCCAACCAAAATAGAAACACGTAAAATAAAATTGATTATGACATGGAAACCCGATATTTCGCTTCGGTCCTAAAAATATTTCAACCAGAATTTCGAACAATACGTTGTGGAATCTCCAATTTCGTACCACAAATATGTAGATAGGTGGACCGCATGTAACAGAAAACTAGATAGGCAGCCGCTATCAATTCCATCTACAAAAAGTGTGGTCGAAAAAACTAATGAAAATCCTTTCATCTGGCCGGTACTCGCGCAATGGTTGCGGCCAGGAAATGAAGACCGCAAACTTTGCCCCAATTTGTTGTACAGATGGGAATAGTGTTGCGCGTCAGCCGATAAAATACGGGACTCGCAAAACGGGAATTGGTGTTTCAGGAATTAGGAAAAAAATGTGTTCGTTTTTATGTGCGATAAAACGTACTTTCTTGCTTTTTTTTTTTAATTCTTAAAGCCTTTACTTAGGGAATAACAACAGAACGTCAGAATTATTAATTATTTTCTATCAATTGAGATCATTATGGTTTTTTTTTTGTATAACGTTACAATGTCTGGCTCATAGGTGTAGTGGTAACAAGCGCGGCTGCCTCACGCATTGTGAGGTCCTGAGTTCGATTGCCGAATCGTGCAGTGTTATTGCGTATCTGTATGGGCAGTCTCACTGAATTAATTTTAAAATTATAAGTTCATATCTGTGCCCGGTAGATGGAGTACACTCGCCCCTTATTATATGGGACTCATTAAAAGCAATAACACACCTCTGCATAACCATTTAGGGAAAACAGGCGTGCTGCTATGTTATGTAAAGTTACAATGTATTTTATTATCTAAGTGTAGCAATTTTAGATGTTTATTTTCTACTGCAAATTGTAAGTCGGTCTAGGGAAATAGGTTATTAGGTTGTTACTCGCGCTCGTACACTAGACCGGTAATTTACAATTACGTACTTACATTGTTGCTATCGTGTTGATTTATGTTCTAGTATTGTGTTTCTAACTATTCATCTGATGAAAAACATAAATGTTAAGAATGTAATAGTCATCGTAGAAGGATTCAATTTCTGTTATAATGTCCTCCTGACCGAATTTCGGTCACGGCGGCCAATCTCACCGGAGATTAGCCAAGTGCGCAGGAGATATTATAGAACACAAGTGTGTGCGCAAACACAGGTGCACTCTCTATTCCTTCACTCTCATAGTCCGATGGGACGGCGCGATCCGACACGACCGGCGAGAGATCAGGCGCAGGATCAACGGCTTTACGTGCTTTCGGAGGCACGGTGTGTGTTCACATATACAAAGACTACAGACTCGAAACAACTATCTGTAGATCATACAAATATTTGTTTCGTGCGGGAATCGAACCCGCGCAGTCGATCTCTCAATGTAGGTATTAATGATATTAACAAAACTTAATGTTATTGCAGCTAAATACAGAAAAAATAATTCCACCCAATCCCGCGTAAGATTATTAAAATAATTTTCGTCTTGAAAATCCCGGGACATGGCACATCACTCGCGAAGGCTCGCTGTCCGCAGTCCGAAGTTCTACCCTTGGAGGAAATTAACCAGAGGCCGGAATATTTTCGTGGCCTGTCTTTATTTCTTTGCTATGTTTTGTTAGTTCGTGTTATTTCGTCTTAGACAATGATATCTTGATTACGTAAGATATAGAGCACACTTCGTTAGGTTAGGTATGTGGATGGGTTCATTATTTTCATTTGTTGGTCGTAAGTTAATAGGTATGGACGAGGATGAGGTGGGATGAAAAACATATATATTATCCGGAGGATGATGAATATACATAGTAGGTATGTAACGTATCTTAAGTAAAGCTTTAATCTGTAGTTCTAGTGTGAGTTTAATATGAGTATATTCATCATCATCATCATCAGCCAGATAACGTCCACTGCTGAACGAAGACCTCCCCCAAGGGGGGGTTTGCCATAATCCCCACGCTTGGCAGGCGGCTTGGGGATCGCAGTGGCTCACCGATTAGTGAGAGGACGCTGCTGCCCGCCCTCCGGTGTCTGGCCGCAGTTTTAGGACATACCCGGGTCCGATGAGTATATTATTAACAATCAATTTAACGCATCGTCCTAGTTCGGCACTCTGATAGTACAATATCATGCCTGTATTCCCCGAAAGGAGGTATACTATTGTAAAGTCACATTTCGCCGATGCCTTTTATAATTCCCATGTGATAGAGTAATCCAGACGAAAAAGTGCTGAGTTTGCATTAATTGGGAAAGACCTATGTCTTAAATACGCCATTACAAATGCTTTGTCAAAAGTCCCCATCGATCCCACTTGTGCGTTGTTTGCGTATATCTCTGAAACAGTGAGAGCTACCGGAAAAAAGTATTAGAGAAAATTTGTAGATCGTGAAATTCTCTACAAATTAATTATTTAATGCAAACTGGAATGTCTATTTACTCTGAAATAGAGGGCGAGTCTATTGCCATCTATAGCGTAATTTGTGTAACTACGTATGATGCAACAAAGAAAACGAAAACATTGAAAGTCTCTTCTCTACAACAGCTGTGCGCACAGATAACTTTGTGATCTAACCAGCGCGAGCGTCGATAGATAAGCAACGAAATGTTATATTGTGTATGTATAAAGAACTTTATTTGGTCCACTGGTTGACGTCATCATGTTAGCAGTCTGTCTCCCTGTGGCTCTGCTCTGTGCATGTCATAGCATTTTGCTGAGCGGTGGCTGTTTTGCGCGAATATGACGCATATTTTAGTTTTCTACTTTTGCATTGTTTTATTATTTTGTCCTTTATTTTACGCTACATAGGTACTATATACGTTTATTTATAAACGTTTTTTATTTCATTTACCATTAGACTTCGGGTTGCTAACGAGAATTTTCTGACAAAAAAGTCAAGACCTCACACTCAGCAGCCACGCTTGCAAATATTAATAATGTAGTTTGGTATTCTTTCATTGACTAAATGACCAGAGAAGGTAGTAGGCCTGGCGGCACAAAGTACGAAAATTGAATTTGGGTTAGTTATTTAATGTGTTACAATCGTTGTAAACTTTCATAGTGCCATTCAGGATTTTCTGTTGTCTCTTCACTCCAATAGATGACGAGCTATACTTCACGAGTTTTCACTAAATGTCCTCGAATCATCATCATCATCATCAGCCAAAAGACGTCCACTGCTGAACGAAAGCCTCCCCCAGGGGGGGGGGGGGGCATAATCCCCACGCTTGGCAGGCGGCTTGGGGATCGCAGTGGCTCACCGATTAGTGAGAGGACGCTGCTGCCCGTCCTCCGGTGTTTGGCCGCAGTTTTAAGACGTACCCGGGTCCTCGAATATGGTCTTTTTAATTCAGTCATACTGTATTTTCCTTGGACAATTCCAACTAGCGTGTACTTTTTCTTACCCCCAAGCTAATTAATCTTACCACCTCGATTTTACCCCATAAGTACCAACCATGACGACAAGACGCAAATTCACTTACATTTTTCAACAGGCCATATTAATGAACGCAATACGTCTTCGTACGATCAACACGGCCCAACGAACCGTATATTTTTTAACTGCCTGTCCTACATGAGCGTTACGCGATGAAATATATCAAGCGGTAGAATTATTTATTGAAAAGTCGTGAGCGTTTACACGGTTAAAAGGGGTGTAAAGTGGCTTTTTATGAATCATGCATTATTCGATTCAAATTTGCCTTTAAAATTACCGATTAAGTGACGTCTGATTCGTCTGTGATAGTTTTTGGTGGAATGGCATACAGTTTCTTTGTCTTGATTTTTTAAGTCATAATCGCTGCTGTTACCATTGTAATAATGTCCTCATAACCGATTTCGGTCACGGCGGCCAATCTCACCGGAGATTAGTCAACTACGCAGGAGATATAGAGCACAAGTGTGTGCGCAAACACAGGTGCTCTCTCTGTTCCTTCATTCTCATAGCCCGATAGGACGGCAATCTGATACAACCGGAGAGAGATCAGGCGCAGGACCCACGGCTTTACATGCTTTCCGAAGCATGATGTGTATTCACATACACAAAGACCCAGACCCGAAACAACTATCTGTATATCATACAAATATTTGTTCCGTGCGGGAATTGAATCCGCGACACTTTGCTCAGCAGTTGATCTCTCAACTACTGCGCCAACCGTGTTGTCAGTTGCCATTTTACTGCAAGTGTAAATATAAATTGATAGTGATAGAAGGAACAGCAGAGATCTTTCTTGTTACAACTTAATCGACTCTGATTTAAGTTTACTGGTTATTTCATTACAAAAAATAAATTAAAATATTTTTTCTTATTCAAATAGCTATCGCATCGCTTTGTTCGCATCTGGCAGCATAGAACAAAACTCTACAATGAACAATGGATGTTTCACAGGCGCCCGCGCACCGCACGTGCTGGCCAACGGACCGTGGTTCCGCTTGTGCAACAGTTGTGTCGTATAGGAAATATTTCTGTGGGTTCCCTGGAGTGTTGTGTCATATTGTGGTTATGTGGGTGCAGGTGGTGTAATATGAACATATTTGGAGGCGCGATCGCAGCCAAACACTTTAGTCATATTAACAGTAATATGACGGGGAGGACGAGGGGGGTTGAAGTTGAGTTAAGCAAATTAGAAATTATTTCACAAAAAAAAGAATAGGTAATATTATATTTAATTTTTATGTCATCGTTTTTAATAATTTGTTTAAAATTTTCGTAAATTGTCTATTTTTAGGAGGTTTTTCAATTTGCCGTTTATGATTGGGGAATGTTTGCTTAACTTTTTTTGAACTTTTATAGTTTATAAGAAAAAATCCAAAAAAATTGACATTGGTAGGTACCTACGCCTGGACCAAAAAAAAAAATGATTACATTCGATAAAATACCTATTTATTTTCATATACCCAGTTCTTGTACCAACCCTATTGCATTGCCATATTTTGTTTGAATAAATTATGTATATTAAATTATTCAGGCACGCGTCAGATCCGGCTGTCGGCGCTTCCGTGGCGCGCACGCACTTACCACCACACAAAATAATTTACAGAAGGCACACTGCTCAAAGTTTTACTAGTGTCTAAAAAGCCAATAAGAGCTCGGTAACAATAAGATGGATTTTTCTTTGTGTTAGAACAAGGCATACCGCGATTCGATTTCCAAGCATAGTGACTACAACTTACAACTCAGCTTTTGAATAGAAAGATTGCGTTGTGAATGTTTCATTGTTTTATGTGAAGTAGATCTTCTCTGTATGAATTTGGTTAACGTGGTGCGCACGCGCCGGCCATGACCGAGACCTCATTTGCACATGAATGTGTGTGGGTTAGCACACCATTTAATTACCTGTTTGTTTATTTTTTGAAGGAAGCTCGCGATTGCTATGTCGGAAATATATAACTTGTTGCAGAAAGTGAATTATTACAAATGTTTATTTTTTTGGTTCAACATTACATAATCACGTCTATTCGAGTTTCTTGCCGGTCCCTTCTCCATAGGACCTACCTCCTTTGGAACCGTGCGCCTAGCGTCTCGACTTCATAAAAAATGCTTGAAAAGGCCTACTTGAAATAAAAAACTTTGACTTTGACTTTGACCTGTATTCTCCGTAGGATTAGGCAGAGAGATGTACTATTGCACACCCACATTTTGCCGATATTGTTATAATACCCATATTCTAGAGGCTGCTTCTTAGAATTTTCTGACAGAAAAATCCAGTAACCTGACTCAGAAACGTTTGCGACTTGATTAATCAGGCAGTCAACATTAAATAAGTATTTATTTTTATTTTTGGAAACAACTTTTGGCACCTAATTAATTAATAAACCCTAAATATTACTCAACACCTTTATCAGACAAGTCCTAAGATAAGCTAGACAATATAATAATAACTATTCTCTAACTAATCTCTCGCTTTGATCCAAAGAACGATCGTGAGCTAATTATTAAGACCTTTATTTAAGATTTGACTATAACATCTAAGAAAGTAAGTTTTCTTATAAGTTCATATAACTCAACTGGGGCGCTAATAAGGCCGCTTTAAATGAATTCACACGTCAAAATATCTACTTAATTAACCACTCTTAATATCTTTCACGTAAGGTTCATAATTAGCTATCATTATGTTTGAAAGTTTCTTTAGTATTTTGTAAATTAATTGCTCGATATGGCCTTTCTAGGCCGCCTGATATTTGTAAAGCATTGGTAAAATAATGGACATCTTATTATTTATAATTAATCACATTAAAATCACCAAATCTATAACATAGGAACTACAAACTAATAAACATAATACGGTATCGGCATCCAAGGATTTTACAAAATTCAACCCTTAAGGGGGTGAAATAGGGATTGAAAGTTTGTATGAAAAATCGGACTGAGACGTGGGAACAACAAGAACATACAAAATCCACAATCTGCATAACCTCATAACTAATTTCAGCCACCCAGAATTAAACCCACATTTTCTACAATAATCAAGAATATTAACCTCAATATCGCGTGCCTGAACCAGGTCGCATTTTTGCAGAAAGAAAATAAAAATGGCCGCAATTAAAACAAAAATAGAAAAGGAGGGAAGTTGGCCGCAGGTAATTAGGCTTGCTTTCTATGAGAACGGCACACGTAGCAAGTTTTGCGGTACACTGGCGGCCGGGAAAATGTTGTACACATGTAATGTGGGTAGATTTTGTGGTGTAATGTGGCAAGGATAAAATAAACGAGTTTAAATAGCCGATTTCAAGAGATGACTGTAACTTTTTTAAAAGAGCTCTTATATTTGTAAAAAAACACTAGTAAAAAATTCACTTATTTATAATGCCATCATGGTAAGAAATAACATGTTATGTATATGTGATTTATGTTACATATAAACAATTAAAAAAAAAACGTTGCCTCACACTAGGATTTCTCCTGTGTCGTAGGTACAGTTTACAAACATATATGTCACATGCACAGACAACCAGACCCGAAATAACTATCTGTAGATCATACAAATATTTGTTACGTGCGGGGATCGAACCCGGGACACGTAGCGCAGAAAGCTAATCGCTTAGCCACTGCGCCAACCATGTCGTCGCTGCGCCAACTGTAGACGTTTAAATGAACATGACTTAACTTTCTAACTCAACATCCATTTTCTCATTCTCTATTTTTTCAATTCAAAACGCCAACAGTTTCAAGTTCGTACAAAATTATCCTGTGACCACTTAACAGCGCCGCCAGTGTAAACGTTGCAGTAAGATTTTTCCCTTATCTCACCCGTAGTAGCGGTAACGATGCGAAAGTTTTCAACTAGATACCCTCGTTACTGCTCCTTGGACGTTTGTAACGAGACTTTTTTCTTTTAACGAATTTCCCTGGACGCAGTTTTGTGTATACTTTCTTCGTGCCCGACTTGTAATAGTTTGAACGATTAACAAGCTCAACTTGTGACGGTTTACTCAAAGCGGATTATCTTTAAGTGTGTCCCAGACATTTTGGTCGGCTGTGTAATATGATTTTTTTTTGTTTAATAGTATTATGTTGTTGGAGTTATGAGCTTAATGTTATAAGATATAAGTTTCAGGTTTCTTTAACGTCGGTTTCAGAACACGATTGGTGCAATGGCTAAGCGGTAGGCTTTCTGGATTACATGTCGCCGGTCTATCAATGATTGTTTCGAGTTGGATGTTTGTACATGTGAGATTTATATTAGTACTAGCTTTTGCCCGCGGTTTCGCCCGATTAGAGGTCGGAAATCGACATCATTATCCCAGGGAATCGCATTACTGAGATAAAATGTATCCTATGTGTTAATTCAGGACATGGTCTATCTATGTGCCAAGTTTCATCCAAATTTATTCAACGGTTTAAGCGTGATTGAGTAATAAACATAATAGTGCGGGACAAAATTACAATAATTTTAATTTGTATAAGCGTATACATTTAGAAGTATACTTGAAGACTGACAGAAGTTTTTCCTAACTATAACCTGTTATCTCTCTGTTAAGATGACCAATAATTATATCTGTAAAGTCATACCATACCATAATAATATATTTACTCTTCTCCAAGCCAAACTTTTCAAGTATCAAAACGTTTTTCAGCCTTTAATCCTGAGCGGGGTGTATACTAGCTTAATATTAGCTTATGATCGCTTCATGTTTAATTAAAACTTACACAAAAGGTGCTCGTTGCAGGGTTCCGTACAAACTGTTCTGACAAGATATCCGGCTTTTAATTGTGGTTCTCTAACGACTAAACAAAGGTACCAAAGTAATGAATTAGTTTGTAGTTGGGTTTGAGAGTTCCTCTCCTTCTCTATTTTAGTGTGATTATGAGTCTGTATAGGGAAATAGAGATGACGAATACACACTTTAGGTGGTTGTTTAACAAAACCTTGCATTCCTCGAAAGGTTTGGCAGATGTGTACTATTGTACACCCCCATTTCACCGATGCGGTTATTAAGTCCCATGTAGGGTGCATGCCATGGGGGCAAGCCTGTTGCCATCTGCCGGGTACAGTTCCAGACTCCGTGCTGCTACTGAGAATTTCCGTACCGAAAAACCTAATAACACTTTGCCTGATCCGGGAATAGACCCCAAGACCTCACGATCAGAAGTTGCGCTTCCGACAACTAGACCAATGAGGCACTCATATTGTTAAGAGGTTCATATTCTTTTTAGCAATTGTCTCTCGCAGTTAGCTCAAGGAGCTTTCACTTATTAACCGTGCTAATAGTGAGACCAGAAGGGCCTCCAGCTGAGCAAATTAAATAATATTAAGCAGCACTGCTAAATGCATCCCATAGTGGGACTCGAACTTCGGCTTAGGTCGTTTCTGGGGGACAGATAAGAGAGGACTTGCTGGATCTGATTGTGATTATTTAGGAACATTTGATTCATTACTACTGATGAGCACTAGACGGTCGTGCACTTTGAGATGATACTCCTTATTTATTAAGCCGTTGTGCCAGACCTTGTCGAAGGCTTTCACCACATCAAAGAAGAGTTCTTCTGTCTTGAGACCTCTTTGGAAATCAGCACTGATGTGCTCTACGATACGGTGAACGTGTCGGACGCAACAGTGTCTCGAAAGCCAAACTGCTCATCGAGAATGAGTTTATTGGATTCGGCGTAATCCGTTAATCGGACATACATCAGGCAGGGGTAACCCGGGCTGACCCGGGTACGTCTTAAAACTACGGCCAGACACCGGTGGCTGCGATCCCCAAGCCGCCTGCCAAGCGTGGGGATTATGGCAAACCCCCCCTTTGGAGGAGGCCTCCGTTCAGCAGTGGACGTCTTCTAGCTGATGATGATGATGACGATGATGATATCAGGCAGGTTCATATTACCGATATTAACAGTATGTATACCATCTACCTGTATTAAGCGAACCGTACTCCCCTCACACATACGCAACTATGTATATCTCCTGCACAGTATGCCGACTAATTAGCAGTCCCTAGTCAAAGACACGTGGCGCTGAATTAAACGCAGCTAATAAACTAACGTTATACAAGTTATACATAGTTATATATACAAGATATTGGTTCAGGTTGAGGGTTGCATAGAGAGCTATGGAACGGTCTATGCTTGGAATAACGTGTAATGTGGCGATATGAAGTTGGAAAGCGAATAATGGAACTCAAATGGAATTGGGTGAGACACCTGGCAACGGTGATGATAGTAAAGCTATGAGTGGCGCTAAACGATTGGGAGAAGAAATGTCGGTGAGAAGGGTGGATGTATTATTGCCTAGCGGTGGCCTGTAGTGGCTTTCTTGGATATCGAAACAGAACTATATATGTTTAAACGCGCTATTTTAGTAGTGACCAATAGCGGGATATACGGCACTCAACTACGGGTCGCGCGAGCCTGATAGTGTATAGCGATGTAGGTGTAACGAAACGTGGGCGTTTTATTCGAGAGCAACGCGATCGAGTTAGATGTAAGCAGGTTATTTCAGAATGGTGAATCGAGCTATCCGCCTCTGTGACGTTAGCTAGTTTCAATAACCTTTGTCGCGCAACGACCACCGATATTGTTGCCATCGGCGGTCGAACCCAATGAGACTGGCGTAGGAGTATGGAGACTGGTACTTTTAAAGAGAGACCTATCTCCAGGATTGGCTGAAGTCGGGCTGTGGATGATGTTATCATCATCAATTATGTTTATTACAGAATCATAGGTTGGTAAGGTGTTGGTAACTGAGTTATTGGACAAGTTGTTGCAACCACGACTGTTGAGAGCGAGGTACAGAGTTCGATTTTCGGTCCGGGCAAAATGTTATTGGGTTTTTCTGTATGAAAATTCTCAGTAACAGTACGGAGTCTGAAACTGTGCCCAGTTGATGACATTAGACTCGTCCTCTATTACATAGTACTTAATAACAGCATCGGCGAAATGTGGGTGCACAATAGTGCACCTCTGTCTAAACCTTAGGAGATACAGGGTTGATGCTATGTTATGTATATGTATATACATTTTAATATATATATTACTATTACGAATACAAGAAATTCAAAAACGATATCGGCGAAATATCGGTGTATAATAGTAATCCTCTGCCTAACCCTTGTGGGAATACAGGCGTGATGTTATGTGTGTGTAGTGTAGATGACGCTCAAACGCCTTATTCTCTTACACTCAAATTTTTCAAAAGAAGCAGTTGTTAATGTACATATCACCTAATTGTTCACGAGATACAAAACAAAGTATGAATAAACAATATAAATAAAACATTGTAGTAAAAACGCTAAGCATCGGATAGCGTTGCCCACTGTGACGCTCCGTCTGTTGTTGAGCTCACGACGAGGCGGCTGTCCATTGCAGCCGACATTATAACAGGAAATGCGTTTCAATTTGACTTGCAACAAACACTAAATCAAAACCTAATTCGGCTGTAAGATTAACTAATGAACCAAATTATTAAACATTTTACTGTGAAATTAAATAATTTTATTTAACACTAGCAACCCGCTCCGGCTTCGCTCGGGTGGAATTTACTAATTAAGAAACTGAGTTTTGCAATGGATTTTCCAAAAAATATCTTTCATGCAAACCTGGTTCTGCCAATTACAAACACAATAAAAAAAGAGTTAGCTAAACAGGTGCAGCCGTTCTGAAGTTATGCGCTTACATACATTTTGGGCAGTTGATTTTTATTGACATAGAAAGGTGTCAATTTATAAAAAAAAAATATATAGCTACATGTAATACCGATTCATCCCGAGACATCAACATTTCACCGACGCTGTTATTAAAGTTCATGTCATGTGTTAATTCTGATATGATCACGTAATTTGTATATATGCATCACGTTTTAGTTCTCCAATTATATTATTTTACTTATGTTTATAAACAAATTCTATCTACCAAACATGGAATCTTTGAACGTTGTCGACACGAAATACGTGTGTCGACAACATTGGACACTCACAACTCAATTGGACGGTCGTTAGCGTTTTCAAAAGTCCTGCCGATGGTTTCCGATTGGATCTTGTGGATAGTTCCTGGTTGTTCGGTTCATTGCACCCGTGGGAAGCGAGCGATTTGCGTTCTTACTGGACTTCAAAGAACTTGAGTCTAGATTCTAGATCTCGTAGGTTTGTTGATATTGTTGCCATGGGAATCAGGGTGAAGCACGTGCAGTGAAGTATGATTATGTTACGTGGTGGCTTAAATGGAATTAAATTTAAACTTATTTTAGTAAGTAACTATAGTAAGTATTAAGTTGACGAGATTTTCATAATTTTGAAATTAATTAGCAAAGAATCAAATTTTTTCCAAATAAACTATTATAACTAGTCAATAAAGTTCTAGACTCTGTAGTTCTTAGTTACGAAATATACATATTTAACAAATTTTTATTCATAGAACATAAACTTTACACAGACTGCAGGCACCGCTACACCCATGAGGGAGTTCCATATATCCATGCTCAAAATCCTTTTGAGTACTGGAAACGAGACCATACAAAATCCTTTGCGCAACAATTATACGATGGTCTAAACTAGGAAGCACAGTGACCACGAACTTCCAATAAATAACATTAGGTACAATAACCCACAAAAGGCTAAACAAAAAACAATATATTCTATTGAACAGAAATCGTGAGCCGACCATGTTCAGTACAAACACAACAGCGGCTTTAATTAAAACATCGCGTTAGCCGACCCTTGCGTCCAATCAGGGGTGGTCGAAAAGTTGCCCACTCATCGACGGGCCAATATCGACAATATCCATTAGACGTACCCCTATGAGTAGGGCTGGTGATGAGGAGTTTATTTGAATTTATTACCTTCATTTTGTTCTGAAAATAATAATAAGTAGTAGCTTTTTTATTTATTTTAAGAACTATCACATGTCTTTATATTATCTACTCATGCAATGATGCCGTATTCAGTATCTTAAAGTTTATTAATTATATGTGAGGGGACGATTGATTTTTCTGTTTAATGTACCTCGCCTGGAGGTTAAATTGGTCTGTTTCTTGGCTGGATAAGTAAAAAGCATAGTAAAAAGAATAAGCTTAGTTATCATTGTTCGATACCGATATTCGTGTACACGTAAATTTCACCAGAATACTGTTAAGAAGGCTACTTATGTTTATTTTTTCATTTCAGTTTAGTCGTAAAGTAATTACTGACAACCCTAATGCCACCAGCAATCCCGATAATGACGTATGAAATGCACGTTAATAGTAAACGCATTGTGTGGGCGACTGTACGAGCCCTTGAGTCGGCTCTCTAGTAGTTTTACATTGTTATCGGAATTTATATTAAAATATGCGGGAAACGATTTATCTCTGATTATACACGGGTGTGGCTTGATGAGAGTAATTTTTCGATGGCGACCCTCTACTAAGGGCATCAATAAAATGACACGTAATATCGGTGGCAATGTTAGGGCATAAGTTCTGATGAGTTTATATGGAGTCATATAAACTCATCAGAACATAATAATAACAGAAATCATTATATCTAAGGGTGCGCCGAATGTCAGCAGAACCAACGATACGCATAAGAGTGTTTTAACCCCTCTAATAAAATAAAATATGTGCGTATTAGGAGTACAGGTTGATAGTGCTCTCCAATATATCATACGACCTGTCGGGCCCCCAGTCCGACGCTTTGGCCCCGTTGAATAATTTCTGATTAATTCACAAATACTCAGACGGACGCTAGCACCCAGTCACAATTGATTATCTACTGTCTACTTTGCGTCACTTGTCAAGCTAAACTTAAAAAATAACTAGAATAACATTTTTGTTTTATACTCATTTGAATAATCCAAAATTATTTTGTCAACAGGGCAAGGCGAAACGCGACCAATCTCTGGAAGACTTAAGACAGCACATCCACAAGTATTACATACCACTTGCAAGGCAGTTCATAGTACTGTTTCCAGAGGGAGGCTTCTTGCACAAGAGGAGGGAGGTCAGTCAGAGGTAAGAGTGTTTTAAAGAACCTTTATGAGTGATGAGAATTCTACACTTATCATTTTTACGAAAGCAAGGGGTCCAAGATAAAAAGTATCAGTTTTTTTTTGGGAGCTCTGTGAATATTCAAACCACACTTCGTTGACCAGATAATGCGTTAAATGTTCTTTGACTGTAAACAAATGATGAAATCAATTCTAGTGCTAATACAGATAAATTGTAAATACCTTTGGAGCAACTTGAAACTAAAAACTCTTTTTCAGATAGAACATATTATTACAACTTAACCTTCATCTCACAGGTTTGCAGAAAAGAACAACCTGCCGAAATTGGAATATGTGTCGTTACCTCGTGCCGGTGCTATGAAGGTGATAATGGAAGAAGTGGGACCCCACAGGGACCAGGGCGCTAGTACTTCCAAAGAGGACTCTACTAAAAAAGGTAATCCCAGCATTTTACGGTCCAATTTTAAATTCTGATATTTTAAAAAGTGCTATATTATTTTTTATTCGTTGAGGTCTGAAAAAAGATGTGCCAAGGCTAGAGAAAAGTATGCTTCGTTGGTTTGGCCATGTAAAGAGGATGGATAAAAGGCGATTAACGAAAGGGATTTATAACGCGGTTGTTAGTGGAAACGCCGGGAGAGGATGCCCTAAAAGGCCATATACTGACCTTATTGGTGATGTCCTTCAAAAAGGTCAGGTGCGCAGTACCTGCAACCGGCGTTCATTTATGAGACGATGCATGAATGTAGATGAAGCAAAAGGGTTATGTAAGAATCGTAGCAAGTGGCGTTCCGTAGTTTCTGCCCACCCCCATGGGAAAAAGGCGTGGCTTTATGTATGTATGTATTATTTTTTAAATATCCTTACAGCCTTTTAGCACAATAACATGTTCGTTTACTTGAGTTATATTGTTCGATAATATTAAATTAATTTTAATGTTATAATTAAATCACTTATTACCAATATATCATTCACAGATGACAACTTCAACCAGAGCAACGCCAAGTTGATCGTGGAGTCCAAAGTTGGTGAGAGCATCGAGTGGATCCTTGACGTGACCATCGCCTACCCTGATCGAATTCCCCTGCATCTTCAGGACGTGGTGTGCGGGATCCGGCCTTCTTGTGCCACCCATCTGCATTATAGATTATACCCTAGTAGTGAGGTTAGTAGTTAATATTGTCTAATTCGAACTAAAGCTAGAACTGTATTTAGGTATCAATTATTTTAAAGTTGTTTGGATTTTTAGCAACAAACCTTTTTAATTTTTCCTTTAAATTCCTCATTACCCTCCAGTTTACTCTAAATGCTACTATTCACAGAATTAACATAAAAAGACTTTCGGTGGCTATAAAATGGTCCGTTATTTAGACCTTCTCGTTAACACAAAAATACTGTTTTCAGTAGTTCTGTTAGTTTTGTTTTCTTCATAATTAAATTTAAATTAAAAATTTCATTGTAAATCATGATCTAAAATTATTTCTTTCCATAGGTACCAGCAGACACCGAAGGCATGACTCAATGGCTTTACGATAGGTTCGTCGAAAAGGATAAGATGTTAGAAGAATTCTACCGCACAGGCAATTTCCCCACCAAAGGCAGCGGTCCCCACCTGGCTAGGGTAGTTAGACAAGACAATCTTAGATACCTGATCCTCCATACTTTCTTTATAGCTTCTACTTACTTACAATACGTCGTGGGACGAGCGATCTTCAGCTATATGTGGTAACGGAACATGTGTGGGACCAGACGTGATTTTTATATTACCAAGATTTGTGTTAACATTTTGTGTTTCTTTGTCTTTCATTGGAATGGAGTTTTGTTTATTCTGCAAAGGACTTTTGCAAATTGAAATGTGTCAAACTTTATGTATGAGTTGACTTATTTGATTCACTGGAATTTAAGAATGATGATCATCATAATCATCATGTAGGATTTAGATGCTGCAGTTTTTTAATAGTCATTGAACAGATATTAGCAGTGTTTAGATTGAAGTAAGCGAAGGGTTACCTATTTTTGCTATGCACGAGTCCTCATTCTTTATAGTCATAACAGAACTCCAAATAACCCATATAATGTAATATTATCCAATAGGTTAACAAGTCCTTTCTTGATATCGGTCGCACCCTATAGCCATTAACAATATTATGTTGACATACCATTATAAGACAGAAGCACTTAATTTCGTCACGTCTGGTCTTCGTAAAATGATGATGTAATAATACAACGTTTTTGAATATTGACTGCTTATTTAAAAAACTAAAATTAATAGGTTTTCGTTGCTTTATGTGAAGTAATAGTTAAATGGCTAGTAATAATATCAGAGTGTTTGATGTTATAAACAAACAAATCACCGTCACAAAGGTTGTTAATATGGACGGACAATTGGTCCTAATATCGGCATCGTTTGATAAATGTATGTATTTTCTGCTGAACTAGTCAATCATTTATTTCTGGGTAGTTGCCATAATTGATTACAAGATTGAACACTTCTGGTAGTATGTGATTCGCTTTGCCAATATCCATAGAACTCCGTTTAAACTAGTCTAGTGTACTTACAGAAGCATATTATTAGCTGATTTACAGTGAATAGGACTCATAGTTATAATAAGATTTTAGTTCATATAAAAGCCATGTTGGTTCTTCTTTTAAGCAACGAAATATATCTATGTATTCAGTAAATATGTTCTTCTGATAATGAAACCCCGTTACGTTTGCATCATATGAACCCAAACGCTCATTCTCCAGCAGTCAATATTCAAAATCTAATTTGCCCTCATTTTAAGAAGGTGCAAGGCGGAAGTACATTTTTTTTTTAAATTTTAATTTACTTGTACTTTAGAATTTATTTTAAGTTTTTTTTTTTTTTAATTTTAGCATGTGCGTTTGAGGTTACCTCGAGTTTGACATATCGAGTCATAGCTCGGTTGTTTCGTGCCCAGGGCACACTTAATTAAGACCAATTAGCACTTTCTTTTAATGAGAGAATGCATATGCTCGATACATTAAATTATTTGGAAAAATCGACTTTTGAAAATCGTATTTCCAATCGATTTAAATGTATAACAGATCGTATATGACACGGAAATGTGTTAATCAAAGCGTGCTGTGACATACAAGTCAATATATAAGTAAAAAAAATGTAGCATAGTAATTGTGCTTCGCAATGAACCAAATTTCAATCCCTTGTGACAATAAAAAAAAAAGAAAAATAGACGAGTTTTTATCCCTCACTTTTATCACGTTCTACTTAATCAGATCCTCTCGCTTCAAAGTTTGAATTTAAAAAAATCTAATTTTATACGAAGAATTCTCGAGTCAATTCGTGGTGAGAATTCTAAATAAATTTGAAATAGCGAACGTTGTTCGTGGTTGGCGTTTGGAAAAAGTCTAAAAAAACTTCAGATTGAAAAATCCTAAAATTATTTACGAGAACTTTTCGTCAAACGTAAATACGACTATGGAAATCGGTGTGATTTTTCTCTCTGGAATTTAGATTCATAATAATTCGTAGCTTACAATCCTGAGTTTGAACAGAATATTTTTTTTTCCAACGTCGATATTCGATCAGTGTGCAAGGATACATTGTCAATGTCTAAATTAGGAATAAGTCGATGTAGTATGAATAACAATAGCATATAAGATCACGTTTCTGTTCTAACTGAAAATGTGGACATCGTTCCTTTTAGTTAATAGCTCTTGTACAGGTTTATTCAAAATGTAACTATCTGTAAGTGGAAGTATGTGTTTTGTGGTAAAATTATATAAATTAATGAATATGCCAAAACATATTTGCCGTAAGTGCCTAGGCTTATATTGGTGTAGTTTATCATTGTAAAAAAAATGTACATACTTTCTTAAATGTCACACAAGATGGTAATGATAGAAATATCTTGATGAAGTACTTTAAAAATTGCAATGTTTACGATAATAGCCAATGGAGCGAAACTGGAAAAGTTAACACTAGATATTTAAAAAAAATCTCAGTAATTTTTAAAGCACGATACACATGTTTAATAAAGCAACCATTAATATTTTTATTCCGAATTTAAAATAGTTATTTAATAGACAGGAATCGATCATATCTAACCAAGTTCCTTTATTATCATGTCCAAAATGTGTGCCTTTTTCAATTAGCCAACTTTTGTTCCAACCTTTTGAATTTATTCGAGCGTTTAAATATAAATTCATAAAAAATATAATTAAAGTTCGGTAAAAATCCTTTTTTCTTTTCTTAAGTTAAAAGGAGATTTTGTAATTAAACAAATTAAATAAGTATCATTGTGACCATATCAATATGTGATTTTTTTTCTTAGAATGGATAAAAAATTGTGATCGCTACCTTAAATACTGTAATTTTTAGCTAAATTATTTGTCAACTCAAGCTGCATAATAATCATTTTAAGTACTATTTTACAACTTAAGACACATTGATATCGCACATATAAAATTTTCTGATATTTACACGAACACTTTTTTATTGAAATAAAATAAAGTTATTGGATTTGACACGTACTCATTAAAGAGTAAAAAGAAAGTCACACATAATAACGCAACAGTACATTTAAGAATCCTTGGGTGTCAAATTGGATTCATTATTTTTCTCATACTTATGTACAAAAACGCGTAAAATCCGTTTACTTAATTTTATTTCATTGCGCACTTCAATTTAAACATATCCTCACTGTCCTAAGCAGAAGACAAGATATCTAGCGCATTTTATTCAAGTATTATGTTTTAAATATTACGTATTTATTGCATTTAACTATCAAATAGTTTTTTATAAACAACATTACTAAACTCAATGATGATTTCTTCTTTCTTGTTTGAACTCGTCTAGTTTATTTTGCCCGGTTCCTATAACGTCTTGTACTGGAGGAATAACTTGAATAATAATTTTTAGTTGGTTTAAGAACGATCCTTAATAATATAATAATTTTCTTTGAAAAGGATCCGATTTTTTTTCTTTTTAACAAAGTCATATTCGAAGACTAGTCGATTGTCGATGACCTTTGTTTTTTTAATTTTAATTATACTTTTTTTGATGACAGTTTTAATGTTACAGACATACAAATCTTTAGTCTGAAAAGTATATATAAATAGTTGGTCATTTAAATTGGAACTTGAATTGATTTTGTAGAGGAATTGCATTAGAATTCATTCTGATGTGTAGATTTTTCTGATTAAGTTAAATTTAGTGATTGTCATACAATTTTGTGGAATATGTTGCCACAAAATTGTATGTAACTTGGCTGACTTTGAATAATAGAAAGCCATCAAAGCTGCATTGAGAAGCAATGTAGCTTATAATTTGAAGTTGTATAAGAATTTATATAATGCTAAATTAACATCACTACACTAACATTGTTTTTAATTAATGTTTCGTTAGGGAGTTCTCATGCTGGTACACTAATCGAGTAACTGCTTATTTAGTACTAAGACAGATCACTGCGTGTACGCAAGATTTCAGACAAGTTGACAAGGTTTTGCTGTGAAACAGTACAAGTGACGCCTTCAGTAGTTTTCTACTATTTTTTTTTTCATCTGTAATTGGTTAATTACACGGGTTTAATTTAACACGACCGTTGTCGCGACAGCGCTTTTTATTTATGACTTTAGATTTGAAAACATAAAAAATATCACTAGGTCACTGTCCAATGGCCACAATTTGTTGAGCGACAAGTCCCGGGTCCGATTCCCAGGTCAGTACGGAGTTTGGAACTATGCCCGGTATACAGAAATAGACTGACTCAATAAAAGCATCAGCATTAGGAAAACAGGCGTGAATGAATTAATATCAACGTGGTGTGATTAATAATTTTGGTACATAAAATACGCCGCGTCGATAAGTGTGAGAAGCCCCTAACTTGAAATATTAATTGGGATGTGTGATTGACGTTCCCAAAGCGAGATTCAAGTGATTTAACATAAGGATTTTAGTCGTAAAAATTTTGAATTTTTGATTTTATTTGCCAATAATAATTTTAGTATTTTTTTGTCGAAATTTTTGTTCTTTCGATTCCAAAATTAGGGTGTTGTTTAATTAGGTAGTTTGGGATACTTGGGTTCAATGTGATTATTTTTTAACATACATGTTGTTGTTTCTTTTTTTTTAATGAGTTAAGTTTGTTTTTGTCATTAAGGTATATAATAGGCAAGTAACAAAATTTTGTGATGCTTCTCGTGTTTTAATTTACTTTTAGTTTTTGCTTTATTCTGTAAAACCATTCTTTTGTTTAATACTTAAAACATTTTTATTTTTTAAACGGTAGAAATGGTAAGAATGGCAGCAGTCCTTAACAAGAGTGAGATAGAATAAACTGTATGGATTAGTACCTTGAAAAAAAAAAATGGGAATGATATTTTATTTTTGACGTATACGAAAACTTATATCAACATTGTAAACGTTTATGTACCTATCAATTCGAAATAATTTTGGAACCCAAAAATTGTACATGTTTGTAAAGAATATTTAGGAGACTAACATGTTTCGATGACTTAAAATTTTCGGATGGAAAAAAGACGACTTTGGTTCTGATTTCCATAGTCGTAATGAAACACGAATTTATTTTCCAAAGTCAAAGTATTTTTCCTGCCGGAAATTTTGAGTGTGTGTTTCATTTTTTAAGAATTAGATATCGAAAGAGAATCAGTGTAATGAATTCTAATTGTACCGAATTATATCTATCTATTGGTCTTAACTATGTGATTTGTATAAATGTCATTAAAACTAACTGTCAGTGGTTTATTGATTACAATATCGAGATTTTTTTAACCTTTAAAGTCCGTTTCTATATGATTTTTCCCTTAAAAATATACCTACATTGATTGTACCAAAAAGCCCAGGTATTCTCATTTTAATTTGTGCCTGTTATTAAATATTAAATATAGCACAGATCACACCGCAATAATAAATAAAATATAATTATATTTATATTTCTGTGGTGTATAGACAGTGTAATTTTTGAAATATAACTTGCACATGTATACATATGTGTAAACAGGAGATTAGTTACTAATACATTGTAACTGCCAATGTTAGGTAATTTCTACCTACTTATTTTTAACAAATAAATATTTTCGAACTCAAACAATGTGATAAATAGAACTGATTGTGTGTAGATAATTAATGCATTTTATTACTTGCATACATCACTATAACATTACGATCGATAAGAAAGGAAAACATATAAAATTCAAAGGATATCATGGTCTATCAAGACAGGTATGATAATAATAAAAATATTGTTTCCTAAAAAAAGTACAGTAGTGGGTAGTTTGAGTTCGTCGCTCTATTAATTTTACTATTTATGCAATTTTTTTTCTTACAACGGATTTTCATCCAAAACATACAATTCATTAAAAAAGCTATAGTGATGTCCTTATTTTTTTGTGTTGTATTTATTCAATTCGTTAATATTATAATATTCAATTTTAAAAACACCCTTTACACTGATATCTTAACACTAGGAGTACTTGTGACGTATTTCTATGAGCTTATTATAGTCTCTGGACTTCCTCTCCCATTTGCCACACTAGGCTTAACATTTAAACTAAGAAAAATCATTAGCCTATTCAATCTCGATATTGTTTTCAATTGGCCACACAATGAGCAGGACGCTTAGCTCGCTGTACATAATATACTTACGGACAATGGTCCATGGTTTGTCAGTAAACACGTTTGTGGCACTCCATCTGTGGTTTTATTTTTTACTGGACAACGATGACATGTCATTCCGCGTCATTCAATTCTGACGTAGCTCCTCCATCACCCGCAAAATTGTATAGGTAGACATATTTATAACGCGAGCGCGTCGGCGTGAAATTGGTACTACCAAGTGACTGATTATAGTTGTCGGGTACCGATTTACCTTTAATTCATTTAGCTACGCAAGGGATGGACCCTCCAACACGACACAGTTGGTGTAGTGGTTGAGCGATCGACTATTGTGCTCTGTGTCGCGGGTTCGATACCTGCAAGGAACAAATATATGTGTGGGCTACAGAGGTGGTCCCGGGTCCCGTTGTGTGTGTATGCATGTGGGTAGGTACCTCATTGTGTTTGGTAACGTACCCAGTTTAATAAAAACTACCTCGAAAATAGTCGATTTAACAACATATGCGTCGGAATTTTCACAAAGAGAACATAAAGAGCGGACGTAAATAAAATGCACTAAAGTCTGCCATGTGTGATAATGCCATGCCATGCCACAAAAATTCCTACTGTAACTGCCTTCCCAGAAAGTTAAAAAAAAAACAACTAGAAACAATATAGTTGGGAAATAATAACTAGAGCGCTGTCTTTAATATTAATAATCCCATAAATTCACATTAAATCACAAAACATCAACACTGAGTGATTACTGCGTGTATCCAAACGAATAATTTTAGTAATTTTTTACGGTAAAATCCGCTGTCCTATAAATGAAATAAGTCGCCAATACCGTGGGTAGATCAAAACAATTTTGACAAATCCGTTTTGACACCTGTCATCTTAGTCATTCAGCACGCGACTGATGGAAAGTGTTTATAATGTTATGTGATCTAATTAAATGTGAAGTTATCGTAAAAACTATAGACTTAGCTATTTTTATAGGTGCATTTTGTGTAACTGTTTTATCTAGGGATCTAGAAACTAAACGTTATTTTCTTTGAACATCTATGGTGTAGTGAATGTTGGGTATCAAACTATTTTGGTGTACAAAGGTGAGTGCAAAGTTGTTTTATGTCTTGTTTAGTTTTAGATACTTAGAAGTGACGGTTATCGACCAGCTAATACGGATACCAGCAATCGACCCGTTCCTGAAACTTTTTCCTTCTCTCAGATTGAACATATATAAACACGGACAAAGTAACTTAGGTATATGTATGGGGTGACATATTTTCTCCATAAAAAAACTATACGTTTACGTCACATTTCTATTGAAATCACTGAGTGACCACGAATGACGTAGTGTTAAATTGTTGAAACACAAAAAGAAAATTTCATAAAAAAAATTGAAATAACTGCGAGAGATATTTAATATAATAATAACTTTACAAAACAATACTGCTTACATCCTAACATTATAAGGTGTGAAATATAACAGCAAAAGACTATTATCATTCACGACCCTTTACATTACCTCCTACCAAGATATCTTGGACTCTCGAGACTCTCACAAAAGATCTACTTTCCTAGTAATTAGTTCTAGTTGGGTTGGGATGAGGAGATCATGTGGGACTGGTAACTCAACCGCCCTTGTCAGAATAAGAGTGGATTAAGTTGAATTTTGGAGGCACACTTCGGAGGCATATTTCGGTGTGCTTGTGATTAAGACAGCCTTAAATTTTCTGAGTAAAAAAAGCAAATATAGTCTGCTTTATTTCAAGGTAAGGTTTGGTAATTCCAAACGTAAAATCTTGAATATTCCATTTCACACGGAATCTGGTGATTAATTGAATATCCATGTATTCCAGGAATTGGGTGACAGAGGTCATATGGCTGTCGCTCCATGTAAATACTGATATTCAGTCGCAACCAGTTAGACGGAGGCGACCTCTATGTAGTTAGGACTTATTCCAATTAATCTTTCCCTCCCACTTTGAGTTCCAGTTCGCATAAGATTTCACCTTTCCAAAAGGAAGAGGTAACAAAAAAGATATTGTTAAATAACATAGTATCACGCCTGTATTTCCCGAAGGGTAAGGCAGAAGTGTACTACTGTACACCCACCTTTCGCCGATGCCATTATTGAGTCCCATGTGTACGAGCCTATTTTCATCGAGCACAGTTCCAGACATCATGCTGCTACTGAGAATTTTCATATAGAAAAACCCAATAACACTGCCTGACCCGGGAATCGAACCCAGGACGCTCAGGACCCGCGCTTGCAACCACTATACCAATGAGACAGTCAAATTGAAAAAGAACAGTAATAAAATTTATTCAGAAACAACAAAGATCAAGAAATATTAAGGCACACGAATTATATTGCCCCCATCATCCGAGTCGAGACCAGTTGAGGGCCTTATTACCTTCCTAGTAGATAGCAAAACAATATGCATCATCTCACACGTAACTGGCATCGGAAAATGAGCGAATTATTCTGTTTACCCTCCCACACAACATGAAAGATAAAACAGCGTTTTCGCCGCCTTTAATCAAAAACACTTTATTCGATCATGGCTCAATAATTTTTACAACAGACAGTACAATTTCCAATATTCTTCAAACGTGAGAAAAATAAACATCTAAATAATAACCTCACTTTCGATATAATCGAATAGGGAAGTACTTCCTCCAGTCTGAAGGAGGGGAAGCTGAAAATCGCTCCTTCCCGCCTGTAAATAACATTTTTAGGGTTACGCCGTAAAATTGACGTCGTCTGAACACGTGTTGTCGTATGGGTTTCGTGACGTTGATGTAGGATCTGGATATTTTCTAGAAAGACTTTTTGAAAGACTGAGAGCTTTATCACATGTAGAAATAGCAAGGTTGGCTTTTGGTTTTTATGGTTGACTAGTGGTGGCATGCGCGACTACTGCGTGAGGTCCTGGTTTCGTTTACCGGGTCGGGCAATGTCTTATTGGGTTTTTCTATATGGAAATTCTCAGTAGCAGCACGGAGTCTGGAACTGTGCCCAGTAGATGGCAATAGGCTCGCCCACACGGCATTGGCGAAATGTGTGTGTACGCTTACAATAGTTCACCCCTGCCTAACCTTTCGATGAATAGTATGGTAGCGTATTTCGGCTGATATTAAAGGAACAAATCCAACGTATGTTATTATCTTTTGGATTATATTAAAACCTAAGTACATTGTGTGGAGATGTATGGTTTAAGAACCAATAAAAGTTAATTTGTAGCCTTTTCGAATTTAATAATATCACTACATAGCTCTATTTAACTACATGGATCGTAGCTACATGGCTACTGCGCATATCGGTTGATCTGCGAGGTTAAACACCGCTTGACGCGGTCAGTCCTTGGATGGGTGACCATTTTTCATATATCGAGATCCTTCCGTGCCTTGGAAAGCAGTTAAGCAGTTGCTCCCGGGTGTCACACAAAGACCTATGACAGTTGTTACGGGTGTCAGTAGTCCAAAAAATCTGACAACCAGTCTAATTTTAGAGTATCATTGTCTCCCAGTTACTGGGTGGCGGAATATTCAGCCGCAACCGATTAGATTGGAAGCGTATCCCAATGTAGTTGGGAAAAAGCATATGAACTTCAATATATTTCACATTTTCAATAAAATATCGCTTCACGTTTCCGTCTATCCATGTTCCAAATCCACTTTACGAGTCTGTCTGCATCGACGGTCGGGGCTGTATTGGTAAAAAGAAAACACCATTTATGTTTTTATGTGCCCGCAAAATGCTACTTTACTATATATTGCAATAAACAGTCGTGTAAAGGAATATGAAACAAAGTTATGTTTTAATTTAATATTTAATACTAGCCGTGGCCGTGTCTCCGTCCGTGTACAAATATATTTCATACAGATGTTGATTTTTATTAAATTTGTTGAAAATGCCTATTATCTTTATGGATCCTTCTTGTCAAAGTTCGAGTTTTGTAGGCTTTAAGTATGATTTATGAAATTTCGTAATTTTTCAGTGAGTGAGTGATTGATTTTTCGCTTCTTTGTATATAATATACAAGTATCATCATCTGCTTAGACTTTTTCCCAACTGCACTGGGGTCTGGTTCCAATCTAACCGGTTGCCGCTGAATATCAGTATTTTACACGGAGCGACTGCCTTCTGACCTAGGCCACCCAGTAACTGTGAGACACTGATACTCTAAAGTTAGACTGGTTGTCAAATTTTTTGGGCTGCTGACACCCGTAACGACTGTCATAGGTCTGCGTATGGCACCCTTAACATGTTTTCCGAGGCTCGGAGGGGTCTCGATATGTGAAAAATGGTTACCCATCCAAGGACAGACCGCGTCAAGAGCTGCTTAACCTCGCAGATCGATGAATCTGCGCGGTAACTATGTAGCTACGAGCCCTTCGTATATAAAAGTAGATAAATAAAATAAATTTAATAACAGAAATAGACCAATGAGCCGTTGTTTTCGATCGAAAAAGCTATTATGATACAGATATTAGGTAATATCTGTTATATGAAATCGGCATTGAACCTCAAACACTATAAAAACAATAGAATATTCAATAAAAAATATCACACAAAATGTTATTATATTATTACATAAAATTATTTTCGTTCATATTAAAAGCCCTCTTCTAATATCACCAAAAATAAATTCCGTCTACAAAATAAAGTTCATTTTTTTTTTCTTCCAAACTGTTTATTCAAACTTGGAGTGGCAATATACCCTACAGGTGTACTTAACAGCCAATATCATTTGAGTTACTACATCATATTGCTGCAGGGCTCTTCAAGGCAGACAACTTCATATTGTATGGCGCAGACGACGCAGAGGTTAAATTATGAAACCAAACAAGCTTGAAATAGTTAGTATACGTCTGGAGCTGAGATAGGTAAATAATAACAGTCCGTTTCAATATTCTATCTATCAGCTGTTTAACTTACTAGAGATAGAAATTTGACGTTTGTGAAAAATGTTAAATTTTCGTTCATAGTAAAACATTGTTTAAAAAAATATGAACAATTTTTTTTTTATTATAAATACGTTGCCCCACACTAAGATTTTTCGTGTGTCGTGGGTACAGTTTTACAAACATACATGTCACATGCACACACAACCAGACCCGAAACAACTATCTGTAGGTAGATCATACAAATATTTGTTCCATGCGGGAATCGAACCCGCGACACCTAGCGCAGAAAGCTAAGCTAATTACCTAACCACTGCGCCAACCGTGTCGTCGCCTTTGAATTACATTAAGTGTATACATCTTTTTGATGCTGACTGTACATACATAAAGTCATGCCTTTTTCTCATGGGGGTAGGCAGAAACTACGGAACGCCACGTGCTACGATCCTTACATAACCCTTTTGCTTCATCTAAATTCATGCATTGTTTCATACATGAACGCCGTACTGCGTAACTGCGTACCTGACTTTTTTGAAGGACATCACCAATAAGGTCCGTATATGTCCTTCTAGGGCGTTTCCTAGCGTTCCCACTAACAACCTTATAAAGCATCATATACTTTTATATTTACGTTACTTACTACAAGAACTATTCATTTTTAAACTAGCCACATATTTAAAAATAAACATAGACACACAAAGTCTTAAAAAAAAAATATCCCTCTTTTACATTAACGTCGCAAAACATCCCTAAATTCGAGTCAAAAACACGTTTTTAACTAAAAAAGGAAATCTTTAAGAGTGACTTGCTTTCAGAAGATTAACCGGAAGTGGCGTACTTTGTGTAGTTGACGCCCCCCGCCGCTAGGTGGCGCCGGAAATGAATGTCTGTTTGTCTTCCTTTTGCACCTGAATTTTCCTTTATGTGTTTTTTTTTAGAATTTTGTGTATTTTTATGTTTTACAATAGAGTTTTCCTGGTTCTCCAATCACCTCATTCAATGCCCAGACTATTAAGAAAGGGAGTGGAATGAAATAATTGCAAGATTTATGTGAAGATTAATTATATTATAATTAGAACTTTGGACACGTGAACAAACATTTCTACTGCTTGTAGCCGAATAAATAAAGCACATTTTTTTATGTTTTAAATTTAGTATTCCCTTGAGAATTCATTGGGTAGGTATTGTTGAAAATTTACTGTCTCGTTGCTGGGCGCCGCGTGTGTTCTAATGGATTAAAATGTTCGAAACATTCGAACATTCTATAAAGTAAAAAAAAATAAATAGGAAATTGAAAAATAAACCCAGTTCAGTGAAACTTCAGTCACGAAAAAAAAAACGCATTGGCATTTCAAAGCATGGTATAAAAAGCCATTGAAATTGCTCAATGCATTGGAAACACTACGATAACCACAGTATGATGGGGTCCCAGGAAGGGTGACCACCCTACACGAGACATATGGACACGCCGTGCATAATCATGTTAACCATGCGACGGTGAAAAATTGCGGGATAATGTGGATTTGAATATTTTGTTGGTTTGGTTCCGTAATTTATTTTAAGTTTTATTTTTTTATTGCATCTTTCTTGCGGGTCACCTGATAGAGACATTTTATCGAATGCTCATATTACGTAAATCACAATAATATGTCAAATAGCATGATAAAAGCTACCCATCACCATATATAGATGGTACGACAAAGACGCATTCAATCAGTCCTCCTACACGAAATAAACGCAATATTTCATCCCAATTTCCACCTTATGCTATAAATAATACAGATTCATTTTGTGCACTTCTATATTTAAAACAAAGACTGGTTTACAAAATACATTTTGAAAATGTCTTTCAGTACCGCACTCAATCATCATTAAGTCGTTTATAAGATGGTTCTGCTAGCCTTCTGGGAAAACCGCCGTGAAAATACATTACGTAAATATTTTTCTTCAATATTTAATTCTCAAATTTTGTTTTTGTTATGTCGTTTATTCGCTCGACGCTGATTCGTTTATAAAAGACATTCGAGGTTAAAAAATGGCTTATAACTTATAACTAATAACGATTCTGTTTAGTATAATTCTGATTTTATTTTCGACCAGCTTCCGCTCGCGGCTTCGCTCGCGTACATTTTCCCAGGATAAAAAGTAGCCTATGTGCTATTCCAGACTATAATCTATCTCTGTGCCAAATTTCATCCAGATCCGTTCAGCCGTTCTGGCGTGAAAGAATAACAAAGATCCATGCTCACAAACTTTCGCATTTATAATATTAGTAGAATAGTAAAGAAAACTTTCAATTAATTTCATTTTCCATAAGGCATTACATGGTTTACTTCTTTTTAAAACTGTTTTATTTGGTCAAGACAAATCAGAAGTCACAGATATTTTGTCTAAGCTATTCGCTAAAGAATTATTTAAATATTTAGAAGAATTTAAACATTTTTCGAACCATTGTAAGAATGCACTGTAAGTTCGTTATAATTATATTCTCTCTCTGTATTTATTTAACAGTTATTTAATTCCTAATATATTTACTTCTGCCACAGATGAGATGATATTGTTTTGTGAATTTTGATAATTATTATAAATATCTACAATGTATTTGCATGCCATAATTATATGGTGGAATGTGTATGCACTAATATAAAATAAGTCTAAACATAATTTAATATTTCACTGTCAAATATATTAAAACCACTAGCTTCCATATCTTACCATGGAACCCTTTTAACACGTCACGCCTCATCGCGGTTCACGTCATCGACATTCAATTAGCCACGGGCGATACTGCGGAACCCTAAACAGGGTGCAACGTCATGGCGGACGCGTCATTGACGTGTTTGCATTTTATTGAATTTGTTGATTTGCATTCGGTCGATAGATTTTCACGTGGTAGAGCCTAGCGGAGTCCCGAGTCTATTTAACTTGTAAATAGGCTGAATACTGGCTTAATTTGGCAACATTATGTTACTATGTTTAGTTGACTGTCTCATTAGTACTAAACTAAGGTCGTAAGCGCGACTGCTGACCGTGAGGTCCTCGGATTCCCGGGTCGGACAAAGTATTATTGGGTTTTTCTGTAGGGAAATTCTCAGTAGCAACACGGAGTCTGGAACTGTGCCCGGTAGATGGCAATAGGCTTGCCCTCTATAAGATGGGACTCAATAACGGCATCGGCGAAATGTGGGTCTACAATAGTACACCTCTGCCTAACTCTATGGGGAATCCAGGCGTGGTGCTATGTTATGTTATGAATGAAGACTACACCAGAAGCTCAAATCCGTGTCCATATTATCTATCCATATCTAAGTCCATCATAAAGAAGAAAGATAAGATTATTAGATAAAACGATAAGACCACATCGATACTCCATACT
Organism: Shargacucullia verbasci; assembly: GCA_947562105.1. Classification (NCBI taxonomy): domain Eukaryota; kingdom Metazoa; phylum Arthropoda; class Insecta; order Lepidoptera; family Noctuidae; genus Shargacucullia; species Shargacucullia verbasci. The sequence goes on along the minus strand of OX387294.1, from coordinate 12,435,947 downwards.
ATCACATATACATGACTAGCTTCCGCGCGCGGCTTCGCCCGCGTGGTTTACGAACCCGTACATTTTCCGGGATAAAAACTAAAAGCCTATGTGCTATTCCAGACTATAATCTATCTCTGTGCCAAATTTCATCCAGATCCGTTCAGCCGTTCTGGCGTGAAAGAGTAACAAAAATCCATACATCCATCCATCCATCCATCCATCCATCCATCCATCCATCCATCCATCCATCCATCCTTCCATCCATCCTCACAAACTTTCACGTTTATAATATTAGTAGGAAGTAGGGTGGTGTTAGGCCGTGAATTTTTTGCCTAACATAGGGATAGAATTTCACCTAAATCCGTTGTCTCTATTGCCATAAGTATCTCAAGCATAACAAAGAATTATTCTAATGTGCCTGGAAAATTACAATAAAATTTTATATGGGAAAATATACAAGAATATTCTCTCCCATGTAGTCCCACATAGCTAATACATAAGTAATGAAAACAGGTAAGACCACTCGATCCTCGGAACCCAAAATCACCCAATCACGGGTACGTACTTATCAATTAAATTAAGTCCTAAACAAACAGAGAATCAGGCAAATCGTTAGGTTGGCTTAGATATAGGGATGGGGTGGAGACGTAGAACATTCCGGGACATAATAACTGTGCTCTGATTTTGTAAGGTAAGGTGGGACATAGTTATAGGATGTGGGACATTCCGATAGATGATTGTAGATTTTGATTTGATAATCTGAAGTGGATTTTAGTTCTTTTGGGTATTGTGAGTATAGGGATGCTGTATGCTGAGTGGAGAGTTCAACTCCCGTGGGGACAATTATCTGTTTATACTACAGAAACAGATAATTTTTTCAGTCCAGGTTGGTGCATGTGAGATGTATGTATGTATGTAAACTGTAGGTACAATTAAAGATAAATCATAGTGTTAGCAATGCTTGACAGTACCTAAGCAGTTATAATTTGTTACGGCCCTTGGTAAAGTCTGTCAAAATCAATATAAGTCTGTTATAAACCTTGGTGATTGACTTGCAGACATAAATAATGTGCGCGAGAGCTGACTTCACAATACAAGAAGACATTTTTAAATAGGTAACGGGATATGTTATGTCCCTCGTGTTACATCACTACTGTTCGTCGTTTGGACTTGTTCGGTACAGTTTGCCAATCCCGTACAATTGGGGTTTATCTTTGTGGCGACTTAATTGGTTCGCCATGTTTGCTCCAAAGATTTGCGTATGGTTAAAATAGTTGTTTTAGTTATTTTATGAGTAATAATATTGACACTTTTAAGTGGAAATTTAATTATATATTCTTTCTCTGGTTGATGCATGTATTTCACGATCATCTATCAAACAGACGATTTCTGATTATGCCATTCTTCATTTTATCTTACGCCATTACTATTAAGAGTCAATTAAGAAGCACATAACAAAGCAGCGTTTTGAGACCCCTCGTTTTGAGCAAGGAATTTTGGCGAGTACTTATTAGCACGATATTTGACTTATATGAGAAGCTGAATCAGGCGTTATTTAACATAACATAGTATCACGCCTGTATCCCCGAAGGGTAAGGCAGAGGTGTACCCATATTTCACCGATGCTGTTATTAAGTCCCATGTAATAAGTCGCAATCCACTGGGAACAGTTCCAAACTCTGTCCTACTACTGAGAATTTCCATACAGAAAAACCCAATAACACTTTGCCCGAATCGGGAATCTAACACAGTACCTTACGCTCAGCAGTCGCGCTTGGGGCCACTAGACCAATGAGCCAGTAGCCAGTTATGATTATAATAGTGTCTTGTCTCCTAGGTGTGATGTTATGTATATATACCTATGTCTGACTAAAGAATCAGCATAGACGTGTTCAAAAAATCAATAGCTCATTAAGCAACAGGAGGCGCCCGGCGCCGGCGATGAGAAACTAAAAATAGATTTTATATTGTGTATACTTTGCGAACGTTGACGGGAAATACTCTAATTCCAGAATACATTAAAGCACAAACGTTTACGTGTAAAGCATCACAAAGCCAGCAATCTCGACCACCCTGCCTACCCCATCTAGTGCTAGTGTGAAGGTGACGCAAAGCTTTGTGTCGCCCGCCCAATAGCCCTGAGTAGACTAGATAGAGCTGCCCGAAATAGCCTGAGGTTCGTTTAGATGAGCTAGTTGGTTGGACGAGTAGAGAAATTAGTTCTCGAATACCGTCAAAATACTGTCAATTTTTTTCAGATGTTTGAATGTTCTCCACATAGATTTTCTTTATTTATTAAAAATAAAAAAATACATTGCACCAACATTTTAGTAGTGGAAAATGGCAGTCGCTCTGTCTATAATATGGACTTATCCATTCACGCTAATAAGATAAACACCGACTTATCATACATATATAATGAAAAAGTTAAAAGTTAATGGCGGAGTAGCATTGAAGGACGGATTAATATTTGCGTCAGTTTACTGGAAACCTCACAACGATTGTTTTATTTTTAAGTTCAAAGCATTATCTGTCAAATGGGGAACGGCTATATTCTATCCGTATTGTGGCCGTCAATATTTTAGAATAAAAATATTTTAAAAAATTACAGTATTTTTTTGGCTTTACTCAATGTTTTTATGTCGTTTTTCAGTTTAATATCTCAAATGTTCAAAAGCGAGACGTTCAGAAAATTGATTGAAATAGACTTAGACCCTACAGATATTTATTATGTGTGGGAATCGCATTATCGATCGCTCTAACACTACCCCAACAGTGTACTCAATATACTCTCGACTTTCTTTAAACCAACGTTCAAACGCAGCATAGTTCATCAAAGTGATTATTTGAAACAGTTACGTAGCTATATGGTATGAACCAATCCAATTTTAATCCCTCTTTGTTCAATAAAACTTTACAAAAGGGCTTATATATTTGCCGTAAATTGCTTTCACCTTTTTGTCTGAAGACCATGGATTTATCATGAGTATTTTTTTATTATAAAATACCTATTACGACAGACAGTAACTCGTCCTAAAAAAGGTATTATTGCGTGGTACTAAGGTTAGTGCTCGCCTAAGTCTCTAGCGCTGATGTAGTGCGAAATCCCTCCTTCATATTGGTTTGCAGGATCCCTCCTTATTTTTCTGTGGATATCTTGAAAGATGATGTAGGTCTTCTAAGTGTTCCCGAGGCCCACCATATGGTGTCGAGACGGACCACCGTGGTGAGTTTAGCCGGTAGGAGTCCGGCACACCCCTCCGCCCCCCCCCCCCCATGCGGAAGATAGCCCATGATAGAAATGTGCAGTGTCTTCCTTGTGCGCATATCACTGCGATCACCATTAGGTTTTTGAAGCTTGATGGAGATTCAGTATTCAATATATTTCATTCAGCAAATAGGTTGTTAACAACTCTTTAACACGTCACATCGTAATGCTAGATGGCGGCGTTCACTAGCTAAATAACCTCTAGAAAGAAACATCGAAACAATTCAGGGTCATGTATTCTTTTTCTCTCTTTATGATTTAACCCATACTCACTCACGATCTTTAGATTATTGTGGCAGTCTATGAGGAATATCATGTTCTGTGGTAAGTTGAAACCTCTTCACCTGTTCACTCCGATACCAAAAAGCAACTCGTATCCAAACGAAACTTTCCTCATTACACCTGTCTTCCTAACAATTTTTGCAACATGTCCCGAGTTAGACAATCGCCTAATGCACGTCATTGCTGAGTGTGCATCGGATGACCTTGTGCGTCACTGCGTAAACTGCACTGTTGCAGATTTAGCAATAAGTTTAGTTAATAGAAATATTATAATTGTAAATTAGTCTTGTAGGATATTTCAATCAATAAACATTGTTTTAATTAAATAAATCTTTTTTTAATAATTATCTCGTTCGCCGTAACTTAACTGGCGCAGTCGGTAGGATCGCGACACTCAGCTTTGAATAGAACTCTTCAGGCTTGAGTGAACGGTATCTATCGTTATCTTCGCGATCACGCATTCGAATCTACGACGGCGAACATCCCGCGGGAATTCCGGAGAATTGGGAGTCCTGCTATTCTACAAGGCCCGGCTGGAGATGCAGAGGATATTGGGGTGAGTGCTAGTTGTATTCCCGGTGTCCTATGCTCTATTTCCTGTCGTAATAATTTAAATGTTATATGTGTGTTTGTGTATAGGCTAAAATCGCTATAGACATATCACTATCTAGAGACACGAGTAGGTATATTTTACCTCATTTTATGTGCGGTTACAATTCGCATTAGATAGCAAATAATTATATAAATTATACGTATTTATTTGTTCGCTACAATCGCGGCTCATATAACACTGCTGATAAGTAATAAAACTTCGCGCTTAAACGTTATAGAGTAAGCAGACTAACAATTTTATTTAAAGCATTTATTAAGTATAGGTTTTTTGAGTGTTTTATACGTAAATAACGATGGCCATGGCAAGCATTGAACTAGCGACTTTTAAGTTCGTTTCTGAGCTGTTGCCGAAATACGATGGCAATCCTAAAACTTTAAATTATTTTATTAAAGAAGTAGAAAATGTTATATTATTACTGGACCCACCAGTTAGGGCAAACCCCGCTCTTACTAGCTTGATTAAGAGTAAGTTGAGTGGCACCGCCATTAGTGCAATAGCTTCTGAAGGAAGCGTCGACACCTGGCAAGCTATTAAAACCGCGTTGACACGTAGATTAGGTGAACCGCGTAACGAAATACAGTTGATGCAAGAACTGACACGTGTGCGCCGTAATAAGAATGAAGACGCTGAGACATTTGGTAGACGTTTGCGGGATATATTAGATACATTGAACGTAGTTGGAAAACATACGGATAAGTCGTATTACGAAAGTATGGTGATAGATCAATACGTAAACCATTTAGATTTCCATGTATCTATCGGCGTGCGGATTGCGCAGCCATCCACCCTTGAAGCAGCTATAGTGACGGCTAGGCAGGAGGAGGCGCGATTAGCATTTAATAGGTTCAATAATAGTTTTAATTCATTAACTATGCAACCCAAACAAAAGGAAATACCAAAGCCTAACCAATTACCACAACATGTTAACAATTTTCCCCCGCGTAATAGCTGGAACTCGGAGCCAAAACACCAGCGAGGTCAAGGTATGCCACCTTGGAAAAGCAGTTCAGCTTCAGGTAACGTAAGGCCTAGTGGGTCGGATGCCTTTAGGAACTCAGGCAACTTTAGATCGCAGCCGAATGTACCTCGCCAGCAAATAAACCCACCACAAAGAGTGTCTGATGTCACTATGAGGTCAGTAAATAAACCTGAAAAACCGCGTTTTGCTCCTGAAGAGATGTTTTATACGCAACACAGCCAAGAGCAGTATTATCCCGACACCTATGACCCCTATTATAATGGTGAGTGTAGTCATAACTCGCAATATAACGATCAAGACTACGAGTACACGACGGATATGTCTGGAGAGGTACCAAACTACCAGGATTTTCCCCAAGACGAAGACCAACCGGATCTGAGTTGATAAAAACTGTCGAACTCAACCACCACGGTAAAGACCATCTTCCTTATATAGTACTGCCAGAATTTCAAGGTAAGTTTTTATTGGACACGGGAGCCTCACGCTGTATGATATCACCTGATGTAATAGCCGGCACTAGTTTGGAACACTGCGTTGAACATGAACCATTTCAAGTGAAAACTGCGCATGCCGTTACTCGTCACGAATACGTTGCTACGTTACCTTTACCCCCTTTGTTTAATACTGATATATGCCATAAATTTTTAATGTTTGATTTTGACCCTAAATATAAGGGCCTTATTGGAATGGACTTGTTGAAAGAATTAGGGTGTAGTATAGATTTTAAAAATAAGGTGTTGCGAACATATAACACTGAAATACCTATTTATTTTGATTATCCGGCAAAACGAATTAAAATCGAACCTAACTGTGAGAAATTTATTACAGTTAAAACAAATTATACTGACGGTAACTATATTTGCGATGACTTCATTTGGTCTAAAGGACTCAAGTCACCAGCCGCGTTAGTGACAGTTAAAAACGGAATTTTTAAGACATCCATAATTAATTACAATGATACGCAGCAAATAATTAGTAACAATTGCATCTTACCTTTAAGCCCGTTACCACCACAGTTAGTAGAAAATAGTCAAACACATGAAATTAACAAAATTGAGACTAAGACCGACATAGACAAAGAACTCTGTGAAAATTTAAAGAAAATTCGTACTAGCCATATGAACGATGAAGAGCGACGTGAGATTACTAAGATCTGTTACCAGTATCGTGACATATTTTATTCCGAGAATATTCCCCTATCCTTCACTCACACAGTTAAACATGAATTAAGACTAAACGATGATACACCTATTTTTGTAAGAAGCTATAGACAAGCCCCCCAACAACGAACAGAGATACAGAAACAAGTAGATAACCTATTGAAACAGGGCATTATTAGAGAAAGCATTTCACCTTGGTCCTGCCCTGTGCATATTGTTCCTAAAAAGCCAGATGCATCGGGAAAAGTTAAATGGAGACTTGTTATAGATTACAGACGACTTAATGACAGAATCATCGAAGACAAATATCCCTTACCAAACATTAATGACATCCTTGACAGATTAGGGCGTGCACAGTACTTTACGACCCTAGATTTAGCAAGTGGATACCACCAGCTGGAAATGCATCCTAAGGACGTAGAGAAAACTGCGTTTACCACTGAAAGAGGACATTATGAATTCTTAAGAATGCCATTCGGTTTAAAGAATGCCCCTAGTACTTTTCAGCGTCTTATGGACCATATACTCAGAGGTATAGACAATGTATTTACTTATTTAGATGACGTCATCATTGCGGCAACTTCCCTTCAAAATCATAATGAAAAGCTTAAGATAGTATTTCAGAGATTTAAAATGCATAATCTAAAAGTCCAATTAGATAAATCCGAATTCCTACAGAAACACGTCAACTTTTTAGGACACGAATTAACTGACCAGGGACTAAATCCCAACAAAGAAAAGATTAAAGCTGTTTTAAATTTTCCCATACCACAAACACAAAAAGACATAAAGGCTTTCCTAGGACTAGTTGGTTATTACCGAAAGTTTATTAAGGACTTTGCTAAACTAACGAAACCTTTGACATCATGCCTTAAAAAGAACGCAAAAGTCGAACATACTGACGAATTTCTAGACGCAGTTAACAAATGCAAACAAATCCTAACAAATGCCCCAATCCTTCAATACCCCGACTTTGACAAACCATTTATTCTGACTACAGATGCGTCCGACTTTGCACTAGGAGCAGTACTATCCCAAGGCAATGTTGGCTCTGATAAACCAATAGCTTATGCCTCAAGGACATTATCGGACACTGAGACTCGTTACTCCACTATTGAAAAAGAATTACTAGGTATAATTTGGGCAATAAAGTATTTTAGACCCTACCTGTATGGACGCAAATTTACAATTTATACGGATCATAGACCATTGACATGGTTAATGGGATTAAAAGATCCTAATTCCAAGCTTACCCGTTGGAGATTAAAGCTAGCAGAATACGATTACAAAGTAGTTTATAAAAAGGGTAAACAAAATACTAATGCAGATGCATTATCCAGAGCAAAAATTTTTCATAACAGTACAGATTCCCTAGCAGTTAATTTGGACGATAACGATGATGAGAATATAATAAATAGAATTTTCGAAAATGCCCGTAGACAAGCAGAATTAGATAATAATAACCCCAATGACCACGACAGTAATGACAACACTGATAGAATCAATGGCAACATAGACCAGCCTAGTAATAATAACGATATAGAAATAAGAAGTGTCAATCCATCTCAGACTGACAAAGGGACAGACTCAATGAGTGCCGTAACAGAAGATCCCGACCAATTAGTCTCTACAAATCATACCCAACCTGATAACGACAATAATGGTATACCTATTTTATCTGATGCCATAGACAAACAGTTAAAGCAATTTTATATTAGGTCCACTCCAGGCTTGACATATAGAGTTGAAGACAGGTCAACAAATTCCAGGACAGTTATTAAGGATGTTTTCATCCCAATAAATAACACAGAATCTGAAATTGTAAAATTTTTGAAGGAACACACAATAGCAGATCGTGTTTTTCATTGCTATTTTTACGATGAAAACTTATATTTAGCCTTTTCAAGAGTTTATACAACTATTTTCAACGACAGGGGACCCAAATTAATTAGGTGTACGTCACGGGTTACACTTGTCGAAAATAAAACTGAACAACAAGAACTTATTAAGCGTTATCACGAAGGTAAATCATCACACCGAGGTATCCAAGAGACATACAAGCAATTACATAGAAATTATCATTGGCCTAATATGTTGTTAACGATCCAAAGATTTATTAACCAATGTGACCTGTGTTTACGAGCTAAATATGAGAGAAATCCTTTGAAACCCCCATTAGCAGTAACTGAGACACCTACGAAACCATTTCAACATTTATTCATGGACCTCTACAGTACTGGAGGTGCAACATTCTTAACAATTATTGACAATTTTTCTAAATTTGCCCAAGCAGTGCCTTTAAATGCTTCTAGTAGTGTACATATCGCAGAAGCCTTGTTACAAGTATTTTCCGTGTTAGGACTACCTCTTAAAATTACCACCGACTCTGACACAAAATTTGACAATGACGTAATAAAAGAAATATGCGCCTCGCACGATATTCACATCCACTTTACGACGCCTTACAACCCGAACTCTAATTCACCAATAGAACGATTTCATTCAACCATTGCTGAAGTAATAAGAATCCAGAGAATGACAAATAAAGACGACCCCATACAATTAATAATGAAATATGCTATTATCGCTTACAACAATGCTATCCATTCTACTACAGGCTATACACCACGTGAGCTCTTGTTTGGTCATACAGCATCTAGGAACCCGCTAGAGCTATACTATCCTAAGGAATTTTACCAAGAATATGTACTTAATCACCGCAAGAACGCAGAGGCAGTACAGGAATGTATAGCAGCCCACGTGTCTAAGAATAAAGAACAGATCATAGAAAAGCGAAACCAAGCAGCTGAGGCGATAAAATTTAAGGTAGGTGAAACAGTTTATAAACAGGTCGCCAAGACAACGAGGAGTGACAAGACAAAGCCAGTATTCAAAGGTCCCTATAAAATTATTCATCTTCATCCTAATAATGTAGCAGAAATCATAGGCAGTCACCCAAATTCTAAATCAATTCGTATTCATTTCAAACTCTTACGAAGGCCACATCTTGTTCCAGGACCCTCATCACAGGAGCCCTCGTGCTCTACGCAGCCGCCAACTTGACCCTTAATCCTATAGATAACACTAATGGCATTCTGTTGTTAAAACAAGGGCAAATTTTAAAACAGGTAGATACTTTTAGTTTGGCTTGCATATACAACGTATCATATTTACATGAAACGACCCTTAAGCTTATGTCATTATATGCCAGTACTAAAGCTGCTGAAAACAATGAAGACTCCCATAAAACGTATAAGGACCAAATAGAGAATAGTTTACATTTGATAGGTAAGAAAATAATATTTATTGCACCTCACCATAGATTTAGGCGTGGTTTGATTAACGGTTTAGGTTCCATAGTTAAAACAGTTACAGGTAATTTAGATTACGAAGATGCCATTAAATTTGAAAAAGAGATATCCAATTTACGTAATTCAGTCCGTAATATAAATACATCTCAAAAGCAAACGTTATTCCTAGCAAAACATGCAGTTGAAGAATTTAGCAAACAGATACAACTATTAGATGAGAATCAGAAAAAATTAGCTTCAATATTAAAAAACGCCACTTTTAGTAATAACTTAGTAATAAGCAGATTGCACTTTTTAGATTTGTATATCCAAATAGATTTTAGTTTGCAGTTACTCTTAGATAAATTAGTTATTTTAGAAGACGCCATGACGTTTGCACAGTTAGAAGTAATGCACCCGAGCATAATATCCCCACATAGTCTAATTAGTGAGATGGTAGCTATTCAGAAGTCCAATCAATTCAGACCCGTTGATAATATTAGTATTAAAAATATTCACAGTTTGGAGAAGTCTATTAGTGTAAAAGCGTACAGCACAGACCACACATTGACATTTATATTAGATATCCCTTCTACTGACGCAAACTTTTATGACCTTATCCACCTATACTCCATACCAGACAAACAAAACCTTGCCATTATTCCTAAGTCCAAATACCTAGCACTGGGAACCAACGAGTACTCATACCTAGAGGAAGACTGCAAGAAGATCACGCAAGATATTCAGCTCTGCACATCATTGAACACCGAGCCGGTGGAGAAATCGGAAGACTGTATAATATCACTAATTAGACACGAAAATACGAACTGCACACGAGCCAGGATGGACCTGAAACAAGGGAAGATACAAAAACTGGAAGACAACAAATGGCTTATCATCATGAAAGACGAACAAATCCTGAAAACTCGCTGTGGAAGGAAATCTGACTATAAAAGGATATCAGGAATACACATCGCCAGTATTACAAGCGATTGCCAATTGGAAATATTCAACCGAACACTGAAGACAAACATAAATACCGTCGCAGCTGATGAAATTATACCACTCCCAAGCAAAATTTCCATCCCCGAGGCGAACATTCACTACAACCTACAATTGGAAGATATACCACTGGACAGCATTCACGAACTCATGGACAGGGCTGAAAACATACAACAACCCATCATCGATTGGCAGACTATGATGGCTACTCCAAGTTGGTCAACACTAGGTCTCTACCTTCTATTGATATCAATAATCATCTGGAAGCTGTGGCAGAGGAGTCAGCAACGACCGAAGCAGGAAGAATCTCGCACCGAGGACGCTGCGGGAAGCTGCGGGACGCGCTTCCATCTAAAGGAGGGAGGAGTTAGACAATCGCCTAATGCACGTCATTGCTGAGTGTGCATCGGATGACCTTGTGCGTCACTGCGTAAACTGCACTGTTGCAGATTTAGCAATAAGTTTAGTTAATAGAAATATTATAATTGTAAATTAGTCTTGTAGGATATTTCAATCAATAAACATTGTTTTAATTAAATAAATCTTTTTTTAATAATTATCTCGTTCGCCGTAACTTAACTCCCGCCCTGTGTAGGTTACGTGACGCGCGCGTGACGGGAATGCGCACAACACTTGTTAACACTTGTTCGGGCGTCATTAACGCCTGATCCCGAAGAAAATTCGAAGTTAAGTGTTCGGATAGTCGGGAAAGTTGTGATGAGTTGGATACTTGGATCACAGAAATATAGTTGGACTTCGCGATTTGGCGATACCGAAGATCCATCGATTTTGAAGGTTTAGCGTGTAATGACGGCACGATTGGCGCAGTGGTTGAGAGATTGACTGCTGCGCAACGTGTCGCGGGTTCGATTCCCCCACGGAACAAATATTTGTATGATCTACAGATAGTTGTTTCCGGGTCTGGGTGTTTGTGTATTTGAATATATGTGTTTGTAAACGCAGCCACGTTACAGGAATTATTGCTAGTGTGGGGCAAAGATAAAAAAAAAATGTGAAGTTCACCTTTAAGTCGACGGCACGGGTGGCGGAGTGGCTAAACGATTAGCTTGCTGTCCTCCGTGCTATGAGTTCGAAGCCCACACGGAACAGATACAGACAGTACGGGTCCAATTGTGTTTCCTTCTTCAGTAAGTCGATATTCGATTTATGATTCGATTCGTATCAGTATACCGTAGACGGAAAATGCCGTATATCTTATTTATTATTATCAATATCTCTTCTGTTGTTTGTACGCTTCTTAGTATTACGTACAACAGGCTTATTTTGCGAATGAAGTGGTATGTGGGCGTATAGTTTCAGCTGTTGTGTGGGCAGACATGTTAGTATTTCTTCTGTTAATATCTTGGGGTTGATGACCTTTCGCTTCTTCATTTAGCTTTTTCTTGTCATTTTAGACCTGATTTTGTTTTATTTTTTTTTTTGTTCGGTCATAATTTTATTAGCTAAAACAACAGCAGAAATGCTGCGATTTTTAATCAATGAAATACACTTTAATATCAGAGGAATTTTAAACTGCCTCTTGATCAAGTAGTCGCAAGTGTGACTGCTAACTGTGTCGTCGTAACTTCAATTTCTGGGTCGAATAAAGTGATATGTGTGTCGGTTTTTTGTTTGGAAATTATCAACAGCGACCCGAAGTTTGAAATGTTTCCGATCAGATGCATATAGGCTCACCTTCTATTAAATGGGACTTGAACTCAAGATCACACGACAAAAAAGAATAATTAACACTCTTGAGAATTATGTTTTACTAGCTTCCGCCCGCGGCTTCGCCCGCATTGATTACGAACTCGTGCATTTTTTCGGGTCACACGTAGCGCTACCTATTGTTCTAAAGCAATTGTGACCGTAGAAAGTTATTGTACTTTCCCCCGGGAAAAGGATGAAAGGTACCCTAGGTCCTTTTCTGTACCCCTGACAATGTATAAGCAAAATTTCATAATTATCGGTTCAGTGGTTTAGGTGTGAAAAGGTAACAAACAAACAAACAAACTTCTTTCGCATTTATAATATTATAAGTTTATACAAGTTTATCAGTTTATAAGGATAGCATAGCGTAACTCTATAGATTTAAAACAAAGCCATTGTGTCCAAATCTACATCACTAGTGTAGTACTAAACATAAGGACGTTACCGACTGAGAAGGGCCCAGACATTGGACATGTGTTGCTAACACCATTAGGCTGTAGTGTAACAAGGTTATCCTGGCCAATTCCTCACTTCTCTGTGCATTACATCACGCCTGTATTCCTCCAAGGGTTAGGCAGAGGTCATAAACATAGCATCACGCCTGAGTTGAGCGCAATGGTTGAGAGATCGACTGCTGCGCCACGTGTCGCGGGTTCAAATCAAATATTTGTATGATCTACAGATAGTTGTTTCGGGTCTGGGTCTTTGTGCACACCGTGCCTCGAAAAGCACGTAAAGCCGTTGGTCCTGCGCCTGATCTCTCTCCGGTCGTGTCGGATTGCCGTTCCATCGGACTATGAGAGTGAAGAAATAGAGAGTGCACCTGTTTTTGCGCACATAAGTGTGCTATATAATATCTCCTGCGTACTTGGCTAATCTCCGGTGAGGTTGGCCGCCGTGACTGGTTCAGTCAGGAGGACATTACCGGAACAGTTAGGTTATTGAATCCACTGTAATAGGGCATGCCTATAGCTCTACTGAAAACAATTCCAAACTCTTTACTGCTACTGCAATGACACTTTGCGCGGGAATGGAACCCAGATCCTCACAAGCTATCATAAACTGTAATATCAGTATTTTACTGTCTACTGTCATAGGTATTCGTAGGACACCCGGGACCCTTAACTTGCTTTTCAAGGCAGAGGTGTCTCGATGCGTGAGGAATCACCCATCCAAGGACTGACCGTAGCAAGTGCCCCTTAACCTCGCACAACAACTGATTTGCGTGGTAACTATATAGCTTTGAGCCCCATACAAACTAACAAACATAATTCCATTATATAATTACAAATTCATTAACAAACGTGTACGCAACAGATCTTCACTATAATGCCTTTCTTTGTTCAACATCAAAGCTGAACTAAGCTTAAAGCAATAATTAACAATGTTAATTGTACGCCAATATCGTCCTAAACGCAAACACATAAAGACGACAATGCCATAAATATGGGCAATGGTATAATCATTTCATAGTGCTTATAGGAAATCACGCATGTATTTTGACAAAATTGATTTACTAATAATTTAAGGGAAACTGAGCCTTATGATGTTGTGATAAGGCGGAATGTGACAGCAAATTTGATTTGATGGTCGTATGGTAGTCATTTAATGATGTCGTGAACGGCTTGCTTTGATCTCTTTTCTGGTGTGTGGTCTAACACATGAGATGTTTTAGCTTTAATCAAAATCGAAACCTGGCAACATTTTCCGATGAAGATGGTAATAAGGTCGCCTTGTATATGGGACAAAATAACAGCATCGATGAGATGTGGGTGTAAATTTCTTGCCTCGCCTATTGGGAGCAACTGGCTGGATGCTATGACGGAGGAGGATGGAGAAACGATACAGGCCAATCAGAAACAGCAACGAAACGCGTATTATCCATCAATCCTATAATACCTATTGTCCATAATCGGCTGAACCAATACCTGTTTGGACCAGCACGCAAACTTGCCCAACTCGAGGATGGAGAAACGATACAGGCCAGCCCTGTATCGTTTCTCCATCGTTGGTCCAAACAGGTATTATACATCAATCCTATAATAGGCATTGTCCATAATCGGCTGATCCTAGGATTACGGTCAATGTGTGTTCTTTTTTATTTTTTTTGGCTTCGGACTGGTGTAATTTACTATTAAATTAAATATTAAAATTTTAATACAAAACTATGATCCAAATTTCCGACTGCTCCGGTGAATTTTCCAAAAATTTTCTTTCATACAAACCCTGTCCTGTACCTCTATCACGAGTTTTCTAACTATTTACTATCATAGTAAAGTAAATTTTCATGATAGCGATTTTAGTTCTTAACTTGGTTACATTAGAGATTAGAGTCGCTTATGTGACATATGTGTCATAGTTAAGTTTTGATTTACTATTTACGATATTATAGAGATGTCATGTTAGCGACTCTAATCCCTAATGTACCCAAGTTAAGAACTAAAATCGCTTGCATAAAAATTTACATTTACTACGAAAGTAAATAGTGAAAAACTCATAATAGAGGTACTGATAATTACGAACACTACAAAAAATCCAAATCGGTCGAGCCGTCCTCAAGTGATGCTCCGTCATATATGTGGCAATTTATTTTTATTTATATAGGTAGATAGATGTATCCCTCTATTTCAGGGGTTCCTAAACTTTTAAGATAACGGAACACTCACCAAATAACTTTTATTTTATGGAACCCCATATCAAATGATTACAAATCAAAGACACACATACTGAAATTGGCCTCGCTTGCGTGGCTCGCCGATCTACTTGTAGCTTCGTACCTAAACTGCGGAGTACGCCCGGCCTGGCCACAATCCGGGCAGAATTCTCGCTAACTACCTACCTACTTACATAATGAGTTCTTCTCATCACATATTTTGCGCTATTTCAAAATAATATTTGTATTTAACTGTGGTTGTATTTAACAGCCAAAAATAAATAATTTCGCGGAACCCTGGTGACTTTTCTACGGAACCCCTAGGTTCCGCGGAACCCACTTTGGGAATCGCTGCTCTATTTGATATTATTCAAAGTTTTTAATCAGTTCTTACGTTTTTTTGTTCATTCCGTCTTCGGCAGGAAGGTAAATTATCCTAAATCCATTGAAACGAAGGTCCACCATAACTCCTCATGAAAAGGAGTCGGCGTCGTCATTCACTTACACCATACATCCGTACTATGGTGAAACTTATCCGCTACCAATAGTTGCGGCCTATCAAAGGGGCGGAACTTCGGCCAACTTCGGCGAACTTCGGCAACTTTCGTTAACTCTCGACTCAGTAACGAGATTTTTTTCAGATTAGTTCGCTTTCGTTTAATAATGAATAGGTCTAATCTGAGACCAAACTTTTTTAATTTGCCAAAAGCTTTTGAAATTTGTCGAAGTAGTTTTAATAAAATTATCTTCTAAAGTCAAAGATCTTCTTCTGAAGTGAACGCATGGATTAGGTTTTGGTCTTCAAAAGTTGGAATATTTTTTTGATCGTAAGTTAAGTAGTTTGGCTATTGGACAGCGAGTTAAAGTGGGTAAACCTGCCTTGAAAAGTATTTGTTATAAAAGTGTAGACAAACTTGGCGAAATCGTGATAATTTCTGTAAATGTAGCCAATGTAGGTTGGTCCTAAGAAGAAGAGACTGGCAAGAAACTCCAGTGGGTACTTTATTAAAAATAAATATTGCTATATAAATAAAAAATCTTCAACAATTAAATTGTAAACAGTAATATGATGCAATTATTATCATAATAAAACGTGCGACCCGCCTCAGCTACGAACGAGTGCAATTTAATATCAGACAAATCGGTCGACCCGTTCTCAACTTCTCAAGCGATAATTTTTCATTCATGTGGCAATTGATTTTTATTTGTATTCTAGATGAAACGCTTCAGAATAATATAACAACAACAAATAGCTTCTTTCAATTCAACACGTGCATTTTCATTCTTAAACAATTGAAAAATGTTGCACTTGTCTAGAGGTAAAATTAAAATTGTGTACTCTTGTGATAACAAGATCCACTCCAATCAGACGAATTGCTGAAGAAAGTTGCTTAAAACCCAAAGCACAAGAATGCACTAGGGGCACCCCTAGCAAGTACTTATTACCCTGCAAAAGATAGAATCCTCAAGTGTCGCGACTGAGACCCAATGCAATCTATATGCAAATATGCGTTCCATCCAATTAGAAATGACTTATTTTGTACGCAATGGGTGGGAAAAACGCTGCGTTTTGAACGCCGTTTTTTATCATAACCTCAATTTAAGAGATTTTTATAGATATATAACTAGCTGGTACCATCTCTAATACGCCATCTATTTATTTATTTATTTGGCTCTTCAACAATGAGTACACTATTACATAAACAAATTATACATTTCAAACGTAAGTCTAAGTGCCCCATTACTTATAGAAGAGTACTGCATGCACCGTATTATGCGCAGAGAAAACTACTTACATTTGTGGTAATATCTAAAGGCACGACAATAATTATGATAATTAAAATAAGCTAAGTAAATTTATATGAGATTCAGATTAACTTTAAGTTAATATTGGCAATTATATAGATAAAAATAAAAATATGTCTATATAGTTTAAAAAAGACGTGTAAAAGTGATTGAAAAATCCTAATTGCAAAATAAATCATTTCATTTCATTTCATACCCGGCGCGTTACTACCACCGAAGAAATAAATGTTCTCTTTCACCTAGTGTAAGTTGATGACCCGGGTACGTCTTAAAACTGCGGCCAGACACCGGAGGACGGGCAGTAGCGTCCTCTCACTAATCGGTGAGCCACTGCGATCCCAAAGCCGCCTGCCAAGCGTGGGGACAATGGCAACGCCCCTCCCCCCCTCCCTCCCTTGGGGGAGGCTTTCGTTCAGCAGTGGACGTCTTCTGGCTGATGATGAAGTTGGTTGTACTATGCCTATAACCTTTGCGCAAGTGCAATCAATAAGTTGACAAATTTTTATCAATATAAATATTGTATATACAAATATTGTTTTTTTTTTTTTTTTTGATACATTAGTATAAGTTGTTAGTTTTAAAAATAGATTAGTTATTTTTTTTAATTATTGTGATAAATTGGTTAAGTAATATCATAACAAATATTGATTTTTATATATTAGAAAAGATGTCACTAAGAGTATTGATTGTGACATCTCTTCTAGCTCATTGAAGCAAATTCTCCTGCTCACCAATGTTAATTTCCAAACTTATAATGATTTCCAATAAAATGTTAAACGTCTCAAAACCGCAGCTGTTGCCAAGCCGAGTGCGATCCCCAACTTTCCGAGTTCCACTCGTAACGATAGATTATTGCATTGTCGCGTCATTTGCATCTGGTAACACCTATTTGCGTACGGGATTTCTTATTAAAGGAATATAAATAGGGGTACAGTGTTAATGGAATTTGGTCAAGTGTAGACACTTGTTATTTCTTGCTGAGGGTAGGGAATGTTGCTTTTAATTAAAATTGTCTTATTTAAGATTCCCATTTCTTGCCAAATGGTGTCGAAAGAGGGGCTCGTTGCTACGTTAAGCAGCGCTTGACGCGGTCAGTCCTTGGATGGGTGACCATTTTTTCACATATCGATACCCCTCCGCGCCTCAGAAAGTACGTTTGGTCCTGGGTGTCATACGAAGACCTATGACAGTCGTTACGGGTGTGAAACAGTCTGACAACCAGTCTAACCTTAGAGTATCAGTATCTTCCAGTAATTGGATGGTCAGAAGGCAGTCGCTCCGTGTAAAATACTGTTATTCAGCCGCAACCGGTTAGGTTGAAAGCCGACCCCAATGTAGTTGTGAAAAGGCTAGGCAGATGATGACTTCGTGCCAATGGTGTCTTGAGGAAAGATTACCAGGATTAAATTGTGTACTCTTAAAAGAATTTTCTATATTAGTTTTTTGGAAATTAGATAATCTGGTAAGCTGGAGGAGAATCTTGCAGATTTCTTTAGACATGTTAAGTAGGCAGTAGAAGACGGAATAAAGTAGGTAGTCTAGTACGTTATTTTATCATTGCTTTGATAATTGTCTCTACCAGTAATGTTTACGGCCCAATCAATGTATACGCGCTCTTAAAGTCGGTTTCATAGTGTCTTTTATAATACTAGCTTGCGCTCGCGGCTTCGCCCGCGTGGTTTATGAACCCGTACATTTTTCCGGAATAAAAAGTAGCTTATGTGCTATTCCAGACTATAATCTATCTCTGTGCCAAATTTCATCAGGATCCGTTCAGCCGTTCTGGTGTGAAAGAGTAACAAAGATCCATCCATCCTCACAAACGTTCACATTTATAATATTAGTAGGAAGTAGGATTTTACAAAAAAAAAAAAGTGAGATAACCAACTAACTTCATCAACTTAACATTTTAAAATGCAAAAAAATTAAACGAACCCTTAAATATTTTTCGAAATTCAAATCTCCGTTCCCTAATTTAAATGTACCACAGTGTCCGGCCACGCTTAGTCGGATCTTACAAATTGGATATAGTCCTTTTTATGAACCGCACCGCTTTCCGAAACGCTTTCCATCGAATGAAAACAGAATTTTTCCTTTAGGAATGCTCTACGTGAGGCTACGAGCGTTTGAAACACAGCGTTTTTTTAATATTTTTCTTGGCAAGTATTGGTCGTATAGCAAACAAGATCACGAAGGACCTGTAAACTATAACAATGTTGAAGGATAGCATGCCCACATAGTTTATATATTTCTTAAATTACAACTAAAGCATCATTATAGAGCACTAATTCGATGCTATAGGTACATATGTATAAAGTTACACTTACATACAATCCGTAAATTTAAATTAATTTAAAATTAATCCCACAATGGTTTCAATCAATAAATAGTCGGCATTAAAAAAAGTTGAAGATTTTATATATATTTCTCCTCATAATTAAGTGTATACATAATTTTTTTCATATTCATAAGTACCTATCTACATAATTTTATTCAATACTCAAAAATCACATATTTATAGACTAAAATATTGACGTGGCCTGGCATTGATCAAAAGCATCTAAAAAAAAAACGCTTCGCTTTTAAATTTCCTTATCCCAAATCGTATTCAGTAGTCTCAAGTGCACGAGCCCAGTTGGCGTATCCGAAGTGCGTCTAATTCGGATAAATTCGTACTGTTACGGTTAATTTAACGGGCCCATCCCTATGATATTTTGTTTCAATGCTCAGCTGCGGGATTCGGACAGATGGGTTTGATCCAAGTTCACTTCACTGAGTTTTTTTGTTTGGATAAAATATGTAGATATATTTATGTAAATTCTTGCTCGTAAATTCGCGCAGTATTTTTTATCCACTTCCAGTCCATGTTTAGTCTCTTACGTATCAACCCTTTGTCTGTTGTATAACATTCTTCATTCTAAACACCATTTTAATGACATCTAATTTATGCTGCTGACCGTTGAAATCTGTGGTTTTGGATTAATCTACTTTGTTCACTCAAGTAATATTATCCGTCCTTTTGGATGAAAAAGTCATTTTTTACTTGCTGATCTGATCTGAGCTACTGATCTGCCTTTACGAAAGTTGATGTTGGTAAACTAAAGGATTGATTATCAACATGATTTTGCAATGTGGGCAAGGGAAAATGCTTGGCGTAAACCAGAATTTCCTTAAATAATATAGCATCACGCCTATTTGGTGAAGGATTAGGCACACTCATGTCACTGACGCCTTTATTGAGTCCCACTTAACAAATAAACAGCGAGCCTATTACTGGCACAGTTCCAGATTTAGCGCTGCTACTGAGAATACCGATACAGAAAAATCCAAAAACTCTTTGCCCGACTCGGTAATCTAACCCCGGACCTCAAGTTGTAATTTACGACCACTAAACCTATGAGGCAGTCAATTTCCCTAAAAATATATTTATATTCCCTTTTCCTCGACCACATTATATTAACCTCTATAAATTATAAATAGGTTTGCATATTTATCTCAACAGATCTCCAAACTGCTTACCACAAGAGACTCCAAACGAGGCTTATCATGGCGTATTTTTTCCAGCGATCACCTGCTGAGCGGTGAGACGAGCGTAATCGCGAATAAGCGCTCGATCGAGCGAAGTGAGCGAAGTGAACCACGGCGAGAGACAAAAGTGCTGAGTAGAGGTAAAGATGCTGGATGGGTTATGGGCATGGAAAAATCAAAAATAATTTGAGGTCTGCCACATTGGTCTAGTGGTCGTCAGGGCCACAGCTTAAAGTGAGGCAAAGTGTTATTAAGTTCTTCTGTATGAAAATTCTCAGTAGCAGCACGGAGTCTGGAACTGTGCCCAGTAGATGGCCAGTGGCGTGCGGTTGATAAAGATAAAAAGACACTGCCTACCATATATAACTCGGATATATATTTATTATAATATATTTGAGGTGGCAAATCACATACGAAGATGACAACGAACCAATACCAACATGCAGTAGGAATCACTGGTAAGTAAACTTTTAATTTTTTTTGCCAACCCTGTCTAAAATCTCTGTGCACGCCGCTGTAGATGGCAATACGCTCGCCCCCTATTACATGGGAATCAATAACGGCATCGGTGAATTGTGGGTGTACAATAGTACACCTCTGCCTAATCCTGTAGGGAATACAGGCGTGATGCTATGCTATGTTATGTCATTTAAAGTTTCAGAAACATGCAAGATACTATATGCACTCAAACATATAATCATACCGTTGCGTACGGTACTGTCAGGTGTTTGCGAGGAATTGGGCCTCAAAGTGACAAGTTGTTACTGTTTAGAGCGTGAAGAAATTTTGTTAGTAAAATACATAAGCTATTACTACGTCATTCAAAAAAAATATGGACAAATTATGAGCGCGCGCATGTCTATTTCACACGTTTTTAGACACTTGCGCATGCGTTATACCCAAAGGGGATTAGGTTAAAGTATTTTAATGTCCAAAATTATGCTCGTGGGACTTTTCTTTTACGGTTCCTGGTAACCAAAAAATACGAAAGACTGCGTTGTAGTTCAATATTTTCTACGGTTAATTTAATAGGTAGTTGATATTTGCCTTTTTTTGCGAATATTTGTCTTTTCCAGTTAATTTTATATCAATGTAAGCTCCTTGTGAGCTGGATCGGAAATCACTTGGTCGACTTTTGTGTCTTGAGTGTCGCGCTATACCCTTGTGTGTCACCTACATATCTTCACGCTCTTCTTACTTTATGGGAGTCGCAGTATTATAAGCTATGAGCTTTTATTTATTCCTGCTGGAGGAAAGCAATGGCTTATATTCTCGAGATAAAAGCAAAGTATAGAAAGAATTTCAGCGATCTTCGATTTGATGATATTTTTTTGTTTAGTTTCACGCCTGTATTTTATGAAGGTTTAAGCAGAGGTTTAAGTACTTGTACTATGTAGTGTGGGGCAACCCTATGGCCATCTATCGGTCACAATTTTAAGCTTCGGACTATTACCGATATTTTCCACTGTTCCTAAAACTCAGTAACACTTGGCCTGACTTTATAATTTTAAACGCGCGCGCTCGTTGTTTTGTTAAACTCATAAACTGTACCTCTATCACGAGTTTTCTTACTATTTACTATCGTAGTAAAGTAAATTTTCATGATAGCAATTTTAGTTCTTAACTTGGTTACATTAGGGATTAGAGCCGCTTATGTGACATATGTGTCACAGTAAAGTTTTGATTTACTATTTACTATATTATAGAGATGTCATGTCAGCGACTCTAATCTCTAATGTAACCAAGTTAAGAACTAAAATCGCTTGCATGAAAATTTACATTTACTATGAGTGTAAATAGTAAAAAACTCATAATAGAGGTACTGCTCATACATGGCCAAAATTTTACTACCCTTTACAACTTCTGTTGACTTATTATTTAAATTACATTGGTTGTGGGTTTTCTACTGTTAAATGAATAAATAAAAAGTCATGTTATTTAGTATAAAATTTACCCATTAAATAAAATAAAAGGACCATTCTTTTGACGTAACCTTTTGTTGGCACCTCTTAAACTTTCCACCCCGAAAGATAAGTTAAGAATGTTCAATTTCAAATGTTTATCGACTTGGGTTGATGACTTTGAGTTATTTAAAACGTTTGCTAATTAAACAAGAAGTTTCCTATCAATTTGGGGGGCCGAAACAATGAACAAGCTTTTAATTAAATAAGTATAGGCGAACAGAAACGTTTCGCTTTAGAATTGATTGAAATATTTAGATTTAAGGTCTGTTTTGTAAGGCAGAATTATTCACTAATGAATCTCAATCCTGCTCACACGTCATGTAATCATCAAATTGATATATCAGTCCACAATAGAACATTATTGTATCAATCCAAAAAAGCACACTGTCCATCAAGATACAGGTATTTTTTCTACTTTGATGGACAGAGGTCTTATACATAAATTGTAAATAGCCAAAATATATTTCAGAACTAAAATGATGTTATCGTGTATTAGTGTAGTGTGTAGTAGGCTAAGATTTTTCTTCTGAAATAAATAATTATTATATTATATTATCATCATCATCAGCCAGAAGACGTCCATTGCTGAACGAAGGCCTCCCCCAAGGGGGGTGTTTGCCATAATCCCCACGCTTGGTAGGCGGCTTGGGGATCGCAGTGGCTCACCGATTAGTGAGAGGACGCTGCTGCCCTCCTCCGGTGTCTGGCCGCAGTTTTAAGACGTACCCGGGTCATTATTATTATATTATTGTATAATTGTTGGTATATTTAGATATTGAGATATTTATATAATAACTAGCGACCCGCGCTGGCTTTGCTCGGGTAGCAGAGCATCTACGCATAATTTTTTTCTGTCGTAGTGTCGTATCAGCCTGTTACGTCGAGCATTTAGGCGGCGCACGATATTAACGCTCCCAATCGGCATGATTTTTTCCGACATCTTCAACAATCAGTTTCAGCCAATTTACACAAAACCATTATGAATTATACATCTAAACCTTCCTCATGAATCACTTTGTCTATTGGTGGAAACCGCATGAAAATCCGTTCAGTAGTTTTTGAGTTTATCGCCAACAGACAGACAGACGTGTTAGGGGACTTTGTTTTATAATATGTAGTGCCATATAGCCTTAGATATACACCAAAGGCTATATTTATTGGTCGCAATTCCAGGTACCTACAGGGAATATTCTTACAGATAAATTCAGGACATAACGTTCAGTGGCCGCATTTTCAATTAGTTCGCCAATGAAGCAGTTATATTTTTTAAATATAATATTTTGACTACCGCATTGGTCTTGTGGTTGCAAGCGTGACTGCTGAACGTGATGTTCTGGGTTCGATTCCCTGGTCGGGAAAAATGTTATTGGGTTTTTCTGTATGGAAATTCTCAGCTGCAGTACGGTGCCTGGAACTATGTCCGGCAGATGGCAATAGCCTCGCCCCCTATTACAAGGGACTCAATAACGGCATCGGCAAAATGTGAGTGTATCTACAATAGTACACCTCTGCCTAACCCTTCGGGGAATACAGGTGTGATGATATGTTATGTTATGCAATATCTTACTATTGTAATATTGTAAATGAGAATTTTTGTGCAGATTTGTTACTGAATCACGCGTAAACCCTTAGAAGGATTTAGATGAAACTTGGCACACAGTTAGGGCTATATTTTCAGGGATAACAATTAAAATAATGCGTTCCCGTGGGATAATTATGTCATATTCCGAACTCCACGCGGGCAAATCGGCGGGCAAAAACTAGACAACACGGTTGGCGTAGCGGTTAAGCTTTCTGCGCTATGTGTCGCGGATTCGATCTCCGCACGGAATAAATATTTGTCTGATCTACAGATAGTTGTTTCAGGTCTGGTTGTGTGTGTATGCGACATGTATGTTTAAAAACTGTACCGAAGACACAGGAGAAATCCAAGTGTAGGGAAACGTTTTAAAAATAAAAAAATTGCTTTACAAATATTTGACCTGCGGCCGTTTTAATTAAGGTTCATAATTGTTAAATAATAATCGGGGTCATCGATTTCAATTCCCGGACATAATTACCGCTATATGATCTGCTAATTGTTTTTAAAGTTATCGTGTCTTAAAACTAGTGTGTCACCACCGGTGGGAAAACACAAATCGATTCGGAGGATTTTGAAAAGCAAAGCAGATGCAGTCTCCAGGAACATCGATTTGTCGTTCGTCGTCTTGATAAATCTACCTGCATCTTTGCTCGCGTAGATATATCAGGATGAAATAGAGCCAATCCTTGGCTTTCCTTCTGGAAAATTGTTGCTATTGCTTTATGGCTTGAGAAAATAGATTTTTGGATTTATTACGTAACCATGTAACTGACTCATTGGTCTATTGGTTGCAAGTGAGACTGCTGAGCGTGAGGTCCTAGGTTGGATTTCCGGATCGGGCAAAGTGTTATTGGGTTTTTCTGTATGAAAATTCTCAGTAGCAGCACGGAGTGTGGAACTGTGCCCGGTAGATGGCAATAGGCTCGCTCCCTATTACATGGTTCTCCATAAATGCATCGGAGAACTATGGGTGCACAATATTAGGTACACCTTTGCTTACCCTTTCGGGGAATATAAGCGTGATGCTTTGTTATGTGACCATGTATAGATTGGGGTTTCAATTAATAGAAGAAAATCGCTGCTGAAGTCTGGTTATAGATTGGTCTTTTCTAAGTTCTACGTGATTTGCGAGTTTCGGTACAATTAATGTATGTAAGTCATTTGACAGAGACAAGTTAGGCCTTAACAAGGGTTAGGCCTTAGTCCATCTCTATGGACACAGTAATAACTTTATGGAAATCTCTCAGGTGTACAAGGTGCTTCAGGATTGTTAATGTCAGTGGTAATTTAATTCTGTACCTCTATTATGAGTTTTTTACTATTTACTTTCATAGTAAATGTAAATTTTCATGCAAGCGATTTTAGTTTTTAACTTGGTTACATTAGAGATTAGAGTCGCTAACATGACATCTCTATAATATAGTAAATAGTAAATCAAAACTTTACTATGACACATATGTCACATAAGCGACTCTAATCCCTAATGTAACCAAGTTAAGAACTAAAATCGCTATCATGAAAATTTACTTTACTATGATAGTAAATAGTAAGAAAACTCGTGATAGCGGTACTGATCAGCAAATTTTAGTTTTTTTGCAATTCGATAAGTCTGAGGTGAAGGCCGGGTTCAAATTTGAATCTCTCTGCATGAAAAGTTCAATAAAGGGTAAAATCTTATAATTGCTTTTTATCAAGGAAACAAACCCTTAATTTTTATTAATCGTGGAAGTGACTATATTATTTCGTAGGCTATTGAAGTTGTCGGTATAACATTGACTTGGTTTTAAATAGAAGCTTTGAATAAATGGTTCAGAATTGAATTGTCCTTTATTCGAACCAAATCTATTGTGCAAAATTTTCTTAATAGTACTCTAATATTAAAATTTGTTCAGCGGATTTGTATGAAAAGTTTTGGTAAATATTTATTAACGGTCGAGAGAAATTTTAATTTAAAAGACATCGGACTGCTTTTTTGGTCTAGGCCACCAGCGCTACTGAACGTGAGGTCTAGGTTTCGATCCCCAGGTCAAATTTCTCAGTAAAAGACTCGCCCCCTATTACATGGGCCTTATTGGTATCGACTAAAAGTGTATGTTCACCTCTGCCTAACCTTACGAGGACTAATAAGCGAGATGCTATATAGTGTTACTAGCTTTCGCTCGCGGCTTCGCCCGCGTGGTTTACGAACCCGTACATTGTCCGGGATAAAAAGTAGCTTATGTGTTATTCCAGACGGATCTATCTCTGTGCGAAATT
The DNA here is from genome assembly GCA_947562105.1 of Shargacucullia verbasci. Classification (NCBI taxonomy): domain Eukaryota; kingdom Metazoa; phylum Arthropoda; class Insecta; order Lepidoptera; family Noctuidae; genus Shargacucullia; species Shargacucullia verbasci. The sequence goes on along the minus strand of OX387294.1, from coordinate 12,409,872 downwards.
TCATCCAGATCCGATCAGTAGTTTTTGCGTGAAAAATTAACAAAGTCCATCCATCCATCCATCCTCACAAACTTTCACATTTATAATATTACTAGGAAGTAGGATATTAGTAGGATGTTTGATTACCTATGGTGCAACGTTCCAAGATCTAACCGATGGATAGCCCACATGAATCAGTCATCAGGCAGCTCTCTATTTTAGGGAGTTGATTACAAGTGAAATTTACATTTTTACCAATAATTTTTCCAGTTTTTTGGTAGCCGCTTTTTCCCACAGGAATTTACAGAAGGTTAACGTCATGTTAAAGTTCTACCCTGCTCGTCTGATAGAATCGTGACGCATACGTACGTACAGTTAGACAAACTCCGCTCCTGACAGCGCGTAATATAATTAATAGAGTTTGTGCGCGCTTTCACTACGCCCCTGGTTGCTTCCATGTACACCCAGTGAAGTGTTCCTATTGCGACCTTGAATTCGACCCCTCTGAGACTGTATGAAAATACTGATTGATCTTCCATAAGAGTGTTGTATGAAGCGTCCTATTCTGATCTCTAGCGTAATTTTTTACACATGGTTCTTGTTAAGGTTGAGATTTCAAACCAACTTATTCCAAAATAATTCCGTACTTACTAGTTTTCAGTCAATTTTTTTTTTTGTTAAAATATGAACACTGGAATCTCACATTCAAATTCGGTATGTCTAAAATATGTTGGTTTAAAAAATAACATAAGAATTATAAAATGAGATGTGTTCGTCAAATGCGAGTGATTTTATTGAACGGATCGTTCAGTTAAATTGTTTCACATCGCCCTGTAAAATTGAACACGGATTTTTTCATTCATTCAGATGAAAAGTTCATTTCATAAAGTCATCCACAAAATTTTCTTCCCAATTTTTGTCAATTTCATTCAAACTAATTTAGCAATTTAACGCCATTGGTTTCGGCATAACAATAAGTTCTCACCCAAAATTAGGTGATTTGTACTAACGACGTCATTTGGATGGGCGATCGCGGTGTTCGGCTAATACCTGCCGATAGCCGATGCGGATGTTAAGCGACGATTACCTTTGTTTATTACGTCACGTCAGGCTTTTTGGAAGCCTTAGGCCGATAACGAGAATAGTCGAGCTATCAGTTGTTGACAATCTTTGGAAAGTGTTCAGATGTAGAATAATTTCTCTCTTTTCTCTTTTTTTAAAGTTACCTCTTTTTCTGAATTCCTGTATCGTGGTTGCGTTTACAAACACAAATATTTACATGCAGAAATACCCAGAGCTGGACCAAATATCTGCAAGTCATACAAATATGTTTTCCTAGCGAGTCTTGAACCCGCGGCTCATAGCCCAGCAGTCGATTGCTCCACCATTTTTTGTTCCATTATCCTCAATCCGTAGATTCTGTGTTGTAAAGTCTTCAACTAGTTTTTCCGATCTGCATCTACTTCCATATCTTGTTATTTTTAGTTGTCGTTTTTTACCGATAGATGGCGCAGGAGTACTTTTTGTTACATAACTAGCAGTCGCTACACTCGTGAACTTGTCTTCTATCAAATAAGACCCAAGCAGAACCCACCATCCCTCATGTACAAAATGACAAACTTCCCAAAGCGTCAGCAAATAGGTATTTGTTGACTGAATTCGGAAGCGAGTTCCGAGGATCTGTTGACGAGCAAGTTGGATGACATGTTGATAGATTTGTTGGGCTTCGGTTGTGACGGAAATGATTGTATTGGGTTTGAATATCTTTTATTGAGTGTGAACATGTATTGCTGTGGAACTTGCAGTCGGGAGTTTGTTTTGAGTTAGGACAAAATAAACTGTATATTAATTGCACCCGGAATTAATGTGTACTTACTACCTATAGAAATATATAAAAAATATGTTTAGGTATAATAATTTGTGTCTTGTTGTCTATAATTATAATTAACGTTTTTAATTACATTAATTCCCATTCAGCGACTTCTAAATTAATTAAACAATTCTTAAATGCAGATAACAGTAATTTAACCTCACGAACACTCAGTTAACCGGTCTACAAAGATGCCTATATTCAGCATACACCGCTGATCATGAAAATAAAAAATGCATTTGATTTAATCTGATGACACACACATCTGAACCACTCCAAATTAATCGATTAAGACAATTTTGTTGGAAACGAAGTGAGAGCAAAGTGCTCAGTTTGGGGCCCTCAAAACACGAACCTGCACGTTACACAGGGGTGTACAAGTACGTTAATTCCCGAAATAACTTGTCGACACAAAGGGAGTGGCCCTTTGCGCTAGGGTTACCACGTAAAAAAATCATTTGGGATGAAGATTTCTCTATAATTTCGCGGTTCTTTGGCCTGATGCCAATATAATGGACCCACGGTCTTAAAGAATTTTTGAGAGTGAATTAGCTAGTTTTTTTTTTACCTTAAGTGTAGTCTATCGTTGCTACTTCCAAGAATATTTTACTTCACGGAGTAAAAGGAGATCTTCGAACTTGACACTCGCTTAAATAAATGTTTGGGCTATGTAAGAGCGTAAGCCTTTACATTTAATGTTTAATGTTGATGTTAACCGATACACTGAAGTACTCGCGTACGTGACGGCGCGGCGCTGTGGTTTATAAATTGCTAAAATGTACACAGTTTTATAACTAGGCCAAAGTGCCAAAATACAATGTGCAGTTGACCGTACAAGCTAGTTAGTTTAGGCCAAAACATGCGAGACTAACCGATGATGTTACAGGAGTTAGAGGCATCATTTTTTTTTATTAATTAGGTCCTGTTCTGTACTTCATTTGTTCGCACCAAGTTGGCATCGTGTAAAGAGCCAAAATGCTGTATAAAAAATTGATCTACCACAGGAACAGTTCATGTATTAAACCAGTGTGTCTACCCTACCCGCGACTAAGTTTCAATTAAGCCTTCCCCTCGCTCATTCGTCGCTTCACCTAAGCCTTACGCGGCAGGCGCCTACAAATAGATTACAGGATTTATACCACGATTGTTTAGACTAGAAGATAAATTTTGATAGAAGCCCTTTGTTTCCCTGAAAGATTGTATTAAAATTAGATTATGAGTTTTTCGGGTGGAATTATTTTAGGGAAGCGTTTGCGCTTACTGAGAAATGAAATGAAAACATTTCTTAGGCTCAAACCTAAATGCAAATTTAAAAAAATGCTCGCGTTTCTTTCCCACTTATGCCTTTTGTCAAACTTTCTCATTTGAGTAACAAGGTGAGATACTGGATGTGATTATCTGCAGGACAGTTCTCAGTACAATACCGACCGACACAGTTGGCGCAGTGGCTAAGTTAGCTTCTTGCGCTAGGTGTCGATAGATAGAATTGTGTTTATCTTCTATACATCTATGTATACATATAAATAAAATTGTAGTGTCTGTTTGTAATATTGAAATAACCGTTTTTTACTACATGCCTATGAATATATATACGGTACATACACCAAAATAACATTTTTTACAATTTTTGTCTGTCTGTCTGTCTGTTTGTATAGGCTAATCTCTGAAATGGCTGGACCGATTTTGACAGGACTTTTATTGGCAGGTAGGTGATGTAATAAGGAGTAACTTAGGCTACTTTTATTTAGAAAAAATATTTTATTTTAGAAAAAAATAGGGTTAAGTGCATTTGGTCTAAAAATCAAAAATACATTGTTAAGCACACACAGCTAGTTATAAATAAAAATCAATTGCCAAAAATGTGGCTGCACCTATTTAGCTCATTCTTTTTTTGTTCTGTTTCTAATTGTCAGGACAATGTTTGCATGAAAGATTATTTTTTTTTGGAAAATCGACCTGAAATTTCAGAAATATGGATGGTATTATTGTATGAAAATCTCAATAAAAAAATGTGACGTCCAGATTGACAGTTCTGTTGTCACATGAATTGCACCCGTGTGAAGCCGGGGCGGGTCGCTAGTTTCAAATAAACTTAATACAGGCACTTATGAAACGTTAAAGGGCTCTCGTTGCACGGTTCCAAAAAGTTGGTCCTATGGAGAAGAACCGGCAAGAAACTCCATGGATACTGTTTAAGTCTGTTTTAACAATCTTGCTATGTACATAATGTGGAAGAAGTATGAGAGAAAAATGTAGGTTTTGTCAAATAAATACTAAATATAACTTTTACATAAAGTCTGTTAAAAAAAATAAAAACTAAAGTCGCGGGTTCGATTCCCGCAATGAGTAAAAATTTGTGTGGTAGACCACACAGTGAGGCAAAACATACTGACAGAAACACTAACATCTACATATTTTTCTATCATGATTGTTAAGGGTGTCTGCACACCAGAATAAGTACCGTAGAATGCTGTAACTTTGCCTGCACTACTAACTTTGCCTGTACTAATTCTGTAAAGTAATACAAACCTGAGGCCCTAGTGTAAGTTTCTTTCGACAAATTCGATTTACTACATCGAACGCGTTCGGCGCTCCGATTGGTGGAGAACACGAAACGGACCAATCGGAGCACCGAACGCGTTCGATGTAGTAAATCGAGTTTGTCGAAAGAAACTTACTTTAGGGCCTCTGTTTTCTTAACTTAACGACTAATAAAATGTTTATCTTAATTCCTAAATTATTTATCACTAACTTCCGCTCGCGGCTTCGTCCGTGTTGTTTACGAACCCGTACATTTTTTCGGGATAAAAAGTATTCCTGACTATAATCTATCTCTGTGCCAAATTTCATCCATATCCGATCAGCCGTTCAGCGTGAAAGAGTAACAAATATCCATCCATCCATCCATCCTCACACACTTTCACATTTATTAATATTATATTAGTAGGATTGCAAATCCAATTGGATATAGTAAGTCATTATAAGTTATACCTAGGCAAAGTTAGGAGTCCAAGCAAAGTAAGAGCATACTACTACGGTACTCAAAAACCCTGTTAGCATGGTAAACACCGTCCCAAGTTTAGTTTTATTACCGAGTCTAGACGAACATGCATTATTGGATCCCCGTTTTACGTTAGGCCTTTAGAGCTTGCACTTGCCTCTATTGAGCACAATTTTATAGGACTGGGTAATAGGTATGTATTCTGGGTGCTACAGTCAACATCAAAAAGATGTATTAGATACAAACGCTTATTCTTGGAAAGGTATTTGGTTAAAATCATGAAATTTAAATGACCATGTATTTTTATGTATCCGCAGATACTATGTATGAAATTGGTCAAGATTACAATCATTATTTCCTCGAAAACTCGCTTTGAATTTTGCTACGTGTATATGTACATTTTTTGACGGTGAATGTACTTTAATCTCATACTACCTTCATACGAATAAATAAAAAAAAAATATAGTGCTTACCAAAATTAAGATAAGCATCATATTTTTTATTTATTCCCTTAGATATCGATTTGATTTTCTAATACTGTCTGTACTAAATTCGACCGTGCCGTCAAAGGTGACTAAAGGGATCATTCCGTATAATAACTAAGAGAACTAACGTAGAGAAGGCAATTTTGAGAGGTTATAATGGTCTATTACCGATAAAATAACGGTTGGTTCAAGTAGCGTAGGCAAAAGCGTACATTTTTTATTATTTTAAAAATGTTCCCCCACCCTTGGATTTCTCCTGTATCGTGGTTATAGTTTATTACAAACATACATGTCACATGCACACACAACCAGATCCGAAACATCTTATACACATATTTGTTCCGTGCGGGAATCGAACCCTCGACCCGTACCGCAGCAGTCGATCTCTCAACCACTGCGTCAACCGTGCCGTCAAAGGTGACTAAAGGAATCACCCCGTATAATAAATAATAAATACTAGATTTCTATTAGAATTGCAGGACTTTTCGTTCTATCTAGTATCGCTCTTTATCTTGGAATATCCAGTTCAAGCGGTGGGTAGCAAAACATTTTTCTGGCTTCCCGTTCATCCGGATTTTAAAGCCAGTTTTATTACTAGGTCGTCTATACGGTGGTCAGTGCTCGTACATCCGATATTAGATCCCCGGACAATGGTAGGCTTGCACGAGCTTATACTTGTACCCAAGTTTTGTAGAGTAGGGACTTATTATGAGGAACGAGATTTAGAAGGGAATGACTGGATTTGATTTTGATTTTTTTAAAGAAAATAATACCAATGAAATGCGCCTCTACTAAGAAAAACAATGAAAATTGTAATTGATTTTTGCTGTGATTTTGCTCTAATGTGTTCGTGAGTTCGATTTTACAAACACATCTCACACGCACACTTTCCCAAACCGGGATTAATTGGTCTATAGGCTCGAGATTTGTTCTATGCCGTGACCGATATTGCACCCTTTAGCTCAGAGCCGAAGGGTTAGCCATTGCAACAATGTTTTTTTTTTTAAACATTGTTCCAAACTATGATTTCTCCTGTATCGTGGGTACAGTTTACAAACATACATGTCACATTCACACGCAGCCAGACCCGAAACAACGATCGGTATATCATACAGATATTTGTTTCGTGCGTGAATCGAGCCCGCGACACCTAGCGTAGGAATCTAACCACTAAGTAACTGTGCCAACTGATGGTTGGTTATATTATGAAGGTATCGAAATCAGAACCAAACAAAGCTTATCTACAAGATATCAGATAACCCTAATTGTCAAATGCAGGCTGAAAACAACTTGGACACATACATTTTGAAATCAGTAAATACACATCTTTATCGCAATATTATCGTAATATTATCGACACCGTAATACTCTCGTTTAATAGGATTTTGATATTGTGACCGCGGACAGTAAGGGTCGTATTAAATTAGGTTCTCCTTTCACGGAGGCTTTACTGTGAGGTAACTATATTTCGCCTGCATTGTGCACGGGGAGATTTCAGCGAATTCTGTCGAAGGAGATGAGGTTTCGGATCTATCTCGCTATTGTTCGGAGTGGTGCATTATTAATATTTTCAGGCTTTCATTGTATAGGGAAGGTAATTTTGAGAGGTTCTAACGGTAATTTACCGATAAAATAACGGTTGATTCAAGGAGGTTAGACAGAGGCGTACTTAAATTAAATAGAACGGCTGGAACCCATTAATTCGATTCGCAGGTCGGGCAAAGTGTTATTATTGGATTTTTCTGTACGGAAATTCTCAATAGCAGCACGGAGTCTGGAGCTGTGCCCGGTGGCAATAGGCTCGCCCCCAATTACATGACTCAATAACGGCATCGGCGAAATGCGGTTGTACATTAGTACATCTCTGCCTAACCCTTCGCAGAATACAGGTGTGATGTATGATCTCAGCTATAAAGATTTAAGAAGATGTATTTCCTCCTCTACATACAAAGATGCTTTACCATCAAATGAGGTTCAACTCCCATCTAACAGCAACAGTGATTGTAACTGACAAACTTTGTATGACACATTGCAGTAAACGGTACTCTCGGGACACAAGTTTGACACTGTGTCATATTTGTGTGTTAGTAGTGTTCCTTCTATTCTCTGTTAGTGTATTGTGACTTGAGTAGCCGACTCTTCACTCTCGACTCGATTTACCGACTCTTCACTAAGCATAAAACAATCGATACAAAGAGATCCGTATACAGGGTCGGCAGTGACGTGCGGTGCATAAAGACGAGACACAGCCTACCCTACATAACTCAGATAAATATTTATTATAAGATATTTGAGGTGGCAAATCACATACATCATTATTTAATCGACAAGACCAAGATGCAGTAGGTATTATTGGTAAGTAAGCTTTTAAAATTTTCTGCCTACCCTGTCTAAAAACTCTGTGCACGCCGCCGCAGTCGGTTGGTATAATACTCGAATGCATCTGTTTCCTAACAAAAAATAATGTATATCATCATCATCTCAGCCGAAAGACATCCTCTGCTGGACATAGGACAATTTATATCTTGCGACGTAATTGTCTCTTTGTTCGACTGTACAATATTTTTGTGGATTAAGACTAAGTTTCTTACTATTTCATTCATAAAGTAAGGGGCTTTATCTGGGAAGAGGACCCAGAATCTCTCAGAAACGCGCTTGTAACCAATAGGCCAGTCAGATAGTGACTTACAATTACTTTCAAAAATGTCTGTTCATACCTAACCATATTGCTTACTCTGTCAAAGTAAACAAACCTAAAGTTTATTCTGTAAACCAATAGGTATTCTGATTTCAATTTTATTTTCTTTTTGAAATCGAATGATATTCGATATTGCTTGTTTTGCGTTGTTTTCGTGATTCCCTCTGGAACAGAAACTTAAACTGGCTCGGGATTATCGAATGTCGAGCTTTGAGTATTTGAGTAAGGTATTTGTGTACGCTAAGTGTACTTAGAGTACTTACGAAATCGCAGACAAAATGTATATTGTCTCCAATATTGTCGTTGTTGTTTATTTTAAATAGCTGTGCCTTGTGACTTCGTTTGCGTGGATGTCGGAAATTAACAATGTATTTTTTAGTGAGACCAAATGCACTTAACCCTATTTTTTTCTAAAATAAAAGTAGCCTAAGTTACTCCTTATTACATCAGCTACCTGCAAATAAAAGTCCCGTTAAAATCGGTCCAGCCATTTCAGAGATTAGCCTATACAAACAGACTATTTTGGTGTATGTACCGTATATATATTCATATGCATGTAGTAAAAAACGGTTATTTCAATATTACAAACAGACACTCCAATTTTATTTATATGTATAGATTTTCTGTTAATCTTAGTTGAGCTGAAAGAAGAAAGAAATATAATTTATTTGGAAACAAAGATGAGAAAGTAAATAAAAATAAAATTAACAGTACAGAGAATAAAAAAAAATGTCAACAAACGACACGCCAAAGTTTATAACGTAAACAGATAATAAAATCATTAAATATCATTTTATTCTGTTTTTAGAATGGTTGCCGAAACTGCAGTAAAAGTGTTTGCATAACAGCATGAGGGATTGCAGACTTCAAGGCTACGGAAAAGGCATGGATGGACTACCACAGATCAAGACAGTTTTGCACAAAAAGAAGGAGGCGGGTAATCAACATGTGGTAAGTTAGGACCCGGGTACGTCTTAAAACTGCGGCCAGACGCCGGAGGACGAGCAGCAGCGTCCTCTCACTAATCGGTGAGCCACTGCGATCCCCAAGCCGCCTGCCAAGCGAGGGGATTATGTCAACCCCCCCTCTTTGGGGAGGCCTTCGTTCAGCAGTGGACGTCTTCTGGCTGATGATGATGATGAAGTTAGTTTAATTCACCTTTTGTTTAACACGTTGTCGGACACTCGGCTCATATAGATAAATAGTGATATGACACAGTCAACTTCCATTAAAAAAAAAATTAGACGGCGGCTGACGTTCTGTCACCTTATAAATAATTAAATTGCTTGTGATGTGCCGGTAATGTACAAAACTGATTATATATTTATGTTTCTATATAAAAGAAGTGTATAACCGCCCGCCGTACCACAGTATTCAACTAACGATGTCCTCAGCAGTCGTGTCCGTCAATGTGTTAATTGTAAACACATAATAGAAGGTACATTTAACTGGTTTTTAGGGTCGCAATATTTTTATATTACTGAAATGAAATTTTTTATTTTGTAATTAGATTTTTTTTAAACTTTTGTTTAAAAAAAAATACGGTTAAGTGTCGTCAGCATTTTCTTTGACTATATCTAAGAAGAAGCGCCGAAACAAACTCAGGGGTGTCACTTTTATATGTCTTTTCATGCAGAGATCGAACCCGCGACACATACTTAGTGCAGCGACTGCATCGTGAATCGTGAATCTTTCCCCTATCAACAACAACACTTTCCTCATATCACTAAACATATACCAAATGCGTCAAATAACAAATCAGTGCCCTTTAAAATTATTCAAGGTACACACACGTACAGTTGATAGATCGTCGTCACTGGTATTGAGCGCTCTATCTTCATAAATTGCTCAAAACGCCATCAATCTTGGGACAACCCTTATTTATAGCTTGTGATAAAACAAATATTTTAAGTTGGGTGTTTTACGAAAGTAGGTTAGTCCTTGAACATTTTAGTTTTCAGTGATGTTTTTTCTTTATTCTAGTTTATTGGCTTAGTCTTAAGCCAAAGACTAAACTAATTATATATATTAAAGTACTTTAACATTGTATGCGCGCAAACCGTTCATCAGTATTTATTCATCATCAACACATCAGCCTGTATCAGTCCACTGCTGGACATAGGCCTCTCCCAATGCACGCCACTGAGCCCGATCCTCGGCTATCCTCTTCCAACCGCCACCAGCTACCTTGCGTATATCGTCGCTCCACCTAGCTCGTAGTATTTATTACTATCGTTCAAAAATTAAACACACTTAACCCGAAGAGCAGAAATCCATGCTCTTATCCACTCGTTAAAAAGGATTTAATTTCAATAACTCTCTTTGCCTCAACGGGAAGATTTCGGAAGTTTTATTCGTCCAATCGTGTCAGCCATGAGCTTTCATATGTCGTGGTGGAAACATTAGCCAGTCAGTAAGGGCTGTGCACAGGGTGCGCCAAAAGATGTAAGACTGACGGACGAAAGAGGCCATCCTACTGATTCACGTTATATAACGGGTGAATGGGAAGCCTTTCACCGTCCAGACTATAAGCCAAGTATGTACTTAACTTATACTTAGATATCAATTTATCTTGTATAGAAATATTTAGCCTTTATACAACACAACAAAGAGCTCCTAATACAACGATATAAAATCTAGACTGAAACACAATATGTCCTTTCTCAGCACAAACAAAGGGAAGCTTAGAAAAAAATATCTTGTAAAAGAAAATTTTAAGAAGTCCTTTTGGTATACGAAAACTTAAATAAGCCGAGGAAAAAATAGACGTAAAAAAATGTTATGAAAAACGAATGATTTATATCAGGCCTCCTTAAAAATTTACGAAACCAAGACACCGATTTATTACATCCTAGTGTAGAATTATGTAGTTTTAGACCTGGCAAAATGTAATTCTAATTAAAATGCTACCCTGTGCTCTATTTAAGTGTTTTATGACTCCATATATAATTCTGTGAAAAATACTAATGTATGAGATGCAAAAGTAGCCATTATATCGATCAAATGACGAGGGAGTAAAATTTTTATTACCATCTATTTTTATTTTACTTTACATATACATATAAGACTGTATTCGAAATAAAGTTGATCTGGCAAAAAACAGACAAAAGGTAAAGGTGTTTTTGTTAGTATTCAAATATTTTGTTTTTTATGTTTGCCTCTTCTGACAGATTCCAAATTCAAAGTTTTATATTTTCTGCCCTCCTAATTTAAACGTCGCTTAATATAAATCCCCTCATGAATTTGTTTTCGAAGGAAATATTTGTGTATTTTCTTTTTGGGCTCAAGTAATATAATAATATCGGGACGTTAAATATTATATATTGGTTTTGGTATAAAATTATTATATCATACTTTCCTGTTACAATGCTATAATTATTTGCGTCCGACATCACAGGCACATTCACAGTATTGTATTGAAGCTAAACCACTGAACCGATAGTTATGAAGTTTTACAAAGAGGTAGCCTGGGACCTGTAGGATATAGGCTTATTTTTACTATTGGAGCAAATTAGATAATAAATACAATAAACATGTAGATGAAGTCGCAGACAATACCTAATTTTTTAATAATCGTTTCCCCACTCTACGAATAATTCCGGTATCGTAGGTGCGCTTACAAACACATATATTCACATACACAAACACCAAGACCTGAAACAACTATCTGTAGATCATTAAAATTTTTGTCCCGTGCAGCGATCGAACCCGCGACACGTAGCACAGCAGTCGATTAGTCAACCATAGCGCCAATCGTGCCGTCAAAGTTACTTATTTATCTGTAGGCGCTTTTTTATAAAGGTGAGTCTACACTATCCAACTTTGTATGAACTTTTCGCGCGCACTCATGAAATGATCATCCTCATTTCAGCGAGATACGATGCGTACCCCATGTACAGGTGTAAAGTTGCATTTTTCATGCAAAAAATATAAAAAATTCTGTGAAACGGAAAACCGTTACGAACGGAGGAGAGGTCGGATGATGTGTATAGGTGACAGTTATTATACTGGCGGGGGTGCGGTGAATGTGCGAGCGAATCCCACATCTCCAGCGCTACAGGTATGTCGCAGGAACATCGTGTGGTTTTAGTCAGTAAAAGTCCGACATCACCCGTCGCCATCCCCAGGGCGGCGCGTATGCATGAGCATTTCCAAATGTAAAAAAATAAAAAATAAACGTGACAGTTATTATGCCCTCTATTTACAAGGCGAAATAGGGTGGCCTAATCTTTCAAGATGCTTTATTTTATTTTGGCAGATTAATAAATTATCACTCGAGCAAACCTGCCTTTGTGTTCGTGTAATAATTTGTGATTGGATTGATTTTAATTCAACCTGTACCTTGCCGACGCAACTTGATAAGAAAACCATTCTATCTTCGCGTCCTATTTCGTCATTCTGTTAAGCAGTGAACTGATAAAAATGACATTATAATTCGTATATTTTATATTATATATTTGTTCCACGAATATTATGAAAAAGGAAATATTTACATGAAATATGTTTCTACTGTTATATTTTTTAGAAGATCTTATTTTAATCATACTCAGTACAATAGACAGTTCATTTTTTCTTAGGTGTCTCACAAAATAAAAACATAACGAAAATAAACAGAAGGTTTGTAAGAATCTATTACGAAAAAAAAAAAATAGCTTAATCATAATCATAAGCTTATGAGGTATATTTCGTGGATTTTATTTACTAAGCATATGTGTTTATTTTTGTGTGTAAAAAGACTCAATAAGATTGTTTTTATTAGTTTAAATATTTATTAAGTAACTAGGAGACCGACTTCGTCCGCATTAGGAACAACACTACACTACACTGCACTGCACTGTACTGCACTGCACTGCACTGCACTGCACTACACTACACTACACTACACTATACTACTTCCACAAATATTTCAAAACCAAAATTAACCAAATCGGTTCAGCCGTTCTCGAGTTTTAGCGAGACTAACGAACAGCAATTCATTTTTATATATGTATATATATAGAAGATATTTAAAATAAATAAGCTAGATGTAAATATCTACAGGTATGGACAGTTGTTTTTAATTCTCGTTATTCCCTACAGAAATTGTAAAACAAAATTCTTCATCTGCTAATTTCTGTAATCCTCTCAAATGTTATCATCGTAATATTTTTTTATTAATCATTTATTTCAGACCAAAAGTCCATAAAATGTTAGTAACAATGATCTTAACCTATTGTTAGTAATTTAATATAAATAAATAAAACTAATTCTAATTTACAGTCTACATCGCGTGCAGTCTAATCCAATGGCCCAACATTGGACTGTCCCATTTATCACACAATACGCTCAAGATGCTGTGTGAACTGCCACGCATTCTGCGGAGGAGGGAAGCGCAACGTTTGCGTATGATGGCATGGAAACCATCAACTCTGGCCTCCGCAAACATGCCTGATGCACTACAAAAACGTGGCAGTCCATTCAACATTCTGAACGCATTGTTGTATTGAACACGCAGGGCGCTGTATGCCCTCTGCGTATAGCCGACCCACAGAGCGCATGTGTAAAAGGACTGGCAATAGGCTCTAAAGAGAGTAATTTTAACGTCCCTTGTACACCGCGCAAATCTGCGGATCAGCATATTACATCGGACAGCCAGCGCCCTGCGCTCCCGTTCAATGTCCATGTTGTCATTGAGATCCTCGGTGACCCAGTGACCCAGGTACTTGAAATGAGACACTCTAGTCAATGGTGTATTACAAATAGTAACTTGTGGCACATTCGAGTAACATTTGGTGCCCGCCTTAAAGACAAGTAACTCACTCTTTTTGGCATTGTACCTGAGCCCATGAGCCGCCGCATAATCTTCACACTTTCTTAGGAGCCACCTGAGACCGCTGATTGATGGACACAGCAACACCATATCATCTGCGTAACTTATATTATTAACACACGTACCGTCAATGTGACATCCTATATGAGTGCTGCTGAGTTCATCAATCAGTCGATTGATGTACAAATTAAATAGGCGTGGTGAGGTTATCCCCCCCTGCCTCACCCCACACTTTGGCCTATAGACATTAGATAGTGCTCCCGCCCATTTAACACTGTTTGTCTGATTGTTGTACCAATACATAAGCACAGAAATTACTGACCTGTCAACACTGCTTTCCTTCCTCAGCTTTTCCCAAAGTGTGTCATATTGTACCAGGTCGAATGCCTTGGACAAATCGAGGAAGCACGCATTAACTGGTGTCTTCCTAGCTGTATAGTATTGGACAGTCTGCTTGAGACAAAGAATCGCAGTTTCTGTCGATAGGCCGGGCCTAAAGCCGAATTGCGCATCATGAAATTTGATGTTATTCGCCATGTGTGTATCAAGCAGACAGTCCAACACCTTAGCTGTAATTGTAGCCAACGAAATTGGCCTGTAATTAGAAGGGTCCGCAATATCACCAGTCCTATTTTTTATGATTGGTACAACAATCGTTTTTATAAGATCACTCGGCAGGTACGAGTGACTCATACAGAGAGTAAAAAACATGGATAATACCCTGGGTAGGTGTACTCCAGCATATCGCAGGTGCTCGACACTTAGGTGATCATGTCCTGGAGATTTACCTCTAACCATGTTTTTTATTACATTGGCAACCTCCTTTGTGGAAAACTTTACATTATTCTCCAAGGAGATATCCCCATTGTCGGGCACCGTTGATAGGACTGATGCCCCTGGCTTTAAAAGTGGCTCAACTTTAAAGTGACTAACAAACATGTCTGCAATATCTTTAGAGTTACACAGTCCAGCCACACTCACTGGGAGACTCTGCTTGGGACTCATCTTACTGGTATTTTTCCAAAATTTTCCGAAATCCTTTGATTCATGACTTTTTGCTATTATATCTAATTGATGAATGATGAATTCTTAAAATATGATCTCGTAACCACTACAGGTGTTCATTAATATTCGTCTAACAGCCTCGGCCAGGTGTCATGTGAAAAGTTAGCGACAAATGTTGGATGGTTGGCGAGGAGCCAATAGTGGCCTGAGAGAACATTGTCGTTATACTCGTACATTTATTTTTAAAACTAATAAAGATCCTTTTGTACCTACACATAATACTAGTGTCTTTATTACACGGTTTAGTGGATATATAACAAGAGTATCGTTTAGCTGCCGGCTTCTGACAAAATTGCCTTGAAATACGCGCAAAGTGTTTGAGCGTTAACGTTTCTTACATCGAAATCTTAACGCAATAATTTGATTTTGGTCTCTATTCTTTTATCAGATTATAAGCTAGGTCGACAGGCTGCTTTTTTCAAAATTTTCAGTAATTTAATTATTATTGCGAGGTAGGTAGGCATAAGGAAAAATTTTAGTTAAAAAAAAACGCATTTCGAGGGTTAATTATTTCTCAATCTATAAACAATATAAAAAAAAAACAAAAACGTGACGACCTAGTTTTTACTTGTGCCTATAACATATACAAAATCGGCAAAATCAGCTTATGTTTAGTGTTGTAAAAATGTTAACGCATTTTTTATGAAAACTTTTAGCTAAACGACACTCTTAAAGATAGTTCCAAACGTTTTCAATTATGGAGTAACTAACAAAAGAAATTTTAATTTAATTTTTTTAAAATTAATCATGCTCCTTCATAAACCTTACGTTATGATGTTAAAGACAAAGGTTTTAAGAATTATAATCTCAATATTGCCCGAAGGTTTATTCACCCGGAATGAGGAAAGAGGCTCGAAGCAACAAGAAATTAAAATTCATCCGCAGGTGTCGTGTGAAAAGTTACCGTCGAGTTCAGGAGCCGTGTTAGATGTTGGTGACGAACCTTGGGGTGATATTCTAGAGAGTATTCAAGTGAAATAATAACGTAAAATATTTCGTTATAATATCGACATTACAGGCAATTTACCAAAATATATTTTAATTTAAAAGGTCATGCATATGATTGATGTTGTATGTGATAAAGTGGTAATCTATATATATAAAAATGAATTGGTGTTCGTTAGTTTCGCTAAAACTCGAGAACGGCTGAACCGATTTGGCTAATTTTGGTTTTGAAATATTTGTGGAAGTCCAGGGAAGGTTTATATGGTGAGGATTTTTTGTAGGGTTGTGAAGTGAAGTGTAGTGTAGTGTAGTGTAGCGTAGTGTAGTGTAGTGTAGTGTAGCGTAGTGTGGCTTAGTGTAGCGTAGTGTAGCGTAGTGTAGCGTAGTGTAGAGTAGTGTAGCGTAGTGTAGCGTAGTGTAGCGTAGTGTAGCTTAGTGTAGCGTAGTGTAGCGTAGTATAGCGTAGTGTAGCGTAGTGTAGTGTTGTTCCTAATGCGGACGAAGTCGCGCGGGTCACCTAGTAATAAATGAAGTTTTCGTACAAAGTGACGATAGTTTTCCAATCGTGTATTTTTTTTTTTTATAATACGTTGCCCCACACTAGGATTTCTCCTGTGTCGTGGGTACAGTTTACAAACATACATGTCACATGCACACACAACCAGACCCCAAACAACTATCTGTAGATCATACAAATATTTGTTCCGTGCGGGGACCGTGTTCCGCGACACATAGCGCAGAAAGCTTATCGCTTAGCCACTGCGCCAACAGTGTCGTCATTAAAAAAATCTTATTAAACTTAGGAATGTAATAAGATTTTTGATTTGACTGATTGACAGACAGCTTCAGACCCCAAGTGCAGACTTAACTCACCTTCAGAAAATCTTCAGTTTTCTGGTTTACAAAAACCATACAGAGACCAACCAGAGACCACAGTCATACCAAGTCATAGCAACGATATCGCTTCACCTCTCCGTAATATCTCCCCGCCACAGCCTGCGCGAACTTGCGTAATTTTGACAAGTTTAAAATTTTCTTCCCCCGACCCCCTCAGCCCTCGCCTGTCACTCTTTGGAACTTCACGTGAATTAGATGATGTTTTTGGAGACCAAGTTTGAATTAAATATTGTTCGAATTTGTAATATCTTAAATAAGTTTTGTCGATATTACTTTAACCGATATTACTTTAATATTTCGTTTTGGTGGTCTCAAGTCAAATGCAGGTATAATTATGTTACTGAAGTGTAATTGCCATCGGTTAATTTCATTGGTATGGTATATGGTAGGTTTTCTTGTTGAAAAATCATGTAATATGTATGTACTAGCATTTTGTACAAGCAATTGCTTGTGGACAACTAAGTCACGAATGTCTTAAGGACCAGTTCTTCAAGTAAAGTTTGAGCTAATCTTGATTGACCGTTTAGGTTCATAAAAGAATGACGATGTGTAATACTTTCTTGCTCACGTGAACCATATTTGTTTATTGATTTGCCTCGCCTATTTTTGGTAGGTACCGTTGGCAGCAACAGTGGATAATGTGGACATCACAAGCATGACGATTATAGATATTTTACACATAAAATACCTCCCATAAGAAGTAGCCGTAAAATATAGTAGTATATATCATTATAGTACTTCGCGTCACCTGACGGCAAGGTTGGCGCAGTGGTTGAGAGATTGACTGCTGAGCTACGTGCCGCGGGTTCGATTCCCGCACGGAACAAATATTTGTATGATCTACAGATAGTTGTTTCGGGTCTGGGTCTTTGTGTATGTGAATACACACCGTGCCTCGGAAAGCACATAAAGCCGTTGGTCCTGCGCCTGATCTCTCTCCGGTCGTGTCGGATTGCCGTCCCATCGGACTATGATAGTGAAGGAATAGAGAGAGCACCTGTGTTTGCGCACACACTTGTGCTCTATAATATCTGCTGCGTAGTTGGCTAATCTCCGGTGACATTGGCCGCCGTGACCGAAACCGGTCAGGAGGAGGACATTACTTCGCGTCTCCTACATAGCTGTGCCCAACGAGGTCCACAATGACCAATTTACATTTACGGCCTAAATTACGTTGTGGATCCCAACAAATATTGAGAATTAAGATCATTTCTGACTGAACATAAGACACATTCATCTTCTACATTTTCTTTTACCGATCTTCTGCACCGAAACTGCCAAGTCTGCAACAAAAAACATTGAAAATGTAACAATATCTACCTACACATCAAGCTACCTCACGGGATAACAAAGACATTTGAATTCACAGTAACACACGGCAGTCTACCCCTCCCGAGGGAGTTAAGCTTGAAGAAGGATATTGTTACAAAAATCTCAAGAATTTTATATACGTGTGTTTGGGTTATTTCGGTTTGAGTTGAATTTGAGTGGTTTAAATTTTGAAATTCTTTTGTCTTCAAGTGTTTTAACATGCCTTGGGCTATGGGCTGATGTACTTAGCAGGAATAGATTTTGTACAAGACATTCAAATATTATCGGATGCAGAGTGTAGTGACTGTATATGTCCTAAAAATGAGTAGCCAATATTTTTTTTAAATGCCAGACCATGTACATTCATTATTATTGCGACGTATGTCTTCTCCTTGCACGGGACTACAGGGTTCCGGCCGTTTGGAAGGCGTGCGTGAGGCTGGAGCCAACACGTAGAGGCCCTTTAAGTCAACTTTAAGTTAACTTTAACGGAAATGTTATGGTCACATACCCAGCGATTATCCCTGTATGCACTTTAGAATTGCACCCAAGGACAAACCGTGTTTTGTTTAGGACTATTGGAGAATATGTGGAGAAAAACTACCTAGGCAATTGTGATGGGATGTTAGTGAACCAAGTTATGGGGAGTTATGGAAAGCTATAGCGTCTGCCGAAACAATGGCAGACGGAGACTCGCCAACTCACTAATTAGTTCCCCTAAAAATAGTTGCAAAAGGTGGCAACAAGATTATAATTGCAATTATTAAAATAATATGGACAGTTAAAATACTCTTAATATAGTAATATTGCCAGACTTCTTAAATAGACTGGAAGTTTGGTTATGAAAAATACCTAATATTGAGAGAGAGATTGTAGTCTTCAATGGCAAGATGGCACCGTTAGTGTAGGGGGTAATTGATTGGCTTTCTGCGCTACAGGTCGTATGTTCGATTCCCACACGGAACAAATATTTTGTATGATCTATAGATAGTTGTTCCGAGATTGGTTCTTTGTGCACGTAAGATTTATGCCTGTAAATTTAAAAAAAAAGTTTCATCAAATTTTCATTAGATAATAATCCATTAGACGCCTCTAGCAACTTACGAGAAAATATGTTTATTTTTAAAAGCACCGAATATTTATTTCTGCATTATTTCTTCCCTAAATATAAAACCCGACACGCTCCTTATAAAAAGGGTTACCATTATTCGAGAAAATATTTTTCTTCTAAGCTTAGGGTGAAAGCTCCAATTCCCGTCCGTTCGTACCTAATTGTCGTTTTTACCCTACACGTCACGTGTTGACGGAAGTGATATTAATTTAGGGTTCCGTGGGGTGGGTAAACAATTGACCGCTTGGTGTATTATTGTTATTTTCCCTTTGGACCCTTTTTCGGGGATTTTGCGTCTTTATTTTGAAGGTAAATGGTTCTGTGTCAACATTGATCAATTGTTTTGGTGTTACATTGTATATAGGACAAAAGACTTAATATTAATGTCATGGCTACATAATGTATGGGTTGATTAATATCTTGGTACGGGGTATGAATTATGTTAGAGATATAATTATAGGCATGATACTTTTCTGGATTACAGAAAGGATGATTATTAAATTCATGCCATCGCCTAGAATTAGAATCTAGACGATTCAGATCTATATAAATAAAAATGAATCGCCAAATGTGTTGCTAAGCGCATAGCTTCAGAACGGCTGCACCTATTTGGTTAATTCTTTTTTTGTTGTGTTTATAATTGTCAGGACAAGGTTTGTGTGAAAGAATATTTTTGGAAAATCAGAAATTTGAAATTGTAAATTCCACCCGTGCGAAGCCGGGGCGAATCGCTAGTTAGAAATAATTTTAAAAGTCAAACTTGCATCCAACAGTTTACACTGTTAAATTAAACCGTTTTTCCCCTTTTCTCAATTGCAGTGTTATAATTAATAAATTAAGTTTCAGTTTCAGTTTTTTAAGAGTACTTCATATAAAATAAAATTTTCCCCCAATAAATGATTTTAATCTTAAAAATGGACTTAGAACCATTGTTTCTTACTAAAAAATATTCAAAATATTATTTCATGGCAGGATATTTCATTTGATTTTGTTATTTTATTACATCGAAAATATATGAAAAGACTCAAACTCAAATAAAACCAAGACGAATTACCCTATAGCTTTGGTCCCATAATAACAAATGCTAAGACGGATAATTTCCAACAGAATATAACATTTGGAACAAAACGAATGATATCCTTTCTTTATTATCACGAATTTACTATGACAATAATTATGCATTAATCTAAGCGATCTTAATGATGAATCAGAATGCTTATTTCACCATGTAATATTTTGCGTTATTGCAATTTTCCATTACCACGCAAATACCATATAATAAACAGAACTCTAACAATCGAAAAAGTATTTGGGAGGCGACGCGCGACGTCACCTCATTCCTGACAGCGCGGGGATCCTGCAAACTTTTTGATTAATTACATTTCGCTCGCCGTAGAAATATTGCCACATTCCAGGTAGAAGTTATGCGAAAGGTTGCAGAATTAACTACGGGTAGAGGGGGCAGGATTATCTTGAATTGGAACACATGAAACAATTCAAGATAACAATATGAAAGTCGAATGCTTTAATGATTAGAGAAGGCAATATGTGCATGCTCCACGGACCGTAATACAGTAACTTGAGTATCATCGATGTTTTTTGCAGGAGTCAGCTCCAGAAATAAGCTGGTGGCAACTCTGATTGGACTACCCAGAATGCCTGGAGAAATTTAGCATCATGTTGAAGTCACAGTACCCTGGAGAAAAAGAAGGGGGTTACCCTGGATTTTTATCGGTATTTTCTCACAGTTTAGTCGAGCTCGATTGTCTTGGAGTTCCATTGACAATGCCTTTCAGTTATTTAATGATTTCCAAAACGTTTTTATTCTTTCTTATATTTTTAATTTCCATGAAGTTAAATATAAAAGTACAGCTCGGTTAATGAAACATCTCACAATTTTCAACTGTGAGATCACAGTCTGCCAGTCTGTCAGTCTGTCAACTTTTTGCCTACTGTGAGTTACAAGAAACAGGTGGGAGCCTGACAATCGGACCTAGAAGTCGAATATAAACTATGTAAACAAACCCAGATACTCAGACAAGCCTATTCTCATCATCATCTGCCTCGACTTTTCCCATCTATTTACATCGGGGTCAGTTCCCAGTCAATTTTGTTGCCACCACTAGCCTATGGCGTTAATAATCGTAAATGTCTTCTCTACACATGCCTAACTCTAAGTGTAAAGTATGGAGCGCGACTTTCAAGTTTATTACCTGACATGTTTGAAATACCGGTTTTATTGTAGGGGAAGGGAGGCGGGAACGTGTCGGAAGATTTTTATATATTTACATTATGTAATGGACCCAAAGTCACTGGGATAACTGGTAAGGAGATGGAAATGTTGGAAGAGTATTTAGTGTCTGTACATCGGAATGTAAAGTAGTTTGTGAGCCCCCCTTTTGTATAACTAACTCTCAATAAATGGCTGCCTCAAACTGACTCATTAGTCTAGTGCTCGCAAGCGCGACTGCTGACCGTGAAGTCCTGCGTTCGATTCCCGGGTGTGGCAGTGTTAATGAGTTTTTCTGTATCGAAATTCTCAGTAGCAGCACCGAGTCTGGAACTGTGCCCGGTAGATGGCAATAGACTGGCCCCCTAATACATGGGACTCAATAACAGCATCGCCAAAATGTGGGTGTACAGTAGTACACCTCTGCCTAAACATTCGGGGAATGCAGGCGTGATGCTATGTTATCTTATGCTATAGCATAAATGGCTATTTATTTCGGCCAGTATGAGCAATTATCAGGAGAGTTCGTGCAAGGTCTTTACTGTGCACCCCCTTTCTGGAAAGACTTATGATGTAAGCAAGAGCAGCGAATCAGATGAAGCAGAGATAAATGAAGCAAGGTGCAAAATTAATCAATTGTTTTTCCCTTTCATTTTCTGTTAAGCTAAGTGCATCGTTTTCACGTTTTTTCGTATTATAATTATGTTTTGTGGTACATAGTAAAAAATATCATATAACAGTATGATTGCCCGCTTGCTTTTACAGTTTTATTGTTATTAATAAAAAAATACTATAATCATCACGCTTATATTAAACAAAGAGTGAGGTGAAATTTTGAATGTCCATGTTTCTGAGTTTCATTAAATATACGGGGAATAATTCGAAACTGGTTGCCTTTTTCCTGAAAGTGAAACTCAACCCGTGATTCGATCCCAGGACGCTCAAGCTAAGCAGTCATACTACCAACTGCTAGACCAATGAAACAGATATTTAATTATCATAGACGTAAAAGCTTCATAATAAAAACAGTCCATTAAAAACGTTTCAATGGACCAAACAACAATATTCCATTAAAAACGACAAGTTTTTTATGCAAAGCAATTCAAAATCACTCAGGCATTATCAAAATGGTGGATGTCTACCGTAAACATTTAAAATCACAGCTTTGATAGACATAACATCACGCTTGTATTCCCCGAAAGGTTAGGCAGAGGTGTACTATTGTACACCCAAATTTCGCCGATGCTATTATTGAGTCCCATTGAAAACGATAAAACTATTGCCATATACCGGGCACAGTTCCAGACTCAGTGCTGCTATTGAGAATTTCCATACAGAAAAATCCAATAACACTTTGCTCGACTCGGGAATCGAACCCAGGGCCTCACACTCAGCAGTCGTACTTGCGACCACTGGACCAATTGATACTACTACTACTACACATACTTGTGCTCTATAATATCTGTTACGTAGTTGGCTAATCTCCGGTGAGATTGGCCGCCGTCACCGAAATTCGGTCAGGAGGACATCAGTATTAAAATTCTCTAAACCCGCAAACGAAGGTCTAACCTCTAACCCATACAATTTCGTAGTATATACATATTATTATCGTTCGTTATCGGTATAGGTAGAGATTGAGGCTATTAATTCGTCGATCACACTACGGTCACAAGTTGGGCTAAACCCTTCCTCCCGCAAGTACCCGGCTACCTGTGTTATTGAAGTTACAGATATAATATGGATGGAAGTGACCGTACTATGTGAAGGACGCTTACAGGTTAATAATAATCGTATCTTACGTAGGCATCTTCTATATGAGATGCTGCCTCATTGGTCCAGTTGTGGCAAGCGTGTTGAGCGTGAGGTCCTAGGTTCGATTCCCGGGTCGGGCAAATTGTTATTCGGTATTTCTGTATGGAAATTCTCAGTAGCAACACAGAGTCTGGAACTGTGCCCGGTAGTTGGCAATAGGCTCGCTCCCTATTACTTGGGACTCAATAACAGCATCGGCGAAATTTGAGTGTACAATAGTACCTACACCTCTGTCTAACCCTTCGGGGAATACAGGCGTGATGTTATGATAAAAAAATTATTCATTTTACAACTAATGAGGCGGGCTGAATTTAAAATATAGTCAGAAAGCGATTTCTGTGTTGAATAATTAATCTTTTAAATATACTCCATTCTTTATACGTGAAGTTAAGTATCGAATTATGGTATTTTAATATTTCGAATTACAGTTTTTACGCAATTAATATTCGTACCACAGCACACTGAATTTATTTCTGTACTTATTGCACCAAAAGAGTACATTCATTTTGCAGTCGAAACTACAGTTTGTTTTAATCAACCATTTACGTAGTTATATTGAACCCATTTTTAACCATCGACAGGAGTGTTGAATGAAAATCACTCGCATTCGTGAGCCGGTTTTTAATTAACTGCCAAACAATGTGAAATGTCACTACTTTAGTGCTGGTATTTCATTATTATGTCTGTTACATGATATTTTTTTAATGATATGTGGTATCAATACAATTGAATCATATACAATTGTAATCGAGTCAGTTCAAAATCAAAGTTTCTTATTTCAAATGGTCCTTTGCAGGCACTTTTAAAACGTTATGAATCTAGGTGCACGGTTCCAAAAAGGGTTGGTCCTATGGAGAAGAGACTGGCAAGTTCTAAAAATACTTATTTATTCAATATAGTAAAGTAGAATATATATCCTAGAACCAACAGTATCCTGAACTTGAGACACAGGTTTTAAACAATTGATTAAAGATTTTACCTAAAACACTTTCTGAAACTACGAATCACGATATTTATTGTTTCTTAATCGTCATGTATTATCTTGTCCTATATCGATATCTAAAAAATATTGTACACTATATCTATTAGGTAGGTATTTACCAATTATTAATCATAATTTCTTTTATATTTTAGTAAAAAATATAAGATATAGTTGGCCTTAAAAAATGCATAAGTGTAGAATTGAAAATAAGTTTGGCTGTTGTATTATGCAAATCAAATACTGCAAATCTAATTAATTTTTTAGGACACTTAAAAGCAGAAACCACACCCCTTATACCTATAATCACTAGATATGTCCCATCCAGTAAAAAAGCATCCATAATACGAATCAGGGACAAAGTTATTTCAATTATAATGCAATTAAAATCTAATTTTGTGGGTTGTTAAACTTTGTACGATGGATTCAAATTAAATTACATCCAACCAATATGTAGGGATAATTGTAAATATATGTATAACGATGTATACTATCCGTATACCATACAATGAGAACGTAGACATGACGAAGAAATATGAAACTGAAGAAGTAATAAAATAAAAAAATGTTAACGAGTAAGCTACAAAACTGATTACTGTCTGATTTATTAAGAGAAGACATGAATTGCGTTCATGTTTGCGTGGCATGAAAGGGATAAGCCGTGACAGGAAAATGGATAGCTGTGTTAGCCTAAGTTGAAATCTGAGAGGTTTGGCCTAAAGATCAGAGAATATCGGTATCCCTAAAACCCATATTAGGATCTTAAGAAAGATGAAGAAAATAGATATATGTTTCCCCTTCAAAATGGAAAATGCTTTCAAGTAGCTAAGAACCTTAAACTTTTTAGGAGAGGAAACCTAAGGATGTCTTACAAACAAAGCTATAACTTTGCTGACTGACTAATCCTGCCCAACTCGACAGAAGATCCAGGTTTATTATAGTTAATAAAATAAGACTGAAAATACTGAAGAACAAAGACCCAAGGGTTAAGTTGTACATGGCTTTTTACAATTGCAGGAAACGTAAAAACTTTAAGTCTGGTTCCTCACAAGATAGTACTTACAATTCCTAAAATAACACCAAGTGCGCTTAATCTTAAAAGATTAACTCCAGACTCCAGAGCTTCACATCGTGAATCACAATTTTAAAGCAAATAAAAAAAGATAGAAGCAGCCTGTAGCACTTTTCCTTAAGAGACTTCATTTAATCTCGGCACTGACTTGTGTTAAATTGCCGACATCAATCCACGCGATTACTGTGCCCTACGCTTGTGCTGTTTTGTGTGTTTTAGAAGTTCTTATCTTCACTTTATGTACTTGATTTAATGTGAGTACTTCCTGAAGTAGTCTTGGCAATGGCTTTTGTTTCTTCTCTCTCTTCTGTCATTCTTACATCATCTTCAAGGCTACTAAATGCAATGATAATGGATTTCGGGTCTTTATAAAATCGTTTATGATCTTAAGAACATTCTTTAAAAATATTAAATGATACAATGTCGAATAGGTATAATTTACAAGTATCTATGTATAATTCTGCAAAAGACGATGGATTGGATATTATATAAAATGAAGAAAAACGGCGTAAAATAATGAAATATACATGAGAAAGCCTGAATAAATATTCAAATGAACATTCAACAATTAAAGACATTCATTATTTTACACATGCCTGTATCTTCGAGAGGTTAGGCAGAGGCGTACTATTGTGTGGGCGTACTAAAAGGGGGCGAGCCACTGTTCCAGACTCCGTGCTGCTACTGAGGATTCGTATACAGAAAAACCCAATAACACTTTGCCCGACCCGGGAATCCAACCAAGGACCTCACGCTCAGCAGTCGCCTTTGCGACCACTGGACCAAGGAACATAAAGGCAGTTAATCATTACAAAACTACTGCAATGATCTCATTGATAAACAAATTTTCAATATCATTAAACGTTCTCGATTTAAAACAAAAGTAAGCATAACAATGTTTCCCCAATTTTGAAAATCATTAAAGACGAACCTCTGAATTTAGATGTCTACTTAACATACCTGTTTATACCTATTGAAACGGTAAAGGTATATTTCGTATTAAAACTCGAGACTTTCAGTAGCCATGATAGCAAAGAACCCCAAAATAAAGGGGTGGAAATTCTACCCCCTAACACGTAAAGTTATCCCTCGTGAGTTGTAAAACTACCCTTTCTTATTCGAGCACTGCCTGGGGATATAGCCTAGAGCCTAGGGGAGGTCTGTCATAGATTATGAAAGATCCTTTTAACCAATAAAGACGTGACATGTCTTTGATGGCTTGTTCGGTCGTTATAATTCGTTCCCGTTACATTTTTGTTACACGTGCAATATTGTGAGTTTTTTCTTTTTCTCTTCTGACTCCAGTTTATAAAAGAGCAACTGATTTATGACATAATGTGACGTAATGATTTGGCTTGGACTGGCTTAATAGTAGTTAAAGGGCCGTTTGGGGTGCAATTAAAGAGTTTCCATGAGTGACACAAACCAGAGATCATTTGGCGAACTTTTGGCAGTCTGTGGTATTGAGGCCAATACCACCATTCCTGACTGTTATCTTTCCACTACGGTAATTGTGTGTGTGGGCGATTTTCATATGAGAGCTCATGCTAATTCGAAAGAAGGAGAAGGTCTGAAATATGTTATCCTTGTCTTTGGGTCGATGTTATAACATATTCATGTTCAATGCATCTTAGGCTCAGCAAATATTTTCGATTTTGCCTCTACGATTGTTTCATCTGATTGTTGGATGTTGTAGTAGACTTTAGGTTTACACTGAATATCCGACTCGATAAGTACTGTTACTGCTGCCTGCATCATTGTACTGCTGGACAAAGTCCATTTTTTATTTAATTTGTTATGTTTATCTCGCTATCTCTTTCGTGGTCTGCCGCGACTCGTATTAATTCTTAATTATTATGTCCATGAAATTGCACAATGAGAACGTTTCGTTCCTAATTTGAATTGTCAAATGACCTCACAGAGGCGACGCTGTTATATCCACAAATATAAATGCTGCCTAACTAATCGACAGTCGTATACTGTCGTACTACGCATCCGGTACTCTTTACGGCCTATTTGCAATGAAAGAGTTTTATAACCACCCTGTGTCCTTTATTTCCAGTATTTTAACATCACCTGGTCACTAACGCCATCTGTCTGTGACGTCACGTTAAGGATGTAACGTGTTTATGGAATATTTTTTGTACATGAAGCGTTAGGTATATTGGATAAATTAAAAATATCGTAAAATTTTTAGCTATATAATATGACATACTATTGCGCCATTTTTCCCTAAAAAGTTAGGCAGAGCTTTACTATTAGACACCCAGATTTCGATGAAGCTCTTATTAAGTCCCATATTATAATAGAAAGTCATCATATTGCCATTAACCGGGCACAATTCCAAACTACTGAAATTTTTTCAAAATATTTGTTATTGTATCTAACATTGATCTGAAATCGCTTTAGTGCATCGAAGTTTTATCGAGGATCGAGAGATCTCAAACTCAGTCGTAATTGCGTGCAGTCGCGCGATCGTTTTTTGTCGCGTCGCAACAGTGCAAAATCTCAGTTCCCCGGTATTCGTTGCCACATAAGGGAAGAAATAATGAATCACCTATTTTCCCTTGCGAACAAAATTCGTATTCCCGATAAGGGGATCAGATAGATACAGTCGATGTTTTCTAACTTAAATGGGAATTATTATCGGAAATAAAGATGGTTTTGATGCTCATTTGAAAATTAAACTGGTTTTCGATAGAAAAACTATTTTATATCTGAGTTTTCAGTTAGTGTAAATTAAGTAGCCACAGTAGGGTACCAATTTTTTTTATTTCTGTTTGCCGGCCAGCCAGCATCTTTACATTTTTTTTTATCAACCATTTAATCACTAATCTAGTAGGCCTATGACTACGTACGTATATAACCTATTTGTAAATAGCCTGAGAGGTTGTTACACGGGTGTTAATTTTAATTTCGAACCAGTTTCAAATTGCAACAGTAGCAAACTATTGAAACGATTCAATAACGACATCCGTGATTGTAGCAAAGTTTGTCACGGAACAATGCAGACGCGACACAATGCCCAATTACTGAACGCAGCACGCAGAAACGGCGCAGTTCATTCATGTGAGAGCTTGTTAGACGCTCGTCTGTGTCTAGCTTACGGTGGAGTTCTGTTATTGCGACTTTTCAATGAGTCGCCGGGCTAGTTGAATAACGTATAAGTAATCTAACTTTTTTTCTAACCACGAATTTATTTGTGTGATAAATGATGTTTTATTCGTACGTTTCGTCACAATCAAGAATTATGTGCCGTATCTTAAAGTTTTTAACTCAAGCAGTTTGGTCGGGCGTCGTTGATATGCCAGGCAGTTATTAAGCTCTTAATTTATTAGGTATTAAGATATATTTTTAAATAAAGTTCATCATCAGAGTCTGTACTGTCCCGTAGATTTTTATAAGAGGCTCAGTAACTCTTACTAAAATCTACGAACATTACAGACTAAAAGAAATGATTTATAGTGTTTTATTTCGACGCCTCCCACGCATTAGGTCGTAACGCTAAAAATGTAGTTTTTCAGGAGAGCCATTTTTGTGAACATTACTGTTATAGTTGATTTTTGAAACTTTTTCAACCAATGTTTTTACACTATGCGATCAATAATAAGTCTAAAAACATTATACCGGGCTTTGGATGTAATAAAAAGAAATATTTATACAAAAATAGCAAATTTTAGTTACTTACGACCTTATACTGATTTCCAAAACGTCGTATCTTATTGTTACGACGTTATGCTTTTAATCAGACTGATATAGACAACGCGAATAAACTCGTATGTTTAAATTACGACTATATGCGGCGTGTAAATTGTCTATATCTCTCAAAAAAGGGTCGTAAGAAGCTACTTGATAATCAAAAACAAACACAAATTTTACCTCAAATCAACTTTATTAAAGACAGTTTATTCATAGGAACATTCATCAGTCTTCTTGCATCACTTGATCATTATGATAAAGATGTACGTAAACTGTTATAAAAAAATACAAAAATAAACTTATCAAGAATTAAGCAAAATTAAAGGCACTGGCTCATCGCATTTAAAATAATTAAAATTATATGAACTGGCATCAGACTTTCAGAGTTTAAGATTGGTTATTGGGTTAATTTAAAAAAATATAAATGAATTTAAAAACGAAGATCTACGCCTTATAACATAGGTAACTAATAATTATCAACGTATACAAAATAAAAAATAATAACCTCAACAAAATTAAATGAAAACCACTTAAACTGAAATGATTAGTTATTTTTTAAGTAATAATATGACAGTATAATAACAGATAACATAATGTAATCAAAGATTAATAATAAATCGCTAGTGTCCTGTTCTGCAACAGTGCCACTATGTAACAGTTGATGATAAAAATTTGGGTACTCTTGGGGTAATATGCGTTCTCGATAAAGACTTAACAAATCATTAAATTTACTAATGTACAGGTACATGATCAGTGTAACATGGATCCAAAACTATTTTTTCTTAAGCTCATAATATTTTTCTTCCTCAAAATGATAACGATAGTTTAAAATATTGAGTTCCCTAGACACTATCTGAGCTTTTCATATTTTGGCCTATGATATTTGTTGGATTTTAGTATGTTTAGCCCAATCTCTATCCTCTAGTAAAATTTTGCAGTCGTAAAAATCTGTAACACTAATTTCAATGACATTATATTGTAATTTAGAGGGTTGACTTTTGACTATCTTAAGCAATTCATTTTGCAGGGGTATAAACTTGTTTTTGGTATTTGTCGCTATTAAACCATGAACGGAGCCTACGACAATTTGTGTATGCCTTTTTAAACCTATAAATTATCGTTATACCATAGTTCCTAGCTGCATAGCTATTAAAAGCAAGCACAATTCGGTTTCGGTTTTGACTGGCACAATTGTCGGCGCAAAACTTGAATTCTTTGGCATGTCATTTACTTTGGTCTAAATAAATATAAACAAGTAACTTCATACTTCATAGGACACGTGTAACAATAGCCTTCTTGACTAGCAAGATCAGAAATAGTTAAAATTATATAGTGTTATAGTTTTTATTATAGTAAACAGATGCCTATTGCCTGGTAATACGAGTTTCTTATGCTCGCTAAAATGTCTCGTTGATGGTGGTGTGGTGTATTGGGTCGCCGGGTTCCCTACGAAGTGGCTGAGCTAAACAATACTTATACATGTGTCATGGTCGTGAACGGGTATCATCCGCCGGGACTGGTCACCTTGTAACTGCCATGGCAACCTTGTTCAGAGGCAATCTTATTTTTTTTTAACGTAGTCTTTTTATATATATTTTTTATTTTACACATTAAATTACACTATTCTCGCATCTCTTACCACAACAGTGTACTAAATAAGATTGTAAGATCAAATATTTTAAATGAGTTTCCATGGAGTTTCTTGCCGTTTCTTCTCCATAGTATCTACTATTTGGAACTGTGCACCTAGAGTCTCGACATTCCATAAGTGCTCGAATTTGGTTTACATGAATTAAAGATATATGTTATTCTAATTGAAAGAGCTACTTTGCCATGAGGATAGTTTAAAATCTTTTGGAAATATTATTAAAAGATTGGCCTAACTATTTTTCCTTAAGCTCATATTGTACAAATCCCACTGGTATTCAACGTCAAATACACCGTTATTCACACGTTATTCTGAAAATAAAACCTTCCTACTAATGAAATACTTATTAAAAAACACAATTACAGTAACTCATAGCATAAAAATCCAGTTTTAACGATATTTTTAGCCATTAGTGAATAGCAAAGAATTGTATCTTTATTTCGTAACAAAACATAAAGTCTTAAGTCTATGATACGTCTTTATACATCTATTTATCTTTAAATTACAACCACGCATATGGTCGTTAGTATAAGTTACGACTTTTAGAATAAAATTGTTGCGTAGTATAAAGTCGTAACTAACGGTGCATACAGTCGTAACATAGACATTCCGACGTTATGCGCTGGAATCATAACTTTCTTTGTCATTGAAAACTAATCACTATCACATATTAATATTATTTATCTGTATGATAGTATGACATAGTTAAACAAGTACATTTCATAATAATATACAAAAATAAAATAAAGCTTACCATTTCCATGATATTCACCAGCCGTTATTACTTCGCTGTTTGAGTTTGGCCTATTTTACACTAATTTCAAAATGTTAAACGAATGTACGTTTCTCATTTCTCTAGTTTATAATTTTATAGGCCTTAGTAATTAAAAGAAACATACAACATCACTTCATGAAACGTTTGTGCAATATTATTTGCAACATTCAAAATTGGGCTTCGTTTGTGTCATACGACGTCGGTACTGTGCTCCGATTGACCCATGCGAAGCCCAATAGATCGGTGCATATCGTCGGAACTAGTGGCGCGACCTTATGCGTGGGAGCGTTCAAATGTTACGACTATTATCAATTCCAAAACTCATTATTTATACAAGATATTAATATTCTGATTTCAGGAATATTTAATATGGTATAATATGATTCTAATGAGACAAAAATATCATTTTACTCAAAAAATGTGTTCCGACTTTATGCGTAGGAGGCGTCGATTTGTTCTGGTATTCGTTGCCCACACATAGAATAGACACAGCCTCTATGTTTTGAGGTCCTAAGTATCCATTGTATTTACTAATTGCAGTTAAAACCTAGAGGTGGAAAAATATGTGTTTATATTGCAATGATTGGTTATTTCACGAAACAATTTCTTATGTTGATGAATATGTGATTGTTTGCTCCATAAAGAGATTAAAACCTGTCGACCTTATGTAACGTTTTTTATCTGATCCGATTTAATGCTGTTTAGTTGGAATTTAACAGAAATAATATGAAGCGTTCAAAACTTAAAACAAAACCAGAAATTGTATTCTGATTTTGTAAGATTCCGACTAATATTCGCCCTAATTGAACCAACCCTTAACTAAAGATGAGAGAGGGGTGACCACCTGTGCGGGGGGAGGCCAGACGTCAGCTATCGATTATTCGAGAGTGAATACAGAGAACTTGTTCGGGACCCGGGAGCATTTCCTTTACAAATATCTGAACACATAATATAAACCTTAAAACGTTCGCAATAAGGTTGAATTCCCTTTGACGACGTCCATAAATCACTCGTGCTCATCCATGTGTCTATAATGACGCTTCAATCCGTCAAATTAGAACTTAAAATTGACAGCTCCAAAGTCGAATTTCGTTTGGCAAGTCACGTCGCTTCGTATTACGGAATCAATTTACGTTTATGAAAATTTTTCAGAGTACGATTCCATGTAATATTATGGTTTGCTCCGGAATTAAGGCTGGATGAGATTTTTGTATGATAATGAACGTATGTTTGCTGTCTTGAAATTGGAGTGGGTGTATGTGTTGGTATTATTTGAATAAATTATTCTTTTGTGTCTACGAAGTGTCTTTTAATCATTTGTATTGATCCAATATGTTTTGTTGCCTTGTTAGTATATGCAGGGCTTCTTTACCATTTTTGTCTTTTGCAATAACAACTTTGAATTGAAGTAAATGTACCAACTACGAATAGATTGCCATATAGAGATGACAGTCGCCCTAATTAATATTCATAATTAGGGCGAGAGTTAATTATTATTTATATATTTAACTAGATTCCGCGCGCGGCTTAGTCCGCGTGAGACTCAATAACGGCATCGGCATATGAGTACAATAGTACGCCTATAATATAATAGTCTAGCTTCCGCGCGCGGCTTCGCCCGCGTTGTTCACGAACCCGTATATTTTTCCGGGATAAAAAGCCTATGTGCTATTTCAGACTATAATCTATGCCTGTGCCAAATTTCATCCAGATCCGTTCAGCCGTTCTGGCGTGAAAGAGTAACAAAGATCCATCTATCCATCCATCCATCCATCCTCACAAACTTTCACATTTATAATATTAGTAGGAAGTAGGATAGGAAGTAGGATACTCTCTCTCTCTCTCTCTCTAACTGATGCTATTGGAGGTTAGCTTAAGTTAGAGGTGTTCTTTTTATATCAACTTGGGACGAGCTATTACATCGGAATCGCTCATGCCGTAGTGGTGGTATTAAGGCTGACGGGCTAGGGTGCGCTAGACGATCTCATGGTTCATCATTTGTGTAAGTCGGGCAAACGTGTTATTGGGTTTTTCTGTATAGAAATTCTCAGTAGCAGCACGGATTCTAGAACTGCGCCCGTTAGAGAACCAAAGAGAACCAAACCCTTCGGCGAATACAGGCGTCATGCTATTATTTTATAAGAGTATCTATGGATTTTATTTATTTATTTATTTATTCAAATTTACATACACAACGTTACAGCACATACCAATACGTAGCACAGTTCAAAATAAAAGATAATAATAATAATAAAAACCATCTCCATCTCCTCACAGAAACTCAAACATTCACAACACGCATCCATCCATCGCATTGCAAACAAATCACACTCTGGTGATGATGTCAGAAGGGTATTGAGCACTGTAAGCGCACGAACTAGAGGAGAGTTGGCATGCGACACAGTGCGTGCTTCCGGAACAGCCAGTAGTCTGTGACGCCGCGGTCTTAGTGGGTTTTTAGGCACAACAGGGACACAAAGCCTCATCAGCTGGCCTACCAGTTCTGGACAATCAGACTGAACCCTTAAAATTCGTCATGCAGTGAGGAGCAAGCAGTAATTACGCCTTACTTCGAGAGAGTTAAAGTCGAGCATACCCAGCAGATATTTCGTAGGATAGAGAAAAGGATAGTATCCAAACAAATTTCTGTAAATAAATCTGAGAAATGCTTTTTGTGCTTTCTCCAGAAGCAGTGCGTAACCACTTTCATGCTGGTAACCTCATGCGTTCGTGAAAAGTTCAAGATGTTTAACCGGTCTCTTCTCCATAGAACCAACACCCATTTTGGAACCGTGCAACTAGAATTCCGACATTTTGAAAGAGCATGGAAAGGCCTAATAAAAACATTTGACGTAGAATCTAACATCTCACAAGATTACATAACACATAGACCTATAACTTGAACTTTGGTAAATTGTTTAACTACACAACCTATTATCTAAGTATCTAAGTTACCTACATCGAGATAACTTTATTGAGTATGAATTCGTAATAGTGTTTATCGATTTTGTCTTACATTATGTAGATACGAACTACTTGATATTTACTTGCTAAGCTTTGATACCTATTACCTGGAAATTTATCTAAGTATTTATTTGTTAATAAAGATGATCATTTAGTAACAAATATACCGTTTTTTTGCAATAAGTGCCTAGCCCTAATGTACTGGTAGAGGTACTATTATATACACAAATTTCCTCTATACCGTTATTGAGTCACATGTAATGAGGGCGACACTATTGCCAATTACCATTTTCCGGGCACAGTTTCAAACTTCGGGTCGCAACTGAGAATATTCATGTAGAAAACTCAATAACACGTTACTCAATCCGGGAACCGAAGCCAGGGTCCAATGAGACAGGTTGTAAACATAATAAAATTCCAAAAATATAAT
Source organism: Shargacucullia verbasci (assembly GCA_947562105.1). Classification (NCBI taxonomy): domain Eukaryota; kingdom Metazoa; phylum Arthropoda; class Insecta; order Lepidoptera; family Noctuidae; genus Shargacucullia; species Shargacucullia verbasci. The sequence continues at coordinate 12,375,092 of OX387294.1, read as the reverse complement.
CACAAGCGTTGTCTCAGTCCGAACGCCTGTCTTCATCCAAAATAGAGACAATGGCTTTGTTCCCCTTTTTTGGGGAATAAAAAAGAGCTATTAATTATAAAGACAATGAGGATATATCAGTTGGTGTCCGTATTTCCACAATGAGGTTTACACCCCTTTCTTCGCAGGCTGTATACAGATGTTTTGTTTTGAATAAGGACACACGATTTTAAACATAATAGCCGCGAAAATTAATTGGTTTCAGGCCGATCTCTATAAGTACCTATATATGATTTTTCTGTACGTGTATGTATGTCACTGAACGGCTAAACGTCTGTACCGATTTTGATGAATTTGTGTGTGTTTGAGTGAATCCTTGGATGGTTTAGATTCACAATCGGACCTGGTAGGTGGCGCTGCGATTGAGTTCTAGGATTTTTTTTTTATGATATACATTCATATAACTATGTAACCTCAAAATAATATAATAAAACTTAAACATTACACTACCTACCCCATTTGAAGTTAATAAATATACACATTTTTGGTTTTAAAAATTGTTGGTACTCTACCATTGTCCCTGTATCTGTAAGGCCAAATTGGCCACAAATATTTGGTCAGCATCCGCCTGGCCTTTTCCCAACTACATTGGGGTCGCCTTCCTATCTAACCGGTGGCGTCTGAATATCAGCATCTAACACGGCGACTGCCATCTGACAGAGATACTGATACTCGAACGTTAGGCCATTTCTCAGCCTTTTTGGGCTCCCGACTCCCGTAACGATTGTCATAGGTCTTCGTATGATACCCGAGACCAGTTACTTAAAGTGCTTTTCAAGACACGTTTTTTCAACACAATTTTTTTACACACTGAGACCCCTCTCTCGATGTGTGAAAAATTGTTACCCATCCAAAGACTGACCGCGTCAAGGGTTATGAGCCCGACAAGCTCCCTTTATATAACAAATAAAGTTTTATACTAAATAATTTGTAGGTATATTTCGATGCCATGTACAGCTTGGCAGAAGATAGGCACTCTACAGATAGTACTATAACTCTCCAACCAAAAAACAAAAAAATTATTCATAAAACCCAAAACCCAAAAACATTAAGCTTGTTGGACATCATAAAAAAGAACACCTTTATCCTTATCGTTCACTCCATGTACTACCAACCCTTAGGCAAACTTTTTTATTCATTGTTGAAAACAAGAGGAGTAAATTGATAACGTCATTCTCCCAGGATTGAAATGGGTCGGTCAGTAAGAAAGTTGGCTGTTCACTCGACCAGAACTAGTGATAAAATATTCCCGGTTACATTATAACAGTAGGGTGCCTTGCACCTCGAGTTGGGGGCACTAAAGCTACCCATTCAGTACCCCCACCTGTCAACTGAAGTGGCTTGGACATTATGATAATTTCCAGTCATCAAGCAATCGGTCTTCTGAAAGTTTTCGTCTGAAAGAAAAGGTCTCAAATTGTTCAGACGGAATTACATTAATTGTTCTATGTTATAAAATTCATTTTTGTTTTCTGTCACAGAAATAAATACAAAAAACTACATACATAACATAGCATCACGCTTGTATTCCGCGAAGGGTTAGGCAGACTACACCCACATTTCATCGATACCGAGTTTTAAGTCATTGTAGACGAATATTACGACCTACAGGAATACTTAATGCAACTATTGAGAATTCGGTCGCCCGATCGGGGTATTGAACCGAGGACCTCACGTTTAGCAGTCGCGCTTGGTACTACATAAATGAGGCTTGACTATCAAAGAACTCAATATAAATAACGTTATCATCATTCTTCTGCCTTTACCTCATATTATTAGGGGTCGGGACAGTATGTCTTCTTCTTCCATTCATCCCTCTCTGGGACGTCATCTCAGAGTTCACTTTATAATATAATAAAATTGCAAAACGTTTGTGTGATACTATACGGGTAGGTAATCAAAATCTAACCATAATAATATGTTATTATGGTTAGATATCAAAATCTAACCATAATAAATATTTTTTTTTTTTTTTTTTTTTTTGCGTAATAATTTATAAGGTACAATATGGTTGGCGTATCCATGTGGATGAAAATCCCCTATTTTATTATCAATAAAGAGAATAAAAAAATATATGAAAACAACAAAAAAAAAGAGGAATAAACCAAAAAACTCTTTCAGAAAATTTAATCAATTCACCAGATTGATGGGTCGATACCAATTTTATTAATTGAAATGTCGTCTGCCGTGAAATCGGCGATGCCACTTGCAAACTATTAAATTTTACTCCGGTAATATTGGATATTGGCTGAAAGGGCTATTGATGTCAATCAGAGACTCGTAATATGAAGGGACAAGGTGTAATTGAAACGAGAATGGACGAAATTGGTAGAAGGGTTATGAATTAAGGATTAATGTATTGAGATTTTAAAAATAAAATGGTAACAAATTAAATTTAGGTAATGAGTTAAATTTTCTCGCCATCTATTTCATGGGACTCAATAATGGCATCGGCGAAATGTGGGTGTACAATAGTACACCCCTGTTTAACCCTTCGGGGAATACAGGCGTGATGCTACTCGTATGTATGTTATGTTAAATTCAATATGAAGATAATAAAGCTTAAATAACGTGGTAGAATAGTATGGAGAGTGGCGTTAGAATGTTTTTGAAGTTACTGTACATTTAGGTACTGGACTAATACCTACATATATTCGCCAGATTTTCTTGCAAACAAAACTTAGTACCTATCTACTGCAGTAGATAATGATAGTGTAAAAGCACCATAAGTGAGTAAGTAACTTTTAAAAAGACGCAAATAGGGCCCATTTTCTATTTAAATGAAATATATGTACTTAGTTGACTGTCGCATCGAGTCCTATCATCGTCACTATTGATAACTGTGTCTCGCTAGATTTATATACGATTTCTGAAATGTATAAAAACGTCTCTGTTGAGCTTCAGGTCCTGGTTTCGATTCCCAGGTCGGGTAAAGTGTTATTGTGTTTTTCTTTGTGGAAATTCTCAATAATCGCACGAAATTAGAAGTTGTTCCCGGTAGATGGCAGTGGACTCGCCTCTTATTACATGACAACAACAGCATCAACGGAATGTAGGAGTACAATAGTACACCACTACCTACATGTTCGGGTAAAACAGTCGTGATGCTATGTATAAAAACTAAAGAGATACAAAAATAAAATTGTTTCCAAAATAAGTACATTATGTTAAAATGTTCAAGTTCATTAGCAAATAAAAAAATATGATTATGTTGCAAATAATTTAATTATTCTCACAAGTTTTTTAATAAAGCTTAATGTAAAAGGGGCCGCCATACACGGTGGCAAGCTACGGATACTTCCACTGTAAAAAGAGCTCTCCACAGGAAAAGTCTTATGAAATTATTTTAAGTAATTCGGTAAATGGGGGCTTAAGTAACACTGGTTACATTAGCAGTGCTAGATAATAATATTATTCCATTAGATATTTTCTTATTTAATTTGGTAATATGGCAGGAAACTTTTATTTCTTGTAGAGTCGTAGTACAACAACATTGTAGGTTCTTATTTTTTCTTTCGCGATGCTACTGAATAGACTAACTACACTAAAAAAATCCCAGTGACTTCTACAATTTAATGATCAATGACATTGTCATTTACAAAATTTAAGTAAGCGACATCTTGCGGCACAACTTATATCTAAGTCGTGAAGACAGACGAAATTGCTTACTGACATCGGACTCGACATAACAAAAGTTCAGAAATAAAACACTAGATGGCGTTATGTTAAGAATTAAATAGGCAGACTGCCTCATTAATCTAGTGGTTGTAGCCACGATGCGACTGCTGACTGAGCATGAGGTCCTGGGTTCAAATCCCGGGTCGGGCAAAGTGTTATTAAGTTTTTCTGTGCCCGGTGGATAGCAATAGGCTCGTTCTCTTTTACATGAAACTCAATAACGGCATCGGTGAAATTTGGCTAAGTTATAAATAAATTAAATTTTTTGCGAGTCAATATGCAATATTTTGTTTATTTTATTACACAAAATATTGCATTTGGAAAATGTTGTATGCGTGCCCAGAATCGCTCGTGAAAATCTATAGTGAAGCCAACTGACGTCGTCGAGTGTGTAAACTAAATCTTGTTAAGTAAAAAAAATATTGCTGTGTTAAATAAACAAAATCAAGTTAAGTAAATAAAAAAAATATATTGACGCCGGGAAATCACGCGAAACAAAATAGTTGATGAGAAAGTAAAGACATAATGCGTGCAATACTTACTAAAGCAAGCTTGTTAGTATTCAAAGTATAGTGAGTGACCTTGCAAACAATGCAAATCAAGAGCATACGGAATTAGTAGGTACTGGAAATATTTTAGTAACTCTTGTAACAGTACCGGAATTGGTACTGAGGCCCTAGTGTAAGTTTCTTTGGACAAACTCGATGTTACGCATTGAAAGCTATCGGCTCTCCAATTGGTGGAAACCACGAAACGGACCAATCGGAGTCGAATTTGTCGAAATAAACTTACACTAAGGCCTCTGTATATACTATAATATTAGTAGGATAGGATAGTAGGATAGGATAAGTAGGAATAGGAAGTAGGATTATGTTATTTACCACTTAAGGTATCTTATAAAGAATAGTAACACAAATGACGAAAATCATTCCACGCGAGTGAATCCGCATGTGAAAGTCAGTTCTCATTTTTATTCAGACAAAATGATCTCTACGGAATGTGCCAATTACGGATTTTACTATCGTTCAAACTTGATTCAAAGATACACCCTGAATTACATTATTACTTTACATATACTTATGTATATCAATAATAATTTGCCTCTATAATATTAATTGCTAACCATTATCCTATACACTTCTGTCGAATCGGAGAGAGCTGTCAATTTACTACATCGAACGCGTTCGGCGCTTCGATTGGTCCGTTTCTTGCTCTCCACCAATCGGAGCGCCGAACGCGTTCGATGTAGTAAATTGAATTTGTCAAACTTACATTAGGGGTACTGATGGGAATCACTCAACGCCGTAGTGGATTTTTTTAAACTTTGCCCTCCTCTAGTATTTTTGCCGTATCGTGTGTACAGTTTACAAACATACATGTTACGTATACATGCACACACAACCAGACCCAAATGACAGTCGCGTTTGCCACCAATAGACCAATGAGCAGTGGCGTGCGGTCCATAAAGACAAAAATTTTTTAACAAAAAATAAAACCGACTCCAAAAAACTCAAAACAAAACTAATAACTAAAAAGCAAAAAATAAATCTTTTATTATACAATATAGTAGTTGAAGAATATTGAAATCGGTGCCAAGTAAAACATAAAAGTAATATACCTTGCTGCTATAATAGCGACATTGAAACAACGAGTTCACGTAAAAATTGTCGAGTGCGCGGCGAATTATGCGTCGGACACGACAAATGCACTTCGCCAATCGTGTCGGTTTATCATTGCATGTTTTACTTGGCACCGACTTCAATATTCTTCAACTACTATATTGTATAATAAAAGATTTATTTTTTGCTTTTTAGTTATTAGTTTTGTTTTGAGTTTTTTGGAGTCGGTTTTATTTTTTGTTAAAAAATTTAATTATTTTACAATTTTGAGTGATGGGTAGACCTAGTAAAGACGATTCTCTTGAAAAACTTTACAAAGGTCAAATGTATGTTGCCCCAAGTCGAGTGAAAACCTTAGACGGTATTGCACTATGTGATTTTAAAATCAAATAAATTACTTAGCCGACCACATGATGAAAACGCATTACGAGAAATGAAAAGATTAAGACGACTATTGTAACTAATATTGTGATAGTTTTGACTTTTAGAGGTTTAAAATGAGCCCAAACTCGAGGGTTTACTAGTAGCTACTGAAGAGTTCCACCATCTATCTCCTGGCTCCATCATCAGACCCTCTATACCAAATGTTTTATACGGGACTCATCAAAATATATCGAGTGATCCCAATCTCGGAAGTTTTATTCCCTAACTCTTTACCGTTGAGGAGTACTATGACATCCATCATCAGCTCAGCATCATTAAATGATGACTTTCAGACGCCAATACCTAACTTATTAAGAAAAAAGCTCAAACGGGCTATTTGTCTTACAATATTTGAGGGTATCCCTCGATTTCCCTAGGATCCCATCATCAGATCCTGAATTGGTGATAATGGAACCAAATGGGAAGCATACTCTTTCAAACAAAACAAGAATTTTTAAAATCGGTCCGTATTTGACGGAATAATCGCCCTAACACTATGTAGCTGCTATCAACCATTAAGGAGTTCCCTAAACTGTACTGCACCTGCATCACGGACCTTGCAGTGGCAGTCATTACCCATCTCGGTGTAAAGATCTTGTCAACACGAATAAAATAAGCCCAAACACGAGGTAGTTAAGATGTACCGTTGAGGAGTTCCCTCGATCCTCTGTCGTCTCCATCATCAGATCTGCCCTAAACCTCCATAGTATTATAGTCTCATCAGATATACACATAAATATCAAGTTTTTACCCCATGCTCGCCTACAATTTTCTAGAGATGCCCTCGATATCTCAGGGTTTCCACCATCAGGTCCTGACCTGATGACAATGGGACCAAATGACAAGCATACCCTTTCAAATAAAAAAAGAATTTTTGAAATCGGTCCAGGCGTCTTCGCGAAATCGAGTAACAAACATAAAAAAAAAAAAAAAAATACAGCCGAATTGAGAACCTCCTCCTTTTTTTTGAAGTCGGTTGAAAAGACACTGCCTACCCCACATAACTCAAATAAATGACGGCACGGTTGGCACAGTGGTTGAGAGATCGACTGCTGCGCTACGTGTCGCGGGTTCGATTCCCGCACGGAAAAAATATTTGTATGTTCTACAGATAGTTGTTTCAGGTCTGGGTGTTTGTGCATGTGAATGTGTGTTTGTAAACGCACCTACGATACAGGAATTATTCCTAGTGTGGGGCAAAGTTGTGTTAAAAAAACATAAGTAAGTAAATATTTATTATAAGATATTTGAGGTGGCAAATCACATATCACATATATAAAAATTTCTGCCTGTCCCTGTCTCAAAACGTCAAAACTCAGTGCACGCCGCCGAAAAAATAATTTAAAAATAATTCAAACATGCGCGTTTGAACGCGCTTGAACTCAGGTTCTGCTGGAAAGCTAGGGTAGCACTGCTGATTAAACACGTAGAAAATATATACATTGTTACGTATTAACCATCCATAGCCCAGTCAATTGCAACTTGTCACTTAAGTTATTACCAATTTTCTTCAGTTGACTTTCAGAAACTTTTCCCTGCCATTCACCATAATAATAATTAAAATTTTCCCTTATTGCATGAAGCCATTCATAAACAAAATACGTCAGAAATGTTTATGCATTATGTCTCAATGCATCATAATTATCAACCAGGCCCCCAGATGTAGGGTATTTGATGGTACTGAACAAAATAAACAATGTTTATACTTTTACCTTTTAATTTATAATGAAGACCACTCAAAAATGAATCTAAATCTCATTGGTCTAAAGTTATTTTTTGTACAACAAGTACGCTACACCATAAGGTGCAAGATTGAAGTTCAAGTACTCAAAAGTAAGCCTACATTGTATCTATCTAAGGTATTTATTTGTATGCCGGGTAAAATAAACACAAGTAGTGGTTTGTTGACTGTGCAAAGAATCATTGCGCTATTGCTCGTAGTGACGTGATGACGTGGGCTCCAATTGTTTTTTGAATTTCGAGTGTGTGTTTAAAAAATTCGAGTGTCACTTTTCGAATAATTTTGTATTGCGGATTTTTTCGTGTATTATTTTTTGTGTGAGTATTTTTTTTAATGTTTCTTTCTTATTTTTTTCTCTGATGCAAAATGGAGGGAAAATGTGTTGTTTTGTTTTATTATTTCATGAAGTTTTTAAGCAGTTCTAAATTTTTTCATATATTTAGAAACTTTTGAATTAATACTTTTGTTAAAAATCAGAAACTTACAGACTAATATATTAAATATAATGGACTATATTATAAACCCTTTGAAAAGCGAACATGTGCAAAAATATCAAATTTCACTTAGCTTTCGGACCAATTTGAGAAACTAAAACAATTGTATGTTCCTAACACAGCATAACTTTCATATCTTTAGGGCTATTTTATATTTGAATATTTTTCAATAATTATGTACACTAAATTACAATATGTTTTACATTTATATGCAGTTACATTACATTATAATTTTAATCATTTGTTACCAATGCAGAATATAATCTGTTAAATGAATATGAAAAACTGAGCTTTTCAAATAAAATAAACATAAAAAAATAATTGAAAAAAACAATTCATACACATTTATGTAAACCGTGTCGGCAAACTGTGGCAGAACAATTTTATTCTCAATTGCAGTCATTACAAGATTAAGATCAAATGTGCAGTCGTATGGAACTGGAGTCACCTGTGTAAAATATATAGGGATTTTTTATATATATAATATTTCCGCACTAAAAACTGCTGGATGTTTTTGATGAACACAACACATCACTATCACTTTCAAAAAAGGAACAAAATGCATCGACTAGCGAGCTTCTTCTAAAAATAGTCAGGGAGATAGGGTATTTTGAACCGAATCAAGAACTTACTATGCCTTGAGACAATGAGTACTTAATTTATAATAATGTGGAGTATATTGGCTGCATCAATGGTCTAGTGGACGCAAGCGCGTGCGACTGCTGAGCGTGAGGTAGTGTGTTATTGAGTTTTTCTGTATTGGCAATTCTCAGTAGCAGCACGGAGTCTAAAACTGTGCCCGGTAGATGGCAATAGGCTCGCCCCCTATTACATGGGACTCAATAATAGCATCGGCGAAATGTTGGTGTAGTCTAGTACACCTCTGCCTAACCCTTCGGGAAATACAGGCGTAATGCTATGTTATGTTATAATGATGTGGTATTTTATTTACCAATATGTTTATAAATCCAATTGTGTTGGGTCAAATTATTCATAATATTCTAACTAGCTATAAAGCTAAAAAAAAATTAAACAAGTTTATGACTATAAAACTGCTTAAATAAAAATCTAATGTCAATTACCTCGATTTTACTGTAGTTTTTATCCATTTCCCTGTATTCAATCATAATTTAAATTAGCATCCACATGTGAGTTCCGACGGCTAATTAATTTACTTACGTCACACGTTTCATTTTTTTTTCTGTTTTTTTTAACTTTTCCCCACACTACGTCGGCGTCGCTTGCATGACTAACAGTCCTATCTCATTTTTTAGCTGATTTGAGTTAGGACAACTATATTTTTCAATTCGTGACTCTTTATATTTGTCGTTTCTCTATGTTATTTGGATCTTAACCCTTTATAAGGCAGAGGGAACGAGGATACGTTAATTTATACTAAACGGACATTGTAACCTAATATAATTATGAACGTACTTAGATATTTTTCTTTCGTAAAAATTTGATGGCAATATAGTTGCCACTACCTGTAAAGGACTATGAAAAATAAAATATTCATAAGTTTAATTTAAACTTTTTATTTCTGTTCAATGGTGGTCAATTTTATGGTGGCAATATAATGGCCACTGCCTTAAAAAGGGTTAAAATATAACCATTTTGAAAGTCAACGTATCTCATATTAATTAAAAAAAAAAAAAAAAAAATCACAAATGTAAAGAGTCACAAATTGAAAAATGTAGTTTTCCTACTCAAATCAACTAAAAATGAGATAGGATTTTTATTCTTGCGAGCGACGACTAGGATTTCTCCTGTGTCGTGGGTACAATTTACAAACATACATGTCACATGCACACACAACCAGACTCGAAACAACTATCTGTAGATCATACAAATATTTGTTCCGTGCGGGAATAGAACCAGCGACACTTAGCCCAAAAACCTAATCACTTAGCCACTACGCCAACTGCGTCGTCTTTGTCATTCGTTTAAACGTGAAAATATTTTTTTTATTGTTCCGTTATTTTAGCATTATTTGCTTGTAGGATTTGGAACTATGGTGCGATTCTCAAGCCGAGAACTAACACATGGTCTATCGCAAATAAAATGAGATTCTGATTGTACACAAAGCTTAAACAGTACTTCTTGCCCAGCTAATTTTAGAGAATCAGCAGTAAGACAAGTTACGTAGTCACTTTTTATCATGTCTAAGAAGTAACTTTCTCATACTTAGTTTAGGTTGGTTCAGTGGTTGAGATTCGGATTGCTGGGATAAGTGTCAGGAGTTCGATTTTCACACAGATATTTGGTATGTCCTACAGATAGTTGCTCTGGGTCTAGGTTCACGTGAAAATTTGCGTCTGTAATATAAATGCACAGTGTGAGGCAATGTATTTGACAAGGAAAGAAAGACAGTGGCGTTGTTAATTCTTTTATTATAAAAGGGAGCTTTTTTGCCCTAGTTTTGATGCATTGCGTTCATTAGGAGAACACATTTTTTTTTTTCAACGTATACAGTTTAAACATTGCGTGACTTACAAAGTTCTCAGACCACCAACCAACTAAGGAAACCGTCTCCCACTGTTGGCTTTTGCAAGTAAGATATTAATAGAGAGATAATATCAACGACATCACATTGTTATTGCGAAGTTTATTAAATTAATTATTCCAACATAAATATATAATTAACTCTATAAAAGTGAAAACTATTTGGTTTCACTTTTAATTTATTAGTCTGTGCACCACTGTTCAACATGTTCGACTGTGTCATGATTTATACGTATTTTAACCACTGTGTTACTTTTCTATTGTTCTTGTTGTTTATATTGATTAAGTTATAGCCTCACGCCTGTATTCCTCGAAGGATTAGGCAGGGTTAGAGAGAATCCAGGTTTGATTTTTCATCAAATATAATATATACATATAGGTATCAAAACGAGATAATCTATACATATAATAAAATTATAACGGGTCGATGTTTGTACATTATAGATATTGGAGAAAAACTAATAAGTATTTATTAGAGTAGCACAAGCCAAAACAACAGTTTTTAGAATTTTTGTTTGTCTATCTGTCTGTCTGTATGTTTGTACACGCATCACGCAAAAACTACAGCATGGAATTGAATGCAGTTTTCACCGATGTATTACTAAAGGTCTAACTTAAAATATAGGCTCCATTTTACCGCAGGAAAATATCAGATTCTAAATTCCACGCGTACGAAGTCGCGGGTAAAAGCTAGTAATAAATAAATACCAATAATATATTAAAATAATTTCCCATATCGTTTTTGATGTTCATACGATTACCACAGACACACACGTTTCTGCTTTTTAATATTAGCACAGAGAAAAGACAGTATTAGTAATTTAATGTTCAATCTTCACTGTGTTCTACTAAAGGATGCGGATTTCAAATGACAGGGCCCGAGCTACCTTGTTAGCTTTGTCTGGTCCAAATATACTATTCTATTATAGAGTTAGTCGCGCAAGTAGCTGTGACAGGTTGCCAGCCGATAAATTGACAACTACAAGTGCGCCCATTAGTTGTTATATTCTCAGTAGATATTCGTGCTTAAGCCATTTACGGAAAGGAGTTTAGCGATATTTACTTACCTAGACACAACGATAAAGATCATTAAATATTCCATAATTCGTGGAAGATTTTCTTACATAGTTTTTTTAAATGTACTCGTAATTCATACTCAAACGAGAACTTACTTATTTGACGGCACGATTGGCGCATTGGCTAAGTGATTAGCTTTCTGCGCTAACTATCGCGAGATAGATTCCCGCACGGAATAAATATTTGTATGATCTACAGATAGTTGTTTTGGGTCTAGTTTTGTATGCATGTGACATGTATGCTTGTAAAAACGTACCCGCGACACAGGAGAAATAATAGTGTTTTTTTTTTTTTTTTTAAAACCTTCCCTACGTTTGACAACAAAAAACAAAAATGTTAAATAGTGCTCGATAATATATTTACCGACTATGAGTTTTTAAGATAAAATATTAAAAAAAAAAAATCTCTTGTATAATGTAGGATTATTCGAATCTTTAGTATACATATCAATTCAATCAATCTATCACGGTTTACCGACTAAGAAATGAATATAATCATAATCAATCTAAGCATTAAATGAGAAATGGGTATGTGATGTGAAACTACACCACAAGCCTGCAGAGTGATATGCAGATTTTGTTTGAGAATTAATTATTGGAAAACCTATCATTATATGGTGTGAATAGCTTTTACTTGTCGCTAATAATGGTCTTACGCTGACGGCTAGCTCCCGGCCTATGTAAAGTTTTAATATCAAAATTGAACGAAGGTGTTACGCGGTGTTACTTTATTCTTATTCTTTGGTTCCACTTGACATGAGATAATTTTGTATATGGAATAGAATAGATTTTTTTATTTCAAAGAATAATATCACAGGTACTTTTGAAACCAAATCCAACCAATTCGAAAGACAAATTCTATATAAGAAAACCGGCCAGAATCTCCATGAATATTTTAGAACAAACCGATATTAGCCCGTATTGTCCGATATCGTAATGTCCATACAAATCTTCCCTGCAAGTGAGTGACGTCTTCATGAAGTCCTAACTTAATAATATCGTCATCATATGCCAAGCTTAACAAACAGATAAAATTTCTTTGAAAAACAACATCGGATTAAGGGCTGATTTTTGAATAGCCGGATGAACCTCAGATAAGTTATTCCTCTGATAAGTCCATACAAAAACGATTCTAATTTCAAATTAACAACTAGATTACGTTTAGCCGTGCACTGAAAAATCGGGCCTAAAGTTATCGTAGTCTTCTTTATTGTATATTCCGAATTATATCATAATGTTAACACTTCGTCTGCAGTCAGTCACGACACGGTAGCAGACGCCACTAGTGTATTCGATTCGATCACGATTCTGCATAAATAAATGGGTTGACGCCTTTCGTTCCCTATTTTAGAGTGAAAATTGCCTCTTGAAGTCCGTTGTACTTGTGACTGGTTGTGATTCTTGTAGTTGATTCACGCGGACGATTGAAGATTAGGTTTAAACTAAATGATAGATTAGGTTAGGTTTCATCAAGAAGTGATTGTTTCATGACTGGAATTGGAATTTTTATACGTATCAAAAGAAAGTGACTGGTAAAATAAGGTAGTTTGTTTTTTTTTTTTTTTTGGGTCGTGACTTTTATTGCTCATACGCATGATTGATGAGTTCATGGATCTCAAATTACTTGGTAGGTACCTGCAAACTGCAGCCCTTCGCAATATAAAAATGATATTAGCCTTTTCAAGTTTTAAATTCTTCTGTATAACGGGTGATGTAAAAATACGACTTATTATTATTTATTTATTAACAGGTCTTGACTAAATATCTTCTGTTAATCCTCCCACTTGTGCATAGCCTCCTGACGCTCAAGCTAAATTTAGACAGTTTTAATAATTGCCCAGTGTGCTCGCATGAGTGCTTGAGTGGAAGCAAAGATCAAAAGCAAAAATGACGTCGATCTAACGACCTATCAGGTAACGCCAGAAAAAAGTGTTCTCATGTGAGGACACTGGGTTACTACAGCTTTTATTCGCTATTTACACTCGGGCTTTAATCACTTTTCATATTATGTTCTTGACTGAGAACAAGGGGCCTCAGGAGGATAGTACCTATCTAGTTGTGACTTAAATTACTTAAATAATCTGACAGCCACAGAGACACAAACAGTGTATAAATTTTTCGAAAATTTCCATTTTATTACTGCCGCATTGGTCTAGTGGTAGCAAGCGCGACTACTGTGCGTGAGGTCCTGGGTTCGATTCTCGGGTCAGCCAGGGTGTTATTGGCTTTGAATGGAAATTCTCAGTAGAAACGGAGTCTGGAACTACGTCCGGTAGATGGCAATAGGCTCGCCCCTGTCATGGGACTCAATGTACAATAGTACATCTCTGCTTAACCCTTTGGGGAATACAGGCGTGATGCTATGTTATTATGTTCATAATCTTTCGCGTATATATTTTCATAAACTAAAAATCCCAATTTCCCTGGGAAGGAAACTGACAATCCTGAACATCATATCACTGTACAAACAATAACTGGACCGATTTGATAGCCTCTACTAAAACACTGGAGTATTGTCCTTAGAAAGTGGGCCACAAGCAGGCCGGTGCAGTTCGCTTAGCGCATAAATTATGTTTTATAGCGCTATGCTGACTTGATGACCTGGAGCCTGGGGCCTTTGATTATTTATCTGTAGGTACTTTAGGTACACCTCGCAAAGTTAGAGAAGAGGAGAATAAATAGTGATTTTAATTATAAAATTTCAGTTAACAAGTTTACGTATTTACTGATTATGTGTATGACGTATTTGACGTATGATGTATACGTATTTAGGGGTATATGTGTATTTTGGATTTTGGAAGAGGTCAGTCACTATTTTGTCTATAATTTGTTTTAAAACTAAGCCTGATTATAATATTGCGATTAGACTGTACCTATTTGGGTGGGCAGAAATCTCGTAGTTTCACCTGTCAAATAGACTACGCACATCGCTGTCCAGTAGCCAAAAACTTTGGTTTGATTAATCCCTAGGGGAATTCAGATTATTTTACTGTTGTGTATTATTTTATTGTTATAATAGGTGTGATGATAGCCTAGCGGTTGAACGCTTGCCTTCCATGCAGGAGGGCTGCGTTCAAACCCGGCCCGCACCTCTGACTTTTCGGAATCATGTGCGGATCAGAATTTGATTATCTCTTGCATTTACGGTGAAGGAAAACATCGTGAGGAAACCTGCACACCTGAGAGGGCTCCATAAAGTTCTCGACGGTGTGTGTAATCCGCCAACCCGCACCGGGCCAGCGTGGTGGACTAAGGCCTACCCCTTCTCATTCTGAGAAGAGACCCTTGCCCAGCAGTGGGACAGTAATGGGTTGAATTTATTATTATTATAGGTAGACATGTTAGAAATATATTTAAGAGATAATGTTATTTATTTTTTAATACAAAACAAGTTCTATCAGCAAAACCCGTAGGTCGAACCCAGGACTCCACGCTCAGCAGCCGAGATTTTAGCAGCTTTGAATTGTACCCCTGTAAATGACAATAGATTCGTCCCCCGTTTAACGACACCGGCGAAATGTGGATGGTTAAATGTAAATGTAGAATAGTACGCTTCTACCCAACCTTTTGGGTATTACAGGCGTGATACTATCTTTTTTTGGGACTGTTATATTCCTTCAGATCGGGAACATATTGAAATAGGAGTAAAGTCAAGTGCAATCGTATGTGTATCATACATTATTAAAATGTATGCATTGCAAAATACCGATGCGTGAAGATAATTAACTGTCACGTATTTTACTTTTTAATTAGGATAAACATCATAGTTACAAATCATTTGTTACATAATTGGTTTGTTATACCAATCCGCTCTTGGAAAATCAAAAAAACGTGTATCAGTTTTGAACAAACACGCAAGTTTTAAGGCCCGCTATACACTATACTACATTCTGTGACCGCTAAAATGTAAATTGTAAATCCAGTAACGTGTGTGGAAAGTAAAATGTATAGAATTCACTGAGTGCCTCATTGGTTTAGTTGTTGCAAGCGTGACTACTGAGGTTGAGGTCCTGGGTTCGATTCCCGGGTCGGTCAAATTGTTATTGGGTTTTTCTGTATGGAAATTCTAAGTAAACTGTGCCCGGTAAATGGCAGTAGGCTCGTCCTCTATTACATGGGACTCAATAACACCATCGGCGAAATGTGGATGTACTTACAATAGTACACCTCTGCCTAATCCTTCGGGGAATACAGACGTGATGCTATATTTTATTCACTGCAGATTTATTGCATTTGAGGTACAAAAAACTGATGACCGATGAGTTAGACCGTAGAAAAATATCGATATGAAGTCGGTTTTGTAGACAAATAAGCATTATAACCTAATATGTAACAGGAACCGTGTTAGTATTAAGGTAACTGCAAGATTCGAATCACAAATATTATAGATTTTCAATATACATTCTTTGTACAGTCAAACACAATATATTCTGCACAGGTATTACTTACATATATTCTGGTTTCTGGTATCTGGAAGAAATTGCTTTTAGCGATAAGATCACCATTTTTACCCTACGTGTAAAATGTATTTTCGCTTAGTACTTTTTCCTTTGGTGTACAATAAATAATACTCTATCTATCTATTCTACGGTAAAACTCAGACACAGAGTGAACTGGCTGTTAATGTTATTCAAACATTACCCCACACTAGGTCTTCTCCTGTATCGGGGGTAAAGTTTACAAACATATATCTAACATTACGTTACATACATTGCTGTTATATATTGCCGTAGATACCCAAACCCGAACCAAAACCAACTATATGTAGATCTTGCAGACCTACAGATATATATTTGTGCTGTGCGAATCGAACCCACCTAACACAGCGCAGAAAGCGGCGACTGCGTCAATTATACTGTTAAAATATTGATTAATGAGTACACAATCAGTATCTTAATTAGCTCATCAGTGAAAGCAAACACTAAGAATAGCAATAAAATCCAATTATTAACTATAGCGTATAGAAAAAAGTAACGATAATCCTCAACTAACACTTTGGTCTGAACAAAAAGCTGTTAAAGAAGAATTTCTCACAGTAACAATATGCGATCATTATGTTCAACAATCGATAACGTTACTTGGGAATATGGTATCTTCCCATAAAGTTGGCATACTTTGTATGCGGGATAAATGTGCAGTTAAGTAAAGCAAAAATATGTCTAGTGATCTGACTGCTTCATTGTTCTAGTGGGTCGATTCCCGGATCGGACAAAGTGTTATTGGGTTTTTCTGTATGATAATTCTCAGTAGCAGCACGGAGTCTGGAACTGTGCCCGGTAGATGGCAATAGGCTCGCCCCCTATTACATGGGATTCAATAACAGGATCGGCGAAATGTGGGTGTATAATAGCAAACCTCTGCCTAACTCTTCGGGGAATACAAGCGGGTGCTATGAAAGTCTAGTGATCATATTCTCTAGTCATATTTTCATAGCTTAACGGGAGATGTGAACAAAAATAAATATACTAACTGAATGTAAACCGTATGTGACTACAATACGACAAAAATGGATAACGAACCTAAAAGCAAAAAAGAATGAAAATATAAGGAACAAATATTTATATGATCTACAGATAGTTGTTTCGGGTATGGTTGTGTGTGCACGAGATGTATGTTTGTAAACTGTACCCACGATACGGGAGAAATCCTAGTGTGGGGTAACGTTTAAAAAAAGCGAAAAAAACGTTTTCAAAGTCATCTTCACGTAAAGATAAATTTGTGAACACGCTACTAAAAATAATGTAACTCCTCCTTTCTGATTAAAGAAATAATTACATTGACATCTAATACACCATAACAGTCGTTTACAGCGATCGCTTACCATAAAACGATCTTCCTCGTTAAGCTAACGAGACTACACAAGACATTCAACATCTAGCCTTGTAATTATGACGCACAATTTAACACAGAGCTCTATTCATAAAGTATGGCGATTATGAATGAAATAGAACTTGTAAATTTGGATATAGTTTGGGAATAAAATCTATAAAGCAATCATGACCCGATTTAACGCAATTAGGTACCCCAAATATGAATTTTCATAAGGATGTTGCGACATCACCGTACTTGGTAGGTAGATTGGTGATCATAGTGATGTTATGACTGTAAGCACAAGTAAGACAAATCGAAGTTCGTTATTGAGAATTTCCTATAATACTTTCTCTTCGAATCTATCCTAGAAGCTCTTATTTGGCGGCCGCACTTACAGTCCCTACTAATGATTAGGGTATGTTATAAAGGGCGCTCATTTTCATCACTTAGCAAGCTCCAGCTCAAAAGTTGCCGTTGCTCTACTTAATCCACAAACTCGCAACATCACGGGTGAAGGTCGCACGCGAATTCGCGAATCAGCTAATCATTCCACCTCTAGTCACGAACTGCATGGTACTTTTGGAATATCGTTGAACTAAAACTCGTGACTAAAGACAGAGGTATACTGTGAACATGATTACATTTGACCTGAATTTCTACTCACTCGTGCGTTTACAAAAATAAGGATATATGAAAGAAATAAGTTAAACATTAATGATGGGTTAAACGAGTTTCTGAATCAAATTCCTTCAACCGTGTAAATGATTAGGTATTTCCCTCTAATGACTCTTTAGGCTCAATTTGCTCTGAATCATTAGTAAATATGAGATTAGTTCAAGAAGCTTGAACTGATGTTTCGTTCAAGTCAAGAAGTCATCATCATTATTTACAATCTTTTGCCTCCCATATTTCGTGTCACACTTCTCTAGTCTGTGCTAATCGAACGCAGGTTTATTTTGCATAATTCGTCTTTCCAATTGGTTTGCTAACATTTCTTTTGATAGAAGTAATGCCATCCATTGGCAACTTAGTTAAGGAAAAAAAAAGAAAATAGGCAATAAGTAAGCAACCTGAACTTTATAGAATGATGTTAATAAACAATCAGAAACTGTTGGTAAATGTAATATAAGTAAAATAATGAACGCACACATTCAAATGAGCCGTTCTATTATTAAAAATTGAAGTCCAGACATAATATTTTAGATTTTCGGCGTTCCGCACTAATTCTCAGGACACGACAATTCTTCACTCATGAGGGACGAATTAAAGTCATTAAACGATTTACTCTAAAACCACTTTTGCTGTAAACAAACATTGCCATTAAAATATTTACCTTATCTATAAGACGTATAGTTTCATTTTGTAAAGCAATATCACGTGCCACAGGAACGTTAGATTTCAAAAAAAAAAAATGTTTCATTATGTTCTAAGTAATTATGGTTCCCACATTCGTCTTATAGAAAATCATAACGGAAAGTGCAGATTTAAAAATATAAACAGGCGTATTGTTTGTATCTCTGTGTTCATTTGTGAATGGGAAATAAATAGCGCATGGCTGCTTGCAGACTTGCAAATTTATACATCTGTTTTTAGCAGCATTTTAATTACTTTCTACAGCAAAAACGCTTGCTGTAGGCGCATTAAAAGAAAATGCGCAGAGTCGATATTTTGAATCAATCGAATTTGAAATAGCATTTTTGTTCGCATACTGTAATTAAAGTGCACACTTTGGCACGTCATTAAAGTAAGTGTAGTAATATAATTAAATTATAAAATAAAATAAAAATAAAAAAAGGTTAGCCTTGCTGCAATCGGTAATTATTACAAAAAAAAAAAACTGAAATAACTACATCTTTTGGTTTAAAAAAATAAACATAATTCTAGAGCCAGTTGTAAAAGCTACTAAAGAAAATGTTTCTCCGTTGCTCATTAGCTTAACAATTTGCCAGCAATAAATACTGTTAGCTTACCATTATTTAAAGCCTATTACTTGCAATTCATAGCGTAAGCTATTTAGCAATGGTACGTGCTATTTGCTAATATGGCTTTTCCTCTGGAGAAATCTCATATTTACTGGTTTTATTGCAATTGCACTAAGTAATACTAGCACTCGCATTATTTTTATAAGATCTATTAAAATGAGTACTGAGTATGGTCAGCAACACGGATATAACAGACAAGATTATAGAGCCATGATGCAGTTTTTATATATATAATGTCTCTCTCTGAATTTATTAGACAGTATTATTTTTTGAACATTTATACATATTTAAAACTAAACTATTAATCGACTTGTATTGTTGACTATACAATATGTACGTATGTGATTTTCCTTCTCTATTTTAAAAACGTTGCCTTGTATTACACTAGTAATAATTCCTGTATTGTGGGTGCGTTTACAAACACAAATATTCACATGGACATACACCCAGACTCGAAACAACTATGTGTAGTTCATATAAATATTAGTTCTGTGCGGGAATCCAACCTGCGACATGTAGCACAGCAGCTGAACGCTCCACAACTGGAGTCAGTATTGAAATACCTGAGTCTAAAAAATGACCCTCTTCAAGCTAAACTTGATATAAAATAAACTTAATTTAGTAAGTCTGCAAGAGTTTATAATTGAAGTATAATATAAACCACCTTTCATATCACGCAAAGGTCGTAAAACGAAGAGAATAGAGGCAGGTTCAACTTTGACCCACAATATTAAACTGTATGTCAAATGTTACCGTCACTGGGTTTCTTTGCCGTGAAACTTTGTATATTATGTGTTACTGTTGGATTAGTTTGTTTAGGTAAGGAATTTGCTCTCGGTCTGTTGTCTTTAAGTAGTACATCGGCTTCTCTCCTTGTTCGTATCTAAGTAGTGACTGGTTCATATTCTTGAAGTAATTATTAGAACCAATTTACGCAATATAAAATTTATAAATGTAATTGTCTCTTTGTATCTAAATCCCATAACATATACCTGTTGTTTGGAAGATATATTTGTGGTATATTGATACCATATATTTATTTGTGTAGTAAACTGGACTACTTTTATATTTTAAAACCAATTTGTCATGAACAATCATAATTAGATTTTTTAGTGTAAATCATATATTCTATTAAAGTCTACAAGTTTTGAGAATATTAGCGATAAAGTCGTAAAGTTCAAAATCTAGCCCTTTGACCTGGAATGAT
The DNA here is from genome assembly GCA_947562105.1 of Shargacucullia verbasci. Classification (NCBI taxonomy): domain Eukaryota; kingdom Metazoa; phylum Arthropoda; class Insecta; order Lepidoptera; family Noctuidae; genus Shargacucullia; species Shargacucullia verbasci. Next base: position 12,354,520 of record OX387294.1, on the reverse strand, counting down.
AGATTTACTCATATTTGGAAGTATAGTTGCAGTAGAAAAGAAATATAAAAACGTGCAGTTCACAATGCCAGTAAACTGTTAAATAACTCAAAATTCTAGATTTCAATGTTTACCCGCAATTTAAAAAAATAACGTAACGAACGTAATAAAGAAAGTGAAACCTGTCTAGATGTAACATGCATCAACTAATAACAAACACTTTTATTGCAGACGCCGGTGACGAAGAGTAAAAACTAAAAGAAACTAGAAACTTTACGATGGCGAATAAACCGTATCAAGATTGGAACGAACTGGTATGAAGGGATGTGAAACAAGATTAAATCTACGAGAAACCGCTGGATTAAGAGCGGTTGAGGAAATTGTGGTAGGAAATATTAATATAATATATATTAGCGAACAATTGTGAAGAAAAATAATAAAAAGCATTATATTACTTGAAAAAGTGATTGTTGATCTCGCAAAAGTGATGAGGCGAAAATCTATTTTTTTGGAATACTGCAGTCAAGTGTTATAACTGAAAGGTAGTGGGAACATAATCTATTATTTATTAAAGAATAATACCTGTTTGGAGCCAGTAAAGCAGAGTTAAGAGAAATATAGCAATTGTAGCAAAGACTTGCACCAATTCGCAACAATGTAAGCTTAAATTGATCGAATCGATCTAAGAAAGGAAAATCGTTCACCATGATTGTCATCACTTATTGTTCGCAGCGCACTTGCACATGAAGAAAATATAGCCTTCAGATTTATTAGAGAAAGCAAATATATTATTACCTATAGAAACTCTATCGAAGACGTCAAAGACCGACTGTTCTCAAGATTATTAAGTCATCAAAGTCAAGTGTCAGCTTGTTAAGTAATTGAGGATCATCACGATCATTCCAATAATATAATAATCAAGACGGTAAAATTGATAGCTACAGTAGAACCTATCATTTACTCCACCATATTACGCTTTGCGGTTGAAAAACACTGATCGTTTTTTGTTCCGACGAAGATTTTCAAGATGCAGACGAGACAATTTGATTAGCAACGGTAAATATAATCTTGCACGGTATAACCTTTGCAAAGGTTGTAAGAAATAACGATGATATTATGAATCGTTATACAGAAATACTTTTACTGGTACTGTGAAAGAGAAACAGTGTTATGGCAAAGAGGAAAGTGATACGAATTATCGAAGAAGTGAAGTGAACGAGTGGAGGTAAGCGGTTCTGGACAGATGTGTTTGGCAGGTGAGTTTATCTTGTGTATTTACTAGTCAAGTCCACCAGTGGGCCAAAATAGAACAGTTTAGAAAAAGAGGATAAAGAAGATGCTTTTATCGAGGAGTGTCTAACAGTAAATATCCTTGCCTTGCATCCTTATGACAATATTAATCTCAGTTGAAGCCTTTTTAAATGAAAAACGAAACAGTACGTTTACCTTTATTCTGATAGAAATTTAAAATACAAATAATATGGATTTTAAAATATCGATGAATCCAAAAAAAAAATCACGCTTGTATTTTTGATTTAATCGTATTATAAACTACTGCAGTACTCAAGCCATTTAGATACAATAACTGTTATTGTCATTTTAATGAGATATACACACAGCTTCTTGGCTATTTTCTCACAATTATTTCTTCCATCAAATTCGTACAGTATGAAGTATGGCAGTCGCCACGTTTGGACCTAAACTTCAGATTTGACATGTATTGTTATCTGATAGAAAACATATATATACGATAAAAAAATAAATGGATATCGAGGTAATATCTATTAGAATGATTAAATTTTTAGACCAGTCAAACCTGTGACGACGATCCGTGAAAAATCAAAAGTTAAATAATAAACATGTTTCTGATTTCATACATGAAATCGATTTAAAACAAGTTTATCTTAGGTAAGAAAGATTCACGCAATAAGTTTACATGCTATTTTAATACGACACAAATAGATGATTCCTCAAATGGTGGTGACGACGGTGTAGACGCAAAAGTAGTAAAGACCAAATTCATTTATATTATTTACCTCCCTAGGCTGGATTATAGAAAACTTAAGCTGGTACTAGCTGTCTGCGGTTTTGAAGATGAATAAATTAGTAGAGTGAGATCTCTATTATGCAGAAACAAATTGCATTATAACTTTTCTTTGGCTTTATAATAATTGGTCGTTTCTAGTGGTGGGAGTAGGTAGTAACAGTGCCTTATAAACTATTTATGCTGTAGTCTGGGGTTTTCTCATACAATATTTATTTAGTAATCAAAGGAATTCATCAACGACTGCCTCATTAGTCTAGTGGTTGCAAGTGCGACTGCTGAGCGTGAGGTCCTGGCTTAAATTTCCGGGACGGGCAAAGTGTTATTGGGTTTTTCTGAATGGAAATTCTCAGTAGCAGCACGGAGTCTGGATCTGTGCCCGTTAGATGACAATAGGCTCGCCCTCTATTGCAATGGACTCAATAACGGCATCGGCGAAATTTGGGTGTATAATAGTACACCTCTGCCTAACTCTTTGGGGAATACAGGCGTGATGCTATGTTATTTATGTTATGAATTCATCAATGTTATTCATTGTATTTTGTTATTTATGAGTTTTCGTACACCGACCATTACCCTCTATATTTTCTTCCATGATTCTTTCCATGCACTGGTTGCCTGGAAGTAATTGCTTTTAGCGATAAGAACGCCATTTGTACCCTATGTGTAAAATGTATTTTCGCTTTGTAGTTTTTCCTTTGGTGTACAATAAAGAATACTCTATCTATCTTTAGAATATCTATTTATCTATCTTTTGGTTGGCACAGCAAATAAATTAACTAATCTTGAAATCATGGCTGAAACTCAAGTCATAATAGCAAAAACAATCATTTTTTACATTGCCTGCTTGACGTCACTGGCTCTAACGAAAACCAGAATCATTAATGAAACAAGTAAATAGGTAAAAAACGCCTATTAACAAAAGCACATTCAACTCGCATTAAGACATTGCTTTCGGGGGTTGCGATTTGTTCAGAAATTATCTATAGGTACCTATATTGTGTCCTAAAAGACTTAACCAACCCTAAAAACAACAGTAACATAAGACAAATATCTGGTTATACTCGTTTCTGCAACCATAAGAGCAACAACATGTTCTTTCATATCATAATGATCTTCGAAGGACACCGCTGGAGCTGTCACGTCTCTTATATAAGACGTACGCGGCAAAAATAATGAAGGTATGAACTATGTTATAATTCTAAATACAGTACTAATAATAATAAAAATAAAATATATTTTTATTCACTATAGATCAGTTAAAGGCACCTCCGAATAGTCAGACTCTAGTTGCCACGTTCCAAAGTGTTGTTTTCCTATGGAGAAGAACGGGCATGAAACTCCATGGCAACTGTTTTAAATTCTGATTGTTTAACATTTCGTACTTATGAATACGTTTTTCCCTCAACGTTATATGAGGAAAATGTAGTCAAAGTCAAAGTCAAAGTCAAAGTTTTTTATTTCAAGTAGGCCTTTTCAGGCACTTTTAAAAAGTCGAAACTCTAGGCGCACGGTTCCAAAGGGGGTAGGTCCTATGGAGAAGAGACCGAAGACTAGGTTTAAACTAAACAAACTTATACTCTGAACCACCTACATTTAAATCTGTTTTCAACAGACCGAGATTTTTGCTCAATTTCTCTAATCTCACTAAAGAGTCGATAGATCGGTAGTTGTTTTCAAGAAAAAGAAACAAAAGCATGGCTATTATCTCTTAGTAGTAACACCTTCGAAGTCCGTGACAAAAAGGGCTACACTTTTTACTCAATTTACTTTATTGTTTAATGTTCACAAAAACACTTTGATTGACAGCCTTAGAAAGCGATCGATGTAATTCAATGTGTAAGTAAACTATTAACTTGAGATATATGGAAGGTGATTATAGCCCAAAGCTGCAAAATTGTTACTGATATTTTATAATGGAGGGATAATATTTATTATAATTTATTCATATATCGATGCCAATAAATATCTATACTAATATTATAAAGAGGTAAAATTTGTTTTTGTTTATATGTAAGGGGTAATCTCCAGAACTAATGATCAGAATCTGAAAATTCTTTCCCCGATAGATAGCTACAGTATACCGAGTGCTATACGCTATAAATTATATATATTTAGATCACGCGGATGAAGTCGCGATCTGAGACGGAAGCTAGTTTATAATATATTATGTAGATATACATTTTTCTCGTTTTAAGAGTATATTAAAAGTTATATACTCTAGAGTCTTTCGTACATACAATAAAAATAGTTTATAAATTAAATATTTCGGAATTATACGTGTAATGCAAAATTTACATGCTCATGGACTCAGATAAGATATTAATCTCAAGACTTGTCACAAAAAGCAACACATTATACGATATCATCGCGACATTATAAAGTAAAGTGCACAAAAAATGTGACGCTCGCATATTTTCAACGAAAGCTTCGAAAACATTACGTGTCTGGACTATAAAGTTTGTGAAGGATGGAGTAAAATATTCTGTGTGGATACTCTTTTTATACTTATTGGCATTCTTGTCTTCATTTTACTGTCACTTTTGCCTTACAGGGTCAATAAAAGTCATCATTGTCTATTTTAGTTTTTATAGTATGTGCTGTCGGTTACACTGATACGGAATCAATGCTTTTTCTTTCTTTCTTTCTTTCTTTCTATAAATGGTACTACGAACAACCTTTGTCTTATCATAACTTATTCTATCCTTTAATTAACTTTGTCTTGGTGGCGTATGGTAATGGATTGGATATTTTGAAGGATTAAATTTGTTTGATCAAACACAGTGTGTATTTGGTCCTTCGTTAATCAAAGCTATGATATTAACATCAATCATTCAAGGTATTCCCTTTATTTTCGAAGTTGAACTCATAACGTGTTTTGTTAACCTTTATGAACAAATGCACTTACATGAGTAAAGGAAACTAAGAGAAATCAAACACAGAGGATATTATTTTCCGCTACTCTTAGAAATTCTTATCCTACATGCACATCCACTCTAAGCCATAAATATAATGGCATACGTTGGATCAAATGATCACGAATTAAAAGGGCATAATTAACTTAAAAGTTCACTATATAAATAAATTATAGATAGGTATCATTTTTGCGATAGATAAAGTGAATATCCTCTAACCTGGCAGAAAAAAATATAATATTTAGAAATGATTTCCATAAATCTTTAATAAGGAGTGATTAAATGTTGCTTCGTTGAAATGGTTACTTGTTAAGCTAAAATTTATGTTTTAGTCCTATAGCGTGAAGTCATAACCCAACACAAGGACACGATTCAACCTTCTCATGGTTAAAGTTAGCTCTGAGAAATCATTTTCTAACTCACGTTTCGCAAGCAGGTTATCGATTTCATCAGTTTCAACAGTGATGCTCAACTTGAGGATATCCAAGATATTATATACGACCTCAAGAAATATTTACAAAGAAAACATACAACACGTTTCAGTTCAGAGAACGCCACTTAAACTAAGAATCCTTACATTAGACCTTTATCAATTTAAGCTCCTCTACCTCGTCATTACAGGCATACATTTGTCTGCCAGTTTGAGTACTGTATGTTTCCTAAAGGAGCCTAAATTCATACAGAGAGAGACAACCTTATTTTCATCTACCGGGGGCACAACTCTATCTCTAATATCCATACAGAAAAACTCAATAATACAAGAACCCAGTACCTTATATTCAGCAGTTGCATTTGCAATCATGGGGCAGTTTAAATCAAAATCATTTGATAAATTAATGATACTATATTACAAAAGTCTTTCATCAAATTCAACAGAAACATCAACAACATCTAAACTGCAATGTTGATAATTTAAAACAAGAAGTTTGAGTATTCCTGGTCCCAGTACCTTTGTAAATAGTTTGAAGTTAGTACACAGTGATGTTATCTCTCACGATTTCGCGGACACGGTACGTCCAATAACTGTCGCTTTAATTGAGAGATTATCTTGTCGTGATGTGCATGGGGTTTTGAAGAGTTCTTTGTTGAATGGATGGAAGACAAGGATTTTGCTAGAAAAGCCTGGTTAAAATTACCAACAAACTTTTATGTAGGTACTGCCTTGGTCTAGTGATCGCAAGCGCGACTGCTGAGCGTGAGGTCCTGGGTTCGCTTCCTGGATCGGGCAAAGTGTTATTGAGTCTTTCTGTATGGATATTCTCAGTAGCAGCACGGAGTCTGTAAATGTTATCGGTAGATGGCAACAGGCTCGCCTCCTATTACATGGGACTCAATAACGACATCGGCGAAATATGGGTGTACAATTATACACCTCTGCCTAACTCTTCGGGGAATAAAGGCGTGATGCTATGTTATGTTATCCTTATCTGTTCCAAGCCTATAGATAGAGTGATGATTTATGAGCATTTTTTTTTTCATCACTACGTAACGCTTCGTGAAGCCAGTGTTAAGTTTGATAGAACTTGTACTATGATTACACGTTTGCCCATAAAAGAAATGTAATGTTTTCTGTAGAGTCATTCATTGTCTACTTGTGATTTTATTTATTTACTAACTTCCGCCCGCGGCTTCGCCCGCGTGGTTTACGAACCCGTACATTTTTCCGGGATAAAAAGTAGCCTATGTGCTATTCCAGACTATAAACTATCTCTGTGCTAAATTTCATTCAGATCCGTTCAGCCGTTCTGGCGTGATTGAGTTACAAATATCCATCCATCCATATATCCATCCTCACAAACTTTCACATTTATAATATTAGTAGGATAGGATAGGATTTATTCAAATTTACATATACAACATCACAGTACACACGATGCAATACAATACGATGAACAGTTCAAAATAAATAATAATTTTACAAATATATAACACAAAATTATACTTTATCTCTTATCCATCTCCATCCACAGCCCGACTTCGCCCACTGCTGGGCATAGGCGTCTCTTTGAAAGTGCCAGTTTCTGAGCTCCTGCGCCAGTCTCATCCATGTCCGACCCCCGATGGCAACAATATCGTCCGCCCATCTCGCCGCGCGACGACCGACATTCCTTCTCCCAGTTCTTGACCGCCATTCATTACCATAGCCATCTCCTTACAGAATCTCAAACATTCACGACACATCCATCCATCACACAGAACCCATATTTGACGGGTGGTCAAATATGGATTCTGTGTTTAATATGTTGATATTCATATACCTATTACTTAGTTCTTTAAATCTACTTTTGAACTCTTTTCTATATTTCTTTCAATTCTCTATGGGATCCGCTTCTAATGATTCTTGACCTTAGCCATCGACCTCACGGCTCTTACTGGAAAGTTCATATTTTTCCTCAATATATGAAGTATGTACGCACACACATCGCGTGTGATTACCTTCGTTGCATAATATCTATCTAAGCAAAGATATTTTAAATCGATTTGTTGTGGTAGCTGTAATTTTGTTCAATCAAACTCGATATACGTAACCTAACCTATCAAAATATTGGCGTGATAATTGCTTTTTTTTTTCTCACTCGGATATTGGCAATAGGGTTAACATTCCAAAAGTAAACAGTTTTTTTTTTTAATACATATTTTTTGGAGCTTCTTGCACAATTTAACAGTTAATTATCATTTTTTAAATTACCATAAGCCTCTCCACAATTTAAGTTTATACTTATTAAAATAATTAAGGAGCTCATTTTTTATTAAATCAATAGAAGTGGAAGAAAAAACAATATTTTGTATATCTACTTTTTTCAAAACGAGCGATTTAAGTAAAATACTGTTTTTAACAGTATGGTTAGGAACCCTAAATAGGGATATGTAGATGATATTATGATTGTACGTTCTCCAGGGAGCAGAATACTTTAGTATCAACATAGCACCACGCTTGTATTCCCCGAAGGACTAGGCAGAGGTGTACATTATACATACACTTACGTCTCGCCGATGTTGATATCGAGACCCATGTAATAGGGGGTGAGCCTATTGCCATCTACCGGGCACAGTACCAGACTCCGTGCTGCTTCTAAGAATTATACAGAAAAATCCAATAACACTTTGCCCGACCCGGGAATCGAACCTAAGACCTCACGCTCAGCAGTCGCGCTTGTGACCACTAGACCAATGAAACACTCTTGTAAGCATTTAGGATGCTTAGGGACACTAAACACATTTTTGCAAAGGTATTAAACATTATGTTACTAAAATATTATAAGCGAAGCGTTTTTCCGAACTTCTATATTCGCTTTGAAAACATGCTAAGCCATTCTCAGCGCATTCGTCTTCGTAAATGTGGGTAATAGCGCCATCTGTTACCATACTTACATACTAGCAAGTATAGAAGGGCCAGTATAAGTAGTAAAATACATTTATAGATGGCGCCACATGCAAAATAAACTTACGACGCTTAACGCTAGATGTCACCAAATCATAATTACACCTTTATCATTTTACGAACATCGGGAATTGTATGTAGATTATATATTGGTTTTAGTTTGTTACTTTATTCAATAGATACATAGACGTCACGCCTGAAATCTTCAACGGGTTAGACAGAGGTGTATTACGGCACACATACCGTTCGCTGTTGCAGATAGTAGGTAATAACATCAAATTAATAGCCGTTTATTGCATTATTTCAACCCGCGGTCCAAAACAGGACTGAGTACTTTAATTTTTTTGACATTCTTTGATAAATTGAAGAATAATTTATAGTCTTTTTGGCGTAGTAATCGGAATAAAATCTCTTGAGCATAAGAAATTTACGGTTTGGGAATCGAATCCAAAGCGTACCTAACCCTCAGAAAAAATAACTATGATTTAACACTTTTCTTGATCTGGGAATCTCACTCAGAACCTCACGCGTCCCCGCCGCGCTCATGGCCAGTAGTTCAATTCGGGTGTTATTTAAGTAATACCTACGTAGTAAATGAACCTTTATAATTAAAGTTAAAAGCCGTTATAGTTATAACAACCTACTTCTCGATACCTAAGTCACAAAGTACTAATTGCTAATGAGTCTAAGTAGGTCGCATGCTAAATATCCCGTGTTTAACTGCTTTCTAAGATCTCCAATCTGTTTTGTAGGTATCTGAACACATAGCATCACGCCTGTATTCCCCGCAGGGCTAGGCAGAGGTGTACCATTGTACACCCAGATTTCGCCGATGCCGTTATTGAGTCCCATGTGATAGGGGGCGAGCCTATTGCCATCTACTCGGCACAATTCCAGACTCCGTGCTGCTACTGAGAATTTCCATACGCAACAACACAGTAACACTTTGCACGACCCGGGAATCGAACCCAAGACCTCACGCTCAGTAGTCGAGCTTGCGAACACTAGACTAATGAGGCAGTAATGTCTAGAGTATGTCCATAAAATCATTCTGGTAATTCAATATTAGGGGTATATATGATTAGGTTTTCATACTCTTCATCATCAAGATTCTGGCAACTTCCCGGGTCTTTTACAACTTTTGTAGGGGACCATTACAAAAATCGAAAAAAAAATCTGAGGACTTAACAGGGTGGATTTCACGATTTCAGAATTGGTTTTATAAACCATAGAAAATGAAGATCAAAGCGTTAAGAAAATTCGGTAATTAAAAATTTTTAGTGAAGAATTTAATTTGACATTTGGGTTGCGTTATGTTTTTATAGCTCCAAAAACGTGTAATTTTATGATGACACGTTACTATTGTGATTTTTTTCAATCAATCGTTACAGTTGATATTGTTTACGGATTCATCTAATTGTATATTGGTTTTTTTCTTCTGTTTATGATTTGCTATACGACGAAATCCAACATAACTTTAATGAGCATTGTTGATTGCATTACGTACATATATTATGCATCAATCAACAATCTCAATTATTGAATGAACGATAATGTTGATTCAATACTTATTGGAATTTATAATTCGTACACACCTGTATCGCGTTAAGTAGGTATTGTAAAGAAGTAGCGCACGCGCAGCAAGCATCTTAGGAATTTAAACATCCACGAATATTGTTTACGTCTTCAGAAAACTGTAGATTAATTTACATAACCTTATCGAGGCCGCATTTCTGAACTTCTTATTTCTTCCGAAGGTCCAATGTCAGACAACAGAATCTAGTTTCCCTGTGTCGACACAGTTGTTGTTGGAATGCACTGTGTCTTGTGTGTCTTAGTAGGGGAAGTAGCACGACATACCGTTATGCATCTTCAACCGCCAGTCTATCGGTATACACGGTGGTAACCGCGCGTGTCGCAACGGGTAATCGCGAGTTAACGTTTAGTTCATTTGAAGTATTAATTAACGGTAAGTTAACTCTTTTTTGTGATGAGGTGCGTTCAGCCGTTTTGTTGGATTGCGTTCTGAATTTGAAATTTTATTTAAATGTTCCTTTTTCATTTTCTTTTTAAATATAAGGGTGGTTGTGACCACTTTTTTCAAATTTAAAAATATATATTATCGTTAGTGATTTTTGGCCAGTATTGTTATAAAATGTGTATTATTTGAATGATAAATGAGGGAAGGTTGTTGTTTCTCGTCGCCAATGAGTTAGTAACCTGTTATCCGTTTGTTGCTGCATTCTTGCGGCCAAGTGCGTTCAACGTACGTATCTACTATGGTACATTACATTGAATAGACCTGCTTAGATTCCCCGAGCCACCATTTCCTCTATAGGTTATCTATAGCGTAGAGGTAAAAACTGAGAGGATTTATTTAAAGCTTTTGGTCTTTTTAAAATATGGATTACCTACTTCAATTCCTGTATAAGTTAATATAGATTTAAAAATTTAGGTTACCTAAAATTATTGAAAGTCAAAGTCGCAGTTTTATTTCAATTGGGCTTTTGCATGCAATTTTAAACAGTTGTGACTCTTATGGTAGGTTTCATGCCGGCGACATACTCCACGGGTACCCTTTTCAATTATTTTTTTATATTGATAATTGATATTCAAGATTATTGCCATCGCCTTGCTTTACTCCGAAATGTATACTTAGTGTGGGTTTGCTTGAAAGAGTAATTTTAAAGTTGAATTCTTTCTGGTTCTTCTCCATGGAATGACTATTTGAACCAGCTTAACGATTTGTAAGTGCCTTTTATAGCCTACACGAATAAAAAAGGCCTGCGTTTGAGTTTGAATATAAGTTATAACATTTCTTTCAAATCTTCCGAGCAGATTTAGAGGTGCCTGAGAAAACTTAATTATATAATATGAATAGCTAATTAACTGAATGACCGACATATTAAGAGTATCGTTTAGCTGCCGACTTCTGACAAAATTGTCTTGAAATACGCGCAAAATAGGTGTTTGGGCGTTGACGTTTTTACATTTAATTCTTAACGAATTAAATTGGTTTTAATCTCTATCGTTTTTTCAGATTATAAAATAGGTCGACACGTTTTTTTTTTATCAAAACGTTGATTGATTTAATAATTATCTCGGTGTAAGTACAAGAAAGATTTTTAGTTAAAAACGCATTTTGAGGGTTAATTATTTCTCAACCTATAAATAATACCAAAAAAACAAAAACGTAACGACCTAGTTTTTAGTTATGTATATATAAAATCAGCGAAATCAGCTCATATTTAGTGGGGTAAAAACGTTAACGCATTTTGTATGAAAACTTTTAACGAAACTATAGTCTTAAAGGATCTTATAAATAAGTTTTATGACGTAGTGTACCTATAAGAAAACATAATAATAACTTGACCTATAAAAAATCTAGATAAATAGATATAGAAATAGATATAGAGCTGCTTACCCAATTTGAGTTACAGGGTTGAAATGTGTACAAATAATGCTTTAACTACACCAAACAATGTTTTCCTCATGCGTGTGTTCACTAATATTCTCTTACTTGCACATGCACTTACTAAATTCTTGACATTGTGCCGGAGAGAAAGCATAGACTTATGCAACGGTTAGACGGGAAAGATGGAAATTAATACCAATGTTTCAATAATTATTTTGTAGCTTTACTTAATAGAAGCTTTAAATGATTACAATGTTAGCTAAATTGTTTAAAAATATATATAACTAGCTTCCGCGCGCGGCTTCGCCCGCGGGATAAAAAGTAGCCTATGTGCTATTCCAGACTATAATCTATCTCTGTGCCAAATTTCATCCAGATCCGTTCACTAGTTCTGGCGTGAAAGAGTAACAAAGATCCATACATCCATCCATCAATCCTCACAAACTTCCACATTTATAATATTAGTAGGATAGGATAGGATATTAGTATATTAGTACTACTCTTTCAGTAACAAAGATCTATCTATCCATCCATCCATCTATTCTCACAAACTTTCGCATTTATAATATTAGTAGGATAGAGCATAGAGCATCTTTTTATATAAATAGTAACTCCTAATTGCAAAGATGACATGGATTTTTCATTTTCTTGTTTTGCTTAAAATTTATTAAAATTTAATCTGGATATCAGAATAGGGCAATATAATGACGATAAGTTCTAATTATATGAAAGTGACTATATAAAAGTATCTACACTTCTTCTCTTTGGTGCGGATGTTGGTTTCAATGGTAGTAGTAAAACGAGTACTAAGATAATTGTTTTCATTCAATACGTAAACATATTTCACAAAAGCATTGTTTTTATCAAAGATATTTTGATTGGCATTTGTTTACTTTTAAAACAATAATATCGAGTGAGCCCAACTACGGCTTGTTTGACATCGAATTTTTTCTCGAATATACCTTTAAAAAGAATATATTTTGGCACTATATCAACAACTAGATTATTAACTATCAATTTTCATGACATTAAGTTTTTAGTCAGGCTTGTTTAGTAAAGACGTTGTCCTGCATTGTTCTGACATGACATTTCAAAAACAATGTAATGATAAAATATTGTAAGAAGATCAGAATTTAAAAAAGTAACCGCGTAATGTCTCCCTGTTCTTCTGCAGTGGAGGCCGATACTTCAGAATGTGGCACCTAGAGTCTAACTTGTCTTTAGCACCCGTATAAAACATAAATCTTATCGTATCTATTCAATCATAGTCATAGTCAGGTCAATTATTTCTCTTAGTTTAGGAGTTGTTAGTTTCATAAAATACCAATAAGACGTGGTGGGTAATATTTGGTAAATACCGATTCGTTAGTCAATTTGAAAAATACACAAGACTGATGATTCTTTTTGTTTATGAGCTCTACGAATTCACAGCTTGTGGTAGGCTTTTCCAGATAATTCTTAAAACAAATCCATTACTCTTCACATTTCACTAACCTCCTTACAAGATCAACAATGACATCTTGACCACTAACTAACAGTTTGTACAAACAAATAATAACGGGTGAAAGTGAGGAGTTTCAAAATGTGATCGCTTCTTGGAACATGCTGTATAGCATGGATATTTTCATTTTGTTTAAGATGTAAACATTGTAATAACAAATGCCTACACTGATTTTATACAAGTAAGAAAGAATTGTAGGGTTTTCTTTTTGCATTTCATTTCATTTGTCATTTTAACTGTACCTTAATATGTTATAATAAATCATCATCATCATCATCAACAGCCCCGACCCTCACTATATTAGCGTAAAATGAAGGTGTTTCTTCTTCATATTGGAATTATTTTTTCAAACTGTCAGTATAAGAATAGGCAGGTACATTAAAAAATAGGCCATACTTATCATTCAGATGAGACGATTGTGTATCTATAATGTTGTAGGTGATCCGGTGCGTCGCCGGTCTAAACATTCTTAACTCTGTAGCGGTGTAATGTTTCCCTATATTGAATCAAGGCTACTTTCGCTCAAAGATTATTGCGTTTTAAGGGCACTTTCATTTAGTACAAGTTATCCTTGTTTTATTATACGTAGATATAATAATTTAGCTTTCTCCGTTCACCCGGGAGAGTGTTGATGCACATTATTTTGAGACTTGGAATTTTGATCGCATTTGTACCATCAATTCAGTATTTGTAACAAGGTCGGGAATGTAACGGTTCTCATGGATTCCATGCGTTTGTTTGTAGTTAAAGTTTTTTCATTGAAGTTATTTTTGGTAGTGGACTAATTGATATGATGGGTCGTTTTTCGAGCATGATTCTTTGCGTCATTATCGTAGCAATTCTTTTTTTATAGTGATGACAGTTTTTAATACGTTCCGTTCAAATATAAGCCACCAGTCATTATCTTTGAGACAGTACTATATTTATTTTTATTTTTGAGAAAAACGTTGTCCCTCTCTAGGATTTCTCCTGTATCGTGGGTACAGTTTACAAACACACGGTCATATGCACACATAACCAGACCCGAAACAACTATCTGTAGATCATACAAATATTTGTTCCGTGCGGAGATCGAACTCGCGATACGTAGCGCAGAAAGCTAATCGCTTAGCCACTGCGCCAACCGTGTCGTCGATATAATGTTAAAGTCTTTAAATCTCGTGACAAGCATGCTGATTAACCTTCAAACGCAAGCTATATATTTGGAAATCAAAGAGCAACCTTAAGGTATACACAGCAGCACCAAAAGATGCATTTTACACTGTTAACAACCATACGCAACAATCTGGTTTCCTCAATACATGAAGAGGTTATACACCAGTAGCTCCGAATAAAATCGGAGAATTAATAATTATCACGGATCAAGAAATTGGTCACGCGTTTACTGATGGCATGGAAGTTGAATATAGTAAAATAGATTCAGGCAATCTGGTAACAATTTAGGAAGAAGAAATTCATAGAATAGTTAACGGTGAGAAGTAGGTCTTTGCGGTAAATATCAATAATGACAGCATGAGGTTGGAAGGTAGAATTATTTATTCATTAGTGCTAATTTGCACTCAAGTGCTGGCACACTTCACTCTCTTAACGATCACGTCCAAATATGATATTTGCATTGGTTGAATCGGTACTACCACTAGAATATACTTCTATATATAATATCTTATTTCACGGGTTCATGAGAGTCCTACTAATATTATAAATGTGAAAGTTTGTGAGGATGGATTGATGGATGGATCTTTGTTACTCTTTCACGCCAGAACGGCTGAACGGATCTGGATGAAATTTGGCACAAAGATAGATTATAGTCTGGAATAGCACAAAGGCTACTTTTTATTCCGGAAAAATGTACGAGTTCGTAAACCACGCAGACGAAGCCGCGCGCGGAAGCTAGTTTGTGAACACCTCTTGATATCCACCGAAGTAAGAATTGTTATTACGTATAGATATATTTCTAACCATTCAAAATTATGACATTTGAAGCTTAAGTTCACTTGTAGATATAAGATTTTTTCGTAAGGCTGAAACTTCGAGAGCATGTGAACTTTAAGTTTTACATAATAAATTGGTCATCACTTCCACAATCTGACATCGCTTTATAAATTGAAATAGGTTTTTTTCTCAGCAACTACAAGGCTTCATACTATCTTCTACGTTTATTTTTTTTTTGCAAGCCGGGTCATATTCAATCCTAATCTATTTAATATTCTCGTTTTTCTATTTTAGTTTGAAGATGATTATCTGTGTGAAAGTGAAACAGGCTAATATCGTGAACAAAACTAATTTAATTTATCAATAGTAAAACATAAAAAGACAGATGTGTGTCAGTCATTGTGACTATTCAAGTCCCGTTGCGTTCGTGAGCGATGTGACACACTTAGCCATAAATGAATGGTTTTTGTACCATAACAAGCAAAGGATCGCTTTCTTTGCTGTTTGAGAAAGGGTTTGAGGTCTGGTGTCCTTTCGGTTATAGTAGGTTCTAATGTCTTTTTAAGTTATACGAAGGAAAAGTTATTGAAATAAGAATTTTAAATATCAATTAGAGATTAATATAAGAGAAGAGGCAGAGCCAAGTAAAGATGGCTGATGAGAAGGTAAACTTTGAGATGACGTCTGTTAGGTAAACATGAATGGAACTGAATGAAATCTGTAATGAACTGGAATTGAGGGTCGGTGTAATGTAAACGGGAATGTGTCACCAATTATCGATATAAGTCTTGCAGTAGAGTTTTTGAGTTATTTCTTTAGGTCAGCAAATCGATTCTGGAAGTGATATTAAAGTTTGCAACCAATGCAATCTTTAACAATGATATATAGACGTCATCATATCGGATTTAAGCTAGAATATATCTAATATATGTATTTAGTAAATTGACGCCCATGCAAAAAATTATTGGGCGGCCTGTGAACAAATATGTAATGTTTTGTTTCCTAATCGACTGTTATGTCAATATTGCGTTACTCGGAGTTCATCGTTTACTCCATAACGGAAACAATCGTAAACCATACAAATATATGGTCAATCTGACACTGTATCATTACGCTATACAGTATAGGAGTAGGAAACGTATACCTAAAACCAATGTCACAATCTATTAAACAAAAAACATATGTTACACTTGCAAAAATAACACTTTTCATATCACATAACCTCAACCTTACGTCTCACTGAAGAAAAACCAACTTTATACCCAAGAAATACAGTAGGCAATGGATTGTTAGCTTTTCGTGTGTTGTGAAGCGCAAAGTGACATAAATTGGAAAGTGTTTCCGCCTATGATGGACCAACCATGCCATAGCATTGCACACAAATTATCGTGTATTGATACAAACTGTTTATTATGTTTGATATGACAGGCATGTACTCTTGGGTTGACGTACTCTTTCTGCGTTTGAAGTGTATTTAACTGTGAGTTCCTTGAAGGTTTTATGTACTTTAGATTAAGTGTAGGCTACGTGTAGTTCCCGGAAAATAGAGGCACCTCCTCTACCGGGTTTTGTATAACATGACGGACAGATTAATTCAACACGATTGGCAGGATTGACAGGATCTTGAGTATTGAGTATCTTCCTCTGATGTGCTGATAAATAATATTTGATCTTTAATCCATTTTCCGATTATTATTAGGAGGTATAATGTTGTAGTAGGAAGATATCTTCTTATCTAGTTATTCTTTTAGTTTGATGGAAGCTGACAATTATTTAAACTACAAGGTTTCATTTAGGCGGTCAAGAAATATATATTTTTCCTAATAAAGTTGTGCTCGTGTGTTTATAGTTCGATAAATCAAATTTAGAAAAAAGGACTACTGAGTGTATGAAAAATTAAAGTAATTAGTGAACAAGAGATCATAATAAGTGGAGGAATAACAGTATTGGCCTTTATTTTGTAAAATCACCTTTAACCTACTTCATAGGTAACTGAATGCTGAAAATAAAAACAATCGTGAAGAACATTAAATGAACCGTGAAGTATTCCAAATAAGTAGATTTAGTTTATAATGCATTAGATAGAATAAAAGGTGAAGCTACTTACTTCTTTCTTTTAAAAAAGAAGAATGCTAACAATTCGGTTAATCACGATCAGAATTGAGAACGTGAATTTGTAACATTTGAATTATATGCAGCTATGCTTGTTGACCTTATAGCTTTTTTACATTAGGTGACTACTGGGCCAATATTATGGCATATTAGTCCTTTCTCAGATACAGTAATTTCCATGGACTTAGAATTTCGCTTACGTTAAGACGTTGGAATATGGATTTAGGAAGTTTGTTTATTTGAATGTCAACTCCAAGAAATCGATAAGTTTATTTTGAATCGATTTCCACATATCTAGAATTTGAGTTACATTCTTAATTTTATGCTGCTTGATAGCTGGAATATAGTCAAAAGTTTTTCTATAGTTGATTTAATTTCAGTTTAAACGTTAATTTCTGTAAATGCTGTCACTATCTCTATTCATTTAATTTCCGTTTATTTTTGTTATTTATGTTTTGTTTTCTATTAATTTACATTCAACTAAGAACGGAACTGAACCATGATTTTCATCAGATTATGAGCTCACATATAAATGACCTATGAAAGACTCACATATGAAAGACCCTCACAGGAAGCGCAACTATCGATAGGATGAAGAACTTAGTACCTCGATCATTAGTAAGCTCTAAAATACTCTACCTACCTACCCTACTAATGCTACCCTTCGAAAGCAGGCAATCTCTCCTAGTAAAAACAAGTAGAAGTAGAAATGGGAACGCGTGCCAACGCGCGTCAGTTATATCATTAACATAATAATCGTGCGCAACAAGACCGAGTGCGGTGCAAGTAAGAAGCGCAAGAGCTGTTCGCGAATATTCCGGATCCATAGATAAAATTTATTCAGCACAGGACATAATAAAAAAGGAAACGAAATTATATTAAAAAGGGCTGATTATTTTTGTGTGCCTGCTTGGCCTCCCTAAATAGGCCCACTTCAGCAAAAATGCTAGACCTATAGTGCCATATAGTCCATTGCATAGCTAATGTTTAGGTATTTAATTCTGGTAATGGCTTGTACACCGTAAATGTCTCTTACTTGTACTTTCTGAAGACTGAGTCCCATAATTCATATGATGTATTGTTTTGGTTGTGTACTTGTTTTTCCATTTTCATTGCCATGTATTATCTGGCAATATTGTCAACGCAATTATATCGGACTACAGTTATGCTCTGTTCGTTTCTGTCAACTTCTTTCTAATCAGTCCTCAAATCATGATAAATGTTGGTACTACAAGTGGGTCTTTCATTAATTGTCCTCAAGATGGCATAAACAGATTATGACCTAGAAACCACACCTAGATCTGCATTACTTCAAACATGCTTATTTGCTTACCATGGCTATCTTCCATCTAATTGATTTATTAGATAGAACTAGTTTTATGTAGCACTAGTAAACCTGCCTTGATTAAGTTAGCAACTTTCCATACTGAATTTTCCCACGTCTAATATCCTTAATAATCTCTTTTAAATTTCTTCGTAAAGTTTTTCAAACTCAATTCAATTTATTTACAATTTACAGGGTTCAAATTCACTTGCCTATATTGTTTCTTAGCAAATACTTAATAGGCTCTTATAAAGCTTTAGAGAAATTATGTTTTCCCTACCTTTTACCTTGGTATGGTGTCTATTTAGTTTTGCCTTATCTTATTAGATAACGAGTGGATACCAGTGAATGAAACAATACTAATATATGTATACCTTTGTCCCTTGACCAGTTACTAACTGCTATTATGTGTATCAAAAATATCAATAAATTATGACTGGTAACGCCATCTATCCTATGTGATGTGAAAGTGTCATTCATTCATTAAACTTTTAGTCTGTTGCGAACATTAAAGCGTGTTTTAATACGAACTTTATTGCTAGAATCAGGGTGATTAATATTTAATTGGAAAACAAACGTCTCCAATTTGATAAATTATATTAATCAGTAAATATTATATAATAATTATTTTTCGCTGTTGCCTCATAGCTTAACACTCGGTGTCAATGTACCATACAAGTTGTAATTAAGTAGTTGAATGTTACGGTCAAGTACGATAAACATGGCAGGTACTGGACGTGGGAGGCTGCGGATGCAAACATAACTGGAAAACGCTTTTACTGCCTGTGTGATAAACAGATTTAATGACTATAAATTACTTTAGGTTATTAATCATAGTAGTCGTAATAATCGGTAAAAAGGGTTTATTTTTTAGAAATATGTACATGTCGTAGACATCTCATAGAATCGTCAATACAGGAAATCTCCTCTGTAGGAAGTTTAGCAAATACACAATTGGATCCTGCGCATCTAGACATCGTATGTTCGATGGAACAGCATTAATGTTTCTACAAAATTATTAACTGAAAACGAGTTAATGGTTATACTATTTTCAAGTCTCGTTAAGCACAATGCTTTGTTTAGATTTATCGATCTGTCTGAAATATCAGTCAAAAAACAAAGTATCAATCAAGAAAGTATTCAGGTTTTATTACGATTATCTTGCAGTTTTCTTCTTACGAGTTAGAATTGATAATTATTGGAATATAATATTGTGTATTATAATAACATCAGGTAGATTATTTGGGTAGATTATTATGGAATTCTCTATCTTCTCAAATTTCTTCGTTGTGTATGGGGAATGTTTAATTAAATGTTAACAAACTCGTAATGTTTACCAAGAAAAAAGCTCTCAGTATGACTATGATACTTCTTCTTAAGTTCTTCTGTAGAAAGTTAAGGAAAATTTTGTGTTTGAGTCATAAGTGAAATGAGTATTCGAGTTTAATTTTATATCTTTTGAAGATATTAAAATGATGTCAGTATTAAAGAGTCATTAATATTTTGCATTTATTTTGAATATATTGTTATTGTATACAAACAATCTCTTTAGACAGAGACAATATACTATTTATAGTACTTAGAGATATTGTACAATATTTTGAGTAACACTTAGATATTGACCATTATATAATTTACTACCATAAGACAACTATGAAATTGATACGTTAAAACGTGAGGTCCTGAGTTCAATTCCCGGGTCGGACAAAGTGTTATTGGGTTTTTCTGTATAAGAATTCTCAGTAACAGCACGGACTCTAAAACTGTGCCCGGTAGATGATGCCCTTGTGCCCCCTATTACATGGGATTCAATGAAATGAATGACTGCTGGGTGTGCCGAGCTCATGGGGTTAATTCTCAATAACAGTACGGAGTTTGGAACTGTTTCCAGTAGATAGCAATAGGCTTCTTATATTACTTGGAACTTGAAAACAAAAATAAGCACTAACTAGGCATCTAGCCATTTCAAAAGCATTACCCTCCTTTTCTACAATTCAAGTAATAGTAACGGCTCTTAAAACCGCAAATGTCCTTCAAAAGGCTTTCTATTAATGTAATTTTAAAAGTATTAGTGACATTATCAGGATTGTAGACGTAACGGAAAAACGGGAACTTAAATGTGTATAACTGGGTCAATAATGTGTCGGGTATGGAAGTCGAAACTTCTCGGTCATGGTCGTGCGTCCGATGACCTTATGTCGTCTCTTTCTAGCAAAACACATGATTTTGTATAGCTTGTTTCGGCAGAGCAACGAAAGCCTCCGAAAGAGTTGAAATTAGGATGATAGTAAACGATGATGAACGAGCAAGACTAGTACTGTGTCCCAGTTCATATGCTGCTATTATAAAGAGATGGATATTTTTTAGGAAAGGGGCGATAATATAGGTTTTCGTTTGAATAGAGAATTTGTGGAGGATGTTTTTTATAGTTGTAGGTCATACAGGTTAACTTTTTAATAAAATTATTTGGGAATAGAATTTTTGCTATAAAGACACCAAATTAGGTACATCAGCCACATGAGAGCAAAGCACTCATGCTCTCATAATTAGAAGCCTGATCGCGGTAGCCTGAAGAGAAACATGTTAAGCACCTTCCTATAATGTATTCATTGAATGCCATTTTGAATGTTGCCGAAGAATCAAAGACTATCGGAGGAATAGTCTTTATGGAGGTTTATAATCATATAGGAAGAAAGCCAGACGATATAATGAAATTGTAAAGTTATAACTGATTGCTATAGTAAGTTGTAATAAAATTTAATGCGTTATCAAAATATTGCAAGAATATCATGCATATCAATTTAAAAAGTGGATCTCACATAACTATCGATTTATTTATTTTAAATTACTAACCACGTATATGCTTTGGTCATAAACTTTTGCATATATACTACCGATTCTAGATAATATTAAAATGCATTACCTATGTTTGTTTTTTTTTAATTTACATATAGTTGTTTTTGTAGTATTAATTTGAGTTATAGTAGTTTGTACTACAATTTTGAAAAACACGAACAGAATTTTCGAATAATTAAAAAATCATTTATTATAACGCACTGGCAATTTTTTTGCCTTTCTAAGTGTATATCAAAAATGTCACGAGGACCAATACCAATATTTAAAAATGGGTTTATGAGTTCTTAAAAACTTCCAAATACAATTTTTACGGTACTTTAAAACGGTATTTTGTGCGTGTTCAATGATCTCGCCTATTGACATATGTCCTTACGCATGTGCCAATTGCCCTTCAGCCTTTTTGACACCTTCCAATTCATCACTTACGTTAGGAATACTAAATTTTTCCAACATAATTTCTTCATTTATATTATATTAATTAAATGCTGGCAGATCTGCATCTTCACGAACGAAAAGCACTTTACTAGTGGTACTAAATGCTAGCGTTATTTCTTCATGAACATCAGTACCACTTTTAAAAATATAAAACCAGTTTTAATGTTTCTTTAGGTCAATACTTAATATCGAGAAAGTAGTATTCTAAGAAGTGGCGCCCCTTTTATGTCTGTAATTTTAATGTGTTAGTCATCAGTCTTAATATGAAAATGAATAAAAAACAAAGAATGTTTTTTTGTAAACCGCAATATGTGCGACGCAAATTTTTCTATTTGTTTGTTTTTAAAAAATTGCTTGTAAACCACAGGTATTTTTTAAGTATCAGTCAAATATTGAAATTTGTTTTTAAATTAATAAAAATGATTGTGGTTTCATTGTCTTTCCTTATTACGTTTGACTGATTCATTATTAACTTTTTTTTAAATTGTTGATTCCTAAATCTGTGACCTTTCATCACATAATAAATATTATGTTACTTACTTATCGTAAAGCAGTGATGTTTAATAGGATTAAGGATTCAACTTTTTGCGGCTTCCTAATCTATTTCACCTCATCTAATGTAATTTGGTATGAATACCTATTATATATGAAAATGTATTTGGAAACATCCCGAAGTTCAAAAATAGATTCATCTTAAAAGTAATAGTGATTGAAAAATGCGTAATTTTATTGAAACCAGCGCACGCTTACAGGCCTTAAATTGGATACTACAAAATGATTACAATTTAACTCTTTTATTAATACAAAAATCATTAGTCGATTCTTAATCGCTATCCTTTTTTCTACGAAAGCATCAACCCATAACTTTTTATTTCATTGATAAGACGTAAAGCCTCATATAATCCAACACCAAGCAAATAGCCTTGGCCGATATTGTGGCTGTCTTAACGGTACCCTGAGGTTAACGATGGGTTAACGGATCGTTTTTTAGTTGTACACTGTCTCACCGGTTTTTTACTTGTTTGTTTATTTTTATTCCGGATGGAAATCGGAATGTTAAACATTATTTGGGTCATCGAATTTTACGTCAACAAACTTGTTTGTTTCTCCTTTATATCCTTGTACTAGATCACGGACATAGTTTAGTTTATAAATATAAAACAACGCAGAAAATATTTTATATTAAACAAATTAAATGCTGTTTAGATTGACAGTTACCTCTTTAAGAATTAATAATTGCAATCAAGTCAGCCACACCTTAAAAAGCGATACCTATTGTTTTTATAGTATTTGTTTATTTAAGAGAATTGAACTTATATGTCATACCGTTCCTTTAATGTATATCTACTATTATTTTGATAACGTAATCTAATGTTGATCTTTTCTTCGTTACAGGTAAAGTTCGCGATTTACACCATGACGAGGCGAAAAAGTGTTTGTTTAAAGTGGACTTTAGTTATATTAGTAGTTATAGTGTGTCCGTCTGTTTATATGCGACCTCAAGAAGTATCTCCAGTTGCTACGACAAATAGCGCACAAAATGAAAAATCTACACAAGCACCAATAAGGTATAGATTTAGTAATTTAAGTTTAAGTAATATTAATTTAGCACCTAAAGTCATTAGTTTTCTTAACAATACGAAATCGGAAATCAAAATACCTAGTAATGTATCTCTTAACTTACGTAGCAGTTACGGAATTAATATTAATAATCGTTTTACAAAAATTAATGTTAAAGAATTAGGACAAAGCAACTTAAATTCGACGCGTACTAGAACAAGTCGACTTATTCGTTCATATGGGGCAAAAAATAAAAATAGACCAAAACCGGTAACAAACAAAAATGAAGAAGAAGCGTCATCTCATGAAAGAAAAAAACCAGCAATTAGAAAAGTTATTACAAAATGGAGGGATAAGACAAAATATGACGATTTGAATTTTTCGTACGAAGCTACTACTACGCATGCGAATATTAAAGGAACAACAAAGTTTAGTAGTAGTCCCAATGACGATACAAGTACAGAATCTTCTAGTGAAATAAATTCTAAAAGATATACAAGACCACCAAACGATATGCATTATAATATGTACCATAACCCGCACCCCCAATATTCAGATGAATCTCCAGTTTATTCCACTAATATCCAAGTAATGGATACTTACTCAAGACCTACGAGACCTCCTTATTACCATACTAGTTTACCAATACCTACGCCAATTATTACAAATGTAGGCTATCCTAAACCTTGGACTCAACAAAATACTCGAAAAACAACAACACAACGGCCTATATATAATACAAGACCTTCCAATTATCAATACCATAATAATGTTCAAAATTATGGTGTAAATACTTACGAGGTTTCCACTTTTGAGCCAACAAATTCATATACTGACAGAATTGTCATACGACCTGAAGAATACAGCCCATCTGCTGAAGACTGCCCCACAATATATTTAACTTTGAACAACACTTTTCAAGGTGAAGGCAAAGAGGCGTGTCCTGATTTAAATATTGCAGTGAACACGAATGTAATTAATAAGAATGTGGTGATTGAATCTGAGGAAGATGGCGACACTGATAGCTTTTTTCCTGAAGGTTTTGGATTAGGCTTAGGCGATGACTCGGGTACAGATTCATCTAAAGACGAAGATTATTTCGCATCGGAAGAGAATCAAGAGCAAGACGATGATGGTGCATCAGTCGAAGGGACAGAATTTGCAAACGTTCAATCTGCAAATAGTGTAACCCAACAAGAATCTGCTGAACCAGGTGGTTTTGGCGCTGCTTCTTCCCCAAACTCTGCTATTACTGTACCTGGTCGTCCAGCAAATTCTGATGATGATATATTCAGCTTCTCATCGTTGATAGATTTCTTTCGGCCAGCGTTAAATGCTTTTGGTTGGTTAACGACTGTAAATCCTCTTAGTATTACTCTGTTTCCTTTATTGTTAGCTCCTTTAGGATTATTATTTGCAGGCTCAGGATTTGCTGCGTTATTTTCTCCTTGGTTTTTGCCATATGCAAGAGAAGCTCCTAAAGTTATTCATGTCTATAGACCTGAATGGCGCTGGGATGAAGATCTAAAGACTTGGCATTTGCATTCCTTTCCAAATAATAGAAGATTGGTTCCAGAATTAGGTAGAGCAAGTACGGAAACTGAAGAGGAAGGAAGTATAAAATCTACAATATTTGATAAATTGAAGGAATGGATGAAAAATATAACAAACAAGTTGAGAGATACACAAAATAATTACATGGTTTTGAACGGTCGCAAATTGAATAGGAAGAAAAGAGAGGCTCGGACTAGACGCGTTAAATTAACCTAAACATATTAAAAATCATCAAAATACCAATCAAATTGAATTTAAAAAAATAGATGGAGTTTATTGTATTGCTCGATTGTAAAATTTTGATATAAACTGACTTGGAAGGACTTATAGACTATTTATTCCTAAGCTTTCCTAGGTACGGAAAATAAGTAACAATAAAGAAATTAAATCATAGAGCGATTTTAGATAGCCAAAGGTATTTATTTATCAATTTTGGAATAATTATATTCGAAAAAATAAAAAAAAACAGAATAATATTATATAAATGGTGCAATAATTTGTGTTATAAGTAAACTAATGACTATAGATGTTAATAATTTAAAGTATCTGTCTATCATAGTATTTGAAAAGCTGATCAAATTTAACCATTGAAATAATAAAAGGATTTGTTATGATTTGTTGAATTGTTTATTGATGTTGTTCAATCATCACCCATAGCAAAATTATGAAAGATTTGATTGGCTTTTATAAACCGGGGGTAAATAATATAATTGTTACTATGTGTAATTATTATTTGAATTCAATTTCATATCCCAAGCGTAAATAATACATATTAATGAGTAAATGTAGATTTTATCATTGTGGTGATAATATTCTTACCTTAAATAAAATTATAGTGCTAATATCGTACTTAAGACGAAATATAACAGTATTATTTAAAATTTAGATTATTTATTTATTTCTTAAATAACTTATTTTTAAGTTACTAACTTAATATAAGTAACATAACTAAATTACCTATTTTATATGTTGACAGCCCACGAGTCGCAGGTCTAACCCTGACAAGACTTGGTCGTTATTTCTATTCTAGAGATATTTGTTCTCAGTCATGATGTGATTTTGGGAATAGGTTTGGACTAATTTTCAGGGTGCTTATTAATTTATTTACTTTAGTAAAGTATACTTGCTTCTCCTTATTAATAAACGTTACTCGAAGTCATATCTGTATAACGGTATTTTGAGTATACATTTTTTGACGTCTAAGCTTGAAATTATTATTAAACGTTTATTAGAGTGGAATTCGTATAAACTATATTCCATACACTTTTTATTAGGGTATAAGAATATGTTAATGTCTATATGGTTTTTATCTTATTTGTAGAAGAACCTGTACAAATTAATGTTTTATAGTATATTATTTATTTTGGTTTGAATAAACAATAAATTAATCGTGGCAAGGTGTTCCTTTTATTTATTATTTTAATAGATTATAAAGTAAAACGTAAGGATATCAATTTTTTTTTAATTGTGTCGTATCTTGCACGTACGATGGTGTTCTATTTCTATGATAGAACATCGTCTCACGTGGACCTAAATTTGATGTGTACATCACATGATGATACGTGTATTTTATTGTTAATGCCAGTAGGTCATACATGATTGATATTTCCTATTTTGTTATTGTTACTGGCCGATAGGCAATATAGCTATCTAAGACCGCAATTATTTGTCAAATATCGTGTTAAAAAAACGCCAATGGTCCTTATTCTGTGGGACTAAATTAATTTTAGTCTGTGTATCTCTTTTTTACAACTATCATTGAAAAGGGGCAAATACTTAGAACTGTTAAATAAGTCTATGAAAAGGAATTGCAACTTGTAGCGATGGCTACTTAAGTTACGTTGATAATAAGCAAGCGGAGTAATGAAGCTGCACTAAATATCTTCTATCCTTTTCTAGTGTTTCTTATTTTTATTAAATTGTGATTTTGGGAGACTCAGAGCTACTTAGAAACTGAACAGTGTATTTCCCTACGACTTGTATAATAAGCGGTAGCTAAAAACCCTGTTGGACCATTCTCATGATTGTCATTTTTATACGTATATAGCGGTTCGGGAACAACAATACATAATAATATAACTTGTTATCAACGACTACAAGGGAAGAACCTCCTTGAGTAAGAAAATCTATATAATCAAGCACATCAGCAGGTAGTCCCGTTATGACTCTTGCTGATTGGCTAATCTATCCACCAGCTCATGCCATCACGATCAAAGAAGATTCAAATCAATAGATGGCGTATAATTATGATTATGAGAAAAAAAATCCAATTCAGAGGCATAAGGTTGGTAGTTAAGGGTTAAGACAGACATGATTCTATGTGCTATGGTTATGGCAAAAAAGTCGAGTGAATCTAGATGTCTTTTCTTTCTTTGACCATGCCCTGAGCCAGATGAGAGATGGTTAAGCGAAAATGGTCAAAAATCCTACAAACATCTGATCTACTATTGTCACAATGTATCACTCGAAAGGTTTTGTATAATATAAAAAAAATCTTTACTATACTTTCATTTTAAATTGAAATATCCTATTGCGACTGTGCAAAATGTTCATATTTCATTAATACTGAAGGAACAAAAACCACAGTTCAACTCATATCTGCTAGTTAACTTAGATCATAACACGCTACTCTAAAGCAAAATTTGTATTTATTTAAACAATATCACTCTGCATCACAACACTCGTGATGAAGAGTAATGTAACAATAGTCAATTGTTGAGTAACTACGAAAAACAATAGATACTTTAATTAAATGATTCTTTTGAGTAGCGTAATATAAGACTGGGCGTGTAATTGCATAAGATAATTTTAATGCGATTAATAAACTTTTGCAATACGCAGATATCAATTTATGACTAAGATTTTATTCTCTCTATTACAGAGATAACCAGAAAAAAGAAGATGCAGTTCAACCCGAGCAACCGGCAACTCCATTACCTGAGAACTCTTCCCGTGATGTCAAATCGAAGGCTCCGATTCGAGAATCCATGGAAATGGTTGCCATCCAACTTCTTGATAAACCTAAAACATCATCAGAAACACCCGTAATTGCTGATACTAGAATACCGCCAAAACTCAAAACACAAGTAAAACATAAAATAAAAACTAGGAACGAAAATAGCGAAGAACTCGAAAATGCGCATCCTGGAATAGCAGTTCCTGTCACAATGGAAGAGTTGGACACAGAGAACAAAATCAGTGATGTACCTAATGAGTCTTCAACTTCAAATGAAGGTATTTCCACTTGGATTTCTCTAAGCAACTCTGTTAAAGAAAATAGTACTACAGAATCATCTAAGGTAGAAGAAATCACAAAGAAACCCAAGCCAGCGATTTCTAAGAATAAGCCAAAACGACCTCAAAATAACAAGGTACCCAAACGTCCTATAATTGGTAGCACAAACAAGGCTGACCTAGTAGCCAGTGGATCAGCGATCAATGAAAATGTGTACAACAAAATTAAGGATACAGTACTATCCAATGTGCAGAAGAATAAAAACACATCAGTTCGTCTTACCTCTACCAGCACTACAACAACAACAACAACTACGACGACCGAAACACCTACAACGAAGAAAGAAACTAAAGCCCCTGTCATTCCAGTCATCGCAGTAACTTCTAAGCCTAAGAAGAAGAATAAGAACAAACAAAAAACTAGCACCACCTTAGCACCTCCAGTTATCAACGAATCTGCATTACTACCTACAGAAGCAAAGGAACAAGAAATTGAACTAGAAGTCAGTACCCCAGCAATAACTACTAAAAAGCCAAAAAGGAGTTCGACTAGGAAGAAGAATAAGAAACGTAAGACATCTACACCTAAGCCGATTACCGATGTCGCTATTTCAGATGTTAAGACAGCAAATAAAACTAAATCAAATAAAAATGGTAAAAAACCAGTAGCCGAAACTGGTGCTATCACAACTCAGATCTACAATTACTTGTCTAGAGAAGTTATGCCATCTGTAGGAGTAGGTATGTTAGGCCTTGCTAGTTTAGTGGGTATAGCCGGATACTTTTTATATCCATTTGCTACTCCAGTTCGCAGAACCTTTGAAGTTGACAAGAACGATGATATATACAGAAATAATGCTGAAGAGTATGCTAACGATGGTAATGGACAAGCCGAGGAAGAAATGTTGGGAACTGTATTAGCTGGAATGCCAGCTCACGCTAAACAGAAGCTAAATCCGTACGCTGGCCAAACAGCTCACATCAACAGATATCCAGTGAAAAAGGAACAAGATATTAGGTACAGACATGTAGCAACTGGTTACAACCCAAAACCGAATTATGGTAACGTGCATTACGCACAACAAAAGACCGGAATAGCTCATGCTGCCGTTTATTCTAAGCCCAGTATTAATTACAGTCCTCAGTATGAGACTAGACACGTTTACACTACTGAAGGGAAATTTAATTTTGAGAAAGCTCAACAACCGAACTATACTCCATACCCTGCCGTTGAACCAATATATGCTGCTCCACAAACTGGACCAACTGGCATCTCGTCTTATGGGAACGAAAATTCAAACTCTGTAGTCTACGGTGTAAAACCAGCATCTGAAACTGACTTCAAACCAGTTTATCCTTTTGAAGGACAGTTCTTTAGTGAAACTACCAGCAGTTCTGTCACGTACCCACCAACTTCAATGTATTTAGGTTCAAATAATGACGAGGGAAACCAAGATGATGGTAAATATGAGGAGGAAACAAGTGCCAGCTCTGAAAATGGGGATAACAAATTCGTTGTTGGTAATGTTCCCAAAGAACTTGTAGATTCAGCTACGCCCGCAGTTGTACCTGAACATGGACCAAGAAAGTTGAGGAAGAAACGTAGCATTTCTGGTTCTTTAGAAGAACTTTTAGCTGAAAAAGAATCCAACAAAGATATATTCATCAGCAACGAGATTGATGACGCTTATGTCGGCAACCCTATAAGGAATCTCGCATCTAATGATGCTGCTGATGTCACAGTACTACCTAAAGATATTACCACTGTTTATGCCATATCTGAACCTGCTAAAGAATCCATAACTACTGAATCGTCAACAACCGCAAAAATCGAGATTGTTGAAAGCGTGTCAACTATCCCAGTAGACAATAAAGATGAAAAGACAACAGAAAGTGAAATACCTAACGATACGGAAACAACAACGAAAACATTCAAAGTTTATGAGGTATTTCCTTCAAGTGACACTGATGTTACTGAGCGAAACAGTCCTTTGTACTCGCCAACCACTACCTTCAAAAGTATGATGACTGAAACCACGACTGAATTGAGATCTGAAACTACATCAACGATGCCTACTTCAGTGCCCATGTCAACTTTTAAACCTACTCCAACTTCGAAACCATCAAGTGATCCTGACGTCATCACGTATCCTCCTTTGAACAACCAAGAAGGTGGATTCTTCACATTCTTGCAAAGACTTGTTGACTTTAAGTTTAGACTTGGACTAGGAATCCTGCAAACTACTGTCGATGCTTTAAATAGGTTAAGGGATGATACAATGCAGAAAGTAGCAAACGCTTCACGCACGCACCCACAGCCACACAAAGGATAGGTTTAAAATATATTAATAGGTATACTCAATATATAGGAGCATTTGGTGTTTTTAAAACAAAGTAATGAGAACTTTTGTCATGAGCAGTTTTTTTTATTAATTTGTAGCTCTTATGAATTGTAGGAAAGGGTACTATGAATGCGTTCAAACTTATATAAAACTATGTGAGTTTGAATAAACTATTTTCGACAATTCGTAACAACGTTAACTATAGACTGAAGAATACTCAATAGATTTTCTTTAGAATTTACAGAAAATGAAGATCAAATTACAAAGGACACGTTTTTATCTTTTTCTTTGACATACTTGTGTTACATTTGCATTTTAATTGTATTTTTTTTACAGAATCTAAATTATATTTAAGGTACTAAATAATGTTTATATTAAGTTTAATATAAGTACAGGGAATAATACTTCTATAATTATTATTGTTAAAAAAATATAAATTTATAATTTCAGAATGTTGTCCTCGGTATCTAAAACTGAGGGAAGCCTACTGAATTTATATTGTGATAAAAATATTAGTATTCTATTAGGAATTAAAAAATAAAAATGTTTCTTTTTAGAATATTGAGATAAGTCTGTTTGATTATGGTATAATTTTGGTTAAAACATTGCTAGTTTTTACTCTCAATAATGCAGTATTAATATTAACGGTTTTTGAAAGGAATTGCAGATTTTATATCGCTACATTCTCACTGGTTCAGTATAGTGCGACCCTATTAGTGATGTCAGCAGTTGCTTTGCAGTCCGCATGCCGATGAAAGATGAAAATATTGTATCTCATTATTAAAATATTATATTGATTGTAAAATTTAAAACGTCAAGAGTAAACTATGTTTATTATTAACAATAGTATAAAATCATTAAAGTATGCATTTTTGCACCCATTATACGTATTCACTTAATTTTTTATACAAAATTTCTGTGTAAATATTGAAATAAAGATTTTTTGTGAATGTTTGTGTTTCATTATCCCTATTTTAAGTGGCTGACATCAAAATGTGCGGTGGTCTCATTAGTAGCGTTTTAGAAGACTGCATTTTGAATATAATCATCCAACAAACTACATTACATAGTAGAGAATCAACTAAACAAGATTCTGATGACACCAAAAAGTATAATAGGTATCTATTAATAATTCAGTCCATTATCTCACTGCTGGTCATGGACCTTTGTTCAGAATTAAAAGGGTTAAGTTCTCAGTAGTACACCTAACCCAAAACTTGCAAAACAAAACAATGACATCATGAGATGCCTAACAGCCACCGTGACATTCTGTGTTCGTCAAGTTCAGTTGAAGAAATTTATAATAGCGCCATCTATACTTTGATTTTGGCATCAGATTCAAAACTATCAAGTTCCTAAGTTCTAGGGTTTCAAATAAACTATACTAGATGGCGTTATTATAAATGCACATTGTCATCGAAATAAATACATAAAAATGTAGAAAAACCAAATCAATCAATTTTGGATGAATAGGTACCCAGTAAAATTAATTTTAGTATAGATAAACTTGATGATTAGTGACAATGTGTAGGTGACACGCAATTGGAGTGCGTTATAGAACAAAACGGCGAAGACTTTGAACAAGTTGATCTATTAGCTTTTTTTAACTATGGCACCAGTAGGTGATTAAGAAATTATGTGGGCCGATTTTTTTTAAACATTATTTCGTGAAAGCACTGTACTTATAAGTAGGTATATACTATACAAGGTACAGGTAAGGACAAAAAATTAGATTATTTTAGGACTTTTGGTAGCTATGTTCGTAGCATGCACTGTCTGGTTCCTATTAATTAGCTTGCGGTAAATTATAGTTACTTGCGGCTAGGAACACAGTCAATACAACGATAGGTACCTATTGTAGTATATCTAGATCCTGATATCCTTTACAATACTGTTGTATTGGGACCAGGTAGCATTGTGTTCGTCTATACAAAGAGAGAATGAATCTATCACTTGTTTTTGTTGAAATCGAGCTTCGATGGTTGGAGAAAAGAAAATATTATTAGGATAAAACTTAACTTACAATTCGTTTAAAGCCCGGGTTTATTATACAAGACGACGTTCAACATCATCATCTTCCACAGCCCGAATTCGCCCACTGTTGGATATAGACCTCTCTTTGAAAGTGTAGTGTCATCCAAGTTCGGCCGGATGACCGAAATTCCTTCTTCCAGTCCTTGGACTCCATTCGGTTACAGCTCTACTCCATCTGTCACCACCACGCCATGTTCATTGCCAGTTGTCTTAACCAACTTCGATTGAGTTCCATTACTGGCTTTTCCACGATTACTTTTTGGTAATACGCCAGTTTTTAAGCTAGTTTCACAACATCAGTAAAGTAGGTAAGTAATATTCAATCCATCATACATATCACGTTGTTAAAGCTTTTATAAAATCGAAGCTGTCTCCGCCAAAGCATCAGGAAAATGCTCAGACCACGGAAATATAGCACAACTAGCTATACCTACATTTTTGATGTCCCCTAAAACGAATTGATAATAAAAGTCAGCTAAAACAGTTACCCCGACAACAATAAAGTTGCCCCGAGTTAACAGTTTAATAATAGACCTTAACCCTGCGGTCACTAGCAGGGTTAACTAAAAGGGTTTAGTATTACGACATTGTTTAAAGGTTTTATGGGAATTGACTTTATTTGAAAATTTTGTGGTGAAGGTAGTGAATAATCACCAATTTTGTTCTGTTGGGGTGCAATGTGGTGATTTAATTATTATTACTAAATTAACAGTAAATTCTACTGCGGAGTTTTAGGTAAATTAACCATAATAGGCAATAAGAAATAAAATTGACTTCATTAAATATGATAGTAAAGTAATAGAATGTGGATAATGTGGGTAGACATGTCTACCCGCAAAGGTTTGATATTTGTTGGCAGAAATGAGTTATGCTTCGTTTTTGCGGGTAGTTTGTCGGTGGAATGACGTCTTGGCTGACGTTTGCTTTCAGTTTCGGAACGGTGCTGTCCGTGATGTGTCCTTTCGTTGTTGGTTTGATGTGCGCACGCGTTGAATGTAGGCTGTATATTACATTACTATCGTCTTTAAAACCGAGTTTTGACCCGTAACGACAAACAATCAGAAAAATATTTTTATTTTTGTGAAGTGTTCATTAATAATGTGACGAGTGGTGGGGTCTCCAGGCGGTACAGGTGGATGCGTGGTTAACCTGTTCGCGGCTTTTGGTAAGTAATTCTTTTGTAGAATGTATTGTTAGAATGACCATAATATACGTTTCTTATCTAGATACGCCAACAAGGAATACAAAACACATCGATAGATAACAATATTTTCCCCACTCACTCTGCGTCATCAATCATAGGAGATAACAGCATGCATGCTGAAAAGATCCTTATTATAATTACTTAATTAGTACCATTCTAAGTCTACGAGAACTGCTTCAACAAAGATGTGTATCACCCTCTCGTAATTACTTCAGTACCTGTCCCCTAGAAAAAATACATGTTTCTAAAGTAAAGATTTATATTTATAACGTCGTACGGGTGCAATTTACTAATGAACAAAATCAAAAATTTCATACAAAAATACCATTAAAATTTCCGACATCTCCGGTGGATTTTACAAAAAAAAATCTTACATATAAACCTTCTCCTGACAATTATAAACACAACAAAAAAAGAATTAGCCAAATAAGTGCAGCCGTTCGGAAGTTATGCGCTTAGCAAACACATTTGGGGATCCATTTTTATTTATACAGATTATGTACGAAGTAAAATTGTTTGACTGTTGCTTACAATTAAAATTCTCTACAGTGTACAGTGTCCTAAGCCATAATAATGCGACCCTTGAGGTCAGATTAACACGTCGGTCGCGGCATGCGGTCATTATGTCCAACGCGTGACTTTTACGCAACCCTTAAATCGCATTCTTTCCCGTTTCGTTGGCGTTGTATGGTTTAATATGGTGTTCTATTGTAGGAGAGAGGTTAGGAGGGGAATTATTGTTTATATTATATTCTGTGAATGTTCAATCATATTATGCAGCGAAGTCGTATCTTGTGGCAAACATTTTTAGTAATTAACTGCAACTACCCACACCGGGGTTATAATACTAATAATATCTATTGTTCTCATGTAAGTACCTAACTTATGTCTTAATGAGAAATAAAGATTTTTAAACCGAATGCTCTTAGGCGCTCATGAGGATGTTGGATGTAAACTGTATAAAGATAACTGTGTGAAAAGAACGGATGTCTTAGTCGACCTGGATAATTTAAGGTGAAATGTTTTGATGTATTTACCAAGTAAGCTATTTTACTCTAGGAATACTTAGACACGCATTTACGTTTAATAGAGAGTGTTTTATTGACGCATTCGTCAAGTGTATCAGACCTCTATGTTTATATTTTTTAATAGTCCTCTTTTCGCATTACTAAAACCTAGGTATGGTCATATATATATGAGACTAGCTTCCGCCCGTAGCTTCACCCGCGTGTATTAGGCACCCGTACATTATTTTTGAGTCAAAAAGCATCCTTCTTCAATAATAATGATATAAGTATAACTCTTTTGGTTTACGCGGCGCAAGCCAGTGAAGCTCCCAGTCGGCATGATTTTATCCGTCGACTTCAACAATCATCGTCATATTTCACCCAATTTACACAAAACCTTAAAGAATTATACACT
The DNA here is from genome assembly GCA_947562105.1 of Shargacucullia verbasci. NCBI lineage: Eukaryota > Metazoa > Arthropoda > Insecta > Lepidoptera > Noctuidae > Shargacucullia > Shargacucullia verbasci. The sequence goes on along the minus strand of OX387294.1, from coordinate 12,319,275 downwards.
TAATCACTCTGTCTATTGATGAAAACCGCATGAAAATCCGTTCAGTAGTTTTTGAGTTTTTCGCGGACATACAGACAGACGCGGCGGCGGACTTTGTTTTATAATATGTAGTGATTTAGCTACTTTTATATTATGTTAAGCTGAAGTTAAGCCACATCCAAAAATAACCTGGCAAAACACACCGTATCTTCAAGGATTACCAAATCAGTTTAAAGCCGACATTCGTTCCAGAATCCCCGGTTTTGTATTAAGACTACCTTTGTTATATGACGCTTTCGTATTTAAATCGAGACCAAATCATTCTGTAGTTGTGCGCACGGACAATGGCCTTAATTTATTCCTTTGGGTTAATTTCGTATACAATTTTGTTACCCAAAAGGCCTGAGCGTGACGTTGCGGTTTTTAGTACGGAAATTTGATAAGTACGAAAGGGATGGGACGGCTAGCGATAGTTTATGGGGTATCTAGAGGGTCGTGGATATTTGTTCTGCGATTATTTGTGTGGGTATTGAATGGATTGAAATGTAAAGGGTCAGAATAATTTGATTTAGGATACGATGAGTAAGTTGGTGTTATATATACTGGCTGAAAATAAGCCATTTGTCAGCGGTCAGACACCGGAGGACGGGCAGCAGCGTCCTCTCACTAATCGGTGAGCCACTGCGATCCCCAAGCCGCCTGCCAAGCGTGGGGATTATGGCAAACCCCCTCTTGAGGGAGGCCTTCGTTCAGCAGTGGACGTCTTCTGGCTGATGATGATGATGATGATGATACTTTCCATGATGAAGAGTCAACTACAGCCCTTGGAGCCGACACCTCACTGTACAGAAGTAAGTCGCGGTCTGAGTACCGGCTCAAAGTTGTTAATTACGGTGAGACTGTTGTTTCAGGCCATAAGAGATAATATGAATAGGATTTGACAGCTAGTCAATCCATTTGTTTTTTTAACTTTGCCCCTCATTAAGATTTCTCCTGTATTGTGGGTACAGTTTGAAACATGTCACATGCACATACAACCAGACCCGAAACAACTATCTGTAGATCATACAAATTTCTTCCGTACGGGGATCGAACCTGCGACACGTAGCGCACAAAGCTAATCGATAAGCCACTGCACCAACCGGTTGTTGCCCCCTTTTACCTTTGCCCTTATCTGAAAGCCCTTTACCTATCTCCACCTTACTTATGTTCGATCTTTAAACACTTGATAATAATAAATGAATACTTGTGGTTGAGAGATGACAACAGACTAAACATTTTAGCTATATTAATATAGGAACTTAACAACATTTTTTTTATACATTTTACTAACTACTAATATTATAAATGTGAAAGTTTGTGAGGATGGACGGATGGATGGGTGGATCTTTGTTACGCTTTCACGCCAGAACAGCTGAACGGATTCGGATGAAATTTGGCACAAAGATAGATTATAATTTGGAATAGCACATAGGCTACTTTTTCCCGGGAAAATGTACGGGTTCGTAAAGGACGCGGGCGAAGCCGCGAGCGGAAGCTAGTATACTATATTTACACGTTAAACAGATTAAAAATGTAAAAATTATAAAAACATAACACTAAATATTTTTAAAGCAGTGTGTGTTTCACAGTAATTTTATTATGAGACACACACTGTTAGTAACACTTTCCAAGAAAATTGGTAACTTACTTTGTTAAATTTCATTTGAATTCTTAAATACATAGAAACTATTTGATGTATTTGTATTGTATAAACCAATTTTGTATTATCCCAATGAATTGAATGAACCCAAAGAATATGCACTCATAAATAATTTAATAACACTGATACTAAACTCAATTACACCTAATTAAATTGTAACCGTTCACGCATAAATATAATTGAGTCCCGTAATCTATATTTTATTGTGTTATTAATTAAAATCGGCCGGCGAGGGTTTAATGTAGTGTGACCAACACAAAAGCTTACAGGGACACGCAGTCAACCATGGTGCTACGAATAAAATTTATTAGAAATTGTGGTCACCATTTGTAGCAATTGTTTAGGTGTTAATGTTTGGCGATATTTTTGTTCTTTTGTTTTGTGATAGATTTTGTTTGAACCTCTATTAGAAGCACATTTAAAATTATGTTAAAGCACATTTAATAAAAGAAATATCCGCTTACGATGAACGCAAACATCTTCGAAACAATTTTATAACTAAAGAGGCATCTTTATAATGCCTCTCTTTGAATAATCAACATGCTTTATTATATTATTTCTATAGTCATCTATAAAATAAAAGGTAGTTACGTATAATGAAACTGATAGGAAAAGAATTACCCGATTCGATAAAAATGGTCGGCGTGCACCATAATAGTAATTAAATCACAATTTATTCCCAGTATAAGCAGGTTAGAAAGAGATATTTACACAAAAAAATACAAATTAAAGTGAGGCGCGTAAGCAGTTTCCAATTTGGATCTTTTAAATTTTTTGTTAAGTAATGGAAAACAAATATACTCAGTTACATATATTTATCCCAAATTGCGGTTCTATTTCCAGAATAGGATAAGATAATCCACGATATCCAACTTTCCCATACAAATAATAAATGAAATGTCGATACTGCAGTCAATGGTGCGTCACCAATAATGACACTCGGCGCTTTGGATCTCAAAATATACAATGTGACCTACTTTCCTTGATATAGTTCATTAAATCAACAAATTATGTGTCAAAAACTCTTTGAAAAACGCCATAGATTTCTATCGGGAAGGGATGGGAGCTAAATATAATGAAATGGGAATATTATCGAATCGTACCCGCTGGGTGTAATGTACCGTGAGCAGGGTATGGATTCCGCGTGGCGCGGAGTCGCCAGTTGTGATAAATGTGTGATTACATTTTTTTTTTTCTTGATGCTGCTTTGTAACAGAAAATGAAATCGGTGTTTGGTTTTCAATGATCTGGTGCAAGTTTTGTTTTAAGTGCAGGTGTGTATAAATGTGCGAATTTTATTGTTTTACTGTCCTTATTTAAGACTAAGAGACAAACTTTAAATACTACAATAGAAAAATAGAAAACAACAACATTCTAATCTTACACCTAGCCCACGTTAAAATGTTCACCTTCACCTACAGAATTTATATTTCTAAAATCCTACTAAATATGAGATCGTGCTATAAACATGTTTTTTTGCTAATCATCAAGTTTCATACGGGGCCATCCATAAATTACATCACACGTTAAGAGGGGGGGAGGGGGTCGACGAAGTTTGACATTGTGTGACAAGGGGTGGGAGGGGTCCTAAGTTTCTTGACATCACATTTCAAAATCGTATATATCTAAGTATTAAAACGTGAAGTTTGAACTATTAACGAAAAACTTAAAAATATTTCCAACTCTATCTGTGTGAATATAAGATTTAAATTGTTATGACAGCCTCGCCGTGATTTCAAATAAATTGAAATAAAACTAATTTCGGAACTGCTGTTTTAATTTAATAATTTTTCGATATAAACATTGCAAATATGTGACGTCACACTAGGGAGGGGGGAGTCTCACAAATGTGACCAGCTGTGACAAGGACGGGGGAGGGGTCAAAAAAAGCATGAAATTCGTGTGACGTAATTTATGGATGGCCCCTAAGGAAATTATTATTTTAACACGAAACTCGAACCCAAATCGAATAAATTAAAGCATAAAAAATATTTAAAAACAAAACACGATCACAACTCCACGCCGCCCCTATTCTACACCCAAAACTGTCATCATAAATCTACACTCGTCGATACATCGCGTTGACAATCCGCGGTCACGTCGCGGTCGTGTCGTGCTCGTATCGTCCCCTTATCGTTCCCTCCCCATCACATAATAGGAGTTATGAGCCGTGATGTGACACTATTAATTCGTACGAGCGTGTGAGTTTTTCTGCTTTGTTTAGATAGATTTATGTTAGTAGTAATTGAATTGCGATGTAATTGTATAAACAGCTTTTGGTAACGAGATATTGTCGAGTTTATAAAGGAGATTAGGAATGTGAGGGAGCAGAAAAACTCGACTCCGAAGAAAAAAGAACACTCCCTCATTGGTATAATAGTCGTAAGTGTGTCTCCTGTGAGTGAGTATTGCCTTCGATTTTCTGATCGAGCAAATTTTAAATGAGTTTCTCTGCATAGAAATTCTAAGCATCAGCCTGGAGTTTAGAATTGTGCTGGCTAGCCCCCTATTGTATTGGAGTCTTCCTGGACTTCAGGCGTGATACTGTGTCATGTTGTGTTACGAAAATAATCATCATCATATCATTACGCCTGTATTTCCCGAAGGGTTATGCAGAGGTCTACTATTGTACACCCACATTTCGCCAACGCCGTTATTGGGTTTCATGTTAGAGGGAACGAGCCTATTGCCATCTACCGGGCACAGTTCTAGTTTCCGTACTGGTACTGAGAATTTACATATAGAAAAACCCAGTAATACATTACCCGACCCGGGAATCAAACCCAAGACCTGACGTTCAGTAGTCGTGCATGCGACCACTAGACCAATGAGGCAGAACAAAATTTATACCTGTACCTCTATTACGAGTTTTTCACTATTTACTTTCATAGTAAATGTAAATTTTTATGCAAGCGATTTTAGTTCTTAACTTGGCTACATTAGGGATTAGAGTCGCTAACATGACATCTCTATAATATCGTAAATAGTAAATCAAAACTTAACTATGACACATATGTCACATAAGCGACTCTAATCCCTAATGTAACCAAGTTAAGAACTAAAATCGCTATCATGAAAATTTACTTTACTATGATGGTAAATAGTTAGAAAACTCGTGATAGAGGTACTGTATTGGCGACCCGCCCCGGCTTTGCATGAGAGTAGCAAAGCATATATGCCTTCATTTTTTTCTGTCGTAGTGTCGTATCATCCTGCTACGTCGAGCATATACGCGGCGCACGCCAGTATAGCTCCCAGTCGGCATGATTTTTTCCTACATCTTCAACTATCATATAATTATAACTATCAATATTTGAAATATGACGACAACAACTTAATGAACTATACACTTAAAACTTTCTCATGAATCACTGTGTCTATTGGTGAAAAAACATAAAAATCCATTCAGTAGTTTTTGAGTTTATCGCGAACATATAGACAGACAGACGCGGCGGGGGACTGTTTTATAATATGTAGTGATCATTCACTTGGCTGGCGTTATTGCGTTATAGAATATAAAGGATAAAAATACTGTAATATTAGATCCTATATCAAACACTTCAGACTTCATTTGTTTAAAATGGCATGTTTTCCGAAACAAAGCGTAAAACAAATGAATAAAAAATGTTACGGATGTATGCAGGTTAATATTATTTCACAAACGGCTTTTAAATAATGCTCTGTATTTATACAATATTTGGAACAGTTAAGCCTTTATTACGCGAACCATTTATTTATATCGAACGTAGGATTAACTTTAACTGTTAAAAGCTCGTTAAGAACGTAGATGTAATGTGCACAATGGTAAACAAGAGATCGCTGTTGGAAAAAACTACCGCTACCGCACAGATCAGTCGATCTGCGATGTTAAGCAGCACTTTCTGCGGTCAGTTTTTGGATGGGTGACCGGAAAGCAAGTTAAGCAGTAAAACAGTCGTTACGGGTCGTTATGGATCTTTGTTACTCTTTCACGCCAGAACGGCTGAACGGATTTGGATGGAATTTGGCACAATGATAGATTATAGTCTGGAATAGCACATAGGCGGGAAATTGTACGGAAATTATCCCGGGAAAATGTACGGGTTCTTAAACCACGTGGGCGAAGCCGCGAGCGGAAGCTAGTAAAGGCATAAAAACGACCAAAATAGGGCGCTACATTTAATAACACCATAACACCAAAATGACAGTACAAAGATTACCTCCCAAAAATGCGGAACCTTTATGAAAAACCTATTTTTACCTATTCCATGAACAAAAGGGTTTTCCACCGTGGGGATCAGAGTGTTTTTTTGTTAAAACTCCCGTCTCCTATACAATTTATGATGACAATACGAAATGAGAAAAATATTATCTTTTAGAATTTTATTTCTGTGGTTTCTATAGAGTCGACGAATTTCATGACGGGTTTCATTACGAGAAGGCTCGAATCGTTTGCTGTAACAAAATACCCAATACTTTGTTGCATCTATTTTCCTTGTTTCCTATTGTGTTGTATATTTTTGGGATTTTAATTGGCCTCCATAGACATATCTCCAATGGCTTCCACACATGTAATAAATTCTTTGTCAGGTTTAGGCTTGCAAAAGGGCTTATTATTTATGATACTTGGTGTCTTGCAGACTTGTGCAAAAGTAACCTTAAGAAATCGTAACGTATGCGGGGGCAATACTGTGTATAGATATTAACTTTTAGTCAGGAGAAGTTTTCATTTTAATAAGTCTTATTGTTTAGAACAATGAGACATACACAAAATGTAAAATTCAGAGTTTCTTTACACGAGAAGAGCAACTGTATGATCCCCATTTGAGTAGGACCCAACTTGTCTCTTCAGTTTTGGATTTTTAGTTTCTTAAGATTAATTCGATTCATGTGAATGACCAGGCAGCAACTTAACCTCGTGTTTCTAAAAATATTTTAAACCAAATGTTACATTGCTCTTAAAGAGCTTTAAATATTCATAATCATTTGACACGTATAGTACCTTTATGTATTATTATATACTCCAATCTAAAGGGAAAAGACTCCAAAAGCGACGAAACCTGAAACCGTTTGGCGCACCCTGGGCAGTCAGCCTCAATACCGCCATTGCTGACTGGCTAATCTTCCCAATGTGCCAAGTCAACAAAGAAGAACCTATCTGTTTTTCTTTTAATTTGGTTATTGCCGTCTTCTGAGTTCTGTTAACAACGTTCAAAATTAGCCTTGGGATTAGTTTAGTATCTTAAATAGTAGGTACAGTGTATAGCAAATAAGGTTACGCACGTTTACTTAAAAGGCTACGATGGATTATGATGGACGACGTTTCAAGCGATTTGTCACAGCTTTCCCTGACAGGAGGTGAGAATTTTGAGATATCAGCACTGTTTCTAGTTTGCGCTTAGGTTTTTAGGAACTTTTTTTATTCTTTGTTTCTAGGTTTTCTAGAGGGAGAATTACGTCACACGTTGGTGAATAGGAGTCTTTAAAGCCTTTCCTTGTCTCCAGTGTATAAAAGTTGACGTGAGACACAAACCGTATATTTTTTATTCTTATAAATTCACATGAAAAGTTTCGAAGAAAAAGGTCTAGCAATTCTGTAAACCGGCATTAATGGAGGTTCAAATAGTTGCGTTCACAGACACAGACACGACTCGGCAATCTTCCGAAAACTTCGTCAAACGCGACTCGTGAAACTCTTACTACGGTACAATACTGAAGTTCGTAGGTATTTAGTTTCTTTTTTGTTCATTTGGTAGACTTTCATTCCTAATTACCTACCAAATCCATTCTCATTGTTATTTGCAGCATAATTTCGGTCATGCAGGTTGGAGAAAGACCTTTGAACATGGTGGAATCAGCCATGACCAAACCTGGATCACCAACCTAGATTATAAGGGTTCCAAAAATATTGTATAATGTTGTCTGTGTCACAACACATGTAGGATTGTAAAGTCATGAAAAGAGACGTTCTTCTACATAATAAGCGATCTAAATCATAATGTACTACCAGATAGGCCAACTATGATTATCTTCTCTACCCTCGTACTCCTCCAATGGCATCAAGGTTGCTGAAAACCTACCTCCTAATATGATAAACCATTATTCTCTATACATGATGGGCCGATTGCCATCTTTGTTTATTTCTAAATTATGATATGAGATTGGTAGTAGATATGGAAAGGTCAATCAGCCAAGATGCCGAGACAAGAGACTTGTTGTTTGTTATAAATCTTTTTTCGTATGCCGCTCATTTAGAAATATTCCTAGTCTATTACTCTTATTCGTGACACCGCATATTTTTACAGCATTAGCTCAATAAACATTAATTTTCAAACCTCATTACATAAACAAATTACCACAAACAATATTCATAGTTTTTACACAGCTTAAATTTAGAACGCTTAGGTCACTTTCAGATAAGACGACGATAAATTGCTTCGAGTTACCATCGAGTTTGCACAGTTAAATCGATCCGTCTAACGCAAGCGAACCCTTATCTTGGCTGACATGTCTGTAAGTAGGCCCTCGAATTGCCCTTTTGGGAACTGACCGATCACGTGTTGTGATGTCAAGCTGTTTAGTTTTGAAATTCTCCTTATTACTTTGCCTCATTATTGGGAGAAGTTGTTGATTTATCGAACTGATACATTACTAGGTCACGTTTTCGATTAAGAAGTTTAAATTGTTATCAAAACTAACATATCGAAGCACAAAAGGCAATCTAGTTTGAAATCACGCAAGTTATAGATATATTAGTATCAAAAAACAAAATAATTCAGTCATTTTGCGATAAAAAAGTTTTCTCCATTTAAAACTTCTAATACCTTAGTTCTTGTGATGACCATCTCATTGAGAGCCTAGAAAGTATTCCCTTAAAAAGAAATAACAAAAATATTTGAAAATACGAGCGTATAAAGTCACGATGTACAGACATCTTTTAACCAATACAAATAATAAAGATTCCCAATCTATTAAAGAAGACATTAAAATATTTAAAGCACAAGCAGATTTTGATGTATTCAACCAAAACTATTACATTTCGCAGTCGTAAGAGAAATACATATCTCATAAGAATTTCATTTGACTTAAGTCAGTTAGAATTACCATTTCGCTTGTAACATGTCTGGAAATCTTGACCGTGAACGTCTCTGAGCATTTTAAGTACTGAAGTAAATTATTGATCTTCTCTGAAAATACAGTAAAATTGTATTAATTTTGCCTGATTTTGCTCACACAGGCGTAGAAGAATAGAAAACAAACCATACCCCATATTATAAAGAATCCGAAAATGACCACTGACGAAAATTTACTATCTCCATAGAGAAATACAGTGAACAAAATGGGGGAAATGAGACCATAATAACAATGCTTGGGATTTGAACTGCATAATATAGACAAATTTGTGATCACAGACAGACAAGAAATAACAAATAAAAGTCTTAAAGCTTCTTTTATCAATATTGATATAAAAAAATAAAAAGTGGAACATTCTAGACGTTTCATTGATGCTAAACCTTATGTACTCCCTATTTAGGCTGACATAAAGATAAGCAGAAAGGAAAGCTCTCCCAAATCACTTGTAGACGAAAAAACCTGTATGGAATTCGTATTCAGCCACCGTCTCCGAATCATCGATGGGCTATCAAAATTGACAGACAAAAAGATTAGTATTCTTTCTACGTTTTACGAGTAGCTATTTGACGTCGGATCCAACTGATTATTCCCAGATATTGTGACGCAGGCGTGACATTCGGTTCGAGCGAGTTCCGAGGAGGAAAATTTAACAAAAGAATTGAAGATTTATCCTAGCCCTATTACAAATTAAGTACCTTAAAAGCTTCAACGAAATGGATCTCCTTTCGGAGTAAATATTTGAAAAATTCACTCGCTTTTCAAATTGTGTTTTTGTTTTAGAGGAAAATTTAAGTATTGTTGGGTTTTTATTACCTTGAGTTACATTATACGTCCCTTTAAAAAAAAAACTTTACGAAAACAAAAACGAAGAAATTGTCCTATTTTTAGTCTCGTTTCTCATAACCTTCGTATTCCAGTTTCTTATTCGTGTTGAAAAAGCTTTTAACTATTATGCCAAAAGTTTACGGTGTGCTATATTCCATATGATGTAAAATGAAATAAAATAAAACAAATGAAACTTCATAAAAAAAAAATATCGTGTACCACTTAGTATCAATCTTTTTATTGTACTCATTTCTATATCATTTTCCTTTTATCTTAAACGTAAAAATAGTACAGGTTTATATCCTCATTCATCCCCAAAGCTTCATACGTAACCATAAACTGCGTTAATATTTATAATTTCAACGCCATTTAAATAACAATAACAATTCACAGTACTTCCGCAGTTAATTTACCCCCGCGTTAGTTCTCCATATTCCAACATTTTCGTGGCCGATTAACAACGAATTGAGCAACAAAAAGAACACTCATTATCTCCATTCAAATTATAATTCCGTTCAGTTAAGCACAAAATAATTTATTCAAAATTTTAATATGACGTAGCCACAATGGTAGCTATAATAACAGCCATTTTGTACAATCCCCCATTCGATGTTATTTAGCAAAACGCTTGGGAATACGTAATGTGAGTTGGTTCGGTAGGTACCTAGTTAAGCACAATTATGTTGCCAACATTAACCGTTTCTAAAGTAAGGTATGATAATGATCTGAGTTAACAACGATGAAAATACAGTCGCAAAATTTCAAGTATGCAAACGGCCTAAGAAAGATATCGTTGAGAATTCACCGGAATTAAATTGGCAGAAATTGTTTTTGTATTTTTCTTTGGGCGCCGACGCATGCCAAAATTAGGTAAATGTTGGTTATATAAAAGTTGGCCCACTTAACTCGTATGGGTAATAAGCGTTATGATATTTAAGCAATCCTACATAAGGGATTAATTAGGTAAAATTTTAGACAAGCGATATACTGATAATTGTTTGAATGTTATTATCTACACTACAAATGCAAAAGTGACTCTGTATGTCTGTTTGTTACCTCACAACGACTAAACTACTGAACCAATCGTAATGAAAGTTTACACACAGGTAGCTTGGGATCTAGAGAAAGACTTAGGCTTATTAGATAAAATAAATTCTACCTCTCTAACTAATATTATAAATGCGAAAGTGAGTTTGTTTTGTTTGTTACATTAGATGGCCGGGGTACTAAATGGCCATAGGGTACCTTTTATCCAGAAAAAAGTACTACCCTCGGGAAGGAAAGAACAAAAACTTTCAACGGTCACAATTGCTTTAGGATGCTAGATGGCGTTGCATGTGTTCCGAAAAAATTCACGGGTTCGTAATCAATGCGGGCGAAGCTGCGGGCGGGAGCTAGTACAAAATAAATGCAGATGAAGTCACAGGCAATAGTTAGTTCGTTATAAAGTTGAACTTATCAGAATTTAACAATAATATTACTGTTTCCATTTCACTATGAAATTATATATTGTATTTAGTTAATTTCAACTAAGTATTTGGTTACAATTGTTAAATATAATCATTTCCTTTTGTTTAAATTTTATCTTTATTGCTCGTTTTTATCATTAGATATACTTTTTTGAAATATCCAGATCCTTTTATTAAACATATTAATAAATAGAGAAGAGAATTCCCTAATAATATACAACTACAAAAGTAATAAAGGTAGAATTTTTGGTATAAACAAACGCGATATGAGGGTAATTTGTTATTTTTATTTATCTCTGATTATCCCAGCTAAGACAAAGGGTAATAGGAAACAGGGGAAATGTATTTACGAAAAATATGTTCGGTGGGTAAATAAAAATTGTTGGTTTTGCTGTCTCTGGCTGAAATTAGCAGTTTGTTCTGTAGGATAATAGATGTTGTTAAAGTAATGGCGTTTGATTGTGTTTGTGAGTTTTTTTTTTCGTCATCCAGGTTTTTTCAAAAAGCAGATAAATACCAAAAAATCAAAAGTTCCATGGCCTTTATATTTGTAGAAGTATTTTCTGATATTAACAAATGTAGTTTCATCAATGATTGAATCAGTTCCGCTGTTATCGCTAATTGTCGATTCAACTAGTGTTTTGGAACTAATCAAATCTGCTTATGTTTCTATTCTATAAGGGATGGGGTGATATAATGAAGGTGTGATATTCTATGTATGTGTATTTAAGTGAATGTAATCACGTACATAAGGACGTGTTTGCCGTAATTAATTTAAGGGAGTAATTAGTATGTGTGTACACACACGACAATTATCGTCATTTTGACTTTATGAGTTAAGATAATTCCTGTTTCCTGTATTATACGCCATCATGGTGTAAATATATCTTTATTAAATATTCATCATTTTAATTAAAATGTTTCACTAAACATTTAAATAATAAATTGTTTACGACAGTTCGTTTATCAATGAGCCCATATTTATTTACTGTTCTTAAATCCCCTAAAGATCCCCGTTATATAAAGATCCCCGGATTTGCGAATAAAAGAACGTCATCAACCAGACTAATGAATGAAGATTCAACATGTTTAATATCAGCCCCAAGTTTGCCTATACTTCAAATTTCTTTATCATCAAAGATTTCTGTATTATTATCATCAAACCCTTCACTATTACACTTTTCTCAACCGTGATTGTATCCGACACACTATTCTTGTTCGAGAAACTTTTAATATCCGCAACTATATACAACCCTGACCCTTTGATCACATAATCGCTCCCCGTGTCACGCTGAGCGATGGAAAATTATTTTTCACTTCGGCAACACTTGATCCTTTACGGGCTTCTATTATAAGGGGCTTTAGAAAAAATCTAGGCTTTTATTTATAGCTGTTTTATTGTAGTATCAAGGATTTACAATCAGGTTTAGGTATTTACTTCTTAGTTGGTTCATTTTTAATGTATTAGGTTGTTACTTTTTAAACATTAAATTTTTTGAACATTAAAAATAATAAAAACGGGTAGTTCTTCGAGCAAGATTCTTTGCGTCATTTTTGTGGCGATATTTTTTTATATTTTTATGAATCTAACTTCAAAATATTAAAATTTACAAGAAAACAAGTTCATTCATGTATACAAATGAATTAACTTGTAAATATATATATAACAATTGCGACGAAAATGACGTAAAGACTCCTGCTCCAAGAATGACGTAAGTAGTATTGAAGCTACAGAGGGCACTTTACTACATGGCTACCTCTGAGGAAGCTATATAAGCCCGACCAAGTTCGGTTCTCACTTTAATTAAATTACAATTTAGTAAATGCATTAAGACATCACAGACTGTTTAATAAAACTTAAGGGATGTTGAAGAAGATTTAAGGTTGATTTTCGACTTACAGATAAACTGCTGATTGATTATTCACAACTTACCTGTGGGTATGCGTACAAAATTACTGTCTCTGATAAGTAAATCTACCCGATAAACTCTGTTTCATTAATGTTTCGATTTAGTAGCTGTCAATTTATGTAACTGATATTTTATCTTTCTGAGTGTCATCAAACACTTTACCAGCAAGTAATGAAACATCTTTAACCCGTTAACCGCCAACAACGATTTAAAACGTCAATCACAATTTTAATCCTGACGCTTATGCCGCCGCCTTCAAGCGTCAATCCATAAATAAATGCGAACATAGTGTTTATTACTTATTTCACTGTCAAACATAAGGCTAAAAAATGACGCTTGAAGGTGGCATTGGCGTCTGGACTGAAATCGCGATTGACTAAAGCGTCAATCGCGATTTCAGTCCAGACGCCAATTGTCGTTGGCGGTTAAAGGGTTAAACTAAATTTTGTATTTCAAAGTATTAATGCAGAAAATTAATGTATCTACATATTTAGTAGTTAGGTAGTATGATACATTTTAAATTAATAAAAATAATTACAAAGCAAACAGCAATAAAATATACAAGCTTTATATTAAAATACTATAATAGTACCTCAACTAATGCTTACATATAGTCCATTTCCCTTTCAGAGCATCCCCATAACTTTATTCGCATAATTTCACTTACACCCTTATCAGTACGCAACAAAACTTTCCGGAACAATATCCTTCAGTAAATCCCCAGCTTTTACAGCTTCTTATTAGGATTTTATCGAATACAAAGGTTTGATTGGCCGACAAGGAGACAAAGAGACGCCCTTCTAATTTTATCCACATTTTTCCTCAATTGAACACTACCCAGTCAATTTTGTCAGCTTTATTCCTTTAAACGCGTTGAGTCTCAATTATTTGAAAACCAATAAGTTTACTGAGGAATAAACTGATTCATAATTGACTGAATTTAATATAAAATGTGATAAGAAATGAAATAATAGAATAATAAATAGTGGTTCCGTACGTTAATTAAGAATGCATACAATACAGACTACAAGATTCTCTTTTGTTTCTTCTCGACTCTTGTCAGAGGAAAAAAAGGATTTTTTAATCGGTCGATACATACATGTGAACAATTAAAATCGAAAAATATTTAATTCCACGAGAAAAAATGACATAAAATAAAACTAAGGGGAAGAAGGCAAAAATATTAATCTGGAAATATTTTTTGCATACTGACATTGAAATGCCCCTTTCACATTTGCACCTTAACCAAAATCACAAGGGTGATAATAAAATGCACAAAAAATCAGGAACAAAAACAATCGAACTCAATTTTGAGAAACGAGATTTTGTAGATGACGACCATTCATTCCATACACAAAACTATATATTATTCAATTGGATTTACACGCCAATCCAATGAAAGCAACTAGGAACACATAGACGTCAAAACGGGTCGTCCATTCAGAATAGTAAATCATCCATATAGCATAATATCAATGGAAACTTCCACTTATCCAAATGTACTCGATAGACAGCGTAAGCAATATTTAAAACTACCCTCTTTATAAAACTTGGCTTCGAATAGCAAATGTCACCAATTTGCGAGCTAAAACGTCACAGTCGGGATGTCCCGATCAGAATTGCAAATGTGAAAGTAAATTCACAAAGAATACAGGAAAATTATGCGGGACCCGGTCAGGACTGGTTTTATTCGTGTAACATACGGAACCCTGGCCGTTCGGGGTCGGGAATGTAAATTTATTGAAAGGTACTTATTACCGCTTTTAGTTAATGAGTTTAAGTGATATTTTAAATACGGATTCGTGTTGCGTATGTAATTTATTTTCGTTACCATCATTCGTGATCCTTTTGGGAGATGAACTTTTTACCTGTACGTTTGTGGATCAATAAGATGGTTAGGCGCACCTAAAGACTTTTGTACACGATGTTACATATTGATAACACCTTCATTGTCATCAAGACAGTAATTATTATTTTCGCTTTCGTCTAAAGCAGATATTAGCGTCTCTTTTTTTTCTCCATAATCCTAAGCCTTACTTGAATGCCTCACTGGTCTAGTGAGCGCAAGCGCGACGGCTGAGCGTGAGGTCCTGGGTTCGATCCCTGGGTCGGGCAACGTGTTATTGGGTTTTTCTGTATGGAGATTTTCAGTATCAGCATGGAATCTGGAACTGTACTCCGTAGATGGCAATAGGCTCGCCCCCTATTACATGGGACTCAATAGCGACATTGGCGAAATGTAGGTGTACAATAATACACTTCTGCGTAACCCTTCGGGGTAAACAGGCGTGATGCTATGTTATGTGTAATCCTAAAAATATGAACGTACCTAATGATTGTTGATATGATTTATATCGGGCTTTGATTATCACTGTTTATTTTGAGAGACTGGCAAGCGTAATAACAGTCTTAACTGGTTTTCTAAAAAAAAACAAAGTTGACATTTCAATAAACATATTTTAAATCCCATCAAGGGAGTCAAAACCTACCTATCATATAAAATATTCCTGACAGGCATTCACTAAATTCATATAACTTCATAATTTGTATCTCTTACTGAAATAATATCTACACTTTTTAGTAACCTATTTTGACATAATCGAAAATCTATTTTAGAAATACGTTATTGTATTCATATTTTAATGAATGCCCATCCACAAATAATTAATATCTCGGTTTCATTCAAATCTCACAATATAAACAATATACCGTATTCCATGAAAATTTAATGTACCACTCTTCCAAACTTTACCGCTTTATCAAGACCTCTGGTCGAGATCAGCGTTGCTTTCAATTTGTATAGATGTTTGGCCTCTAGTTTATATTATCTGGTCTAGTTATACTGGTTGTTTGCCCTATGCAACAATCAATGGTGCTTGTCTGTAGTATATTAATTTTAACTTGAACCGTTATTAAAATATTTTGTGTTAAGTGTTGGCTCACTAGTGGTCGGTTGAGGTTGGGCTCGTGATTATTTTGATATCGATTTATACTCGATTATAAATGAACTCGCTGATGATTGTATAAACATTATAGAAATGTCGGTTTTAAGCATCGTATGCATACGATGCTTAAAACCATACATAAAAAAACAGAACATATGTATGTTCTGTTTTTTAACTGAATATAACCTTTATTCGATAAAAGGAAGAAATTCCTATCGTCAAGCATTATAACCGAAGCCTGTCTTCTTTTTCTTTCTTGTTTTATTGTATTGATTTTAGTACTTTATACTTATTTTTTTTTTGTTTTGAGCACGCTCCTATATAATATATCTTTCTATTTATATATTTACATACATACATACATACATATTGTCACGCCTTTTTCCCATGGATGGTAGGCAGAAACTATGGAACGCCACGTGCTACGATCCTTACATAACCCTTTTGGTTCATCTACATTCATGCACCTTTTCATACATGAACGCCGGTTGTGGGTACTGCGTACCTAATCTTTTTGAAGGACATCACTAATAAGTTCCGTATATGTCCTTCTAGGGCGTCCCCTCCTGGCGTTTCCACTAACAACCGCGTTATAAATCCCTTTCGTTAATCGCCTTTCATCCATCCTATCTACATGACCAAACCAATGAAGCATACTTTTCTCTATCTTTCTCATATATATTGTATACATTATATTATGTATATATGTATTTATGTTACACCAAGAAATACTCTTCTCTCTTTACCTGCTATTCTGTCCATCCTAAGGTTGTTTGGCAGAAATCGCCAAGTGCGATAAGACCGCCCCTTGTACATCTCTATTGGTTTCCATTGTAATTTTTTCTGTTTCTGGTGTATATACAATAAAACAGTGTATTGTAACGTTATCACATTGGAATCTAATCCCGTAGTAGAAAGATAAGCCAGTCGAAAATGAATGTAATGAGGCTGACTGTCTAGGATCCATCAGACCATCTCAGGTTTCTTAGTAACTCACTAGTATCAAAATCTTAGGAACTTGTACAGCCTACAAACTTGCAAGACAGGTATTCTCCGAAGGCTTAGGCAGAGGCGTAATATTGTACACTCACATTTCAGCGGTGCCGTTATTAACTCACATGTAATAAGTCCTGGGTACGATTCAAAGCGTATTTTTTTTAAATAAAACTTTTCTTCACTCTAGGAATAATTCCTGTATCGTGAGTGCGTTTACAAACACGTATATTCACATACACAAATACCCAGACCCGAAACAACTATCTGTAGATCATTCATATATTTGTTCCGTGTGGGCATCGAACCTGCGACACGTAGCACAAAAAGTTAATCGCATAGACACTGAGCCAACCGTGTCGTCAATAGAATATTGCAGAAGAATTGTTGTATCTTCTTGCAAGCGCTTATAGCAAGCGTTAATAATATTTAGTTTTTCAAAATGGAAAATCTCAATCTCTCTTCTAAATGGAGTTCGGAACTGGGCCTAGTAGATGGCAATAGGCTGCCCCCTATTGCTCTCTACCGGGCCAGAACCCAATAACACTTTTGGATAGTACGACCACCTATGAAGCAGTCAGCAGTCAGTCGCTAAGACATAATTTTCCAGAACCCCTAAAGAGGTGAAATAAGTACACAGCTTCTATAGAAAGTCTATCTACACGGACACAGTCGCAGTCACAATACACCGGCTCCATTTACTGCTACTGAGGCCCTAGTGTAAGTTTCGACAAACTCGATTTCACGCATCGAACGCGTTCAGCGCTCCGATTGGTCCGTTTCGTGCTCTCCACCAATCGGAGCGCCGAACGCGTTCGATACGTTAAATCGAGTTTGTCGAAAGAAACTTACACTGGGGCCTCTGGCCTGTTACAAAACTTTTCACATCAATATATTGATGAAGCGTGATCATGCAATAAATATTGATCAATTTAGCAAACTTATAGGACAGTAAATATTGCAGTGTATTGTGCAGTACCTATCTATATAAATAAAAATTAATTGGTCTAGATTCGCAAGCGATTGCTAAGTATGAGATCCTAGGTTCGATTCTCGGGTCGGAAAAAGTGTTATTGGGTTTTTCTGTACGGAAATTCTCAGTAGCAGCGCGGAGTCTAGAACTGTGTCCGGTAGATGGCAATAGGCTCGCGCCCTATTACATGGGACTCAATAACGGCATCGGCGAAATGTAGGTGTACAATAGTCCACCTCTGCCTAACCTTTCGGGGAATACAGGCGTGATGCTATTGATTGATTGATCGACCACATACGACATACATAATATCACAAGTAAAACAATTTTTTTGTTCAGAAGAACTGAGCATTACGCGCAGCCTAATTACGTAAAAAAGCGATAGCAACGCGATAGCCACGCTACAGCAATCTCACTGCCAGCCAATACATTATATGTCACAAAAATGACGTTTGGCAGAAGTTATCGCGCGATCTACGCCTGTCGCTACATCGGTAATTAGGCCGCGGATTCTTAAATAATACGAAAAGATCTCTCCTATCACTAACAAACATAATAACAACAAACAATTCAACATTACACACAAGTCGACGCCTGTCTTTCCGTCCAGAAATAACGTAATAGGGCCACTAACATTGCTATTTCAGTAATCGTCAAGACAAATGCTGGGCATCCGTCTCAAGATATCGTACGATGTTTTGTGCGCCCGAGGAAGGAATATGAAGTATCGCTTGTTTTTATGGGATAGACAGCGATGTTAGTGGATGGAGGGGCTCGTAGCTACATAGTTACCGCGCAGATCCGTCCATCTGCGAGGTTAAGCAGCGCTTGACGCGGTCAGTCCTTGGATGGGTGACCATTTTTCACATATCGAGACCCTCCGTGCCTCGGAAAGCACGTTAAGCAGTTGGTCCCCGGTGTCATCGGAAGACCTATGACAGTCGTTACGGGTGGCAGTAGCCCAAAAACTGACAACCAGTCTCAACCTTTCAATATAAGTAACTTCTAATGACTGGGTGGCGGAGGTAAGAAGGCAGTTGCTCCGTGTAAAATACTGATATTCAGCCGCTACCGGTTAGATTGGTAGCCGACCGCAATGTAGTTGGGAAAAGGCTAGGCAGAGGCAGACAATGATGTTAGTCATTTTTGACCAGTTTCGGCTGTAATGTTATGGCAGTTTTGGCTGTGATCTAATAACTAAAACAGCGTTGAACTCGGTAGTCATCTGTTTTCATTTCACTTTCATCTTTTTTAGACAGAAACTTTGTTCCACACTAGGGATAATTCTTGTATCTATCTATCTGGGTGCGTTTACAAACATATATTTCACATATACAAAGATCCAGACCCGAAACAACTATCTGTAGATCATACAAAATATTTGTTCCGAGCGGGAATCGAACCGACGACACGCAGCGCAGCAGTCGATTTCTCAACTACTGCGCGAATCGTGCCGCTTAAATAGCTATGAAAATGATATCACTTGACAATGACAAGTATAATTTATCAAGCTATTATAGAGGTCTGTCGGGTAATATGAATAAGAGGATATTTTTTGTCAGTTTTTCACCAGCTCATTAGTCTGTGATCTGGTTAGCATAGCGTAATAATGGCTGTATCTAATGGTGGTAACATAGCAAAATGTATGTAGCCGCATTGGCCTATTGGTTGGAACTGGGGCTGCTGAGTGTGAGGTCTTGAGTACCTACGATACCTAGGTCGGATTTTACTGATTCCTCGAATTCTTGGTCTTGTGTTAGAAACACGGATTCCGAATGTGAGGTCTTGAGTTCCATTCTGAGATCCGCAGCCTAATTACGTAAAAAAGCGACAGCCACACGATAACAATCTAACTGGCAGTCAATACATTATAAGTCACAAAAATGACTTTTGACAGTAGCTATCGCGCGATCTACGCCTGTCGCAAACTGATTGCTACATCGTTAATTAGGCTGCAGGTCTTGTTTGTGTGGTTTTTCTGTTCAGAAATTGAAACAGCATTCTATCTTTTCTCTGTCTTCTCTCATTGCTGAAATGAAGTACACTGCCTTACTGTTTGGGAAATTCAAGTGTGTGTGATGTAAATAGGCTGTTATGATCAACAGATCAACGACCCGGGTACGTCTTAAAACTGCGGCCAGAAACCGGAGGACGGACCGGAGCTTCCTCTCACTAATCGGTGAGCCACTGCGATCCCCAAGCCGCCTGCCAAGCGTGGGCATTATGGCAAACCCCCCCACTTGGGGGAGGCCTTCGTTCAGCAGTGGACGTCTTCTGGCTGATGATGATGATGATCATCAACAGTGAAGTTTTGAAGAGTCAATTAATTCGGGATATGTGACGTCATGAATACCGAGTCCAATATTAATATTCACAAATTGAGTAGGCGTATGTACTTTTACGAGAACCAACCTGTTAAACATTAAAGTTTTCTAAACACAAACGACGACATAAATGAAACGTTTTAACAGTCAACCTGTATACCGAATTTGTGATATACTTATATTTTATTTTGAAGAAATCGGATAATAACGTCTAAAAGTTCCTTCAAAACGAATACATAAAGATTTCGTTTTTCCAACAAGATCGTTGAACACTAAAAAAACCATTTACGTAAATACTCATACATAAGTACAGTCACGGTCGTGGGACCCATGTCAAAGAGGTCTGACGTAAGAGTTAACTCCCAAATGAATTAGATGTTGAGTGTACAAACAGCTTGTAAATTAAGGATGATATTCTGAAAAATCTTGTATTCGTGGAAAGGAATAATTCTTGAGGCAATGTGATGTGACGTAAAACATGTTACATTTTACTTTACACACTCTATCAAGAGATAGAAGAGACGAAAAAACACAAACAGAATACTAAAGTTTTTGTAGACTGAGAAATAGGGAGATCGGTGGAATGTCACAGTTATGGCAAGAAATCGAATTTCGATCGATATTTTATAGTAAAAACATTTATCAATGCCGTTACTGAGTGCCATATAATAGGGGGTGAGCCTATTGCTATCTTTCGGGCACAGTTCTAAACCCCGTGCTGTTACTGAGAATTTCCATACAGAAAAACCCAATCACACTTTGCCCCAGGAATTGAAGTCACCTCCCGCTCAGCAGTCGCGATACACGCGATAGACCAGACTAATGAGGCAGTCGGTAATATATGTATTACGTCCAAAATAGATATAAAGGACGCTCCAATTTTGTCAACTAATTTAATATTATAATACCTAATCCGATCGCCACTCTCGGAGTCTCGGGATTGCATTACCCAACTCAACCCAACCTTGCCAAACATGGCCTTGAGTGAGCCTCAATATTTGCACAATTTTAAATCCAATATATTCTTATAAACTTGTGAGGGAATTTTGATAAACTAAATTTGATTCATGCCGTCGCATCGACAGACGGGGGTAAATAAGCTAAATTTGATTGAAGTATATAAAAGACGCTAGTCATCTTGCAAGCTTGGGGGCAACTGAGATGTATGCACTGTTTAGATGTCTTATATTTGCAGTTTGTTTTGACTTGAATGTTTATAATAAAATAACATCACCCCTGTATTTAGTGGCGTGCGGTTCATAAAGACAAAAAGACACTGGATGGAGTTTCTTGCCCGTTCTTCTCCATTGGAAATCAACACTTCGGAACGTGGCAACTAGAGCCTGACTATTCATAAGTGCCTGTAAATGATTTACATGAATAAAAATATATTTGAATTTGAATTTGACACTGCCTACCCTACATAACTCAGATAAACATTTATTATATTTGAGGTGGCAAATCACATACATCATTATTTAATCGACAAGAGGACGAACCAATACCAACATGCAGTAGGTATTACTGGTAAGCTTTTAAAATTTATTGCCGAGTCAAAAAGTCGAGACTCTAGGCGCACGGTTCCAAAGAGGGAAGGTCCTATGGCGAAGAGACCGGCAAGAAACTCCTCCAAGATACTCTTTTCAAAAAATAAGAAGTTAATTTACAATTAAAAATCTTAAATTAACATGCATTATATATGAAAAATACAAACTTATGAAATTTAAATTGTGAAGTTTTATTTCCTCGTATTTATAATATTTTTACCATAGTCTATTAAAGTTTTTTTAAATGAATATATAATTCAAATTTTTGCTCAATATCGTATAGAATCGAAATTGTCATAATATTTCTATTAACTTTATTGGTATTTTTTTCTTTTATGGCTTTGCAGTCAGGGACTGAACATATTATTTCGATGGCAGTATACCTACCAATGACAAGAGATTTGAACTTAAGCCCTTTGATCGCCAGACCCTGATTAATATTTGAAGCATCAAAAAACTTCGCATATGCGATGCTGTTAGACCAAAAAGGGCCGTTTGTCTCTTGCTCTTATCGCTCCATTGCGGGATCTGACTTCAAGATCAGATTTGCAAATACATTTTTCCGTTAACCATACACTTTATGTTAACGCCGTTAAGGTTGAAATTGCCTTAAACAACTGCAAATTTAAATTGGTTTTGCGGACTTCAAAACAAAGGCTTGGTCATGAATTTTATGTAGTAGAAAATAAGAGTTATATTTGATTGTATTATGGGTAAATAAATTTGGTAGCAGTAAGTGGCCGTCCGCTGATAGATGACGACACTGCGAAGCTCTTTCTTGTTTTCTTGGTCCCTTAACTCGATTTAGGTAAATGAAACCTTTGACTCGAGTCATCTGTTAGAGAGAGACGTACCAATATACTAAAAAGAGACGGATATATTGGCCCTTGTTGAGTAATCGGTTGGAAACTGAACTTTGCTAAACTTGCGAATTGTGTTCGATTTGTTGGCAATTTTATTTTTCAGTATTTTTATTAGAACAAATATGAATAGTGAAAAATTTTGGCGTCGTGTTTATTGGCTTTGTTTGAAATTTTACATTTTGTGTTGATTTGTGAGTCAACATTCAATAAATAAGCCTGTTAGTTTTTAGAGTGTGATTCACAGGTGAAATGGGATAGTAATAAATGTTGACTGTGCAAAATAAACGCTGACAGAAATAAGCGATTTAAATGTCAATAAAACTGATTTATTGTTATTGCAACAATTGAACAGAAGCAACAATTTCAGAATTCTATTTTTGTGAGTTATAAATTGAATGATTCCTGCCCGCGAAAATTATCTCTATTACAATTTCTTTTATGAGAATGCATCTGTTTGATAGACAGAAACTATAGTACTGCATAGATCTTGTTTACTTTGGTGATCCAGACAACAGTCTAGTCACTTTATCCATTTATTCGTCATGGCAATAAGAGATAATGCCTTAAAACCTATTTCTTTTTATTATTTATTTGGTTAGGTAAAACATATTTCCGCACGAAATAATGCTACGTCAAAATTCTGTCTCGGCGCTCAAGTTAGCCCGGTTGACACCGCCATTATCACTGATGAAAACGAGTTTTATAAAACCCGAAAACCGTTTAGAAGAAAAAATTGCATGTGACTCAACCAACTCTACAATAATTGTATCACAAACAAATTTCGTGCGGGAACCTCAAGAAATTCATAGTGAATATGCAGACACATTAAAATTGATAGCATTTTAAAACGTCTATCGGAATAATATGTCATGAAATGCAAACCACATTGATTCTTAGGATGCAGAGAAATTTTTGTACCAAACGACCATCGACGATGTCATGAGAAAGTTGTTAATACATGTTCTTGAAGTATAACATGATGTTAAGATTGATTGCTCTTTGGAGACGGTTCATTTAGTGAGCTACAGATTTCATTTTGAACTTTAAAAAAATGTGTACGAGTTCTCTATACACTATTTTTATTCACCTAGATGGACCGAAACACTTTAGATTTAAAATGCAACTAAATAAATGAGCCGCTCAGAAATTTATCAGCTACTTTCGAAGTAAGACAATATAGATGATAGCAATTCCGATTTTTAAATTTTAATGTAACAACCTACATTGTAATCTTCTTAAAGTATTTTGATTGACAAGTTAGCCATCGTGTTTTAATTTATTGTCGTTATGACGTCACCAGCCTGTATAATATCAAATACAATATTTTGTTTTAGATTGTAAATGCTATTCACAATCCAACAAAACCTTTACTCTTTTACAATAAAATTAATGTTCACACATAAAGCCACATCACAATTTTAATAAAAACTAATTAGACAAGACCAACCACAAAAACAATGAATCGCACAATACGGAATCTAAAAATCGGGTCGTGACATCTAAGTCCTCCCTCGTCAGATCATGGTAAACCAATATAAGAGGCCGGGGGTACGATCATCCGATTTTATTCGGTAAGCTGAGCATTTTCGTTGTCGCATTATATCGATTCAGGGTTATTCTCAAAATTGTCGATGATGTTATCAATATTTAGGAAATGTTTGGAAGGTAGCGGTTTGGGAATTATTTATTTTGCCGTCATAAGGAGTAATTTTGTCTTCAGATCAGGAATTTTCTATTTATTCTAAATAGTATCATGCCTGTGTTCTTTGAAGGGTAAGATAGAGAAGTAAGTACTACTGTCCAGATATATTTCGCTGATGCCTATATTACATCCCATGTAATAGTGAAGAGCCTAATGCCATCAACCGGGACGTATTACAAACTCTGGACTACTGAGAATTTTCCAACAGAAAACCCAATAACACTTTGCTGGACCCAAGGATTTAATCCAGGATAGACAGCAGTCGCGATAATTATGATTAAATTTTAGATATTTAGTAGAAATCTAAGCATGGGCGTACTGAGTAGCTAGGAAGGGAGTAACTGGGTGAATAGTACCGCTATCACGAGTTTTCTTACTATTTACTATCATAATAAAGTAAATGTTAATGATAGCGATTTTAGTTCGTAACTTGGTTACATTAGGCATTAGAGTCGCTTATGTGACATAGGTATGTGTCATAGTTAAGTTTTGATTTACTATTTACTATATTATAGAGATGTCATGTTAGCGACTCAACTCAATTAAAAAACTTATAATAGGTTGGAGACACCCCTGCCTCCCATACATTTAACTAGTTAACTATAAATTCCTATGCCTGAGTATTTATAATTTACTTGCCCCTCCTAAGCCAATCGCCTATGCCAAAATCTGGATACGTTCACGAGTATGGTATTGAGCTTTACGGCTTTGTGATCATGTTCGGTACAAAAGAGAATGTACCGGAAACGTCTTGGATGAAGTACATGTAGACGTTTATGAAGTACAGGAAATATGTATGCATCATTTGGCTAATAAATGTCGACCAAGCAAATATATCTTGAGGATACATTATTACATGTTTTTGTCTGATTCCTTCTTATGTATTTTGTTTCAGGGATTGTTTTTCCTGCCATATCTATAATATTAGGTAGGGTATGAAAGGGAGTTATGATTTCGAAAGGTAAATAATATTAACATAGTATCGCGCTTGTATTTCTCGATGGATTGAGCAGAGGTACGTTGTTCATCCACATTGCACGCATGCCGTAATTAAATCCCACAATCTAGGCTGCGAGACTATTGTCATGTATTATTAGGGCACTATTCCAAACTCGATAAACCCGATAAGACATTGTCAAACCCGGGATTTGAACCCAAGACGACACGCCCAGCGGTCGCGCTTGGTAATGACGCAGTCAATTAGTTAGCAATAAAATTGTATACTGAGGTATCGAGCTGGTAAATTATCAGTTCTAATAAACTATGTCATATTTAATTAAAAACAATTATTAAAATCTACTTTAAATTATGCTTATTTCGGTCTACAGACCAGAAACTAACTATAAAATGTAAAATATGTAAAATAAAATGTAACTAAGTTATAAAATGTATGAAATCATTAACAATTTAATCAGCGGTATCGTGGAGGTACGGTTAGCTTACTGGTTGGGAGATCGGCTGCTACGCTACATGTCGTGGGTTCGATGTTTATCCCGTTTTTAGTTTATATTCGAAACACTTGTTTAACTCATGTTGCATTGCCTCATTGTGTAAGTAGCGTTCTATTAAGTTTGTATTTTTTCCTATATAATGCATGTTAATTTAAGATTTTAATTGTAAATTAACTTTTTGTTTTTGAAAAGAGTATACATGGAGTTTCTTGCCGGTCTCTTCTCCATAGGACCTACCCCCTTTGGAACCGTGCGCCTAGACTCTCGACTTTTTAAAAATGTCTGAAAAGGCCTCCTTTAAATAAAAAACTTTGACTTTGACTTTGACTTTGACTTTGACTTTGACTTTGACAAAGAACAAATATTTGTATGATATATAGACAGTTTTTTCGAGCCCGGGTCTTTGCATAATTATGTGAATATATGTGGTTGTGTAAACGCACCCACGATACAGGAATTATTCTCAGTGCGGGGCAACGTTTTTGTTTAAAAAAAGATCTGTCAGTTTGGAAGGATAATCATCAAAAATTCTTTCGTATATATTGCTGTTATTGCCAGGCAATTTATCCATGTTTTCATATGACTTGTTTTAAAACTACAAACCATTTTTCAATTTACTATCAAACCAGGGATGAACATTCCAATAACTTTGAAATATATCGAGGAATTCTGAGAATCTCCTCATAAATGCATTCACTTCTTTACCTCTCTTTCTTCCATGCTAGGATCGACTGAGACGGAATATGCATTTCAATCAGCAGGATTAAAGCGTATGTCATTTAGGATATCTTCCGTATAAAAATAATTATCCTCATTCTGGGCATGGGGGTCTTCTTATGAGAAGGTTATGCTTTAGTACACTACGCTACCTTGGTACGGCAGCTTGCCTAATTACGTAAAAATAGCGACAGCAATGTAATGCCACGCGACAGCAGTCTCACTGTTTTTGGCCAATATATTTATGACACAAAAATGACGTTTGACAGAAGCTATCGTGTGAGCTACGCCTGTCGCATACTGATTACGACATCGGTAATTAGGCTGCGGGTTGGCGGGTGGGACACACGATTGAGAACTTGTTGAATTTTTCTTAGGTTTGCAGCTTTCCTCACGATGTGATCAAATCCTGATACACACGTGATTTCAAAAACGTTTAACCAGTAGGATATCACTGCATTAGCTTCTTAATATAAAAATAAATATAGATAGAGAGGTAAAATTTGTTTGTCAGTTAGTATGTAGGGGGTAATCTCCGGAACGAATGATCCGATTCTAAAAATTCTTTCACTGGTAGAAAGCTACATTATTCCTGAGTGCTATAGGCCATAAATTAAATATTGTAAGTAGGTTACGCGAACGAAGTCGCGGGAAAAAGCTAGCATAAAATAAATAGGTGAAGCTATTATTGAAGCTGCTACTTAATCATGTGCAATACTCTCTTTTTTTTAAAAGAACGTTGCGATCGTTAATTTCTTTATCGTGGGTGTGTTTACAAAAACAAATATTCACCCGGCAGCCTAATTACAGTTTGCGACAGGCGTAGATCGCGCGACAGCTTCTGTCAAACGTCATTTTTGTGTCATATGTATATGTATTGGCTGACAGTGAGATTGCTGTCGCGTTGCTGTCATTTTTTTACGTAATTAAGCTGCCGGAACATCTATATTTAGGCCATGCAAATATTTGTTTGGTAAACGAACCCGAGCTGCACCCGATCGCTCAACCACTGCGCCAACCGAGCCGTAAATGGATCTATTGGGTGGATCTTTCATATCTTCAGCAATTGTAAAATATAGGATTCAGCTTTTACATTACCTAAACAACTATGAACGGACAATAGGTAAGGAAATCAGTTTGCGAGTGTCTTTCCTGGCCCACTCTACATTATGTAACTTAATGTAGTTCTCCCAACTAAAACTGTTACCTATATCAGTAAACACATTAGCGATAAGCAAACTATTCATAATAACTAAAAACTAACATGTCACACCACTTTGTCACATATTAGTGGTTTGAAAGTCCTTACTAAAGCTTCAAAAGTTAAAACTTATGACGACACAGCCCTATTACATTTTCAAAACAAACTGTCAGACAAATTTCAACCTTATCCCTGGCGTATTCAGAACAAATCATTTCAAATTCGAATGCATTATTCAATTTGTCCGACTAATTCATATACCGACTTAATTTTGCTGAGCAAAACACACATTGGCATTCAATTTTGTTTCTTGTTCTTGTTGTAATAAGGGTGTATTTCAATTTATTGGGGTGTCGAAATAACTTTGCTCTAGCATTAACTATGGGCGTTCAGTGAGATCCGTTTTGAAACCCAATTTGCATGTAAATTCATCGAAGTCGGTTCAGATTAACTTTAGGATAGGAGTTATTGAACGCACTCCAAGGTTTGAGTAAAACAAATTTATTTTGTACTTTACGTAACGTATGTGTTTTTTAATAATTTAATTTTGGAATTGGAGAAAAATATTCTTTGTTGTTGCGACTTAAGGATTAAGTTTGAAAAGTTCTCACACTAGATTATTTAGGAGTTACATTTTACTTTAAAGACGGTTCTCCTATTTATAGGTTGTGCCATACGTCAATTTCATAGACCGAGTATGGATGTCTGAATACTGTTTGATTGAATTTGTATTGACCGAATTCCAGTTTTGTGACATTGAGAGGCAATCAATAAATGACCTTTATAGCACAACTTATCGCACTAATAATGAAACATCGACCGAAATTAAAATTTTGTCACAATGAGTTACAGTGAAATGTCGACTTAAAAAAGCAGACTCTGTAACGTAGCCTAACAAAAAAACACTAGGGGTGCTTTTAGACTATGTTATGGAAAAAGCGCTAGAGGTGTTTTTAGACCACGTTATTGAGACTGCTCTTTTAAATCGATATTTCACTGTAAATCTTTACTTTGGTTGATGTCGATAACATTTTGATTTTGTTTAATGTTTAATTATTAGTGCGATAAGTTGTGTGTGTGTCTTCAAGAGCGCGTTATGATTTCATCATTCTCGATGACGAGATGATAGATAGTGTTATCTTTACCGGGTTTAAAAAAATACCAATGCAATGAAGCAGTTCTTAACCAATGAGGCGCTAATAAACTGCCTGATTGGTCTACCATATCTCTACAATTGTTAACATAAGCCTGAAATTTGTGAGAATATTTTTTTCTTCTTTATGCGATAACAGTTGTTGCTGGATTGAGTTAAAATTCAAATTATTTAGAACTACCCACTAGCTATTATTTGGACTGTTTTTGTTGATCTTTTGTTTAAATAAACAAACTTTTTTTTAAAACTTGTCCCGCACTAGTCGGTGTTTCTCCTGTATCGTGGGTACAGTTTACAAACATACATTTCACATGCACACACAACCAGAACCGAAACAACTATCTGTAGATCATACAAATATTTGTTCCGTGCCGGGATCGAACCCGCGAAACGTAGCGCAGAAAGCTAATCGCTCAGCCACTGCGCCAACCATGTCGTCGTTTTATGATTAAGACTTGTTAAAACTTTATGTTTAAAAGTATCAAGTTTTAGATATATTAAATTTCTTATGTAAGTGAATGTCGATTCTTTTGAGAAATAAAGGTATCCTAAACCTGAATAATTTACCCGAATCTACACGAGCACTCAGACGCGCCCAGAAATTTTTTACGTACATTTTTGGCTAAACTGTAACGATGATCTGGAACGAGAAAACTTCGTACCTCGAGGCCTCCTGAGGCCCAAGTGTAAATTTATTTTTAAGTAAGTTGAATGCATCGAAAGCATGCGGCGCACGGCGCGCTTCGATTGGCGGAGAGCACGAAACGGACCAATCGGAGCGCCGAATGCGTGCCATGCAATAAATCGAGTTTCTCAAAAGAAACTTACACAAGAACCTCTGGTCGATGTAGATACTGCTTGCGTATTTCCTCGTACTCCGCATGTCCTTTCAAATTACAATCTACCAACATAATAGCATACAATGAGACAGTATCAGCACTTGTTTACTTTCTAGTTCTACGCATGTTCTTTCTAAAAACAAGCTGCCAACATAATAGCGTTGGTCCAATGTTTAGCCAATTCGGCCACGCTATTTGCTTAGGACATCAAACGTTGGCAAACATTTGTTTTTCATTTCAAATATTTGTTTCCACTGTCACTATTTGTGTATCGCA
Source organism: Shargacucullia verbasci (assembly GCA_947562105.1). Lineage (NCBI taxonomy): Eukaryota > Metazoa > Arthropoda > Insecta > Lepidoptera > Noctuidae > Shargacucullia > Shargacucullia verbasci. Next base: position 12,289,293 of record OX387294.1, on the reverse strand, counting down.
TATTGTTTCTGCTGTTTATCTTCATTATAGATGCTGTTTGGAAGTGTGTTGTGGTGCAGGTTCATTAGAGTAGTATAGTTTCTGGTTTTAGTATCAAAAGACCAAAAAATATAAAGACATCGTTGTAATTACAACGTTATCGTAAAATGACAATGAGTTTTATTAATAAACTGTTATTATTAATATTTTTAAATTTTGCCTCTCTACTCAGTTTATAAAGAAACATGTGACATGTTTGTTTGTAAACATCCCCTCACAATTAATCCTGAAAACATTATTTATGTACATCATACAAAATATTTGTTCCGTGCGGGTGTCGAATCCACAACACGTAGCGCTGAAAGCTAATCGTTTAGCCACTGCGCACATCGGGTCGTTTTAGTATGGTGTAAATACACGGGACGGTTGGCTAATTCTACAGTGCGAAAAAAAACTGTTTATTCTTGGTGTTATTGCTAAGGTTATTAAAAGTAGGATAATCGGTCAAAAAAATAGTCACATGGGGGTGTAGATCAGACTTCTTTCAAATAATACGCTTCTATTTTCAATCTAGTCTTGTTATACCATGGTAACAGACAAAAAAATGTTAGTATCGATATCTATGATTCTTTTAAATTTATTTTTAAAAACAAACAAACTTATCTAATTACACGTATTTAGATCGCTTCTTTAAAAACTATGATATTTCATCATTTAATTCAAAATATTTATTTTTCATTTCCCCTTCTGTCCAATATTTGCACAGTGACAGCTTTCAAAGGAGCAGTCAATATGGTACAACACATATATAAATTCAACCTTATGCGGTTATAAATAGAGTACACAATCACATCACCAAAATCAAATTCAAAGCATTGCGTCGGAATTTGCCCGGAGCAAAGATCAAAGTAAATAATTAAATCACTTATAAAGATGTGCGTTTGTATGGTTATTTAGATCTCGAAAACTATCGGTTTGGTTTTAATTAGGTTTGCCATTCAAGTAATGTGGAGGCACTTATTAGTGTAGTTTGGGGGTGGGGCAGACTGGGAAAATTATACCTATTTAGACTGTAACGTAGGTTTCAACTATCCCAGACACCAGTCTCTATATAATATGTTATTTACTGTGACTTTGTAATATGACTTTTAATTTGTATCTAATCTCTCCTTCAGTGGGAGGTAAAAGGTGTTGAAGGGCATACCGTAGAATACTTTAACTTTGCCTGCACTCCTAACTTTGTCTGTACTAATTCTGTAAAGTATTACAAACCTGTATTCTTAACTTACTCGTAACTACTAATGAAATATTTATCTTAGTTCCTAAATTATTTAGCATTGCAAATGCACTTAGATATCATCATCATCATCATCAGCCAGAAGACGTCCACTGCTGAACGAAGGCCTCCCCCAGGGGGGGGTTGCCATAATCCCCACGCTTGGCAGGCGGCTTGGGGATCGCAGTGGCTCACCGATTAGTGAGAGGACGCTGCTGCCCGTCCTCCGGTGTTTGGCCGCAGTTTTAAGACGTACCCGGGTCTCGATTTGATATAATAAGTCATTATAGGCAAAGCTAGGAGTCCAGGCAAAGTTACAGTATTCTACGGTACCTATGTAAGCAGAGGGGAGGAGGTTAAGGGGTAGCATCCATCAACATACTGAGACAGGTCTGTCCAATAAGACTTTCAACTAAAGTTTACCTATAAAACACTTTTCTCGTAATGGTTAAACGATATACTTTCGACCCTATGTGGCGCAGATTCTATATATATATCCTGTAATACAAATATTTGTAGAAGACAAATATTTGCTGAAGTTTGGAACTGAGCCCGATTGATAGCAATAGGCTCGCTATATGGGATTATTAACAGCATCGGCGAATGTGGGTGCAGCATTGGTACACCTCTGCCTACCCCTTCGGGGATACAAGCGTAAGGCTATCTTATGTTAGCTCTCTAATGAGGTAAAGCACGCTCCGTAAGTACCCTTACCTATCACATAGGACTTAATAACATTATCGATGAACTGCAGCCCGAGTCTCGACAGTCGAACTCTAACTAGGCCTTTGGAGACTGGGAACGTGAGATATTAAGGCTATTTCGACTAACTATAGTACAGTACAGTGCAGTAGTTGCAGGCTTTAGATTCAAGGTTAGATTCTCAAATATTTCTTTTCTTTTTAAAAAAAACTTGCCCCTCTCTAGGATTTCTCCTGTGTCGCGGAAGTTTACAAACATACATCTTTAGACATATATGTTCGAAACAACTATCTGTAGATCATACAAATATTTGTTCCGTGCGGTGATCGAACCAGCGACACGTCGCGCAGAAAGCTAATTGCTTAACCCCTGCACCAACTGTCTCGTCAAAATTAAATGTTCATGTGATCTATTAAATCTAGTTATGTGCCCACTGCTGGGTGTCAGGGCACTCAGAGAGATCAGAGAAAGCTGTCATTCACCTGTTCATTATATTCGCCTTCATTTGTAGATTAGTAGATGTCACAAGTCTTTTAGGGGCTTTAGCTACATAGCTATTGCGCTGATCGGTCGATCTGTGAGGTTAAGCAGCGCTTATCGCGGTAAGCCCTAGGATAGGTGACCATTTTTCATACATCGAGACCCCTCCGTGCCTCGGAAAGCACGTTAAGCAGTTGGTCCCGTGTATCATATGAAGACATATGACAGTCGTTACGGGTGTCAGCAGCTCAAAAAAGTCTGACAACCAGTCTAACCTTAGAGTATCACTGTCTCCCAGTCATTGAGTGGCGGAGGTTAGATGGCAGATGGTCGATAAGATTTCACAAGTCTTAATTTTGAAGCTTTTGACATGGCTAGCTTCCTCACGGAGCTTTCTTTCGCTGTCAAAGTAATGTTGCAGAATTTTCTTCTCAAAAGTCATAAATAATTTGTTCCATTGTTGTGCGCCCGTCTGGATTTAAACCCACAATCTGCAAGTCTTTAACCGCCACCATTGAAAAAATAACAACTTTATAAACACCAAATTTTCAAGTTCTTTACATACAGGGTGTCCGGTTAAACAATGGGCACATAATATAGCATCACGCCTGTATTCCCCAAAGGTTTAAGTAGAGGTCTACTATTGTACACCCACATTTCACTCTTGCTGTTATTGAGTCCCATGTAAGGGCAGACCTATTGCTAACTACCGGGCACAGTTCCGGACTCCATGCTGCTACTGAAAACTTCAGTGCAGAAAAACTCAGTAACACTGTCCGACCCGGGAATCAAACCTAAGACGAATAAAATTCGTATTAAAATCTCATAATAGAATACATCATAAGTATTTTACCAGTTTCGGGCCAGGTTTGAAGTATAAAATGAAAAACAATTTCTTCTGCCAAACCTTTTTAAACACTGCGAAACCTATTAATGTTTATTCGTTAGGTTTATTTTATGCTTTAAAAGTGTTTTATTTTTATTACCATTATTATTCCTTGCATTTCAGTATTATGTCCTTGAATATGACCGTCCTATAACCAGACACCCTGTATACTGCAATGCTTCGTATATAGCGATATTAAAGTTCATTTATCTCTATAAGTCATTGACACAAGCTAGGTAGGTACTCAATAAATAATTTGAAGGCAAAATTTAGTCTCTTTTGTTCGTTTTCCATCTTCTTTTCATAGTTACTTATGACATTGACTTGCCTTCTTGTGAATAATTTTATGGTAAAACCAATTTTATCTACCTCCTTTTCTAACTGGCACTTTTGTATTAGTAATGGCACTAGCTAACACTAAGCCGCAAGCGTGGCAGTTAAGCGTAAGGTCTTAGTTTCGATAACCGGTTCGGTTTTTAATTAGTTTTTCTTTAAAAATATTGTCAGTGGCAGCCCAGAGTTTGGAAATGTTTAATAATAAAATAAAATAAAATATATTTTTGTTCATTTAGACCTGTTAAAGGCACTTATGAATAGTCAGACTCTAGTTTCCACGTTCCAAAGTGTTGTTTTCCTATGGAGAAGAACGGGAAAGAAACTCCATGGTTACTCTTTTGAATTCTGACTATTTCACATTTTATATTTATGAATACATTATTTTCTCAGCGTTATGTGAGGAAAGTGTAGTACTAGGTCTAGACTAAACAAACTGATAACTATAATATCACAAAATTTTTGATAGTACTGCCATGACATGCACATGAGCTGACCAATCCCAGCAGACAGCACCTGTTCCTGATAGATGGCAATAATGAGTCATAGAGAATTCTCGATATGTTAAAACTGTTACCCATCCGAAGCATAACCACTTTTAGCTCATATATCATAAGCATTACGCGTATTTCCCTAAGGAATAAGCGAAGATATTGTACACCTACCACCTAATATAGAAGGTGACTCTTTAGCCACCTAACTGGCCTGATACTGAGATTTGTTTAACAAACAAACTCAACAACACTCAACGCGGAAATCGAACTTACGACCTCAAGCTCAATAACCGCGCTATCTAATACTGCACATGAGGCAATGAATTCATTGATATCTATATTTAAGATTGTAATTTTATAAACTAGTCTTTTTTTATCTTTATTTAAGGACTAGGTACATAAAAATAAAAGTGACCATGTCGTCCTAGTATTACAGCCTTAGTCTCATAGAACAATCTTCTTTCTGGTTCTGTTTCTCATAAGGAAAAACAAAAAAAAATCTTCACATAAATTAGTCTTACTAACATATTTCTGGCCTAGCCTCTAACTAGGCTTATCAAAACTATTAAGTAACATTGAGGTTTCCAACCTACGCAGGGAACAACTAGAATTATTCTACTCATGTATTAAAACTAAAGTTGCCTTCCTACGCTTACATCGATAATATTAATCATCCCATTTAATTGCAAACTACTAAGTTTCAGTAAAACTGTCAGTAACAGACGGGTTCAGTAATATATAATAGGTTTTAAGATGTTTAGTTAGGCAATAGTGTGAAGTTATCTTCAGAAATTTATTCAAAATTTTGCTAGTATTACAAATTGGAGTGCAGGTTTTAGTTTGTCTGTCTCTTTGTTTGCTTTGCCATAACAGCTAATTTTCCTTCTTAATTTTAGATTGAGAGGTTATTTTGATGCCTAGAAAAGGTCATAAGGCACTTTTTTATTATAGATAGGCTTGCGTTTTATTTCTGCTTGACAACTGGTGTTTCCATCAGTAGGCGGTCTTATTCCAATCCGCGAGAACTTTATGGAGCCCTCTCAGGTATGCAGATTTCGTTACGATGTTTTCCTTCACCGTTAACGCAAGTGATGGTCAAATTCGGATCCACATATAATTTCGAAAAGTCAGAGGTGCGGGCCGTGTTTGAACTCACACCCACTTGTGTGGAAGGCAAGCGTTCAACCACTAGACTATCACTGCTCTAACATATTGTTAAACTAGCTTCCGCTCGCGGCTTCGCCCGCGTGGTTTACGAACCCGTACATTTTCGGTTTCGGGATAAAAAGTAGCCTATGTGCTATTCCAGACTATAATCTATCTCTGTGCCAAATTTCATCCAGATCCGTTCAGCCGTTCTGGCGTGAAAGAGTAACAAAGATCCGTCCATCTATCCATCCATCCATCCTCACAAACTTTCGCATTTATAATATTAGTAGGATAGGATATTAGGATTTAATTGATTTACCTGATTTAAATTTAAAATATTATTAAATTCTGATTATGGATCTAATCTCCCTATAAGTTAATTCGTAGTGAAAATACCTAGGATTTCTTTTCCTTAAAAAGTTTTATTTGATACCAATACCTCTATTACGACTTTTCTAACTATTTACTATCATAGTAAAGTAAATTTTCATGATAGCGATTTTAGTTCTTAACTTGGTTACATTAGGGATTAGAGTCCTTTATGTGACATATGTGTCATAGTTAAGTTTGAATTTACTATTTACGATATTATAGAGATGTCATGTTAGCAACTATAATCCCTAATGTAACCAAGTTAAGAACTAAAATCGCTTGCATAAAAATTTACATTTACTATGAAAGTAAATACTGAAAAACTCATAATAGAGGTACAGTTTTTTTTAAATACTAGTGCCATATCTATATTTCAGTACAAGTTGACAGTCTGAATAACGCCTATTTTCTCTCAAAATAAAAAAAACAAAACCACTCAGATATACCGAACAAAATATTTTAATACTGAAACAGAATTAAGGGGTAATGTAATACTGTACCTAATACATAATAATAACGGATAATAATATATTCTAGTAATACATAACGTAGGAATACCGAGGTGAGTTACTGAGGTTTCGCCTTTCTTTCTTACGGTGTTAAGGGTAAGTATTTTAACGTGAAGATTTTTTGAAAAGAATTCCCCTATTCATTCTTCACAAATTTTAAGTACCTTTTAAATACATATTTTACTTGTTTTATTTTTGCCTTCCAAGCAGTATATTTATTTATTTTATTTTTAATAATTATTAAATTGTTGCTGCTGATGACGTCACAAAGTAGGCTGAAGATTTAGAACTCAGTTTTCTTTCTTTCTGTTTTGCTTCTTTATTTCGCTTTCTTCACTTTGCTTTTTCGCTTCTTCACTTCAGCCATTGTGTTTGTGCAGTGCAGTTGATTTTTGAAGTTAATCAACCCAAGAGTGAGTGAGAGAGAGTTAATCAACCAGTAAGTGTTGACACTTATGTCTGTTCGAGTAGATCTTCCACCTCCAACCAAAGGTCCTCCGAAGAATCGAACTGTTTAGCGGGTAAGAATCCAGCATAACTCCTCAGCCTTCTTAAAGGCGCAGTGTACCCATAAGGTCTTTCAGCAGGATAAAACATAGAGTCAAAATTTAAATACATATGGGTAGCTAATGTGAGTGGTTTAATAAAGGAGTTTGAATTCGAAATGGATGAATCAGTGCGAAAATTATGGGCATAAGACGGCTCGGTTGGCGCAGTCGTAGCGAGATCGACTGCTGCACTAAGTGCCGCGAGTTCGATTCCCGCACGGAACAAATATTTGTATCATCTGTAGATAGTTGTTTCGACTCTTTGGTGTCTGGTGTTTGTGTATGTGAATATATGTGTTTGTAAACGCATCCACCATACAGGAATTGTTCCCAGCGTGGGCAACGTTTTATTTTAATTTTTAAAAAGAAGAAATTACTATGCCTTAAGGCCTAATTACACATGAGTTTCCTTCGTCCTTCTTTGAGCGCCATATGTTTATACATGTGAAAACAAACAACACCTAGACATCCACATCGGACCCAGTAAAACGTCTCCTTAACCAAATCCCTTTATAAAGGATCTCTCATATAATATTTTGTGGGTGTTACTCCATATTGAATAAGCGGTATTGTATTGACGCAAGTGTTTGCCTGCAGGCTTTGCCCGCAATATTTGTCTATTGTCCTTTGATGCAAAGGAATAACTCGTATGCAGGCCATGTTTTAATAACTGTCCTATATGAAAACATTGTTTATTTGGGTGTCCCCTCTGGGTAGTGTTGAAAGATGGGAGGTCCCTTGGGAGGCAGGCAGGGAATGTGCGTCAACCGCTGTGATGTCATAATATTTATTTTTAATTCGTGGTTGAATCATATGTATTTAGAATGAAACTATATGTCAATAGGTAACGTAATCCTTTTCTACTAATATTATAAATGTGAAAGTTTGTGAGGATGGATGGATGGATGGATGGATCTTTGTTACTCTTTCACGCCAGAACGGCTGAACGGATCTGGATGAAATTTTGCACAAAGATAGATTATAATCTGGAATAGCACATAGGCTACTTATTCTCCCGGGAAAATGTACGGGTCCGTAAATCACGCGGACGAAGCCGCGAGCGGAAGCTAGTATAAAGTATAATATTTTGACTTATGAAAACCAAGGGTACAATTCGTTTATAAAACGATACGGTTGGTGCAGTGGCTAAGCGATTAGCTTTATGTACTTCATTTGAATTGTGTTTTCAATTTAATTACTGAAATAATAATTATTATTTAATTATATTAAGACACCACATTCATAAGATATTTTTATAAAATTTAATTTATGTGTTAAGAAATAACACACGCTCCCTTTCTCTCTCCTACTTTTGCTGTGCCCAACAGGGTCGACAATTTGATCTCTTAGTTTTAAGCCTACCTCCTTAGATTACATCGTGGAACGCAAATAAAGTATTGAGTCTTTTGGATGGGTGACCACAGTTGGTTCCAGAGGCCTTAGTGTAATTTCCTTTTGACAAACTCGATTTACTACATCGAACGCGTTCGGCGCTCCGATTGGTGGAGAGCACGAAACGGACCAATCGGAGCACCGAACGCGTTCGATGTAGTAAATCGAATTTGTCGAAAGAAACTTACACTAAGCCCCCAGGTATTCATACGATTACTTACGACAGACTTTATGGGCAGGCGTTTAAGGCAGTCATTACGGGCGTGACAACCAGTCTTACGTTAAAGCACCAGTGTCTCAGTAATTGGGTGGCGGTCAGATAGCAGTCGCTCCGTGGATTGTTGGGAGGGAGTTGGGAAAAGGCTAGGCAGATAATTATGTTAGCAACAGCAATGTTTTTTTTTAAACTTTCCTCGTTTATTAATAGTTTCTCAAAATTGCTCAAAAAAAACAAAGTAATTATATATAAGAAAAAAAAAAAATCTAATCCGATGTTGTTTTAAAAAGCGTGGTCGTTGTTGTCTCTGTACCAATAGAGGGCTCTGCTGTCCTCAGTTTGTTTAGGACGTGCAAAACACAAATAAAGTGACAGAAGCTGAATTTGCGCTTTTTTTTGACTTTATTTGTTTGACTGTCCGTGATGGAAGATGGTGAAATGGCTCCCCGTTTTTTTTTTAAACTTTGACCTACACTAGGATTTCTACTGTATCGTGGTAACAGTTTACAACCAAACATGTCACATGCACACACAACCAGACCCAAAACAACTATCTGTAGATCATAGAAATATTTTTTCCGTGCGGGGATCGAACCCGCACACGTAGTGCAGAAAGCTAATTGCTTAGCCGCTGCGTCAACCGTGTCCTGTTGGTTGGCTCTAAGATGTGTGATGTCTGTATTTCCCGACGTGTGGGTAGATATGTGTACTGTTGTGTATCCCTAAGCGCCGATGTATCAGGATTTCATGAGTATCTGAGTAGTTATTTCATCGCTGAGTTTATGTATTCTTTGACCAGCCAAGAAACATAACATACATGACATAGCATCACGCTAGTATTCCCCGAAGGGTTAGGCAGAGGTGTATTATTGTACACCCACATTTCGCCGAAGCTGTTATTGAGTCCGATGCAATAGGGGGCGAGCCTATTGCCATCTACCGTGCACAGTTCCAGATTCCGTGCTGTCACGATGACATCCACTAGATACAAAAAGGACGAAACTACACGGACGAAAAAATATGCGACGAATAATCGTGTCTTTTCAATATAATATTTTCAACTTGAACACACACAGATAAGGGGGATCAAACTTAAAAAATCAAAGTCACAAAATTCACGCATCGTTAAAAATATTAGACGCACGTGCAGTAACGTCCTTACCCCCAAAATCTCTTAAGCGCGCTATTAAAAGTTGTGGAGCAATTTTATTTCTCTGCTCCTATGAACTTCCAAGTTATAACGATGACGTACATTTCACTTGTAGTTCTACTTGCTACTAACTAAAAGTTTTGGAAATAGCGTATTTCTTTTGCGATGAACATGGAAACAAATGTAGTACGTTTTTTTAGGCGTGCATACCTAAAAATATAGGAAAAGTTAGGCTCCTATAATATACGCGAGCTCTACAGAGTCTCTTACAAAAAGCAACTGTCACGGGGCATATTTAGATGTTCACTTGTCAGTCCCTTGGACGCATCCAACATCTGAAGATGCCTCATGGAGGGTCATATGTATTAGTGGCAGCAGCGTGCACCTAGTTTTAAGATAGGGTAGGCAGAAAAATTTAAAAGATTACTTACCAAGAATACCTACTGCATATTGGTTATTGGTTCGTCGTCTTGTCGATTTAATAATGATGTATGTGATTTGCCACCTCAAATATCTTATAATAAATATTTATCTGAGTTATGTAGGGTAGGCAGTGTCTGTACGAACCCCACGCCACTGATTAGTGTGTATGTATGACGAGACAAATAATTATAATAATTCATACCCATTGTAATAGGGAGATACCTATTGGAGGATAGAAGAGTTTCTTGCCCGTTCTTCTCCATTGGAAATCAACACTTTGGAACGTGGCAAATAGAGCCTGACTATTCATAAGTGCCTGTAAATGGTTTATATGAATAAAAATATATTTGAATTTGATAATTTATTATTTACTTTATTTTATATACAAAAAAAAGGTCTAACATGTCACCTAGTTATCTAATAAAATACATAGGTATTTTTGCCGCGATTATGAAGAGAAAATTATGCCTATATACATGCCTGCCTTATTAAAGGTTATTCGCCTGTTCTAGTGGCTTTTTTGGGATCCCACACTTGAATTTCTTCTGTATCGTACAGTTTATAAACATAGGTACATCTCGCATGCAAATACATTTACTACAGGAACCACTATCTGTAGATCATACAAATATTTATCCGCGGAATTGAATTAGCAACATGTAACGCAGAAAGCTAATCGCTCAGCTACTACATCAAGGATGCATATATTTGTTAAATGAGAGCATTTCCCTACTTTAATCAGTCATCCTATATATACCAATAGTTGTCCCGTGGAAAGAAATGAAATGTAGGTTTTGCCATCCCCACACATAAGACCTTCAACATGCTAGTTAAGCTTGGAGGAGTCAACACAAATTCTATTAAACCATTAAGACACAGGCACTGCGCCTAGCAATCAAACACAATAGATTGTCTTTTGTATTTCATTTGCATCACTACGACGGGTTAAGTAGAAAACTTATAAAAAGTGACCAAGGAATAAAATGTGGGACTTAAAGTGCGATACCGTGTTAGTACTCTAAGTGCTTCAACGGTCCAGTGCTCAGAAGCACAGCTGCCGACCGTGCGTGAGGTCTTGCGTCCTATTCCCAGATTAAGCAACGTTCTTAGAATTTTTTTCGAACATTTCTCACATTAAAACAATAGCTGCCTGTACTTTGGAATTGTGTTTGATAAACAAAAATTAGCTTACGATACAATACGATAAGATTTTTATATGCATTCAGAGAAGCCGATGTTCCTAAGAGTTGATATTCAATGCAAAACAAGGACCAAGAAACTCCACCGTTACTCCTTTAAACTGAATGTTTTAATTCATAAACTTTATAGTGTCGTGGACCTCAAGAGGTCATATGGTATATTAGGTAAAAGGTACGTCATTCCAAACTTAGAGAAACAGGACGGTCATATTTATAGTTTTACTTGCTTCCGCTCGCGGCTTCGCCCGCGTGAATTACGAGTCCGTGCATTTTCCCAGGATAAAAAGCCTATGTGCTATTCCAGACTATAATCTATCTCTGTGCCAAATTTCATCTAGATCCGTTCAGCCATTCTGGCGGGAAAGAGTAACAAAGATTCATCCATCCATCCATCCTCACAAACTTTCGCATTTATAATATTAAGTAGGGTAAGAAGTAGGGTTCCATTACTTACCAATAACGCTAAATAACATAGTGTATCTGTTGGTACAGTCGTATCTAGTTACCTCACAATCACTAAAAATCTTTTAATCCACTCGTCACTCCCTCTCAAATAAAACCTTAATTAAACTAAAATCCAGTTCACTTGTCCAAATTTTCCGTACGAAAAAACATACTGACTGATCTCCTTTGGCCGTCCTGAGCAATTTGGACACATTTAGCCCCCGTATTGAAATAAACTAAATAGGCAGCGTCCGGAAACGGGGGCTATTCGGTAAATTGGAAGAATAATTCATTTTTCCAGCTGATGGCACATGAAAGAGGACAGTGTGATGCTCTCGAACCTTTGGAATGTACGGGTAAGTAGTTGGGTCGGAACTGCTGCGGTTTATATAAAGTTCGCATGACGTTTCTGTAATTAAAGCTAATATTGTGGACTCAAAAGTAAATTATATATTGTTACAATGGTGTTCAACTCTGCACACTCATGTAATAAATTTACTAATAAATACTAAGAAAAATATATTTCCAAAGGGATGATATCATAAATTGAAACTGTTTTTCTGTCAAAATTGATGGTTATTACATCAAATTCTGATCTAGCGTTTCTTGGAAATGTATTACGTGTTAAAATATTGTCCAGTATGATATAATTTCTCTGGAAAAACGTTATCACCGTTATTATCAACAACTAAATGGAAGCAGGCATATCAATAAACTTTACATAACCGTCCGCATTATATCACCGTATGTTTCTATTCTAACGTTGATTGTTCCAAAATCACTACGCCTTGTTTTGGTTCAGTTTTTTTTACGCTTTCATCGTATAGGAATACAATTGAAAATCCATTCCATATTTTTTATCTGTGTACTTCATATTAGTTTTATTTGTATGGGAATTGACAACCAGTTGATGAGTTTGCAGTTTTAAATTCAGTTTTCTATGATTCCCAGTGCAGTGTTTACCATACCAATTTAAAGGAACTGCTCGTTAGTCATATTTAACCGTTTCTCACACTCAGACAATGAGTGCAAAAAATACGAGGTATAATAAATAATTATCCTTGAAGTTTTACGTTTATACAATCATAATTTCCTTAATACCGTTATTGAGTCGCAGATGATAGGCACGATTCAGGGCACGATCCCAGACTCCAGCCTGTTCACACTTACCCGACCCAGATCCACACGCTTAGCAGTCGTGCTTGACAACTGGACCAATGAGGCTGTTATCCTTCTTCTGCTTTTCGTGTCGATAGGCACACTTAAATTTCATCATCATCATCATCAGCCAGAAGACGTCCACTGCTGAACGAAGGCCTCCTCCAAAGGAGGGATTTGCCATAATCCCCACGCTTGGCAAGCGGATTGGGGATCGCAGTGGTTCACCGATTAGTGAGAGGCTGCTGCCCATCCTCCGGTGTCTGGCCGCAGTTTTAGGACGTACCCGGGTCACTTAACCTCCCCAAAAATGGCCAGCTCGAATGTTCTGGGATTGGCCTCCATGAGATCTTTCGCATTACAGGAGAGGAGACAGAACAGCAGGCGCTGATCCTAAAAATCCTTAATTACTAGAAAAAAACAGTCACTGTAGTAGTATCATCTTTACATATTTTACATACTGTTCTTCCACTCTTCTGACAAGGGAAAATGCATGAAAACCCAACAGTATGGAAATATTCACTTTAACCTTGCTCAAAAACACCATATCGTGGGAACAGAGCTTACAGGTGCTTAAAATCTATGAGCTGGTATCCATAAGTTGTTTATAGAGTGATATAACCTTAAATTATAGGAGACAAGGTGCACTTGTTCGTTGAAATAAATATGACATGACTTTACCCAAACTTCTTTGAAGTTGGATGTAATTTTGAGCGATGTCTCATGTTAATATTAACATTATACCTACAATAATTACATACAGACTACAGATATAACACATGGTATCTGTGGAAATTCTAAATATCAGCAGGTCGAAGAAGATCCACTGTTTGGTGATAATATCAAGTTCTATATTCCGTTTCACATATGTTGTCATTAGACCTTTAAGGGTAATTTAGCATCGATGTCACAATCAAGTCACTAAAAATACAAGTGCAAAAGTCTAAGCTGGGATGTCCTAAAATTGTATAGCATTATGGATATTACCCCAGTGCTACGCTTTTTGTTATGGTTATAATAGAGAGTGCTAATCTTAGGAAAATTTAGGTCTTCAAAGATAAGTTTATTTTTAAATGTTTTCTCGGTAACTGTACCTTTTTTCAAGAATACCTATATAGGGTTTTAATATCTTCAAAATAGACTGAGAGAGAGAGAAATGACTATACCAAAATAAGCGCTTATTCCCCCAAAATCCCACACTACCCTGTATAAAAAAAGCCCACCTCACTTAATTCCATAGTAACCAAGTTACCAAAGTAACCGGCAGATTAATACCAGAACTTAATATGAAAAGTAAAAGTCGGAATATTAATTTAATAAGGTAGCCTGATATAGAAAGTCGGAGGAGGAAATACCGTCGACAGTGAGATGGTTCAAAGTCAATTTTGATTAAAGTCGTCAAAACGACTTGTGGGAAAAAGTCGTAATCTCGACGTTAAAATCATCGAAGTTGCCAGTTTAAAGTGAAGCCAATGGAACCTCTGAAATTAAAATTATTTGCTGTGAATATTTTTGGGGTACCGTAAAGTATAGGCCGTTACATACTAGCGGGACGCATCTAAACAATCCGAGAAGCGCCAAGCCGGAGATCTTCAATAGCGTAATTTTTGCTTTGTGTGAGCCAAAGCCCTGGTCAAAATCTCGCCTGGTCCGGGTCTCTATCCAGTCTGCGGAACCATGAAGGTAGATCGTCAGGGTGATTGCCACACCATGAACCATTTCTCCTTATTTTTAATACCAGAAGCATTTACTCATCAAAATTCGGTACCACATAAAACATATTACATACAGAACCTTTCCATAGAAACCTATATACTTGGCTGCCGTCGAAGTTTTTAATAAATTCAGTCAAAGCTTTCCCTGACATAATCTCAGACTTTACAAACGTCAATCCCAGCGAAATGACACTCGTCTTTTTATAAAAGTAGCCAATTTATTTAGATCTCCCAATTTAGAAGAACTGGCGAGAATCCTCATAGATTTGAATGAATGAAGAGGTCTTTCGTTTTGGCCGAATGCGAAATTTAATTTCCTTGAAGTTCGAATATAACTTTGATGTGATAAAATTGACATATTCATTTTAAAAGTGATGTGTATTTCTTTTGCTCTTTATGAGAATTCAGAAATATTTTATCCTGCATATAGTGCTTTCTAGCGGTAAATAAGTATATTATGTAATACCTACTTGAAGGCAAAGTTAACCTTATATTTCTACACGGAGATTGTACTGACTAGGATTTGTAAAGAAAGCTTGCGAATTAGTAATTCAATGTTTGTTTATCTCGTAACAAAATACTATTTCATCGAATAAAAGATAATAAATTGGACTTGAAGTAAAATTATAATTTGCATTCTGGTTTTCAACTTCGACCGCACGATTGGCGCAGTGGCGAAGTGAATAGCTTTCTGCGGTACGTGTCGCGGGTTCGATCCCCGCACGGAACAAATATTTTTGTATGATCTAAAGATTGTTTTTTCGGGTCTGGTTGTGTGTAGATGTGACATGTATGTTTGTAGATGTGACATGTTATTTTTGTAAACTGTACCTACGATACAGGAGAAAATCCTAGAGAGAGGCAAGGTCTTCTTTAAAAAAAAAAAAAACACCTTCTTTTAAGCCTATGTTCATTTAATTTCCTCTTTTGGACGCCTCAAGAGCATCGCAAGAGTTGACTTATTTTTATGTTGAGTTGGCATGAGCGATCAGATAGAAATCCATGATCTTGTAGAGGACAGTCAGGGAGCAATGCTGGTTTTGAAGGTGACTGCTGCGCCAGAAACTTTTAAGTTTTGTCTCTCGTATCATGGTGACTCTCTCCTTGTTGTGAAAGTATGCTTAAGATCGATTATTTACATTAATTATATTAGGTTTATTATTATCTCACTGCCTCTATGATGTACCTACTGGTCGAAGGCGCGACTTCTGAGCGTGAAGTCCTGTGTTATTGGGTTTTTCTGTGTGGAAGTAGCAGCACGGAGTCTGGAACTATGCTCGGTAGATGGCAATAGGCTCGCCCCATATTACATGGGACTCAATAATAGCATCGGCGAAATTTGGGTGTACAATGGTAAACCTCTACCTAAACTTTTGGGGAATGAGGCGTAATACTATGTTATGTTATTATTATCAAATTCCATCAAATCAGTACAAAATACCGAATATATTTTAACCTTTAAATTACCGCGGAAGTATTTCAAATTCATCCCTTAAATTTTCCCGAACGAATTAGCGTTCATCCTTTTAAATGAAAGAACATAATACTTGATCATGTTGCACAAAGTAATTGAACTAATCAACGAAAGCATGAGAGACGTATACGATTCAAACGAACCGCCGCGCAAACATCCTACCACGCGTGACGTCATCAAATTGACACAATTAACAAACTCCAAAGCTATTTAATTACAAAATTCTGTAATACCAGAGGCCCATCTCATTATATACCTTACCGCATTCATTATAAAGTATAAATTGCGTTGTGGATATGACATCTGTTACGTAAAGTATACGTCGCAGCTACATTGAAAGGAAATTATTTTTCCGAATCGTTTCACATGCGTTTGTATAGTGATGGGGGAACATCGATTTTTAATCATTACACAGGTTTTGATATCGATATTTTGTGACAACTATTAGTGTCATAATTTATATTTTTACTGTTACGGAATGCTAAAATAACTCGAATCAAATATTGTTTTGATGCAGCCAAAGATTTATAGTTTGACGTTTATTTTTACATACGTGTCACGTGAAAACGACAGAATCGATCGTTATTAGATATACGAAAGTCTGGCTTTATTGACCTGGTTATATAGACTTTTCGATAGATAGGTCCAGAATGATGTGGGGCTCAAGCTCTCTTTCAAAATAATATAGCTTCATTATCAGATTTATAGGCAAAGGTGTGAACTTCGCCGATGCTGGTATTATGTCCAATGAAATAAGAAGCGTACCAATTACTACTTACCGGGGACAATTCCAAAATCCTGGCTGCTATTGAAGAATTTATAATATAAAAATCTAACCCACCACTTTGATCAAACCAAAAACCTCACGTACAACTGTTGAGCTTGCGTCCACTGGAACAAAGAAGCTTACAAAATAACGTAAGATTAATTTTAAATATAACTAGTTCACCACTCCTTTTCAATTTTAAAAACAAAGAACTCGTCCACTTTCTATTTGAGTTCTTGTCGCGGCTATCGAACTTGGCCATTTCTTGACAAAATATTTTTTGTTACTATAAAATTTTACTTCATACCACAAAAGACAAAGGCGTAAAAATAAAGATTTCGCTCAAGAATTTCAAGAAAGCTATATAAAACTTGAAAGACATTGAAATTGACTCTCATTATCACAACTTTGGAACTTCCATTTTCTTTGATGAATTACCCCATTACTTAAAACGAAGCTAATAATAAAAGTTGGAAATCGATGCGATAATGTAATTGAATACTTTAATCTTATGGGTCTTATAAATGTTACTTTTACTGGTCTGACTTGAACACTATATTTCTGGAAATGTAACATATATAAGATTTGCGTTTGTATACACGTACAGGTTTTAGACGATCCCGCAAGTGTCTTTTTAAACGTATCTATTCCTCCTCATACATAAAAAGTGATATTTTAAAAATGCTTCATAATAAACCTGTCATTGTCAGTTTCATATAAATGAAAAGAGATGACAACAGATTTTAAAGCCATTTTAGTTTTTAAAGATTTAACACGTTTATGAAGTAGGAGTATATCAGTCTTTGCTCTAACAAAGTAAAGGTAAACCTTGTGAAGGTATGTACTAGAACCAACATTAGAAAATAATACTTCTTCTTCTTATTTAAAAGCCTTGCTCTTGTCGGTGTAGCTGATGAAGTTCTTTCCATTTTTATCTCTCCAATGCAGTCTACTTTACCTCTTAATACGACATGACGACAACCTTTACCTTTATTTGGCTCATGTAACTTATCCTTGGTCTTCCTCTCTCTCTCTCTCTGTCGTTCTATCTTTTTTTAAATAAATATATTTAATGAAACTGTCATGTTATATAATACGGCTGATGGTAATTGTGATGACATATTTTGCCATTCACTCACACAATATAAAACTCCTCTCTAAGAAGAAACTAATGCCTTGTAGGGGTAACCATTATTTATTTGAGCTATGAGGCCAATCTGCGAGGTTAAGCAGCACTTGCTGAAGTTATTCTTTGAATGGGTGACTGTTCTCCACACATCGACACCCCTCCGTGCCTTGGATAACACGTTAAGCCATTGGTCCCGGGTATCATACGTAAACGTATGGGAGTCGTTACTGAAACGAATGTCATAGTCGGCAGCCCAATATATTCCCATAGTCGGGAAAAGGCTAGGCAGATGCTGATGTTTACATTATTTCGAATTAAAACCGTAACAAGGCGAACATATGTACATTGCGTTATTCAGGTCACCCAATAATGTTCCATTATATCTGGTGGTCGTCCAGTAATATATGTAATGCATTCGATCGTAAAATTAATCGATTTATGACATACGATTCGAATGCACTTCCCTACCCGCGACTGCCGGGGGCAATAGTGTCTGAACGAACAATGTTTTATAGCGTTTTTATGAGATTTTATCCCATAAGTGGGATCGCGTTTCGTGGAGGTATTTGAGGAATTCTTGGCTACATGTTGTATGTTTCTTTAAAATCCAATTTTACGACTGAAAAGAGTTTTATGATGGATCGCAGTTAAATGTTGAACAGTTGAAATCGTAAATCGTATGAGATATCGTAGACAGATAGGTATTTTTGTAAGTATTTTCAATCTGTTATAATTAACTATTACAGCAATAATAAATATTTTGGTGACCCATGTTTCGAGGTGAAACAATTGTAATGTCTATACAGGGTGGGTAATTGAATACATTATTAAATACAATATATTATATTGATATGAAAAAATCCCCAATCAGATGTACTTCAAACTGTAAGGGCATACACGAGGTAGAAATTAATTTACTGAGTAAATACGTGATATAAAAGACTACAAATAATACTAATTCATAAATGCAATGCATAAGGTATGTAAAGACTATTTATTTCACTTGGCATTTTGTTTCTTCCTATCTAGGAACCTAAATAACCCATATACATCGTTTTCATTTAACTTACACTGTCTTTTGTCTTTATTTTTAACATTGCCCCACACTAGGATTTCTCCTGTATCGTGGGTACAGTTTACAAACATACATGTCACATGGACACACAACCAGACCCAAAACAAATATCTGTAGATCATACAAATATCTGTTCCGTGTGGGGATAGAAGCGCAGAAAGCTAATCGCTTGGCCACTGCGTCAACCGTGTCGTCAATAGAACGTACAACAACAACATTAATACAACATATTTTTATTGGAAATTTGCGGTCATAATCACACTTTTAAATAAACTGCCTTCATTTCAAAAGAAATGGAGCTACCAGTAACTCCGAAAATAAGTTTCTCGTAATAATCAGTAACACCACTATAGATGCCATCCACGAAGACGCGCCCCACTATTTTTGGTCAAGGCTTTCCAGCTGACCGTAATGCTCTTTCGTGATCAGTTAATATTTCGTAGTGTGCGTGTGCACTCGTAGGTAAATAGTGATCGACAGAACTAAAACACTAGCAGAAGGTTGCATACTCGTACTGTAAACAATTAGGAAGAAGAGTGGGGCGCGTCTTCGTAGATGGCACTATCTGTAACTTTAGGTGTATTAAGAGTACAACTTTGCTTTATTACAAACACAAAATAAAATTCAATTTCCCTTAATAATGAGACTCACAGAAACAAAGATACCTGCACTCGATAGATCTAAATAACATTAAAAATTCATTCCTACTCGCCGTGAGGCTCCTTTTGCAAAACACCAGGAACATTCTTCAGTTGAACCTATTGAATTAATTTCGTTCTGTTGATTGTAAAATGAAAATGGTTATATCTGCATTGCAAATGTTGTAGAATGATGTGCCGATTCAGTTCGGTCCTCGTTCGAAACGTGAAACGTTAACAAAGTTATCGAGTATGGTTTTCGAGCGAAGAATCAAAAGAGCTGCGATGTCAATGTTTCGGTTTTAAAAAACAAGAATTCAATGACATTATTCTTAAGATTTTGGTGACGTCCCAAATCGCATCAATTTATTCTTGATTCAAATGTCACATGAAATGATAACTTTCAAATATCTGTCACTCACTCACTGACTAATCAACAACAAGCCTACAAAAATAATTGAAAATGATTACCAAGTAGGTTCCTTACAGATTGCAGGAAAAGTTCAACAACGAAAAAAAGGGTTCAAAGTTTGTTCAAAAATCTTTCTACGGGGACCGAAACAAGCTATTAGCAGAAAAAAATATTATGTAGTTTGTAAAATGTATTAAAATTATCTCTTTTATACAGTAATTTTGTTGGTCTCGCAACATTTGGCAACAAAAAATCACTAACATCATACAGGGTGTACTTAATAAAACAAATCACTACTACCTCGACACATCCCCCTTGATTCCACGATCTGAAAGCGCGACAATTAATTTTCCTATGATTATCGATGGCCGAAATTTTTAAACGTAGCTTTATTTTACAGCGTCCGAATGCGAGAGTTCACAATGAGTTTTATTTTGTTACGAGTAATTCTGTTGTATAAAAGTTTAAACCAAATAATTTACTTTTACAGGATTCCCTGATCGGGGATTAATGATTGTATTATGCACTTATGTTGCTTGTTGTTGGTAATATGTTTTAATGTTAATCATGTCTGTACCGAGTTTTCCAGGTCACTCGAAATGAATTCGATTTTGATATTGATATAGAGAAATTCTTTTGATAAATACTATGTAATCAATGATATTATTTGGCTTTGAGTAGTCGATAGGTGCCGTACTTCGTTATTCTGTTGATTCATTGGTGTATTGTATTTTATCTGTCAAAATATTTTTTCTCATCTTCTTCTGTCGTTTTGGCATGAGCACGAGAATTACTTATATAGCGGAAATATAGCCAGTCATAAATGATGGTGTCATGGCGGACTACCCAGGGTGCGTCCGATGATCTCAGAATCCATGATTCTTCGTGGCGCTTTACTTCATTCAGTGTACAAATCTTCCAGACACATTGTTCAAAGTTACGATATAAAACAAAAGATGAAATCGATGCTACTTCGAACTACCAAAATTACAACCCCTCTGTAATGGCACCATTCAATCTTTCAACTAAGTTTCGAGATTTCTACTAACCAATTCACCTCTAACAAGCTCGAAGAACACTTAAGCCACTATTTCGTCACTCCTTACAAGTAGCGTGAAGTGACAAACGGCTAATTCACCACGAGTCGCAATGTTAACCCCATGAAGGGTGTTAGAGTGAGGTCTTGCATCTTAATCTAATTTAGGCGACATATTGCCGCCGCAAGTAGCCCGGAGCGCTGTCTACAAACTTGGTGTAACTTGGAGCTCTATGTAAAGGAAAACAAGGAGGACATGGCTAAGATACTGTACCTACTAAGATAGATAAAACTTGTCCTCAAGGAATAGTATACGATCAAGTCGTATACAGTATATTCTTATTACTTTCTCCTTATCTGAATGTTCAAAGAAATTTTAAATGTAGAACTTTTCGAGGTTCTTTTATGTAGACTTTGTTTTGATAATATTTTTGTTGGGATTTACAGGACACATCACTTTAAAAAAAATGGTCGATTTAGTCTGTGCACTTTCTTCTGTCGTTTTGGCACGAGCAAGTATGAGAATTACTAGTGGAAATATAACTAGTCAGTAGTTTATACGTTTATCATTTATGCAAAATTAGACGAGTTTTATGACGATGAGAACTCTTCATGTTATTCCGAGTGGAGTAATTGGAGAAGACTAAATATTTTCCACATTTTTCTCTTATTATTTTTAAAAAGGCATAATGATGCTAAATTAGTTTAACTTGTAAACAACATTCGGCATCAATGATGTTGATTTCAACTAATGTTACCGTCGCAGTCCATAAAAATACCAGAATAAGGCTGTACCCCACTAGGTTTGAGATCAGTTATTTTACATAGCCTGCTCCAAAGATTGGTTTATTTAGGCCCACCATCTCTGTTCAGCGAATTCCCTATCTTTATTCATTGTTTTACGAGTTTACAATATTAATACGCAATGAATTTTGTTTCTATTGTAAATTATCATTTATTCTGAGAGCTGTCTTGCCGTTGTTTGAGGACGGTAGGCATTGAAGTTGATATTATCATACTTTCATTATAGTTGAGTGCCCTCCGAAAAAAATGTTAGGTATTAAATTTTTCAAATTCAAATTTTACACGGTAGTTTCGAGATTAGATGGATTAGGTAGATTTGATAGTTTAGAGACGTTAACTTTTTTTTTTTAACAAAATATACGTTTTTACTGTTTGCAGAGGATGTCGAATCTTTTTGCATACTTAGAGTATTTGACGAAGTCCTTTATTTTAATCCAAGTGACGATGTGTGTGGACGACTCAAAGATGATTTTGTCGTTATGTTCAAATTATTGTGAGAGGAATTTATTAATATCGTATTTTTAGAAAAAAAAATATAATAGAATACTCTTTATTGTAGACCGAATTTTTTTTGGTACAACTTATGTGTTAAAAGATATATACAAAGGAGTCTATCGCTCGTTTTTATTCCTGTTATTACTGTAAATGGTCCCAGACTGTTGTCGTTAAATTAAAATGAACAAAGAATAATTTCCAGAATCTTTTTTTTTTACTAAAAGATAACGTAAAGTGAAAGACAAAAAACGCGGAAGAGTTAATCCAAGTTAAAAGAGATAGATATTTTGATGCTTTCAAATTAACATCAAAGCAACTTAACCTAAGACAGGGTTTTAGTTGATTGATGAACAAATTACTCTCGCTGTCCGATCAGAAATAAAGTGGAGTGCACGGAAATACCCTCCCCAAGTGATGCTTCTATGGATGAACGACACATTTTGTTTCTCTATTAAAAAGGGAGGATCATCTCATCAAGCGAGGTGATATGCCTGGCGTGTCAAAGCTTTGAGTTTAAAATTGTGACCAATAGATGGCAGTAATGCCACCTATTACACGAGACTTAATGTCGGCATTTGCGAAATGGGTATGTATAAAAAACACCTCTGACTAACTCTTCGGGAAAAACAGGCGTGATAGAACTTTGACCTATCAAATAGGTTACAAGTCCATCGGTACCCAGACACCACAAATAAGCGATATTTCAATTCTCTCCCTCATAATGACACACTAACCTACCAAACTACCTTCGCCAAACCGACGCCACCACAAATATAAACTAGGGATCTATAGGAAAACAACCAGAACGTCTCTACTTAACTGATTAAACATCAACAGTGGAGTGTTTCCGAATTAATTGTCGTGTTTTCTTTGCAAGCCCGGTATTTGCAATTCAAATATGGAGAGGCTTGTCTTGTCCAAACTTGTCACGGCAGGGATTTTGTGATGCGCTCGCGTTGATTGCTGTTGTTGCCATCCTGTTTGTATGTATAGGTATTAAGGTGAGTTCTCATAAGAGCATTCGTGTGTAATGTAGTATGTCGGATTCGAGGTACAGTGAATGTAATTGTCGTAACGAGCTTTAGAATGGGCACACTTGTAGTTATAGAACTTTGAACGTTGGAGTAGTAAGTACGGAAACAAGCTTTTAGTTTGTAAAAAGCTTTTTAGTCGACATCGGTCGTTTAAAAAAGCGAATGGTCCGTAGATTAAACTCATTTTTTTAATTTTTATTCAGCATTAATTTTTCTGCTGTATCGTTCATATATTAAATTCACATATACACAGATCCGGTTCCACCCCGACCCTTGCTCGAGCCAGCCCGCGCTGAGCCAGTAGTAATAAATCAAATGTCCCTAAATAAAAACAATCAGATCCAGCAAGTCCTCTCTTGTCTGCCCCCCAGCAACGCCCTAAGCCGAGGTTCGAGTCCCACTATGGGACGCCCTTAGCAGTGTTGCTTAGTATTATTTAATTTGCTCGGCTGGAGGCCCTTCTGGTCTCGCCATTTGCCTGGTTAAGCAGTAAAAGCTGCCTGAGCTAACTGCGAGAGACAACTTAAAAAAAAAACCCAGATCCGGAATGTCTATCTGTAGGCTATACAAATATTCCTTCTGACTGAGGATCGAACCCGCAATAAGTATTGTAGTCAGTAGTCAATCTAAGACTTAGCCAATCGCTTGGTCTCTGCTCCCGGTGAGTACCCATTTTTAAGTTGTATCGCTATCTTTATCATGCTATGTGTCACACTTTGATTGGTAGGTAGGTATTCACTAACATTGATAGTGTTATTTTGCACCCTATAGGCGTCCGTTTTGCTCAGATGGTGAGCAACATTTAGGCTTTATAAATTTGTGAATTTATTTAAAAGCTTGTTTGTTTGATAATAAAAATAAATCATATAAAATTATAACTTTAGAATTTACTCTGCATGCGTTAATGTATCATACAATCAATAGAACTGTAAGGGGTATTTTGAAGGGATAATCAATGAAGATCATGTTGGATATATGTATTATAATTTACTGGTACCAGGTTACAAATACATAGGATTAAACTAACGACCTCACTGTACGGTTGCGGGGACGACTGCTGCGCCGCGCTAATACGATCGTGCGCCTGAGTACACAAAACTAATGCGTCGGCAGTGTCCCTACAGAACCTTTCTTTATCCACACATAATATAAGGACATAAACACATAAACAAGGACTACTAAAATTGCACTGATTAGACTTTGCCGTGCTATTACAACATGTCGGGCAATTTTCGCGCAAATAGAAAATATATCAAAACTTGCCTACCTTTTTCCAAATATTTTCAAATTTAAACACGAGATTTTAGTGACTATTTCTATAGTCGGACAGACTATCTAATAGAGAAGTACATATATAAACTAAACGAAACTATAAACTTTATCCGCATATTAAGGTAACCACTGCGGACACTCAGATCTTCATTTTGAGAGAGGGACATGGGCCCACTGTGGTTTGATGACCTTTAGATTTAGGGTTCTTACAGACGAACGAATCTCGGTCGACAACTTGGCCTAACGACGTCCTCCTCTAGCAGGAGGTGCAATCAGGAGGAGAAAGCGCCGCCGAGTTGTGGTGTAGCGCGCCTCTCATGCGCTTATCAGTCGGCGTATATAAAAGCGCTTGCAAGAAGATACAACAATTCTTCTGCAATATTCTACTGACGATACGGTTTGCGCAGTGTCTATGCGATTACCTTTCTGTGTTACGTGTTCGATCCCCGCACGGAACAAATATTTTTATGATCTACAAATAGTTGTTTCGGGTCTGGTTGTGTGTGCATGTGACATGTATGTTTGTAAACTGTTCCCACGATACAGGAGAAATCTCAGTGTGGGGCAACGTTTTTTAAAGAAGAGAAGACAAGAGAATATCCAAGTGAATACCGAACGGTATTAGGAGGAATAGCAAGAATTTGTCTGATGTTCTGGACTAATTGTCAGTCACAACAGTTTATCGACGACAATCAACGGCTGTCACCCTCACGACGCCGTCGACTGTCGTCGGCATTGTGTCGTTCGTCTGTAATAGCCCTTAGAGGAACCATAATAATATTTGATTGATTTTACCCGGTTATTGCCCTGTGACCTCCGCAATCCCTATGGAAACTTGGTGCTTAGTTATTTGGGTATCTTTAGGTTATAAGGGATAAAATATCATATCTGTATCCTACACATTATTACAATATTATTTTGGGTCTTGAATCCCTTTATCGGAATGTCTGAACTTTCTCAGCTTATTTGGAAGTAAGGTCAGTTATTAATAAATTCTAATTCACCTAGTATGTAAAAACAAAATGGAAGATGAATGAATTATAAAAAAATCAAATTAGTACATTTTAATATATATAATATATTAAAATGTACTAATTTGATTTTTAGGCATAGTACATTTTAAATTTAATTTTAATGCAAGTGGCGGAATGTCGTTCGACGTGGTGGTCTAAGGGGGAGGCCTTCGTTCAGCAGTGGACGTCTTCTGGCTGACTATGATGATGATGATGATGCCTAATTTGATTTTTTTTTATAATTCATCATCATATTTAGCCGTCTTCCAATCTTACCGGCTGCGTTTGAATCTAACTCGTTAGGGGTTTAAACAAATACATGCCAAATTTCTACTATTGGCTAGGTAATAGTGGTACCTCTCGTTTATATAAATATATAATGATAATGATTTTTACTATATTTACAAACTAGCTTCCATCCGCGGCTTCGCCCGCGTGGTTTACGAACTCGCACGGGATGAAAGTAGCCTATGTGCTATTCCAGACTATAATCTATCTCTGTGCCAAATTTCATCCAGATCCGTTCAGCCGTTCTGGCGTGATTGGGTAACAAATATCCATCCACCCTCACAAACTTTTGCATTTATAATAATTAATTAGTAGGATAGGATAGGATTTACAATATTCTTTATAATTTATAATTATAATATTAGTAGAATAGGAAGCAGGATTGAACAACGCTTAAATAACACAAATATATCCATTTTCTAACGTAAGTGTTTGTGATAACAATGGACTGCGCAAGACAAAAAAAGTGTGAAAACGAATTTAATTTTACATAATTAGGAAAACTGATATAGCCAAAGAAAATGTAATTAAACGAAATTGTTGTAATTGACTTTTCTTGACATAACATATTATAGGACTTTATAATCATACACAATAGAGTTGTTTGAAGACCATTTTAGATGTAATTTCGCTAATTATTGTTTATCTAGCTCAATTCAAATAATATTTTGAAATCGACCAAGTTTTTTGGAAATGCGATGAACATCATAATTATTTTATAGTGCGCATATTAGGTAATTTTTTTTTATGAAGTCAATTAGCTAATGTCAGCGTGTTGATATAAAAATCTAAGAATTGCCCACGCAATGCCCGGGAAATGAGGATAAGTGCCTGAGAAAAAGGATTTATTTCCGGGTCATAGCCGGGTTTAGCCTATTTGTAGGTAGTAAGGCGAGATTTTATTCCTGCCTCCGGACCACCCACATACTTTGGACGAAATATAATCATAGATTTGGGCGCCTTTTAGTGCCTGGAATAGGTCTTCGTTACAGTAGGGTTCACTTGAACCTTAGGAACATCTAAGTTGGCATGACGTTTGCAAAATTTTTGGGGTATATTTCTGATCCGAATATCTGCCAAGCGCCAAGACGAGCCAAGCGAAGCACAAGGGCACTACCTACCTTTTCTCGAAGTGATTCGTCGTTTTTTTGAACCCTCATAGAGTTGGTTTCCGATGTACCAGATAGTTCATATTCTCAGGATATGATGTCGATAATAGACTAATTAAACATACAAAAGTGGGTGGAAGTTTGAATGAGACAAAGAAGAAAAAATAAACACTAAAAAGACTGCCAGCCAGCCATACATTTTTACTGATATGTAGAATTTGTGAAGTTAGGTTCGGTAGAGTTAGGCCGTGTAGATTCAGAAGCTTGGCTCTACATGAGATCTGATATCTTTTTCACAGGGCAAACCTTATGTGGTCGTCTTGGCAACATTTTACATGAAATGTTTTGGTGGGATATATTATTGTTATTCAATTTTTCTGCAATATTTCTGGCTTAAATATATAAGAAGGTTATTTAATTTTTTGAGGATTCGTAGCCCTATCAGCCTGTACATTAAAATCCGAAATAGATAGTAATGTATGTATAGAATCTATCCATTGGATAATATTCAATGACGATATCTTTACGTAACTATTTGCAGATAAAATAATATTTTAATGCAGTTTCAAAGAAAAACAAACAACCTTTTAAACTTGCCTTGTCCAGCACTTTACATCATCTTACTTCTAACCTAAGGAGGAAAAAATATATTACATTAAAAATACAACATTGTTTTTTTTTTTTTTTTTTTTTTTCAAAAACAATATTATTAAGTTTTACTTATTTTTATCCTTACTTCAAAATGGAGGAGCACTTTTATACCTGTACCCTTTCAGAAATATCTTGCTCAAATATTTACCTCAACTCGCACTTAGTCGGTTTATTATTCAAACTTTTAAAATGTATATTTTACTTTATAATGTAGTTTATCCCACGCCGTAGTTACAGAAGCAACTCGCTACGGCTTTGTAGGCTTGGCTACGGTTATGGTCTACGCCGTAGCTAATGCTACGACGCAGAAAGCTTGGGTAAACTAGTATGAAAAATGCTCGAGCTAAAGTAATAATATTTTATTCCCTTTTCATACTAGCTTTTACCTATGCCATATCTAAGATAAATTATTAAAGGCAAATAAAGACACACTGCAAGCATCGTAAAATAATAACGTTAACACATTTATGTTACAAAAACTATGCAAGGTTCACGATTATACCATTCAATAAGTTTAAAGTTGTGTTGCTGCTGATTTAATCAAATACAAAATAATATCATGCGTAAAAACCCTTAGTTTGTTTAAAAAATGTATTCGAAGAGTATATTTTAGTTACGATAATACAACAGCTACAAATACAATAACACAATAGCTTGAAGACAGGTATCAGTTTCGGTGCTCGTCTGTTACGTCACGAATAAATGCAACTACAGCTTGTTATGTTCATCTTAGTGCGTCGATACACGGACTATGTTATGTTGAACATTTATAATGTTGGAGAGTTTTGCTAACCGAATACTATTATACTATCTATTTTACTTTTAGAAATGAATATTTTAAGACATGTTTATTTTTGGGTGAAAATAATATACCAACCTATAATTATCGGTACACAAATTAACGTCAGTTTCTGCTCGTTCATAAAATTACTATGAATGACTCGTCAGTATAGTACTAATTTAGTACTGCGATTTTATCAGTTGCTAAAAAATATATGTTGATAAAAATTCACCCATTGTACTGTTTTTTCGTGTTTTAATGTGACAGGCAGTTCTGGACTAAAGTATTTAAGATCATAATAAAATAATCACCACAAACTTTTGACTGTTGAACCGTCTATAAGGGCATTAACATACTTGCACCCCTACACATTACAGTAGGTGTGAGCTCTTTAAAAACGTACGCGTCGAGTTTACTTGTTCTCTGGCTACTTAGACTTGGCGGCATGACGATATTTCTTTGTCCTGTTTCGTGTAATGTTGGGTTGTGTATTAAGGCACTAGCATTATGTGTTGTTCACAAGCTATGAGCTGCATGTCAACTCTTAAATATGAGTCCCTTTCATTTAAATTGTTATAACAAGTTTTGAGATTTTGGTAGGAAAGCTGAGTGTGTGGACATGGGTTTGATCTTCGGGCCACCAATTTTACCAATCAACCGTTCACGGCCTTTTTTGTCTATATCAGACGATTAATGGCGTTCTGCCAGAGTGAGATAGTTTCTGATAGCTAAGGAAACCGATGTGAGAGCGACATACTCAGTTATGTTATAAAGTATCTTATATACAAGGTATATACCATGCACAGTTCGAGAGCGGCTGTTTACAAGATCGGCGAATTTTTCAAATAATTCGTTCAGTTCAAAATCAACTAGGTCGATTCCTTACTATGAATATTGATTTTTCAAAACATCAATCATATAGTTTTAGTTTTCATCGAAATTGGGCTCGAGTCTTCTTTGAGTATTTTTCGTTATTCCTTATAGTTTCAGATTTGGCAATCTACGCCTACTTGAAAAATTTACCCTGTTAGATAGAATTGTTTTTATCCTACTTATTTAATATTATAAATGTGAAATTTTGTGAGGATGGATATATGGATGGGTGGATCTTTGTTACTCTTTCACGCCAGAACGGCTGCACGGATCTGGATGAAATTTGGCACAGAGATAGATTACAGTCTGGAATAGCACAAAGGCTACTTTTTATCCCGGAAAAATGTACGGGTTCGTAAACCACGCGGGCGAAGCCGCGAGCGGAAGCTAGTAACTGTATATATACTCGTATAGTTGATATAATTGAACAATAATTATTTAAACTTTTATTTTTTTAATAATTTCTTTCTCCACACTGTATACCTATTTCTTTGTTCGACTGTATCATCCATTACAGTACGTGTGAAATTAATTATTAACAAGTGGTTTTTAAGCAAATATTTCCATAATTAGAATTTGAGCTTATCCAATTGAACATTAAACTCAGTAAATTACTCTGAAATGGTTACACTCTATTGGTTCATTATAAACTTGTAATGAAATCGAATTACTGAAACGTAATCAGGAAATAATTATATGACAAAATGTAGAACAAGGTATGAAGCATTTTCAAATTTTTACTAAACTACGAATATTGTATGGATATTTTTTAACTATGAATATTATACATATACACATACATCACGCCTGTATTTTCCGAAGAGTTAGACAGAGTACTATTTTAAACCCACATTTCGCCGATGTCGTTATTGAGTTCATATAATAGGGAGCGAGCCTACTGCCATCTACAGGGCACAGTCCAGACGCAAATAATGGGTAGACTTAAGTATATTGGCACCCACACGAGAAACAATACATCTTTATGTACTATTATAGTGCAATTTATTTCGCTCTCATAATATTAATTCAAATCCCTTAAAGACATTTCTTTTTCAAAATCAAACAAAATGGCTGTTTCTTTAACGGATTTTTACAACTCTTGGCAGATACTTATTTTTTTGCCACGTCACTCGGATTACCGCTCATTTTTTCACATAATATTTGCGTTACAAACTTTTTCTGGTCATGGAATAAAGAAAAAAGAAGTCAAATGTACAGGCTGTTATACTGGTCATATTTTTAAATATTTGAGGGTGTCACCAATATTTGTTTAAAGGTTAATAATTGTCTTATTATCAGCAATAGATGAGTTAATATTGGAAAAGATCTAGTGAAACACTCTATTTTAATTATAAGACACTATTTTAATCGTTACCTTCATGTAGATACTAATTCTGGCATAGTCCTATTGGGTACGTTAAAATAATTGTGTCCACGACAGCTTACTAGATTGTTCATTTATATGACTTACTAATTTCCGCCCGCGGCTTCACCCGCGTCGATTAGAGACATTTTTTCGAGTCAAAAAGCAGCGTACAACCTCCTTCAATAATATGGATATACTCGTAAGTATAATACGCCAGTAAAGCTCCCAGTCGGCAAGATTTTTTCAGATATCTTCAACAATCATCCTCATACAGCCAATTTACACAACACCTTAACGAATTATACACTTAAACACATGAATCACTCTATCTATTGATGAAAACCGCATGAAAATTTGTTTAGTAGTTTTTGAGTTTATCGCGAATAGACAGACAGATAGACGCGGCGGGGGACTTTGTTTTATAATATGTAGTGATTATAGCAAGGGGGTCCAGTTTGGACTACATTTTATGATTTGCTTCACTTGCTATATAAAACTTTCTTCAATATATTTTTTAAAATAGTGATGACCTAAAAGCCGTATTGTTATTCAACTTGAGGTAACATGATACCTGTCGCTATGGACCCTTGTTTGGGACAAAGGTCAAGCTCGTAAAAATAAATAATTTATAGCTACTGAAGGTCAATATCAATCGGATAAGCCATTTTATGTGTCGTTCTATCAAACTAATAAAACTTTCTTCCATAAAATACTGGTGGGTGAGAATTCCTTGTAGTTTATCAGAAATACTGGAACAGCAATGGTGTTCAATCAGAGCGAAATATCTTAGGTATTATCTTCAGCTCAGTAAAAGAATTCAAATGTAAGGGACCAAATGTCAATCATCAAAGACTAAGTGATCATAATAACGTCACAGATATGACAATTTTACTTGATTAACGTTCTTTGTAATATCACAGCATCGCGCCTGTATTCTTCAAAGAGTTAAGTAGAGGTTAAGTGTTGTTTAATTTTCCCGATGCTGTTATTAAGTGCCGTAGAATAGGGGTGAGCCTGCTGCGAGTTACTGGGCATGAGTACAGACTCCAGGCTGTTACTGCGAATAAACCGAAAAAACCCTGCCTGCCGACTGCCGACTCAGATATCGAATCAAAGACCAAAGCTCAACAGTCAGGCCTGTGGCTGTTAAACCAACGAGGTGGTTCTATGTAGCGGTTTATTATTCCAAAAAAAGGACGTTTAGGGACTGTTAACTCAATTTATTTGAACCTTCGCAGCAAAAATGAACTTCACCTACTGCGTTTACACCCCCTATAGCCGTTGGCGACAATTATTTTTTTCCCTACTAGCTGACGTTTGACGGAGGCCCTATTAAAAGTTGTTGGTAGCTTGAGTCCATTCGTAATAATTCAGACGTAGGGAGAAGTATGTCAAAGTTAATGATGGAATTCAGAGACTTGCACGCCGGGAAAAAGTTATTTCGTAATATTTGATAGGTTGGGCCAAGTTTAAATTGGGAAGGATGTTTTTTTAGGTGGACAGGTAATCTTCTTTTTATTCTTCTGACGAGACGTCACTAGTTATCATATAGGAATCACTGGTGCCGTAGCTGACTGACTCATATCGCTGTAATCATCACTCCCCTTTCAGTAATATCACATTAGAGATATCTTTATACGCTCGATATGCAACTAAGTTTTCAGAGAGAGACCTATCTCTAAAATAGACCTATATCGAAGCGCACGACCCCCGCAATTCAAATAATAGGGACATAGATATTCTACGGTTGTTCCGGTTGAATTTTCAAGGTTGTGACTGACAAGGGTTATATTCGCATGACCGGCAACGGTTCAACGTGCTCTCCGAGGACCAGAGGGGTCTTGATTTGTAAAGTGCGGTCACCCAAGCAAGAACTGACTACGCCCCTCTTCATGGGTAAATAACACATTTTTATTAAATACTTTTTCGCGTAAGAAGCGAAATCTAATTTACAAACCTTGAAATTTATACAGAATATGTTTTTTTTTTAATTTATAGGTTATGGGTTCACCCTGCTGACGTAGGAAGTTTTTTTTTTCTATATGTTAAATGTTATGTGTAATTGGTGTCTTCTCACTTATGGATACATGACAAACATCATCATCTGTCTAGCCTCTTCCCAACGGTTGCGGCTGAATATCAGTATTTTCCACGGAGCTTTGGGACCTCTGCGGATACCCGTAACGACTGTCATAGGTAGTACACCCAGACCAACAGCTTAACGTGGATTCCGAGGCACGATGTGAAAAAAAAATCGGAGTGAAAAAAACGCTCACCGATCCAAATACTGACCTCAGAAAGCGCTGCTTAACCTCGCTTCACTGATCTGTGCATAGCTATGTAACCACGAATCCCTCACGTCATGAATACATAACGAACACGCAACGGAAAATCAGATCATCTATACTTTACTACACAACTGTTATACAAATTCGCACTACAAAAATCTTTGTTTACCCCGCAATGAATAACATTCATTGCGATACACACATCATCTCAATCACCCATATACTACGACGTAAACAGATTTGGTCCAAACACATTCAATTTGTCCTAAATCAATAACATAACATTACAGCATCTAACCTCAGCAGTGTAAACAAACAAATCAGTTTTCTGCCGAAAAATACCTATTTTTTTACAAATCGCCATTCGTTAGGATTGCTTCGTAAATCATTGCGTTTCGTTTTAAAAGACGCAATCCCTTGGTTCCCTTTTTATTTTGTTGCAGGATTTCGGAATGTGGATTAGACTTTGTCGTATATACTTTTAGGATTTTGTAAGTAATTTGAATTTTAGTTCTATATTTGGATGAAGGCAGCTTTGGATTAAATTGATCTAATTCTCCTTGGCTTACGTCTTAAAGTTTTTATTCTGTACAAACTTAGTAACTTTAGTTTTAATAATTACTAGTGAATTGGACTTGGCATAATAATATTGTTGAGATTTAACTAAACAAAAAGTGGGCGAATAGAAAAAAAAAAAACTATATTTTCTAGTGCTTATCCGCTTTAATTTAATCTTAGCAAAACCCAAGATACCAAAAGGTTTACCTTCAAATCCAGCTTTTTGTACACGAAGATTACGGAAAATTTCATGAATATTAAAAAAAAGAAGCGTATTGGAGGTAGGGATTATGATTGAACGAATACTTGATTAGTGATTGCTGATTCTGCGAAAATAAAATAAAATTTACTCGTGCCGAAAATGATTTGGCGGAAAATAAATAACAGAATAGGAATCCTTGTTTCAGGATTCTAAAGACCGAGTCAAATGAAAGGCTTTCGGAAAATGTGGAAAATGTTCGTTAAGGTGAATTTTTATTTCGGAATTTCGCCCTTTCAATCACCGAATGAATGGCTGAAGAATTATGTGAGGACTAATGACGCATTAGATTACATTCATGTTTAGATAAAATTGATGTATCAGCACTCGAGTTTATAAATTTAATGAAGTTCCCTATCAATCAGTTAATCAATCAATTTAGATTATCGAAGTTCATCGCTAGGCATGAGTTTATCTAAAAAGAGGAGAACGTGCCTATTAATGTCAGTTTATATAAAACGGAAGCAATTTTTTTTTAATAAAATTTGGTTTTCTTGTTTTATTGCGAGTTACTAACGCATCTGACCTTTTTGATCATCACCAATAAGACCAGTATTTCTACTCATATTCCGCCTTCTTCTTTGAGTCAACACATTCGAATTTCTTATGCCGTAGTAAAAAGATCAGTCTTGATCACCATTGCTGACTGCCCAGGTTGCGCCAGTCGAACTCAAGTTTCGTCACTCATGGAGGCTCTTTCCTTAGGTCACAGATCATCTACATCCACGCCAGGAATTCATTTCGTTAATCATCGCTCATTTAAACTCTTCTCATTACTAAACCTATCATTATCACCATTACTATGTATCATGTTGATATCTATTAATCAACTTATAATGCTCGTGGAATGATCTGTAATCCTGTTAACCAAATTTAACTTCTAATTTTACATAAAATCATACAAAAAGCTTAAACGTCACAACAATGCTCCACATCACTTTCCTAATACATTTCATTACAAGCATTTTTATAAAGGTTTTCATTATGTGCACGACTAAATACTATTAAATATAAATGGTCCCCAAACTCAGCATCAAAAATATAATTTACATGACTAAGTATTTACGTATGTATCTCAAAGGTCTCTACTATCCCTTATTTATCAGGATTGGCCGAAGAATTAATTAATGAGGCATCTACAAAGGTCGTTAGGGGACCTTGCGTACCTCCCTTTAGCCCTTTGGACGTACAAGAATTCCACCCAAGAGGGTTGTAACGAAGATATACCTTCTTTACGAGTGTTTTAAAAGTAATTGACTATTGGACCACACGAATCTCTTAAGAAAAACAAGACAAGTTAGGAACGAAAATTCTTTTCTAAATATAAATCGCTTTAAAGTTTTTGTTTATGGATTTTGTTTTAGTAATAACACAGAGATGTTATTTGTTCTTCTTTTGAATAAGATAGACAAACAGACGCATAATTTAATTTGTTTTTGTGGGGATAATAATACTGAGTCGTTTCAAAAGTAGTTCGCGCCCGAACACTAAGTTATCTTTAATGAAAATAAAGAGATTTTTCTCTTTAGAATAAAATTTGATCTAAAATTCAATGTTATCTGAATCCTTGCAGAAAGATTTTCGTAAAAACATTTAAGGTAAATAATTATTTTTTCTTTGAAAAAATCACAGTCTGCTTAGAATTTCGTTTTAAAATATCTGAATGTATACAGATTATGTATGATTGTATATGATGAAATTGGGCACCCTATTCTTAATGCGTATTCTGACTGCCCTTAATCACAGGACAGGCCCTTAATAACCATGTTGGGCAGGCGGATTGGTGATCACAGTATTCTGTTGTAAACACAACTGAAGACGCTGCTCCCCATCCCTTGACATAATCCAGTCACCTTCTGTAATACGCGAGTCGATGTATTATTTGCCTAAAATTAGGAAAGGCAACGAGACTGATGGTGAAATGGATAAGTCTTCAGCTTTCTGTGCTACGTGTCGCGGGTTCCATTCCGGCTCAGATCAGAGCAAATATTTTTATCATCTACAGATCGTTTTTGGAAGTCTAGCATTGTGTGCGTGGTATAATTAGGTATGTTTGTTGTACCTACAGTACAGGCGACATGCTGTAGCGAAGCAACGTTAAAAAACAACCAAAAAACTAAACGAGCAGACTAAAATAGGTACCACACGGAACACAGTTGTTGAACAATTATTTTATCCAACATTTATCTTGCCAACATTTTCATAATAAATTGTCTACACACAACTCTTGCGACTTTCCTAATTAAGCATACTAGCTTAGCAGCTGCGAAGGTCAAATATAATTACATAATGTGTAGCACTAAAACACTAACACAGTTTTGTTGCGCGCGCAAAGTTTCGAAGTTCCCTCTATGTGTTGAACTAACTAAATTTAATTTATATCGTTGCATTCATGAATGCCTGGTACCTATACGGCTGCTACAGAATATTACATTTCTCTGTAAACTACAAAAGCAATTATGACTTGTTCTTCCAATCTCAATTATGAGTTATTTAAGTTAAAACTCTAAACTTTGTTACTCATGAATTACCATAGGTTACAAATATTCCGATGTTGTTATTAGTGCCAGGTAATAAGGGGCGAGTTTTTTTTTATGGCATAGGCGGCATACGAACTGACGTATCGCCTGATGGTAAGCGATTAACGTCGCCCATGGACACCCGCAACACCGGAGGAGTCACAAGTGTGTTGCCGGCCTTTATTACCACCATCGAGAATAAGATCCGAATTTCCGGGCAGATACTGACAATTTTTAAACAGAAAAATTAATGACACTGTCCGACCTGGGGATCGGACCCAGGATCTCAAATGCAAGTCCAGACTTGCAATCACTTGACCAATGGTGCATTCAATCATGATAACTTTGGGTTGTCATGTGTAAGTTGTCCATGTGAATATTTGTGTTTGTAAACACATGCTACTAATCCTATTTAATATTATAAATGCGAAAGTTTGTGAGGATGGATGGATGGATCTTTGTTACTCTTTCACGCCCGAACGGATAACGGATCTGGATGAAATTTGGCAAAGAGACAGGTTATAGTCTGGAATAGCACATAGGCTACTTTTTATCCCGGAAAAATGTACGGTTTCGTAAACCACGCAGGCGAAGCCGCGAACGGAAGCTAGTCCACGATTTACAGAAATTACTCTTAGTGTGGTTGAACGTTTTAATAAAAGTAAAAAGAAGGAAGTATCATTATTTAGTTTGTACCAAGCCACGGTGAAAACACCACCTAGTCACCAGATCGACCACCCAGAGTTACATTACAAATTACCTATCGATCCACAAGGTATGTAAGCTACCATTTCTGGGCGCTCCAAATGCGCCATCTAGTGGTATTGCACACTCTAGACTTGTTGACTGAGTCCACTCAACGCAGTCGACGGAGGTGCCACCGACAACACAGACAGTTGGCGGTTACCCTTAGTTACATTCTATGAGGCAGTCCGAATATTTATGATGTTTACGCGCTTAGTCGCCATGCTATGTCGCCTTGTCATCATGAATCAAACCAGGGCTAAACGTGGCCTGCTAATTGACTGTTAGATCAACGTTTGTGAATATAGCAGTAATCACTACTCTTGATAAACGGTTTCGGGATCGAAGCAATTTGTTTTTAGAACTTCAGGATGTGTCTGATAATCCTTTACTTGCCTTTTACAGCAACAATAAGAAGTAAGGTTGTGATTTATTCTTTGCTTGAAAGCACCCACTGGTATCGGTGCTTATTGCATTTAACGGAGGTAAAAACTGGTTTACACATTTTAAATAAAATAAATAATTCAACCCCGTTACTGTCCCACTATTGGGCAAAGGTTTCTTCTCAGAATGAATAGAGTTGGGCTTTAGTCCTCCACGTTCGCATAATGCGTAGTGGCGGACTACACACACTATCGAAAACATTATGAGTATCTCTCAGGTGTGCAGGTTTCCTGCACCATTAACGAGTTATCATCAAATTCTAATCAGCACTTGATTTCGAAAAGGCAGCTTTGTATACCGGTTTCAGTATAAAAATTACCTGTACTTTACTTACCATATAGATGCAATATTGCAAGTTATAGGAATAATTTTAATATAGGGGAATACCTCTTCCATCGTCCAGTATGTGAACTGGAAGCTACGTTTACTCAAATTCAATAAAATGAGTAAGTATCAAGCCGTCTAAGTGTATGTTTCATTGTTCAATTTAACGACCCAAACCATTATAACGTATTACAAAAATGGAAAAGGTAATAAACAATATTGGTTATAAAAATACAATAAACAAAAGTACTACCCAAATTACGTAGCACTTATAGAAAATCCTTCCTAAAAAACTTCACAATTAAACCATTAAATTTAATAGAGCATTACCGGTTCGAACAGTTTGCTATCAAAACTTTTTAACTCTTAAAGCTTGTATAATGCACAAGTTTTGTCTCACCAGATGGCGGCACTGCGAAGGACGGTATAGCGGTATCGATACACACCAAAAACGGACCATGTTTCGTACAACCCCAGTGCTATGTCAAACGCGGTCGAGGGCAGACGTATATCCAATTTTGGAACATCACGAGTTTCGCGAGTTTAGTATTTTCATTTTTCGGTTTTTGAAATGTTTTGTGTGTGAGTTCTGATGGATAATTTGGATGAAGTTTGATAAGGTAAGATAGTTTTAGAGGTAAATTGCAGTGTGGAGATTAAGGTTTTTTAAAGTTTGACGGTAGTTTTTAAACAATTATTTTTGTTTACACCTGAAATATTATTTGAGATTATTTTCACTAAAACAAGTTAACATAAAAAAATAAACCGTTTATTGTTGGCTCTAAAATGGCTCTCTAACTACACATTTAAAACTTAGGAGATAGCCGGTCTTTTCTCAAATATACATAATATCTTATCGTTTTATGTTTTACTATCTTTAAGCTAGTTTATATTCAAAATTTTCACGAATGAGAACGATAGGTCTCTCAATTTTTGATCGTGCAAAAATTGTGATTTACATGTGAAAAAGAACATGCAATGAAAATATAACAAACTTTGATACACAGAGCTCTACGAGGGTACAAATTAGCATGATTACCATATTTTGAATGTAAGTTGTACCACTATCGCTCCTAGTGGGGCATTTACTTATTTTATGCAACAACTTAATGCGTTATGGTAATATCTTCTTACTTATGTTGATAATGCATACTGATAGCTTTTGTCTTGTATGTTTTGAGGACATAAAGTTGTAACAATTACATATTAGCTTTAAACACACTCTGCCAGTATAATATCACTATTTTGTAATGCACATTGAGCAAGAAGAAATATTTCTTAGATTGCTTAATGAATATAATTATTTTATTATATTTTATATGGTACATAATTACATATATACTGTTTATATTTTGAGGTAAAATTGTTTGAAGTGTGTTGTCATTTTAACAATTGACGAAATCGTGCCTGTAAATGTTAAAATCTCCAAAAATACTAATTAATTTCTCATACATTTTCTAAGAAAACAGTTTCGTAATTCTTTCGTAATTTTATCATTCTTCATATATTATAAATCTCCACTACACTCTACAGTTTGATTGATAAAAGCTATGTTTTTTTTGTTATCCTAAAGTATCCTGAAGTAATCCAAAGATACAGAAAGTACTTCAAGGTTTCGTCCAGACTTTTGTTTTTCTCTTGACGTTACTCTCATTCTACGTCTTTACTTCATCTTTGTAGTATGTAACTCGTATTTGCTAATCGGGGATACAGTTATTTTATTTTATTTATTAATAGAGGTACGGTTTGTGTATACAATATATCTTAGGTATCTATACTAGAGGTGCCCAGACTTTTTTTCTCATAGACCACTTTCAAAATTTAGCTGGTTTCGGTGGACCCCCTGCAGCTACATTTCTACCATGTGGTATATTGAATTGTAAACCCCATCCTATCGAGGCTCCCGTGGACCACTGGGGGTCCACCTGGACCACTTTGGGAACTAATGATCTAAACCATAAATAGCCACGGACTTATATAATACATTCGCCAATTGTGGCTTAACCAACATTCACTAAGTAAAACATGATAACACTAAAGTAATGGCACAATATTTCTTAGGGTTAAAATTTTAAGTAATTCTAACCAATTTGGATAACATTTGATAGGTATGATTGTGCCGCTATGGTGGATATTGAAAATCAAGAACACTGATACAGATAGTATTTAAGCAAAGATCAACATCTTCAAACCTTACATGCATTCAAACATCCTACTAATATTATAAATGCGAAAGTTTGCGAAGATGGATAGATGGATCTTTGTTACTCTTACACGCCAGAACGGCTGAACGGATCTGGATGAAATTTGGCACAGAGATAGATTATAGTCTGGAATAACATATATGCTACTTTTTATCCCAAAAAAATGTACGGGTTCATAAGCCACGCGGGCGAAGCCGCGAGCGGAAGCTAGTATCCTATAAATAGAAACATGAAATTCTCAGTCAGAACCTGGGCAGTCAGTCTCAATACCACCATTGGTGATTGACTAATATTTTTTATTACGATATAAGTGATTCCCCTGTCTCGTGGCGACGCGACAGTAGGTCCAGACATTATTGCATGGATAAATATCAGTGCCGCTTCAGTAAATGAATTAAGAATGTGTCGATGCACTTTAAATAGGGCTGTCATAGGCCAACCATTTTGACCATTGAGGCTCTTTAGATACAAAGTAGGTAATGTCAATATAGGTTTAACCTTAATCGATCTAAATTGCAAGTTAGTAGGGCAGCCTAGCCATGGTGAATATTTTAATTTTTCGTCCAATCTAGCTAAATGTTTTATGTTGATCAGGTTGTAATGAAATAGGGGGGTACTTATAAATACAGAATCGCTACTACGAGTACTACGAAATAATAATAATAGTAAAATTTTCTTTTGGACCTGTATTTATGTTTTTGTTTCTACTTTAAATATTTCTTGTTTAGGTATATAATTTTGTACTCACTGAAGATACGTGAGAAACAGTTCTAAAGGAACACCCTTTAGAATATTTCTGTAGTACAAAATTTAATCAAATTACTTATTTTTATAAAAAAAACATTTCTCGTTGCTCTCATTACCTCTTTCTACTTTTTTTTTTTAATTCTTTTTATTATTGACTTGAATCTTTGTCTAAACCAAAAAGATTTTAATTAGAGTTTTTAATTATATTTACTCTTATTAGGCGTGATATTTCAATAGGTACTCAGAAAAATGTTATCCAGCTGTTAATTTGAAATTGGAACAGTTTTTGTATGGAATTATATAATATATAATTATATGGAATAATCACAGATTTAGGCAGCTATCGAGAAGTCAGTCCTCAGTTTTGTAAAATAGCAGCTGCTCTCAATAAGAAAAAGGGCAATTGCTAAATAACTGCGAGAACTGTAATAAAATTTTTCTTTGATATTCAATTTTTTTATCCTTTTTAAGATAAATAGTGCCCCAGGGCATAACAGCGTCCTTTCGAACCAATTTTATCAAAAAACCAGACTTAAATATGAGAAGTAATAATTTCATATAAGAAAATAAGTATACCAACATTTTTCTGCAAGAATTTCCAAGCTGCGCTAAAAGCCCCCGCCAAATTGATTTTACTAATACAACGCGCGTCATTCGTACAAATTCTATTACTGCAAGCTTGGTGCAGACATACGACACTACAAAAGTCTAAACGAAGTCAATTAAATATCGCAAACTGCATTTGTCAGACGAATTGGAAAATTCCCCGCCCCATAGAAAAACGTGCTATAGAAAAAATATACCCCATCTAAGCCGTTTTCACACAAGACGTCAACAATTCACGCTCGCTAATCTGCCCTTATAAAAGAATCTCGAAGGGTCCTTTACCCTAAATCCCTTTTATTTTATTAACGAGGAAGCGGGGGATATTGGGATACTGTAGTTATTCGATTTGGAGTCTTAGGTCTATTGTTTTTGAGATAAGTTTTGGTGTATTCACTACGTTATATTATTATTTTGTCGAGTTTAATTATAAAGTATCTAAATTCGAAAGCTCTTTATTTATGTTTGAATAAATTAAAAGCGAAATTAAGATATTAAAATTATTTAAACATTTTGAATAATATTTCAGTGTTTTATTTATCAAAAAACAACTCAGTATTTTTAATTCGGAGTGAGTGAGAGAGTTAATTAATTTTGTAGTAAAGGCGAATCAACTCATTGTGATTTTGAATATTAAATACTAAATGTCTGACAAAATATGCATCATTAAAACTGATGTACTTGGTGACTTTTAAACACTTGTTTAAATAAACCATAAATATTTATTACGGAATGTTAATTTACTTACGCTAATCTTGTATCTCGGGGAGATCATAAGTCTTAGTGATAATTGCTACGAACGATCTTTCGGGATAATCTTGTAATTACCATGTTTTGTAGGCGAAAGGAACTGTAGGACTAACTATAGCACCTACCTAGTTTGTAACACGTAGCA
This sequence comes from Shargacucullia verbasci, assembly GCA_947562105.1. Lineage (NCBI taxonomy): Eukaryota > Metazoa > Arthropoda > Insecta > Lepidoptera > Noctuidae > Shargacucullia > Shargacucullia verbasci. Next base: position 12,247,066 of record OX387294.1, on the reverse strand, counting down.
ATGAGCATATAAAAGTGTCTTGATCTACGTTAGTGGTTAGGCAGAGTTGCAAGAAATAGGATGGGAATTTCTTAATAGAAAAGCTGAATAACAGTTTGTACCTCTTGTGCATCAAACCTTGGACCTCTAGAACACTAGACCATTAAGGCAGTACTTATAATATATAATGACTGCCTCATTGTTCAAGTGGTCGTAGGCGCGACTGCTGAGCGTGAGGTCCTGGGTTCGATTCTCGGGTCGGGCAAAGTGTTATTGGGTTTTTCTGTGTGGAAATTCTCAATGTGGTAGATGTCAATAGGCTCGCTCCCTATTACTTGGGACTGGATATCAGCAACGGCGAAATGGAGGTGTACAATAGTAAACCTCTGCCTAACCCTTCTGGGAATACAGGCGTGATGCTGTGTTATAATATATAATGTATTTATTCAATTAAAATCCAATATTATTATTGAAGGGTAAAATTTAAACAGAAAATATGTAAATTTAATTCGAATGTTGTTATTGTTATTGTAAAATAAAAAATATTCAAATTAAAAATTATCTTAAGTTTGGAAATTCATTTTTCAATAGCAACAAGAATTTTGCATCGGTTCGAAAATGATGAAAGAGACTATTATGCTATAGAATTCCCGCAGTACGATATTCCAGTATAATAATTACGCCCAACCAAGTACGATACAATGCGTCACTGGATAAAATGAAAAATATACTCGATGCCCATTCTTGTGTCCATACATACCCGATTACACCATTTAGATCGCTTGGACGCAACTTTGAATAAAAAATTGTGTGACCATCTATAGTTCGTTTAAAAATTAACTTTACATGGCATATGACTTTTGTTACCAATAATTGTTTTTGTGAGAATTATTTGATTTTCAAATCTTATTTAGTAAAGAAATTTTGATAAGTTATTTTCTAACAAAATAATTATCTGCAACATTCACACATCACATTATTCACGAGCTTCAGAGGTTCGATTCCAGGGCTGTTGGGACATTCTGTTCCAAAATTCTCAGTAGACCGCAGTTTGGAATTGTTGTAGATACCAATAGACTCTAGAGTCGGAGGTCTAGAGTCTATTGGTATCTATCGTGTACGCCCACTCTTCACAGGTGGCCATTTAGTTCTTCATCATGGGATTAAATAATCGGTAAGAACATCTCTGTCTACAGGCGTGATTCTATGTTACGTCATTTCTATGAGACGTCTATTCGTAGTAAGTTTTATTAGATCCTAGCTGTAAGTCAGAAAATGCGAGTATGAAGTAAGCCGGATATTATTAAACTAGTTTTTGCCCGGTCTGACCGTGGCACTTTACTCGGGATAAAAAGTATTCTGTACTTTGATATAGATCCTATGACTAATAATTTTATCACTGCTGAGCACTGACCACTAGTCCACTATGCTGGTCTGGTGCCGGTTGGCGGACTACAAAAGCTATAGTGAACTTTATGAAGTCCTATCAGGAGTGCAGGTTTCCTCACGATTTATTCCTTCATCATAATGTAAGTTAATCAAATCTGCACATTATTACTGTTACTGTTAGCCTGTCACATCCCACTGCTAGACAAAGGCCTCCCCCCTTGATTTCCAGACCGTTCTGTTCTGTGCCCAAAATGACCATTATTTTCCAAATGTGTCCAGTTCGTTCCGCCATCTCTTTAAAAAGTAAAGCAATCGTTTAACCGCTTAGCTATCACTGCTTTATACTTATTTATCCTTAGATAAAAACAGCTAATGTCTCATTAAAATCTCTTCAGTATTTTCACGATACGAGTACACTCAAACAAAAAGATAGAAATCTAAGGTAACCAGATGTAGATAAAGATATCTTTGTTCAGCCGACAAATATTCATTTTTTCGCTATATAGCCCGAAGTTCATTACAGTTCGAAAACGAACTTGATTCCACAGAATACCGGACGGTGGACAGGTCGTATGTACTAATAATGTGTTGCTCCAATTCGTGCGGTCGTGAATCGTCCTACACCGGACGAAACGCAGCGTCCGGTACTACCGACAGTAGACAGCGTACCATGTACCGTACTCCGCTCCTTTCCGTCCCCTACCCATCTGCTTTAAGGGACTATCGTCAGTAATGCATAAGCGATCTTCAACCTCTGATGTCGCGGATATATAATGACTGTGATCGCGAACAAAAACCTAAGTTTATGTTTATTTCTTGCCTGCTTTTGGTGTCTTTTATCGGTGATGAGCTTAGAGCAGGCCAATCGGTACTAAGAACGTCGCCACTGCGAACAATTGGAAACGTTATTATACTTTAGACCTCTGGTGACTCTCATACTTTGCTATTGACCTTTACAAAACAACATACATCTAAATAATGTATGTTATAACAGCATAGAAGCCTTTCCTCGTAGGTTTAGGTAGTGGTGTAAGATTGTACCTAAATATTTGTCGTAAGTCCCATTTAATAGAGGGAGAGCCTATTGCCTTCTACCGGGTGCAATTCTGAATTTCAGATTGCTACTGAGTGCTTTAGAAAATCCCAAATAACACTTTGCTGGACCTAGCAATCGAAGCCAAACCTCATACCAATCAGGCACTTAGGTACTGTTTATTACATGTAGTAATAAACAGTAGTATTGGTCTAGTGGTCGCAAGCGCGACTGCTGATCGAGAGGTCCTGGGTTCGATTCCCGGGTCGGGCAAAGTGTTATTGGTTTCCGTACGGAAATTCTCGGTAGCAGCACGGAGTCTGAAACTGTGCCCGGGAGATGGTAATAGGCTCGCCCCTTATTACATGGGACTCAATAACAGTATCGGCGAAATGTCGGTGTACAATAGTACACCTCTGCCTAACCCCTCGGGGAATACACGGGCGTGAAGCTATGTTATGTAGTAATAATCTTCAGTTCCCACTCTTCATTAAAACGAACCGTTATTCAATCCACAAGCACACAGATTATAATAAAAGATAAACTCAAATATTTTCTGTAAGCACTAAGCACTTTTTATACAAACTCTCGTTGAATATTAAAACAATGGAAACTACTTAACTTATTAAGTATGCTGATCCAGTAAATAAAAATGCTGAGAGTTATTCTGCTGATTAACTTACCACGGATAAAGTATATGAATGTGGATGGGCTAACTTCATTTGCAACATACGCGTGCATTGTAGTCTCATTGGTTTAATGGTTTAAATCGCGACTGCTGAGCGTGAGGTCCTGATTTCGATTCTTATGTCGGCCAAAATGTTATTAGGTTTTTCTCAGTAGCAGCATGGGGTGTGGGACTTTGCCCTGTAGACAGCAATAGGCTCGATCCTCGAATGAGACTCGATCTCAATCTTTATTGCCAACGTTTTTGTTATACATAGATCTTGAATCTTATATTCAAGATCAGACTCATACATGCACCCTGTCAAGGCACTGCAATACAGCTTGATTATAATTTATATTTTACTTTTAATTTAAAATTATATGGCTTAGCTTACATAGTTTATTATATTATCTGTGTTCACAATCTTTAGACAGTTTACAATTTCGCGAGATAGATTATAATCTAGCGGTATATTCAATTTTACGGTGACATATAGACTCAATAACATCGGCGAAATGTCGGTGTAGAACAGTAAATCTCTGCCTTACCTTTCGAAGAATACAGGCGTGATGTTATATGTATGCCATTTACGTTGCCCGCGACTTCGTCTGCGTTTACCTGTTTAGTATTTATTATCTGCGTATAGCTTTGCTGTAATAGTAAAAATAGGCTATCTCTTTCTAAAATTTTATAGCGATCAATGGACCCCCCCTCCTGGGGTGGTGTTGTTTTAGTGAGGTCAACGCAATCAGTCTTTATTCACGCTATCGCTCCGCTGTCGATATCATTGGATATATTTCGTATCAGTTCCCGGTATCGTATAAGTAAATTTGAGGTTTTAGGGGTTCGTATAGGTATATAAACGGCCAGCATAGGTATGCTGACCGTTAAAGATGGAAGATTTCTTATAAAAGCCTGGGATTTTTTAGAAGAATAATAACACATTTATTTGCATAAAACGTCGTATGTAAAGATGATTAATATATTAAGAACATACATTTTAACGGTTATTGGACATTGCATATTTGAGGATTTTGAAAAATCTTTTTCACGACAATAGTTGATACTTCCTATGTATAACGAACTAAACGTTTTATAGAAACATTTTTCTTTAAAGTAGATAATCATTCTGTTGTTGACAAACAAAACTAATGACGGCGCGATGTTTGGCGCAGTGCTTAAGAGATCGACTGCTGCATTACGTGTCGCGAGTTCGATTCCCTCACGGAACATATATGTGTACCATCTACAGATACTTGTTCTGGTTTTGGGTATATGTCCATGTGAATATATATATATGTAAAAAAACTGTATGTATGTAATAAATGCCTAATTAATAAAAACAAGAAGTCACTCCATGAACTCAGTCATTTGGACACGGTTAGCGCAGTGGCTAAGCAATTAGATTTCTGCGCGTCGTGTCGCGGGTTCGATCCCCGCACGGAACAAATATTTGTATGATCTACAGATAACTGTTTCGGGTCTGGCTGTCTGTGCATGTGACATGTATGTTTGTAAACTGTACTCGATACAGGAGAACATCATAGAAAGGGGCAAAGATTAAAAAAAATAACCAAATACATATTACTTGCTTATACCCTCTATTATGTACCTATATTATATAAATACCATAATTAATGGCACAAACCAATTTGTGTGGTCTAAATATTATTTTCGTTTTTTAATTGTATCTGTTGTTAATAACACAATATTTTTTTCGAACACAAGAACATTTCTGTACACGGAACACCTGTTTTATCTTTGTTCCCTTTGGACAATAGCTACCAGAATAAAAAACGGATTCGACGCAATTTTTCTTTGATCGTTTCCGCTGTCTGCATGATAGCTGAATATCAAAGGAAAAAATTCGTACCTACGTAAATATATGTCTCCCTTTGGCATCCCATGCTAGTGACACTTAAATGTTTTCCTGTTCATGTTCAAGCCAATCAAAGTAGGTATAAAGTACGTGTGACATCGTTTTTTACGTAGTGCCAATGACAGCACAGACGCCATTATTATTAACGACTCGCAAAGATCTCATGAAAAAGTATTACATATTTATAGCATATACGGACCCGGGTACGTCCTAAAACTGCGGCCAGACACCGGAGGACGGGTAGCAGCGTCCTCTCACTAATCGGTGAGCTACTGCGATCCCCAAGCCGCCTGCCAAGCGTGGGGATTATGGCAAACCCCCCCTTGGGGGAGGCCTTCGTTCAGCAGTGGATGTCTTCTGGCTGATTATGATGATGATGATTAAAAAATATGTATACACGTAGCGAAATTCAAACGCTTATTCTTGGAAAACTATTAGTTAAAATCATAAAATTTAAATTACTATTTATTTTTATGTATCCGCAGATACTATGTATAAAATTGGTCAAAATTACAATCACTATTTCCTTTAAAAATCGCTTTTGAATTTCTTTAAGTGAATATACCTTTTTTATGCTGACTGTATGTAGGCACACGTTAGAAATTCATCAAGGATTCTTAAAAATAGAAAAAAATAGGTTGAATATTTTTTGAATATAACAAAATTTTCCTTAAAAAAAAACGTTGCCGAACACAAAGACCAGACCCGAAACAACTATCTGTAGATCATACAAATATTTGTTACGTGCGGGAATCGAACACGTGACACTTAGCGCAGCAGTTGATCGCTCAACCACTGCGCCAACGGTGATATCAAAAATGATACGTGCCTTACATACATACATAATTATAACATTATTACACTACAGTAGAGTCTTGTAGTCCAAACGCGACCGCCGAGCGTAAGGTTGTGGGTTTGATTCTTGGGTTAATAGAAATTCCCAGGAGCAGCACGGAATCTCGAACTCTGCCCGGTTAATGGCAATAGGGTCGCCCCGTATTACATGGGACTTAATAACAGCATCGGCAAAATGTGCGTGTATAATATACCTTCACGTCTGCCCAACCATTCAGGCAATACAGGCGTGACGCTGTTTCTATGTATATGTAAAAATTTTCATAATAACCCAACAGATTCGAGTTTACTTCTGAATCATTTCAGTTGTTCGGTTATTGGTCCACAACCATGCAAAGAAGAAGGGTGAGGTTCATATCTCCAAGACCCCTCACTCCGCAAAAACATGTACACTCGCCGCGAAAACTAATTTGCGTAATAAATTTAATTCTGTCGCCCTTATCCTGGCGAGAAAACTTTTTTAGTAGATAAAAAAAATAAAATTAAAAACGATAAATCTTGTTGGTGATGGTGGATGTCATATCTTGTTGGGCCAAATAATGTTAAGTTAGAATGTCACTTGGCGTACGACTTCTGGCGATAAGCATACTTTATTGAAAAATAAAAAATAATCTTTTACGCGTTACTTTTTATGGACGAAAATATTTAGAGACGTTGTTTTATTCTAATTTAGGAATCGCCTCATTTAGTACCAAAAAATATTTTGTCTCACAGATTTTCGAACTTTCTCATTGGTATAGTATTTTTTTTAATAAATAAATATTCGTGCGTGGTTGCTGAACGTTGTGTCCTAACTTCGATTCCCAAGTCTGGCAAAGTTTTATTAGGTTTTTCGGCCTAAGTATTTTGAATTTTTAAGCTCATTCACACGACTGGTGACTTAAACAATATTTTCAAACGTCTTTTCGGTATTCGGCAGTGGTGTTTTGATGATGCGATGTTAAACTAATGTGAAGTACTAAAATAAACTACATCTTCAGAATAATAGAGGCCAATTTCAGATTCAATCTTCGAGGCAATTTTCTGTTAGATAGTCTTCTTTTCAATTTATTTACTTACTGATATTCCACTGATGTTCGGGTTGGATGTGAGTTTGCTTTTACTATTCTAGTGTGGGTGTTGTATAAAAGTTGATAAGTCGGTCAGAATTGATAAACGTTGCTTGGGTTCTAGGTAATTATAATAGTAACTAAAATACTGTCACTTGAGAAGGTTATTTTTATGTTTGTATAGACCGTCTGATAACATCGCCTAGCTTTTATATCTAAATCTTAAGTAAATATTTTTATTTCAAATAAACCTAGCACAGGCACTTTTGAAACGTTAGAAAACTCTAGTTGCACGGTTCCAAAGAATTGGTCCTATGAAGAAGAAGCGGCGGGGAACTCCATGGATAATCTTTTAAAGTTTAACAATCTTGCTATGAACATAACGTGGGAAAAGTATGAGAGAACAATGTAGGTTATCTATACATCTATACATATAAATAAAATTGGAGTGTCTGTTTGTAATATTGAAATAACCGTTTTTTACTACATGGATATGAATATATATACGGTACATACACCACAATAACATTTTTTACAATTTTTGTCTGTCTGTCTGTCTGTCTGTTTGTATAGGCTAATCTCTGAAATGGCTGGACCGATTTTGACGGGACTTTTATTGGCAGGCAGCTGATGTAATAAGGAGTAACTTAGGCTACTTTTATTTTAGAAAAATTCTTTTATTTTAGAAAAAATAGGGTTAAGTGCATTTGGTCTCACTAAAAAATACATTGTTTAGTTCCGACATCCACGCGAACGAAGTCGCGGGCACAGCTAGTGTCAAATAAACACTAAATGGAACTTTAACATAAAGTCAGTTGTTAAAAATATAAAGAATACCCCTACACTGTGCTGCTGGTTGGCGCACTGGTTGAAGATCGATCATGTCGCGGGATTGATTCCCTCATGAAACATTTTTATTTTAAATATTTATATCACCTGCATATATTTGTTCCCGGTCTGTGTGTCCCGGCTCGTGCATGCGAAACATGACCACGATACAGGAATTATTTCTCGTGTATTAAAAATAAAAGCATTTATTTTTGTATTCATAATTGTTTGTAATATGATTCGTTGACAGCTGTGATGTTATCAGGTTTTAACAAGTTAATTATATAGAAATAAATCTAGTATCATAATTAATTAAATTTGATGTCGATACGCGAATTTAACATAAACAAACTACTTCAGTTGGCTCCCACTTAAATTAATACGTTCAACTTAGACATTTGTTTATGAAAATCGCTGTACAAATTTATATTATATACAGACGGTATTATTATGTACCTTATAGTGAAGTGGGTATATATGTATAAAAGAAAACAATGTTACCATACATAAATAAATTAAATACGAACAAATGTGATATGAAATACGTATCTATTAATTCATCTTATCACACACTGTTTAACTATTTTTAAACGAAAACACGATCGTCACTACCCAAGGCTAAGTGGTTAGAAAATGTATAATAAAATTCTTTTAGCAAAAAACTTGAAATTAAAAGCATTAACAATGCATGCAATTAAATTCCAAGCTTTCAAGCACATACCCATCGTTCACAACTGATCTCGTTTCGCTTTGAATTGGAAAACAAGGTAAATTCTCAATTGGGTAAAAATTCAAATTAAACAATTCAACAAACACGCCCAATCAAAAACGCAATACGTTTTCAAGTTAACCCGTTCGCCGCGACCGCAAAAGCATTTCGGTGCCGAACTCTTTTTAAATTCCGAACGGGCCAAAAACAAAAGAGCTAATTTGTCCATTCGAACAAAAACGAAAGGCTGACGAGGGGGAAAAAAACAACAGAAATCTTTTCAATTCTTCATTCGAGGAAGTGACAAATGCCCTGAGACGGGGGATGGCAAATGGCGCGAAATTAAAGCCTAATTCTTAAAAGTTGTATAAAAAAAGGTGTTTTTTTCCAAGCCGTGAATCGCGTTGATCTTAATTAGGACCCTTGGAACGCTAATTCATCGTTTATTCGCGGTTATGTTAATCTTAAACGCTGAGGTGTAAGATTGGGGTGTAAAGATGTGACCCCAGCTTTGTATTATGACCAACATTAAAGTTTATGGGGTCTTAAGATATGCGACTGCCCTGTAAAATCAGTGTGATATAGACTGTTAGTTTGATGGGACCTTATTTTACTACGTTCTAATGGCCGTTCGGGGTGATTGAATTAATTACCTGTTTATAACTTTTTATCTAACTGGTCCTTTCATGTTTTTCGTGGTCGTGGTAGCCGTGTAAGGGCTTTACTTACTGATTCAAATTCAAATATATTTTTATTCATGTAAACCATTTACAGGCACTTATGAATAGTCAGGCTCTAGTTGCCATGTTCCAAAGTCTGGATTTCCATGGAGAAGAACGGGCAAGAAACTCCATGGTTACTCTTTTTAACTCGGAATTATATATACAATATTAATTTATACATTGATCTCGAACAAAAATTATGTGAGTACAATGTAGTTTAAAAGAGTCTAACTTATGTAAGTCTGAAATTATGGCCCACATGATATTTTTGCCCACAGTTCATTAAGTTTAAGCCATACATGCCTAGTCTAATCCCACTTGAGTTTTAAGCTTTCTGAGCTACTTCAGTGATTAAACATAAGTAAAAATGTAGTCCTAAAATTTTTATTCATAATTTTTTGTGTGTTTTTTTATATGTATATTTCACAAAACTTAAATTTGATTTTGGAAAATAACTAACTAGGTTGATCAATATTTTACTTATTTATTAAAGAGTAGCAATTTGTGTGGTTCATTACTCATAATGCTATCAACATCTTCAGCTAAACGAAAATGGTCGTGTCACCAGTAGGTACCACAATAGTTCAACGGTGTAAGATTTTAACTTACGACCACAATCTCGTGATCATTAATCAACGTCTTTAGCGTTTGGCTATTGTCGTAGATCTTTGAATAGTTCGAATGTTTAGGGTTTTGTGTCCGATATCATTCGTTTTCACGTCTTTCAAACGAAAGATAAAGTTTTTGAATACCGTAAAATGGGGTATTTCGGAAGAGCGGGGCTAATTGAAATTTAGTAAATGGATCATTATGTGTGCTTCTCATGGAGTAGTAACTGCTTTTAAACAGCGGTAGTGTAGAATGCTTTCAATGACAAAGGAAATTTTGATTTAGTTTAGAAAATATGTCAAAATTTCTAAAAACAAATGTTAGTCCCAAATTGCCCCGCGTTTCCCAAATAGCCCCACTTTACGGTACATATTTTTCTTATTAAATAGACAACCTTTTTACAATTTTGTACCTCTAGATAATTAACCCCAAATTATATAACCCCAAGGTCAAGTAAATGGGATTCACTCAGCAGTCTCCAGTAATAGTCCCCAAAAATGGGTTAAGTTGCATTCTTGGAAAAATTGTATTAAGCCTCGGCATTTAGAGGGTTAAGTTGCGGCATTTCGTGGCTTCCGTAATGTGGACTGTTAATTATTTGCCTTGTTTCGAACTCGGTTTTGTCTGAAGTTTATGTTTATTTGTTGAAACAGAAATAATAAAATAAAATATCATCACGCCTGTATTCTCCGAAGGCTTATGCAGACGTATATTTTTGAAGCAGATTTCAGAAACCTAATTGGTTTTTGAATTAGGTTCTACTTATATCAGACACTAGTATCTATTTTACGAATATTTTTATAATAATATCTATTTTGCTATAACGAGAAAATACTTTAATATATTATATTGTGTTTCTTAATTATTATTGTGCTCACGTTCTGTCCTTGAGCTGGAAAGAGATAATAACAGTCTTGAAACCTAATAGATTCCAGTATTTTACGAAGACAATATAATTTAAGCCCACGATCAACGCAGTGGCTAAGCGATTGGATTTCTGCGCTACCGATGGTTGATTCGTTTCTTGCATGGAACAAATGTTTTTGTGACGAAAGTTTGTTGCGAATCTGGATATGTACAGTCGGTGCCCTACATAACCTGACCCCCCTAGAATTTACCATATAATGTCTAGGGGGGGTCAGGTCATGTATGGCATCGACTGTACTTTTGAGATGCGCAACGCATTGGTAAAATGAATATAAGTTAAAAATACAGAAAGAAAATATCGTCCCCTTACTACAAAAACGAAATATCTGCATCAATGTTAGTTTTGAGAAAAACGAATATAAAGGTTTGCATATCAAAATGTTTATTATGAACTGATAATAGTAACACTGTTTGAACGTTTTTATTTAGACATTTTATTACTTAGTAGCATAGTATGTTTTAAATAACAAAATAATATAAATTAGTAGGTACTAATAATGTCTTAATTCAATAGATACTGCAGTTAAATGGTTTTGCCTGTAGACATTTACATATTTTTCTATCTTCTGCTGACAAAATATACTACATTTATTAAGTGTTTTACTTCAAATACTATGAAGAAATGTTTAGTATTTTTATGCAGTAATTATAATAATTCTTTTTTCAAAATATTCGTATACCAAAATCACATAAAAGGTGACATCGGTGGCAAAACATTTTTCTTGTTGTATAAAATACGAGCAGTTACTTTATCATATAGTTATAAACTTTTGCCTGTTCGCAGAGTTACAAAATTACTAATAAGTAACTTTACGATACAGGCTAAATAGAAAACGAAGAGTCATATCGAAAAAGGGATTAAAGCAGTATACAAATTGGGAAAAGGAGATTCCAACAGTATTCACAACTCATTTACGCCAAAAAGTGCGTTTACATGGTTTTTGCATTAAGGGGGCGATATTAATGATCACTCATTGAGCTCTAATATTGAAATTGTTCAGGCAGTCGTTGATGTAATTAGGTTAGTAAAGTTCGTAACAGTATTGATTGGCCAATGTGCGTCGGACGTACTTAGGCATCGTCACAGAGGAAAGCAATTTTGTTCATGAAAAATTCTACTAAATTGAACAAATACGGATTACGGAATTGAACAAAGAGTTCATTCACCTATTTCTATTTGGGTACAATAAATATGTCCAATATATGTTCACACATTCCAGTAGGCTGAAGTATTTGCATTGTGCTAAAAATAAAATTGATTTAACTGTCTGAATGACTTCAATTTAGATTGATGTTTGGACGCCTGACTTTAAATCAATTAACTGACCAATTAATTGGTTAACATGGCCAGTTTATTTTTAGAGTTAAGTGCCAGTTCGCTTAGTTTTATTTACAAATTATAATGCTTCCACAATACAGTACGTAATACTTCCAGTGGTTAGTGTCGGGGCAAGTGAAGATTTTCTGTTTGAAAAAATCCTAGCGGTAGTCTGGTGTCGCCCCATATGGGACTTAATGACATCACCACTGCCTTACCCCTCGGGCAATGCAGACTTGATGCTGTTTAATTCAGTTTATGTAAATACACTAAAGACAATTTCTTATTTCATTTCTTTTTTCATATTGTTAATCGTTATATTTAAAGAGTGCTAGTATCTCTAAAAAAATTCTGTGTTATGAGCTATAATTTCTTTGATAAATTAATTTTAGAAATTACGAAATCTCACTGATAACGGTCCCTATTTATTTTGCCTGTCATAACAACTATGTGTTACCATAGTTATGTTACGAGTAAGGATAACAGCTAATGAGAGACCAGAGAACAACCGCAACACAGGGCATAACATATATCCTTATGTTGGAAACGCATTTGTAGTCCTATAGATGTTCATCGGTGGGGGTAATCTCTTACCATTAGAACCCGCAAGCAATTCTTCTTCTCAAGTCTTTCAACATAAAGTTTTCCCAAGTTAAACCTTTACAACAGATGATAGAACTTAGGGGTCTTTAAATATTCTTGGAGCAGACGAGCCGTTCTTTTATATACCTTTTACTGTGGTCAAAAGTATGCCCTCTTATCTTTTATAAACCCCATCTATCTACCACACACTTACAATTTTTGCGTCCAAATGAGATATATATTCTATCTTTCCTTTTTTCTTTCTTTCTTTCCCTTTTCTTTCTTTCTAATTTTCTTTTGTTCTTATCACTAAGAACTGCAAACATGAAAAGAATAACAGTTTGGGCAATCCTTTACCGCAATAAAGTAACTTATTTCCCCAAGTTAATGTTTTAAATTAACACCAGAAAGCCAACATGGTCCATTTTCCTTTAATTCGCAGATCACGGTGATAATTTATCGCCTCCAGCTCCATTCTGTTTTTATTTTACTTTTCTGTAGGACTTGCACCGGGATAATTAATATTTAGTACTTCAAGAGCTTTTTAAAACGTCTTAGTCGAACTATTTTACGGAATACTGATGTATTTACCTCTTAAATATTCTTTTGGCCAAATAAAATTAAAAAACTATATATTTTTTTTATTGTTCGTGATCAATAGTGTTACTAATATTTTTTGTCAATTTTATTAGCTAGGGTAAGTAAAAATTATCGAATAGGGTGAGGAAATATTAATAAAAAATGCTCTTATTGAAAATTTCATTTCACTTAATTAATATGCTGATTTGTATTAATTAAGAAATATTGACGCATTTAATTCGTCCTGATAAATAATGACGTGATCAATTGATAGAATATGATGATATAAAGAATATTTATAATAATGTAAAACATTTACAGGCGGAAATGCAGACTTATTAAAATATATATACAAGCTAAAAATATATCAATAAAATTACAAACTGTTAAAAACAGGGAGGGGAAGAAATCATAGGGAATCGTAAAATTCGTCCACATCGCTGTCGACTCTTCACGTGACAAGAGGGCTGGCCTCTACTTCGGTCAGAGAATCAGCATTGCTATACAACGTGGCAATGCCGCCAGCGTTCTGGGCACTTTTCTCGTCCTGATTTAGTGTGAATAATACCAAAATTATATGATAAATAATAAATTCAGCCCATTATTGTCCCACTGCTGGGCAAGGGCCTCTTCGCAAATTGAGAAGGGTAAGGCCTTAGTCCACCACGCTAGCCTAGTGCGGGTTGGCGCACTACACACACCATCAAGAACTTTATGAAGCCCTCTCAGGTGTGCAGGTTTCCTCACGATATTATCCTTCACCGTTAATGCAAAGGATAATCAAATTCTGATCCGCACATGATTCCGAAAACTCGGACCCTCTTGCATGGAAGGCAAACGTTCAACCACTAGGCTATCATTGCTATCACTATATATATATACAAAACTTAATTTGAATTAAATGCACTTTATAATAATGAGCTTGCTCATCATAAATTTTAGATATAAGCAGTTCTCAAGTTTTATTTAAACTTTAAAGTAGATAGCAGTGACAGACTGACAGTCGTTTTAGATGTAGACTTAAAATTATTTTCTCTCATTTCTCCCTAAATGATAATAATAGACAAAATAATTTTCTACCGTTCTCAGGTATATAATAACATAACATAGTATCACGCCTGTATTTCCCGAAGGGTTAGGCAGAGGTGTACTGTACAACCCACATCTCGCCGATGCTGTTACTGAGTCCCATGTAATAGGAGGCGAGCCTATTGCCATCAACCGGACACAGTTTCAGACTCCGTGCTGATACTATTGAGACTCTTTATACAAAAAACGAAATAAAACTGCCCGACCCGTGAATCGAACGCAAAACCTCACGCTTACCAGTCGCGCTTGCGACCACTAGACCAGCGAGGCAGTCTCATTGTCAAGTTAATAATAACATAACATAGCATCACGCCTGTATTCCCTCAAGGGTTATGCAGAGGTTTACTGTACACCCATATTTTTCCAATCCCGTTAAGCCTCTAAAATCCGATCTGCTGCTAAAAAAATCAGAAAATCTCAATTTCATCACCCAAATCGAACGTAGAAGCTCATTTTCAGCAGCCGGGAATACGACCACTAGCCTAATGAGGCAGTTTATTATACAAAGAATATTTCCTCAGCGTTACGTCACTAAGAGGATTTTCTTACTTTTTTATCTCAGTTACTTTCCGCTGCGTTGACTTAGGCACTGACTACACTAGATTCTGATTAAAACAGATTTTTAATTAAAACAACCCCTCAAGTTAGCTGTATCGGTTGGACTGAAGTTCTGAGTGAAAAAGTTTCAGTGAAAGATACCTGGGGTTCATGTCCGGGAGCTTGAGTTAAGTGATTTTATGTAGTATTTTTTAATCTTGGAGTTAAAGAAAAATGTTTACTTTATGATTTTTCTAGTCTGCCCATTGTATGGAAATTGAAAGTTGTAATTAAATTTATTTTTCATTAAAGTTTTATTTTTTGGAGTCTTCATTTAATTTTTGTAATCGTACTTAGATAACAGTATGTACCTATTTCAGACAACTACATATTGTTATGTGAGAAAATATGTACAAAATCTTACTTTTATGACTAAGTTTTACATAGAAAAGCCACAATTTTATTTTCATTGGCAATATTTTTCGATGTTCTCGTTCGAATGAAAATGTCACAATTTCCAACCTATGTTTTATGCGAATGCGGCTTCGAGTGTCATCTTGTATGAAACTATTCTAAGGTCTACACTTTAACGGTCAAGTGTGAGTAATAGCAGCTATCAAATGTTAAATTATACGGAGCTCTAAGTGCAGACCTCAATAAAACCGGGCTTGTTCATATGATTTTGGCATACGTGAATACAGAGCTGAGAAAGCTTAGAATGGGCTTAATAAATTATTCGAAAGCTGATTGTCAGCTAAGTCAGCCTTTTTTTAGAAAAATGACATGACCTATGTCTGATTATGTGATCATACGATTTTGGCAAAGTGAGTTCATTTGAATAATCTTTCAGGATTATTATAATAAAGCAATTTATTCAGGTTGATGAATAACATAATATAACATGCATCACGCCTGTATTCCCCGAAGGGTTAGGCAGAGGTATGATATTGTACGCCCACATTTCACCGATGCCGTTATTAAGTCCCATGTAATAGGAGGCGAGCCGGACACAGTTACAGTTCCAGCTGCTACTGAGAATTTCCATACAGAAAAACCCAATAACACTTTGCTCGACCTGGGAATCAAACCCAGGACCTCACGCTCAGCAGTCACGCTTGCGACCACTCGACCAATGTGGCAGTCTAGTAGTCAGTTAATGAATAACTTAGAAGAAAAATAATTATATATATATACTAGATAACATTTATAATCATTTCCAACGCAACTAGAATCATATTAACGTTTTTAAAGTGCCTGAAAAAGGTTTATTTGAAATAAAAATAATACTATTCTAAATTGCTATGTGATAAAGGATAAGCGGATATCAATCGTGTAACCATTCTGTTGTGCAATAGTAAATCAAAGCAAAACGATTGTGGAACAAATCTGTTGTAAAATAATGGTTAGGTATTGTTAGAACGGGGTATAGTTTAAGCCGAGCAAGCCAAGGGAAAGTACTGCAGTGACTCGGCAGCGTCAGAAGCCATCCATTTTGAACTTCTACATCTGTTAGACTTCAGAATTGTCAATCTTCTTTAACTTCATCAGATAGTGGATTTGTTGTTCCATCATCTTTAGTTTTCTGTGATATATTTTAGGGTTAGTAACCAGGTTGAATTGAAATTGAAAACTCCATCTTCAAAATTAACAGCATTAGACAAAACAATGTTTCCATCTCGCTCGAGCATTCGCTCTAGCTTTCGGACTTTCGGGTCATAAAATTCTTCTTCATTTTGAGGTCAGAACAGAATGATTAAATTTCACGTTTCATCTAACCTCCAAATTACGCGTTCAAACTTGGAAAAAGTGTCTAAATACCCTAAACTTTGGTTCAGACCCTCCGGCCGTTATGACTGTTTGGAAACTCTTATTTACCCTGTTAATTTATTTAGGGAAGTGAATATATTAAAAGCCTAAAGGATATTTTTTTATTATTGCGTTAAGAAATATTTAGTTGGGCCTAGTTTTTGTTCAAGTTCTGGAGTTTTGAAGACGATTTTCAATAATTAATAAATTATAAATAATATTATAAATAATATTTTGCTGTATTCCTAGACAAGTTAATAATCGAACTAGCTTCCACCCGCGGCCTCGACCGCCTGGATTACGAACCCGTGCATTTATTCGAGTCAAAAAGCAGCCTACATCTTTCGCTTTTTGAATCAGATTTTGTTCACGATTTTATGAGTTTTTACAACAACAGACTGACAAAATTTTTTTTTTTTTTTTCTTTTTTAGGTTTATGCCGTAAATACTTTCATATGCATTTAGTAAAAAGCTATTATTTTGACATTACAAACAGAAACTTCAATTTTATTTATATGTATGTTTAGACAAATACTATATTTCAACCCTTCAACTTACCTTTCCACTATCATATAACTACGTATATACAAAACCCATCTTGACCCAAGCTTAAGATGTCATTCTCCGTCAATATCATTAGGTCGGACCCCGAGACCCTCTGAATTCACTTCCCCTGTTATCCGAAGCAGGTAAAGTAGTCGTTGACCACATGGAACCTGTGGGTATTGAGCCATTACCTTCGCTGATGGATGGGGATTAATAATGCATGTCAGTTGGATCCGATGATGGGTGGTTAGTGGTAGGAAATAGGTCGTTATTGAAGTGGTTATAGCATAGTCTATATACAGGACTACTCTGTTATAGCAACTGATATGTACCTACTCAATATTGTATATTAATTTCTTGAAATAAAATTTACAAAATCGTTCATAAAATAGATTTTATTTGCGTATTGTATGAACAACAAAAGAAGAACGAAAGATATCAGAGCCATATATCCTGTGAATATAAGTATTTAAAGTCAAGTGTGTCATCGATAAAGACAATGGGCTAACGTGTTCACAATTTGGTTCTAGGTCTTTTAAAATTTCTGTAACTTGTATGGTTCCTGGAAACCTTCTTAGAAAAGTTTGTATTAGAATATTATATATTAAACTATGTTCTTTTGAATAAATAAAGAAAATAACCTTTAAAAAGTTACCCCGTACTAGGAATAATTCCTGTATCGTGGGTGCGTTTACAAACACATATATTTACATGCACACACACCCAGACCCGGAGCAATAAATTGTAGGTCATATATATATTTTACCCGTGCCATTAAATCATTTGACTGCACGGTTAGCTCAGTGGTTGAGAGATCGCCTGCTGCACTACGTATCGCGGATTCGATTCCCATGCAGAATAAATATTTGTATGATCTACAGATAGTTGTTACGGGTCTGGGTGTTTGTGTATGTGAATATGTGGGTTTGTAAACGCAGCCACGATACAGGAATTATTCCTATTGATAGCAGAGGTCAAAGTTCTTTAAAAAAATTCGTTAAGCTTGCTTGAAAAAGTCGTTAAGTACACTAAAAAATCGCCCAAAGTTTCCACACATATAAAGTAGTTGTGTCGTTTTGAAATGTAAACTTTCATAATATAATGTTGCGCCCAAAAACTTCAAACACACACTCATATTCAAAACAACATACACAAACATTCACCCCCCAACATAAATTCAACCCCAAACACAAATAAATAAGCTGAAACATTCCAAGAGTCTTTAATTAATTAAAATGGGTACTGTCTAGGACTGTCGCGATAATATCAATTTAAGGGGCCATCCTGACTTGGACCTAAGCCGCTCTTAATGCGTCAGATGTGGTTTTGGCGTAATACTCAAGGCGTGATATAAGGCAATGGGCAGACAATAGAGGGTTTCTATGGCTTAATAGGTTCGGCTTGAGACTAAGGGTTTTCGGGATAAAGATGTTTATTACTTTAGAACGTAGTGAAATATAAGGTTTGTAGATATAACATACATATTTTAAAAATAATTGCTGTTTAGATGTTTTCAGGGTTGAAATTTGCAGCCTATGTAAAAGCCAATTCGTTTTTGTTGATTTTTGTGGAAGTGTTGATGAAACTGGTTCGGTAAATCATAGCTTGATATCAGAAGTTGTTAATTTGTATCTCAAACGACTATTTAGGTATAACTGAAATTGTAAATATTATATTTAAATTATATTAAAATTATTATTTTATTTTATATATATATATCATATAATATTATCTTAAAATAATTATTTTATAATTCTACCTATTTATGGCTATTCTATAAATAGCCATATAAGAAAGCCTGAAAGACGGGAATTTAAATTGGAGTCCAGGATCTAACAGATGACAGACGGTTCTTGTGAAATAGGTAGGTACCTACTAATATTCTTAGTTGAGAAGAATGTTAAACTAGTAATGATCACTTGAAAGCCCTCTTCCATTTATCAGTGTCTGTAGTGCTTTTGAAGCTTTTTTCTTCACAATTATTACTGTTTTCTATATATATCTCTCTCTCTCTATGTTCAGTATAATTCCATTTTCATATAAATTTCACACTTGAAGAATTTTAATTAATTTATATTTTTACTTTTCTAATACAGAGTTAACGGTAAAACCTCCTTCATATTTTATAAATGAAAAGGTTTAATTAATTAGCGATTGCAATCTCTCTAAGTTGTTCCAATGAGATATTACCTACCCCTATTAGAGTAATGACTTATTTTGTACAGGTCAGCAGAAATGAAGGATATTAATTAAATTAAATTATTACTTTTGTATGTGTGAGTATTTTTATACTTCATTTGATAGAATAGATTGGTTGATTGACAGTTAGGGAGTATTTGAGGATTTTATATAAATTTTCGATAATATGAAAGCTGGCGCGGTAGGTGATGCTTTAGATGGGTGATCGGTCTTGTCGATTGTTATACATCTATCTATAGTATAGCCATATAAGAATAAGAAGCCTAAACGACTGGCATTTGAATTGGTCATCAGGATCTGACATACGACAGTGGGTCCATGTGAAATAGGCAGGTACTAATATTCATAGTTGAGAAATGTACTAATGATCACTTGAAAGCCGTCTGCCATTTATCTGTGTTTGTCGTACTTTTGAGGCATTTTTGTTCACAATCATTACGCGTGGACCTCTCTTGGCGATCCCATCGGTGAAAAGCTCGCAGTAGGCCAATTAGCACACAGAACGTGGGTGATACCTTAATTAGAGTTGTTAAAACGTACACTAAAACCTCGGAGTTACGTCAGTCAATGTGCAAACACGTGTATGTAAAGTTAATTTTTGGTTAACAGGTAGTAAGCCTTTTTCCCTTTCATTTCGATCAAATAACGAAATTAGTTCTATAAATCAATAAAATCCAACCCGACCTTAAGTCCTTGTTCTCAAAATAAATCACTTAATACGACACTCCAAAAATCCCACCTTACATTAATATTCGTAGAGCAAATACAAATTCGATCCGGTCCCATCTCCTTTAGTCTGTCTCGACATTCTATTAAACGTACTCCAAACACATTTGCCTTTTTCGTTGAGGAAATTGGTTCTTGGGCTTATCTCGAAGAAAAACCTATTTTGTATGGCACTCTTGGTTTATGCGTGTAAGTAATTTAATGTTACTTTTAGAAGGGAATTCGTCACCCGTTGAATTTTTAAGGAAGATTCGAAATTTAAATTGAGAATTCGATGCTGTTTTTAGAAGTTGGGTTTCGAACGTTTTATTTTTATTTTAGGTTAGAACTTTTGTGCGTGTTTGTACTACGTATTTTATAGGGCTGCCATCTTTAAAAAAAAATATTGTTATAAAAAAAACGTGGCAATATCTGTAAATATCCTTTTTATATGACACACACCTATGAAGATCACATCGTATATTATTTTATATGGTCGCGCAATATTTCAATATTCTGTAAATTCAGACACTAAGTCGTCATTTTCACCTAAGCTTTATGACCTGTGTGATAAAAGAGAAAAGTCATAAATACTGACGTAAAAATACGTACCCCTTTATGATACAGACAAGTTGACGTGCTAATATAAAAGAAGATGAAGAGTACTTAAAATGAATTAAAATGAAGACGCTGAACATAAACATTTATTGTGGAACAGATATTCACTGAAAAGCAGATAATAATTATTTTTGTTATTTAGGCGTGTGTGCTTTACTAGCCGTTCCTTTTAACATGGGACTCAATGGCCAAATGTGGTTGTACTATTAGTATACCTACCTCTATCTAAACATTCGGGTAATAGGTATAGGCGTGATGCTAAGTATGTATGAAATTTTGAATCAACAGTATAATATTATGCATCTCCAATTATGTCGAGGTTAGACTTTTTTTTTTTTTTTTTTTTTTTAAACGTTGCCCCACACTAGGAATAATTCCTGTATCGTGGGTGCGTTTACAAACACATATTCACATACACACAAACATCCAGACCCGAAACAATTATCTGTAGATCATACAAATATTTGTTCCGTGCGGGGATCGAACCCGCGACACTTAGCGCAGAAAGCTAATCGCTTAGCCACTACGCCAACCGTGTCGTCACTGACGGCACTATCAGTAAAAAAATATATTATATAACAGAAAGTGCTTGGTATGGGGCTGAATAATTAAATCTCATACTAATCACTTTCTGTAATAATATTATTATAATAAGCATTATTATAATACTGAGTAATTTGACTGTGTTCTATAAGAAAAATATTTGGATAATTCGGCCATTAATGGGGTTAAATAGGGTCAAATCCGCACTACGCGGACGAAATCATGAGTGATAGTGAGACCGCTAATTTTTCTGCTTAAAAAAAGTAGTACAAATACATACTATAGACTAAACAATACAATCATAACGACTCAAATACCTTTTCGAATTCTTCTTTAATAACCATTGTACTACAATAACGGTGAAATACGATGGACTTCGGAAATAACTTTAGAAATAAAGTGCATATATCGTTTTTATTGCCACTGAATTTCGACGACTTAGTGTTTTTATTGAAACTTGATTTTTACAGACGGTTCTATTTGTATTACTGGTTCATTCTTCTCAGTTAACAAGAGATTGGGTGTTATTCTCTTTATGTTAAAAAGTTAGATTTTGTTATTTTTGCTAATACGACATAACAGTCCAAATCTATATACCTACCTGTATTTTTTAGTGATGCAGATAATTTTTTTAGATATCTTTTCATAATTTTTAGCCTGATCCATTTATAAAGTAATATTGTTAAACAATATTCTGAGTTAATAGCATACCCTTGGAGTATCCTGCTCATTATTGGGCATAGTTAATTAAAAGTATGGATCGTAGCAATAGTGGCACTTAGATCTTGACTACTGTGCCTGAAAATGATTCAAATTTGTCCTCTTATTGAAATATTAGGAAAATGTAACGTCTAGTCCAAAACATGCGCTCGTTGATTTTCAGAGTTAGTCTACTGTTGGGCATATGCCTCTCTCAAATAGTCCAACGCAGGTGCTTTCTTGAAGCCTAATCTGTACCCCTAGTGTAAGTTTCTTTTGGTAGGTTTCGTGCTCTCCACCAATCGGAGCGCCGAACGCGTTCGATGTAGTAAATCGAATTTGTCAAAAGAAACTTACACTAGGGGTATTGGGAGCAATCTCATGTACTCTATTGGTATTAGTAGCATAAAATTATACAAACTTATATTATTTGTTTTGAAGTCTTTGAAAGCGAGTTCACATAACAAATAATTTTTAGGGTAATATATAGAGACAGCCCTATTAGCATTTTATACACATAAAGACACGTACAGTCGCAAAATAAAGTGACTCATAGTTTAAAAATATCGAATATAAAAATAATAATGTTTTCTCACACGTTGCCAGTAAAATAAGTGATCGCATAACATTGGAGTTTGTGTATTATTTTATTATCAAATAAACTAAGCACATTTTTCATTAGGTACTGAAAAGTGTTGTGAATGTCAACCGAGTGGGAATAACAATGGCTTTAAAGTTCATGTTTTAGTGTTGAACGAAAATAAAATGAACATAAAGGTTAATATATATATACTCTTTTACCGATTTCGATCGATTTTATACTTAATAGTTTTTAGGGTCGTGGATTTCGACCGTGTGTCTTGATATGGCTTACGTACCCTATGTTAGCCTTAAAAAGATGTAGACACGTAGCGAAATTATAAAAAACGTTTTAGAGGCACGTTTACGTTTACGACGGCACGGTTGGCGCAGTGGTTGAGAGATCGATTCTCCCACGGAACAATCACTTGTATCATCTACAGATAGTTGTTTCGAGTCTGAGTATTTGTTTATGTGAATATATGTCTTTGTAAACGCACCCACGATACAGGAATTACTCCTAGTGATGGGCAATGTTTTTTTTTTTAATGAAAAAATAATTATTAATATCTTCCCCAATGTTACACAATATAGTATTTGCGGATTATCATTTCAATTTAATGAATTTAACCAATACTTTTCCAAGAATAAGCGTTTGAATTTCACTATGTGTAGATAGTCTTTTTGAGCCTAATTGTACTCGTACATAAGGTCAATATTGTGACAGGGTTTCGCAAATTTGAATTACAATAAAGGTCACATCATGAAAACTGTAAGTTGTATAGGCGTCGACAGGTCCGCCACGATGGCGGTCGGCGCGTTTTTACCAACACAGACACGCACTGACACTGACTAGACGTGTTTTTTTTTTATCCTGATGAAATCTTCATGGTTAAATCTCATCTGGGGAAGGCAAAGGGTTATGCCAGTCTATTACTGGATAAAACAGCTCGGTATTCGAAACTTGGGCGCAGGTTACGAACGCGTTTTTTCTGAACCCTCCAACAGGCTTTAATCTGCCTCTTAAATTGGTAGATGTCGTTTCCGTGTATGGCTTAAGTACCACACAATGCCATCTTCGGAGGCCTGCCTTTGAACTATTTAATTGTAAACCAATATTTTGAAAAGAGTATCCATGGAGTTTCTTGCCGATCTCTTCTTCATAAGACCAACAAACTTTGGAACCATGCACCTATATTCTTAACGTTTTATAAGTGCTTGCAAAGGCCGATTTGAATTAAAAATCTTTGAATTTTGACATTTACGCTACAAAATCTTGATACATGAAAGAAGGGAGAATTTATTTTTATTTATTTATTTTTGTTATTTTTTAAAAAACGTTGCTCCACACTAGGAATAATTCTTGTATCGTGGGTGCGTTTACAAACACATATATTTTCATGGACATACACCCAGACCCGAAACAACTATTTGTAGATACGTAGTGGAGCAGTCGATCGCTCAACCACTGCGCCAACCGTGTCGTCAAATTACTTTTAGAACTGAAAATACATAAGTGCAATACAATAAAATAATTAATACATAATATGTATCAGATCTTGCTTTCGTATTAACAGATTACCTAGTTTACAGTTTGTTCTATTTACTCACACTACCAAAGAAATAGCCTGACTAAAAATACTTCTTCCTTCGTTCATTCCTTCTTACTGAGCTTGTGATAACTTCTGGCTCGAAAATAAAACAGAACTACTTATTTTTTTAAGGTTTACTTAAGCTTTAATCACGATAAGTACCTATTCGTATTGCCCATAAAAGTTTAGCTGAACAGCTGCAACCGTAGTAAGCAAGTATTGATTAAAAACTTTCCAACACCACTTTAGACCAGTACAGATGAACCTACATCTTCTAATACAGGGAGCAATACACCAAACTGTTCAGTTTGAGCTACTTCGATTGCTCAAATGCTCAACTATTCGCTACCGTTAGAATCCTTTAGCGGCAACTAAGTACACAGCGACTTTGTATACGTAAGGCCTACAATACACGTTCGTACATACCAGATACATTGAATATGTGAGCTACCCGTATCCCATGGTGTTGGATTAAAGCAGCGAGCTAGAACCGTAAGCTATTAGACCGTAAAACATGTGATTATTTGCATGCAAGTAGCGGCGAAAGAATTTTTATGACTTAATATGCATATGCTAGACTAAGACTATCTCTTTGGTCTAATATTCTAAGCGTGACTGCTGAAAATTAGGTACTGGGTTTCATTACCGGATCGCACAAAGTGTAGTTGGGTTCTTCTGTATGTAAATTCTGAGTAGTAGCACGATTTTCACTATCTTTCTTATCGCCTTTGTCCGGTAGATGGCAACAAGTTCGCCTCCTGATATATGAGACTTAACGGCATCGGCAAATTGGGTGTACAATAGTATAGTCGGGTCAAGCATTTGCGATGATAATATAATGCTACACATATGCCTTTTCTGATGAGAATTGAAGGCATATATTTCATCAGCAGGATTAAACATCAGTAGGGTTGTAACTTTCTTTTACTACCAAGCTGTTTCAATACCAGTGTATTAGTCAGACGACTATTCGTAGGTCTTAGACATACAAACACACAGGCTTTTAACCACAGTTTGCGGGACAGAAATGAGCTTTCCCAAGAGCGACTATGTCACGCCCCAAAACAGTGTGGAAACTAACAAATCACATTTCCAGATTGTATTAAATAAAACGGGGTGGGACGTGGCTAGGAAACTAGCGATTAAGGATAGGAACGTGAATGGAAAACTGACTTATTTATTTATGATTAGGTACATTTATTATGACCCGGGCACGTCTTAAAACTGCGGCCAGACACCGGAGGACGGGCAGCAGCGTCCTCTCACTAATCGGTGAGCCACTGCGATCCCCAAGCCGCCTGCCAAGCGTGGGGATTATGGCAAACCCCCCCTTGAGGGAGGCCTTCGTTCAGCGGTGGACGTCTTCTGGCTGATGATGATGACATTTATTTTCGTAATGATTTGATATGTATAAAATAGAGGCAGAAGTTTACGGTGTTGACAGAATATGACAATATGGTATTCATGTGATAGAGAAAGCAAACCCGTTTAAATCTATTTATATATATACATATATGCATGTGTGTATGTATGTTCCCTATGGACTCCAAAACCGCTGGAGCGATTTTACTGAAATTCGTAGGTAATCTTCAGATTAGCCCAGCGGGTGATCTTTTGAGGTTCGGTAGCGATCGGATAAACAAAAATTGTTTTTGGCTTATTGGCAATTTTGTATAATATGTTTCCTACAAATTACCTGGCTATATACCTGGATAATTAGTACCCATGCGAAGCCGGGGAGGATCACTAGTAAATATATAAGTGGTGATGACATAAAGACAATAATTAAAACCATATTCTAGGTATCGTATTAATAGTTCGTACAGTCACGAGCACAAAGATGTATACATTTGCACTTTTTGAACTCCATATAAATAGTTATCTGAATAATATAGAAGTACTAACTTTCGCAAGCGGCTTCGCCCGCGTGGATTATGAACCCGTGCATTTTTTCGGGTCACACGTAGCGCCATCTAGCGTCCTAAAGTAATTATGACCGTCGAAAGTTATTGTTATTTCCCTCGGGAGCAGTAATTTTTTTCTGGATGAAATGTACCCTATGTCCTTTTCTATATCCCTGACAACTTACATGCAAAATTTCATGATAATCGGTTCATTGGTTTAGTCGTGAAAAGGTAACAAACAAACAAACTTACTTTCGCATTTACCTATAATATTAGTTAGGCTATATGTAGAAGGGATGGTTATTCTATCTGTGTTACATACCTAATCTTCATAGTAATACAGGTTAGAGAAACTATTGGTAAATTTCGGAATCAAAATTTGTGTTTACGTATTTGTGTCTGTGAATGTACACCAAAACTTAGCCAATTATATTCAAGGGCATAGCTAGAGGTTTAATTTTTTGTTTTGAAAATTTGTACGAGTTCGCGAGGCAAGTTTCTTATGTTATTTACTAGACGGAGCGAAACAATTTAGATTTACCTAAATACGTAAAATGTAACTTCATAAAATTATACGGCTCAGAAATTATCAGCTAGTTAAAAGTGATACAATATTGATGATTGCAATTTTGATGTAACACCTAATTCAACTATTTTAAAGTAGTTGGATTGACTGGTAGCTATCGTGTTATATTTTATCGTCGTTATGTCGTCTCCGTATTTTTTTAAGCTTTGCCCAACACTATTATTATTTCTCCTGTATCGTGGGTACAGTTTACAAACACATGTCACATGCACACACAACCAGACCCGAAACAACTATCGTTAGATCATACAAATATTTTTTCCGTGTGGGAATCGAACCCGCGACACTTAACGCAGAAAGCTAACTCAGCCACTGCGCCAACCGCGTCGTATTTTAATATACGAGTGCCTCACGGTTTTCATAAGCTCTGTGAACGATAACTTGGACGCTTTTCCCAATGTAACACATCGTAGGCATTCATTTACAAGCCTGGAAAATACACCTCTGCAATTTCGATTTGTTTTGTGTTTAATTAATTTCAAAAGGATTTAGTTTTCCAACAATAAATTCTATTAGTTCAAACAGCTCGCTCATTTCCCGGCCCTAACGCAAAACTAGCAAGCGCAGTAACTTGTGTTATATATTGACAAGTGTAGCTGCGAAATCGTGCTTACTCCATACACGGTCCTGATTGGAACTAAAATAAGCGTGTGAATGTGCGCAGTGGGGATTGTGGCAACTTCATATTTGTATTGTCAGGGAATGAGGGGCTAGTTATTGTGCTGTGTGCTATATCTGTTATTTGGAGAAAAATAACAGTTAATTTGCTGTTCATCGTATCGTGGCAATATAATTCTTTTGATCACACATACATGGCACGCCTGTATTTCTCAAATGGTAAGGCAGCTGCTAGACTTGAGAATAGAACCTCGGACCTCATGTTCAGCGGTTGCGCCTGCAACCTGCAAAAAAAATGCCCCATACTATTTATAATTCCTGTATCGTGGGTGTGTTGCAAACATAAATATTCACTTGGATATACACCTAGACCCGAAACAACTATCTGTAGATCATACAAATATTTGTTCCGCGCTGGAATCGAACCCGCGATAAGTAGCGCAGCAGTTGACGGCTCAACCACTGCGCCAACTGTGTCGTCAAAATTTAGAATACATCTTATTATTAATATAATATATTTTAATTACAATTTGCAAATAAATACATGTTTTCTGTCGTCTCCTACGGACACATGTACTTAAGGAGATTAAGTACATCTATACGTATCACATAGTATTTATTAGAATACCATTTGTATTCAAATACATTCAAACATCATCTCAAATCTTGTCCAACAGTAACTTAATTTTTCTACAAAAGAAAATGAAAGAAAGTGCAAGATTTTATCGGCTGTTCATTTTCTGCGCAGGTTGTAAAGATCGCGAGGTAAATGGATTGCTGCTACGCTTACAGTCGACGAGGCAGCTAGCTGTCACAATATCTCTATCAGGCAATAAGTTACACATGGCTCCAAACCGTTTTAAAAGATTTCGAACATCAAGATCTCGCGGCAGTTCGGAATAGAAAAACCGAATCCATTTTTGATCCTAAAAGAATAGGTACATCGTAGAAATTGCTTCCAGTTTCTATTTGATTTAGGAAGTATAGAAATGTAACGTACCAGTTGGAATTTGTTGAAGTTTTAAAAGAAGATAAATAAGCAGCTTCTAGTTCTATAGTGCTGGAGTATTTGGCTGACGATCTAATAGTCGAGAGTTTAATTGAAATCCGTTGAATTATTGCGTTGAACCCATTACCCATAGTTCAAGAATTTGGGTCAGTTGGGGGCAATAGCAGGAGTATTGATGTGGATCATATATTACTGGTATTAGCTATAGAAAATACACAATAAAAATACTCCAATAGGTATATTCCAATCAATTGAGCTGTTCATAATCCTTCACAAGTTATCGATGACAGAAAAGGCGTGGAAGCATATCGATTTATTAAATTCAATTTTTGTTTTTTTGAAACTCATTCATCTCGCTACCACTTCTGCTGAATAGGATCGCAAAAATAAAACAAAACAATAGATCAGTCTTTCAATACATAACAAAGCAACTGAAACGGAGCATCAGAATGAACAATCTTCGAACAAATGCGACTCAAAAAAAAATACAACATCGACTCTCAAAGGCCAACAAGTTGTTAATACTGAACTTCTAAATACTAATAGTAAGAGACAAACAAACCTGTGAACATAGTTAGACACATTCTCTTGAACTGCTGAAAGGAAGTCGGGGACAACAATGGGACAAAGTTGCTCGCTAACTTTAATTTTGTCCTTCTTTCGGTACATTTTTACTTGTTTCCCAAAGCTTTTTTCGCGTGAAAGAAATGTTTTTATGTGTTTATGCGTAGTTATTTATTTTGAAAGTTCTGCTTGTTGAAGACAGTGGTACTGCTATATTGTCAGGGATATTGATAATGTGTTAACATACGGTAGCCATATTTTTTTCTTTGTTAAGACCATTATGGTCTAGAAGTAATTTTATTTTTTTGTATTATTTCTTGTTATTAATCAAAAGCTAGTAAGTTTTTTCGTTCACTAAATATTCTAAAACGTTCTTATCCTACTGAACAATTACTGTGCCTCTTACATAAAAGTAATACTATTACAATTCTTGGTTATAAAGAAAAGTAGCAATAACCATTTCACTGCAGCAAGTTGCCGAATGCAGAAAATTCTATGAAGGCGGGCGGCGAGAGAAAAGTGGGTTAGGCTCGTAGAAGCTTTTACAACAACAAACTTTGGGAACAATTTAGTTACTTTTTCTTACCAGACTTTTAATACAACTAGGTCTCTAACCAATCTAGACTCTCGCGTAGGAAAAAGGCCATGACATTATATTATTTCACTGGATATTAAAATAATAGATTTGCTCGACTCGTAAAGTAAATAATACAGTTTATATAAAGACTGCCTATTTGGTCAAGTGGTTGTAAGTGCAGTTGCGGAGAGTGAGGTCCTGAGTTCGATCCCCGAGTCAGGCAAAGTGTTACTGTGTTTTTTTCTATTTGAATTGTACACGGTAGATGGCAATAGACTTGCCTCTATTCCATTTTTTTTATTGAATTCACCCACTCATTGCCCTAGCTACTAGTACTACTAGGAATAAGCACACCCACAATAAACCTTAAAAGATTTAGTTATAAGATTTTTATTGTTTTTTTTTTTTTTGTTTATGCATCATTATTTGTGTTATCTCACGAGGCCGACTTGGCGCATTAGCGCAAAAAGCCTTAGCAAATAAGGGATTTAGAAATACCTAGAACTGAAAGAACTATCTGTATATCATATACAATATATTTGTTCGGTGCGAGAATTAAACCAATGAAGCGTTGCAGACAGTCGTCAAAATATGGAACTGAATAACAGAATAAGCAAAGTGTGGGTGTAGAATAGTACATCACTGCTTAATCCTCAAAGAGAAAAAGTTGAGACGGTACTTTATAATAAATATTTAATAGAAAACATAAGATACACGAAAAGGATCCAATTTATAACTCAAAGTATATAAAAGGCAAACTCGACCCCAATAGGATTATCGAGTGCGAGTGATTAATCCAATTACTTTACGGAAAGAAAGAGCTTCCAAACTTCATTTTGTTTCGTGAGAATCGAATCAAATCAACATTTTCGCAATACGAACGACTCGGTTTTGGATTCAATGGTTGGCATACGGACGATTTTGAAATGCGACTGCGGTTGAAACAACGTGTGAAGTTCGTGATCTGATGTAATTTTGAAGATCTAAAAATAAATAATACGTTTCAGAAAAAATCCGCGCCATAGCCTTTAGAAAAAAAGATTTTTTTTAACTCCCTCATTGGTCCTATGTTCGATTCGATTGTCGTGTAGGGCAAAATATTATTGGGTTTTCTGATAGAAGAATCTTAGGAGAATTCAGAGAGATTATGCCTGGTATATAGGGTCGGCTCCTAGTAGTCCGCATATTGTCCGCGTTGGTGAAATGCGGGAGTACAAATAAATACCTCTGTTTAAATCTGCGGCGATTACAGGGATAATGTTATTTCATGTTTGTTCATTGACGTTCAGCGCGCCAAAACATGATTTGCAGTTTTATTCAAACACGATTATGTTAATCGTAACACGAGTAGTACAAAACAATTCCAAAAATGTTCTCCGACTAATCGCACGTGTACACCTGCACCAACTTACGTACGAAGTTTCTGTTTGAATCAGAAAAATCCTTTCCACCCGAACGGGCGTTGTTTTCCCCTCGATTTCCATTCACTCTTACAGTCCGGAACGCGCGATCCGGATTTGTGCAGTCGTACAAATGATTTTTATAGAATTTTAAACTTATCTCACTTCTCCTTGTTGGATCGGACTAGAATTTAGTGCTGCAAAAATTGCGTTTTTGTTCTGTTTTTGGAGCTGTATGGATATTTTAGTCGCTCCATTTTAAAATGAATGAAAAATTGTTGTGGCCTCGTGTATTTCAGTTAAATCTGAGAGACCACCTATTGCATGGTCTTGTTATTACTTGGTGTCCTTTTTCTATTTCCATTTTGCTTTTGTCACAGAACAGTATAACATCTTGAATTAAAATTAAATTATTTTTATTACATCGCGTAGATTTAGTAACTTTTACAGTTTTTTTATTGTGGTAATATGTTGTTAGATTTTAAAAAAGACAGTACTAGGTACTATCGATACGCATAGAGCTAATGTTAAAATTGCCATCACCAGTGGTATGCCATTGGTGATGACGATTTGATGGCAGAATATGTTCTACCATTGTATTAAAACCTTAGAATAAGACCTAACCTAAGAGTAA
This sequence comes from Shargacucullia verbasci, assembly GCA_947562105.1. Taxonomy (NCBI): domain Eukaryota; kingdom Metazoa; phylum Arthropoda; class Insecta; order Lepidoptera; family Noctuidae; genus Shargacucullia; species Shargacucullia verbasci. The sequence continues at coordinate 12,215,736 of OX387294.1, read as the reverse complement.
GCTTTGAGTTAAGAGAAGAAAGCATTACGATATGAATAATACAGCAATAAATACGCAATTAACTTTTTCTGCTACCACCCATAATTGATTGGACATGAAGATAACGAGATTCAGCGCTCCTTTTTCTTGTTAACCAGAATCAAAAGATTTCCCTCACCCAAAGAACTGTTCTTAGGAATAAAAAAATGTTGCTTCATCTACATATTTTATTGTGGCTGTGAAATTGAAAAAGAAATGTGAAAAATTGTTTTATTTAGTACTGGATTTATATCAATGTTATCTACAGCTGTGTGGTTCCCAGATAAAAATATAGCTACTGCTATCTCAACCTACTAATTTCTGTTTCGTTAAAAATAAGGCCTAGATATTCCGAACGAATTATTTTAAAATTATAATGAATGATATTTTTTTATCGTATACGGACCTTAGTGGTGATGTACTTCAAAAAGGTCAGGTGAGCAGTACCCACAACCGGCGTTCATGTATGAAACGATGCATGAATGTAGATGAAGCAAAAGGGTTATGTAAGGATCGTAGCACGTGGCGTTCCGTAATTTCTGCCTACCACCATGGGAAAAAGGCGTGACTTTATTTATGTATGCATGTAATTTTTTTATCATCTAACTCTTTTAGGTTTGTACTATTTTTTGCATGGTTTTCCGTTCTACAGGTTACGCAGCATTTTAAACATTATCAGCTATAAGTTCGTCATAAGAACATTTGATTTGCATTACTGAGTTCATATTACCACAGACATTATAATCCATCATCATTTTGGTGCATTCAAACCGATTCACTCGCTATTTTACTTTCCTCCCCTTCCCACTATCTAATGTTAAAACTTTAAGAAAAAGAAAGTCTTAAGATATCTAAAACCACCAGTAAAACTTCTGCCAATACGTCTTCGTATACATAAGCAGTATTTTTCCTCACTTCGCGCCGATACTGTGTACAAGACGCATACCCAACTTTAAATTTACTTTATACGTAGTGCAGAACTTCGGCGTTCCACTGCATACGTACTCTTAAAAAACTTAGTTCACTGTTCTTGGGTTTTGCTCTTGTTTCCAAACAAATATTTGTTTAGTAATAGGCATTATAAATAAGTTTTCGATGGGTACTTCGCACTTTTAACTTTGTTGGTAAGATATTCGTGCTTAGCATAATATTATAAGAAAAAAGGATATTTATTAAGGATATTTTATTATGCTATTAAGATAATGTTAAATCTTTTCTTTTGTCCAGATTTTATTACATTTCAGTGTGTTATTTATTAATATTTAAATAATTATCTCATCTTTTCTCCGTTACTAATTTAAAAGGTATTTTTTACATTGCACCGTTTTGCGGGATTTCTTACATAAATTTTATCCCATGGATATTATGGTTTATGTGGAGTTCAATAGAATGTATATACACTACGAATATCTAACCTTAGTCGTCGGTAAGGATCATATAGTAATCCACCCAATTAATCGTAGGTTTAACTACTACCGACCGCACTAAACTTTGCATCAGTCACTAAGTAATTTACACTACTTAGGATTAACGGAACCCTAACCATTACACCCGTCTTCGAACCCAAATATATCAAGAACCTTCCGTCACTAAATCCCCGAAATGATGTTCGACATTTCCCCCAAAATGTGAACCTTAACCGAAATTGGATTCAGTTTTCATACATCACAGCGATCCCCGAAATTTAATTTCCCCTCTAAAAACACGTCTAACAAAAATTATAACATAATAAATTCCATTCAGAAAAAGGCGAGGGTAAACCCTGAAATCCCTTCCGTGGATCAGTTGTAACAATACGGGCGTTTCCTGCAGGAAACGGAAGGTGGGGCAGACGTTCCTGCGAATATCTTTGTGCGGAACAATATTCGTGTTACGTCTGTTATTGTTTTCGGAATGTCAGCCTTTGGACAGTTGGATGTTCGAGTGATTCTAAGGTATCAGGTGATTGTTCCAACGTTTTCCGGTTATTATTTTCTTGGCCTGAATTTTCGATCAACGAATTCTTTTTCAGCTTTTATTGAAGCGAGAATTTTGTAAATTGAGTTATATTTATGTGAACACTTTGGTTAAAATACGAAATGAGGAACAAAAATAAAGACTTTGATCTTGGGTAGCATTTGTTTGATGAAATAAATTGCACTCGATGTATCTTTGAAAGCTTTATTTTTCAAATCCAAATATTTTTAATTTAATGTATATAATATTAAATTTGAACATACCTACATACATATATGCTACCAATAAAGCGAGAAATTGAGATCATTATGAATATTACAATTAGCATTATTTTCTAGACGATGATATATTATGATAAATGATATTTCACATGTCTGGACATTCTTGATATTTCATTATTTTATATTCTTTTTTTTTTGTTTTTCTGTTTTATCCGCTTTGAATGGTTTATGCTGTTTTTATTTCTTATTCGAAAGACTTGTATAATTCATATTGTATTACCTCATTATGTAAGTAACGTTTTAGTAAGTTTGTATTTTTCTTTTCTTTTTCTTTTATAATGCATGTTAATTTAAGATTTTAATTGTAAATTAACTTTTTGTTTTATGAAAAGAGTATCCATGGAGTTTCTTGTCGGTCTCTTCTCCATAGGACCTACCTCCTTTGGAACCGCGCGCCTAGAGTCTCGACTTTTTAAAAGTGTCTGAAAAGGCTTATTTGCAATAAAAAAACTTTGACTTGACCTATCTGGAAATTGCTTGTAGGTATTTAGGAAAGTTAATTTTTTATTAAGAAAAAACTAGAACATTCACAAACAAAATAAACAAAGGACTTTACAAATAACAAAAAAATATTTTATAAAAAAATAAAAAATCAAGCTGCAAATTAAACATGAAAAAAGAGCCTCAATTTTCCCATAAAACCAGCCGATTCTTCACAGGAGCTGTTTGAAAATTCTCTCTATATGCTAATAAATAAATTAACCTCGGCAAGAATTGATTCGACGTCTGGGTAATGTCGCGACGAACAAAAAGCCGATGGAGAATGGAAAAGCAATTATCGGTTGAGTCTTACCTCACAGGGTTTTCAATAAACGCGTTGACTTTGTAAATAAACTATGAAATAGATTTTTAGCCTTTTTGAGGTTAAATAAAGGATTGGCAGTGCTGGTTTTGGCTGAGATTGTTCAATTATTTGTTATGTTGATGTCTAAATTTACTTTGAGTGACTCTTTTACATTTTCGTCTAGATACCCAATTTACTTATTTGTGTTAAAGATCTTTTTATTATTACATTAATTTCAAATTATCTTAATAGTGTATTGAAATAAGGCTTTATTATCTATAGTCTTTCAACAGTTCTAAATTTATCCCTAAGTTCGTTCATTTCTACAGCTGCTACTAGTACAGTACTAGTACTTGCTTCAAATTATTAATTATCATGTCAAGCTTTATTTCAGCCGGCACTGCGGACTATACAATATATAATTAAAATATATTATAAAAGGAATATTCTCTATTATTTTGTGGTCTATACTGATCTTACCATCAGTCATTTGTCCGCCAAGTTCACCGCTGTGAATACTTCGTTAGCTATTCAAAAAGTGTGGATATAAAGCCAAAAATTTCCTTCCACGTTCATGTCAGGTCGTTAACCACTTTAAAGATTTCGTAATTGTATAAAGAAGATAGTGAAATGTATCTTATAAAAGAAGGAACAAAAATATTTGACCTTCAATTAAAAGTTTCACGCTTTACGCTTACGCTTAATTAAGGAGCAAGGAAAACGTTCAAAGAGGTAAATACTCCTAACCTTTAAATAGTACTGTGGGGAGCTTTCAAAGTATAAAAGGCGTTTGTAACAGAGTAGTTAATCAAAACAGTGCAAAAAATGTGCGCAGAACTGAGAAAACTCCTCGTGATTTCTGTTTAGTGCCTTAATCTTAGAAGGCTTTGCAAGAAGTAGGAGCTCAAACATCCTATTGATCTGAAACTTGTTATGTGTAGATACAAGTTGTTTTTTAATACCGTGTATTACTAAGTTCTTGTTTTTATTTCTAAGATAAGTGAAAGTAAGTAGACTGAAAAAACAATATATGAATATGTATAAGATACTGTACTTTCCACATAAAAAGTACAGATTACTCCAATTTGAATGTTCGAAAGAATACACATGTACTGCTAAAGGGCTGTTTAAATCGGAAATTTGGACCGTTGGTATAAAAATTGTAGGTAGGTACATAAAATTTCGCATTTTGTTCCAAAACACTTAATACTGAAGATTCATCATAAACGGTATCCTGCATAATTTAATACATACAGCTCCAGATTTAAGAGAATCGCTTATAATAAGGGGCTAAACCGGCAACAGAAAAACATCTTAAGATTCTTCAGGAGGATTTTCATTCAATAAGAGATCCGGTGGAATTTTTGTTAAGAGAAAAAAATATATCTTGAGATGAGGATCGTTTGTGTTTAAGTCGTTATTCGAGCGGAGCTCAAAACGTTTTTTTTTTTTGAATTCGTCTTTTGTTATAGTGAAGGTTTAATCTGATTTTTAAAAGTATGCTTAAGACGATACGGGTAGATAAAATTCGTCGCGAAAATTCTCAAAAGCTGATATCTCCACTGATTTCTCTCTTCTAATCTTGGTCTCTTATGATGAGGCTTCCGCTTTTTGAATTCCGGCGAAATGCCGAATCGTGTTTAATAATTTCTGAGAATTCACAAAATTGCTCCACCTTTATATTGACTTCTGAGATATGTGATCTTTCTCCGACATAAATAATTAGTAAACCTCAATCCTTCTTTGCACTGTACGAAAATAAGTATCAAACATAAAATATTTCAACTGTGATTTACCTCCATTCGGCTACCCACGCAATAACCGATTCCATTGATTTTATTATACACTCCCAACAATATATTTGCAAGGAAATTTTTTCCATTATGAAACTGGAATTAAATTCCCACCCGACGTGTTTTATGCATCCGTCTGTATTAATAGAGTGGAGTCAAAAGTTTTTATAGTTACCAAATTTATTGGCAAATCGTCCAAAATGGAAACCTATAAATTGCATGCTAGCTTTTATAGTAGTTAATTAATAATAAACATTAGAACAATGGCTTTGAATTCTATGGAAATAATTGAAATGGTCATGTATGAGTAAAAACGTACGCGTAATTAATTATGAGTTAATAATGATATATTAATTACTGTAATAAGCGAAATTTAATTGGGTTATATGCGGGTTTCCGACAACAGATCCACTTTGGGATTTGAGATTATATTAACTAAATTTTCTGTAGATGGATCGTTTACATTCGGAGTAGACATTATACTTTGGTTATTTCATTGTTGGTTTATACAATACGAAATTGCTGTTCTGAAAACTTACTAATTGCTTGCATATTCATATTTAGATGCCATTTAGTAATACAATTTACTTTTAATCATTATAATGAACGATTTTTTCAATCATTATTAATTGTTCTTATGCCCGATTTGTTGTGTTACAAAAGACGTCGGGGAGAAGCATCGCCGTAAAAAAAAAAAAAACATTTTTTTGTTAATTTAAGAGCACAATCACACAATCGCCACTGCTTTCTTTCATCTACCTTCGGTTTGACCTCTAGATACGACTCGACCCCTACTTTCTCCATCGTCGATTAAACAGATACTGGGATACTGAGTCTAGTTCTTCTCCTTTATGCGTCGGATCTCTCCTCTCCGTTTATCTATGGTTCTCGACAGCTCTTTCCTAAACATTAGTTTTCTTTTCCGTCCTTCTGATCACTTCTATCCTTCTCCAGCAACACATTTAGAAAGTAGAATGTCTTAATTCCAATTTCTAAGCTATCAATGCACCTGTGGTAGATATTTGGCTAACATGGGTGTCTAATGGTAGAATGTGGTCGCGTAGTCTCCTATTAACCTAAATATAGGAGGCTCCCGTTCAATTACTAATGCAAATCTTATCGTGACAATACAGTTGATATATTATCCTTGGAATTTAATTATAGCTCGTGACGCGATTGCTTTATATATGTATATATAGATATAGGTGTTTGTTCGTGTAATTATACCTAGGTATAATATAGATATATTTATATTGACAGTGCCTGTTTGATAACGGGGGTTGAATAGAATAGGTATTATGTGTAATTATGACAGTGGACTTAGTACTATAATAATGCTATAACTAATTAATTTATGACTGTGGATGGTACACTTAGACTGCTTTATATATATTGTTTCAATGCACCGATCCGAGAGAAATGCTCGATGCTTGGCTAGATGGACCGAAGAGCTGCTAAAGGTATTTTGATTATCTAGATACGAGGACGAAGGAAGTTGCTTAAGAGTTCCAGCAGATGGGTGACTGTTCATCAACACATATATTTAGACGTGCAGTAAAACATCGGCAAATTAGTCGGTATCGTTTTCCCATTCTCATATACGAGTATGTTTCATTCTATAGTTTTCCGTTACTGTTGTATTGGTAATCAGTCGGGCATCTTCTTTCGTTAAAATACTTAACTTTTCTTTACTTTAGCGCGAGCCTCTTACCATTTTCCAAAACACGGGTTACTGTGTTTGTAACACGGGTTAATTCTCTCTCTACTCCAATCGAAACTTGATGGATATAGTGTGCTATGTTACTTTAGTCTTAGTATAATTGCAGTGAGGCGGTCAATTAGATGTCTGGATGAGCTACCCCTAAAGGTTTGATTACCGATGCAGCTGTCTTAGTGTGTATGTGCATATAAGATTGATAACAAGAGACCTAACAAAGCCAAGTTGATCAATTTTGTCACACAGATGACTGCTTAAAATGAACCTTAATTAAATGAGATTTAGAGCGGTCATTAAAATGGATATGATGAATATTTGGAATGTGAATTATAGACCTCTTGATTACATCTTGTTCTTTTTCTTCTATCGTGTCGGCACAAGCTATCATGGCTATCGCTGATGGCGTAGTGGAAAGATTAGTAGCAGCAATAGTGATATCAAAGCTGACTGGCCACGGCTGGAAGTATCTTGTTAGATTCATCATATGGTAAGGCTTTTATAGTTTAATTATATCTATGTAAAATTCTATATTATTCTATAAGTAGATTCATAGTTGTATTGACTGTACTACCATTAGAACCAACCGAATATATAGTAAGTAACTATGGTATATAGAACTTGCTAGTTGTTCAAACTTAGAACATAAATACGTAGTTTACACGAACCTTAAACTTAACTATAGTTGGCTTTGCTACTAATACTAAACTTGATATCTTGAAAACTTATGTTACAACTCAACTCAAGAAAAGGTATAACTACTGGTATACGCTGGCTTAAGCTATTTTTCACTGCTCTTTTTCAGCAAATTTTCTTTTTGTCCCCAAACATTTTCGATAAGAGACCACTGTGCTTAGAAATATCAATATTGCATGCTTATCAAAGCCATCCTCACAAACCCTTTTCTGTAAAAAGAGGTCATGCCAATACCACACTGGGCAAACGAGGGCCGTCGTCACAAGATGTCCCAAAAAACTGAAATCTTTGTATACTAGTGACATGACAACTACTTTACGAATGTACTAGTTGATCCAGGCCTCAAAGTTCGTCGTGTCTTTTAGACATTCAGAGAGTCTAATCCAATTGTAATATAATGAGCCTTGAGCCGCTAGCTCTTAACGTTCCTAATCAATATTAGCCTTTAAATGAAGATTCAGGAATCTAGCTTCATTCCCAGTATGACGACACGGTTGGGGCAGTGGTTGAGCGATCGACTCCTGCGCTACGTGTCGTAGGTTCGATTCCCGCACGGAACAAATGTTTGTTCGATCTATAGATAGTTGTTTCGGGTCTGGGTTGAATGTGAATATTTGTGATTGTAAACGTACCCACGATACAGGAATTATTCCTAGTGTTCAATCTTTATTTAGAGAAGAAGTTTCAAAGAGAAGACTTTATGTATACATATATACATAGCTCAAGAGTCTCAAGTTTTGTTAAACATAATAACCTGTTTTCAAATAGGACAGCGTATAGTATGGATAAAGTAAAAATGATACTATGATACAGGACTTATAAAAAAAGCATACTATAAGATTATAGACTATATTGACGATAAAGATGTGTGGCGTTAATTTTCTTCTGCACATGTGGCTTCCCTGGTAACTGTCACATCGTATCTAAACCCTACGACTTGGTTATCGTGATTTCGCATTTTTTCGTATTTGTCTGTATTTTAGATACTTTTATTGTATAACTGTTTTTTTTTTTTTTTTTTCTTTTAAATTTAGATTTTAACATTGTATAATTTATGTATTGAAGAAGATTGTAAAACAGTTTTTAGAAAAGAGTATCCTTGGAGTTTCTTGACGGTCTCTTTTCCATAGGACCAACCCACTTTTGGAACCGCGCAACTACAATCATAACGTTCTAAAAGCGCCAGTAAAGGCCCAGTTAAAATAAAAACATTTGACTTTGTATTGTTTAATTAATTTATGCATAGTATTGTGGATATTTACAGATTTCTAAGAGTCACGATTATTGTGTCAAGCAACGATCCTACATGAGCCAAAATAAACAAAGAAAATTGTATTAAAGCTACTAATTAGGTACAGTTTGTATTGAATCAAGCGCTAATGTGGCTTTGAGCTCAAAGATATTAAAGATATACTCTCTAACATCGTCAATATATCTAACCATCTTTACCTCTAACCAAAAGCAAAACAGGCTTATGTAATTACATCACATGTTATATTAAGAGCGAAGCTAGGGTAATCAACCATCGAATAAAATAATAAGATTATACGATCAAACAAGATGGTACCAAACAAGTTCTTACGTGTCACCATAGTAACGTTTGATCTGAAAATGTTATATTGTGGGTGTAGAGGGTAAAATGTTATAAGATGTAATTGCTCATTTAATTTTGAATTGAAATTAATTAATAAGGAATACTGATGTCGATAACGATTTGATAAGGTGAACTTGTAGTGGTACGTATAATGTAGGTTTATTCGACAATTAACAACATAAATAACTTATTAACACTTTGCTCTGCTATATTTCCTCTCGAAATTGAAATCTTTAAAGTTTTTTAGCAGGAATCAATTCATGAAACTGAACTGATGTTTACTGAAATAGTATGATCACCATCATCTTCACTTGTTGAACTCACATTGGTAAAAAACTTAGTAAAGCATGTTTATTTCACAAGTTCTCGCGAAGGCTCGCCCCGTATAATATACGAAATGTGTATACGATGAATATATAAAAGGATCAACGAAATGTGGGTATGTTATAGTACGCCTCTGCCTAACCCTTCGGGCATACAGGCGTGATGCTATGATTCTTTGTTCGGCCCAAACGGATATTTGAACGCGGACGGACACTCTCGATAGTATCGCGTCACTTTTATTTTGCTTGTGTCACTTCGGCCGTCTCGCCAGATGCGACCGGCATCAAGGCGCGCTATCTATTGATTACAATTGTGAAGTTATGTTTAATGAATCAATTAATGCATGACTAGCTTTTTCTCTTGACTATGTCCCCGTGAATATTTATAGTCACAACCTATTCCTTTCTTTACTTTAAAGAATCCCGTCTTAGTGCTTGCCTTATATTTAAAAAGGAACCAGTGCAACATTTGAACTATCTAGACCCTTCAGTTTGGTTGATATGCCAGTCATGCTGTCAATTTCTTTTTTTATAATAACTGAAGATATTTGAGGACGCAACCAATAACCATGTTCTAAATTTAAAAACATCTCATTTATACCTTCTTGTCCTTACCTTTTTTACCTTCTTATTCTTACCTTCTGTATCTTCTTACCTACTTTACCTTTTATTCGTATAAGCTCTTACTTGAGAATCAGTAATTGCGTCAAAAATTTGTCAGTCAGAAAGTTTATTAACGAGCTTGACTTCACAATAGCACAATGTATACCGTATTTTAGTAGTCACTGGGCGAAGCTGTTTTCATGCACCCCATTCATATCTATGCACACTTTACGGCCATGCCACGCGATGCTGCGGCGAATTCGATATGGTATGTCGTTAGCACTGCGTCTACAAAGTCGATTAGGGTACAAATCGGAACATTCCGTTACTCGGCCTGCCAATTGGGTGTGAAATAATGTCGTTTGTGGAGTCTCGCCCATTCTTCTTTATAGCATTGGCATTTTGGAATGGCTAACTGGAGTCTTGACATTCAAAAGAATCTTTGAATCGTATAATAGAAATATATACGTTTTTGTTTAAGGGAACATTTAGGGTTTATATTATATAGAGGCTGAGGCTATTAGTTTAAATACATAATTTAACAAGCATATCCTGGAAGATAAGATACTTCACAGTCATTTGTTTTTACCGATCATCCGCGAATAATCTTCATAATCCATTTTCCACATGCCTTTGTCAAATAAACTGCACACGACATCCAATTTACTCTTTTGTTTTTTCACTTGACTTAACCATTTTCTGCTATACCCTACAGATACCCTACAGTTTATATGGATCATGAAAAAATGAAGCTTTTCGTACATAAACAGAAAAAGACTATTAATGAATTAAACCTATAAATAAATTCAAGCCTGACTTCTCTTAACTTAATTCATCGTACACCGTAAACATGTTTTGGCAACATAATGTTAATAAATTACTCATGGCCAGTGACGTACCCCCGTTCGCATAGTACCGACTTGAAATTGTATAGGTCATTTATGAAGAGGCCCAAACACTTTTGTGGTTTTACGCACCGTTTAAATGGATATTTCTGGGGAAGAGATTATATTTGATTATCTGTAAGTGAAAAGTTTCTTCTTAGAGATTATTTGGTTTTGGTTTGAGAAAGATTATTTTGGGGTAGCTTTTATCTGCTATTTTTTAAGATGATAAAAAGCTACATGGATTAAAGCTTCTCAGAAAATTCTGATTTATATTTATGAACCCAGGTTTGTTTAAAAATAGAACCTTGAGGAAAACATCCAGTTAGATGCTCGATAGCACCTATGGAGTGATGAGGTCTGGAAAAATCGAAAAATGTTCAAAGAGTTAGTTGGAGTAAAATGGCGGGGGCATTAGAGGGGGAAGGGCGTTATAGTGTTAAAGAATTAGATCATCTGTGGGCCGCTGCAACATGCTTTGTCTGTTCTGCGTAATGTATCCATCTCTCAAGTCTATTACATAATAACATTAGGGTGCACATTCTCGAAACATAGTTGACACTTCTGATAGTAGAAAATAGGTACCACTTTATATCGTCTTTGTAACGACTACTACTCGCAACATGGCAAAAAGTAAAGCGCCATCTATCGGAATGAAGCTACAACAACAAACTCAAAATCGCACTATGAGACTTTACAACGATTTTAAGACATATACGAATGTCGGACATCAATAGTCGATCTTCGGCCTGCCAGGCTAACCCACTTGAATGGTCAGAGGATCCTCCCTTTTCAATGGAAGAACACCATACCTTGTTCCTCCACAGTCTTCATTGATTTAGCATTTTGGAATCAATTTCTTTTCCCGGTGTCCCTCAACTTTATGATAGCACCCAGTATACACCTGGCCATGCCGCCATGTTATTCAACTTAATCTCACTGCGAATTATTCAAACATCATTCAATATTTCTATTACTGAAGATAACCTTAAAATACATTAGCTTCTATACCGAAACCAGTCGATATTAATAGGGAAATTCCATTTATATAATATCAAATATTGATGTCAGCTTTGATAATAAGCTCTCTTGTAGAGGTTTGATCCGCCACAAATTTCTCTAGGGGTTATAGATTAAGGTAAACCGTTATTGGAGCCTGAAAACATATACATATTATAAATTTTGGAGATCATGATTATCATATTTTGTGGTTTTTGTATTTTATTCGACAAACGTATTACACCCTCCTGTACTACTTTTGACGCACAGGTGTGATGACGATCTTCATAAGGTAGCTGTCTAGTGCAGGATGCGAGAAGCAGAGGTCCATGCTCAGTGGCGTGATACTAGAGAGGCCCATTTTCAGAAGTGGACTGCTAAGATAATGATTGTATTAGCTTGTGCTGTCCCACTACAAAAACTAACTTCTCCTTTTTCAAGTCACTTCTGGTGACAAGTCTTTCGCATGACCAGTCTTTAAGGTCTTCGTCAACCTCGTCTAGCCATCGTTTTGGTTTGCCGAGAAGCCGTTTAACGTTTGCTTTGGCCCACTTAGTTGTTCTTTTAGGTAAAAGACGAACGACGACAAAAACGATCACAGAAAGCAATCCTCAAATCATGTATTAATAAATAACGAAGTTATACTAACGTGCCAAGCCTGTCATTCTGCTTAAACCAAAATACAAAGCGTGATACACCCACGATCCTCATTTTAATTTTAAAAGTTGTTCCGTGATGACGCCGTTGTAATATCATAACATACAGAATTAATTTGAGCAAAATGTTTATTTAATTAAAGTTACTCAGAAGAGGAACACCTGGCTCCGTTTAAAACATCTATTACGGCTTTATTCGTCCATATTGGGGACATATGGCATACAAATTGTCTTTTGGGTTTTATTTGTTTGTTTGGATTTGTGTTTAATGTTTTTTTCGATCCAACCAGTCGTTATGCCTTTTTTTAGTAAGTTACATTTGCCATCAACTAGACTTCTCCTAGTTTTACTCTTTATCATGTTTATAGTCATTGATGTTCTTATGAAGATTTCAAGAAGAACATCGTTAGTGACACTGAGAGAATCTGCTTTTACAGAAAGAGGCTATTTATTTATTTCATACGAACTTATAAGAGAGTTCTCTTATGACAGAGTTAGTTCTCTTTTCTACTCTTATGATAAAAACTGCCAAATAACTGCTAACTGGTACTTAAATAGTACTTTTAAAGTGTTATATCTGTAGAAGTTTTTACGATGTTTTTCCTGAAAGCCTCGATATATCCATGCCTCACGGTCGCAACGATGATGATTGAAATTAAGGTTCTTGGTGGGTATTCAAAACAGAATTGTGATCACAGTATTTATATGTACCTATTGTTATTAGCTCACAGAAGAACGCTGTTTTCATATTATACTATAGTTTGTCCGATAGTTCATCTAACAGTTTTCTCTCTTCAATAATAAATTTTTTGAATGATCTTTTTCGTTAAAAAGGTTCCCCTTATTGTACGGTATCATTCCTCGAATTATTTATGTAGATATTATACAACATTTCATAAACCAAATAAAATATTGAAACTAATTCTGTCAGAAGAATCAAAAGATACCCTTCTCATATCTTTGCGAACACAAGTATTGTGAAATTATTCAAGGCGAGAGTAAGGGGTGGATGTAATAAATTCCTCGTATTACCATAACTTCTAAACTTTTCACGCACCTCATTATTTGCTGAACTATAATAATTTATACTTCTATGTTGACTTGGCAATATTTTGCACGTCTTCTTCAATCGAGCCGTCACGAGCTATCAGTTCAGAATCGCTGTTGTATGTTTCAGAAACACCAGTTACAAATTTTGGTATCGAGGGTGACTGACGGTTCATCTGATAATATCCAATTTCGTCACTCACGGCATAGTTATTTAAATAAATTCTATAGAAATATAAAGTATGTCTCAGTTTGTCTCAGTTTGTTTACCAATTAATAAAGTTTGGAGCTGATTTCAAGATAAGGATACCTTCTCTGTATCATTTCATCATGAGCTTTCACACGCTTTATGCTCATGTCTTGGTGGAAAAATTAGCCAATAAGTGAGTTTTACGACGGGGTTCACTGCCTTTATTGCACGGGTTAAAGGGTGATGCCGTACGGCACCATAAAACTGTGGATGCCACACGTGTACGGTGCCGCACGGTACCGCACGTTATGTCAGTATAATACAGCATTATCTGGTCATCTGCGGCTAGATTTTGACAGCTGCTACACCGCACAGGAACGCACGGCACCCCCTCTTTTTATGACTTTTGTATGAACAATACCCTTTTTTTATTTATTTTTTCTGTACCCCCGGAGACACGGGATTCGCTCGCGCATTCACCGCACCCTGGCAGGTATCAGCCCGCTAGCGGATGACCTGGCAGGCTCCATCCCATTGTGTAGCTAATCTATAGCTGCACATCTTCCTAGAGAGGCGTGCGTGGAACACACTCGCGCCGCCCGCCGTCTCAGGCCTGCTGCTGCTCGAATGAACATTACCCTAAAAGACAGAAAAATGGCTCTTTTATTTCTTTAAGCAAAGAATTATTTTCTATACAGCCAGTAAATATAATACCTCAGCACTAGTACATAACAGTCCATTCCAGCTTTGGTACGAAGACATTACAATAAGTCGTACCGTCCGTTAATACATTTTCTGAACGATCGCGTTACGTAACAACTAAATGTTCGTACTAAATTACTTCAGGATACCGATAGTTATGGCCTTGACGTACACGTCTTGGTTTCTGTACCCAAGTTATACACAAGATAGAAAATAAAACGTGAAATTGTAACACGCCTGTATTCCCCGAAGGGTTCGGCAGAGGTGTACAATTTGTTCTCCTTTATTTAGCCAATACCTTTGTTTTGTCGCATATTGTAGGAAGTGAGTGTATTGTCGGCGCAAACTCCAAGTTGCTTCTAAAAACTTTCTAACAGAAAACCCGCTAATACTCCGTTGACCCGAGAGTCACACCTAGAATCTTACCTTCAGCAATCGGTGAAACCAATGATGCAGAAAAAATAAAACATCAATGTTTATTATACGTATGCATGAGTCTCATGGCGATAGGTAATTAAATTCTGCATCGGATCTTCATGATAGCGAAAGAAGACACATTTTCCAACGAGCTTTATTCTGATTTCTCAGTAAGTAGATGTTCCTGTCATCTTTGACGACACGGTTGGCGCTGTAGCTAAGCGATTAGCTTTCTGCGTTACGTGTTGCGGGTTCGATCCCCGCACGCAACAAATATTTGTATGATCTACAGATAGTTAATTTTGTTTCGGGTCTGGTTGTGTGTGCATGTCACATGTATGTTTATAAACTGTACCCACGATACCCAGGAGAAACTCTAGTGAGGGGAACAGTTTAAAAATTAAAAAAAAATCTTATCCAATATGACTTCTATCTTTTTCTTATCAGCCATGTCAAATATCACAAAATCCATCCATCTTTTCTTGAGTTTGACTCTTCTCTTACATCCACACTATTATAAGTACAAAAGTAACTCTGTTTGTTACCTCATTACGTCTAAATCACCGATCGTTATGTCATTTTACAAGGAAGTAGCTTGAGTCCTGGAGATATTGGCTTATTTTTAAGTTGATACAAAATACACGTAGACTAGGTCGCGGGCAACATCTATGCCTACATATAATGAAATTATAATAGGCCGAAAAACTAATATGGGGGATCTTTATTAGAGCAACAGAAGCCAAAACAACTATAGAAGTATTTAGTAGAATTTTTGTCTCTCTGTCCATCTGTATTTTTGTACACGTATCACGCAAAAACTACTGCATAGAATTAAATGAAGTTTTCACCAATGTATTGCTAGAGGTCTAACTTAAAATATAGGCTCCATTTTACTGCAGGAAAATATCAAATTCTAAATCCCACGCGTACGAAGTCGCAGGCAAAAGCTAGTAATACATAAAATAATTTACTTCTCAAATATATGCTTTTAAAATACTAACGTAGACGTTGAGTGGAGAAGACGATATATTTACTACAAAACGCTACAATGTTTAATAGAAACTTCAATCTCCCAGGCTATGACCTAGCCCCATTCCAGTATCCTAGCATCGCTTTGTACCGAGTGCAGGCAACGTAAACACGAACGTATAGCTAACCTCTCAGTTATCTAGACCTAACTCGCCAGGAATTGCAAGCATGCTTATTTTATGACATAGACATGTCTTTAATAAATTATATTGGTATGGTAAATAACAAATTTGTCTCATAACATAGCATCACGCCTGTACTCCCAGAAGGGTTAGGCAGAGGTGTACTATTATACATTCACATTTCGCCGATGCGAGCCTATTGCTAACTACCGGGCACAGTTCCAGACTCCGTGCTGCTACTGAAAATTTCTGTTCAGAAAAATCCAATAACACTTTGCTCGACCCGGGAATCGAACCCAGGACCTTACGCTCTGCAGTCGTGCGACCATTAGACCAATGAGTCAGTCTTATATTACACACATTATACATATATATATATATAGTTTGTAAACGTTCAACCTTATTTTCATACATTTTTGGCTTACTGAACTATAGTCAGAATCCATTAAAATTCCCATTAGAGCCCAATCGTAGACGAGGGTATACATCCAGTTTCGAAATTTAAAATATAGTTGATATAAAAAAAACACATCCACCGCATCCGTCACTTATTAGGCATCGAGTGAGATACTTCAGTAATATTATTGCAAAAGAGACTTTAAAAATACCACACGATAAAGGTCAAATTTCCACTTACACACGACTACAATATTTAAGCCGGATACATAATCAGTACATGTACATACTGAATCAACACTGCACCGCACTCGCTTTGACCGCAGTTTACTTTGTGTTTCACCTACGCATATATATCCAGTGCTTCAAAAAGTAGAAATGGTCCAAATATTCAGGTCATATACGGAATGCACGGACAAAAGAATTGTCTTGTGGATCGTGGGTTTTAAAAACGAATAGGGTCAGTATATTTTTTGTGTTTCAAGTTGTCGAGGTCAAATATTAATATCTATTGCACTGGTAGATGTTTGTTATATTCTGATTGATCAATATAATTGAACAAATTGAAGCTTAGGACAACAAGGCGTTTGGTTGCCATAAAGACAATTGCAGGGCAAAGACAGGGATTCCTATATTCAGACTGTGGGAGATCGTCAACGCAACAGACACAGTCGCAGAGAAATCCAGCTTCTTCATAGACTACTAAAATGAGTAGTTGGGAGGATTATTTAGTGGTAACATCGATGTTGTGGCAAACAAATTAACGATCCTAGTACCTCATCATCATCAGCCATAAGACGTCCACTGCTGAACGAAGGCCTCCCTCAAGGGAGGGTTTGCCATAATCCCCACGCTTGGCAGGTGGCTTGGGGATCGCAGTGGCTCACCGATTAGTGAGAGGACGCTGCTGCCCGTCCTCCGGTGTCTGGCCGCAGTTTTAAGACGTACCCGGGTGGTCCTAGTACCTACTGGGACTTAATACCCGTATCATAATTATAATTAATATTATAATAAGTACAAAATTATAGTTTATGTGTAAGGGACATTGTCTTATTGAGAAAAAATAATTTGAAACCGATACCAACGGGTATTGAGGTTGAAAAAAGAATAGCTAAAGAACTAATCAAGTGAATTTGGGTAAGACATAGTAGGATCAGACAAGGCGTGGTGGAATATGACAGGTAGGTAGGTAAGAGCCAGAGTGGTGGCCATGAAGTGGAAGTAGGAATATCAAAAGTCCGGTGGCAAGAGGGAGGGATAGCATTGTTGTCAGTGTGAGTCAAACCCTGGCTTTCTTACTGAATACGGTGATGAAGATGATGTCATCATCATCATCATCATCAGCCATAAGACGTCCACTGCTGAACGAAGGCCTCCCTCAAGGGGGTTTTGCCATAATCCCCACGCTTGGCAGGCGGCTTGGGGATCGCAGTGGCTCACCGATTAGTGAGAGGACGCTGCTGCCCGTCCTCCGGTGTCTGGCCGCAGTTTTAAGAAGTCCCCGGTCCCGAAGATGATGTACCTATATGTTATTTACACATCATGCTGTTGCTTGTCTTATGTCAGAATATTGATAATGAAAGGTCTTTTAAAAGTAGTTTAGGTTAGGTTTTATTTCTGCCCCCACTTGCCCAGTTAACATTAACACTAATAGAAATTATAAACACCCCTTTGCACTAACTCGCCCGAGCAATTTTCAAAGCGAGTTGAATCTGAAAACTATTCACATATTATTACTAATTCTGAACACACACTGGCTGTCGTTTATTTAAATGTACTCCCCGCGAGCGAGTCAGGCGTGTGACTTAATTCCGGAATTCTATATCACGCTACATGCTGTCGGGCATATATTTGCTCCAAGAATTTCAAAGGTACCAATACAGAAAACTCAGTTCTTACGCCACTGTTAACGCACATGGCTCGGGTTCCGAGTTTGCATCCCCCGTGGAATAATTACGAATCTGTCTGTGTGAGTGATATTTTTGTATGTAAACTCTATCCACAATAGATGAGAACTCCTAATGGCTATTTTTAAATACACTTACATATACTCACAAATTAAAGTCAGTCAGTCGGGAGGTAAGTAAATTAAGTCAGTCGAAATCGTCAGTCGTGCATTTGAATAATGCCCGTTTATATAATGTTTCAAGTTTTTTTCGTAGTATTTCTACAATGTTAAACGACATAACAACATAAACGAAAATACAACAAAAGAATGAAGAATAAATAGTTTTAAACCGCAACGCAATCATGAAGCACGTCGCCTAAATCCCTTGTTGCTTCCAGCGGAGTACAATGTCCAAACAAAAGGATCACAAAGTCACACTAATACTCCGTACTCACATAAAGTCTTTTTCCATAGCTAGTAGCCGCGAAAGACATTCCATTTATTTCATTCCATAGAACCGTGAGTTTTGCGGTCCACGTGAAGATATTTCCTTGCTATCGAGTATTTGAATACTTTATATAAACCAAAACTAGAAGCCAAGAGGTAAAAAACCAGCTCTCAATAGCGCATTAATATAATATATGTTTATAAAAATATTTCGAACTTTGTCAAACTGTCTGATAGTCATTCTTTGAACACTAGAAATAAACACAACCTTGCTGTACATGCTACGCACCTCCACAGAATAAGCAACTCGTTCATGGGACAATGTATACGCTTTTACAATAAACTTCCCAATGATATACGTAATTTAACATTAAAGAAGTTCAAAATTGTAATTAAATCTAAACTTTGTATAAGAAGGATACTATAAAATTTCGGACTATTTAGATGACAAAAACGCCTGGAATTGAGCCGCTCTATAGCCTTTCCTTCTTTTTATATATAATTTTGCCATTAATTATTTACTTCATTATTTTGATATTATGTAAAGTCGTTTAAATTGAAATGATTTCTTATATATAACCGCTATACATTGTAAATGTGAGCGAGATCTAGGCTGAACGGTCTTAATTTCATTAATTCTCACGATAACTGATCCATGCTTGCACTCTGTTGCAACAGGTTAGCTCAAATAGTTATGGCACTTTCTTCAAAAGGCTATTCCACCCTATATTTGTCTTACATAAACCTTTAAATCATTACAATCTATCTGGACTTTAAAATATACATTGACCCCTGAGTTTGTTTCGGCGTTTCTTCTCAGAGATATAGGAAATGCCGACGCCGTCTAGTTTAAAAAAGACGTGTAAAAGTGATTGAAAAATACTAATTGCAAAATAATTAATTTCATTTCATTTCGCAATGTAAATATCATTCAATATAGAATAGTATAACTTTTTTCGATGTCATCATTGTAATTAAAAAAGTGTGTCTATTGTCTATTGTAGTTATTTACCAGTTGGGTCATATTAATAGTTAGCGTGGTAATAAAAGAGAACTGCCTCATTGGTCTAGTGTCATAGGCCTGCCCTATTTACATGGGACTCAATAACGGCATCGGCAAAATGTGCGTGCACAATAGCAAACCTTTGCCTAACCCTTCATGGAATACTGGCGTGACACTTATGTTTGGTTACGTAAGTAAGAACGTTGGTACGGTTGGTAAGAAAGAGATTTCTTACAAGTTGACTGCCTCACTGGTCTAGTGGTTGCAAGCGCAACTGCTGAGCGTGAGATTCTGGGTTCGATTCCTGGGTCAGGCAAAGTGTTATTGGATTTTTTTTTTTTTTGTACGGAAATTCTCAGTAGTAGCACGGAGTCTGGAATTGTGCCCGGTCGATGGCAATGGGCTCGCCTCGACTCAGTAACAGCATGCAATTTTTCAAAATGCTATACATATACTCGTTTTTCTAGTGGCCGTGGTTATGTTTGATTGGTTACGTTGTCTGTGAGAAACTAAATACTCAGTATCAATCGCCTTGAAATGATTATAGCTTTTGACACCCAGGTTGAGCTATTTTGATACAAACATTTTCTGTTGAGAAATTCTTTGTGAAAGTCAGGGTTCTGTTTATCCGATTAATGGCTTACTTACCACATAAAACCAAACAATTGTGAGCTTTAAACAGTACTCGAAGTAACTATCACAGAGTAGCAAAAATTGTGGTACGTTTAGAACGTAAACCTTTTCATCTACTAACCTTTCTTTCTCACAACCACAACATAATTCCACACAATACACACACGATCATACCTCAAAATTCGCTCTCCAAAACCGTTTTCACAGTGCAATCTTCACATAAATCTAATATAAAAAGCGTAATGGAGCGTTCAGTATAAATACGACACGTCTCGCTCCACAATCGAATAAAGACATGGCGAAATCTTATATCGTATTGAGAACTTTAAGTCAGTTTAAGACCAAAATAGCGACAAATGTTTTTATGCGATGTTTTTATCTTAGAAAGTTATTTAGAAGATAATAGTAGGGTCTTATCATCACTGTTCACTGTTGGCGCAGTAGTTGAGAGATCAACTGGTGCGCTATGTGTCGCGGGTTCGATTCCCGCACGGTACAAATGTTAGTATGATCTCCAGATAGTTGTTTCGGGGTCTGGGTCTTTGAGTATGTGAATATATATATTTGTAAACGCCAGGAATAATTCCAAGAGAGAGGCAAAGTTTAAAAAAAACAATCCTCTCTTATTAAATATCATTTAACTTGGATTTACGGAAGACACAATGCCTGCTTATTTTAGAACCAGTACTTATTTATAAACATTATATTAAATCTTATATATCCTACTTAACTAAATATCATGGAGTTAACCGTACACTGCGCTTAAAAAACTCTATTAAACCAACACTTAAAAGTAAAATTGATCCTCCACCATGCGTTGACAATGAATCGCAATGTATTGAACTCAGTATTTTTTCTCTTTCATGTGCTCGTTAACATGTCATTAACCTTTAAAATTAGGTATTTTATCTGCTTCTTATAATATACCTAATCTAATGTCGCAACCTTTTAAATTGTTATTTTGTAACAATTTATTGCTTCATAATTCCATTTTTTTAATAGATGTATTTAATAATAATAATAAATCATTTATTTGCGAAAAAAATTGCGTAGAAAGGTGTTAAATAAAAATGAAAAAAAAAAAAAAAAATAGTTCATATGTACATGTTTTGCTAGGAAATACATGGCATGCAATAATTTCAGGTTGTAGCAAATGTTTTAGGCCTTTTTTTATCAATAAATTCTTTTAAGCTATAGAAATTGCATTCATTTAAACATTTTTAAATCTTATATTTAACATTTTTAAATGGCTTGGTATCTTATTATAAATACGCACGCATTATATTATTTATTAACTTAAACCAACATCTTTATGTAACAAAGTCAATATTATGTTGAACACTGTCCAATTTTCCTTATAAAGAAAAAACGTTAATCCAATGGAAACCTACACACTAAAATGCTTTTAAAGCGTAATCTCCCGAGTCGTCCCGGTAACTAAGAGGATTCGCGGCTTAGTGGCAGCCCTGACCGTGTGGTACTTGGCGTTTGCACGATGGACAAAGCTACGGTTTACTTTCATAATTATGTAGAAAGAGATAGATAGATATAATAATTCAGCTTATTACTGTTCCTTTTAGGAATTAGATGTATGCAACCCCTCATGTCAATTTAGTTTACTAATCTGTAAAAGAGTAACTAGTACAACACGACTGGTGCAGTCTTTGAGCGATCGACTGCTGCGCTACGTGTCGCGTGATCGATTCTCGCACGGTTTAAATATTTGTATGATCTACAAATAGTTGTTTCGGGTCTAGGTGTATAGCCATGTGAATATTTGTGTTTGTAAACGCACCCACGATACAGGAATTATTCTTATTGTGGGGCAACGTTTTTTTAATGATTTTCAGACGCCAACACCTGTCTTATTAAGAAAAAAAGCTCAAACGCTTTGTCCTACAATATTTGAGGTTATTCCTCGATTTCTCTAGGATCCCATCATCAGATCCTGACTTTGTGACAATGGGACCAACACGGGAGCATACTCTTTCAAACAAAAAAATAAATTTTTAAATCGGTCCATAATTGACGGAATGATCGCGTAACAAATATACAAAAAAAAAAACATACAGTGGAATTGAGAACCTCCTTCTTTTTTGAAGTCAGTTAAAAAATGAAAGAAATGTATTATAAATTTAGGTTTTATTTAAGCCTGTCTTGTTTCTATGTCTATGGTTAGCTGCAATTGAACGCACAGTACTTGTTTGAATTGAAATAAAAAGTAATTACTTGTTAAATTCACAAACCGTGTCTTTATTTCAACAGTTTCACTACTAGGCGTGGGCGTCTGCTGAGAATGAGGATCGCAAAGCCTTAGTCCACGAAGCTGGTATAGTGTAGGCTGTGTGGGGGATTACACACATCATCAATAACATTATGAACCCTCTCAGCTGTACAGGTATCTTCATAATGTTTTGTATCACCGTTAATACAAGGAATACTTAAATTTTGCGACACCTGCCACTAGATAGAGATGGAAATTTCTAAAAAACGTTGGTCGTTTTTTTAAACTGAACTCAATCATGACTTCAGTTTTATGCCTGTATTTC
The DNA here is from genome assembly GCA_947562105.1 of Shargacucullia verbasci. NCBI lineage: Eukaryota > Metazoa > Arthropoda > Insecta > Lepidoptera > Noctuidae > Shargacucullia > Shargacucullia verbasci. The sequence goes on along the minus strand of OX387294.1, from coordinate 12,193,012 downwards.
CGGAAGGGTTAGGCAGAAGTGTACTATTGTACACTCACATTTCACCGATGATTTTACCAAGTTCCAGACTCCGTGCTGCTACTGAGATTTTCCATACATGAAAAACAATAACACTTAACCCAAAATCATCCGGGACCTCATGCTCAGCAGTTAGCGTAAGCGACCACTAGACCAATCTGGCAGTTTTGAAATTGAGTTTTAAGTATAATATTTATTTCAACTATGTCTATTAATTAAATTATATGTTTGGCACTATGATGTTTTGGTTATCTCAGGTACAGTTTATAGACACAAATCTAACAGACCGCAGCCTAATTACCGATGTAGTGACAGGCGTAGATCGCGCGATACTTTCTGTCAAATATCATTTTTGTGTCATTTAATGAATTGGCTGACAGTGAGATTGCTGTCGCTTTTTTACGTAATTAGGATGCCGGAATAGTTATCTGTAGGCCATACAAATATTAGTACCATGCGGGGACTGAGCTCGCGGCACTGCACCAGTCGTGTCTTCAAAATTGCAAGCATTATTTTCCTTTTGAAGTATGTTGGTGGAGTTCAGTCGAATGAATAAAATAGAACTTTGAATAAATAGTACACAGTTAATTGATTGTTGTTCAACCGTCGCTGTGCTTAGTGACCCGTTTCACTCCTTTGATCTCATTCAAATAAGGCTGGACAATAAAGGTTATGCTACGGTTTTCAGAAACAGAATGGAACCATTGAAATGTAAGAATGGAAAAGAGAGATTTTTTTATAACTTTGCTTTGTATTTGATAAACGCTGATTTTGAAACAAAGTAATTTTATTTAAAAGTAGGGAATTGCAAGTGGTTTAAACATATGTACTTCGAATTTTTTAGAAAGAGTTTTATCAGCTGTGAAAATTGCAGAACGAGAATAGTAGCGTTTATTAAAGCTTGTAAACTATCAAACAATTAAGTGATGAAATAATCTATTTCTTTTTTAATTTGAAGCTCTAAGTCTTTCCATTAACATCATCGGTGACCTAGCAACAAATTCTCGAAAATTCGATTTTAAATTCAAAATTAAACTCCCATCTAACCAAGCGAAAAGCCATTAATCCTAATTCCTATCACGTAATGACAAAGACCTAACCTTGGAATCTAGGAATCCGATGAACGTGGGTATTTGGAACATTTGCCTCATTAACGTCGACCCTTTCGCCACACGGACTGATATTGCCGATTTTAATGTTGGAAGGCCAGATAGATTGCGATTTTAGAATAATTTGATTTGTAAGATCATGCTGAAATTCATTGCTTTCAAGTTTTTTCGTAAAGACCCCGAAACAATTAATTGCGCAGGTCAGAATAGATTTATTTTAGAAAAAACAATATTTTTAGCCATATACCTTACATATATGTGAGATGATGCAAATGAATATCACAATATTTTAAGGAACTACAGCATCCACTTCCACCACCTAATATCTAAGAAATCACTAGTAGTAAAGAATGTACTAGCAATATCTTCCAAAGCTATACACATTCAAAAAGATTACACTGCAATCACCAATTTACCCACATTCCGATAATATACCATGCTTGATAGTTCCTTTAGTCGGTGAGCAGAGCACAGGTTGAGCTATAGACATTTACAGGCTTCGTATGTGATAAAAATTTCCATATATTTACTTAAGTGCCAATGCAAATGGTATTGATACACTTAGAATTCTGTTCAGTCCGAAAGGCAAAACTAGCATGAAGATTTTATCTTCTGAATTGACTGGAGTTAACTGGGTCAAGAGACGTATCGAGATGTATCCCAAAAGTAGTTTCAGCTTAAACTTATAATGTATATTGCACACAGTAAGTCTATACAAATGGCCTTCACCGAACATACTGTAGAACCAATTTCTCTCAGTGGACTTGCAATTTGTGAATTGAAGTGAATTTGTGAAAGCTAATATAAATTTATTTTATTTGAAATAAATATTCAATTTATCTATTTATAGTCTCTTTATGGACAAGTGTACACTTTGGGAGATGCAGTAGAGATAAAGCACAGTACGTGCACAAACAAAATAATTGCTGTTTCATTATACTCATAAGACGTGGGTACAGTTTACAAATATACATGTCACATGCACACATAGCCACACCCAAAACAATTATATCGCATATTTGTAATACACGGAAATCAAACCCGCGACACGAAACTGCACCAACCGTGTCGTCAATACAGCAATAGGTTCTGCAACCAAGTTTTCCTTATATTTTGTTCAAATATCAGACATTTTTTTCTGGAATCAGCCACATCAAAAACGCTCTTTCAGGCATTCTAACTCTTTGAAAATATGAAGGTAACACGGTTATAGACGTTCATCTAAAAATAAATACTAAGTAGGCAATAAATAGCATTTTATTTGAACTTTTTTATGTAATATGTCAGAATATGTATAGCTCAAGACTCAGTTGTTTTATTTTGACGGATACAACAATATTCTATTTTTATAACAGGCACTATTAAATTAAAAGTTGTCTATTTAAATATTTTGTGACTTTTAACTCCAAAAACACTTTCTGCATTTACTCCTAAATAAAAGCCAATAAACAGTTTCACAATAAACTCTGTCAATCCTTTATCAAAAATATTCGGTTTCCTCCTTGAAAAAGTTTTTAAGTGTTGAAAAGAACCGAGGCTAAGGGATGGTGCAAACTTTGACAGTTTAAGTACCCGGTTGGCTAGAGATAAGGCCAACTGGATGTGGCTTGGACGTGAGATAGTGACTGAGTTATGAAGGGTCAAGACTGACATGGATACCTGAAGAACTTAATATGGCTTGCTTTTTTTTTAATAAAAACTTGATTCAATTTTGTTTTCAGCTGTAGGTAATAATATTTTTGGTTGATAGCAAATTGAATTTTATGACATTTGACTGGGGAATATAAAATCACTAATACAAACATAACATACCATCACGCATGTATCCCCGAAGAGTTAGGCAGAGGTGTATATTGTGCACTCACATTTTACCGATGATGCTTTTAAATCCTATGTAATAGGGGGCGAGTTCCATACTCCATGCTGCTACTGAGAATTTAAATACAGAAAAACTCAATAACAGTATACCTGACCCGGTAATAGAACTAAAGATCTCAAGCTCAGCAGTCACACACTAGATAAATGAGACGGCTAAAGTTGCCAATACAATACCTGTCGATTATCCGTTTTCCAAGCTTATTGAGATTGTTTCACCGCTAGGTTTGTTGATTACGGTTTTATCGTGTTCATTAATAGCCATCATAATACTCGTATTAATCTATCATACTAGTTGTTTGTTGTATCTTGTTGTTAATTATAATACTGCGTCAGAAACCTGGATTAATGTGAGTTGATACCTACCGCTTCTCCTAACAGCGGCTCTGTGAATGAGCACCACTACACGAGATAGTGGAACCATCATACAAAATTAAGAAAACGATGGTTTTCGCAGAAAGATCAGGCGCAGGACCAACGGCTTTACGTGCTTTCCTAGGCACGGTGTGTATTCACATACACAAACACCCAGACCCGAAACAAATATCTGTAGATCGTACAAATATTTGTTCCGTGCGGGAATCGAACCCGCGACACATTGCTCAGCAGTCGATCTCTCAACCACAACGCCAACCGTGCCGTCAGTAGTTTATATACGAGGTCCCAAAGATGGTATGACATTAAATGAAGCCACGTATTTGGTACGTTCTGAAATCAAACACAAAAAATTAACGATTTAAACGTGTGTTTTATTTCACATCTTTCGTCCAGATGAAATGAAAGCAAAAACTTATTTGTTTTATGTCATACCTTTTTCTTTATATACATAAATTCCTACCAAATAAACATTCTTCTTTCCTAATATTGGCATAATTGTGAGTCAGCCAATTTAATTGCCGTTGATATGGCTTCAGACATACGTAACAGAGATACGAAAATACCTGCCCAAACTTCTATTCACTCAAGAAATCAAGATTGAACTAACTTTCTCAAAGTCTCTTCTAGCCACTTTACGCTCATATCAGTGGTTACGCCTACTTAATTATGTACTAGCCCAACTTTACTTTTATCGCGAGATAAAACCCGGCTTGTCCCGTTTCGTGACTTATTTAAAAGGGTTCCTGATGAAATTTTGTACTGTTACACCCCAAAACGATTTTTTTTTATTCGCCCCAAAAGTTTGTCTCGAGGGACGAACTGTTTTATTAAATTATGCTTGTTTAAACTGTTCTGATTCTCGTGTTTGTGGGTCAAGCATTTAGAATTAGTTGCTAATTGGTTGGACAGTATGATTTGTAGCTAGTTTACAAAAGGAATATGTGGTGTTAGGTGGATATTGTATATGTACCAACATTGGTCCAAGGCTTTATACCTTGGACCAATGTTGGCTTGTCAGTCTGACGTGCCAGTTGCCATTGACTCTCGAGACTCTGACAAATCTCTCTCTCCAAGTAATGCGTGGTAACTTTCTTCCTAATTATAACATCAGCTACATCCACAATCTATTCACTTACACTGCGTTACTAGTCGTAACACAGTTGCCTATCGATTATCGTTTAAGTCAAAGCAAAATTAAGGTACTTGCAAATAAAATCCTTCGTTTCGCGACATAGTCAATAAAAATCAATTACCTCACGAGTATAATTCAAGATTCTAGCCAACAAATAGCTTCACGCGAGCCCATACTTATGGCAAAAAATCAAATTACTCCTATAAAAGCGGCTATAAATCAATTCTTGTATGAAAAGCTTGGCATTTTTTAAATTACAAGCCTTTCTTTGTTATTACGTAATTATTGGCACGCCCGCCATCAATTTGATGCTCGTTAGATTATAAGGCAAATTGTTTGCATATGCGTTATAAGCCTTTGTGCATATTACTGCAAAATTACTAAATACTAAACACGTGAATTGTCTCCCATGGGGAAATTTATTCTTTGAATTACAATCATAAATTTATGAATAATTTTCTTTGAATTTATTTATATTTTAATAATAAATTTAATTTATATTTTTATAATTAGGAACGTAATATCCTTTTTGAGTAAAAGAATTTTTTTTTGTAAACGATTGTGTTTGACAAATTCGTTTACGATATTAGAAACTATAAAAATATCAAATATAAACATAATTACATTTTTTAAATATCTAAAAACCTATTTTCCTCTGGCACAACCACATTGCCCTCAAGTATATAACTTTTAAAAAAGGATCTCGCACAATAGAATATGAAATTCTTAGTAATATAGCATCGTTGGAACTTTTTAAATGAATTCACATCAAGCCAATACTACAAACAAGGCTTTGAATTTTAAAAGAAATTACCTAATTGCGCAATAATATTCATTAAATAATATTCTGGTCCTTTGTAATGAAACATTTTATTTAGATATTCATTCATAAAATAAAATGTTGAAGTATGTCGTGTGTAAAAAAAAATGCGCTTAACTAATACGGAATCAGAACCGTCCTCTATTTTGGAAGCCACAGGCATGAAACATGAACATGAAAATCTAAAGGAATTTTAGTTTTGCAAACAAGGAATTTAAACGTCATAAATTCTGGAGAAGATTCTCTTGAATCACGTTGAAAGATTTTTTTGGGTTAAAAAACAAAAAATCCGTAGTTACTTTTCTTAAAGTACATCAATAAATGTAACGCTCATACTCGAATGAAATTTAATTTTATGTCAACACACTTCCATTTGTTGTAAAATACGAATATCATGTTGAAGCTCTTCATAACAACTAGTTTATTACATCTGAATAATATAATAAATACAGATAGCAAAAAGTTTTACGAGCAAACGTGTATGAAAACGAATTCGGTTAATATCGGCCTACATTATATTATTGCCTTTTAAACGCGGCATGGCATCTCATTTTATTGCTACACCTTAAAATATTATATTTACTTCACTTGGATTTTGGCTTTCAGAATGTTTTTTATTTATATCTTGCAATGGATGTTTATTTAATGTTCTTTGTTATATATCCATTAAATCGTTATAAAGAAAACCTGAAAAGAAAATATCATAAAATATAGGATAGTAGATATTATAAAAACATGATTACATGTTTGTACTTTTGTTTTCCATAGGATTTGAAGAACTTAATATCATCAATCATTAATTCGATAAAGTTCAAAATATATTGAAAGTATTCCTGGCGAAGCTCGCCTCTCTCACTGCATAGATAAATATTCTAAAATTATCAGTCTACCTATGAGTATATTTTGGGTTCAATTTCAAGTACTATTTGATATATGCGTGGGTTACTGTGGATCAATTCTCTTCTAGGCCTTCAAATGTATTTGCAATTTTAACCCCTAAAGACTTGCTAATTTGGCCTCGTTTTGTGGGCCAAAGATAAGATTCATTATGGTTTCATACATGTGATATTATTTAATCATCGGGCTCCTTTTTTTTTCTTTTTTTATTAGTAGAAATTGTAGCAGTGTTCTTCATGTTTTATTTTTCTTATCTAGCTTTCAAAGTAACGTCTACTAATAAGAGACAAGTTTTGCAAACGGTAATTGCGCTGCGAAATAATAGACTCACGTTTTTTTTATAAATAAAAAATGCTAATGAAAACATAACTAATATACAGGCTCTGCCACCCGAGAGTCTTTTGTTTAAATATAAGTCCTAGGAACAACATATAATCGTCATAATCTTTACATTATTGACTTCAGATGGTCCTAGAATGCATTTCAAGATAAGAGGAGATTCAGTTTCATTTACCACGATGTCAACTAAGAGTATTCTCTGTATGAATAAAATCTATGCCTTTATATTATGCAAACAACTTGCAACAACCGTGAACAATATTCAATTTAATCAACTTATTATTCCTTCCACTATTTTATAACTTCACGGCAATCTAGTCTTCTCTGTTACAGCATTGAAGCTTAACAGCCCTAGGGAATGCTAGCGTAGCTACTTGCAGCAAATTTAATCACAAGTAAAACCTTTTTTTTTTAATAGACGAACAATGTCTTGTGATTCTAAAAGCCATTTAAATTGAACTGGCTTTAAATCAATTGTGTTGAGAAGTAGTTGGGTATTTAAAGTAGATTTGGTTTCAACTGCAGCGTTTGACATCAATCTAGGGGTCGTTTTTTCATTCCAATTCGAAATTCAAGTACGTTGAATAGAGAGGTGAGTGAACTTTTATATAATTGTATTATTGGTAGTATTTGAAGGTTATGTAAAGCTGCTATGTCTGACGCATTTAATGAATATTTGTGTGTAGTTCATCTTATTACTCCTTCTATTTGCTTTCTCGTTCTTCTTCTCTAATCGGAGTTTTACATATTAGAGACTATTAAAATTATAATTACTCATTTTTATTACTTTTAACCAGCAAATTATCATCGTTACTTTTTTCTCTCTATGCTTTAAATAAGGTTCTGGGTACATCTAAAGGTCAGAGAAAGTGGTAATCGGTTTTAATGTTAGAAAATTTTCAGTAGCAGCCACAAGTTTAAAATTCTACGCTGTAAGTGGCCAAAGGTCTCGCCCTCTATTAGGTAAATGCCACTTAATAAGGACATCGGCAAAATGTGGGTGTCCAATATTGCACCTGATTTGCCAAACCCTTCGTGGAAAACAGTTATGTACCCTTTATTAAAGGTTTTCAACTTCTGTCTCTTGATTTTAGAATCACAAACGTGGTGGTCACGCCATGTTAAACTTACATACGCGTTTCATTATATTCCTCTGCAGTAAAATCAGCGGTGCAGATATTATTGAAGAGAATTTGAACAAGTTTATGGTTTAAAATTGACATAAAGCTGAAAACATTCAAGAAAAATTTTATGTCTTCATAAAACACGTGTTTTCCTGATGCAGATAGATGTTTTCGTATTTTGATGTGGCAATAAAAGAATGGCATAAAACGAGGCTGCATGCAATTTGCTAAAGTTTACGCAAAACTATTTATGCCAATTCACACGAGAGTGTATCAACACTGAATGTTTTAACCAGATGTCTCCTACATTTTTCTTGAATTTAAGTTTAAATTCAGTAAATTAGAATGCATAAATACTAAATTGTTTTTTTTAAATTGATTATTTGAATACTACGCATTTTATCAATATGAAAAAAAAAATGCAAAAAAAAAAAACAGTAACGTTTCATTTAAAACCACATTAAAAATAATACGAAACCTCTTCAACAATACGCATTTAAGCTATTAAAACCAGACCGCGAGCCATCACCACAACATTTGAGCTAAAAGACACATAATTCCCTGAACTGCATGCACGTATAGCAATTCTAGAGCTCAACAAATTAATACGCGAGCGTAAAACTCGACATTTAATGGTTTTAATGTGAACTTTTATATTTTAAACGCACTTGTCGTATGAAAAGCTTTGGAGCGTAAAACTACTCCATTTGAGGGTCCTGTACCATTAAAATATTTGAGGATGAAAACGGAATTTGGTTTAGAAATAGCGTGGAGGTTTAGCGAGTTTTTAGTTGCATTTTGGATTCTTTTGAAGATGTCTTGGAAAAATGTATCGTGGAATAGATATTTCAGTGATTTGAATTTCACTGAACACATAAGCACACGAAGGGTAGGAATTTTGTATATATAGATAAAATTAATAATCTTGTAAACTATCTTCTAAATGCTTTAATTTGAAGGTACCTACCGCACTATTGCTCAGATATTGGCCCCAGACTTTCCATTCTCAATTTTACCGTAAGCAATCTAAAAAGATATACTACAATTATTTTTCAAAATGACTGGCATCATGGAAATGCATTACCTACGCATATTGACAATGGAAACAAGTTTTGATAAAACTCGCGTAATAAAACTTTTCGACCGTTGTGAATATTAAAAGGGTATTAATTCAACAAATTATACTAACAACGAGTTCTCTGTACCGGCACACGATAAAACCGAGAATGTTTCTGTTCCACCAAAAAATACGGTAATTATGTGCACTCGACGCAACGAGCGTACGCGGAGTTTTTAACAAAAAACCATTTATATTTTGTTTCTTTTACCAGCCTGCTAGCTGGAAGTGGGTTACCCATTTTGCATAAATGTTAAGAAACCAGTGAATATGTACAACGATAGTTTTATCGGTGAGATTTCCTTACGTATGAGATAATGTTTGGTAATAATCCGGGTACTTAGTGATGTTTTGTTTAAAAACTCTGTTTATTTTGGCAGAATATATTATTCTGCTGAGCGCAAGATCCGATTATTTTAAATTCTTAGACAGGCTAATGACTGATATCGTTTATTTACGTGAAGAATCTCTCAGGATTGAACCGGAAATTGGTATAATTGTGAGGATGGCAATAGACTCGCGTATTATGGAGCATAATAATTACGTTTATAGTGTAGGGAGAAGGTTTACCTACGTCTAAATCTTTAAGAAAAACATTAGTGAAGCTATTTTATATTCTTTATTTGAAATCTGATTTTATTTATTTATTTATTTATTATTGGTATACCAACAGCAATACATATATAAATTACAGTAGGAAACACAATACAAAAATAACATGTCTTATATGTATGCCCATAACAGGTACACACAGCATTCATATAATAGACGGCAAGTACAAAGTAATTGTCATGATTATGACGTAATGTATTATTTTATGTTAGGAAATGAATTATGTAGTTATGAAAATGAACCAGGAAAATGAAAATAAGCAAAGCTTAACCGTTAAAAGATATAAAATAAAATCTAATATACTTATTTGGTAATGAGTAAAGTAAAACAACTTAAGTAACCACTCTCCTCGATTAAGGAACTATATCAAGCTTGTTTACTATGCGGGGTGATTAAACCCCTAGAATTACTCGTTAGAGCGCTCTCCGGGACAACTGTAGCCCATTTATGGCCTGATATGACGATGAAAATTAATTCTAATTCTGTTAGTTGGCATCCCTTTAAGTCATTACTCGTGAAGTATTTTGGGGTAGGCAATATTAATACTTCAGTTCCAGGTCTAGTAGAGTACAGTAAAATAGACAGCTTTGGTGAGCCAGAAACAAAAAATCCGTGAAAATTGGTCATTTCAGAATACATAAAGCAATCAATATGGAGGTTGTTCGTTGAGGCCGAAGAATGTTTGAAAAGTTTAATGACACGAAAAGATGCCACAACACTTTTTACGTTCCAGTAGAATCAAATTATACATATTTTTGTGACCTATATAGGCTTTGAGGGCAGCGGGTTTGAAAACAGTTTCATAAACAAAACAAGATAAAAAAGACCCCTACTAATAAAAAATTAAATTCTATAAATGATCCTCAACTTAAAAATTATATGAAAATACTTAATTTGTCCACAATTGGATTTGAGTATTTTTTTTAACAAAAAATTGCTCATACTAAAAAGGAATTTTCTTGTAATTCATTGTAATTAATTGTCACAGTAACAGATGGCGCAAGCATAAATTTTAATATATCCCACATTAAATTAACCGTATTTAACCACGGAATAATAAATCATATTTTAATCGAAGTAAGGCTGAAATTTAGATAACGCGAAATGCCATTTATCATTTGTGGCCAGTTAACTGCTTTAAGACTGGTATTATTACTGTTTGAAGTTAGTTCCATGTTTTCCAAGGGTGATGATATTGGTAAAGTGTAGATGAGATGAACAGTCAACATCAAAACTGAAAAAAAGATGAAAAGTCAGATGTCAAAACTGGAAAAAATACGTATGCGTTAAATTAATTAGCAATTTTGAAGAACATCGACATTCAACATTTATATTGTAAGTAATTAATGAATTACTTATTATTACAAATTTATCAAAAAAATTACTTTGCTATCAACCATATATTTAAATTAATATAGCCAACCCTAATTCATAAATGAACTGGGAATGTCCAGCACTATGATGGGTCACTGGTTTAATGATGGCTATAGGACAGTATTCAGTATTTGATTCTTGTTGGAAATATGTAAATACTTATGATCTTAAATATTTCACTAATTGACCTAATAAAATACCTGTGATGTATTTACAGGCCAGGTTTGAATTATGAAGCGAATATGGATCATACCTCATCGCCTTATCAACGGTAGTTCGTCTGCTGCAGTCGCATGCACAAGAGTTTTTCCATAATACTTTTAGATTTTAAGATTTATAGATAGAATATAGATTTATAAGTGTTTTATTTACATTGTCTCGCTTATTATTATTATTTCCTTTAAGATTTTCGTTTAAGTCAGTCATACTGTTTAATACAGACCTGATATAAAACATTGTACGAAAGTCGGTATACAGTTTCAAGTCTACAAGTTCTACGAAAACAATTATAAGGGTAATATTTACAATTGAGGTACATACTGTTACTTCACTTGCCTACAGAATATTACCAACTATAAACCTATCACTACCAGCTATCTTGATACAAAGGCTCGCGAGGCTTTGCGATGTACCAACAAAGTTCGTGTTGACACCGCCAGGAGTTCTGCTTGTTCTGCTAAGCCCACAGTTCGAAACTCAAACGGGAACTCTCAAATTAAAATATTCTTACCTGTTATTAGAATCTTTCGAGTTTTTGATAAAACTGGTATACTTAGTTCAAGAACACATACATTTTTTATGCACTTAATATACTTAGGTAGGCCTAATACAAATCTTTCGAGGCTGTACAAATGTTTCTCTCGTGGTATGGGTACATGGCACCCTTTTTTTTTGATATGGCACCTATTTATGAAGTTTTTTATTTTATTAGCGTGGTGAGAACCCATCCTCCACCGGAGGAGGGAGGGGTGTGCCGGACTCCTACCGGCTAAACTCACCACGGTGGTCCGCCTCGACAGCATATAGTAGGCTTCGGGAACTCTCAGAAGACCGCACCGAAGCCCACCACGGTGTCATGCCAAACGACACTTTCCGGAGGGAGTGACTGTAAAGAGCCACCCCCTCGTGCAGATCCGGGGGGAGACTATATATATATATATCAAACCATTAGCGGCTGCTCCAATTAAATAATACGATAATACTGCATAAAATATTTTTTAATAGAAAAAAACGTATATACTCTTTAGACGTCCCAGGGATCGACCAGTAGACAAATGAGTCAGCTGGGGCAGGCTTTTCATTCATAAAGTAGCAGATTTTAGTAATAACATATTTTTTATAATTGAGGAATGTTGTATGTTGATGATGTTATAAAATATTCTTTTATGAAAAGTTACGTAAATGATATATTTTTAATCTGATTTCTTTTTCATTTTCACGATTATGATTAAGTTCCTTTCCTGGAAAGGAAAACGTTATCATTTTTCTCGAGTCAACACAGTGGGAAAAGTTTTTGTCGTTTAATATAAGTATCCTAACTAACGTTATAAATGCGAAAGTAAGTTTGTTTGTTACCTTTTCACGCCTAAACCACTGAACCGATTATCATGAAATTTTGCATATACGTTGTCAGCGGTACAGAAAAGGATATAAGGTAACTTTCATCCAGAAAAAAGTACTGTTCCCGGGGGAAGAACAATAACTTTCGACAATCACAATTGCTTTAGGACGCTAGATGGCGCTACGTGTGACCCGAAAAAATGCATGGGTCGGTAATCAATGCGGGCGAAGCCGCGGGCGGAAGCTAGTGTATAATAATTTCATATTAAAATATTGCGCCGAAAAGCTTGTAGAAATGTTAGTTGATCGTATACAACATTTGGCTTAAATAGTCATGATATATGTTTGCCGAATGCCGGTTAATCTGTGTTGAGACCAAAGCAAAAAACTAGTGCCCTGAAACAACAAGCCGGGGACGTGGCAGACTTTGAAAGAAAAGGTTGGAAGAATTGGATACTTTCTTTAAAAACTGGCTAGACACAGCATGGATCGCGAACAGTTGAGGAAATGGAAATGCAAGTCTTCGCCCAGTAGTGAGAAATTATGTTTTTTTTAATAATAATTAAAATTATATAATAGTTTAGCGATTCTGATTCGGCTAACATTGTCAAAATTAAGGGAATTTCATTTCAAACTGCTGGTGCGAAGATAATTCCTGGTTAGAGGAATCGAATTTGAATCTAGATCTTCAATACAAGTACACCATTAGTTTTTACAACATCTATACGCCCCAAGGTATACCTGTGTCTTTACAATTCCGTTTCCAATTGTTATTGTTCTGATACCAGAACATTACCATTTTCCCATTGTCCTTGTTACATAGTTATCTGCCATCTGTACTAAAAATTGCACCATAATTCCTTACCAGCAAGGTTGAAATTCGATTAGCAGCAAAATTCTTAGGTGTTGCTTCGAGTAGTTCTAGAAGCGGAGTAAAGAATATGAAGTTAGTTGAAAAAATGTCACTCGTTGAATTTAGAAAAGATGCTTTGTTTTATTAGCACTGGTTTTATTCCATTCGGTACGAAGACCCATTTTCACGTCTGTCTTTTGTTCGAAAAAATTCTTATTTTGATTTATAGTTTAATATTTCTTCGTTTCTGTTTCACGCAAGCTATAGGGAGAAATTCCAATGCAATCGACCATTAACTGATCATTGATTTGTGCATAGATGCGCCTCATTATGATACCACTTATCTTCACGCCCTAATTATGCCTTTTTTTTTTTTTTTTTTTGGGTGGGAAATCATCCAATGACCCCCCTCCGCCCTGGGCAAGAGCGAAGGGATGTGTCAGACTCTTACTGACTAAAACCCACCCGTGTCCCCATGATCGCCCTTGGTGTACCGGGGCCGCGATATCTGTTATATTGGCTCGCAGCCCCGGCAGGCGTTGGCCCGCCCTTAGCCCAGGCGGGCCCCACGACTGTTGCTGACTTCACTTTGTTAACGGGGGGGCGCGTGGAACACTACGCTGCCCCCCCCCGTCTCGGGCCTTTCTCTGGTCGGGCGACGGACGGCCCAAGTCCGCCGCCCGCAGGCCCTCCTCTATGGTGGCTGGAGATCGTCGCGCGCCTCGCGGCGTCGACGAGCCGGGCGTCCCCTTCGGCGGCCTCCTGGGCGTCGCCAGTCTACCTCCTCCTTGGCGGCCATGACCGCCTCACAGAAGGAGGCGACGGCCGCCCATGCGCTCTCGCTCCGAACCATGGATCTCACCAAGGTCGGGAGCGAGAGGTCGCCGCCGATCTCCTCTACGAGGACACGGCGCATCGGCTCCCATGCCGGGCACACCTCCACCGTGTGCTGCACCGTGTCCTCCGGGGCGTCCTCGCAGTGTAGACACCCCGGTGTGTCGATCCGCCTGATTCTGTGCAGGTACCTCCCGAAGCAGCCGTGCCTGGTGAGGACCTGCGTCAGGCGGAAGGTGAGGACGCCATGGCGCCTCTCCAGCCACTCTCTAAAGACGGGTCTTACCGCCTCGATCGAGGCGTGCCCTGCGCGCGGTTGCCACAGCCGCCGCTCCCATGCCGCCATGAGATCGCGCCGGAGCTCCGTCCTCATCGCAACAACTTGTCGCGGCATTGGACTCGAGCCCCGGCTCAATTCCTCGCGGCGCCAGACATACAGCACCGCGAGGACCTCCGCCTCAAGATCCCACGGCGGCGTTCCGGCAAGGAGGCTCGCCGCCTCAAAGGAGACCGTGCGGTACCCGCGGATGATCCTGACGGCCATCACGCGCTGCGCTTTACGCAGACACGCAGCGTTGACGGCCGCCAGGCCCCGCTCGCCGCACCACACCGGCGCCCCATACAGCGCCATGGACCGCACGATCCCCGCGTAGAGCCTCCGGCAGGAGGCGTCTGGCCCCCCAATGTTGGGCAGCAGCCGCTTGAGCGCGGCCGCGGCCGTCACCAGCTTGGGAGCCAGACGTCGGAAGTGCTCCCGAAAGTTCCACCGGCTGTCGAGGACGAGTCCCAGGTACTTCATCGTCGACTCGACGCCGATGCGAACCCCTCCCACCATTATCGCGGATCCCGGAGGTGGCGCGTTCCGAGGGCCGTGGAACACCATGGCCTCGGTTTTGTGCAGCGCCACCTCGAGGCCCAGCTGCCGGATCCTCTCCACGACTGTGGCAACCACGTCTGCCGCTAATTCGGCCGCCGCCTGGTGCGTGCGTCCCCGCGCCAGGACCAGCGTGTCGTCAGCGTAACACATCACGCTGGCCCCGCCGGGGAGGGCACCTCGCAGCACCCAGTCGTAACCGATGTTCCACAGGAGCGGCCCCAGTACCGACCCCTGCGGAACACCGCACGACATCTCTCGTCGGCTCCAGAACTCCTGACCCGGGAATATGACGGCCCTGTCCGTCAAATAGGCCCCGATTACTCGACAGAGGTAGGTCGGCACTCGGTGGAACCTGAGTGCCTCCCCAATACAGCTCCAGGGCAGGGTGTTGAACGCATTGGCGATGTCTAGAGACACCGCCAAGACCACCCCCCCCGACGCGTTTCCTCCGCCGCCACGGCTCCCACGCGCATGATGGCGTCCACCGTGGAGCGCCCCCGGCGGAAACCGAACTGGTTATCCGCCAGATCCGGCCCCCTCCTCGAAAGGTGGCCGACGAGGCGGTCAGCGATTACTCGCTCAAAGAGCTTGCCCACCTCGTCGAGCAACACAATGGGCCGGAATGCGGACGGAGAGTCCGCAGGGCGCCCAGGCTTCTTAATGAGGACCAGCTTCCCCGTTTTCCAACGGGTCGGAAACTGGCCCCTCTCCATGCATGCGCTAAGAAGCCTCTCCAATCGGGGCCCGAGAGCCCCTAAGGCCAGAACCCATGCTCGGCCAGGTATGCCGTCGGGTCCTGGGGCGGTATTTTTGGCTTTAAGCCTTTCAACCGCCGCTCTCAACTCCTCCCGGGTCAGTTCGGGCACTTCGTCGTCGTCGTCGTCGTCGTCGTCCGCGTCGGGCGCCGTGAAAGGCGGAGCCATCGGCGGTGGCGCATGTTCCGCCCGCGAGGGGAACAGAGCGCTCACCACGCCCTCCAGGAACTGTGGCCGGAGACTCTGTGTCAGTGGGGGCGCCCAGGCGCGGAGCTTGTTCCGCACCAATTTGTATGGGCGCCCCCATGGGTCTGCATTCAGAGTCCCCAGAAACTCCTCGCGGCCCTGAGCTTTGGACCGCAAGATCTCTTCCCGGAGGGCTCTCTTCGCCTCCCTGTACCCCTCGTACAGCTCCGCCTCCGTGGCTGCCGCATCCGGAGGTCGGATGCGGAGCCTGCGGTGCCTGGCGCACCGGCGCCGCGCCGCCAGCCCTAATTATGCCTTGATGGAATCTGAACTCCAAGGGATATTTACATTAAGCGGATCAGTTCCACTTGCTCTGATTTCAATTATCGTTACGTTAGGTTTGCTACTTGGAGACTATGTTAGTTAAATTCCTCCTTTAACTAGATTACTACATATGTATGATCCTTACAACATATTTTCAGTGTAAATGTTATGATTAAGATGAAAAAAGACTTACACAAGAATAGAACAAATAATGTTCTATTCTGAACAATTTCATGGTGCGGAAGCTGTTATGATTACGATTCTTTTTCGTGACTTTTAATAATTTATTTTAATATTAAAGGTACTTTACACTAGGGATGCTTAGACTTAAGTGTCACCGATTGAACACATAACATAATACAATATATCAATGTAACGTAAACTAACGAACGAAAACTGGTCGTTATAAATGAAATAGGTAAAAAATTAACACAACACGTTCCCGTGATTTCGGAAACATTTAATAGGAAAATCGGAAAGCCGAACACGGCTTTCCAAACACCTTTGCTTTCGGTACACAAATAAGAATTTTTTGTTAGAAAAGTAGCTGAAAATTAACTTAAAAAAAAAAGCTAAGACTACGCAGGCAAACTTAACTACAGTACAAAGAAAATTCAATATTGTTACAGTGCCAATTAATACAAAATAAAGCGAAATGTGAACGGTCGAGTAGTTAGGAACGTTGACAAAGTCTAGACGGGTTAAAATAACCATTGGCTTTCACGTAAAATGCCAGACTACCAGTGTGGTGAGCCATGTCACAAAGGTGGGAATTTGGGGGTGCATACAGCAGGAGAATGTTGGCGGGGACATAGCGATTATCATGTTAAGGAGTATGCTCCAAAATTCTAAGTGCTACTTAGGAAACTTATCAGGTTGCTTACTACTGCAACTGAACTTCGGTTATATTATCTCGGTAATGTTAACATGCTCGTACAATTTTGGGAGCCGAAATGTTGGATGGAAATCTTGCTCTTGTTATGTTACCTGACTTTGGTTATGTTACACGGCATGGCTGACGAATTGGCTAAGCGATTTGCTTTCTGCGTTAGGTGTTGCGGGTTTGAACCCGTTTGATGCGGGAATTGATTCCCGCGCAGATCAAATGTTAATTTGTATGAAACAAATAAAATTAGGTGCAAGGGATATGTAAAAAAAAAATTGTGTGCATGTGACATGTATGTTTGTGGACGGAAGGTATGTGGAGAAAAATTCAAAAACAACCATGTAGGTATTTTTGTGTTGATAAAGTGGAATCTAAATACTTACTTATATCTTTTTATTGTTTGATTTGCTACCACATTTGCCATTCTACATTTAATTTGATGAATAAACCTGAGTTTGTGACATACCAAAAAAAGAAAAATATCTCTTAAGGTTTCTCTCCTCTAAGTAATGTTTCCACTCAATATTTCCTAAACAAAGTGTTCCTTGGAAATTCGATGACGATGCGAAAGTTTGTTGGCAACACAAGTTTCCAGACCAAAACCTAGCCTACAGAGTTTTCTAATCAGAATTATTAGCAAGTTTTTGGGTCAAGTGCTGATATTGAAGGTCGGAGTAGATTTTCTGAACAAGATTTTTATGACCTAAACGTGACATGTTTTGGTATATCAAATTCGCTTGAAGTGTGTTTGAAAAATGGAATAGGGATTAATCATAACATCTTTAATTTTGTTAATGTTGTAAATTTTACTGTAAATTACTGAGGTGACAAAATATCTTATGATATTTTATGATATACATAATGTGTAGGTATAGAGAAGGAATATTATAATAACAGAGTTTTAGATAAAATTAAAATAATTTCTGTTAATACATTCTCTTATTGTGTGTACTGATAGTACTGAAAAAAATTACACAGCATTAAAAGTGTAGGTCCATACTATACGTACACACTACAAAAAAAAAATTACGTCAGCCCTAAAGTGTCATCCAAGTTACTGAAACTTTTCTTAACATACGACATACTGAAAATACTAGTCTTTTTGGCCGATGTAGGAACGAAAGCAATATTGTCGTAGAATTGAAGGAACAGGGTTAAAGCTTGTAGGTGACGTCTTCCTAATGGCTGGCTGTCCTTAAACCGAATGCTTTAAGAGATAGGTTAATACCTCAGAAACACAGATGAAAAAACAATATTTGATCGAACGAAATGCAATTAAGTATTTAAATTCTAAATCGTATCACTGTTTTTCATCAAATCTCATAGGAATACTTGTAATAATCTTCCTATCTATATCAATGGTTATGTCTCTCTAGCTCTGAGGTTCTGTCAAATTTATTCAATCTACAACAAGTGAGCCGAAGTTCCTTTTAGAAGTTTTCTTTTTTATTTCTTTATCATTCTTATCCTTACTGAATACAATGAGCTAATGTATAGTTCTATTCAAGTTTCTTCTGTACCAGAATGTACAAGTTTAACAAACTTTACTTTGGTTTGTCTGGATGTCTATTTGCTTTGTAAAAGATATGGTCCAATTTGTTTTGTGATGTTTTAGATATTTTGTTAGTTAGTCAAACTTTATCTTCATAATGTATTATACTCATGAAGGTTGGGGCTATATTATTTTCAGTTATTTACCTTTCTTAGGTTTATATGTATGAGTAGCATAATATAATACAAGTAACGATTTCGAAATTTACTTGGCACTCTTAAAATCCTTCGAATTGTTTCCATTACAATGAAAATAAGAACCAGCAGCTGCCTATTATTTTTCTCTCATCAAACGAACACCAAGAGTACACAAAACAATGTAAAGAAATATTTATTCAATTCCACTAATGGTCTAGATATTGTAGACGAAAAATTAAATTGTAAGAAGATCTGTATTAGTAGAGTAAATACGCAAAACATTTTAAGTGTAAAAGATATCTTTTGAATTAAAACCTCTCTGAGTTCTATTTATTTTAGTAAATAATTCAAAATCTACGGCTCTTGATATTTGTTAGAGTAATTTAGTTGTCTGTTAATTTTAACTTTACAAACTTCAAATCTTTGTGAGTATAGAAAATGCTTTTTAATTCAATTTCAAACAAGTTCTATAATTTTAACTTGGACCTAGTAATTAGGGCAAGATACCTACTTTAAAAATAAAAGACCCTGAATAATTACTTTCTGAACTAAGAATATAAATAACGATTTAATTATGAGAATTTTTGCTTATTATATAAGAATATTAGACAATTGGTCCTATATTGTTTTTACCGAGTAGTTAATCTTTTATTATTTTATAATTATGTCATAGTTCAACTTCATTCAAACATACAAGTTTTCATAGAAACGTTTAACAAAGACTAAGGTTTAAACTTAAGAAATAATGTATTTCTTAATCTTTTCAGGTATGTGTCAGCTCAAGATGTTTTAATAAAGGAGCAGAAGTTTTGTCACCTCAAGGTAACAAGCAAATTATGTTGTGAGATAAGTGTATTTAAGGTTATTCTGGCTCAAGGACTTGGTGTAAAGATTTTGCTGTCTTCTTGTGGTCTTAAGATAGCAGATGTGTATATCTATTATTGTATTCTCCAATAATTATTCAGTGTCGTATTTATTTAATATTCATATATTATGTACTATTGTTTTTCTTACTTAATCCCGTTTTTAATTTATTTCATCTCGATATTTATTCGTTACCTATTTATTTCTTTGAAATATTCTTGGTTTGACATAACATATTTGTAGTAATATTTCGAAGGATTTATGATGATTTAACAAAGTTTATTTTCTGCTTGAATTTTATATTCATACCATACTTAATTCAATTAAATTATATTATAATTCCAGTGCTTGCTTACATTGAAGTTAATTCAATAGATTAACGTAGCGTTGTAGAGAAAGTTTAATAGTATTTGTTTCAACAGCAAAGTTTTTGCATTCTCCTGAGTAGGTGATAACAGATAATCTAAAGAAGGGAACATTAATTTAAAGTGTCCCAACTACCTCTATCAAATTGTCTACAATCGTATAACATTCAGACCCCAATTCTGGGGATCAGATAGACTTATACAAATCCGTCGAGACGGTATTCCTTTTGACAATTATGTATGCCTCATGAACAAATTGCGAGTGTCGAGAAACAGCGAGCCAGATTTCGTTTGTCTAATCTTTGATGCCCATTTTCACTTTGTTAATTTTTTGGACACTGTTGGATTTTTGGCTATTGGTCCATTAGCGTAGTTCAAAGATTGTCAAAATGTACTTTTATTAGATGTTGCCTGCTTGAATTTGAATTTATTCACTACAGCTATTTCTGTAATTATCGTCATTTTCAAACATTAGATAATGAACGTACAGATTTCTACCCATAGTATAAATGTACAAACTAAAATAATGATAGCAAACAAGTAGAATTTAATTTCAGATAATGTTGTGCTTTCAATTATCATATAAACTAATTTTGGGAACAATCAATAGGTTACATTACTATGTGAATAACTATTGAAAGATTACTAGAAGAGGAAACTACAAATAGTTTAGTATTCAAATAATAATTATGACACTGGATTTGTTTTGATATATTGAATATCTGTGATAAGTATGAGATAATCTATACAATTTGACTTTTATAACACTCAACTACTTTTTTGATCATTTTTGTAGTTGTATTTCTTTTGAAAGTCAACAGGCAACGGAAAATATTATATTATTATATATTATAGCTAACCTAAGTCCGAATGCATCTGTTAAACGAATAACAACTTCAAGTATACAAAATAAAGGTTCATATTTTGAGCTAACGAAAAGAAAGCTGTACGTAAATATCATATTAATACTCGTATATCTATATACATTTTGAATCTATCAGTGTGTCTATAAGCGACCGAGATACCGTACATATATTCCATAACTTAATATTATTCCTCAATAATCTGTATCGTGTTTCTACGTTCAATTAGATTAATAATACGCTTTGCTCCTCGATACAATTATTATTCGACAGTCATAATACATAAATTGTCTCTCTTTTAGTAATAATATATTTGTATATGGATTGATTATTAACCACGCTATGTAATTTTAGTACACTGCTGTATCGTGAATTTGGATTTTCTATTTTTGAATGAACCAGTATCATTATCTGCCTAGCCTTTTCCCAAATACATTGAGGTCGGTTTCCAATCTAACCGGTTGCGGCTGGATATCATTGACCGGATCGACTGTCTTCTCACCTCCGCCACCCAGTAACTGGGAGATACTGATACTCTAAGGGTAGTCTGGTTGTCAGACTTTTTGGGCTACTGACACCCGTAACGCCTGTCATAGGTCTTCGTATGACACCCGAAACAAACTGCTTAAGGTGCTTTCCGTAACTAATCTGCGTGGTAGCTACGAGTCCTTCCGAAATGACGACGAATGAACCAGTATGAACAATGAAAATAAACGATTCCTTGGACCCTTCCTCTACTTGAATTACCAATTCAATCTGTTCAGAAGCTGTACTAGTCAAAAAATGTCTTGAAAATAAACCTTTCTGTACATAATTGTTCACCTGTGTCCTTTAAGCGATACTTCGCCGACTTCGCTTCCCGCTTGTGCCGAAGACATTACGCCAGCCCAAACAAATTGCGTTATAGCTAAATTAGATTCCCTCTCAGCCCCTGGGGTCCCTGTAATCCGTATAAAGCCATGTTCTAACAGACCATGAGTGGATTCTGGTTTGCAAATTTGTTGGTGTTGTGAGGATGAAAGTTTTCTTTTAAAGTTATATCTAGTGTAACTGTTAGTACATATAAGCCCGCTATATGACTAATTCCATTCTTCATAGTATCGATATCCAGACCTTTTGGTATAAAACCAATACGGAATATTCAGTATCAATCCTTTAAGGCTCTTCTTACCATCTTTTTTCATCAATAGTTGTATGACGGCTCACTTTGTTCCAGCATGGAAGGTCAACGTTTATCCAAACATTGATGATTTGAATTTTAGAATTCAGAAATCAAAATAAATACGTAGTACACATTTTGAAAATCGGGTAATGATTTACATTAGATTATACTAATATTATAAAGAGGTAAAATTTGTTTGTAAGTTTGTATGTAGGGGTAATATCCGGAACTAATGATCTCATTCTAAAAATTCTTTCATTGGTAGAAAGTTACATTATTCTTGAGGGCTATAGGCTATAAATTATATATTGCACGTTAGTTACGCGGACGTTGTTGCAGGCAAAAGCTGGTCTATATACATATACATATAATAAAATTATAACAGGTCGATGTCTGTACATTATAGATATTGTAGAAAAACTAATATGGGGGTCTTTATTATAGCA
This sequence comes from Shargacucullia verbasci, assembly GCA_947562105.1. NCBI lineage: Eukaryota > Metazoa > Arthropoda > Insecta > Lepidoptera > Noctuidae > Shargacucullia > Shargacucullia verbasci. The sequence continues at coordinate 12,170,553 of OX387294.1, read as the reverse complement.
ACAGAAACTAAAATAATAGTTTTTAGAATTTTTGTCTGTCTGTCTGTATGTTTGTAAACGCATCACGCAAAAACTACTGCATGGAATTGAATGCAGTTTTCACTGATGTATTGCTAAAGGTCTAACTTAAAATATAGGCTCCATTTTACCGCAGGAAAATATCAGATTCTAAATTCCACGCTTACGAAGTCGCGGGCAAAAGTAGTATTAAATAAATTGGGATTGGTCGTAATACAAAATACCGAATAATTTTGATCCAATTTCAGAACAATAGTGAAATATTAAATAAATAATAGGATTTGGTTTGAGTCTGACGTTATAAGCAAAAATAATTTCCATCAACCAAGCTTGAGTACGTCCTAAAACTGCGGCCAGACACCGGAGGACGGGCAGCACCGTCCTCTCACTAATCGGTGAACCCCCCCCCTCTTGGACGTCTTCTGGCTGATGATGAAGCTTGAGTGTCAAAACAAAAAACAAATTTCTAATCTAAAATATGTTAATTGAATATAGTGCATACAGATTGTGCATAATTTTATAGTTTGCAGTTTTTATGAGATAGACAAACAGGATATTTTAATGATAGCACTTATATCCAAATATAAAAACTGAAAAGTGAATACGTATTATAAGTTACCCTCACTTATGCATAACAATACACGAAAGCAATTTGCAAATTTCAAGTCCTGACGTAACAGTTCACATAAATTTTGTTGTTGTGTCTAAACAAGGCAATTCTGCGTTCTGACATTAATTTAAACGCATTCATAACCATTTTAGTTAGAGCTCTCGAATTGGGCTAAGATATAATGAATGCTTCAACTAACTACGCGAATAAAGTGACTTACGCATTGTTTCTTGTTCATTGTTGAGTTACTTGCTGTTATTTTGGTTTAAAGAGTGGGGAAAAATTTAAAAGGTTTCACTATTTGTACCGTCAGCAAAAAAACTGAATTAAATTATAAATTTGAGTTATAGTTCTTGGTACAGTCTAGATTCTGCTTTAATATTATTATTTCTTTTCTCATGAAATCGAACCCGCGACACGTAACGCAGTGTAAATGTAAATATAACTCTTAACCTGCGAGTATTTTTTTGGATTAATATTAAAAACTGAACTGAACTTCAACGTCTCTTGCTAAGTGTAATAAAACCTCAGGTGGGTACTACAACGGCTTCTATTTATGTCAACTTTGAAGCATTAGGATTGCAATAATAATGAATACTAACAAAATCTCTGGATCAAGCTGAAAGATTTAACCATTCGAATTTGTTATTTACATAATATTATTTAAATTAATTTTGAATTCGAGATCTTTATTTATTCGTCCCCAAACAAAATCGTTAAAATCTAAATCAAGATCCTATTTACACAGATACCCTTTCCAAAGTTATTCGAACAAATGGATTCTATTCTAAAATAAACATTCACCAATTATCCTCGCAAACTAGACGTCAACGTGACATTATTTTGACATTTGAAACGTAGCTAAAATAATACGAAATCCGTATTTCCAAGTACTGGAATAAATATGGTCTAGCTAAATTTTGCCTCAAGTTTAGAAGTTTGGGAATGATTTTAATTCGTAGCAGCTCTCGTGAGATGTTTGTCTGCGGTTCCAGCTTAAATTTTCGTTCTGATTAGCGTGAAATTGTTTAGAGTTATTTTAAATTTATAAGTAGGTAAATGAATATGGTTTTGGAATAGCAGGTTGGTGTTTATGTTTTTGTTGTTGAGGGATACATTTTACTATCAATCATAATCTATGCGTCTGAAAATGTCTGAAACCATTAGTTAGAGATTGTTATTTTGTACTAATACGATGATAATTTTGATATTTTTTGTTTAATGATCAAAATAATTATATATAATCATTGAGATAAACAGAGGAAGAACAGAAATCAAAGTTACATACGTAAACATTAAATGAACAATGAAATTTAGAATCACTAAATTTTTCACCGTGAAGGGAACTGGAATATAATTTTATACTAGCAATAACAAGCTCATGGTAATTAGTAACGAGCAGATCCAAGTACATCCTAAAATCTAAATCACGATTTTCGTTGTTATTAAACATATCACGGCTATGTACTTCACAGATCAATACTAATTTCTAGGTGGCTGTAGCACCTACCATGGTTTTAAAAATATTTGTTTGGTTATTTATTTTCACTTCCTCGAGTGTATATTCTGGTCTTGGATCTCATCCAGCTCCGTATTTCTCATCCCCACCTTTATGAACATTTGTTGTAGGTACTTAACCGTTAGAGACGACATTTATGACTGGGGCAGCTGATACCTTGAGACCGGAATGAACAAGCCTAGTACACTAAACAACATTGTGACATAATTCAAGCCACTATCTTAGAATACTCTTGAAGAGTTAGGCTACTCTTGTATACACACATTTTTCCGATGTCGTTATTGAATTCCATGTAATAGGGGCAGCCAATGACCATCTACCCGGCACTGTTCGAGACTCCGTACAGAGAATTTCCATATAGAAAAACCCAATAACACATTTTCCAACCCAGGAATTGAACCAGACCTCAAGCATAGCAGTCGTGTTTGCAACCGCTAGACCAGTGAGGCAGTCTTAGAATACATTTCAAAAATATCAGTTATGCCAGTGTGACTCATGTTTTGACCAAGCAGAGTACAGTGTGATGTGAAAAATGATTGCTTCAAAGCCATGAAATAAAGTTTATTTACAAGCTTACGTAACACAATTGTTTTTTAGCTTTATAGTAATTATAAGAAGGTTATAAAACTTAATAGTTTTGTCGGAGCCGTGTATCGAGACAGTTGCTGGCTTTTTACATTTATCTTGTCTGGTACAATTGCTCGTTTGTTCCGAGTTTAATGTGCTTTAAAGCTGTCTAGAAAAAACTATCATTATTCCTATTTTATTATCCTTTTCACAAGGCTAAATTATACTTAATTACATGTACTATGTGTTTATCCATTTACAGTATAATTTACCCTTGTGAATTATACTTAATTACTTCGATATTTTCATCATTCTACACACACAATTTTACATATATTTATATTTCGCCCATATTTAGCTACAAAATGCCATTTTTGTCGCACAACTGGATATCCAATTTAATATGTAAATTGAAATATTGTGTTTATGTCTAAAATATTATAACATAAAAATGACAATGCTGTTAAAGTTATTTTAATAAAATACTAAATTAAAATATAAAATCCAGTGTTTGCTTGCCACAAAAAATAATAATTGAATAACGTCACACTTCATAATTACCGAAACTTTAACGACGTTGGCAATGGACTCAACTGAAAATAGGATAAAAAAAAACCATTTGAATTGGCCTATGCAAATTCTCTCGGTGAAATTTACCTCCGTTTTATAACCGTAACTGTAGTTCTACTTTAAACTTTATCGTGTAGTGCGGAAAGTTTATTTTAATTTGTGAAGGTGATGGCTTAGGGTTGTTCGCATAAATTGTAAGATTAGCGCTGTTGAATAATAGTTATCCTGGTTAAGATGGGTGACAGTTTACGTCGTATAGCTGTGATATTAGGTGGTTTGTTTCATCGTTACGTCAGATGAAAGACGTTTAATTTAGTATTTATTAGACAATTATAACTGTTAAATAAGTACTTCCAAGTAGACTGACACAACAAAGGAGTCACGGTAAGTTACAACTTGACCTAATTAATATTTTGTTAAATTTTATATTATTTTAAATTAGTGATTATCTGGATGAGCGAGCTGTTTGGAGTTTCATGTAATTGGTTGAGTACTCTGACTGACTGACTCGATTTCAAGAAACATTTTATTAGTAATAAAAATGTACCTGATGAAAAATTTTCATGTCGTCTTCATTAAGTCAAACTCTAGCAATATAGTGTTATATTAAATTGGGGTAAGAATTAAAAAAAATCTCTAAAAATTTGAAATTTTTTATAAGTTCTGAAGAAAAAAATCCTAACAACCGATACGACTATTATCTAATAATTTTGCCTAATTTTAATAATACATACAAAAACGAGGAAACATATCATAATCGTAATTAACGAAATTGACATTACGGCATTGACATTATTCATAGTACCTTGAGTACTATGGAACTTTCTTAATTTTACAGCTAAAGTTACGTTACTAAAGATGTAACGGCTAGATTAAAAGGACTTAATGTAGTTTTAAACTTATCGCCTTTGTTCGTTTGCGAGTATGTACGAACAAACCATGTTAGCGTATAAACTGTTTCAGCAATAGCTTTATTCGGAGGAATGATAGAACATGATTGATTATCAAGGCCGGGAGTAATCTGTTATCCCAAATTAACTTCTTAATCAGTGTTAATTTTAGAAGCAGATAATACATTTTATGTTCTCACTTATCTCTAGATTAGCATGATAATTATTGTTTCGCTTATTTAGTAGAAGGAATTCCTGCGATAAGTTAAAATAAGTTCTATATTCTCATCTACGAACAAAGATGTCGTAGCACATCATCAAAAAAAAAAAAGTCTCGGCTTTTTAAAATTGCCTGAAAAGGCCTACTTGAAATAAAATGCTTTGACTTTGACTTTGACTACTTTTACGTTTCGCATTCAGTATACACTAGCAACCTTTTTTTTGGTCCTTCGATGGAGAGAAATAGGTTAAGTTATAGACTAAGTCTAATCACGACAGTCGGTCCAATTATAGCGAGATATTTATGACTATCAGTTGTTACGACATATTTGCATATATCATCATGGATATCTCCAACCATATAGCTAAATATCACAAAATTCACTGCGGATATCAGAAATCTTTAACCGAGAAACAAAAAAGTCTACTGTTACCCTCAGGCGAAAACCCGGTTCAGAGCGATTGTATCCCGTAAATTCCGGATAATTCAAGAACTCGCCCATATTTTGTGCGCAGCGTGCCGACATCGCTTTGCAGTAGCGAAATTTAATTCCCGAGCTCCTTGTGCTTAGTTTAAAGCGTAGCATACGTAGCATTGTAGACGTAAGATGTGTTGTGTACGGTCCTAGAGAAATAGGAATCTTACATTTTAAAGGAATCTAGGCTTAATTAAATTTGATGCTAATTATTTTGCGAACCTGAAAAAGATATAGACATTATGGTATTCACTTGTTTTAGTTCTAAGGTACCAGAATAAGTGCTGAGTGTAGTTGAAGGAACCACACTCTTATAAGAAAAAGCAGATCCCAAGATTTGTCATTGGGTAAAGTAAATCAGCCAAATAGTTATTATGTCTAATGGGTTCGGTACACAAGACCCACTTCGGCGACCTTCGGTTTATTGATAGATCACTGCTTTGATTGATGTCCAGTGAATGAATAGATGGGATAGACAGGATATAAAGGTATGGGCAATGGTGGATATTTAAGATAAATAAAGGTCAGTAAATTTGTTTAAATGTACTCTATGTTGCTCAGAGAATAGTTTAATCTAAGTAAATCGAGATATGTAAAGTGACCCGGAAAAATTTGCATACACAACGAAATTCAAAAGCTACTTTTGGAAGTAGTAGTAAATTGTTATCTATTTAAATTTTACACGTCATCTGCGGACACCCAACATTTTAGTATTGTAATAGCTATTTCTTTTGAATTTTTGACAGTTGAATTCTAGTATTATTTTGCTTACTTATATAGTCTTCAATTCATTTTTATTCAATTTCAATTCTCGTAGCTAAACTTGAGACTCTTAGCTTTGAAGGTCTTGGTATTGAAAAATTTCCTTCGAGTTCAATATTATAAGCTCACTCTTAGTATAACCAAGTTGGTACGGCGCACCCTAGGTCGCCCGGCTAATCCTTCCTCCATGATATGAAGTATCTATTCTCTGTGACAGTACACAACAAACAGGACAATGCTCCTAATATTATTTCTTTATAATTCTCACAAAGAAAAATAGAATGAAAAATCTTTAATAAGATTAAAGTATTTGACCAACAAACAACGCTGTTATTTGCGACCACGGAGAAACATAAGGCTACATTTTATTCAGGAAAACGTATAGTTCTCAGGGGACCTGAACAAGGTCGCTTCGGGTCCTGTGAACTAAAACTGAAGCAGGTTTGCCAGTAAATCTAGCTCGCAATATTTTGAAGAATATTAATTGATGAAAAAAATACGGCGAAGAAAGAAGTTTAATTTTAAAATAGAAATGTATAGCACAGTAGGTACTATCGTCAATTTAAAATGAATAAAATTGAATACTCTACTTAAAACCACTCTAATAAATATTGAAAAAGAAAAAGCATTTCATCAAATAGTAAACAAATTGGACTCATTTATAAAGAACACCGTAATTTAAGACCCAATTATACTACAAGCCTCCCCTGACCGTATGAAAATACGAAACATGTATGGGGAGTTGACCTCGCGGTCTAAGCTTATCTAGTTACCAGGGCGAAAAAACTAACGCGATAATATCTCGCGTTGTTACTAGCTAACCAAATGCTTTCAGCCTCTTTAATATTAAGTCTGTGATTGCAATTCTCCGATTAAATTTACGTATCCAAATCATCATTTGATTATGTTCTAGCAGTATCACAATATCAGTTTACTAGTTCAATAATATAATTAATGAAGATATCTATTACCCATTATACTGTAACGACTTGTAAAGTGCGACAATTGATACCCATATGTATGTCGCAGAGAAATCACCAAATTAGGCATTGTGTGAAATTCCGGAATATATTAAAATGATTCGTCTTCTATAGCAAAAAGAAATGACATTTATCTACTGAAGTGTATTTGATTTACGAAATAAATGACTTTTTTTTTCTCGATATTCGAATTTTCACGGGATTGCATGAAATTCTTGATTTCATAATTTCTCTGCGACGTATCTACATATTTTGTTCGATTACAAAAATATTACATGACGTTTGAGAATTTGCTGGTATTAGCTATCATGGTTTATGGAGCTGCTACAAACATGAACAAAACCACGCAAGGAAAAAACCTGTCGAAATTGATGTTCATATAAAAAATCTGATTCAAGGTTAGCGGTTACATTTTGTTGCACCGCTCTTATTAAATTCTGCCTCATGTATTACGCAGCGTGGCGAAATTCATCAGTATTTCAGCAAAAAAGTGGAATACTTCCACTTCCTACACCTGCGTCCACGATTCCCATTCCGTCTCTTTCTAATTTAGTCCGTGGGAGAGAGATGGCGAATTATTTATGTCACTGATATAGCAAGAGAAATTTTAAACAGGCAAAGGCGTTCCTTTGTTCCACTCATTATAGTAGAATAATAAAAAATAATGCGTTCTATATTTTAAATTTCATAATGAAAGAATAATATTATAATAATACGCTTATTACAGTGCTAGAGTAAAAATAGGATCAAGTAAAATAGGTTATTCTGGTTCTCGGAGAATGGGCGAACATTTGTTGTTGCTTGTAATTATTGTTACTGCAACGTAACTGCTGCCTTAGTCTCGAGAAATAGATTTTTATTTCGAAATGAAAATGTTATACAGTAATAATAATATCTTTTGTATTTGAAGTAGGTATTTAAATATTAGTTTTCTGGTTTATTTGGAAATATATTGTATATTATGTATAATGCTTTTATAGGTAAAGACTTTAAGCTTGAAGACAGACACTGTCCATTTTTGTCACACTACATTTCATGCGTCATCATAAAAGAGACGTCAATATTATACAAAAAAAAGTCAATACCACGGTTAGCATAATAGCTTCGTATCGCGGGTTTGAGGTACACGGCATAAATGTTTGTATAGCCTACGGATAATTGTGTCAGGTCTGGATATACATGCATGTGACATGGATGTTTGTAAACTGTACCCACGATCCAGGAAACATATTGGAAGGAGGCAACGTTTAAAAAAATACCTTGATATCTGAACATCGTCTTTTATCACAACAATTTTCAGATATCTTTCTAAACTTTCTGCTTGAATATATAATTTTCAGTGAAACGCTGAAAATATTGTATGTGAATATAGCTACCTACTTTTTGTTAGAACGAGGGTCTCAAAATTATGAACATTATTTCGCTTAAAGAGATTATGCTTCGCTGCATACCTCCGTTTTGAATACCGTTTGAGAGAAGAGATTTTAACATTTGTATATGTATCAATAATCAGAGAAAATAGCTAGATTGATAAATTTAAGCTATTTTATCATAAAACAATTGAATGGCATTTGTTACGTTAAAATTCTTTCTTCGGCTACATGTTTGTTATTGTACCACAAAAAGCCAAAATCCAATAAAAATGTATAAGTTTCTCTTTTGTCGTGTTGGCGCGAGATATCATATGATAAACGCTCATGCCGTAGTGGAAAGATAAGCCTGTTAGCAATGGTGGTATCGTAGCTGACTGCTCGGGGTACGCCAGTCGATCTCAGGTTTGTCACATGCGGATGGTCTTTCTATACAACCCATAATGACGTAATATGGTTATAGTAACTAAGTCCACAAGGAAGATTGCCGAACTACGAGTACCGACGCCATCTAGTTTAAAAAAGACGTGTAAAAGTGATTGGTAAAAATCCTTATTGCAAAATATATCATTTCATTTCATTTCATTTCATTTCACCAGATAAATCACCACTTCTTGATGATGTTAAAGTGACAGAGGACAAAGCACCAGAAAAAGATATGATAAGTGAGTGATCAGGAGAATACGTCATTGACTGAATGAATGCTTCAGCTCTCATACAAAAATATCCTTTAATAGCGACCCTAGTAGATAAAAAGATGGCAAATTAAGTTAAAGACGAATCCTTTGTTGAAGTCAAAAATATAATATATCGAGAATCATAAACAACAGAAGAGTTACTTTAGATTGTTATTATTTTTATTCCAAAGGAAATTCAACATCCTATTTTCCTTATATTTGAAGAACAACATGAAACTCATTGTCTTATCTTCCTTTATATTAAAAGAAAAGTCTCAATTTAAAATAGAAAAAAACCTTTCTCTTTTAATAACGGTACAATATTCTTATCTCCTTTGCACTCCGGTGTAATACGAAACCCAAGGCTTATTCTTCAGGAAATACGCGCCCTGGGACAGTCTAGAACGGCACAGTTTAAGGCTAAATTTAAAAAAATATAACCAATAAGAACAGAACTTGGAGCATTCATAAAATTTTCTGTTGGTATTTTGTGCGCTTTAAAAGGGACTTGAAATAAATGGTATTTTCATCGCGCCGTATTGTAAAAGCTGGTACAAAGTAATATAAGTTTGAAATTGCACCGGACTCTTTATTTTTTATAGATATGTCCCCCTCTTTTATGTACAAATGTAGTTTTTGTTGCTTAAAGTTTTGAGTCTTTTTTGAGTTTTAGTATTTTTTTAATTTACGGAAGAAAAGACAACAGAGAAAAGGCAGAATCATTCAAAAACTTTGATTAAATTTGTAAAGTTGCATTAAATAGGATAAGACACACAATGAATATATACAATCACTGTACTCAATACAATACTCTAGACACGCAAAAAAAAAAAAAATTTTTATATGATAACTTTGCCCCGCTCTAGGAATAAATCCTGTCTCGTGGGTGCGTTTACAAACACGCGTTCACATACACAAATATCAGACCCGAAACATCTATCTGTAGATCATACAAATATTTGTTCCGTTCAGGAATCGAATCCGCGACACCTAGCGCAGCAGTCGATCTCTCAACCACTGCGCCAACCGTGCCGTCAAAATATTAATTGTTAAAATTTATTCAACCGTACACTTTCTAATTATAATACCTATGTTCAATTTATATTTCTGGGTTATGCTAATCTTCAAATCCCACCTAGGTTACATAACTTATTCTGATGAAGTAAGCCTTGAAACCCTACGCTACAAATCCCAATTTGTAGGTAAATTTTGTCAAACCAATTTCGGTAAAATAACTGTCTCTGTGTTTTTGCTAGGTATTTTATCCTGCTCAGATAATGCTGCCTATAAAATAGATCAATTACGGTTGGTGGGTATTGCAATAGGCAAGCAGGATTCTCCTTTGCAATAACTGCAATCACCAATTAGCGTGATTAAAATATAGTCATTGTGGCTGTCCCAAAACGTTCATAAAAGAGAATTCCAAAAAACGTTAAGCGTCACCAGCAAACGGTTTATTAATAGATATTGAATAAACAATATGTCTAACATTAATGTCCCCCAAAATTTATGAAACTGAAGCCTACGAATTGCACTAGCTTCACAACCAAAATGTTAAATCATTCCAACAGAACTGTTGAGCCGAGTAATCCTTGCTATATGAGTGCTTGAGAATCCTCTGTGCCACTGAAATATCGCTTTTATGTCTACGTAAATAAAAGCTTTGCTTACATACGTTAGATTCGTAGTTATGAATGCCTTGCGCTATTTTGCTTCGGCGAGAGGTTACGGATTAAATTCACGGTGGCGCAAGTTTGTTATTATTCGCGAGACCATGACAGTTCATGTTTTGGGAATCAATTAAAACTAAATTTAGTTTAATCAATTTTGTATGTGTTTGTTGGACTTTAAATATTACTTTTGTCTTTAAATATAGGTGATAAATGATGGACGGTTCATATAAAAGCAGTATTAGTTAGTAATTTTAAAATATTCTGATTTTGTACCGTTGAACCGCTAAGCGATTAGCTTTCTGCGCTACGTGTCGCGGGTTCCATCCCCGCACGGAACAAATATTTGTATGATCTACAGATAGTTGTTTCGGGTCTGGTTGTTTGTGCATGTGACATGTATGTTTGTAAACTGTACCCACGATACAGGAGAAATCCAAGTGTGGGGCAATGTTTTATAAAAAAAAAAAAAAAAACTGGGAACAGGACAAAAACTAGACTTTAATAAAATATATCATCCTTTAAAAATTCGCAATCAGTATTGAAGAATGATGCAGAGGATTACTTTGCTGCTTTCATGTTAATTTATTATAATTTTTAATTGTATTTTTTACTTAAGTGAGAGAATATATATACAATAGTATATTAAATATTGAAGAGCGACTTACTAGATCATTATGTAATTAAAAATAAATAAAGATAATTTATAAAATAATTCTTTGTTAACAGATAATATATCTTTACTTACAATTTATGCACCATTTGACATTGCCAAAATCCAATAGAATGGTACCTACCTATGATCTAAATATATGTATATATTTATCTTGGCGGAAATAAACTAATTTTATTTCCCTTCTTTCTTTCTTTCTATATCAAATATGATGTAAGAAAATACGCAGCAAAATTACAAGACTGTAAATGAAAAATATTCGGACAACTGTAAAACAAAAACGATTTCTGTTTAGTTGCCAAGTCGTAGCTCCGTTTAGTTGGCCAAGATACAGTTCGACCTTCTTTAGTTCAATGGGTCAATGTTTTTATTCACTACACAATAAAAGCTATAAAACTTTTTTCATATTTCCCGCTTGGGGAAGATAAAGTTTTGTCTACCGATTAAAACCACACGATAGCTGGAGAATATGTTTTTAGGTTGCAATTTTTACGACTGAACGAAAACGAATAATCAGAATGAATTAAAACGAATGTCACTAAATATGGAGAAGAATGTGGAGCATTATGGCTCAGATTTTCCTGTGGATCCATTAAAGAAACTTAGCATCGACATATCACATACACAGTGGTTTCCCCGAAGTTTTCTAAATTTCTCTTTGCGTAATAAATCTTCCAAAAATCTCACCTAAAGACTGAAGAAAACACTTCCTACCAGTGTAGTGTGAGTATCCAAGAGATAAAGTTAAATCATTCAGAAAATTGGAAATTTACTAACGTCCAATACCATTAATAAGCAAAAATAGGGAAATGTCAATACAGATTGTACTCACCTAGTAACTAGATATCATATTCCGTTTATTTCTATCCATACGTATATCCTGTCCGAGTTCTTCGAAATAGTTACGTCAACATCATCCGTTTCCGTTTCCCCTTACAATTTGGGCCACACAAGATGAGTTGCCATAGCAAAGCTGTGCTGTTTCGCAGATTACCGCTGTTCGGAACAGTCGTAATGCCTGATTCTCAGTCGAGGTATTTTTATTAATCAAAATACTGTCGGTACAAAATTGAGTGCACACTGAATTTAGGCTGGGGATTTTAATTTCGCTTCTTTGTGTTTATAAATGGGTTTGGGAATGGAGGGGCTTAAATTTTACTATGTATAAGTGGTTTATATTGAGATATGCCATATCCTTTTTTAAATAGTTCATGTGTATAAAATCATATAGTACATTTTCTTATTAACCTGATATATATCATTGCATTGAGCATTTAGATGAGAGTAAGAATTTAAGTAAGTAAGAAAAAATGTATATGAAGTAATTCCCATTAAACTTACTCGCGAGATGTGTCTCAGAGAAGGTTGCATTACACATTCACCAGTGACCATCTATGATAAAGAACTCAAACACAGCAAAAATAACTAAACTCAAAGAGTACAGCGTTGTACTTTGCATGAAGCAAAAGAAAAAATTGCATCAAATAAATATAAGGAAACAAGCAAACAAGAAATGTAAGCATATTCAAAAGCTGGTATAAAAACATCAACATAACGTGTGTAATATGATTAACATAATCTCGTAGCAGTGACTCACACAAACTCTAAGATACATCCTGTACGAGTAAGAGAAAATGATATATCGTAAAAGTTTCACAAAACACATCACGTTGTATAATGTGCTTGCGTCATTTCTGTTTTTGCATTCTCGTTTCTAACTTTTAATATGTTATGTTTGTTTCTGTTGTTCACAAGAGTTTTGGATTTCTTTAGTGTCGTTTTTTGTTTTGTAGTTTGGTTATGTTTTATTTTTGTGCTTTTTTCCTTATTAGAAGCGGGAATTGAGATTAGCTTCAATCAAAGTTGGTCTGAGAGAAGAATTGTTGGAGATAATAATTTTATCTGCGCTTTCTTTAATCATTTTAACGTTAAAATCTATTAAACTAAACCAACTTACTGATTCATCATCCTTTTCTTTATTATTAGCCGGTTTGTACCTGTTTCCACTTCATTGTCAATTTTTCAAATCAATATATATCGAACTCTGACACAAAAATTTGTGTTACTTTTGCGCAGTCGACTTCAATGTATAATGCATGTTTCTCAAGCGCTACTGACATACAAAGTACTCTTTGTCAGCGTTGCATCGAATATTCAGGCACCAGGAATGTGTGAACATAATAGGGACCCACGGGGTCGATATGGTGTCGTTTGGATTGTAAACTGAGTCGCGACAAAAGATGATAGTAACCCCGTGCCTTCTTTTGACTTTAGTCGTACAAAGAACGAGACAGATTCGTTAAAAAAAAATTATAAAACATGAAAGCCTTTTGATTACTGTTTACATATTTTCCTTTTTGTGGTTTCTAAGAACCCTTTTTATGAAAACATCTTTTTAATGGACTGAATTATTATTATTTACTAGCGACCTACCCCGACTTCGCACGGGTAGCACACAAAATTAGCAAAAAGCCAAAAAAAAAAAATGTTCATCTGATCGCTACCAAACCTTACAGGATCACCCTCTAGGCTAATCTGAAGATCACCTAAAAATTTCATTAAATTCACTCCAGTCGTTTTGGAGTCCATAAGGAACATACATACACACATTTATTTATATATACATGTATATGTAGATTAGTAAAGTAGTACGATCCAATAGAAATAATAACATTTGTTTACATTATTTTTTATACATTTTACGCAAGTTTCTTTCGTCGTCATTTCCAATATAAAAGCCAAATTAAAATTTGAGCCTAACTTAGCAATAATTTACTTTTTTCCTGTCGTTTCTTTTTCTCAAACCATTTTAGTTCTGCTCATTACGCAACGAATAAGTCTCAAGTAATACACGTTTCTCCGTTATTTTCCTTATAGGAACGTTCAGCAATATTATTTTTCAATATCAAGTAATATTTTTATTGAATCCTTTCGAAGCGATTTTATTGAGTTACGAACTTTACCGTTATGTTTGAATTGCTTGTGTGGTTTTCGCATATAAGAATAAGAAGCGCTTAGAGCCATTAGGGTTAGAAATATTAAATATCTATTGAATTTTCCTATATATAGGGTAAAGGAAATAAATTTAAAATTATAGGTAAATATTATTGCGTATCTTTGCTTGGTGGGTAACTCCTTAAAAATAAGATAAATCTTAATAAAAATGAAGTAATTTAAATGGCAATTTTATGCCACATAGCAACACAGTCTATACTACAAAGATATTAAAAAATAACAAAATATTATAAGAACTGCGACGATTATCATTTATATATTGATTATTTAGGTTTCAAATAAGTTTTTATAAAACTTAGACCCACACTAAGAATAATTCCTGTATCGTGGATGCGTTTGCAAATACATATATTCCCACATACATAAAGACCCAGAGCGGCAGCCTAATTACCGATGTAGCGACAGGCGTAGATCGCGCGATAACTTCTGTCAAACGTCATTTTTGTGACATATAATGTATTGGCTGACAGTGAGATTGCTGTCACGTTGCTGTCGCTTTTTTACGTAATTAGGCTGCCGAAACAACTATCTGTAGATTATACAAATATTTGTTCCGTGCGGAAACCGAACCCGCGACATGTGTAGCGTAGCAATTTATCTCTGACCCACTGCGCCAACCGTGCCGTTATAAAATAATTAAATTTACTTTACAAATTTGGTTTGAAAATTTGTAACCACAAGAAGTCCCTGTAAACTTTCGGCTCCAACTCAAAGAATCTAAATAAATCTATACAAATACGAGTCGAGTCGAGTGTATTACATAGTTTAACATGTTTACCACATACGGTACATGTTACATAATCTTATCCCAAAATGTAACCCCGGCCGTAACTTTTAGTTCTGGATTTATTTCGCAAAGTTTAGCAAAAAGCAATGAATAGGAATTCGTAAAGGCAGGTACAGACGTAGAGTAAAAGCGTTGAAAAAGTGAAGGTTACAGATTTGTTTTGTTCATCATCACTACATATTATAAAACAAAGTCCCCCGCCGCGTCTGTCTGTCTGCCTGTTCGCGATATACTCAAAAATGACTGAACGGATTTTCATGCGGTTTCCAAGGTTTAGGTATATAATTGTTTTGCATAAATTGGCTGAAATATGACGATGATAGTTGAAGATGTTGGAAAAAATCATGCCGACTGGGAGCTTTACTAGCGTGCGCCGAGTAAATGCTCGATGTAACTGGATGATAGGCAACTACAACGAAAAAAAATGAAGGCGTATATGCTCTGCTACTCGTGCGAACCCTCGCTAGTTTATTATAAAAGACGAAATATTTTTGAAATACTACTTCTAATAGGTTACTTTTATCTACAAGGCTATAATGGAGCCAACCATTGCGACTATTATAACGATTGATCACGGAATTATTTCCGAAAGGAAGATTGAAGACAAAAAACCACATAAGCTTACATTCAAGATTTCAATAATCCTGTAAGAAGGTCCGGAACACACTACGTACAAATATGTGTGTGCCAAAATGTTGCAAGTGTGTGTGTGTGTTATGTACAAAATTATATGAAAATAACTGAATAACAGCGAATAAATTGAGTTTTCGTTTGAACAAAACTATGAAATTAATATTGAAGTAATGACGGATAATTTTCGTTTTAGATTGACACCAAATTTGTTTCACATGTTAGTTGATTACCAAATAAATGTTTGAAGAGGCACTCATGCGGAACAGTTGGAAATTGCACGATGATTATATCTTTAATTTTGTCCAAAAACACGCAATTTATGAGTTGGCATATTTATAATATAACATAGCATTAAGCCTGTATTCACCGAAGGGTTAAGCAGAGGTGTATTATTATACACCCACATTTAGCCGATGCCGTTATTGAGACCTCTGTACTGTTACTGAGAATTTCCATAGAGAAGAACCTAATATCACTTGCTCGACCCGGAAATCGAACCCAGGACTCAACAGTTGCACTTGCGACCACAAGACCAATGAAGCAGTCTTAATCGTAATATTTATACTATTTGAAAATGTTATATCTATATTATTAAACTGCTGAGCAAGCGCCTCCTTATAGTTGAACTTTGATAAATTGATCATAAAAATCTGTATGGACTCTTGAAATATTGTACAAACAAGAAATTCCTTTTCATAATAAATCTTAGTGGCATGAAATAATAATATAATCGTATTACGACATGACCCGGGTACGTCCTAAAACTGCGGCCAGACACCGGAGGACGGGCAGCAGCGTCCTCTCACTAATGGGTGAGCCACTGCGATCCCCAAGCCGCCTGCCAAGCGTGGGGATTATGGCACCCCCCCCCATTGGGGGAGGCCTTCGTTCAGCAGTGGATGTCTTCTGGCTGATGATGATTACGACATGTCAATATTTATTTATATTGAAATGAACGTGAATGATGATCTCATTCATCTTCATTTCATCGCTAAAACTACAATTTATGATAAACACGGAAAAATGGTATAATTTGTTGGTGGGCTGGACTACCTCATTGATCTAGTGATCGCAAGCGCGTGAAGTCCTGGTGTTGAAGTAGCAGCACGGAGTCTGAAGCGGTGCCCGGTAGATAGCAATAGCTCGCCCTCTATTACATGGGACCCAGTAACGGCATCGGCGATATGTGGGTGTATAATAGTACTAGCTTCCGCCCGTGGCTTCCGCCCGTGGCTTCGCCCGCGTTGTTTACGAAACCGTACATTTTCCGGGATAAAAAGACTATAATCTATCTGTGTGCCAAATTTCATCCAGATCCGTTCTGGCGTGAAAGAGTAACAAAAATCCATCCATCCTCACAAACTTTCACTATTATAATATTAGTAGGATAGGATACTTCTGCCTAATCTTTTGGAGAATACATTTGTGATGCTATGTTATATGTTTGTTCTTATAGATGATTCTTTATTAATTCTAATAAATCAAAAATAGATATAAATGATTCTGACGTCCTATATATTCAGAAATTAACACCTTTTAAAAGAACTAATATAATAATATTAACTGATGAGACAAATTCAATTAGGATATCAGTTGAAGCTATTGCTGATGCACAACAAATCAAAATAGAATATAGAGTATTATAAAACAAAAAAATAAAGAGCAATTGGCTCGCTAGCCATAAATATTAATACAACATTATGAGCAGTGATAAGTAGATACTTGGCAACCAACACATACGACCATAAACTATAGACGCTATATGGATTTCTGGTGCCAACTATACCAATTATGATGACATTAGACCTTATCTAGTTTGTTATGATAGATCGAGAATAATTTGTGGAATCACTTATCTATCTACATTTTTCCAAACTAGTTTGAGATTGGCTCCCAGTCTAACATCAAACGGCCGAATATTGGTACTTCGCGACCTAATTACCGGGAGAGTCAGACTCTTTGGCGTACTGGGAGTGAGAAGTGTCACAGGTATTCGTATGACACCCAGGTAGGATTAAAGATATCTGTTTAACAACCTATTTGAGGCACGGAAGTATCACGATACGTGAAATACGGTCACATTTCCAAGAACTGATTGCAATGAGCGCTGTTTAACCTCCAAGATCGACTGATTTGTGTAGCGGTTATATACAATAGCTACGAGACCCTCAACTTCAGTAACTCTAATTTACAAAATTTGAACAATATTAATTCTTTTAAGTAAAATTGGGGAAATTTTCAATTTTGTTTCTGTCTTCTTGACCGCCGAAAAGTACAAAAAGGCACAAACACAATAAAACAGTAGAATTAACGATATATTATTTTGAAACGCATCGTCTGACCCTACCTTTCGCAGTTGGGAAAGCGAGAAACCCATAACTCTACTTGACGGAACACTAACAAACGCAATTTTTCATCTCTCATATTATTTTCCTTGTTACAGTTTGTTCTTTTGAATGCATACGGAGACTGATTGTGACTAGGACATAGGTTAACTTAAGTACTGAGTAGAAGATAATTTAATTGGTTATTATTCTTTACGAATACAGATTTAACTTAATGTAAGAATTTTTAGAGTTAAATTATAGTTATTCATTTTATATTTTTAATTTTAGTTATTAGACTGCCTCGTTTGTGTAGTGGTCGCTAGCGTGACTGCTGAGCGTGAGGTCCTGGGTTTGATTCTCGGGTCGGGCAAAGTGTTATTGAGTTTTTCTGTATGAAAATTCTCAGTAGGAGTACGGAGTCTAGAACTGTGCCCGGTAGATGGCAATAGGCTCGCCCCCTATTACATGGGACTCAATAATAGCATCGGCGAAATGTGGGTGTACTATAGTACACCTTTGCCTAACTCTTTGTGGAATATAGGCGTGATGCTATGTTAGGTAATAGTTATTATAGAAAAATTCTTGGTAGTTTGGGTTCTTAGAGGTCACCAACTGCCTAGCCTTAATCGAACTACGCTGTGGGGTCGACTTCCAGTCTAAACGGTTGCGGCTGAATATAAGTATTTTACACGCAGCAACTGCCATCTGACCAGGTAGTGAATATAGAGGTAGTGAATACCCATTCACTGGGACACATTGCTACTCTAAGGATAGACCGGTTGTAAGATATTTTGGTCTGCTGACACACCTAAGGACATTTGTTGTTTCATGCAGATATAATGTAAAACATTAACTTTAAATTGAAGTATTATTACGCCGAAACCATTAATTTAATTTACTGATGTATTCCAATCGAACAGTACCTCTATCACGAGTTTTCTAACTATTTACTATTATAGTAAAGTAAATTTTCATGATAGCGATTTTAATTCTTAACTTGGTAACATTAGGGATTAGAGTCGCTTATGTGACATATGTGTCATAGTTAAGTTTTGATTTACTATTTACGGTATTATAGAGATGTTATGTTAGCGACTCTAATCCCTAATGTAACCAAGTTAAGAACTAAAATCGCTTGCATAAAAATTTACATTTACTATGAAAGTAAATAGTGAAAAACTCATAATAGAGGTAGGTACAGGATACATTTTTGTAAAGGAATACTATTACCATTGAGGAGGGTGTTGTCATTTAACCCCAAAAAGAAATCCATCCCGAGTTTTGTCCACAATCTCACTCTGCAGCAAGAGAGTAAAGAGCTTATGTCTTACAAGGAGTTTAAACAGCATCAGATCGTGAACATATAAAATTGAGCACACGAACATACCCAATGCATAAATTAATCACGTTAGGCGAGATAAGGTTCGAAACGAAAGGTAAAACAACAATACTTGCATCCAGCAACAAACAATCAATCATCAAATCATCCTTTCTCCTACCACATCCAGCCAATCTGCCAACTGATCCATTATTAATAACCAATCCGTTCCGCAAGGTGGCGCTTTGCTCATTAACATAAATCATGTTGAGATTTGATATTGTGGCTTTAAGCGAGTTTATGAACTGTTTTGTGCTGTCTGTAAGATGAGGTGTGGATCCTGGCTTTGCATAGGTATTAAAGGTAATTTAATGTCAATTTTATTTTTGATTGTAATAGGCCCTTCCCCGAAAATATCTTATTAAGTATAGCGTCTTAAGTCGCATCTTGTCAGCTTTAAGGCTTTATTTTTTAATATTCGAGCATTCGCGATTCTATCAAAGCACTGATAGCCCAGCTGTTAAACGCTTACCTTCCATGCAGGAGGGTTTGAATTTAGACCCAGCTCGAACCTCTGATTTTTGATCAGAATATGATTATCACTGGCAATGGTGAAAGAAAACATCTTGACGAAACCTGTACATCTGGGAGGTATCCATAAAGTTCTCGATGGTGAGTATAGTGTGGCAACCTGCATTAGGCTTAATCCTTCTCATTCTGAGAAAAGGCCCTTGCCCAACAATGGGACCATAATGGGCTGAATTTATTTATTTATTATTTTTATTCGACGATTCGGCCACAGCAATTTAGGGACCAAGTGTATGTAAGCAGATAAATCGCTGCTCTTCGTCCATATCTGAGGACATGATGTAGGGGAGAAACTGTGGGTATAGAACAATACCTACACTTTCGTTTACCACTCCTGTATCGGGAATATATAAAATGATCCTATATTTTTTTCACGTCAAAGAATCAAAGCAATATGCATTAGCTATATTGATGAGTCAATTCTGCTTCTTTATAGGAGCCATGAAAGAACTTCGTCGAATGTCAATATTATATAAGGTAAAAGTTGCCAGGATATTGGCAAGTTGAATTGACAAAGTAGCAAAAATAATTTTATGACATCAATCGTCTGTTTCTTCGAATTTGCGAGTCAATTACGGTGTTTGATATTCGAAAATATATGATTGATCTTCACACAGAATATACGCGTTAAGCTGCAAGACTGTAAAGAAACTAAGTAAAGAACGACACTCCACCGGAAACCGTGACGCAGAGGTTAGGGAAGGTGCGAGTTTACCTCATTCTTGAACGAAGTTACCGTCAAGCCAGAAATGTATAAAATAATGTACGCGAGCTTTTCAGTGAATTTATCAACAACATGCGCACACAAACATCTGTGGATCACACAAATATTTTTATGATCTACAGATAGTTGTTTCGGGTCTGGGTGTTTGTGTATGTGAATATATGTGCTTGTAAACGCATCCACGATACAGGAACTATTCCTAGAGTGGGGTAAGGTGTTTTTTTTTTTAAATGTTACTGTTTTCATAAATTTTTGGCTTGACTTGATTACAATGGTAGAGGAAATCTCACAGTTGACACAGGTGTTCTGCATGTTCATTTGCAACATAATCGTCACTATTTCTCTGTTCTTATGGCATTCCCTATACAGTATATTGTGCAAAGCAAATCTTGAATCTGTTTGATGGGTAACTTAAGTTTAATTCGATCTTACACACTTTTTTTTGAGTCAGAAAACATAATTTACATCATAGTACATTTCTAACTGAACAGAAAGTCAGTTTGTCCAGCTGTGGACGAAGTCGGGCTGTTGATGATGATGGATGACGACATTGCTAACTTGTTATCAGTATGTGATCTTAGATGACTA
Source organism: Shargacucullia verbasci (assembly GCA_947562105.1). NCBI lineage: Eukaryota > Metazoa > Arthropoda > Insecta > Lepidoptera > Noctuidae > Shargacucullia > Shargacucullia verbasci. The sequence goes on along the minus strand of OX387294.1, from coordinate 12,149,572 downwards.
AGCAAATTATAATAATAACCAATAAGAAAAAGAAAGAAGTTATGAAATTTGAGAATAATATCATGTAAGGAAAAGAGTCAAAGAGAACAATCCGGACACATGCCTCTGAATCATCATCATCAGCCAGAAGACGTCCACTGCTGAATAATCCCCATGCTTGGCAAAAGGCTTGGGAATCGCAGTGGCTCACCGATTAGTGAGAGGACGCTGCTGCCCGTCCTCCGGTGTCTGGCCGCAGTTTTAAGACGTACCCGGGTCGCAATGCCTCTGAATGCTTTTGCATATTTAATGAAAAAAGTAAGTTCGCCCAACTGCGATAAGCGCCAAGAAATAGAGAATGTGCAGCTCGTTTTGGTTGAGTGTGTCAGAAACGAATTTAAAAGAAATATTATTATAGAAATACTTAACAATAATTTAGATGTAGGCATTTTTCTAAGTATGTTATCGAAACCTACCTCAAGAGAGGCTAAAATGGTGTATAATATTGTTAGTGCTGAATAAGGTAACTATATAACTAACAATGTAGGTAGCTTTTTATATGTATGTTAGTAAAGGAAAAAGTTAAATTAAGGTACGATCGAACTGGCATGGACGTATGTTCATAAGTTCCTTTATCTTAATATCCTACTAATATCCTACTAATCCTACTAATATTATAAATGCGGAAGTTTGTGAGGATGGATGGATGGATGGATGGATCCTTGTTACTCTTTCACGCCAGAACGGTTGAACGGATCTGGATGAAATTTGGCACAAAGATAGATTATAGTCTGGAATAGCATATAGGCTTTTTATCCCGGGAAAATGCACGGATTCGTAATACACGCGGGCGAAGCCGCGAGCGGAAGCTAGCTTATTAATAAAGACATTAAAAAAAAACAACAATTGTTACAAAAAGAGTACGATGGTATTATTTAAACTTAACTTTCCTGTTAAATATTACTTTATATTTTTATTATAAGTAAAATATTCAAGTATCAATCATGAAACATTTTCTATGTATTTTGATATTCTATGCGCGTCGAAACCATAATTCATGCTCAAGTTACCGAGGGGCCAATGACGTAATTTTTCTTGCGTATTAAGTCGCAATTGGTTGTTTTATCACGATGAAATTCATAGTTAAATATGTACAGAATTTTCTTGATTGTGTTGGATTGATAAAATTGGACGAGTCAACCATTGTCAACATAGATTTATACGTATGTTTTCCAAACGGTTATGCTGAGGTGTACTATTTGTACACCCACATTTCACCGATGCCATAATTAAGTAAAGGCAGGACAATTGACATGCTGCGGAACTCATTGTGAACAAAGTCGAGACCACACGCTCAGTAGGCTCTAGCCAAATTGCCTAATTAGTAGTTGGCGTAGTAAAATCAATTATCTTTAATATAACATAGCATCATGCCTGTATTCCCCGAAGGATTAGAGCAGAAGTGTACTATTGTACACCCACATTTCGCCGATGCCGTTATTGAGTCCCATGTGATAGGTGGCAAGTCTATTGCCATCTACCGGGCACACTTCCAGACTCCGTGCTGCTACTGAGAATTTCCATACAGAAAAACCCAATAACATTTTGCCCGACCTGGGAATCAAACCCAGGTCCTCACGCTAAGCAGTCGCGCATTTGACCACTAGACCGATGAGGCAGTCTTTTCTAATTTGATTTTATTCTAATTTATTTATCTTTAAAAGTGAAAAATAAAATAAAAAAAAACATTTTTTTACTGTTGTCACGGTCTTGCAGCCATAGATGTTATTTAAATTGTTGACCAGTCAAAGAATTCTTTCTTAGCTCATCTCTAAGCCAGTTTAGCAGTCGATACACAAAATTCTATACAATTTTTTCTTTGATATATCAAATATTTTTTCAAAGACGTTAGTAAAAGGCTAGTTATTAGGTTGAATTCTTCGTTTACATGAATTTTGTGAATTTCAATAAAAAATAAATTGCTCATTCCTGTGCTTCAATGCATCTTTAACTAAATATCTCACAGGTCACCTGTAAATAGTTTGAAAAGGACCGAGATTACACTTGATTGAGCAATTTTATCGGACTAAAATCTTTTAGAGGGGTCACAAATGTTTATAGAAATGCCTATTGCCTATTAAATTTATCAAAATATTTATCTTGGGGTGTGTACCTTCCAATGTAGCTGTTTAGGTATTAAATTCAAAATTATTCGACAGATTTTTATTTGTATTTCTATATACGGTAAGGTAAATGTAAACAGATGTACAATGATACGGCGAGGCTATTAATATTGGGTTCATTTTCAATCCAGACTGTTTCGGAGAATTTTATAACAGAAAAACACGATAATTCTTTAGTCGACCTGGCAATTGAACTCAAAACCTCACGCTCAGGAGGGCTTGCGATGGCTACGCCAGTAAAGGATATTAATAATGCATATTTCGGGATTCATCCTTGTTGGTGGATCAGCTGTTCAATATTTTAATATAATAGTAATTACTCAAGACGCCCACGTGCTAGGATCTGGTTTATTCTTAGTTAAGAACGAACGCAGAGTTTGGATAAAAAAGACACCTTATACATGAAAATTTGTCGTTCTGATTCAGTACACCTTACTTCAAAGTTATCATTAATTTCGTCATTCGGCACTTTACTGTGCAGTTATGTGGTAGGTGCAGTGGCGGAGCGATTAACTGCTGCGCGAAATTTCGCGAGTTCAGTTCCCGCATGGAACAAATATTAGAGAGATGTTTCAGATCTGAATGTTTGTGCATGTTGATATTTATGTTTGTGAAACGCAGCCACAATACAGGAATAATAGTGTGGGGCAACGTTGTTTTAAAAACAAAATTTTGTTCAATGATAAACTTCTTTTACCACTGACTGTATCTAATGAATTTCTATAATTAATATGTTGTAAGGGAGATTTCTATCTAATACGACAATGCCGACCCTCCTGTATATTTCTACAGTCACAATTGAAAAAGGTCGGTACGATCAACGCTATCACCGATTCAACACTTCGTTCCCAAAATTTATACTCCAGCCTTTCACATTACCTCCTTACGTTCCTGTCCGTACTCTCGTATTTCAACAGGATCATTACTATCGTGCAAAACGCTACTTTAACGCAAACTTTACTAACCTTTTAGAAAGCGTGGAAATACACGTAAAAATTCTCTCTCAGCCTTTAACACGTCACGGAGTTCTAGAGCTAATATATGAGTCTGCCTTTAAGTTATTTTACTAGAAAATTTTTGCTAAGTAACGGCGTGCTAGCGAAAATTGCTTTGAGACTACGCGAGACTCTGATTTTGTTTCGGAAATCTATGTGTGAAGTGATCTTGATATCGGCGTTGAAAGGAATTCGTGCTTGTAGATGCTTTGTAAGCAGAGACACGTGTATCCAATAGACTGTGGAAGTATTTGTGATTAGAACCTACGCTGTAACCTTTTTATGGAGCATTACACTTGTAGTCTATGAAGGTTTAGGTATGTGCCTAAATAAGACGCTATGTACTTTCACTGATGCTGGAGAATACGAAGAACTTTATTGCCTATTGAACACAATTCCAAACTCTGGGCAGCTACTAAGAATTTACTAATTGAATAACCTAATGACTGTGCTAGTAATCGAACAAAAGATCTAGCGTCCGAAAGCAACTTTTAAACCAATACGATAATGATTATTAGTTTCAAGGTGGATTAGACCTCTATTATGAGTTTTTTACTATTTACTTTCATAGTAAATGTAAATTTTCATGATAGCGATTTTAGTTCTTAAATTGGTTACATTAGGGATTAGAGTCGCTAACACGACATCTATATAATATAGTAAATAGTAAATCAAAACTTTACTATGACTAGATGTCACATAAGCGACTCTAATCCCTAATATAACCAAGTTAAGAACTAAAATCGCTATCATGAAAATTTACTTTACTACGATAGTAAACAGTAAGAAAACTCGTGATAGTGGTACTGATAATGTTCTTTTTCATGTTAATACTTTGTTTTGATTATGTTTGTTATTTAGATGGAGGGTTGTATTTAACCTAGATCCATCTAAAATTTAATAAATAGCGGTTGCATCAAACTTTGGATCACGTAATTTAACAGTTAAACGACGCGAAGTTTAGAAAGTCGAGCTTTTACGCGTATGCGACATGTATTCTGCCAATTCCGAACGAGGTTTGCAGTAAAACAGTAATACTGTTTTATATAGGACTAGCAACCCGCCCCGGCCTCGCCCGGGTAGCACTCATTATCTGTAGTCAAATAATTTATAGGAAACATGTGACACAAAATTGCCAAAAAGCTAAAAATAAAGTTGATACGATCGCTACCAAACTTCACAGGATCCCCCACTGGGCTAATCTGAAGATGACCTAAAAATTTAATTAAAATCTCTCCAGCCGTTTTAGAGTCCATATTTATAGTACATACATACATACATACACACACACACACTTATAGATTAACGGACCACATAGGAATAGTATAGCACAGATCTTTTTTAGTTATTCAGTGTAAGTTTAAGATGTAATGTATGTACCTTTTAAAGTACCTCTATTATGAGTTACAACTCTATACCCATTAGAGGAGATCGAACGAACAGATATAGCAGCCGCGCTAGGTTTCATACTTATCTTAATATATATTATTTTGTCTGTTCGTGTGTGTCACTGAATTCCTCCTAAACGGCTGGATTTGGATGATAGTTTTTTGTGTGGAAAAGTGTGTCCCTGCATGGTTTAGATTTACAATTAGACCCGGTACGTGGCGTGATCGAGTTCTAGGACAGATTCGGGCAGGATAATGCTTGTCAGGTCCGCTAGTAATATATATTATTCGATAGTATTGTGCCCGCCCACTATTACATGGGACTCAGTTCAGCGAAATGTAGGTGTATAATAGCACATCTCTACCTAAACCTTCTGGGCAATACAGGCGTGATGCTATGTTTATGTTATGTTATTCTATCGTCACAAGCAAATAGTCTTGACAAAGTCAGAATAGAGATACTGAATTGTATACAGCTTATATTTATATGGTACTTAAATCTTACTTGTTCTTAAATATCATAACGAGGTTATATTATGAATAAATATTCATCCTTTTTTTAAAAGGCTATATTTATTTTTCAGTTAACTACAAACTATGTATTGTAGTAGCAGCTGTTTTACATTTTGATTTTAGAACATCAGGAACTGATGTTTATGAAACATAGTATTTTTAGATCCCAGATTTTATATTTAGAACAGAACTATATCTCAGACTGTTATGTCCGTATTTAAATCATTCCATTATTTTAATTATCTTACTCCTCATAATTAAACAAATCATCATCATCAGCCAAAAGACGTCCACTGCTGAACGAAGGCCTCCCTCAAGGGGGGGTTTGCCATAATCCCCACGCTTGGCAGGCGGCTTGGGGATCGCAGTGGCTCACCGATTAGTGAGAGGACGCTGCTGCCCGTCCTCCGGTGACTGGCCGCAGTTTTAAGACGTACCCGGGTCAGAAATTAAACAAAAACAGAAGAAACAGAATTAAACAAAAGCGTAACGAAACTGACCCGCTTGCAACTCTTCAAACATTAGGAAGTGAAAGGCAGTGGTTCTCACGTACGCAATGTATTCTGCCAATCAAAGGACAACATAGGCGAGGTTTTCAGACGGTACTAAGCCAGGGCTAACGAACCAAACAGTATGGAAATTCGGCCTGCCTTTGAAGCCTCGTTTACACATTTCGAAAACGAAACGAATTTTGACGTCGCATTATTCCGTTTTCCTTGAGATTCTGGCTTTCGTTTGCAGATTTTGGCGTAATGGTTTTTCTTTTCATGTTAATATTGTTTTAGATTTGATGCAAGAATCTGGTATTTTATGAATGTGCATTTTGGAAGGCTTCCTGATTTCAACCAAAATTATTTTCGACCAGATTAATCAGGGTCTTCAAAAAAATATTAAATTTATCGAACATCGTTCAAGTGGGATAATAACAAGTTCATAGACTCTATACTAGTTTATCAAACAATTTTGTTTTCATTATGGATTATCCCATATGCAGACTATTGCAAAAAAATCCTGACAAAAGAGTCCCAAATTGAACCAAACGTTTTTCATTTTAACAGCAATCTATTATTTATTAATAATACATGTTAATTAATAGCTTCTAATTTTCTTCTATCGTTATTTACTTAGAAACACCCAATAAAAACGAAGGTTAATATCGTTATTATTACAAAATATTTTCTCCTAGAACAACTTAAATATGACAGCAATAAATTACATCAAGTTACACACCAGTGGAACTGAACATCGGTCCGAAGTCGAGACAAATTATACATAACGAGACGATAATAGGACGTCAAGGTCAAAAAATGAAAGGCCAAGAGACAATTGCAAGAAGACTAAAGAATTTTTTTGTGTTGTAATTATTTTCGGTAGAATGATTTCTTTTCAAACAATGAAAGATGAATTTGTGGAGAATATTTTTTGGGTGCTTGGAAATCTGGCTGGACTGTTTGAAGTAGAATTTCTTCAACATCGTTTATACCCTTTATTGAAAAGTTTTTGTCGAATAATGGTCGATTTATAATCTTGCTTTTGTTAAAGTTAAATATTTCACTGTGTTATATTTTTATATTTAGTTCAATTATTATATTTATAAAATTGTTATCACCCATATTAATATATGCTGCATATTGTTTCAGGTATGTTGGGGCGCTTACTATAGTACATTAGGAATTGTGTATGTATTCTTTACAAGTTTATATATCTAACTTGGTTAATTCACTTCTGCTGGCAGTTTGAGCTCTCATTTGAGATTTGACCTTCCGTAGGAAAGATAATCAACAAGCTTCTTAACACTGCTGACTCCGCAAGGTGCGGCGAGTAAATTTAGACCCTTTTCAACGTTTTCTTTCTTTTCTTATTTAACTGTAGAGTTTTTATTTAAGAACCTGCAAGCAACCGCAGAGTATAAATTTTTAACGTGCTAAGAACTGTGATAAATAGCAGTACTTGGCACCTGGCACTGGGTCATAAACTATTTGCGCCACGTGGATGCTACGAGTTTCAAGCATTTACCACAATTCCCTACATATTAAAGTCTTATTAAACGTTGGAATATCTTTACTGTCTCTTACCTACATATCTGGGGCACCTAAATATTCGTGTTATTAAATCCGTCTATTGTATCTGCCTGTACGTTAGCTACCGCTTCGGCACAATTTTAATAAAGCAACCACATAACTAGTACTTGGTTGATGATGTGACGTACTTGCATTTTTTTGTTATAAGTTCTGCTGATCTGAAAATTTAAACTTTGTATAAAAAGTTTTGACAAAAAAAAAGTATATAAAAAAAGTTTTGATAGTAAAAATATTCACGTCTTTCAGAAAAGTTTTATTTTAATTGAACTAGTACAGAAGACACTTTACCATGTCGTGGTGTGAACTAATGGTCCTTTCGAGTTCCAAGTTTGTTAACAAGAAGAATCACGCTGCTACAAAAACAAAGGGCCATCCTTTTTTCTAAAGATTTCAAAGATACCATACTCTCCGACAGTATTATTACAAAATAAGACTATAATCTCTCTCTTTAATTTAAGAATTTAGCTCTTGTCGGTGGAACAATCGCCACTGCTCTCATTTTCCGCCTTCGTAACACTATAGTATAGACTCTAAATACAACAATGTTAATAAACAATCAAGAAGTTGTCCTTTCTAATACAATGTAGCATGTCCAACACAGATCTATTTAAACATTTGACCACACCTTGTAGACTCGTGTGGCCACTGCACGTTACCGCACACAGTTCCACACGAAACTCCGTAATTTGTTTTAGTCTAGTTGGGAAAAGCAGTTGCACTAGCATTGTAATAGTGAAATCAGTTAAAAGTTCTTTTCTGTTGTACCCTCATTTGAATTATAAATTATATTCCTTTTTAAATTATAATCTGTTATCTTGCTATAGTTTGAGAACAAATTATCCAATATATCAGAGATCATACTATATACAAGAGATCTAGTGAAGTATTGTCTTATTGTTTGGTTTCTTACAAAATGACGTAACAAATGCCGTTTCAACAAAAATTATAGAAGGGAGAGATGGACGGACGATCTTGTTGCCATAGGGTGTAGAAACGGGCACTTTCAAAGTGAGGCCTATGCTCAGCAGTGGGCAGGATGATGATGATGATGATAGAACAGAAGAGGTACAAATAATCAGTACTGAAATATGCCAGGAAATAATAAATTTTATTTTAAACATTCCATGCATGTGTATGGAAAAATATGCATGATTGTGAAAGATGCAAAAGGAGAATCTATGGATCTATTTATTATTGTTAAATTTTCCGTATAATGAAAAACAATCTGCTGTTCTTCTTGTACCTACCTCATTTTGTTTGTCGAAATGTATAAACTAAAAATAGGTACTTCTCAAAAGTTACAACAATACTTTCACATATTTTTCTAATCTAAATATCTATTATATTATTCATAAATTCAATATGTTTATTAAAACTTGGCTACATAAATCAACAGCAACTGAAACATTGAATAGAATTGGTAGTCAAGTTACTGTATTGGTTTCATATTCCGTTCTGGAATGCCACAGAAACGCAAATGCAAGTGCCGATCACCGACACTGGCTACTGACGGGTTATTAAGTTACATTTATAGCTGGAAATCTGCGCAGACCAAAAAAACTTTTGTAGCTTGGTCTGCGGAGAATTTATTTTCTTAAATAGAGCTGTTTGAAGAACTGAATGTTAAAGTTGGAAATTTGGTTTTACATTTTATATTATTATTGTAAGGATTTTTTCTGTGTGTGTGCGCATCATGTAATAAAGGTTTAATGTATTTCCACGAATATTAAAAGTTGTTTGAGCAACAGCATTACTTAAAATATTTCGTTGTAATCAGTTCTGTAGAGTTTGATATGCAGTTTTATATTTTTACTATCTGTTGCCAACAACTTCTTCTGTGTATGGTTTATTTTCTGGACCTTGACAACAGCGCCACCTGCCGGGTTCAACCATCTAGATACTATTTCTTTTTTATCGAAATCGATCAAGCCGTTTAGGAGAAGAAGACTTACGAACACACGCATACCGGATTTTTATATATAAAGAATTAAAAGATAGTGTAGATAGGTGAATAGAAACTAAATAAATAAATCTAGCACAAGCTAGTGATACAATAAAGATATTATAATATTCCCATAATAATCTAAAAACAAGGTTCAAATTAATATTACCTCATCAAAAACTTACACCACCAAAAAATTTTAAACCGACGAAAAAACACGGTCTTTACCAAGTTACAAGACAAAGTCTCCTTAATAAACTCAAGGTATTGAGTTAGAAAGTTTGATGATTGTGCTTATCCCGAAAAACAAACTGTCAGCTTACATCAGTTGATAAAAAAACAAGCAAAGACGACACTGGGTGTGTGTTTACAACAGTCGATAAATTCAAGGAGTCTCACGCGGTAAACATCGAACTCTTTGTGAAAGTGGATTGGAGGTGCGATAACTTGGAATTGAGGTTTCGGGCATAGATTAGCTTATATGTAGAAGTTAAGTCGTGTGGTTAGACCTTTGATTTGGAACGTTAATGTGTTGAATATGATTAGCTGTTTGTTAATTTTGCTCAAGGTATGCAAAAATAATTTATTGATATTGATTTTTGGTAGTAAATAAGAAAGAAGTACGAATGGCTGATAGAAAATCACAATTAAGGTAACCTATAGTGGCTGACATCTAGCTGATCTTCAATAAAATTGTAAAAAAAAATCAGGTCACAACTTTTAAACCCTAAGTAAATCCAGTATAGAAGAGATTAGAGAAGTTTCATCACTCCTATATTTCCCAAAAATTTAGGCAGAGAGAGATTATAGTGTAAGTGTAAACCTATTCCGGAGTCTATTCCTATCTATCGACCACACTTTGAAACTTCAGGCTGCTTCACCTAATTTTCCATAAAGAAAAACCCAATAACACCGACCCGCAGCCTAATTACGTAAAAATAGCTACAGCAACGCAACAGTCACACGATTACGCCTATACATTTGTGACACAAAAATGACAGTAGCTATCGCGCGATCTACGCCTGTCACAAACTGATTGGTACATTGACAATTAGGCTGCCGGTAACTGAACAAAATCGTGACGCTCAGCAGTTTCGCTTGCGATTACAAGACCAAGTTATGCAAGCTATGATTCAATTCATACCATTTAAATCCACAATACTGCTGAATACATCATCTGTAGAGCACTCAATATGTATAATTAATTACTTTCTGGTTGGTACAGACGATCAGTTAGGATTAGTTTGCCAACAGTTTGTCAATGTCAGTTGCAAGTTACCAACTAACTTAAACTAGTATCGCGGTGATTGTTGGCGTCAAACGTTATAGTTAGCTTGTCATCTTTGGAAAATAGGCCACGTATAGTTTCGAACAAAGAATTGGCCAGCTTATTAATTAATGCTGATGTGACAAGTAACGATATATTTGTTGGCAAATGACTACATCATCAACATAATCAATTTATTTATCAAGAGTGGCGATTATGGCGCTGTTCAGGAATACAAGAAGACGACTACGGGCTTCTATGTAAATATAAACATTAACGTTCGTGTGAACAGTTCCCAAGTTCCATGTGATAGGGTCTTATCACAGTTTCATTATCCATTAAGTTAGTAGTAAAACAGTCGTCGTGAATCATATACGTATTATTTAGTAACTGTCCATGGCAAGGGTTAATAAATAACACTATGATACTGCACCGAACGGTGGTCTTAATTAGATAATTTATAAATCTACTAATCCCTAATTTACCAAAAACCAAGCAACACATTCAACCTAAATTACTTTTCAAAGCCTTAAATTATTCATCACCCTAAGTGGATAATATTTCAAGAAATCCACTTTAATATTTATTTAAAACAAGTCTCAGTAATAGTTAATATTAACCTCTTTAAAATTTAACTTTCTTTATATTTCTCATTAAAATTATATTCCATTGTAATAACTTATTCTAGTGTTAACCAACTTTTTTAACAAAATGTAGCAAAAACTGAAATTACTCTGACAAACTATACAATGGCTATTTTAGTTTAGAATTAATTTGAGAAAAAATTGAAGCGAAATTATATTTCATTCTAGTCCAATAAATTTATTATAAAAAGTAAGCGAAGAAAAAACGGATTCTATGAAATTATTCTCGTTGAATTTAGTATAATTTTTATATTCGATGAAAATTAAATTTATTTCTAATAACCGCTTAGAAATACTACATGAATAAGGCATTTGCTTTCCCAAATCAGAAAGCTAATATCGCTTTACAAATTAATATTGCATACTTAATACCCCTCCGAAAATCAAAAATTTTTGCCTATACAGAGATTTAAGCACCCACTATGAAACAAAATACCAAACACTTCACACAACGCTTTAAATTACACTGCCTTTTCCTCTCAGTCTTATACAATAACGCTGATGCTAAAAGCGCAATGAATATCAAAAGTATCGGAAAATTCTCGAAACCCTTCATTTTAATAACACCCATTTAAGGGCTCTTTCTACCCAAAAGGATTTTGTTTATGGGCCATTAATGAATTTCGTTCAAGAATCATTGCGAACAGACCTTTCATACCTTAATTTGTAAAGGTATTGGATATTAAGCGGTGATCGTCTTTTGTATTCCGGCCGGTATTGTTTGTGGAGGAGGATTCATAGATAAGTTTCGCTTACCAAACAACTCTTGGTTGTTCGTATTACGTGGAGATGGGTTTTGAATTTTTATAGCTTCATCGTTTTGTGTGTATGGGGTATCGAATACTGTTATAGAAGAAAACAGTTCTAATATAATGTTCAATGCTGTTGGAATTTCTACTGGTATACAAGCTGATGTTATTCCATTACGTAGAATGTTATAGCTGTTTCTTATACCTCGTTATGTTTAAGAGTCACACGAAAGAGACGAAATATTTGATCACTGGTCATCGTGGAGTAATCATAAATATCGCTTCTACAAATTAACAAAATTTGTCATCATGCGTTAGTGTGGAAATTGCTAAACGTGCAAATTTAACCGCATAAACCAGAGACTCATTATAAACGTGATATAATCCACTAATCTCATATAAAATCACGTCCCACATTTACATTGGAATTTGATGGAGTCCAATCAGATTCATTCGATGGCCATACAAAAAAATCCCATATCAAAACCTCACATCTAATGGAATATGATGCAGTGATTCCGGAGTTTCCCTTCGCGTCAAAACCACGCCGTGATGGATGATCGGTTCATTCATAATATTATTAGTTGGATTGTAAAGTGAGGGTAAATGAATTAATTCGTGAGTTGCTTTTTTATGTGGATGATGTTACGTTTTTGGCAGTTTTTATTGCTGTCTACGTTTAAATCTAGATTTTTGAAAGATGCACCTTAAACAGTGGAAAGTATAAATCTTAAATAGTTTCCATTATTCTACTGGAAATTGCAATTATTCTTCATCTGTTTGATGGATATTATTATCATCAGTCTAGTGGTCGTGAGCGCCGCTACTGAGCGTGGCTACTGTCCTGGTTTCGATCCTCGGCTTTGGCAAAGTTTTTATGGATGTTAATTTTTTTATTAATTCTAAGTAGGAGCCAACAGTTTGGAATTTTTCCTGATTAGTGGCAATAAGTTCACCATTTATTAATTAGGACTTAATAAGGCTTCGGCAAACAGTGGGTGTACCAATAATATACTTCTGCCTGACCCTTTGAGACTACAAGCTGTTCCTATGTTATTATAGCTGGCTTTAATTAAGATGAAGTCTTTAATTCGCTATACAGTGACTACTGTTGTCTTTGTGATTTCAGTATCAAGCACATCTTGAAACTGTTTCGTGACCTAAATTCTAATGAAAGCATAATCATAAAATCGTATGATACTTATGTACCCTATGACAATAAAAACAATTCAGTGTAAACTGAGATTGCCGAAGATTTGTCAAGTTCTAATGTACTTAAAATGTACTTAACAGTAATTTTAGCTGTCCATTAAGAAGTTTTGGATTGTTAATGATTCTCAATTTACATCGTTCAGTAAATCACAGTTTAAGTCTTGATGTCGTAAGTTAAATTTATCATTGACGCTTTTATTATAGTTAGAGTGCAAAAATTGCTTCAGTAGGTAAACTAGTGGTTGTAAGCGCGACTGCTGAACATGAGGTGTTAGGTTCGATTCCCGGGTCGGGCAAAATTTTCCGTTGTCGTTATTGTGTCCCATGTAATAGACTCAATAACGGCATCAGTGAAATATGTTTATACATTAGTACACCTCTGCCTAATTCTTTGGGAAATAATAAGCGTGATAGGCTATGCTATGAATACAAAAAACTCATAGGAGGGAGTTTCTTGCCCGTTCTTCTCCATTGGAAGTCAACATTTTGGAACGTGGCACCTAGAGTCGTAACTATTCTTAAGTACCTGTATATGGTCTACATGAATAAAAACATATCTTATCTTTTCTTATCTAAACTTAGAAACACTTATTTATCCGTTGTATATTGTTTGTCATAATATTTTTTATATATTGTATATTGTTTTGGCGCAGTGGTTGACAGATCGACTGCTACGCTACGTGTCGCGGGTTCGATTCCCGGACGGAAAAAATATTTGTATGATCTACAGATAGTTGTTTCGGGTCTGGGTCTTTGTGTATGTGAATACACACCGTGCCTCGGAAAGCACGTGAAGCCGTCGGCCCTGCGCCTGATCTCTCTCCGGTCGTGTCGGATTGCCGTCCCATCGGACTATGAGAGTGAAGGAATAGAGAGAGCACCTGTGTTTGTGCACACACTTGAGCTCTATAATATCTCCTGCGTAGTTGGCTAATCTCCGGTGAGATTGGCCGCCGTGACCGAAATTCGGTTAGGAAGACATTATTTTTTGTCAGTTGGCGGTGTAAGAAAACGGATTAATTAATTAAATAGGTTATAAATTAATTATTTGGTTTAATTTCTGACCAAACTAGTCAAAAAAGATCAATATTCAGTTATTACGGTATTCAATTGTGTAACAATAAAAATATTTTTCTATTCGTAAAGGCTTCGTTCTTCAGACACAATGCCTACAGGAGCTAACCAAATAAATATTTATTCAATAAACTAACGTAACGTTTGTCGAAAAAAAATTTAAGCCAGCAATAACATTACATAGCTTCACGTCTGTATTCCCCGAAGGGTTAGACGGGGATGTAACTGTACTTGTTAACCCATATTTCGCTAATGCTATCATAGAATCCGAGTCAATTACCAACCACCGCGCACAATTCCAAATTCCAGGCTGCTATTAAGAGATTTTCTAATAGAAAAATTTAATAACACTCACGACCTCTCGCTTAGTAAATTGTTGTCAAAAGATGGTTTTATTTATTAACAAGTTCATACAATTCCTATCATGTTAAAGACTGTGTGTGTTCAAATGTTTTGAACATCTGTATACTAAAAATTCTAGCGAGTCTTCTATTTGGCATGTATGTTAAATTAACATTTAACGACTATGGAGCTGTCCCTTATAATATCTGGCCTAATCTTCTACAATCTTAATTACATAATTACCCAACGTTCACATCTCCAAATTACTCCGTATCTACTGAACATTACTTCTTATCTGCTTCATCTATTTCAGAAGCATCACATTTTAAATAACCATAGCGATATTCATTTGGTATACTGTCCTAACAAACTATGAGTCAAGTCCAATCATCTGACCGTTAACTTTCCTTTTATGTTAATATAATGAAACGAAGTCCGCCTGACTGCAGAACTTTCTTAATATAATATTCCAAAAGTCAAACAGTGGAGGGTACGCCGTTTATAATTTTAGGCAACGATAGCTTTGCCCTTTCTAGTTATTCGTTAAGTTCTGTATCAATTTGATATTTGATTTGTGAAGTCGAATGTGATGGTAAAATGAGGGTACTATTATTAGAAATTAAATTTTATTGACCTTCCGTGTCCTCGTTATTCAAAACAAACATTCAATATTCAGTCTCGATATTTGGCTCTTTATATAATTTTCGATTGGAATTGCAAGTTCTTCAATGAACTCGATACAATTTACTGATTTAAGTGAAACAAAGAGAGCTTTAATGAACGGATCTGTTTATATATTCTCTTTATTAACTGGCTGCTGCTGCATAAATCATTATTTTGCTTTTAATATGTCAGTCAGTGGCTGTAATCATGTTGGTATTTTTGCAAAACATACCTTCAGGTACCTTTGAGCTTATTGTACCCTTTGGTCAATAGCCCTAAGGTTATTGCTTTCGTCTGGCTGTACAGTGCAGATACCTTAATGTGACAATCCTTTTCATAGCAGGGTTTGGGGCAATTAACGCAATAGGTTAAAAACATCTGTACATGAGTTTTTCATTAGATAAAGCTTTTAAGGACACGAGCCCTGTGATCTGATTGTCTAAAATTATGCTTTTTACCGTGGTTAAATATCATATAAAAGTGTTTATGTAAAAAATTATTACTGAGAAGATTAAATTGATTACGAAACTCGTATATTTTTTATTTATTCTTCAATTTCATTTACAAAAAAACACGTTTTTACAGTAATGAAAAAAGAAACAGATTGAAATAACTAACTCTTTGAAGTAGAAATAATGATAATAGTTACTAATATTTTTTGCTTAATTAATTTTTTAATAATAATAATAGGATTTTTATTTTTCCTCATACCTAAAACATCTGATTACAATCTCTTAAAATTTCAATTCACATTGTTTCTATTTTTTATCGAGTCCAAAGTAACGAAAAAGCAATTTATTCGTGTTAGGCATGAAGCGCGATAGCTCGGAAGAGCGATTTGACAGATCCGCTACATTGCGCATACATCCCTAAATTCCATTCACTCAGTACCATGACCGAACTCATCAATAACCCGGAAGCCTTCAAAACCTATTATTGTTTTATAACCTTTGTTTATAACATTACAAACAAGGTCACAAATGTCAACGATAATAAATCAAAGGAAAAAGGGGAGGACGGATGAAATTTTATTACCGCCATTTTAAGTAACTTTCAATTTCTTTAACAACTTGTTTACTTGGGCGGTGTTGTGACGTTTTTGGTGTTTGGCGCGAATGAAGGAAAATTGTGTTTCCTTATTGTTTTTCAATGTTATTGGTTTTGCAACTGGTTTGAAAATGAAAGAAAAACAGAATTTATTGCACATTTTATGATGTGGATGGTGACAATTAATTTGGCTATTGTCGCCAACTACAAAAAAGGCTTCAATAAATTGCTCATGTCTTTGTGGAAAAATGACGCAGTCACCTTGTTGCCTAGCGATTAGACTACGACTAGAGTCTAGAGTATCTAGGGCTATCATCTCCGCTGGCATCCCTGCCAGTGTCTATACATGTAGTACACCAAAACCAATTGGATTCTGCCATCAATATCCATTGTATTTAGCAAAATCGAGTTTCAATGATTCTTGAACTGCTTCATCCCCTTACTTGTCTAATAATTCGAATAACAAAACAGAGGACATTCGCCCTTCCGCTCTCGTCTCCAAATAGAACGGCGGGACTAATTTGTTGTTGGGATCTTGGGATCAATCAATCACAACGACAAAGCGCGGATTCTGTCGACACTGGCGAAGTTTCGCTGATTTTACTCGATTAGCCAGTTTCGGGAGTGCCAATGGTTAAGCGGCCTTCTTGACTGATTGTTACTTAGGAAGAAGCGCTGTTGTTTAATTTTATCGGTTCAGATGGTATTCTTTCTTTTTTACATTTTTGTGAACAATCTCAAACGAAATTATTTTTTTATTTTACGAAAAAAAAAAATTTATAACCACACGTCTTTTTTTAAACTAGATGGCATAAGTATTTCGTGTAACTATTCCTGAGAAAGAATACTGAAAGAAACTTAGGGATCAATTTCTATTTTTAAGTCCAGACAGATTATAGTAAAGAAGTCCTCTACTGGCCTTTGCTTCCTTTGAACGAATTAAAAAAGAATTACTTAATCAAGAATTTAATAATAAGGTAAAGTTATGAAGTTGTTTCTTTGGCTACCATCACTATAATCTTCTTCAGCCAGTCATAAAACAGTACTAGTTGTTGAGGACTTTTATTTAATTACAGTAATCGTTGCCAATAAACCTGCATACTCCACTCCTAAATGAGTCAGGCTGCAATAATTATGACAAAAGGTAACTACAGCAATTTAAAACAGAAGTTTAAGCGATCCATTTACATCTCACAGTCGTATGCAATCATTAAACATCGGTTGAGAATAAGGCATTGTTAAGTTCTCGGTTGTTTAAAGTTTTAGTTTAACGTCTGGTTCTACTACTTTGTCTATACAACTGTATAGGTACATGAGAAGGATCAATTCTTCCAGGCGTCAGAATTATCTTAAGTATAAATTAGCATTAACTTCAGCGTATTGTATACTAGCTTGCGCTCGGGGCTTCGCCCCCGTAGATTACGAACCCGTACATTTTTTCGGGATAAAAAGTAGCCTATGTGCTATTCCAGACTATAATCTATCTCTGTGCCAAATTTCATCCAGATCCGTTCAGCCGTTCTGGCGTGAATGGGTAACAAAGATCCATCCATCCATTCATCCATCCATCCTCACAAACTTTCACATTTTTAATATTAGTAGGAAATAGGATATGTATAAAAAAGGCCTTTTCGAGATAAATTGTGATATAATATGTAAAACTAGTCGATGATGATGATGTTTTCCTTGTCAATTTTGATATGTAACAAACTAATTAAATTCCAAGAATTACGTAAGTTTCTATGAATCACAGCAGTAGGTCAGATAAAAATACTTTAGAACTAGCAATAAAACAACTATATATAAAATTTACTTCAAAAGAAATTCAATAAACTGTGGTAGATCCTCGTTCTAAGAAAATGTATAGAAACACTCAAATACCTCATAAAGGAACATAGAGCCTAAAAATATAAATACTCCCGTAACCTAAACACAAACTTCCCGAACGATCAATTTGTTCGCACAATCATGTGCAATCGAGAAGCATCGGCGTCGACTCGACAGCGGTATTGTTCACTCGACGATTGTTCAAACTTGTCCCTGTGTGCGCCAAGGGAAGTTTTAGTTAGTCCGCGTAGTTCTAACGCCTTATCTATACACCGTAGTTGGAGGATCTCTAACCTATATAATGTAGGTATGATGTGTTATGATTCCTGTAGTCATTCCATTTGGGGAACATATTCAATATTGATTGATACGATAGTGACTGCCTCATTGGTGTAGTAGGAAGCGCGACTGGTAAGCATGAAGTCCGAGGTTCAATTTTCAAGTCCGGCAAAGTGTTGGGTTTTTCTGTAAAGAAATTGTCAGTAGCAGCACGGATTCTGGAACTGTGCCCGGTAGAGTACAATAGGCTCGCCTCCTATCATACCATCAATAACGAAATATGGGTGAACAATAGTACACCTCTGTATGACCCTCGGGGAATACAGGCGTGATGCTATGTTATGTTGTGGAACATATTCAAATTCGTCGTATTTTAGACTCTTATAAGGTCGTATGTCGGTTGTTCTGATCTACAATTCATACTTCTCTTATTCCTTTGTTTATCATATCAATTATTAACTTGTTTTTTCCAAAGTTGGGAATCAGAACTCTGCTTAGTGTTCTCAATGATATTCATAATATGCAAAATATTTCGAACTTTTCCATCAGTCACTGTTGACGCTTCGATTGAATTTTGAACTAAAAATATAGTTCATTTCACTTACGTATACAGGGGTTATTTCTAACGACCAACACAACAACCAGACTTATAAGATGCCTTATAATTTCAAGAAAATTACTCTCAATTCTTCCCTCAACAAAATTCTCGGCACAACTTGTAAGATAATTGAAATGGGTACACAAAGCGTCATAAAAACAAAAACCCAAAGTTTTCAGAATTACTCAACGTTTCCAGCTAGGCTTATACAGATGTTGAGAGCTTACCCTTAACCCCTTCCAGTTGACGAATTGTACGAGTTAAGATTAAGACAACTGCCTCTTCATGCTAAGAAGCGGGACAAATTCGCACCAACTAAGATATTCTTGGCTGTAATTAAAGGATGAAACTCAAAATGTATGTCGTTAAATTTGAATTGCTTCATTTTGTTGCTGACTTACAGGCCCTCACTGGATGTAAATATAAGGTCTGGCTTCCTTGTGTTTCACTGCCTCACAATCATCTGGAAGGCTCTTTGATCTGCACAATTTATGAGGGTTCCTGGATAGCCGGTAGGAATGAAAAGTAGGAAGTATTTATTATAAGACCCTTTTTAGAATTTTTGGGTCCTGTTTCAGAATCTTTTTTTGGGTATGTGCTTACTTGAAACGTTTTAATAAAATATTTTCTCAAGTGGGGAAATAATTTTTCATTCAAGACTGCGACATCAACATAATACATTTTACTCACTACATAATAATATTCAACTATAAATATTTATATTGTATAAATACCAGATTATTACGTAAATTAAATTAATTCAAAAGTCAGTTACGATTGTTATCTGCAGCATAACTGTTTAGCTATCGAAACAGTCACTGTTATCG
The DNA here is from genome assembly GCA_947562105.1 of Shargacucullia verbasci. Lineage (NCBI taxonomy): Eukaryota > Metazoa > Arthropoda > Insecta > Lepidoptera > Noctuidae > Shargacucullia > Shargacucullia verbasci. Next base: position 12,129,962 of record OX387294.1, on the reverse strand, counting down.
AAATCGATATTAAAACAAGGGCCTAAACCAATCTGCAGTAGTGTCAAGATATGTCTATGGTACAAACGGTATATCGTTTATTACTGTATACATTTTATTGCTGGACGCACCGCCAACGTTATCGATGTTTAAAGTTTTAACCGACAATCACCCATTATTTCACCTACCTAATCAGTTTATTTCTTTGGAAGATGGTCTTAATTGTGTACTTGTAAATCGTTCTTCTGTTGAGTCTGTACTAGCTATGATATAATGTAAAAATTTGCCAAGACAGCAATGGCGGTATCGAGAGTGATTGCTCAGGGTGCGCCATTCGATCTTACTCGTGAAGGCTCTTTTTTGTAGCTCGTATAAATGGTTATATCCGTAAATAAACTAAAATAAAATACCTGTACATGCTTTTGTATTCCGTAAGTAGAACAGTTTTTTTCAAAGAAAATTCAAAACAATTTCTTCTCAACCACAAGAGAGCTCCAACTCCTGGCAGTTCAACACTGAAGCCGTTCTTTCCTAACAGAGGCAACATACCGTATGCACCAGGAGTTAAACATTCTTAGCAGGTTATTCGCAAGTGTAGTTAACGTGCTAACGCGAGTTGAATGCCTCCTTGTTTCCTACAATTCGCCTACAGTTTACACAGGGGTGTCGCGAAAATAAGCAAAATTAATGTAAACGACGTCGAGGATGAAACACGTGCACATAATTCAAGTTTGGAGTGTTTTTAGAGAGATTTTTAAATTTTAAACGGAATGTGCAATGTTGGAGTTGAAGAGCTTTTGATGGCCAAGTGTGAAACTGTCAGTGGAAGTTGTTTGGAATTTTGTCAGTATAAGAATTGCGATGCTGGACATTTAAAATTTCCGTTGAAACCGTAATTTGAAGATCGATTCGATCTACATGAAGCATTGCTTCATAGTGCATGTGACGTTTTGAAATATAGGTAATACTTCTTTATATTAATTAAATTCCTATAATTATATTTGACCAGAACTTGACCTGATAAATAACATTTTCCGTGGCTTGACTCAGATCTATAACAGGACAAATTTTTGTGAAGAACGAGCAAGCCAGGAGGTGAGTCAATGTGATTCCTCCATTTTGCAATATTGTAATTAAAAGTGAAGATAAGTTTGATATTCAATGTAGCTTTCATAAATTATTATTATCAATTATTCAGTAGTAGTAGTATCAGGTGATTCTACTGCAATAAAACCTCATAAACATCAACAATTTTACTTCCAGACTCGAAAATCGCAATTTCCACTTTACAATACACAAAATTTTAGACAACTTTACACAACATTCGGATACAAATACATTCGCGCCACAGTCGCCATTTATCTCTGCTATTAGCTAACTAGTTTCAGAGTTACCAGGAGTACAGACGAATTGCGAACGTATAAAGTTGGTCTGCCATTCTCCAATATCGTTAATTGAGTTGCTTCAGTATTAGTAAGAGAATTTTGAGTGGCAAAAAGATGGAGTTGTGGTTTAACGAATGTATTTGGAGGTTTGGTTTGAAATGTTAATTGGGATAACATATTTTTTTAAAGTTTTTAGCAGTACAAGGCAGGATCAGTGGAATCTCTCAATGCGAATTCAATAGCTGACCTACAAATCAATCAATGATTATGGTGTAAACAACTAGTTTAATAAGTTATATACTTTTGTCTTGAAATTTATCAATGTGTATTGAATTGAAGCTTAGGAAGAGGCACCATGACAACATTGAAAAAAGAATGAACTTGGGGAAAAATATTTACATATTCTTTGGTAACGTTAATATATTGAGTAAAAAAAAAAAACGAACAAACAGACAGTGGAGATTTCTATGACTGTATCAGGCTGCCAATATAACAATGCTAAACATTTTCTGCACGAAAAACTTATTGCCAACTTATACCGAAACTTAATATAAATCTGTTATTGGTATATCTGAATGGAAAAAATATGGTCTTCCAACAAGTCAACTTGAAGATTTATTCACGTAGACAATAGGTGCTTATCGGGAAGACTCAAGAAAGTCATAAGTTCCTGTACAAACTACAATAGCCGTTTTTGTAACCAATCTGTTCTCTTAATCTGATAACTTATATTACTTTGGCAACAAAGATATTGTTTGGATACTACCCCGCATGGATAGCTTTTAAACAAGACAAATTATTTATGGAGACCAATGTCCTGACATTGCTAAATTCGAATGATGATCTTTTAGTAGCCATTTATGACATCTTGTATAGAATCGCGAAATAGAAGTGTTAATAAGTAAAAGAGAATATGAAAATTGCTCTTAATATATTGCATGTAAAGTTCATTTTAGTTTGGAATTGTGTGGTGTTTGCTGCAATTCCATTTGAAGTTGTATTTGTAATGCATTAGAGTATTCCACTGTATCCTTCTTTTCCAAACGCTGCTGCGGAAGTTAAAAGTTAAACAGTGCTCTTTATTCTTTCTGCTTCCATAGTTTTGCTTACGATTGGACTAGTTTCATTTTGAAACGAATTATTTTGTATCTCTTAGGGAATTGACATGAAAAAATATGTTTATCGAAATTGGGCTATTTTTACGAAACTTTAAATACTATTGGATCTTTAAGAGTGTGTGAGTGTAGAGAGTAAAATTCTAAAAATTCTGTGTGTTATAAAAATATCTTTACATTTTAATCCACTGTAAGTCAGCAGTTTCCCCGGCAGTTACTAGCTGTAGAACCCACGTTCAGCGTTGTTTTTGGCTTACAAATTGCATCAAATGCATTTTTGCATGAAATAATAAATATGGCATAACTTTCTTCTTCGATGACTAATTTCTTATTGAATTCCACTTCTACAAAAACTGAAACATATATTACTTACGCAAAATAAAACATACGTTCAAATTGTTGATATTTTATATACGGTGTCAGTGTGTGTGCGCATATTATTGCCACACATTTTTGACTTACGGTAATTTGGTCGAGATCGGGAAAAGTCTGTACTAGAACTACTACTAAAAGTCGGTACTGATACCAAATACATGGTTCCGTTATCACTACCCTGTATAACTAGTACAATACAATACCCTGTATAACCGATTTTGGTGAAACATTCAGGTTTTTGTTTTATTAAAGCGACTTACTGATTCATTGTTAAATTTTTAATGTAAAACAGCTTTATTCCGATCATTGGTTACGAATGATAAACATTATTTTCGTTCCGAGTACTGGAATGAAGGAAACCGGCCAAGTACGAGTCGGACTCGCGCACGAAGGGTTCCGTATCATTGACTAGGTAAACAACAGTAGGTATTTATTATTAAAGTAAAAATACAACTGAGTATTTTGTGAATATTTCAAGTGCCTACCTGTTGCCATTATTGATATCGAGCAAAAAAGGGCAAAAAAATCGCGTTTGTTGTATAGGAGCCCCCCTTAAATATTTATTTTGTTTTTAATATTTGTTGTTATAGCAGGCAACAGAAATACATAACTTGTGAATATTTCAACTGTCTAGCTATCGCGGTTCTTGAGATACAGCCTGGTGACAGACAGACGGACGGACAGCGAAGTCTATAGGGTCCCGTTTTTACCCTTTGGGTACGGAACCCTAATAACGAATGGAATTTTTGTTACAAAATATTTAATTTTAAGGCTTCACGTCGCGATTCTAGAACTAAAGAATACAATTGAGTCAAACAAACATTAATTCGACAGTAGGCAACTGACAAACGGGCTTAAAGAAAGAAAAAAAAAATGATAGGAACAACACATTAATACTAGTAGATTTATTACCTATTTATAAAATGAAACCAAACTGTTTAAGTATGAAACAATTAACTCCACATCGCTGCTTTCAAAATCAGAAACTCGCTTCGAATCATTAATTAAGTGTGATAACTTGGTCCTCCTAAAAATGTTTAAAGAAAAGAAAAAGAAGGAGCGTGAAACGAATCAGACTATTAAACAAAACCAGTGTTATGAGCAAATTAATTTTATTTGAAGTTAGCGAGTATTTTTTTCAGTTTGCTTTGCTAAACTTTTGGTTGATCCTAATTCGTTTGTTAGACTGGAAGAATTAAGAGATTTCAAAAGTTTCCAAGTAAAGATAAGTAATAAACGTTACACAAGACGTGAAAATGAAAAAGTGATTTTAGAGAAATTCTCCTCTAAAATTGCTTTTTCGTTTGAGCTAGGTCATAAATAGATATTTTGATGGAGATCTTTGTCAAAACACTTCTTTAATATTTAATAGTTCTCTCCCCTTTCACGCAGCCAAGACTTTTATTATCTTTGTAGTTCTCGTAAATATCATAAACCATACCTTCATAAAAACTGGAAAGTAAGGTCACCAACAATACCTAAAGCACTAAATTGTAGCGCGTATTTTGAATAATATTTTTCTGAACAATATAAATCATATTTTAGCTTCGGAACATCCATAAAAACGGCGGAAAAACAAAGCTAGCTATAGATTTATATGAATTTGTTTTGGATAGAATGTTGTGTTACTCGATATAATAGTCTTGTTTACTTTTACACTCTGGATGTTAGTGCAAATCGAGTTATAGCCTGTAATAAGTTTACGAGAGAAAAAATATATTTTGCGCCATACAGTGGTGTAAAATATGTGAGTTTATTTTGTTTACTAAATTTTCTTATTGTGATATCTAAATTGCCGAATACAATTTTGTTTTAAAATACAGTCTGGAATAGGTTAAGTTACAGAGATAATGTCTCACACAATTTCTTATCTTGAAGAATTTAAAATAGCAGTTCTTAAGTTTTAATTATATATGAGATTTTCTCACTACTTGAGACAACGCTGTACCTTTTTGAATTAGCAAAGCAAAGTGGCGATGGCTGATCAGAACTGTAAAACTATCGGGGGCAAGCAAGGCAGTATCAAGTGTTTGTAACAATACGGAAGAGCATTATGTAAAATTCAACGCAACTCTAGGCAAAGAGATCGCAGTTTATTAGAAGGTATCTATTCTATAGAATCAATCGCCTCTAGTGACATCATAACAAGGCTAGTCTGAGAAATTATAGCATTAGCCAAACCAATTTGTTCACAATGAAATATTATCTTTTGTACTACAACAGTAACAATATAGTACGATTTATAGTTGTAAGAGGTAAAGTGTGTAATCCAAGTTACCGAATTTGGTAATTTGTAATGCTGTGACAACTTCAGAGTGATCTAACTCGTCTTTACTCCGTACAAGTCATACGATAAAAAATCGTGACTATACAAACTGCAGAACGAAAGTAAAAAAAGCCTGTATGCTTATCATCGGATTATCTTCCCTGATCGTCGTTGATAATCCCATACTGTAGGTCCTTACCGCGTAACGCAGGTTGTAACGGATTCCTGGCCATGAAGTAAAAGACGACAATAAGGGCCTAAATTATTTTTCCTGATCCTGACATTCGGGAGGGGTAGTAAGGAAGCTTTATTAGAAAAAAATACGCCGCAGTTTAGACTCTTTTAGTAAACCTTGTAAACGAATATAACATTAACAATAAACATTAAGAAGTTATCTAGAAATATTAAATTGTCAATACTAGTAATTACTTGGATACGATAAAATCAGGTTTCTTGTCACGCACCAATAAATAGACTTTTGTTCAAGTTCCAAAAGCATTGTAGGCCAAAATCGTTTATCCGTGTTTAGGAAACCTAAACGACGTTATAGTCTGTTTCTTTAGAAAATTATATTTATCTGACTTTTACTAGCTTAGGAATTATTAGTTTATGGTACAAAATATCCTTAATATTTACGTGTGGTTGGAATTTACGCTACGATAGCAACTTTGTCTTCCATTTTATTGGTTACAATTGTATTGACGTCATCACAAAAATATGTTTGTATATATTTCCGTGTATAAAAATCGTACCTACTATAAAATAGTTTTTTTAATTACTTATTACTAGGAAGACGTGAAAACATCACGCAACTAAAAATACTACTCACACTGTTATATGTGTATGTATGATCAAACTTTATACATCATACAAGATCATCCATATTATGTATATACGGAAGTATTCTAGAATATTTTCAACGTCAACTGATTTCGTATTAATTGACTGATATATTATGTAAGTCATTAAGTTTTATTATTTTATCTACCGAAAATGAAACATTCATAATTCCCGCTCAAAATGTGTAATCAAAAAAGATCGCCTTACATTTAAAATCAGGGCGCGTTTATGCATTTCCCTAAATCTAGACGAGCCCACCATGACAGCGTCCCGCAAATACCATCCACCTATAATTTTAAATGTAAAGTATCTCAATATTAGGCATTCTATTGCGAAGACGCTCAAGCCCAGGATATATCTCCGAAAAGGACGAACCAATCAAAATTAGACTTTATAACGGAGTGTTAAAGTTCAATTTTTAAATTAATAGTAAGGGGTTGAAGAGATCGGGTGATTATGTAAATAATGCTGTAATGACGTCATCATGGGTCATGTCGTTTGCCTTGATGCGAGGAAGCGATATAATAAAATCTGAAATGTGTTCGTTCTGGAATTTCAAGTGATAGACATTAATTTTGGAGAACATCGTTGATTTTATGAAAAATCTGATAAAGCAAGTTTACTGAACAATGTTTGGGGATTTAGTGGGGAAAATGTCCTCCTAAATGTCAGTCATTGTTGATAATGGCTGGCATTAGGATCTGCGTCCGTTGTTAAGACACCTAAAGTTTTATTTCCACAAACTGGGAATGAGAGAAAAATACAGTTTGGAATAAGAATGTAATTACGGAGCTAATTTTGTTTGGATGAATACGGTTTAAATTCAATGAGCGGGGATAATGGTTGTGACTAACCATTTCCCCAAAAGAATTACATTCTAAAGGTTAAGTAGGAACGTCGAACGCCTACAGATGGCTGATGATGGAAGTACCAAGACGAGACTGCGCGTATGGGAAAACATTTGGAACTAGTACTACTACTACTTATTTCTACGATGACTTCAATATGATTCAATATAAAGCTTCAGAATAGCCACCTTTAGACATACACACATAATCGATCGCAGGAAAAGAATTGAACACGTGCAAGCGTAACATCACGTCTAGAGGAAAGAAAAGAAAATAGGAAGGAAGGCAAATTAAATAAATGAATAAAAAAAACTGTCAAGTCCATTTACAGATTTTTTGATTTACCCAACCGGGTCTTCTTTTATTGAAGTTGTGTTGTTAATACACGTGCGTGCGTGACCTTCACGTATACAGTACAGGTTTTATCATTACATAATATAGCGTCACGCTTGTATCCCCGAAGAGTTAGGCAGAAGTTTGCAGTGTGCTATTGTACATTATGCACCCAGATTTCGCCGAGGCTGGTGCCGAGCCTATTGCCATCAACCGGGCACAGTTCTGAACTCCGTGCTGCTACTGAGAATTTACGCACAGAAATACCTAATAACGCTTTGCCCGAAACGGGAACTTAACAGGATCTCACGCTCAGCAGTCACTGTTGCGGCTAGTAGACCAAAGAGGCAGAATGAGGCATTTGTCAAATAATAATATCAAGGATACAACCCTATTAAACTAGAGTACAAGATACGAGTACTTAGTAAGTAGTAATAATACTCAGTTGACGACACGGTTGGCGCAGTGGTTAAGCGATTAGCTTTCTGCGCTATGTGTCGCGGGTTGGATCCCCGCACGGAACAAATATTTGTATGATCTACAGATAGTTGTTTCGGGTCTGGTTGTGTGTGTATGTGACATGTATGTTTGTAAACTGTACCCACGACACAGGAGAAATCCTAGTGTGGGGCAACGTTTTTTTTTAAAAAAAAAGTTATATAAAACTAAGTATTTATTTATTTATCATCCTTAACAGCTATCTTTACAGGTCTTTAGGCTAGTCTTCAGGACTTACATTTATAAAAATACGGTAGCCAGAATGAGACTGGAAACACTACACATGTACAGTCAGCATCAAAAAGATGTATACACGTAGCGAAATTCAAACGCTTATTCTTGGAAAGGTATTGGTTAATATCATAAAATTTAAATTATCATGTATGTTTATATGCAGATGCTATGTATGAAATTTGTCTAGATTTCAATCAGTATTTCAGCTAAAACTCGCTTTTGAATTTCGTTACGTGTATATATCTTTTTGATGTTGACTGTACGTGTGAGTACACATCTACACTTTCCAATCTCACTCCCAATTTTTCACAAAACACCAAAGATTAATTAAAAAATCATCATTCATCGTTGATGTTTTATTAATTCGATATAATGGTATCGCCGAGTCAACAGTGGCGGCCACACAATGAATCATCAGGAGCTATGATTGATGTTTCCTATAAATAAATTATCTTTTCAACTTGGCGGTGTTAAGCCGTGTCGTTGGGGACTCGGGGATGTTTTTCGTGTTTCGGTTGTATCACTGGTACGAAAAATCTTAATAAGCAAGTTGTTTCAGAAAGCAGGATCTGTTTTGTTGAAATAAATGTGCTTGCTTCTCTAATGGTTTTGAAATTTCTGAAAATATTATAGAAACAAGATTTTTGCTGTTAAATTATTTGTTTTGATACTATTTACATAACATAAAATCTTAACATAGCATCACGCCTGTATTCCCTGATGGGTTGGGCAGAGGTGTACTATTAAACACCCACATTACGCCAATGCTGTTAATGAGGAGAAAACCCTCAGGACAGGCTCATTAGCTGCAGTAAAAATAAGTTGAAAAAGTACATAAAAGTAAACAAAATGATCAAAAAAACTCAAAAACTAATTAAAAAAAACAAATTATCATTAAAAAGCCGTAAATCATTAAGTACTTGTATAGAATTAAAAGAACAAATTTGTAATTATAAAATTAACATTAATAATAACAAAATTAAATATGAGGCCGACTTACAACAACTACAGTCAGAGATTCTTCACCTACAAGATTCCTTACAGCTTATAACATCTAAGTATCAAACTTCTCAAAAGGAAATAGGAGAATACATTTTGGCGATGAACAGCTTGGTGGATTTGTGTAGTGATAATGAGAAAATGTATCATTCACTGATGAACAACCAAACACCTGATTGTAAACAGTATCCATCGGGCTGCTCAAAGTCAACTACCTCCCATGAGTCTCTACAATCAGTGACTCACTCTGTGGAGTTGTCTGACGGTCTCACAAGCACTTCCTTCGCCACACAAACACAAACTTGCTCACAAAATACGAATAATATAATAAAAAATAATAAAATAATAATGTACAGCGATGAAATTGGTAAAAATATGGGTCAATTATTAAAACATTATTCTAGAGAACTGGTCACCAATATTTGTATGCCCGGTGCCAGCTATACAAACATATTAGACAAGGTCATAAATAGTAGCTTTTGTCCCCATACTACTTTAATAATAGCAATTGGGAGAAGGGGAAAGGCAGACATAGAAACATTGATAAATTATTTTGATCATCTTTCAAAATTAAAAGTCAACAAAATTATCCTGTTTGCCTTTCCTTATGGCAAGGGTTTGTCACAAACGGAGAATGATTTTAGATATAAATGCAATAGGAAACTTCACACTATGTCATTTTATAATCAAAGTATTGAATTGGTTGACTCTAATGTAATCATTAGCAAAAATTACTTTTCAACTAAAGATAATTACTTTATTTCAAGCTTTTATAAACAACAGATTGCAGAGTTGTTATCTTATTATATTTCTAACTCAGCCACTTTGTTGAAAAATAGTAATTCTATTGCTATTGAGCAGTTAAATAACTGTAAGCAAAGTGTTGATTTTTTTCCAAATAATTTAAATTACACCATAAGACAATAGAGTCAACCTCTGGCAATATTTCTTTTATTAATTTAGATTTGTACCCTAGTTTGAGGGACACTGTGGCAACAGAGATACCCGCTAGCATTAATGTAATATCACCCCCATCAAATTTGAGCAATAAAATTAATAATCAGTTAAATTGTCTTAACATAGTGCACCAAAATATACAGGGTTTGATGGGTAAAGACTTAGAATTGGAGTTGTTTTTGAACTGCAATGTTATTGATATTTTATGTGTGACTGAACATTGGCTAAAACACCATCAGTTAATATTCAACTTCAACAACCACCAAGTCACCAGCTCGTTCAACAGAGTAAATATAATCCATGGTGGCTCATTAATAATTACACGTAACAACTTGAAGTGTAAAGAACGCAAAGATATTGTGAGCCTCTCTGTTGAGCGAGTAATTGAGATATCTTGTATTGAGCTAGAGCGATTCATTGTAATGAGCGTGTACAGGCCCCCATGCGCATCTTTTGATGTTTTTGAGAAATATATGGAGGATGTGTTATTTAAAAGCTCGAAGTCTAATAAAACACTTGTTGTCTGTGGAGACTTTAATATAAATATATTGGAAAATTCGTCTAATACTAGCAAAATTTTAACCTTATTTAAGTCATACAACTTGTACAATATCTTCTTTGAACCAACTAGAATAACTGCTTCTAGTGCTACTTGTATTGACAATATCTTTACAAACTTGAAACCTTGTAATAAATTAATTATAAATGAGTTAGACTCTGATCACTGTGGTCAGTTAGTCACTTTTCCTAGGAATCAAGTTAGAGTACAAAGAAAACTTGTAAGTGTTGTTCCTGTCAATGAAGGCCGTTTGGAACTATTCAAAAATAATCTTATAGATAAATTACCTCTATTGCCGTATGACATCAATCCTGATCAAGCTTATACTTTGCTGTTCAATATGATTAATAGAGAGTTTAGTAACGTTTTTACCCCAAAATCACTATCGGTCAGTGATCAATTTACTTTTAGCGACTGGGCGACAGCTGGCATTTTTAAAAGTAGACATAGGTTATTTCAATTATATTATGAAAAAACGTACAATCATAGCGCAGATTTTAAAGAATATGTAAAAAGATATTCAAAAATATTTAAACGAGCCTGTTCCTTGGCCAAGTCAATACATTTAAAAAACAAGATAAAAGTATCTAGTAACAAAATCAAAACTACATGGAATATTATTAATTCCGAAACGGGAAGATCCACAGTACGTAGCCGCGATTTCCATTTGAAAATTAACGACATAGATATTAGGGGGGACATGGAGATGGCAACTGAGTTTGAAAATTTCTTTACTAATATTCCGATTTTAACAACCAAAACTCTCTTGTCTTCTTCCACTTCCGCTTATACTATACTAAAACAAAGCGTATCTGAATGTAGCACACCTTTTGAATTTTCAGTTGTTAATGCGAAAGATATTAAAGAATCATTTAAAAGTCTTGATGTAAAGAAAACTGCAGACCTTTGGGGACTGTCAGTACGAACTATCTCGTCCATAATTGACGTAATTTCACCTTACTTGGCAACCGTGTTCAATTCTTGTATTGCATCTGGTGTATTTCCTGACTTGATGAAACAAAGTAAAGTAATACCACTGTTCAAATCTGGTAGTTCTACGGATCCCACAAATTTTCGGCCTATTTCAATTCTACCCACTTTGAGTAAAATTTTTGAAAAATTGATTTTAAGTCAAATGTTAAGACATTTTAATAGACACAACCTACTTCATAAAAAGCAGTTTGGCTTCACAAGGGGACGTTCAACGACAGATGCGGGCGTGGAATTGCTGAAACATATATTCGATGCCTGGGAAGACTCGCAAGATGCTCTTGGCATATTCTGCGATTTGTCAAAGGCTTTCGATTGCGTACACCATTATACACTCATCAGGAAATTATACCACTACGGCATAAGGAACAAGGCTCTCGACTTCTTGACTTCGTATTTAAGCAATAGAATTCAGAGGGTCGATATTAATGGCAAGAGATCTTCGGGATCTGAGGTCACCATGGGCGTCCCGCAGGGTTCAATTCTAGGTCCATTTTTGTTTCTAGTTTATATTAATGACTTGCCATATTACGTACGGGATAATCACGAGGTAGTATTGTTCGCGGATGATACTTCTCTAATATTTAAAATTCGACGACAATTACTAGATTTTCGCGAAGTTAACGTTGCACTATCTCATGTAGTTCATTGGTTCAATGTCAATAATCTTCTCCTTAATGAGAAAAAAACCAAATGTCTTAAATTTTCGACGCCCAATGTCCGACAAGTACCAATAAATGTTAAATTGAATGGAGTGGAACTGGACATTGTGGATTCAACTGTTTTTCTAGGCATCACTATAGACGCCAAACTGCAATGGGGCCCGCAAATAAACAAATTATCGGGTAGGCTTAGTTCGGCCGCGTTTGCTGTCAAAAAAATTCGGCACTTAACTGATGTGGATACAGCCAGAATAGTTTATTTCAGTTATTTTCATAGCGTGATGACTTACGGCATCCTCCTCTGGGGAAACTCTGCAGACATCAATACTATATTCGTCTTGCAGAAAAGGGCTGTCCGAGCTATTTATAATCTTGGGCCAAGGGTGTCGCTGAGACACAGATTTAAGGAAATTAATATTCTGACTGTAGCGTCACAATATATATTTGAAAATTTAATATATGTTTATAAAAATATTTCGAACTTTGTCAAACTGTCTGATACTCATTCTTTGAACACTAGGAATAAACACAACCTTGCTGTACATGCTACGCGCCTCCACAGAATAAGCAACTCGTTCATGGGACAATGTATACGCTTTTACAATAAACTTCCCAATGATATACGTAATTTAACATTAAAGAAGTTCAAAATTGTAATTAAATCTAAACTTTGTAAAAAAGGATACTATAAAATTTCGGACTATTTAGATGACAAAAACGCTTGGGATTGAACCGCTCTTTAGCCTTTCCTTTTTTTTATATACACTTTTTGCCATTAATTATTATATTATTTACTTCATTATTTTGATATTGTAATGTCGTTTAAATTGAAATGATTTCTTATATATAACCGCTATACATTGTAAATGTGAGTGAGATCTAGGCTGAGCGCTCTTCATTTCATTAATTCTCACGATAACTGATGCATGCTTGCACTCTGTTGCGACAGGTTAGCTCAAATAGTTATGGCACTTTCTTCAAAAGGCTATTCCACCCTATATTTGTCTCACATAAACCTTTACATCATTACAATCTGTCTGGACTTTAAAATAGACTTTGACCCCTGAGTTTGTTTCGGCGTTTCTTCTCAGGGATAGTCATAGGAAATGCCGACGCCATCTAGTTTAAAAAAGACGTGTAAAAGTGATTGAAAAATCCTAATTGCAAAATAAATAATTTCATTTCATTTCATTTCATTTCATTTCATTTCATTTCATTTCATTTCAATTTCATTTCATTTCATTTCATTTCATTTCATTTCATTTCATTTCATAATTTCATTTCATTTCATTTCATTTCATTTCATTTCATTTCATTTCATTTCATTTCATTTCATTTCATTTCATTTCATTTGAGTCCCATGTAGGGATGAGCCTATTGCCATCTACCGGCCATAGTTCCAGACTCCGTGCTATTGAGAATTTGCGTACATAAAATCTCAATAACATCTAATCTATGCCCGACACTGAACTCGAATCTAGGACCTCTCGCTGAGCAGTCACGCTTGCGACCACTAGACTAAAAAAAGCAGTCAGTCCTTACTTATTAAAAGATTTTCCAATATTAAGTTCCAAACTTAAAATACTCGATTAAATTCTGTAATTCAGTAAACATACAAAAGACCGTGCCAAGGATCAAAACCAAACTTTTTCATAAAACCACCATCAAACGTCATACATCATATACTCTGACGTTTACAACGCACTCATAGCGCCAATTTCTACAATACGAGTTCAGTTATCGCTCCATGGGGAGCGTACCACAACTTGTTACGAATAAAACCGCCATCAACAACCGAACGGCCGACATAAAGGGCTGAACAATGAAAATGTTCGAAGTTGTTGAAAAAACTTCGTTGTGTCAAGGTATAAGGCATTTGTCTTCTCCTCAGGGTGTCATAGGAAGAGATTGTGAGGGCTTTAAGTATCCTAATTCAAAGAAAATTGTTAAGAAATTATTTAAAGGGGATTGACAATGGACAGGAGCGTTGTAACATTCACATAGACAGGTGTACTCTCGTACACCCACATTTCACCAGTGTTTTCACCAATGTAGATGGCAATAGGTGACTATATTGCTACTGGGCACCTATACAAACTCCGAATTGCTGCTGAGAATTTCAGAAAATCCTGATAATACTTTGCCCGACCTGGGAATCAAACACAGGACCTCAAGCTTAGCAGTCGCGACCACAAGGCCAATGTGGCAGCATTCTAATGTACAATAATTACCTCTTACTTCTATCAGGAGTAGTTTTTCTTGCACTCCTAGCAGAGGCTATGGGAGTCAAATCTAATAGGGAATTACGAGTCTTATAGTAGGTACTACCTACTCATGCCCCAATTACTTGTCTGAGGCAAAATCATAATCGTATCTCTTAAAATTATATACTAGGTAATATTTGCGTTGTAAATCTTAAAATCTCTTTAGGATCAATTTTCCTAGCTAAAAATAGCGTCGACCTTGTTAAGTACCTATTATACCGCGTTTAACCTACTTAATTAGAAATGGATTCTGTAGAGAAACAAATTAATCTTCATTAGACAAAGTCGTTGTTTTTATATCATGTAATTAGGTGTATATATTTTCGTGAAACTTCATATCCTTACTAATTATTTAGGTCTGGAGGTTTTGTTGATATTTGAAAGCGTTGGACATTTAGGGCTTTGCTTAAAGAAATAAATTTGTTTCGTATGTTCTACTATTATGTATAACAGATTTTGTGGATACATGAAAAAACGCAAGTATTGAGTACCGCCTTATATCGACCACACTACATTCCATCAACAAATTCCAAAATCTGATTTATTCTTTGTTTTTGGAATTTAATTTCTACAACAACATTGAAGTCCACTACCAAGATACCTCCATTTAATTAAACATAGCATTTAAGCTATGAGAAACCAAGAAAAACTTCAAGCAACTAGCGTTCCATTACTTTTTCTTTCTCAGTCTGTCCTTGCGCCATCCAAACAAACTTGACAATGTATTCAAAAATTATACATTGTAGCAGAAACACTGTTACACGCAGACAATGGTACACAAAACAAAGTCACAATACCCCTCCGTTAAGTAGGTGCCTTCCCAAGTAATTTTCTCACTGAAGATAAACTTAGTGTTGTCATCGCTTTATTTCTTTTCATTGTATCTGAACCCTTTGTAAAGGGTGTGACAGTAAGTCTATTGTTACCTTTGTGTAAGGTTTATGATGTGCAACTTCTGTCGTCTGACGCTTCTCTATATTGCTTTGTATTGTCCAAATTAAATTTCGGTTTGCGCCAAAGGATTTCATCTTACAAGATCTGCTTTATGAAAAATTTAATCAGATCAACGTACTAACCTTTGGAAGTTTAAAAATGCTTTGCAAATTTTCTAAGTTCGTATTAAATTTAAAAACGATTTTAAAAAAGTGGTAACTAAATTCCAATTTTGAAATAGCCATTCATTTTAAATGAACTGGAAAATGAATCTCTCGTTCGATTTCCATAACAATCGGCGAATAGAATTTCAATTTTATAAGTGGAACAATTGGATTTTTATATTATACAGATTTATACCAATTTACATTTTTATAGCTCGATAATTATTTAAACTATTAAAAAATTATATACTATTTCAAATGAATAAAAGATTCAAACTTATATCAAATTAATGTATTTATAATTCAATCAAATTAAAGTTTATTCTTTTAACTAGACTACGACGAGAAAAAAGTGGACGAAGAGAGTAAAGAATTCAATTTCTCCTGACCTTTTTATTTTAAAAATATCTTTCAACTTTTAATGTCAACATGATTTCTTCTAGATAATTTCGAGATGTAGTGATAATACTTTCAAAGAAATAGGTAGACTAAATTATATTTCAGTGAAGTATTGCGATGAATTTACTCCTAGAACACGCGTTTGTGCTTGGTTGGTGCGGCTAACAGGAATGTTAGTTATGTTCACCGGTGCACCACACACTGTTGGTATTCCTTTTACGTGTCTTTATTTAAATTCCTTTGTATTCATTTCAGCATTGTCTTACAAAATATTGTTGCTTTAAATTTTAGCAACAGTTATTAAAAATATTTGAAATGAATTAATTAAAATTATTTTAGGAGCTTTCTCAGCATATAGATTCATTATAGCTTCTCAAGCGGTCAGGTTTCTCAAGGATTTAGATTTGTTGTAAAGCTATAACTTCGGTTGACAAAGGATTGAGGTTAGAGGTTGATTATAATCTATCTGGTCAAGTTGTATCTATTGAGATCGATGGCTCATTTGCTTCCAATCAAGTCTCCTAAGGGTAGGTTAATGATGAAACTATTAGTCGATCAAATAGTAGTACCGCTTTGAAATATTAATAGGTTGTAAAACTCTATTAATTTGCGATATTACTATTCGTATACTAAAAGATTAGATATACATTCTGAGAAGAGGTCCTTGGCCAGTAGTGGAATAGTAATGGGTTGAATTTATCAGTATGATGGTCTCTTAGAACTATTATTGAATAATGAAAGTACTAGATAAAAATAAGTTTAAGTAGATAGAAATATAGACAATTGATATAGTCATAAAACAATAATTGAATCCTATACAATAAATAAATAAAACAAATATTTCATAAATCTTCTTATTCCTTTCTTAATTCACATATTTTCTTTTGGCAAAAGAATCTAAACACAAAACTAAAATACTGATGTAAAGAGCAAAGCTTTGAATTTTTAAAACATGACAAGCTTTTAAATATTTTTCTTCCAAAATTTATAACACACTACACCCTTGACAAAAACATGTAAATATCGCAATTACCTATCGTTTTATACGTATAACGCGTAACGCTATAAGAAAGGAAGATCATTGAAACAGATACAGTAATGCGTCCCCATTAAGCTAAATGGCGTCCCTTTGGAAACAAAAGGGAACTTTCAAATGTGCGAATAAACTCAAGTTTGGGCCAAAGCTGTTGAATAGGATGCGACACAAAAGGTGAAATGTTTCGAGTGACTTGGTGAAGTTTTTAGTAGCTAAGACGTTAGCACAATGTTGTGCTGATGAAAAAATCAAGGAGATTTACTTGATTATTCAAGTTCGTCTAAAGTCATCAAAATTCTACGTGTAATTATGATGATTGATAATTTTGGTTCAGTTCCCAGTTTATAAAATCCAAATGAATCCAAGAAGTGATGGTGAAAATGAAATGAACCAGAAAAATTAAAAAGCGAACATTTCTTGACGTATCCCTTCTTCGAATACTTTGAGTTTGGACAAATGACGTGTGCATACTGTATCAAAAAAGTCACAAAAATTTTAGTGGGGAGTAATGTAAACTCAATTTAAACTTTGTGATTGAAAGTATCCCACGAACGGTTTACGCTGTTTCCGTAAATCATGTTCAGGAAAATTGGTGTAACAATTTTTGGATCTTTATCTATCTGTCTAGTTTTCCTTACAGCAAGCTGTAGTAACAAAAATAAAAGAGAAGGGGAACAACGTATCAGTTGTTTTCTTTAGCTCACAACTTATAAAACTTACAAAGCTTTCCTTGCAGACAAGAAAAATAAAAACCTGATCTTGTATGTATTTGTGCTTTCACGTGAAAAAATATATAAACATTATTGGATAATAATATTATTATGGATAAGAAGCATTGAAAAACCATTTTATTTTTCAAATTAGACTACAAATAACTAGAATATAAATAATACATTGGAGAGTACGATTATAAAAGTAATAAACAATTTTTGAATATTTTTTTATTAAACAGCTAGGACTCATACTCCCTTGCCTTCATCGTTTCGCAAAAATACTTAATTTTTTTCTTAAGGAAAAGACCCATCTTATTCAGACTATTTCAAATTACTTTATTATACTCTTAATAAGTCTGTCTAAAGAACTAGTTCAAAGAAATGGCTGCGAAGGAAATTGGAAGATCACCAGGCGTCACTAGACATAATCATACACATTCTTCTGCCATAATTGACTATATTTATGAGTATAAAATAGTATAAATAAAAATGGCAGACATAACATGACGCCATATTCGCCGGATCGTTATTGAGTCCCATATACCTAATAAGGGAACCTATTGCCATTTACCAGACATAGTTCCAATCTCCGTACCGGTACTGAGAATTTCCATAGATAACACTGCCCGATCCGGGAATCAAAACCAAGACCTCTCACTAAGCCGAAGCAATTAAGATCACTAAGCCAATGACGCAGTTAAAATGGTCGGCTACATATACAAATGGTCTAAGGGTTTTAAAATAATGTTATTCAAATCTTCCCTGGATAAACTGTAATAAGTATTGGAATATTCCATGCATAGAAATTATAAATTTTTCACGTATGTGGGTTTGAAAACACAATTAGGATTGAAATTTATAAAAAATATGTCTAGACTTTTGCTATCTGAAGTTTGGTATTGTTTAGGTGCTTAAGTGTCTATAAGACTCGAATAAACAGTCAATTCGTCCTATTTATTTGGTTTTATACCTTTTAAATATTCTCACACAATATACTATCGAGCCAGTGTTCCCCGAAACGTTAGGCAGAGAAGTACAATTGTACACCCACATTTCGCCCATGCTGTCGTTGAGTCCGCAATGAGTCACAATTGAACTTCGGGCGACTATTGGGAATTTTTTAACCGTGGTCTAATCTGGAACTTCACACT
Source organism: Shargacucullia verbasci (assembly GCA_947562105.1). NCBI lineage: Eukaryota > Metazoa > Arthropoda > Insecta > Lepidoptera > Noctuidae > Shargacucullia > Shargacucullia verbasci. Next base: position 12,111,262 of record OX387294.1, on the reverse strand, counting down.
CAGTAGCCGTAATTGAGACAATTACATCAATATATACAACATTATTTTTATTATACTAAACCTGAAAATTGTTCAGAATCAGTAACAGAACCGATTGTAATAATGTTTATACCAGCTTATATTTAGTCCAAATAACATTTAAAAATTCTTTGACTGATTAAACTTTCAACCGTGCTTGCCATCGACGCATGGCCAACCACCTGACACAGCGGCATGCGCCAGCGCATTCACCCCGCTACCCCACGACGTCCTCTTTGCCCGGAAGCTATGGATGACCATGTTTATGGCAGGACAACGAGGCAACACAACAAACTTGTAACTTTGTGAGTCTTCTTTTTTTATACAGACTCTAGAAATGAAAATATCTGACAAGTGTTTCAGCTTACATATGTATATACCTACTTATAGCACTATCAATATCAGATTAATTTCTGTTCAAAACCGGCCTTTACAACTTTCTATCATAATTGAATCTGGAATAATTCACCAAGAAACATGGAGTTCTCGGCCATATTACCAAGACTTATTTAGATCCTTATCAGGTACTGAGGTCTTCTGAGATTAGAATCTGTCAGTTTGTGAACTTTCCTGTTTTCCTCATGCAAAAAGTTTTATCATGAGCATAAACATTTTTCTTTATGACTCCCAGTAGACTCGATGTCTCGGTCAGTGTAGTTCTAATTACAATCTTATTTTGGACTTCAAAGGAGGCTTGTATTAGTAAAGGCGAGATTACAGCATTACGGTGTGACGCCGTAATGAAAATGTCTGGAGCTTATATATAGCCGTTAAGACGAATTTCCATAGAACCTTTGGCGATGCCTCTGTATTCTGCAGTTTTCTTAAACCTGCGTCTGTTTTCTTAGTGGTAATTTTTGCCAACACGTTGATGACAATGTCCTCTGGACCGATAGCAACTACGATTCTAAAACAAAAATTATTTTTATGATTAATGTTTATTTTTGTTTTTTTCCTCAATCCTGGAATACATCAAAGAGTCATCAATCTAACTCAGAAATTAATTCCGATAAGCCGTTATATTCTACACAATACCATTCCAATATCTCTTTTGTATTCAGTCCATTGTTTAATCATTTTATTTTGTTATCAAAATACATTCAAGCTATAGGGTAAAGTAAGTGAGTTACTATAAGTATAAGTCTTTGATTCAATTCTCTGGTTGGGAATAGTGTTACAGTAGGAGCACGGAGTTATGAATTGTGACTGCTAGATGGCAATAGTGTGTAGAATAGTAGATTTGAAACAGTATCTCTATCTTACCCTTCGGAAAACATAACACTGCAGGTCAGTGTTATGGACGAGAAAACGGCATCAGTCATATAAGATCAGCATTATAAGTTTGATGTTATTCTAAGTTCGACAAATAATGCATCAAATATGTCACGAATCTGAACCCCTCAATTCTCCCATTCACTATTATCAGCAATATCAGCCTCACAAGGCAAAATAAGAGCCACAAATACCAGCTGCCATATTTCCCACGGAATACTTGAGAACGAACTGCAAAGAGGTTCAATAGCACTCGAATGTTGCTACTTATACTGCACTTTTCAGTTATTTAGCAAATTTACGCGAAGAGCACTCCCCCTTACCACTCGTGTCCCGGTCGCCTCTTCTCATAAAATATAAACGCATTCTTCATTTTCTAGCTACGTTTAATGAAAGTGACATCCGCGTGAAATGTTTAAGTTGGATGAAAAAAAAAAGCGAAAAGCTTTCAAAGATTAATTAAGATCAGGTGGCATGCCATATTTTTTGCTGACCCCGTAGTAAAATGGAGGGGCGTTATAAAGTGGGTCACTTTTCATATTTTAAGATGCTTGTGAATAACAAATCCTTCTACCTATCTATTCTATATATTTTATCATTTTTTCCTTCATCTCAATAAATAATGTTATTATTTTTTTACACTCTATTCTTCAAGATTTATGAAAGACTTAAACTCGGCTACAACCTTAATCAAAAATCCTATACAATTCTCTACATTGCAAGGTGTGCGCCTGATTTCCACAATTCATCTCCAAAATTTTCTGCTCTTGACTAAAGACGGAGTTTCCAGTAATAACACAACTCAAGACATTCGACGACAGCGGCTGATTAAGTCCTGTACAGTCGCTGGCGGCAGTGATTAATGAAACGGGACGTATCTCAGTGAAGGACAGATGTGTTAATTAGATTAACACATCCAGACGCTGTCAGTTCGAGATTTCTGCACAACTGTACTAAGCCAGGGATAATATATGTTGTATTAATTCTTCGGTGGAACCAAGAATGAATGGATCTTTTGTCGAGTCCAAATTAAGTAATCAGAAATGTTACGTATTTTCTGTGATAAATTGATGTTAGCTACTGAAACGACAGTCAAGGCTTGCTTTCAAGTATATAAGTTATTACTAAGGGTGTGTGTTGAATTTAATTAGTTTTACATTGTGAACTTAATACATTACGAATTGCGCACATTTCATCAGTTGGTTTTTAATTCACCAAATATATTTTAATTCCTTATGAAAAATTCGAAAATTTCATTCCTTCCATTTTCATCTTCCGCACATTTCAAGTTCTGTGCTTGATACGTGCAAGGCGCTGTCTAGACAAGATTTTATAAGCAACACAAATTTTGGTACTGTACGTGAAAACGTCAGCGCCATTCTTACAAATCTGTTACTAAAACAACAGAAAGCTACAATTTAAAACAAGCGCCGTCCATTCAAAACACAAACAAATTAATCTGAAAACCAACACGAGTGTTTCAAAGCCGATATTGATGACGTTAATCTTCAACACTAAAGGAGATATACGATCTTCATAAAATAACAAACGCCTATTTTATTGCGCCACCAATACAAAGAGTGGCAGTTAAGTCTTTCTAATAGCTTGTAATTCGTTTAACTGCTGACTGAAAGTTTGCTAAATAGGGTACTGGTGGAAAGAGAATTTGCTGGTGCGGCGTTGATGGTAAAATTTTATTTGAAAATGAAAATATTGAAGAACTCTTTGTATAATGTAGAATGGAATACAATATATTGTTTGTTCGATGAAGTAATTAGTCATAGATAAGAGAATAAGATTATTAGAGATGAAACAAGATAAATATGTACTGGAAACTGATCAGCATGGCCCAATATAATTAAGCAAAGCTTGATTTACGATGGTAGTTAGAGTGTTAAGTAAAGAACGGTCACAAATTCGGAACAAGATTATGTTTAGATTAATGATAAACGAAAATCCATGACTCGTTTCTTATCCTGTTTGTATTGTAAGTGTCAAGTCCTAGTAAGAATTGCCGTGATGGATCCGTTAGCCAGTTAGCAAAGTTTGCTGACTGCCTAGGGTGCGCCAAAAATTAATCTTTCTCCTCTGAAATTTAAAAAACAACGTTGCTCCCTCTAGAAATAATTATCTTTGTTGTAGGGACTTTTACAGAAATGAATCTTCACATGACAAACACTCGGAACTACTGTAAGTCAGAAAAATATATGGTCAGAGCGGGAATCGAACTAATCACTCAACTATTCCACACACCGTGCCGTCAATACGCATGTTTTGGTAATTGCTAAAGTATGCAAAACTTCATCGATTCTTGAAATGGGTAATAAGCAATCAAACATCCTTTAAAGAAAACTAGAATTTTTCGAAATAATGAGTATGTATCTACGCAAAGGTGAAACGAGTACGATAATAAAAAAAAAAAAAAATATATATATATACATTTTAGTGACAAGTTTCTGTTTACCGCTATTAAGCAATATATAGTTTTGGAATGTGCTTCCATTTGACACCCATATTGTAAAAATTGAAGGTTTTTTCATTGAGCCACAATCAAAAATCATCATCAATTTATAGCCAGTCTCACTCGGGATGATGTAAGAATTCTAACGATATCCCATGCATCCAAATCTGTTCAGGCATTCAAAAGTTATGGTGGAACAAAGAAACTCACCTTTTTTGGGCAGTCGTGTAATTATAACGTGAATTCTGGTAATTTAATGTGGCTTTATAACTAAACTTATTGTCTAGCTTTAAAAACGACGACATTCATTATATGCTTGTTAATAATTTGAACATAGAAACTCATAAGGGTTTTAAAGGTTATTTTAACTTTGACAGTGGTAATTATGATACTATCTAGTTATTGCTGTAAGGGTTATCTTTACGGTGCCTCGAGCAAGGATTGGACAAGAGGTTTATTGTTCTTATGATGTCAAAGTGTATCATAATATATATACATATCATCATATTCTATTTCTATATTGTTCTTGTCCTTAATTATTGTAATTGGTCGTTAACAGTCATAATTAAAGTAAAAATAAATAAATCACGCTTGCATTCCTCGAAGGGTTAGGTAGATGTATTACTACAATATTAAGTAAATCCACATTTCGCAACTCCCATGTAAAAAAGGGGGGAGCCTATTGCGATCTTTTCGGCATATTTTCCAATTTCGAGCTATGTTTGAGAATTTTTATACAGAAAAACACTAAACACTAAGTCCAACCCGTGTATCGAACCCAGTACCGCACTCTCAGACGTTGTGTTTAAAACCACTAGACCAGTAAAGCAGTGTATCCTGGAGGCAAATCAGAGGTATATATCGAGTTTAATTTAGTTCTTCGGGGAATTTGTCAGTTGAATGGAACTGCGTACAATTTAAATCTGTACTACTGAGAATTCGTTTTCTATATTTTCTTGGAACCTAATAACGTCTTTAGCGAAGTATGGTTAGGTACACCTATACTTCACTCAAGATCTTATTACGTTCTACCTACCCTTCTAGGAAAAAGATTAAAATAAGACACGTTAAAGACGTGTGTAGTATATTAAGGCTACAAAAATATATATAATATCTATACTATTATTATAAAGAGGAAATATTTGATTGTTTGTTTGTTTGTTTGCATTGAATAAGCTCCGAAACTACTAGACCGATTTGAAAAATTCTTTCACCGTTGGGTAACTACACTATCTCCGAGAGAGATAGGCTTTATTATATTTTCAAAAAAATTAGGGACCTTACTAAAACTCCAATAATGTAACCCAAGGTGTAAAAAAATGACCTAAAAAATTCCTTACATCACGTGCGCTGCTAAAACTATTGATGATAGAACAATATATTGTACTATGACTTTGCAGAATACATCATTATCTACAAAAAGTGTCGCGACAGCATATGTCTATTTCACGAAAACCTAACCAAGATGAAGGACCTCAACTAGTAATTATGGATGCTCAAAATTGTTACTAGTTTCCTGGTTATTTTTACACCTTTTCTATCTACTTTTGTCGTATGATATGGTAGCTCTAACATTTGAATTAGTCTTATTATAAACCATTTATGTATGTATATGAAGAGACTTTATAATCTATACAGGCTCTCTGGCGATGATGCTTATTGTCTATTAATGACGCAATTGATAATCACGTTGTGATCGTATATGATTTGGGAAATTCAGTCACTCCTACAGGCAAGGCAAGGGCCAGGCTAGACTCAAGCAACGATTGATAGATAGATAAGACAGTAACCAAGGTGTGTAAGGTTGATTGCTTAGAGTCCGCCAGACGTATAGATATCAATACTCAGGGACGGTTTTCCCAAAGAGCAAACGCTTGAAATAGGTTCCTTTCTTTGACATTTTCTACAAAATAAATGCCACTAATAATTCTTCGATCCCAACAATATCAAAGACCACCCAATTACCACATCAATGGACGAACATGATACCTATTATTATAGGTCATTGATTCATTCTATTGTTCAAGTTTCCTGTCAGTCCATTATCTAGACTTAGGTAATACAATCTAGACTGGAGCTCCCTACTGGGAAAATTAGATAGGATCTTTTGTTGAATCGTTAACAGTCAAATAGATTCCTAAATGGATGTAATTCTGCAAACATTGGCACAATCTCGGCGGAAAGATAGATTGTATTCGTGAGTATTGAACAAAACTTTTTTTTTTTTTTTTCTTTATTTATTTATCGAGGGTTTAATCTAAGCAGATTATGCCACCCTCATCGTGGCTTCATTAACAGTAAACTTAACCTAATTACTATATAGTACCTCTACGTTTGATTCCCAAATTTACGAGCCTGTACAACATCCTAGCAATTTCCGAAGTAGGAAGTGCAAGGATGCTATTACATTCTCCGGTATCATAAAACTTGTCATTAATTACTGAGATATCTCGTCTTTGCGACTCGTTCCGGACACATTCCATAATTATATGGTACACATCTTCAATAATATTACACTCGACACAGTTCGGAGAATCTACTTTACCCATAAGAAACGCAAACCTATTCAGTGGTATATGTCCAGAGCGGAGTCGAAGAGCAGTAATGATTGTCTGCCTTCCCATATCGGCAATGTCTATCCATGTGCGTTTAAAAATACTTGGTTGTATTGTGGCATACCATATGCCTTTACTTCGACTCCTTTCGTTAAAATATTCTTGCCAAATACTAGTACATCGCTGTTTAATTTTATAATAAAGTTCGGTGTAGTAAGGCTCACAAGAATAACTTATACCATCCATTGATGCCTCTTTAGCTAACTGGTCGACCGCTTCATTACCTACAATGCCGACATGAGAAGGCACCCATTGCAACACAACATCTTTATTATTAACTTTAAGTTTACAAATCAAATCCAAAATAACATAGGCAATAGGAATACCACGCGTAGGTGATGAACAAAACTTGAAGTTGTGAATCCAATATGACTCAAAAACGTCCGAGAATATACGCGCACAAATCTAAAATATCTGTTTAGTTTATTCTTTTACGCACGCTCCATAAACAGATCACTGTTTCCAAAATAAAGTAGTAAATAGGTAACATATGAAGACCGAATAAGTATTTTTCTCAATTTAAAAATAAAGTACCTACTCATTGTATGATTATATTAATGTTTATAGGGAGCTGTGGATCTGGAATTTTATATCAGTGATTGTGAAGCGTAATTACTTGTTATTTGCATTTAAACTACAGTTAGTTACGTAGAGATACATTGCGTAGGTGTACAAATTGTTAGCTTACTATAATTAATTTGGCCACCCCGAATACAGTACACAGATCAAAGTTGATTAAACAAGATGACTCTCTCGAATTTATGATAATGACATTATATTTATTGACGTTCAAAGGACTGGGTTCGAACTCAGACCTCCTGTTTTGAAAGCAAATATTTAACCGCTAAGCTATAATTACAATTTATTCCTACTGATAATATTAATTTTGGCTGCAGGTACTCGTCGCCACTGAATTGGTAAGTACCTACATATTTCACAATAATTATTTATTAAGGTAAAGTTTAATGAGGAAAATTTAACCTTTATAAATAATAATATTTTCCTCATCGGAGTTTGAAATTCATTCCATTTACTCATTTTAATTGAGTATAACTTTACATTACTAGCAGTGATAGCCTAGCGGTTGAACGCTTGCCTTCCATGCAGGAGGGTTTGAGTTCGAACCGTGAAGGAAAACATCGTGAGGAAACCTGCACACCTGACAGGGCTCCATAAAGTTCTTGACGGTGTGTGTAGTCCGCCAACCCGCACCGGGCCAGCGTGGTAGACTAAAGCCTAATCCTTCTCGTTCTGAGAAGAGACCCTTGCCCAGCAGTGGGACAGTAATGGGTTGAATTCATATCTTTACATTGAACTTTGAGTGGCAAGCCAGCCAAACATTTACATTAAAAAATTGACTAAAAATATCAAAACGTGTTAAACAAAGTCTAAGTAACATAGAATCAAGACTGTATTCCCCAAAGGGTTTATTGATTGTTGTTTATTTTTTGTATTGTACCACCACATTTGAGGATGCCGTTTTTAAATCCAATCTTGCATTAATGAGCCATCTAGCGGGCACAACTCCAAACTCCTGACTGCTTGTAAGAATTTTAGTAAATATTGCAATATGAAGCTTGAATTATAGAATCCTATTAACCAAAATCAAGTGACGCAAAGCACATACAGTAGAAAATTCATTGTGTCTGGGCACTGGTATCCGTCTGTGTATTTATGAATTAGGACATCCCTCGTTTTGTACAGCCATGTCACTCAGTTAATTCCCATTCAATACATAATTTATTCAACTTATCTTTTATTCAATTACTTTACTCTGTAATGAAATTGAGAAGTCAATCTAAAAGAAAGCTTACTAATCAGGTTAAGTATTCTTTTGTTAATATATTTTTGAATCAGGTTGAGATTAATGGTAGGCGTTGTATGATGTTGCTTAGATACTTAATCTGTCGAGTAGCCATAACTTTACTTTATTACTTTACCTTTAGTAAAAATTATAGTGAAGAGATAAGTCTTTCATATTATTATTTCTACTAAAGATCGGATAGGCGATCGTAGGAAACAAAGCGCGCAGAAAGAAATTCTATTATAATTCTCAAAGTTCATTAGCAAATGGAGGCCCATTTTCAGCATTGGAAGCTTACGAATTGACAAAACCATGATGAAGTTATGAAACCCGTTGTAACTACTGAATATATACCAATTTAACATTTATTGGGTACAGTCTGGTAAACATGAGGAGGGATGAGAAATATGTCACTAAAAGGGTTATCAGTATGCATGTGGATGGATATAAGGGAAGAGATAGACCCTAGAAAAGATGGATGGATTGTGTGAAAAGTGGCATGTTGTACAAGAAAGTGATCTCTGAGATGACGTTTGATAGAGATGAATGGAAGAAAGAGACATATTGCGCCGACCCCAAATAATATGGGGTAAGGGCAGGAGGACGATGAGTCTGGTACAGTTATGCATAACAGTAGAGATAAAAAGTCCTTCAGTCTAAAAATGCACGCTCCTACAATATCTTTACCCCACTACATGCAAAATAGTGTAGAGACGCAATACATGTAACCTCGTCAATATCATTGGTTTTTCAGTCACCGGCTAGACACGAAAGTACGATGCGTCTATTGTAGCGGTTTTTTTTTTTTTCACACCTTTGTACTATCACGTTTAGTGGAAGAATCTTTACAAACCTACTACCAGTAACAACTGAGTGTTCTTCTCGTGTTTTTCTCTTCAGCCATAGAACATTTTCACACAAATGCGCGCGCACCTTGTGTTCGTACATTTCTGGTTTGATGGTAACTAGAATCGAAGTCGTGAAAAAATGGCACTTATGTCATAGATGATAATATATATTGCATGAAAACCGTCGATATATTTTATAATGCACAATCAAAAATAAAAATAACATGAGATATCTTAGATATTGAATTTTGACCCGGGTACGTCTTAAAACTGCGACCGTAATCGGTGAGCCACTGCGATCCCCAAGCCGCCTGCCAAGCGTGGGGATTATGGCAAACCCCCCCTTTAGGGAGGCCTTCGTTCAGCAGTGAACGTCTTCTGGCTGACGATGATGATGATGATGATGATGATGATCATAAATATCGTCAAAACGCAAAGCAATAGGCAGACAAAAATATTTTCTTGCGTACCCTAATAAACAGGGCAGCAAGAGTAAATATATTCATATTTTGTGTCTTGAAAGCCTTATTTTGGCAAACAACTAGATTTAGATTTATGTCTAAATTATTTGTCGAAATAAAACTATGTTTTTAACAAAGAACTACAACTGAGAGGAAAACTAATTGAATGATAAATGAGTCAAAAATTTTCGAAATAACAAGAGGTAACGTATTAAATTATAACAAAATTTTTGTATAGAAACTAAAAAAGTTTTGTATAAATTGATGTGGATTAGTTTTTGCTTGCTTTGAATCTATTTATCTAAGCTATTTATGTTTATATTTATTCATAAAATATAACAAAGAATCACGCCTTCTCCGAAGGATTATGTATTTTCTGAAGGCTTACGCCGAGGTATACTATTGTACACCCACATTTCGACGACGCTGTTATTAAGTCTCATGTAATAGGCTAGCTATTGCCCTCTACTGAACACAGTTCCAGTCTTCTGCTAAGAATTTCTATACAGAAAGCCCAATAAAGCTTTGCACGACTCGGGAATCGAACCTAGAACTTCATATTTAGCACTCGCGATCGCGACCATGAAACTAATAAAGCAGTCAATCAGCCAATCACTTTGATTATATTTTAAAAGTATGAGTCATTTTCTGGCCAAAATGTTGAGTCCAATAATTGTTCTGTTAGTCCAAATGTCTTCTCCAGTAAATCGACTGTCAATTTTGTTCAAGGGTATGATCAATTCTTAGTAATTTATCAGTCACATCTTACGAAAATTTGTTACTAAGTATCCTCTAAGCAAATTCATACAAATGAGTTTTTTACCATCAGTATTGATACATGTGAAAGGAAACTTGCAATGCTTGATCAGGTATAAATATCTCAAGGGTTTAAAATAATTCACTATATAGTATAAATATTAGGTATTCTGAAACTTTGATGAATAAACAACAAAATCTTTGGATACTCTTAATTTTAAGAATATAACATACATTGTCAAATTTTCTTCAATTTCAATGAAAATATGTATTAATATATTTTTTAATAGCATATTTTATTTCCCACTGCTGGGCAAAGGACTCCCCTTTTTGAGCGGCTTATTGCCACGCCTGTCCCGCATATAGGCATAGTGTAATACCTACTTTATTTTTTTCTGTTCGAAGCTGGATAAATAAATTAGTATAATTTCGTAAAGTGAGCCTTTTTAAATCAAAAAATCTACTTCAATTTACATGCGACTCACATTTTGTACACATACAAAATTATGGTTATTAGTTTAATTTTTAAGACGTCTGAGTGGAAGCGACATCCAGTTAATTTATAATTGCTTATAATATCAAAAACACTTTTGTGATACCTCATAGGTTGGCGCGGAGGTTGATCGATCGGCTCCTGTGCTCCGTGCCGCGGGTTCGATTCTCGCACGGAACAAATATTTGTATGACCTACAGATAATTGTTCCAGGATTGAGTATTTATGCATGTGCATGTAAGCCACGATACCGGATTTCTTTTTAACATTGCCCCTCTGTAGAGGAAATTCCTGTATCGTGGGTGAGTGTACAAACACAAGTATTCACAGGGACAAACACCCAGACCCGAAACAAATATCTGTAGATCATACAAATATTTGTACCGTGTGAGAATTGAACCTGCGACACGTAGCGCAGAAGTGGATCGCTCAACCACTAGGCCAACCCTGTTATCCGTACTCATAGGAGGCAATGTTTTCCTTTAAAAAAAGTACATGTAAAACGTACAACTACATTTTAAGTTCTTTAATTAATACTACATATTACATATGACATGTGACCCGGGTCTGTCTTAAAACTGCGGCCAGACACCGGAGGACGGGCAGCAGCGTCCTCTCACTAATCGGTGAGCCACTGCGATCCCCAAGCCGCCTGCCAAGCGTGGGGATTATGGCAAATCCCCCCTTGAGGGAGGTCTTCGTTCAGCAGTGGACGTCTTCTGGCTGATGATGATGATGATGATTACATATCTAAAAGAAAATAAATAAATTAATTAATTAATAAATTTTTGACTCGTACATAATAATGGATGCTAAGTGAAATAAGTACAACATGAAGTAAATCTTCTTATTCGAGTAATATTATAACTTATTATCTTAGTAGGAGGCTTGTGAAGGAGCATTATTTATCGCTGTAGTTTTGCTTTGTTAAATTTTATTTCCTGCAAAATATTACTTTATATATATAATACATTATAAATATATATTATTTTTAAATAAATATTTATGAATATATATATACCATATTGTCAGTAAGTATTTATTATTTTGTATTGTATTTAACTTCACAACTTAAAGCCCCATATCTTGTCCAGTTCACTTCTGTCCATCCTACGGTTGCCTGGACGAGATCGCTGATTGCGATAAGGCCGCCCATTGTACACAGTTCAAAAACATACATAAAAAAATTACAGTTAGCATAACTGTAATTTTTTTATGTATGTTTTTGAACTGTGTCGTATGCAATAAAGCGTATCTATCTATCTATTGCTAAACAAATCCATAGAGACACTCCACAAAGGAATAAAGACTAAAGTAATTCAGCGCCACACTCCTTATTACTAATACAACAAAACTGAAACCTCGATCAAATATTAAATCATTCGCCCGCGTTCACTGGCACTCCATCCTATATAATATGAACGAAATTGCGTCGAGGACAGAAACGGGGAGAAATTGAGACAGATTTCAAGAAGTGAAATCATTTAAGGCGTTCGTCGAGAACGGAAATCCGTCATACAGTGGAGAACTCACAAAAGTATATAATTAGATTTTTAGGGGTCGAAAACGCGACTTTTTTTTCGACATTGAATAAATTCGCTCTTTTTCGAATGTGAGAGAGTGTTTTCACTTATAAGTTGTGTATGTTTATTGTGTTTCTACTTGAGAATAAAAGCTGTTGTGAGTTTCTTTTCTGAATTGAATCAATATGGCTTAAATGAAATTACTTTTTGTTCACCTTGTTTGTAATGGAGTTGGTTATTGAACAGAATCACCGACTGGATGTAAGATTCATTTTTACATAAAATCAGATTTTAGATTTTCAGCAACGGGAATTCTGAGATTTTGTCATGTAAAATCATACTTTTTTTATCTATATTCTGGCTTGTAATACTATTGTAAATCGTGGTAAATAATATAAATCATCATTTGCCTATGCTTTTCCCAACTACATTGGGGCTTCCAATCTAACCGGTTGCGTCTAATATCAGTATTTTACACGGAGCGACTGCCTTTTGACCTCCACCACCCAATTACTGAGAGACACTGATACTCTAAGGTTATACTGGTTGTCAGAAATTTTAGGGTTACTGACACCCTTAACGACTGTCATAGGTCTTCGTATGACACCCGGGACCAACTATTTAACATGCTTTCCGAGGCACGGAGGGGTCTCGATAAGTGAAAAATGGCCACCCATCCAAGGACTGACCGCGTCAAGCGCTGCTTAACCTCGCTGACCGGTCGATCTGCGGGGTAGCTATGTAGCTACGAGCCCCTCCGTGTTAAATAATATAAATAATAATAATCATTTATTTCTTTGCGAACATGCGTGATTAGTATAATATTATGTCGTCACAGTAGGTATTAATAACATTTATATTAATATTAGTTAATATAAATGTTCGCAATTGGTCTGGTCGCAAACTTCACTAATTGGTCCAAAAATAATTACTCTAGCAGATTATTCTATATTCAATTCTAAGATTTAGTCTTAATGCTAAGGTCAGACGTAACATGACGTCTGAGACACAAAATGTGGTAATTCTGTCTTTAGTTGTGTTGGGTAGTCCCACTAATGGGCAATTGGTTTTGGGCCAGTGACATAATGCTTGGAGTTTGTCCAAATCTTTATAGTAGCGTTGTTTTCTGCGACATCTATGGTATCATAAATCAAGTTTATTTTAAATAGCTAAACAGAAAAATGTATTTTAAAATTTTGGATCTGGAACTTGTTTAAGTGATTATAATCTGACTTGGCTATCCTTTTACTTGACTTAAGTAGTTTAGTTATACTTTTTCGGTAGAAACTTGAAGTGAATTACAGCTTTTGTAAGATTAAAAGCTCAAGAATACAAGAATAGAAATGTTTTAATTTCAATAAACCTATTAATGTCCTCCGGACCGATTTTGGTTATGGCGGCCAATCTCACCGGAGATTAGCCAACGCAGGAGATATTATGGAGCTCAAGTGTGTGCGCAGACACAGGTGCACTCTCTATTCCTTCACTCTCATAGTCCGATAGGACGACAATCCGACATGACTGGAGAGAGATCAGGGGCAGCACCAACGGCTTTTTAGTGCTTTCCGAGGCACGGTGTGTATTCACATACACAAAGACCCAAAACAACTATTTGTAGATCATACAAATATTTGTTCCGTGCGGGAATCATTATGTTCAGCTAGCTTTAATTAGACTAGTTTTCTAAGAATCATATTTTAATATGGTACTAGCTACATAATTTCATACTGACTTGACTGGCTTAACTTTAAGTCTATACATACTCTACAACCTATATTAATGAAATCCCGCAAAAATTATAAAATCATCCACATACCCAAATAACGCACACTCCCACCAAATCTCGACGATTCTCCTCGCCTAATTTCCGACGAGTATTAGAACGGGAGAGCACTTACTAAGGGAGAAAAAAGATATTGCTAAGGAAAATGGCAGGTCATAAATAAGGACAAGTGGCACACTTCGCGCTTCGAAATCTGACGGTACCGAGGGCTAAGGTTGAGTGTATGATTGCGGATATGAAAAATGGAAGCTTAGGAGATTTTGTGTACGAAATCGTGCTAGCGGGTGCTATTATGGTTTGTTATAAAATATACCCTGGTGCGTTTTGTCTCGTTCTTGTTTTCTTCTTCTTATGTAACAATTCATCACAATAATCAGACTATACACAATATTGAAATAATCATTTAAATGTTAATATATAAGAGATCAGAGATTGTTCATATATGTACAATCAATCAGATGAAATATGACTATTATTCAGTACTTTGACGCCTAAGTATTCGTTTAGGATAGTATATTTTATATAAGGTTTAATTAAAACATTAGCATAAGTACTTAGAAAAATATATATAGATAGATTTGAAACAAAAACAATTTGATTTTTCGAAAGTATTAGAATATTACGCTAGATTGATTATTTATTAATAATCCTTAAAATCTTGTACAGTTACGTGCTCCTCCTATTAAAGTAATATTATAAAGATTCCATATCAATTAAGACACATGAATCTGCACCGGGAAAATGAAGCAATTGTCACATTTATTTGAAGCTCGGTCTCAAATATATACCTATATTTGTTTTACGTGTTCCACCTAAAATGTATGTACACATATAGAACCTAACCCACCATGGAATATAGGTTTCCGGCTAAATCTAAAAAAATATTCCAGTTTCGTTAGTCAAAACAAAATAAATAGAAAAATATAGTTGTAAATAACATCGAAGTCTCGCCAACGCTAACCTACAAAACACACCAATAGCAAATTATCTCCTTTACCTACAAACCTACTTCGTATTATTTGCATGGCACTTACTAAAAACAACTATCGTACCAAGTCGAAAGCCTAAGTAGAGTTATATTTATTTTCGCTCCCACTACAAACGGCACATTGTTTTGAAGGAAATCTCACTTACACAAAAAAGGAGAATATAATAAACAGTTCCATAAACATCTTCAAGTGTCTCTCAACCTCTAAGAGAAATATATTTCTTTGTTGGCGAGAAATAGATAAAAATAACGTCATAGCGTTTGTGCTTGCCGTTGCTATCATTCAAGTTTTGCCAAGAACAATTTAAGATGGCTTTATAAGTATCATATAGAAGTTTGTCGTCTTTATCTACTGAGTTTTATACACAGAACAGATACAAGAGGTTAGAATGGAAATGTGGGCGTGGCAGGCGCGCCGCAATTATGATTAGACAATCATAATTCAACCGAAATCACGCGTTCATGCTTTTAGTCGCTTTCGGAGTGCGTCTGTGTAAAGAGCTGCGCTAAAATTGCCGAAAAACGTTTTAAAATGCCGTCTTGTGCAATTATTATAAAAGTCAGACATCAAGTATAAAGCAAGGAGGAATTACTTTTCACCGGTAAGCCATAAAGTATCATTTAATCAGTTTTTTTTACAAAAATATGTTTATAATTATGAAATTAGAAATAATGACAATAATATTGCAAAATATTGTAAAAAAATATACATTGCCGGTAATTAAGGTAAGTACATACGCAAATATCCACACGAACACATAGTTCGCGCGCATTGTATTGCGTTCCAGAGATGCGATCTGTCAACTCGCATGGTCCGGCCGCGTTCGTTCGCAATGTTCACATTGAGTTAGGAAATAGTGTTGTGCACGTCTCAGATAATTTTTTCGATAAGTCATCGGATTTTTATGAATGACAAACTGACCTCAATTAAGTATGTTTTTGTATGTTGAGAAATAGCTAATGTCAAGGATGAACTAATGTATTGTAGTACTAATTTAAATTATTTATTTTAGGTTTCCAAAGGATCCCAATAACCGAGAGCATTGGATGAATGTAACGAGTAGAGAAAATTGGATACCTACAAAAACAAATACCATTTGCTCGGAACATTTTAATTGCATTTAATTTTTAAATAAAGCAAGTATGGAGGAACGAGGTATGGTGTTCGTCCATTGAAAAGGGAGGATCCTCCGACCAGGCAAGGTGGTTAGCCTGGCGGGCCGAAGCCCAACATTTGATGTCGGATATTCGTATATGTGTTAGAATCGTTGTAAACTTTCATAGTGCGATTCAGGGTTTGTTGTTGTATCTTCACTCCGATAGATGGCGCTTCTACTTTTTGCCATGTTGCGAGTAGTAGTCGCTACACAAGTATAAAATATACCAAACGTGTGTTATTTAATAAATAAATTTTAATTAAGGGACAATAATAAGATTATTTATGTAACTGTTTTTCTACCTGTGTTATTTATTTACGTATTACACCCAAATCTTGTGAGAACGATTAAAGTCGATACAAATAATAGTAGTTAAGAAATGTCAATAAGTAATTTTATCTATTTAAATAATCGGCTTTTAGAATGCCTAACGTTTATGACAAATAAATAGCTTGTGCGTTCGATATACAGCGTATTTTTTTATAGATACGCACTTGAATTCTAAACAAGTTTCTAAAATATATTGATCGATAAATATGGGCACGTCTCTAAACGATCTAAATTATCACTCTCTAAATTATCACGAGGGAAAAATATCCTTATTCGATTTACATTAAGGTTAGTTTTTAAAAGTAGTGATTATCGTGAATTTCGACGAATAGCTGATAAGTATTTTATGTAGTGTAAATATAACGTATAATGTAAGTGTGTGCAAATTTCGGAATTTTGACGAATAGCTGTTAAGCGTTTTATGTAGTGTAAATATGACATGTTATTTAGGTGTGTGCAACTGGCGACAGTGGTTCTGATACAAAAGTGGTTCGATGGCCCTTCTAACCTCTTGTATCTGTTCTGTGGTTTTATAGATCTTTAATATCAGTATGACTTTGTTTGAAATGTACTAAATTTACTTTAACTTCAAATGTCAAGGGAAGGTCAAAGGTAATTGATTTTCTTGTACATACAGTCATTTTTCATAACCCCATCTGCAAAATCAAATCGTTCACTTTGATCTTGGATTCGATTTATGAAGTATGGAGTGTTTAACTTCAAAACAGTGTAGATTGGGTTAGAAGCCAAAATAATTGGGTACACGTGTCATAATAAAGTCAAGTTTACCCAGAAAATAAAATGTTATGAAGACAAACACAGTTAGTTAAATTTTGTCTATCATATTGATGAAATCAGTTCTCATAAGTTTTGCATCGAAAAAATATTTCACTTATAAGAGCAGTCTTTAGAATCCATATTTACTATATTTATTCCTCAGGAGTATCACTAAAAACATTCGAAAACTTCCGAAAAGGAGTTACGGCAATAAAAATAGAGGTTGTGGGACCCGGCTCAATGCATACATATTCCGGTTCAATCCAGAACGAACAACAAAGAGCCTAGAGCAAAGTTCTACGCGAGAATTGCAATCGACACCGCTCGTGTCGGAATGGTTGAAAATCGATTCTGCCGTTGACACTTTTTAATTTGAAATTTCTCTTTTTTTGGTACCAAAAAAATGTTGGTAGGTTTTGTTTGGCTGAAACACCGTGAAGCGGACAAACCTTTTTGATTTGTCGTTTATTTGAGGATAGCTGTTATCTGCGGTTTTGCTGACGTCGTGTTATTCTGCGAAAAATATCGAGACCAAAATCTACCCTGTATTAATTCTTTACGCAGTACAACTTTCCTTAATATTCAAACTAACATATTAGCGATACCTTTATTACGCTTCGCCCACCTTATTAATACTCACACGTATCACAGACTAACATCGGCATTTATCATACTTCTATTTACTAACTTACATTTGATACTGAAGAGATAAATGTGATATTACCTTCCATCGCTACACTGGTTGTAGACGACAATAGTTTAATTATGTCATAAAGAAAAGCTGTACAAATCTGTGCCATGAATAACGGAACTGACAGACTGCCTCATTGGTCTAGTGGTCGTAAGCGCGACTGCTGAGCGTGAGGTCCTGGGTTCGATTCCCGGGTCGGGCAAAGTGTTATTGGGTTTTTCCGTATTGGAATTCTCAGTAGCAGCACGGAGTCTGGAATTGTGCCCGGAAGATGGCAATAGGCTCGCCCCCTATTACATGGGACTCAATAACAGCATCGGCGAAATGTGGGTGTACAATAGTACACCTCTGCCTAACCTTTCGGGGAATACAGGCGTGATGCTATGTATGTTATGAATAACGGAATTTTTACAACACATTTTTTTGACGTATGAATTTAACTAAATTTTATGCAAGATTTATTAGTGTCCTTTGATGGAAGACCAAGTATCACCCTGGCGTGCAGAAGACATCTTCATTGAAGTTTATTCTAGTGAAATTCACGATAAGTCATGACTTTGACATATTATCTTTAATAACAGCAATATCATTAGTGCTAGCTCTTATATTGTATCCATAATAAATATTTATAATATTTTCAAAGTTGCTTTCTGCATTATTTTTCTTTGTTGCCCTGCTTTTTCAAGGAGGTCGTTAGCTGTGTATCCCGCATATTTTTTCTTGAGATTAAATTTTTCAGCGGGCCTCAACAGCTCAATTTCGCACGAAATTATTACTCGAGCTTCATTTTCCGGGTTCATTACTCGGTCTTACTGTCAAAGTTTTATGCTTAAGTATGAAGTATTCCAATTCTGGTGAAATAATGTAGTAACATCCTGTTCTTATTATTTTTGAAGTACGTAGAGCAAATACCTTCAAACTGAAGTAATTAAAATAAATAAATAAGGATTCTATTTAGTAACCTATAAGTATGCGGATTCTTTAGCTTCCTAAAGTGCCGAAGGACATTTTAAGGGGTAAGGGGCAGTCAGAGGCACGAAAATATAAGTATTTTTTTTTAATGTGTAATATTATTTATTTTATAAAAGTAACAATCCTACATCATTATGTCATGTTTCAACTTGATTTCACCCAAATTCGAAAAGAAAATATTAATTATGTAGAAAGTTATCGCTATATGTATCGGGCCCCTGTTCCACAAGTCCTTTGCGGCGACCATCATAACTTCTCATCAGTTCACCTGAAATCATTCAAATAAAAAAAAGTATTTTATTAGTTAATCTAGTGCCTGCCTGTTTGGTTATCCAGACGATGACACAACAATAAAATTTACTCAGAACAAAATTTTAAATCTGTTGGTAGGTTTCAATCGTATAAATAGTCTCATTGTTTTTCCTGAAAATATAAAAGGTATTTCATCTAAGTGAGAACAAATAAACACTCCTGTACAAAATGAGCCTAATGGATTGCGATCTTTTGGCATACAAACAGCTTAGTAACTTGTTTTCTATCCATTAATATACTTACAACTTATGCGGACAACAACTTAAGGATACATTCTGTTTTTTCTACTCCTTGATCAACGAGAAAAACTCGACTTACCTCGATAATATCAATCCTTTTTTATTGCATCATTACAATATTTCCAACCTTGTATTTTACGATAATTTTTAGACATAACTTTTTCATATAAAATATTATTACTGCTGTAATCACATCGCAGTGATTGAAAGCTATTTGTGAGGCGTAGAGTGATGTACGGAGATTAAGAACGAAAGTTTTGCTATTAATAACTTTATAGCTTTCGTTAATGTTATTTGCTAAAAGCAGTATTTTTGCACTAACTATGTAATGGGTAATAGATTTATTGGTGACAACGACAGACGATGTTATTTACGAGTGTGATCTTGGATGTAAAATATGTCTATAAATAAGGGTCTCAGAAAGGTTGTGGGAAAAATATTTTTGTCGGAAACTTTACGGAAATAAAATGATTTTTTATTGGATATTTTGGATTTTGTGTCAGTTTGGTTGAAGCTGCCTACACAACTTATCTTATTACCTTTCCATTGATCGCTAGTTATGGTTAAATTATGGTTAAGTTTTCTTACAATCGATTTCTTTAATATTTCTAGTTTTGCTTTGAAGTTCGATGAATTCACATCGCTACGATATTAAATTCAATATTCATTATGATAAAAGTTCAAGGAATCGCGTTCGCGGGTCATCTTATGTCAATATATTTTTCTTAGAATTTCCTTTGGTTTTTCGTTCTTTTATTTCAACTGTTCATCATTGTTTCTATAAATCTCAGCGGATTGTATGATTCAAACATCTCTATTATATTTCTTTAAACACCCATTACCATTAATCAAGCCAACGCGTTTGCTTCTAGCAGAGATTCACAGTACAATACTTTTATGAACTTCAACTTCGTCTTCAATCTAAGTGTGCTGAAACTTTCCTTGGACGACTGATTCAATAGATATTCGTATCTTGTTAGGCCACAATTCTTAAGCTAATGTCACAGGAATCATCTTTACTTTACTGTATATCTTGTCAAACCAATTTATTTATTTATTTAGGGTCTACCAATAGCTGTTACAGTGGTTCTTTCTTCTTCGTCGTCACACTCTTGGCAGAGTGGCCGTGGTCATCATATCAGGGGTGGTGGCAAGCTTCAAAATCCGTAGCCATTCCTCCCTTGCTGTAGCTCTTCTTGCACATTCGTGGAGTGGACAATTGAGTGCAGTTTTGACTTGGTCGGTCCAACGCATTGTAGACCTACCGCGCGCTCTTGTGCCTTCAACTTTTCCTTGCACTACAAGCCGTTCCATAGATGTGTCTTCTCGACGTACGTACAGTGGTACGTGGTAAATATTATTAGTACACTGGTAATCTTATTCTACTGCACAACCAATTACAGGTAAACACAACGTTTCGTTCCTCTGTAAAAGTAAACACATTGTTTACTTTTATAAAGGAGGAGTTTCTTATGTGCTAGTTCGCTAACGGGCCACCAAGGCAAATAGAGAATTTTGGGTTTTGACCGATAGGTAACAATAATAACCTGGGCAGTCTCTGGCGACAGCGGGCCTTGATTTTATCAGTAATTTAATTCTAACAGTCTTATTAAACAAAATATAGGTACTTCAGCTATTATTGCTTCAATATACTTAGGCTAAACTAACAACTGTACCGAATAAATCTTAATTCCAACATTTATATCTAGAATCCGTGATTACATCATCATCTAAATCAACAAACACCCAATTTGCTAACTGTTGAATAATGTAAACAATTTGAACCACTTTAACAGTCAAGATACCTATGTCTTGCTTAAAAGTGACGGGATAAATACGCCAGACACAAGGGTTCGAAGCTTTGAGAGCCAACCATTAATATTAATGAAGCCAAGAAATTTACCCTTCTGTATTCCATCAAATACCTGAACAGGTGATTCTTGTGTAAAAGGTTTTTTTGAGTAATATTTTATTTTGGTAAGTTTCGATCTTCTTTTATGATTTAGGAAACGACTACTACTATAACTATTTACTTAAAACTTCGATGATGTTTATTTTGCCAGTTGAGTTTTCATAATGAATCGAAATTATTTATTTTGCAATCAATTAATTTTTCAATCACTTTTACAGGTCTTTTCGGCATTTCCTATGACTATCCCTGAGAAGAAACGCCGAAACAAACTCAGGGGTCAATGATGATCTTAAAATAAACTAATAAATTACTGTTACTGTTAGGCTGTCACATCCCACTGCTGAGCAAAGGCCTCCCTCTTTGATTTTCAGATCATTCTGTTATGTGCCAAAGATGCCAAACTAAATAAATTCTCATAAACTTTACTTACATAACTTAAACAGCACGGTTGGCGCAGTGGTTGAGCGATCGACCGCTGCGCTACGTGTCGCGGATTGGATTCCCGCACGAAGCAAATATTTGTATGATCTACAGATAGTTGTTTCGGGTCTGGTTGTGTGTGTATGTGACATGTATGTTTGTAAACTGTACCCACGATACAGGAGAAATCCTAGTGTGGGGGGGGCAAAGTTTAAAAAACAAAAAAAATATATATTAAGGATTCCTAAATAACATTTTATTTAATTCAGACTATCGCGTTTATAAGATTATTAACGAGTGTATAATGTTCATATTTGGATAATTGGAATCTGGCATTCATGAGTTAAAAGACCTATCACACAAATAAAAAAATTAAACCTATAAACAATATTTTCTCGTTTTAAAAATATTATTCCTTGTTTCGTGTTCAACCGTTTCTGTAAATACATATATAATGTTCTCTGCAAAAAAAATTCGAAGCTGAAATACGTCATTCAATCAATCATCGCAGACGCAACGGTTGCAAGTGACACGCAGTTTAGTGAACAGGTAACAAATTGTTACTCCACAAAAACTGTTGTCACCTGTGTAGTTCGAAAGGGAATTTTAATGTACTGAATGTTGAAGGTAGATTTTGTGGAACTCAGAGTTATATAGCTAACGCGTGGATTAGTCAATCTGCAAGGTTAAGCAGCGTTTGTTGCCATCAGTCCTTGGATGAATGACAGTTATTTACACATCGAGACTCTTTAAAAAAAATAAGAAGTTAATTTACAAGTAGCTACATAGCTACCGTAGCGTGGGTATCGTATCGTATGCATACTTATCACGCAGATCCGTTGATCTGCGAGATTAAGCAGCGCTTGACGCGGTCAATCCTTGGATGGGTGACCATTTTTCACATATCGAGACCCATCCGTACCTCGGAAATCATCTCAAACAGCTGGTTCTGGGTGGCATACGAATATCTATGATACTTCCTTACGGGTATCAGCACCCCAAAAAATCTGACTACCCGTCTAACCTTAGAGTATCAGTGCTCCCATAATTGAGTGGAAATCAGATGTTAGTCGCACCGTGTAAAATACTGATATTCAGTTACATCTGGTTAGGCTGGAAGCTGACTTCAACGAAGTTGGGAATAGGCAAGGCAGATGATGAGATGATAGATGTGAAGGATTTTAATTTGGAGGATATTTGAATTTCAATCAAGGTAAAATAATTAATAGTCTCTGTATGCAGTACGATGAGACCCTAATATATTTTGCCATGTGGCTTAATGTCTTACCTCTAATAGATGGCAAGCAGTTACCTAATGGACGTGTCCGTATACACATACACATAATATTGTTTATTAGAGTGGTCCAATTACATATATTATATTATTAACTAGCTGTGCCCGCGACTTCGTTTGCGTGGATGTCGGAACTTAACAATATATTTTTTAGTGAGACCAAATGCACTTAACCCTATTTTTTTTTTTAAATAAAAGAATTTTTCTAAAATAAAAGTAGCCTAAGTTACTCCTTATTACATCAGCTACCTGCCAATAAAAGTCCCGTCAAAATCGATCCAGCCATTTCAAAGATTAGCCTATACAAACAGACAGACAGACAGACAATAATTGTAAAAAATGTTATTTTGGTGTATATACCGTATATATATTCATATGCATGTAGTGAAAAACGTATATGTATAGATAACTGTAATATTAACTGTAATAACTCACAAAATATATAGTATACATATTTAATAGAGCATTAAGTGAACATTTTAACCAACCAACTACATCAATAATTTCGATGTGATGTTAAATAAAAAAGCTGTCGATGCAAACCCAGTTGCATCCATTATTCGTGAAAACAAAATAAACTTTGCTAGTTTGAGCGAACAAAAACCAGCAAAATGTCGACTCATGAATGTGAACAAATGGAACGGAGTTGTAAAATTGTACAGTGCGCAAATTTTTCGCGCGGCCAACCGCATAGGGATGTGGGGAATGGATAGCGAAACTTGTGTTCGTGTTACATTCACAGCAGTATTGAGACGAATTTGTAATTCAATTTTGTAGTTGTACATACACTTCTGCTTTGGTACTAGTATAGCAGATTTAATTATTTCATTTCGGAGATCAAGTGACATCATTATTCTCAGAAAACTGTTTAAATTGCTGGTACCAATAAACAACTGGGTCTTTGAAGTCAGTCGAAGAATTTATATAAACGAACATAACATAGCATCACGCCTGTATTCCCTGAAGGGTTAGGCAGAGGTGTACTATTGTACACCCACATTTCGCATCACATGGTCGCAAGCGAGAATGCTAAGCGTGAGGTCTTGGATTTGATTCTCGGCTCGGGCAAAGTGTTATTGGGTTTTTCTTTATGGAAATTCTCAGTAGCAGCACGGAGTCTGGAACTATGCCTGGTAGATGGCAATAGTCTCGCCCCCTATAACATGGGGCTCAATAACAGCATCGGCAAAATGTGGATGTACAATAGTACACCTCTGCCTATACCGTCGGGTATACAGGCGTGATGCTTTGTTATGATGATATTATCTTATAAAACTTATAATTTCATTAAAGTAAAACCCATAATACAATAAACAAAATTGTTTTTAAAAAGATAACTGATAACTGATATTTGTTTAAATAAATAAATCTGAACCTAGCTGCATTTAAAACTGAGTCTTATTGCATTGAAAACTTTAAATTATTTTCGCATATTCGACTGTAAGTTTGGTAATTTAATACTTTATGAAAAGTAATTGATTCAGCATACAATTATGACCAAACTGTATTCACGTTTTGCATTTATTAAATTAAATATTGCACACACTAAAAAGACCTGTACCTCTATCACGAGTTTTCTATTTACTATCATAGTAAAGTAAATTTTCATGCAAGCGATTTTAGTTCTTAACTTGGTTAAATTAGGGATTAGAGTCGCTTATGTGACATATGTGTCATAATTAAGTTTTGATTTACTATTTACGATATTATAGAGATGTCATGTTAGCGACTCTAATCCCTAATGTAACCAAATTAAGAACTAAATTCGCTTGCATAAAAATTTACATTTACTATGAAAGTAAATAGTGAAAAACTCATAATAGAGATACTGTATGTATACACTATACAGGTAACCTCAAAACCGATCGTGGAGCAATACTAGATATAAAACTTTTACTGCCGTACCATCCGTAACGCGGTTATCCGATATCCCACACAAAATAATTCGATTGTCTCATTCGGTGCGTCGAAAGGGGTGAATGGAACTGTAAAACTGAATATCTTTGTGACCTGAACGTGTGAATTGAGTTGTATATTGTATGTTGCTGGTACTGTTGGGAATCCTATTGTAGAAAGGAGCAGTGAGAATGAAATGGATAATGAATAGAAAAATTAACCTTAAAAATAGAACTGTAAAGATACATTTCGATGTATTGTGATGTTGTTTTGTTTTAGTCTTATATTTATTACTAGCTACCGCCCGCGGCTTCCCCACGTGGATTACAAACCCGTACATTTTTTTCAAGATTAAAGAGCAATGTACATCCTTCTTCAGTAAATAGGCCATGACATGCCAAAAGAATTCTTCAAATCGGACCGAAAGTTCCAGAGATTAGCGCGTTCAAACAAACAAAAACACACAATCTCTTCAGCTTAAGTATAAGTATAGATAGCTGCACCCTGCCGTGTTACCCGCGGTAACAATATCTTTTCGACATAGAAGGTAGCCTATTTGTTAATACAGGATATAAGCTATCTCCATTCCAAATTTATTTTTTCAAAATGTACCTAGCAGTATTACGACCCTGAATTTTAATTTTTGACCACAAAATAGGACAGCCTTCTGGTCACGTGTAGTATCTACAAAACGGTATTTCTAGCGAATATTTAGTTTCAATAACATATAATTTGGGCCTTTTATTGAACTATAAAGTTTTTACAATATACATTGAAAATGTATACATTTTTTTTATATACCATACTCTAGATACGAGCAGTGATACAGTAGCTGAGAAGGTAAGACTGATTGCACGGTTCGCCAAGGCTCGCGGGTTCGAGCCCCGCTCATGTCAATAAGTTTTCGAGATTCCTTTGTAGTATATCTACAACCGCCTTATTGGTTTCGTAGTCTTATGCGCGACTGCCGAGCGTATCATCGGTTCAATTCCCGAGTAAAGTGTCATTAGATTTAGCTATACGAATAGGGTGCGATCCTTATTAGGTACATGGGACTTAATAGCAGTGTCGCCAAATTGTGAGGCTACAACAGTACACCTCTGCCTAACCCATTGGCAGATACAGGCGTGAAGATACATTATGTAACTCAGTTTATTTTCTGTAACTATTGTTCCCGTTCTCAGTTTCTACTTAACTAAAACTTCAACGACTTCTAAAGTTTTCTTTCTTCTTTATCCTATTTAAGAAAAAACTGCATACTGTATATTTATATTCTGCTTTTTGTAACAAGCTGGGATATAAAAGTCATTTAGTGCATCGCTCATAGCACTGGTCGAGTTTTAATGTAACTTTTTAAATTGCTTTACTTAGTTTCCTTAGTGGCCAAGATAGATTTTTTGAAGTGATCTCTACCTTACTACCTCTACTTTGATGGTGGAAACAGGCAAGTGTATGACATAACATAATAATTATAACATAGAGAGATGTACTATTATACACCCACATTTCGCAGATGACGTTATTGAGTCCCATGTAACAGGGGGCGAGCTTATTGCCATCTACCGGACACAGTTCCAGACTCCGAGCCGCTACTGAGAATTTCCATACACAATCCTTCAAATAGGTGTCCAGCTCGTCCCGCCATCTCCTTCTTAGGTGCTTCATAAATAAAAAGAGTAGTCAAATAACACGCCAAGCCATCCATCCACCATATAAGACAAAACTAATAAAATAGAGTACCTATGTATTCTACCTCTGAACGAAGCTACACTAGGAAAATATGTTTGGTTTATGTCTATACTAGCTTCCGCTCGCGGCTTCGCCCGCGCGGTTTACGAACCCGTACATTTTTTCGGGATAAAAAGTAGCCTATGTGCTATTCCAGACTATAATCTATCTCTGTGCCAAATTTCATCCAGATCCTTTCAGCCGTTCTGGCGTGAAAGAGTAACAAAGGTCCATCCATCCAACCTCACAAACTTTCTCATTTATAATATATTAGTAGGAAGTAGGATAGTTGGATTAGTAGGATTTTTAAGTGCGTTTTTCTTTACTGGTCATTGAAATTCTGACAGCTGATTTGTGAATATCGTTTAGCTGCCGGCTTCTGATAAAATTGTCTTGAAATACGCGAAAAATAGGTGTTTGGGCGTTAACATTTCAATTAATTTGATTTTGGTCTGTATCTTTTTGTCAGTTTATAAACTAGATCAACACGTATTGCTTTTTTTTACAAAATGTTGATTAATTTAATAATTATCACGAGATAGGTAGGTATAAGGAAGATTTTTAGTATTTTGATGGTTAATATTTCTCAATCTATAAATAATATAAAAAAAAAAACAAAAAAGTCGAACGATCTAGTTTTTACTTGTGTCTATAACATAAAAAAATTAAAATTAGCTCATGTTTAGTGGGGTAAAAACGTTAAAGCATTTTGTATGAAAACTTTTAGCTAAACTATAGTCTTAAACAAAGTAATGGTATCTGTATGGTGTAAAAGGAGACGTGTATTTTAAGTTGCTTTAAAAAAAAAAGAAGATTTAGTATTTTATTCAGAACTTTATTCATTCAAACACGTATTAGTATGCGTACCTATTATAAAAGTATATCATTAAAAGTGAATATAAAAGAGAAGAGTTTAAAAGTCACTCTTCGTTAGTCTAGTGGTCGGTTATGCTTATAATTGGTGAACATGACGTCCTGGGTTCGATTCCTGGGTCAGACAAAGTTAGTTAATTTTGTCACGAAGTCCCCCTATTACACGACATCGGCAAAATGTTGGTGTAGAATAGTGCACCTCTATATAACCCTTTGGAGAATACAGGCGTGATATTATGAATGAAGTTTGTATAAACTGGCTGCTTAAGTTATTATAGCAAAAAGTAAAAAAAAAAAAATTTTTGAATAAGAAATAGGCCCTACTTAATTTTTCTTCACACTTAAGTCTTGTAGTCTAAATGTTAAATCAAACAAGCACTTTTTGAAATGCAGCTTGGAGGTGTTTCAATGATAGGGGAACAAAATCTGCACTAACCACGCGGGTGGAGTCGCGAACGTCAGCTAGTAACATTATGCATGCAGAATCGGGTTCGTGCGCTTCATTTGCAGGACTACTGTTGAACCTCTTCAGAAACGTCTCTATTTTCAACCAAGTATTTGAAGATCCAATCCATTTTTTAATTCCAAAGTATTAAGAAGTTACTAAAATATGAAAAAATAAAAACAACTTTTAAAATGGGGGAAGCAATCTTGATTAAAAATGGTATACAATTCCCCTGCGATTGGTAGAAGGTTAAGCGCTTTATTTTAAGAATTGACACACAACGGCAATCTCAGTGCCAATGCGATTCAAACAGGGAACAAATATTTATATGACCACAAATAGTTGTTTCGGGTGTAAATATGTGTGCTTATAAGATGTATATTTGTAAACTGTCCCCACCTGTGTTGTTACTATTCCATTCAAAAATATTACTCGTCTGCTACTATTAGTCACGGCTGAGTGTCACTTTAAAATATGGGCCACATAACAATAATATCCTACTTCTTATCTTACTAATATCCTACTAATATTATAAATGTGAAAGTTTGTTAGGATGGATGGATGGATCTTTATTACTCTTTCACGCCAGAACGGCTGAACGGATCTGGATGAAATTTGGCACAGAGATAGATTGTAGTCTAGAATAGCAAATAGGCTACTTTTTATCCCGGAAAAATATACGGGTTCGTAAACAACGCGGGTGGAAGCTAGTCTACTATACGTTTACCGGTATTTAACATAGGTCACGCATATCTAAAACAGAAATTGAACCCGAAACCTCACACAAAATTCGAAAGTTCCATCGCCATACCATATGGGCCAATCGTTTTACATACCCAATATTCTTTTTATTACGCTATGTGTTTGTCAGAAGCATTTTATTACGTGAATGTGATGACGAAATGCGTTGTGATGCCGTTTGTAGCGAATTCGACGATTTTATGTACCAGTAAGTACTAACAATGCGAGTAATCCTATTAGTCTACGGCCTTTTAACATGCACTGTTAGTGTTACTAATGTGCCATTTTTGGGTTCTGTAATGGCCCACTTTAATTTTATTAACTACGCCGTTGGTTAAGTGTTTGCAAGTGAAAGTTGTGGGTGTCAGATTGCTACTACTTAGAATTTCTTAACAAAAACCCAATATGACTTTAATCGACCCGTGAACTATCCTGAGTTCACGGGTCGAGCAGTATAGAGTAACAAATTTCGTCGATAGATGGCACTAGGCTTGCCCTTTATTAGACAGCACTTAATAGCGGTATCGGCGAACAGTATACTTCTGCCAAACCCGTCGGGGAATACAGGCGTGATAATAGGACATGTGCTAACATTTTGTGATGAAATAACTTTATACCACACTTTTAGCGATGAGGCTTATGAAAACGAGCGTATCATAGTTACCTCTCCTAGGATTCCTTACACAGAGGAAAGCAGATTTTTAAACTAGCTTTCTCACACAGAGTCGCTCAGAGATACAGATTTTTAAACTAGCTTTCTTACAGAGTTGCTGATCGATAGCGCATGGACACAGCAAGTGTAGCAAATCATAAAGCATTACAAAAAATAATAGAACAATTTGTATTTTAAGTCACCTTTGAAATCTCTCGACCTCTCACACTTGATTATGAAATCTCGTCCTGCCACAGTTAACGACCTAAACATAATTGGCCCAACTAATATCTGTTTTACATGAGTATGTTAAGATCTCAGAATACGTTATTGCATTTGGGGCATTAATATAGGTACAGAAATTACGTCAAGACGATGAACATTCCAACTGTCTTTGATCTATTATGCACTTCACTAAAATCGTTCAACCGTCAATGTCGAATTCAGATTCATGACGTCACAGACGTGGAACATCAAATATACTGCAAGTAAGATAAACTTCTCTTTCGATGCTATAAAAATTGTACGTGTTGGTAGATTTTACCTGTCTCGCATATATTTTACTGAGATCCATGCATTTTTTTCAAGCCTTTAATCCTAGAAGAACACAAAATAATGAAAAAACGTAATATTTTTTAAACATGCAAAAACGATTCTGTTATCCTCTTACCAAAAAGGTAAATATTTTTTGCATCGAAATTAAAGATTAAAATCTAAGAGTAGTAGTACTTTAAGGGACAAATAGAGTCCTTTACATTTGGCAAAATTACGATTTTGAAATCTATTAACTTTCCATAACATTTACTATTAATGACATCTATATGACATTTAATTGTGAATTAATTAAATAAATGTGATTTATACTAATAATAAATAATATCTGTAAAATTATAAACATTATAAATACTAATAATAAAGGACCAAAGTGCATTTCTGTAGTGCATACAGGTATAATCGCTAGGTATGTCACCATAACATTTCATTAAAGCGGTCTTAAAGGGCCTGTACGTGTTAGCTTCGGCCCGAGGCACGCCTTCCAAACGTCTGGGACTCTATAGTCCCGTGCAAGGAAAAGAAGGACCAAATATAAATATGAATGTAACAGAACAATATTGTATACCCTCACGGGTACAGCGGCACTTATATTGTATACTAACACCCTAATTTTACTTCAACTGTGTTAAATAATAAATTTATTTGATTTGATTTGGTTTGAAATCTTTAAATCTCCGATCAGAAAGGATAATAAGTTATATTTAATAGCTTATTTTAATAACAATACGTTCTCCCTAAATATAAACAATAAATCTGCGTCAAAAACCAGCCAAACCAATTCAAATAAAATTAAAAACGTATCAACGACATAAAACCGGGAATAGCTCAATATAAACTTTAAAAAGTCGAATAAAACTCCAGTAAAAACGCAGTAAATTGACTGGTGGCGATAAAAATGTGGAATAACTATTTGTAGTACAGGTAATGGGTGATGGTAATACTGCAATTCGACCATCAAAGTCGCACAATGGGTCGGCAATTACATCGTTTGAACGTTGGGCCGATCGCCTCAATTCATGCTGCGTTTAGTGCAGCGTAGTTGGATGGACTAGTTGACTAGGCAGTGGTATATTAAGCAATATATAAATTCACAGAACAGGGCACAGGTACCGGGCTTCAAAATTGCAATAGAATCTTTTATATTATACATTAGAATCATACATAAATAAATGAACGTTGAAAAAAATAATATTCACAAATCAAACAATACTAAGTTTTCTATAGAATATAAAATCATATTCTGGAAGAGAATTTAAAGTTACCAAGTACTTACGAGTACCAATAAACACATAATCATCTTGTTTTCTTAGATGATATCGAAGGTAAATATTGCTAGTCTTAAACCTTCTTTTATCACATTTTAAGAAAACCGCGTTGAGATAATTTTAGTTCAAAGCTGAAAAGACGAAGAGTTCTTTTCAATTAACGCCTTTGAAAATTCACGCCAGAACGCCCCTGTGCCACTTGTCTAATATCAAAACACGATCAATATCAATGCCCTACTAGCTAACTTCTCAATCTGAACACGCCTCCTCCAGTGGTTTCAGCTAGGTGAACGGATTGATCCGCACTCTGCAATTTTGCCACAATTCCCTGTTAGTGACTTTGTCATTTCACATGTACTATGGCTCTGTTATTGCCTTGAACTAAATTTTAGAGGGAATTCTGCTCGCCATCTTGCAAGCTTGTTCTGATACTTTATTGGTGTAATATTTGTTCGAGCTTTAGAGCTGTGAAGTTGGTTTTATGCTTTTATGGTTTAATAAGATAAGATGTTTGAGTAATATGGAATGATGGCGTTGTCTTTAGTGGTGATGTTTAATTGTTTCCATGAAATAAGACACTATCAAAATAATATTTTATTTATTCTAACATTTCAGAAATCTATTATTTTTGTATGTATCAAAATAATTTTAATACTAACATTGGACTTTCATAATACTAATTATAATGTGCAATTTTTTTAAAAATCCTATATTTATAACTTTTTTATTTGAAATCCCATTATATTTAGATATGTATTTTTGTATCCATTATATTATCCTATTTTTTATTTCCCATTGATGTTCACGAAAGAATAACTTACCACAAAAACGGCAACGCTGCCAGTCTTCTGGGTACACTGCCGGTTGACAGCGATGCGGAGGAATATTTTGATGCGTAATCTTTTTTGGTATTTTTTACTTTTCTAATCTGATTAGTGTGTAAATATAACTTACCATAAACTACAATAAAATCTTGTTTACGTTTCCGCGAAAAAAATTACGTCGGCAAAGGAATTTTCCTTACCCCAATAGAGCACGAAAAAACAATAGCTCGATAACACTTGAGGCCACGTGCCACATAACGTATGGGAGATTGTAATAGCCCAAGTAATAAAGATTTGCTTGCGCTGCTTTCAATGTGACATAGTAACCTATTATCTGAATTGGCTTGTACGATTTGAGAGAGAATATGTTACTAGACTACTGCAGATGGTTCTGTTATTGAAATGGTTTGCACTCTAGTTATGTTTATGACAATTATACTCTTAGAACTAGACTTCCCGTGTATTATGAGTGCGTTTACAGTCATAAATCTCTCAAGCTTATACATCCAAACTCGGAACAACCATGTTCCGGGTTTGGATGTGGAAATCGAAACCAAGACCCATAGCATAGAAAGCTACTGCGACATTGGCGCCATCTAAGTAATTTATTTTATGCAAAGATGAGTTGAAACTTCATGGACTGGTTTTTATTTAAACATTTACAGGCGGAAATGTAGAATTATTAAAATATATATACAAGCTAAAAATATAAAAATAAAAACGAGACGGTTGGCGTAGTGGCTAAGCGATTAGCTTTCTGCGCTATGTGTCGCGGGTTCGATCCCCGCACGGAACAAATATTTGTATGATCTGCAGATAGTTGTTTCGGGTCTGGTTGTCTGTATATGTTTGTAAACTGTACCCAAGATACAGGAGAAATACTAGTGTGGGGCAACGTTTTAAAAAAAAAAAATACAAACTGTTAAAAACGGGGAGGGGAAGAAATCATAGGGCATCGTAAAATGGAGTTGAAACTATATTTGAAGAAACGGATCAAAAGATATTCGTTATTTCGTAGGCCACTTTTGGTCATTATTATAATAAATGGAGTAGCATATATGTACATATATAACAATTGCCAATGCTGGATGAAAATTTAAGTAATCAAACCTGCAATGGCCTTTAAGATTTTATTATTTTATTACTACGTGAACAGAATAGAACCGCAAGTTCTAAACAAAGAAGACATCAAAGTAACAAACGACCATGCCGACCATAAGACACTACATGAAAACTTTACGATGTCAACCATAAAAGGTATCATATCTTATGTACCCTATGTACCTACTTTATGACTATGCAAATATGTTATCAAGCATGCAAATAGGAATAGGAAGAAACCTACTTCAAAAATTTTCTTAATAATGATTAGTTAACAAATAAACTTACCGTACTGTTTCCGGAAGCTAGTGGTTAGGCAATTGACTAACCAACTATTCTTTTGTACAGATTATTCCTCCTTGTCCTCCTCATTTTGAATTTCATTGAAGTCGATTAAAATGTAGCATAAGATATGGGATCACGAATGACTACTTACATAGTTTGATAAAGTAAAGATGTCTCTAAAGGGCAAGGCTATTTTAAGTAAACAGAATGTTAATCATTTTATTATTATGAATTAATTGAAAGAAAGAAGCACTATTAACAAACTGCGATCTCATTTTATTTTTTGCTAAATTTATATCTTGATTACGGTTTCACGACCAAAGAATTTGCTTCACTGGTAAACGTCAGGTGTTGGATCGGACATCGCCGGGTTGAACAATTTGTTATTTTCTTTTTCTTTCTTTATATTGTTTGACAATTCTTCATTCAGCATTTCATTAAGTTTTAAGCACTAGGTGGCATTAGGCTCTACCTGAATAGGATCGGCCGCGAGGCCACGGCAAATTGCCACCATTGTGGAGGAGGTGACCAGGATACTGCACAGCACACGCTTGAGGCGTGCCCTGCGTGGGCCGCGGAGCGGCAGATTCTGGTCGACCAGATCGGGCAAGATCTCTCTCTGCCAGCCATAGTATCGGCTATGCTGGCAGAATCGGAAAACTGGAGGGCAGTGGTCTCCTTCTGTGAAGCAGTCATGCTCCAGAAGGAGGCCGCTGAGCGGGATCGGGAGAGGGCCGATCCCGCTCGACGTAGGAGGAGACGCCGGGGAGCAACCGCCCCGGCGCGCAACATGCCGCAACCCCCTGCCTAACACCTTAGGGGGGGGCCTTAGGGGCCGCGAGCGCGCAGAGTGGGGACTCTGCTAGCGCTTTCGTCTAGCGACCCCCGAGAAGACGGCGATACGGTGTGGTCCCGTGTCGCCGTGCACACAGCACCCAGCGAGGGTAACGGGGGGACCTCTCTACAGTCTCCCCCGGGACGTGCACGAGGGGGTGGTCTCTTTACAGTCACCCCCTCCGGGAAGTGCCTCACGGCAGGACACCGTGGTGGGCTTCGGTGCGGTCTTGTAAGAGTTCCCGAGGCCCACCATATGGTGTCGAGGCGGATCACCGTGGTGAGTTTAGCCGGTAGGAGTCCGGCACTCCCCTCCGCCCCCCCCAGGTGGAGGATAGCCCATGATGGGTTCTCACCACGATAATCAAAAAAAAAAAAAAAAAAAAAAAAAGGTGGCATTAGGCTCACCTACTGTTACGTGATACTTGCATGCATGTTATATATAGTCATTATGCAGCAATATTCTTTCACTACCATATATAGTAAAATTATAAGTAGGCACGGTACTACAAGAAGAAATATTCTAAAAGAAAATATCACCTGAAGGATGAAGAATTTTTCGGCTAAGTCTATTTAAGTTTTTAGGATGAATACGTTCACGAGTTATAATTTGTAATTTGAGCAAATGAATAGCTTTAGGCGGCGTCTTGTAATTTTCTAAGTCGAATAAAGTTTCAAAATGTTGATGTAGGCATAAAGAATTGTCAACTCCGTTTTAATATTAAAGTGTTATAACAACCACTGAGAACGTACCGCCTAGTGCTAATAAAGGACCACGGACTAAGATTTCTCATGTGTGGGTAAAGTTTACAGACACATATCTCATGCACACACCTCGACCTAGAAAACTACCAATCATTTTGTAGATCATACGAAAAAGACTGTGCGGTAATCAAACCCGGGAAGACCTGGCCGAAGCTTTGGTACAACAAGCGAAGGAGAAAGTAGGGGTAGAGTCGTATCAAAAGGTCAAAATGAAGGCAGAGGATAGAAAATAGTGGTGATAGCCATTGAAAGCATATAACAAGAACTCTTAATTACAGAAGAAGAAGAATCAAAGCCGACGACCTGAGCCATGTAATAGAACTGCCAAATTCACTGAAAGATTACTGGTATTGCTAACACGACGGTGATGACTTTTTCGTGACTTATACATCATCTGAAAATTGCTCACCAAAAAGTACTCGTAAAATTAACTTTTAAGATTTCTAGTATTTTGGTTCTTTAGCTTTTCTTTGTAAAGTAAGTAATATGCATGTGGTTGCCAATATTGCTATAAATGGGGGTCGAACACACGACAATTTTCTGTTCAGTTCTACACCTCAACTTTTAGGCTAACAACCCAAATAATACAAATTCTTTGAATAAATTGTATATTGATAATAAAACTAAAAACTCTCCCTCAAATTCTCTTTTAATGCACTCCTACAGAAATAAAAGCTGCCACAAATCCACTTTTTAAATGCGCTTCAAAACAAATAAAAACATCAGTGCCAAAAATAAATTGAATAAAGAACCCCGTCAAATACCTCGTTTGAAAACAACGTGTAAAATTTATTCATGAGCAACCACCGTTGGAAGTTGCACTCAAAGTACTGAATCTGAATGTCGCGGAAGGTACTACGTGATGGTTCCGTTTCACTGTTGGCACTTCCGGTACTACTGGTGAAAAGCAACTCACTTGTGAGACAGAAGTGATCTTGAGTCGAGTATATTAATCTATTTGCTTATGCAGCTGTAGCTTCTTTATAGAAAAAACCTTATTTTCAGAATGTACGAATGCCTAACATTGGCATAAGAAATATGATCAATAAAGCTAGGTTAGAGGAAAGAGCATAGGTAGAGCTTGTCAAGGGCGCGACACATGACGTTACCCATGTCCTATTTAGCATAACAATGTGGGTAAGAGCTCATCCCACAACAGAAGAAGAAGATCCAAAAATTTATTAGAAAATAATATAAACAAAAACATACAGAAATAATAAGGGAAGTTTGCTCTAAATACTCGTGTGTGTTAATTAGGAACATTTAGGAGAATTACTGTAATGGAAATTTATGGCCAGTGTCTAATTTGTACACGACAACGGTAATTATGCGCTATGATATATTAATTTAGCCTAAGTATTATACCTAGTGTTTACTACACAAATGCGTGCAGGTTATCTGTATGGGTCCCGTGGCCCTGTACAGATAGCATCAAAAAGATGTATAAACTTAATGAAATTCAAAAGCGATTTTTAGATAAAATCGTGATTGAAATCTTGACCAATTTTAATAATAAAAATACATTGTCAATTAAATGTTATGATTTCAACCAATAGTTTTCCAAGAATAAGCGTTTGAATTTCGCTACGTGTATGCATATTTTTGGTGCTAACTGTACGTGATGTGGCCTTTGATTTAGATGAATATTTAAGCGTGTCACTATTTGTATCGGTTAGGGCTTACCAATGATTTTATTTCTTTAAGATTATTTAGATAACAAATGAAAACTCAAACCATTACAACGATGACATCGGACCGAATGATGACATGATGAGATAGGAAAATATTATTCTAGAAATATAAAACCTGGTTTATGTCGAAAACAAAAATATAATATATCGGTTACTAGGTTGGAATTATTAGTGCTGCACAACTGAGATGAAAAAGAAAGAATACAAGTTTATTAAAAAACAACATCAATTTTTTTTTATCGTGTGACATGGACATGGAAATTGCTTATGCCGTAGTGGAGAGATTAGTCAGTCAGCAATGGTGACATCGAGACCAGTGTTTCAGACGATCTCGACGTCAGTTCGGTTTCGTCACACGAAGAGGCTCTTTACTTGCACATACATAAAAAAAACCTAAACTAATTAGATATATTGTGAAGTTATGGATACCACATCTTTGCATCAGTCGTTTTATTATCAATGTACAGAACTATTCACAATTAAAACATAGTATCTCCATAATTAATTAATTTTTATAAATGTCTTCGAGTGATAATCTCCTAATCCACCCGTAGTAACTCCCACATTGAGTGTTGCTCGAATTAGAGACACTCATATTTCCACTTTTCCACGGCACTCCCTTCCTGTTGGACTAGCTCGTGTCGCCTGCGACGGAACTTTCAGAATTAAACCGTTTTTCAGGCGTCGGCGACGTTTTTCAGACTCCTTCTGAGTGCAATGTTGAGAGCAAACGGTAGCGTACGTCCGGACCTTTTATAATTGCTCCTCGTATTTTTTACTGGCATACGGTGCAGGTTTTGAAGCATTAGGAAGTAGTCATTAGTATTTGTCAAGAAATGGACCGATAAAGTCATTGTTTTTAATTATTTTGTTCAAGTATACACCGCAGCAGAATAGAATAGATAAAAAGATGCGTTTGAATAATACATATATTATTTAAATATGAGACAGTTTAATTATTAAAAAAACGTTATTTCCTTATAAAACTTCATCTATAGATATCTATTATGCACGACGGTGACCCCAGATACTTCGTATACCTTTTACATCTCTTTTTTCGCACGTACTATCAATTTCATTAAACTAACTTAAGTGAAATAGACCTAGACAAGAAGTAGGAACGCCATCCACCAGAATCTCGTAAGGTCCGGAGAAGAAAAAACCAATTATTATGTCATACTTTTACAGCTATAGTACCGTGTAGCTTAACAATTTTTCCTCCATTGACTTATGACTTACATTGTGGAGTCAGCAACAGAATTGAAAACTTTTATTTCTTCCGCTGTATAATATATTATTCTTCCGCTGTATATTTCGTGTTGGCCAAAATGCGTTTTGTGGATGATAAATGCCTTGTCTTAGAATTTTCAAGTTTGTTGCTGACAATATTAGTTTCTATTTCATAATGGCCGAACATTTTGTTGCTGTCAAGCTAGCTCAATATAAATTCAATCTCA
The DNA here is from genome assembly GCA_947562105.1 of Shargacucullia verbasci. Lineage (NCBI taxonomy): Eukaryota > Metazoa > Arthropoda > Insecta > Lepidoptera > Noctuidae > Shargacucullia > Shargacucullia verbasci. The sequence continues at coordinate 12,073,024 of OX387294.1, read as the reverse complement.
AACATTGAAATTAAGTTGCAATTTTTTATTGTTAATTTATAATTACAATTGAATAAATGAAACGATAGGAAAAATTATTACGACAAGAATAATGATTAAAGGTTTAGTTGATAAGATTTTACTGTAATTGCTACAAGAATTCATAATTTTGATTGTTTCATTTTGTGTAAGGCCCGAGGAAGTAATGAAACCTGAATAGTCTGGTGCTCTCTGCGAACCATTGCGCATTACTGACTTGCTAAAATTTCCACTACGGCAAGTGTGATTCTAATGTCATAGCTTTTGCAGAAATGACAGAAAAAACTGTATATAGGCAAGCTTTATAAGATCATACTCAGTCATAATCATCAGAATCTTAATGTTCTCACTGCCCACGCTGAACCCAAAGCTCTGAGATAAAGATTCTGATGAAACAACTATTACTAACTTGCAGATATTAAATTTCCCAGAGGGATTTAAATAAAATCAGTTGGATGTTTATTGAGTACATAAACAGACAAAGTTAATTTCGCTTTAATTTTGATACAAAAATCAACTCAACAATTTGGTAAAATCAATCAAAGAGTAACAGTTGATTATAAATCAACACAATTTATTTATGTTTATGTTATTTTAAAGTTAACAGAATCAATTGGGAAACAAAACTTTCTTATCGCACAAATTCTCTTATTCGTATTGAAACAAACTGAAAACTTCTACAGATATTGAATATACGAATCGGAAATTAATAAAAGCAAATGCTTGTTTATTGTCTTTTAATATTAATTTGTGAATGAACTGTGTTCAGGTTTGTAGTACTTTGTCTATAGACATTACCAATAATCTAGCGACTTTCCGACTTCGACTATTTTTCTTATTTTTAGCTGTAAGTATCTAATCTCAAAGACTGGAGATAATTCTACCATTGAAAGTTATAATGAGCTCTGATTAAATATCCATTGGGTAAAGGCAAGGTAGAAGGAAAGAGACGACGCAAAATCTGGTGAAGTACATAAAAGAAGAACTGGAAAATAGTCAAAAATTTAAAATGCTATATCGACCACTCTCCGACAATGAGACGGAGTATAGCCAAATAATCTACCGAATAAGGACATACGGACAGATAGATAGGCAGACTGACATGAGAATAATATACAGTCCTATTTTTAACCAAATAAGGCAATAGGTAATATTGGTATGGACCTTGAAGACATTTAAATTTTTTGTAAATGTCCAAAAATAAAAATGAATGTCATCGGCTGAAAATCTCCCCCAAAACTATTGCCGCATTAACCAAAACTAGAAACAGGAAACTAATAATAATCACGATATTTTATCTTAATCTGTTCCAAAGAAAAATAAAGCGGAGCTTCCCCTTCAGACAATAACTCCACTATTCTGCAGTCCGTAACAAAAGTCGTTTGTTCGAGATACCGCCTACGGTGACGTCACGGTAATGGCCGCCGTAAATTTAACGCCGAACGCTGTGTCACTACGGCCTCTAAGTCATAAGTGCCAGACTGTTGCCAACTTACTGCGGTTTACATTTTGAAAGATATATTTATGGGGTTTTAGTTACAGGGTTTTGGTATTTGATAATGTACGAGAACCTACTTTTGTGTGTATTTTTCTGTTTTCAGACTTGTTTGATTTAGAATTTGTGGGTTTTATTTCACAGTGGCTTTTGAAACATACTTGCCTGTTTGATTACGACTTACTGTGGCTAAACTTTTGAAACATGTGCTAGCGAGGGTTTTACAACGCAGTTTGACTATTGAGTCAGTATTATTGACTGCATTATATAGGGTTTTGACTATTATTGAGTTTTTACATCACTATGGCCTCTAAGTTAAAAGTGCCAGACTGTTGTCAGTTTGATGATGTTCACAATCTCGTACCGGTGTATACTATGTTTAAGAACTAAAATATTTGGCGTATCCATAAATTATTCTTCTTTCTTATTTTCTTTTTTTTTTAAACGTTGCCTCACACTTGTATTTCTCCTGTACCGTGGCTACAGTTTACAAACTTACATGTCACATGCACACACAACCAGGCCCGAAACATTCATACAAATATTTGTTCCGTGAGGGGATCGAACCCGCGACACGTAGCGCAGAAAGCTAATCGCTTAGCCACTGCGAAAATTGTGTCGTCATTCTTATATTGATACCAATTGGATACGTCCCAAATATATTCTTTAGAAGGTACTTCAATTATTGTAATAATTTCGTTCAACTGGCATATTATGATAAGTCCAACTTTTGTCGTACATTATAGAAGTCGCCTTACAACTTTGAAAAGAAGAGAAGGTATTAATATATTGAGATCCAAACCGAAATCTGTGAAGTTCAGCTTAGATTAGTCATTAAAAGTTTCTTGGACTTATATATGTCTAGACATCAGTATAAGTCCTGAATAGAAAATTTGAGCCAACTTCGAAATTATATTCATAATAAAAAGTTCGAAGTTTATTATTTTGTTAGAAATATAATATCTTAACTTCAGAGTTGTAAGGACTTGCAGTGGTGAAATAAATGGAAATTATTCTTTTTATGTTTTTAATAATATGATTGGATGCTCGATAACCGTCATGCTTATAAACGTATAATAGAAGTGTAAGCCAACTGTCACACACGTGTAAGGCAGAATGGCAGCGATGTCTACCTCTTCACTGGCTACAGTACATATATTAAGCTAGAATTGCTCTAAAAGTGTTCGTGGAGAAACGTCAATTTCATCTACATGCGGTGTACCCACCCACTGACGCAAAACGAATAGCTGGAATGGCTAACAAACTATAATCATCTGCCTAGCCCTTTCCCAACTACATTGGGGTCGGCTTCCAATGTAACCGGTTGTGGCTGAATATCAGTATTTTACACGGAGCGAGCCTTCGGACCTTTGCCACCCAGATATTGGGAGACACTGATACCTTAAGGTTAAACTGGTTATCAGACTTTTTGGGCTACCAACACCCGTAACGACTGTCATAGGTCTTCATATAAAACCCGCGCCCAACTGCTTAACGCGCTTTCCGACGCACGGAAGGGATATGCGAAAAATTGTCACCTATTCAAGGACTGACCGCTTCAAGCGCTGATTAACCTCGCAGATCGGCTGATCTGCGTATTAGCTATTTAGCTACGAGTCCCTCCTAACAAACTATCAATATATTAAAATCTTATTGGACAATAACCACAAAACTACGAATTTAAGAACACACAACAACCTACCCATCATGTAGGTTTCTTGTCAATTAGTCAAACTACGAAAATAAGCGGTCGTATGGCGAAGTACAACATTTTATAGTATATTTTAAGCTGCTGATGGGCAATATTGGCACTGATGAGAGGCGGTAACAGTGGTACTAGAGTAATAATATCCCTTTTAATTATATCTGCTGTCTACGACAAAATATTGCACTAAACAGAATAATATATAGCGTCCTACAATATAACCTTTCAAAGTAACAACGTGAAAACAACATTTGGTGGTTTTTACACCTTTCTTTTACTACCATCTAGCATTTGAGGATAAAACATCATAAAGCGTGAACGTCAGGGCGTCGTAGCTTATTTATTACGATATAACCTTAGAATATGCATGGCTATGTATCTATAACTAATTCTATAAGAACTCGAGTCTTATATAATGCATGTTAAATTTAAGATTATTTATTAATTGAAAATTAATTCTTTTTTTTTATGAATATCCATGAAATTTCGTGCCGGTCTCTTCTCTATAGGACCTATCTCCTTTTGGAAACGTGCGCCTAGAGTCTCGACTTTTTAAAAGCGCCTTCATATGCCTGGTTGAAATAAAATACGGTGACTTTTACTATGGCTTCTATGGTATGAAGTGAACTTTGAAGCTAATAAACTAATAGTTTGTGGTTTATTATAATGGCTAAGGATTTTTTAAATGTTCGTCTCATACAGCAGAAGATTTCGCTTCTGACCTTCATGAAATGATTAGTTTTTGGTGGAAATGCAGCTTTTGTCATGGAAACAGCAGTTCTCTCATTCTTGGTAGATTTTCCTCGAGCTTCATTGTGTCTTCAAGTGAATTATGTGAGAATGAAGAAGATTATGGTGTTTCACGCCCTCGTCTGTCACTTCAACCATGGCTAGCTGCACTAAAAGTTAGTTGTTGACACACCCTCAGCTAATATCAGCGAATACATACCTGTTTTATGTTAGTTTCAACCGTTCTTACCGATTTAAGACTTAACTTTGCGATTTGATAAAGGAATCGTGAAATTGGAATGTTGTTTAAGTTTAGTTCAGTAGTTAAATTAGATTCTAAAGTTCAAGATAGTTAGAAGATCTGCGAGAATATTATGTTATATGGATTCGTGACTCACTGGGGTGTAGGGTATAGTGGTATCATCATCATTTATCATTTCCCCACTGCCTACATTGTCATTTATTTACGGGTGCCCGAAAAGAACCTCCACGATTGATGAACCCGGAAATCATCTAGCATACCCTGGGCCCATAACTGCAGATTTTCTAATCTCTTTTGAACTGATCTTTCAATTTGCTTCTATTGAAATTTATGAAGTTAAAGGATGATATTGATATTTGTATTCCACACTGGTTTTACATAAATAACTTAAGAACCTTACTTTAGCATCCAAATTTTATAAAACACTGAATTCTGATCTTCCAGAACTCGTTAACAGTAACGCTTTAACCCATAAACAACTCGAACTAAACTCCATAAATCTGCAAAATATGCCCCACAAAAAACACAACATATTTTTTATAATTTATTTGGCAAAGGCTCGAGTCAAATTTCCGGGGTCGGCCGGAACCCCGTATCCCTTAACCCGCTGACAGATGTCTTCATTTCACCGACCCTACTGTGGTCTTTTAAAACGACACCGATGCTCTCGGATACAGGGTGTTGTAATGACGTGTTATTATGAAAAGCTTGTTAATAATAAATGTGTGAAAGGATTTTTTTAACGTTAGCCTCTTCGTCACTGTCATCACGAGTAAGAGCCGATTCACAGGCGTTTGCGATATCGCTGGTATGAAATCGCTGAAATCGATTGACATGCTAGCGCTGACTACTAAATGTGGCATGTGAAATGTGGTGTCGCCATATAGCGCTAGACTGTCTTAGTACTTGTATCAACCGATCCTATCATCAATTCTTCTTTCTTGTCCATCATAGGTTTCCCAGATAGTGAATTTATATTTTTACAAGCCACTTTTTCGGGTAATCTAAAGTTAGCCAAATAATACGACCTACCAAACATTAATTTCTACAAAGTACCAATTATATAAGTAATACGTTTTTATGGCAACTCTCGCTGGGATTTTTAGTATATTTCGCAGCATGGGGCATCCATTATCTGAAATAAACGGTTCACAATCCTATGATTGCAGGTAGTATATTTCGGACGTCATAGATCTACAACGAACCGAACTGCGGGCTTTGCTAAAATCACCACTTTTGGCAAGTGAATTTGTCATTGCAGTGACGTAGTACCAATTTCCAGTTTCAAATTTACTTATAGTGTTACTGTCAGTCTGTACTAACTCACTGTTAGGCAAAAACTATTTTCACGCTGATTTTCATGCTGTAGTCAACACTAAAGATGGAAACTTTACGAAACTAACTTTTGGGCTCTGAAGTCCTAAAAAAGTTGCAAACTATTTAAATCTATTCAAATTAAAAAAAGCCAAAAAGCAAAATTGAAATATAAAATATCTTTTATCTAAAAACCATTGAAAAACCTATCCAGCCAACACTCATCGAATACAAATGAAAAAAATAACAAAACAAAAAAACAGCATAAAACAAAAAATATCTATTTTCGAATTTCGTTTTACACAAAATAGCATAAATACTACCGCTGGCTTTACTCGTGTGACGCACCAAACAATTTATTGGGCAATTTGTTCACACAGTAAGTCAGCTGCGAATGATAACGCCTCTACTAAAGATTGATTGTAATATAAATACAAATTGTTTCCGGCTGATGGGTGAAGCGCGAGCAAAATGTTTAAAAAATCGTTGCATTTCCTTACACGAGTGGCTTGCAATTTTTCGCGAGATAAGCTTGTGACCCAGTTTTACTCCAAAAGGCAGCTTCCTACTTTCTTCGTTGTATAACATGCACAATAGTGTTTGGTTCTAAACGGTAAAGGTCTACATTCAATAGAATGTTCTCGTGAGCTTGTCATTGTCTTGTTGCTTGAGTGTTTCATCGTCCATCTTATAAATAAAAATAAAACTATATTTATTTTGTAAAACATATGCAAAAAATACATTGTATGGTGTTAAATAAATAGGGGACCCGGGTACGTCCTCAAACTTCGGCCAGACACCGGAGGACGGGCAGCAGCGTCCTCTCACTAATCGGTGTGCCGCTGCAATCCCCAAGCCGCCTGCCAAGCGTGGGGATTATGGCAACCCCCCCCCCCCCCCCTTGGGGAAGACCTTCGTTCAGCAGTGGACGCCTTCTGGCTGATGATGAAATAAATAGTAGCTACATGATCTGCCATTACGCATAAATCGCCTGAGTATTTATTACCATTAAAATACCTACACAAAAAAAAAACATTAAATTACAATTGTCGAACAATTGGCAAAGGTGCCTAATGTCTGGCCTGTCTTTCATCAACCATTTCATTACTCAAAAATAAGACAGACTCATCATGATAGTATGTTGTTAACAAGGACTGGACATATTATTTCGATGGACAGACTTGATTAAAATCTAATACAGATAATATTCAAGTCTCAACAGTGACAGATACTCGCTTTGTACTTTTGATGTACTAACATTTCGAACGCCTAATACTACAACGGCACTAGATTTTTCATCATACCATTCCGAATAAAAGTACAACACAATGTATGCTCACAGACTTTTCACATTACCTTTAACATAGTCCACATTTAGCTGCAACAACTATAATCAGTGGGTTCAATGCGAGCTATGGACGTCCAAATGGACGGACATTAGTTTAACACCACAAAGGTGTTGGTTGCAGTCGCTACGGCTAGAATTGTACGACATTATTTATATGCACCAGAGAATACGCTTAAGTTAGGTGCTTGCGATTTTTACTACAAAAGAATGAATGAGCCGTTTTTTATCCGAGCGTTTGCCCGGGGTTCATTTGTTATAAGCGGGTTTGTGTGCTTAAAAGCAACCAGTTAAACCAACATTCTCTTCATGTTTTTTTTTTAAATAACCTTGTGCCTTAATGGGTACATTTTACAAACATATATGTCATGTGACACACACACAACCAGACCAGAAACAACTATCTTTAGATCTTAAAAATATTTGTGCCGTGCGGGAATATAACCTGCGACACGAAGTGCTGAAAGCTAATCGATTAGCCACTGCGCTAACCGTGTTGTCAATCTGTGTCTGATATTTTGGGTACCAAGTAAATCCTGCCGAAGCCAAAACAACTTGCCTATGTCCATTTACGACTGCCCAAAAAAGGAGACCTCTTAAATTAAAAAGTGTTCCACAGAAAAATCCCCCGACTGCAATAACAATTTTATTTAGGTATCTGTTTAGTCAGCGAGTAAATGAGTTACCTTTCGTTTTGCGTATAATAATAATAATGTCCTCCTGACCGAATTTCGGTCACTGCGGCCAATCTCACCGGAGATTAGCCAACTACGCAGGAGATATTATAGTGCACAAGTGTGCGCGCAAACACAGGTGCACTCTCTATTCCTTCACTCTCATAGTCCGATGGGACGGCAATCCGACACGACCGAAGAGAGATCAGGCGCAGGACCAACAGCTTTACGTGCTTTCCGAGGCACGGTGTTTATTCACATACACAAAGACCCAGACCCGAAACAACTATTTGTAGATCATACAAATATTTGTTCCGTGTGGGAATCGAACCCGCGACACGTAGACCAGCAGTCGATCTCTCAACCACTGCGCCAACCGTGCCGTCGTTTTGCGTATACAGATTATCTAATATAACTTGTTTTTTTAGTTTTTAGTTCGTTATTGGCAGGGCAGTAATGTTTTTAATTTTTTTTAATAATTATTTTTATTCTATGAAATCGCACAATATTTAGGTGAGATGGTTAGATATATTTTTAATTTAAATCTAAGTGCAAATTTACTAGGGAATAATAAACGTTTCTCATTCTACTTACCAGTCAGTCTTATTCTTTACTCGTCAGTCATAAAAAAAAAAAAAAAATGGAACACTTTTTCTTAAAGCTTTAATCCTATTTAACCTACATATAAGCATCAAAATTGTCCCAGATATGTCACTGTCACTTGATTTCATCCCCTTCCATTCTTAGATAATCATGAAAGTAACATATAAAAAAAAAACCTTTTTAAACGTACAAAAGTATGAACTATCGATAAATCGTTTCAGTTCAATGTCGTTTACATAACGCGTTTATTTTACGCACAACAAAAATATAAAAAAGAAATTGTTGCGTTATAAAAATGAAATGTAACTGAAACGTGTAAATGATGCTTGAAATAAAATATATCGTTAGACATAAGCCAAAACGTGACCTTCAGACCTTCACATTGGATAAGCTATCATATAAAGGTCTATCTGAGGATAAGCGGAGCGTAAGCGTCAACAAATTATAAAACGATAACGTAATAATCATGTCACCTAATATACTCGTAGATTGTGTTTCATCCAAGAGATATAAATGTGAGAAAGAGTAATGAAGGTATATTAAATAATTATAATGATTCAGGCCATTACAGTTCTACTGTTGAGCCTCTTCTCCATAATTTGATGAATTAGGACTTAATCCACCATACTGGTTTGGAACGGGTTGGTGGACTACACATACATAAAGCAGAACTTTTATGGAATCCTCTCAGGTTCCTTCACCATATCTTCCTGCCTTCCAGGTAAGCCGTCAACCGCTAGTCTTACACTATGAAAGAAGTAAATTTAAAGTATGGCTTTAAATTAACATGATAATAATACAATACTGTGTCTAAGTTATGGAACGATTTTATGATGGGTCCAGATAATAACAACAGGAATTTGCAATAGAATCCGCAGTAATATTATAATTTAAAAAACGTAAAATAACATTGTGATGCGTGAGAATAATAAAGTGTATTTATGAAAAATATTTTAATATTTAATTACCTTTTTACTATACAATATACATAATTATATAGTATTTGGATTTTTTTTGGATTGGCGGCACGTTTGGCACATTGGTTGAGAGATCGACTGCTGCGCTACGTGCCGCGGGTTCGAATCCCGCACGTAACAAATATTTGTATGACCTACAGATAGTTGTTTCGGATCTTTGTGTATTACGCACACGTGATACACACCGTGACTCGGAAAGCACGTAAAGCACAGTCCTGCGCCTGATCTCTCTCCGGTTGTATCGGATTACCGTCCCATCGGACTATGAGAGTAAAGGAATAGAGAGCGCAGCTGTGTTTGCGCACACACTTGTGCTCTATAATATCTTTTGCGTAGTTCGCTAATCTCCGGCGAGATTGGCCGCCGTGACCGAAATTGGGTCAGGAGGACATTATAATGTTATTAAGTCCAATCGCACGTAAGGTGACTGAATAAAATAATTAATGAGATATATATGGACGTAATGTATCGTGATATAATACGTAATCTATCATACGCAAGTAAATAAAAAACTCTTGCTTCACTGGAAAGAATATTAATTAATATTGAAACTAAGAGTTGATAATAAAAAGTAAAAAGAATTTTATCCTGAAATTAAACGTGGAAGTTTCTGACTGACAGCTTGCATCCGGTTTTATTACGCAACCAGTATCTCCCGGATTAGTTTTATATTTCTTTTCCTGACGAAGTAATCTAGATTTAGACGGCATAAAAAGATACATTGGTGAAACTTAAATTAAAGCAAGAATGAGAAGCTTTATTGTGTTGGAAATAAATCAGTTTGATCAATCTAGGTATTAGTAGGTTATGACTTGACTCCGATTCGTCCTTTATCGTGGGTACAGTTTACAAACATACATGTCTCTTGCACACACCCACAAAATAGTGCCGTAAAACTTTCACGGAAAAAATAAAAAAAATCGTCAAGCGGGGCAAACGCGTAAATACAAAATGTGTTGAAGACGTAAAATATTAATAAATCGCTCCCGCTTGTTTCTATGCTCGCTGCCTCGTGATATTTGTAGTGAACACATAGCCTACGCAGTACCTTAAACCTTTTTATTTACCGTACCAAAACAGATTATTTTACAATAACTATTCAAATAGAAATATACGCGTCATCAGGTTTGCTTTGAAGAAAATAATGCGTATTTTAAATGAATATCATTTTACGTGGCAGTGTTCAGTTATGTTCTTATTTAAAAAAAAGTTATTTATTTAAATTTCTTTATGGTTCTGCCTGCCTACTTGGGTTTGAATCCCGGATCGGGTAAAGTATCGTTGGGTTTTTTTTTATATAAATGCTTTGCCCTACATTAGGAATAATCCGACAGGCGTAGGTCGCGCGATAACTTCTGTCAAACGTCATTTTTGTGTCATCTAATGTACTGGCTGACAGTGAGATTGCTGTCGCGTGGCTGTCGTGTTGCTGTCACTTTTTTACGTAATTAGGCTGCCGAAACAACTACCTGTAGATCATACAAATATTTGTTCTGTGCGAGAATCGAACCCGCGACACGTAGCGCAGCAGTCGATCTCTCAACCACTGCACCAACCGTGGCGTCAATTTCTGTATATAAATTCTCAATAGCAGCACGGGGTTTGGAACTGTGCCTGGTGGAATAAAATCTTATTTGGTAAAGGTACCAAATATACGTCCTAAATATATTTATGATTTAATTTTACACAAAACTGTTTAACAGCGTAATTCAAACATCACATGTAACCTGAAAATCACATAACATAACCCAAAAGTCACATATAACCCAATGTTCACATACAAAGTAATTTCTCTCTTATGTTTTGTGTCCCCTCTATGCATAAATATATTTTAGATGTCTTCGTTAACCCATCTCAAACATATCATGTGATGTTTTTCAAATCCCTTTTCCTTTTCTCAACCTTCCCTATATTTCTCTTTAATTTAAATACCAAAACACAAAATAGTGTACTCCCTCTGATATAACAACTTAAAATATTCCCTTTAGCACTACCCGTGTTCACACGGCGTGAAAACGCGGACATGTCGGTAAAAAAATAAAAATATTTTTAGCAAAACAATTCCGGAGTGAAATTGGACATTTTCGCTTTTGTCCCCGTGTGTTCCGGTAACCGCTTTTTCAACGGAACAAAGATTTAAAATAATATTGAATTTGTACTAGAATAGTCTATTTTAATGAATATTAAACGTAGTATGCTTTCACTATTAAAAAGTTGTAAATTTATTGAAGTTTTTTATTGAAGGTGACCGTTGTTCACAACCCTTGTTGTTGTTGACCCTTTCATTTGCAGGGTTGTAATATAAGCCCAATTAAAAAAAAACTAAGCTAAATTATGAAATCCGGTCTAGCCTTAGAGTAGCGGAGATCAAATGGCAGTCTCTCCGTGTAAAATACTGACATTCCGCCGTAATGGGGAAGATTGGAAGCTGACCCCAATATAGTAGGGAAAAGGCTAGGCAGATGATGATAAACTTTACTATGTCTTAGTATATTTAATAGCAATAGTCTTGTCCATGTCAATGTGAGCGTCGAGTCTACTAAGTTCTAGTGTTGCCCAAAATCGGTCGGACCGATTTTGGGCAACACTACTTAGTTCTATATACAGCCAATTCCTTCACTTTCCAGTACAAAAGGATTCCCGTCTTGTCTTTTTTGTTCTACTGAATTGAACTTGATACTCCCACATCACATTGCTACCAATGTTTTTATTGTGTTACTAGTGTTATTTATACTAAGAACAATGCCATATATTTACAGAGATCACTTACGGGAAAAACGGCAAAGTAATTATTGAGTAAAAACCTTCTATATAAAATTGGCTTTTCAATAATTTACAGTCTCATTAGTTTAGTGGTCGTAAGCGTGGCTGCTGATCGCGAGGTCTTCTGTTCGAACTATGGGTCGGGCAATGTTATTGGGTTATTATGCAAGAAATTCTCATAGTAGCCCCTAGTCTGGAATTGTGCCCAGTAGATGGTAATATGGTCCTTGCGGAGGCATATGAAATGGAATTCAAAACTAATTTATTCAAAATAGACTACTAGTGCTTTTTGAACGTCAAACTAATTCTCCCGCCCTTGACCGCTTCCTACGTGTTTTAGCTTGGGGAAAACAAACGGCCCAAAAACTCCCCAGCGACACTCCCATGTCTGTCATTATGCAATAAAAAGAAAAAAGAAATGAAAGAATGTTATTACAATAATAAAAGCTTGCAAACGTTGCTACATGCGAGTTAATACACACCATTTCACCAAAAGGTATAAGATAATATAAGCCTCCATTGTCCTAAAGATGTCATATTCCCAAGTGTACTAACTCTATATATAATAAACCTGAAAAAACAGCGTGATGCTATATAAAAAAAAAACATTAATTGAAAACTAAAAATCCCAAATAAAATATTAAAATATATAATACGAGCCGCTTCGATTAACTCTACGTCATGGCATATAGAAGCGAGTCTCGTAAAAACGGTGTTCAACAACCTGAAATATTAAATGCACGAGGTTAATTGGCTGAAACTTTACTGCTGATGTTCTGATATGAACCTTATTATGGGTGGAGCTGACTAGTGTTTTACATTATCATAATAATATGTGTTCAGGTAGCAGTGACTGTATTTTTATTGCTTTATCGGGGCATGCCATGGATTGAGAGATAAAAACGTAGGAGTGTTTATACATTTCTGATACTGGCATGAAACAAGCCATTTTTTTGTGTATGTATATTTGCTAAAAAACTTTTTGCTAATTAATTTCTTTTTGAGAATAAAAAGTCTTTTCTGGAGTTCAATGATCATCATCATCAGCCATAAGACGTCCACTGCTGAACGAAGGCCTCCCTCAAGGGGGGGTTTGCCATAATCCCCACGTTTGGCAGACGGCTTGGGGATCGCAGTGGCTCACCGATTAGTGAGAGGACGCTGCTGCCGGCAGCCTAATTACCGATGTAGCAATCAGTTTGTGATACCTGTCACAAACTGATTGCTACATCGGTCGATAGCTTCTGTCAAACGTCATTTTTGTGTCATATAATGTATTGGCTGACGGTGAGATTGCTGTCGCGTGGCTGTCGTGTTGCTGTCGCGTGGCTGTCGTGTTGCTGTCGCGTGGCTGTCGTGTTGCTGTCGCTTTTTTCGTAATTAGGCTGCCGTCCTCCGGTGTCTGGCCGCAGTTTTGAGACGTACCCGGGTCAGGAGCTCAATAAATAAAAGTAATTAATTTTTCGAAGTTTTTAAAATCCGGTGAAACTTCATAACTATTGCTCAAACTAAAATCAAAATCAATTTAAATTGGACCTGTGCAGGCACTTTTAAAACGTTAATAATGTAGGTGCAAGTTTCTGAAGTGGTTTGGTCCTATGGAGAAGACACCAGCAAGAAACTCCATGGATTCTAGCTACTGGTTTTAAATTTAAAAATTCATAGTGAGTTAATACGGTGACAATGGTTTGTAACTAATATAAAGAGATCAGCATTCAAAGAGAGTCATATCAAAATATAGATTAAATAGATTTTATGGCATATTAAAAACGTCGATAAAAGGCTGCGATGTTTCATAATCTTGACTTTTCTCTTTTTGAAGCATCTTAAGAATTGACGGCACGGTCAGCGCAGTGGTTGCGCGATTGACTGCTGTGCTACGTATTGTGGGAAGCTTATAGCGATTCTCGCACAGAATAAATGTTTATAATACCTATAAGATCTCGGCAGCCTAATTACTGATGTTGCTATCAATTTGTGAGAGGCGTAGATCGCGCGATAGCTACTGTTAAACGTCATTTTTAATCGACTTAAAAAAGGAGGAGGTTCTCAATTCCACTGTATGTTTTTTTTTTTTTCTTTTTTTTTGTATGTTTGTTACGCGATGATTCCGTCAATTATGAACCGATTTAAAAAGTTATTTTTTTTGTTTGAAAGAGTATGCTCCCAAATTGGTCCCATTGTCACCAAGTCATGATCTGATGATGGGATCTTAGGGAAATCGAAGGATACCCTCAAATATTGTAGGACAAATAGCGCGTTTGAGCTTTTTTATTGTTTCACAAATGGACTGACAGAGGTGAGACTCCTGTCGCGTTTCTGTCTTCTTTTTTTGACGTAATTAGGTAAAAAACGTAAAACCAGTTTGTGGCAACGTTTCAAAAAGAAAATGAATCTAGATTTAGTACCTGCAGTACTGCAGTCCAACTTTATATTTAATTCCAAAATTATTTAAATGAAAACGGCGGTCGTTTCCTTAAAATTATCTAGGCAACATGAGTTCTATCGCTTGCTTGCAGTTGCTTTTGCCTAGGCATAAATCATCCAAGTACAGCACAGTAGCCTGAATTTTACACGAATATATAATATAATAATACAAGCATTCGCCCGCAGTTCCGTTCGCGTGACCGCTATTCTAATAGAATCGTTGTTGGTTAGTTTTAGCAAGTTTATGTTTTATGACCATCTTTAAATCGTCGTTATTGCTGTATTACAAGCAAGAGTATCTATTCTTTCGATATAAATGTTAAAAGTGTGACGGTAAGGAAGATCTATTTGAGCCCAAGCAAGCTTAAACTTTTGAAAGACACTTATTGTGGATTAAACTTAGGTTGATGTGATAATTGTCTTCCTGTTTGTAGTGTATATGATTATACCTGTACTTGGAAAATAAATTTAAATATAATAATAAATTCAGCCCATTACTGTCCCACTGCTGGGCAAGGGCCTCTTCTCAGATTGAGAAGGGCCTTAAGGCCTAAGTCCACCACGCTGGCCTGGTGCGGATCGGTGAACTACACACACCATCCAGAACATTATGGAGCTTTCTCAGGTGTGCAGGTTTCCTCACGATGTTATCCTTCACCGTTAACGCAAATGATAATCAAATTCTGATCAAAATCTGAAAAGTCAGAGGTGTGGGCTGGGTTTGAACTCGGATCCTCTCGCATGGAAGGCAAGCATTCATCAACCACTAGGCTATCACTGCAATTTAAATTTATATGCCTTTTTTGATACCTGCATTGAAGTGGTTGAAAAAATTTAAATAAATAAAATTGAGCCCAATTTGAGCCTAAAAGCTTAAAATACTCTTTGTAATCCAAACCCAATCAACAGTAGGTATCGAAAAAATCACAAATAAATACGAGAACATTGTGATAGACACATCATATTTTGGTATTCCATAGGCAACGTTCACGCACGACGCCAAATGTCAGCCATCGCCGTTTATACGCGGTTTACTACTATGATGTTGTATCGCGTCTCTAGGGTTGTCAATTATAGACTATGATTTTTTATTTCACAATTTCATCCGAACTTTTGGATGAATCTCGGCCTATCGTAATTCACTGGTGGATTAGATATGGCAGCTAAATATTCACATGGTGATGTAAAATCTCGGAGTCTTTTTGGTCCTGCTACTTGGAGCCTATATGATAGACCCGGGTACGTCTTAAAACTGCGGCCAGACACCAGAGGACAGGCAGCAGCGTCCTCTCACTAATCGGTGAAGTACTGCGATCCCCAAGCCGCCTGCCAAGCGTGGGGATAATGGCAACACCCCCCTGGGGGAGGCCTCGTTCAGCAGTGGACGTCTTCTGGCTGATGATGATGAATATAACTGACGTTTGGATATGATGCTATGCCGCTTTAGGTAAAATATAGATTCGCAAACTACTGTGTGATTATTTTTGACATAATTTTTGTGGTTGAAGAGTGGACTTCAGAACAATTATTTTAAATAGTATCCGTGGAATTTCTCGACGGTCTTTGTCCGCTAGGATAAACCCCATTTTGGAACCGTACACCTATGGAGGAACGAGGTATGGTGTTTTTCCATTGAAAAGCGAGGACTCTCCGATCAGGCAAGGTATCGGACATTCATATATGTGTTAGAATTAATATAAACTCATAGTGCGATTCAGGACATTCTGTTGTCGCTTCACCCCAATATATGGCGCTTTACTTTTTACGATGTTGCAAGTAGCTACACACCTAAAATTGCGATATTTTAAAGGCCCAGTTGAAATGACAACATTTTGTACCTATTTAAATCCATACACATAAAGAGTAAAAAAATATTTATGTCCTATCAAATTGATAATTTTTAACATAATCAAAAAATCAAGTCCCAAACAATGTAGTCCTTCAATGTCGTCTCTCTTTCAGACATATGTTTTGACAACCCTATAACTGCATATCGCTGTTATATCGCGGGCCGATTTAAATATTCTGCGCGTTGACGCCTCATTGGACGAACTGACATGAATGCGTGTCGGATAGGCATTGTGGAGCGTTCCATATTGTAATTGAGAAGTTAATCGGCTATCTGGAAGGATTTAATCGTATATTGGCCGCAATTTTTGTCATTCGGGATGAGTGATAAAAATATTTTCACATACTTATTTAAGTTTTCGTTGGAACGAATTTATCTTGTTCAATATACATAAGCCTTCAATTAAATTGCTCTCGTTTTATAAGTAATGGACAACCAAGTTAATTGAGTTTTAATAAACTTAGCGCTACGTTTGTAACATAATTGTTGGGACTTTGTAGGATTTGAGATAGTTTAACAAATAGCTAGCAACTAGTCAGAAATAAACGACTTAATTTACTAATTTTACTTTAACATTTTTGTTGGCTCGATTTGCGTAGTGACTTATCGATTGGCTTGCGCTATGGGTCACGATTTTGACTCCTGCAAGTTGCATGTGCTTGTACTTCTTTTTTGAACAAAAACGCAAATTTCTTTCCTACCATACCATATATACCTACTCATACCATTACGAGAAAAGTAAAGGGGGCAATTTTCAAAAAAACAGATGAAACGTATACTATATTGCTACTCACCCTATTCATGATCTTAAGCATACATACATTATATTATGTCTAACAAATCTCAAATATAAAACCGGAGCAGAGTTAAAACGTGCATATTTCTCTATTCCCTTTATTTTGTTGAGCAAACTTCTAGTTTGATGGAGAGCGCTTCAATTCAGTATATTGCTTAAAAAAGAACGAAGCGTCTGTTTATTTTTTACTTTTAGAGACGTTGGTTGTCTAGAATAGAAAGAAACAAAATGTATGCTGTTTTTATGTATTGTTAAATTATGTATGGAAGCGAAAATATAGCATTGATTATTGTTTTTGTACTGGAATAAATTGGTATTACGATCAATCAGTGTTTATTTTATGTAGAGAACTTTGTTGGCGGTATTTGTAACGTTATGATATTTTATAAACATATCTTTAAAATATGATCCCGATACTGCAACAAGTTATAAAGAAGCCCAATTTTTTTTCGAGTCTACACGTTCTTACTTTAATCGCTAGACAATCAGTAATGGTGATATCGAGATTGACTGCCCAAGTTGCACCAGACGATCTCAGGACTTATCCCTCGTGGAGTCTCTATCCTTGCTCCTGCAGTCTGTTCTATTCATAATTATTCGTAGCACAACTGTACAGATTCTGATCTCTACAACTAGATTAGAGAATTTATATTACGCTAGTATTATTTTAGTTAATCTACTCGATGACAGCAGTCACCGACAAAAGCAGCAGTACCTCTATTATGAGTTTTTACTATTTACTCTCATAGTAAATGTAAATTTTCATGCAAGCGATTTAGTTCTTAATGTGGTTACATTAGGGATTAGAGTCGCTAACATGACATCTCTATAATGTAGTAAATAGTAAATCAAAACTTTACTATGACACATACATATGTCACATAAGCGATTGTAATCCCTAATGTAACCAAGTTAAGAACTAAAATGGCTATCATAAAAATATAATTTACTATGATAGTAAATAGTAAGAAAACTCATGATAGCGGTACTGTACCTCTATTATGAGTTTTTCACTATTTACTTTCATGGTAAATGTAAATTTTTATGCAAGCGATTTTAGTTCTTAACTTGGTTACATTAGGGATTAGAGTCGCTAACATGGCATCTATATAATATCGTAAATAGTAAATCAAAACTTAACTAGGACACATATGTTACATAAGCGATTCTAATCCCTAATGTAACCAAGTTAAGAACTAAAATTGCTATCACGAAAATTTACTATGATAGTAAATAATAAGAAAACTCGTGATAGCGGTACTGATCACTGTATTAAGTTTAGTTTCTTAGAATAGAAATTTACATCACATGCTTAGGTAGGTATATATATATAGAAAAATATTACTGTATTGATTGGGAATTGGTTAGTTATGAATAATAATTATCTTTGATAAATACGAAACGTTCATTTAATTAATTCGCTGACTGTACAAGACTACACTACTCTGCGAATGTTACTTTAGCTGAATGAGTTTGAGTGAACCACGCGGTTTGGGCAGACGAATGTTTTTTCTTAAACAAAGTAAAACTCTAAAACCGTAAACTTTTTGTTACGCACATTCGCAATTACGCGCAAGAAACTTAATGTATTTTTTTCCGAGAACATGTTTATCACGGGAAAACACCACTTAATCCGCCATTAGGACAGATGACGAGGGTTAAGAGGACAGGGCCGCATTTAGGTGTTGAATGAAAGGATTAATGTATCGACGTGATTTTTCAAATTCATCAGCGTCTATCAAAAGACTTAAGACTGGTTATTATGATCGGCAGCCTTATAACGTAAAAATAGCGACAGCAACGCGACAGTCACGCGACAGCAGCCTCACTGTTTGGCCATACATATATGAAACAAAAATGACGTTTGACAGAAGATATCGCGTGATCTACGCCTGTCGCAAACTGATTGCTACATCAGTAATTAGGCTGCGGGCCGGTTTGGCCCCCGTTTTTGAGCCAAACAGGTATATTAAGGTATCCGAGTCACGATATCTTTATACATCTGACCTACCACGGGTAGTCAGCTCCGTTAAGCGCTATTGATTGTGATTTAAGAATTATATTTCCAGAAATAAATTTCACTTGAAAAGATTAAACATGTGAATGACTAACATATATCCAAGTGTTATTGGGTTCTTCTGTACGAAAATTCTCAGTAGCAGCACGGAGTCTGGAACTGTGCACAATAGATGAAAATAGGCCCCTATTATATGAGGCTCAATAACGGCATCGGCGAAATGTGGGTGTAGAATAGTACACCCCTGCCTAACCCTTTGGGGAATACAGGCGTAATGCTATGTTATGGTATGTTATGCCTAACTCTTAATTATATTAGTGACTGTAGCCAGTTACTTTATCTTTAAACTAAACATATTTTTGTTAAAGATTACTTCATACCCAAAAAGTTATAACACTTTAATAAACACGAACATAAATAAGAAATGTCATATGAGACTGATATTGATTAAACCATAAACCGTAGTCTATGGTCAGTGATGGAGCGATATTTACTATTAAGTTTAAATTTATATTGGACCGCAACGTGACCACTGCTGGGTCGTAAAACGCTTTGCGGGACGTGTGTCTCCCTAAAGGTCGATAAAACGATGCTACGAAAAAGCGCACTGGGGATCGAGGTACCTATAGCGTAATCATTAATGAAGAAGGTATAGCCGATTGAGTTACTAGAATTCATTTTGTCACCTCTTAACATTTATTTTCCACTTTATTGGTCTAATGGTTGCGAGCGCAGCTGTGGATTCTGAGGTCCTGAGTAGGTTTAAGTTAGTATCTTGGAGTTTGGAGAAGAAGCCGGGTGTATCCACCATGTTACAACCAGATCGTTAAACACAAGCGTGATGATATATTTATCATTGTATTTATGAGATTTTTTCTTTTTTACAGGGTGATCAAATCTACCAGCAGTTGCTGAGACAACGTTAGCAGTAAGTTTATTTTACCTAAAATTAAGTAGCTGCAATTATATAATTGACATCCCTGATATTCCTGTTAATTATTTCTAATAAACATAATTATAGATCTTTGTCTGTCGAATGTTACACATAACCAAATAACAGTAAACTAAACTAATTGAAAAGCAGACAACAGGGACCAAACAATTTATTCCGAAGCTATCTTGGCAAGCTCGATAACTATAAGATTAAAAGCTCAGCTTATCCTCTCCGAGCGATAGGTATTGTGCACAACACAGGTAAGGATAAGCCAATTATTGCTCTGCTCGGTCCAATTTCCTTTAGCACCGTTCAGTTGACTAGCTTACGAATACGTATTGAGAAGTTTTGTTTCGAAGCCAGAGGAAAAGAGTGTCGGTACCAAGTCGTATTGGTACTTCGTTATTTCAGCCGCGCTTTGTCCTGTGGGTTTACGTCTGAAAATAATTTCGATATCAAAGGAATTATTATTTATTTTAGTTCAGTATTTTTTTAATGCAGTATTGTGTTCCTCCATTGAACATGGAGGATCCTCTGATCAGTCAAGGTGGTTAGAATTGCGGGCCTAGTCTGACAGTTATTATCCGACATTTGTATATGTGTTATAATCTTTGTAAACTCGCATAGTGCGTTTGACTTTTCTGTTGCCGCTTTCCGTCGATAGATGGCGCTGTAGTTTTTTCATTACAAAACTTTCCTCACTATAGGATTTCTCTTGTATCGTGGGTACAGTTCGCAGACATCAGTTTATACACGCACATCCAGACCTGGAACAAATATCTGTAACTATATTCTTAAACTATTTCTGCAGTCTGAACTAGATCAGCGTGGTAGACTAAGACCTTAAATATTTTCATTCTTAGGAATGACACAGACAGACACAGAACTGGGACAGTAATGGGCTGAATTATTATTATTGGATGTAGATTCCCAGCCAACTCTATCAAAAGTAAATTCATTTATTATATTGAGCCAGTCTCAAACATTATGAAATAGCCTTTAGCCTTTTCTAAAACCCTTTGTAACGATACAGACTCAAATGCCCCCACGATAAAATACGGCCCTGTCGGCCTGTGCATTTAGTTCGCAAGTGTATAAAAGCAAACATACATCACGCAGCTAACTGGGCCTGACAAGCTCGAGGTGACTTGCTACAACTTGTTTATTTTCCTCCCATTTACTTGTCGACATGTGCAGACATGTCCATGTAGTTTTTTAATGTGTGAGAGCTTTATCATTATTCTATAGGACCATATCAATGAAAGGGAGGAAACAATATCGTCGTAACCGAAACGTTCAACTTTCTTCCATGCCTTTGACACCAATAATTGCCAAGTGTTCGTGTGACAACAAAAACTTACTGCTTAAATGATGACACAATTGATGCAGTTGCTAAGCTAATTAGCTTTCTGCGCTACGTGTTGCGGGTTCGATCCCCGCACGCAACAAATATTTGTATGATCTACAGATAGTTGTTTCGGTTCTTGTGACATGTATATTTGTAAACTGTACTTACGATACAAGAGAAATAATGGTGTGGGCCATAATTAAAAAAACAAAAAAAAAAATGTACTATCCGAGACACAGATAGGTCTCGATGTTTGAGGAACGGTCACGCATCCAAGGATTAATCAAGAAAACCGCAGCTTGAACTTGCATCTAGAAGGATCTGTATGGAAGCTATTTAGCAAAGCGTTTCTCGACATAATTCGATTTAATAGTACTCATTAAGTTACGCTCTTAAAAACCATAACTGTCGTAGGTAGGTTTGTATTCTTAAAGTATGCGACAGGCAGTGGCAAAATTTAGAATGTTGAATTTACGATGTAGTTTTCCCTTACGTGTGGAACGATGCCAATACACTTGATGTCACGCCGTTTGGGTTTCTGCTGAGCTGGCGAGAAAGGGAAACGAGATGTATCTGTAATATACATAAACATGGTTTCATATCGATTTTGAGAAGTTGTCTTCTGACCTTTGAGAATAGGTTACCGTATGAAGTGGTGTTTACTTTAAGTGACATTATTAATAATGAATATTATAACATAACGCCAGTATAAATTGAAATGTTACGTAGAGGTGTACTCTAATACACCCGCTCAATACGGTTTCTTTTTTCTCTCTAATTGAAAGAGGAACGATACAATACAAAATAATATTTTTTAAATACAATACAATACAAAGTAATAAAAACACAAAAGATACAATATATATTTTTTAATACAACTTACCACGTAAAATTATTCATCCACGAAAGCTTTTAATAATATTATTGTGATCATATTTTGGTTTGCATAAAATATTGAATTCAATGTTTTTGAAAATTTGTTGCAATTCATATGCGAAATTTCAGAACTGCCATGATATCTGGAACGATGGATTGATGCGAAGATATACGACCGGATTTAATTTTTATTTGTTTTACCAATATCACGAATTGCCTATACATCAAAATTTATGTGCACCAAACCACTGTTGGATATAAGGTTTTTACAAATTGCGCCTTTTCTTGCAAGATAAATAATTTACAAAAAAAAAAAAAAATTTGATCCTAAAAATTATCTACCTATCCAAAATATTACCTATCAAAACATCATTGCAATATGCAGTCTGTTTTTACCAGTTGGGTTAGGAAATTTACTTTTTTACATTCCCTCTTAACCCAGTATGCTGAGAATTTTCGTACAGAAAAACACTTGGTCCGACTCGGGGATCAAACGGAGAACGTCAGTCATATTAAAACTCATCAAGACTTCTGCTTCTATCAAGTTGGCCCGACCTATCATATGGGAATCGCTCATGCCGTTGATCATGCCGTGGATCATGCCGTGGTATCGAGACTGATTTCCCAGGTGCCACAAGATCTCAGGTTTTGTCGCTATTGGACACTGTTACCGTACACCGTTAAGTGACAATCGTTTTGGGTGCCAGCAGCCCAAAAAGTCTGACCAGCCTAACCTTAAACTATCAATGTCTCCCAGTAATTGCAATCTGAACTGTCAGATGGTAGTCGCTCCGTTTAGAATATCTACTGATAGTCAGCCGCAACCGTTTCGACTGGAAGTCGACCCCAATGTAGTTGGGAAAAGGCTACGCAGATGATGATGAAGTACTCACGATCTATTTGTCCTTAGTTCTGAGATGTCATAAGGAAATTGCTTATACCTTATTTGATAAGTTATTCAGTTAGCAAGCTTCGTACCGAGTTGAGGACATACTCGTGTGTCGTCATTCGAAAAGGCTCTTCCTTCACCCTATTTCACTAATATGTAACATTACCGCAGTTTGGGCTCAAATAACTTTACTAGACACATTATTTTCCCGAGATCCGTCCCACGATATCATGGCTGATTTTCAGGTGTATGGCGGGTTTAGCACTATGGCAATCTTTAAATCTAATCTAATGTTATTAATATAGCCCCAAGCTCATTTCCCTAATGGGTTATTATGGCGCCCGTAGCGATGATATCTTTCGAAGTTAATTACCTCTGCATTGTTTAGTGGTGTTTTAATAGTGCCAATTTTATTCATGATCGTGATATCTTAAATGGTTATTAGTAATAGCTCCCTAACTGCCTCCCTGGTTTAGTGGTCGTGAGCGCTATTGCTGAGCGAGCTGTTCATGGGTTTTTCTGTATGGACATTTTCAACACCGAACTGTGCCTGGTAGATGGCAATAGGCTCGCTTCTATTACAGGGGACTCAATAACGGCATCGGTGAAATGTGGGTGTACAATAGTACACCTCTGTGTAATCCTTCGGGGAATACAGGCGTTATGTGTCAGTAATAGCGCCTTTATTTCAGACGAAGTGGTTTGTTTTTATCTAATAGTTTTTATGTTTGTTTGTTTTGGGATAACAATTAAAAAAAAATGATTTTCATTGAAGTTTCTAAAGTTGTTGTTCAAAGATTTTCTTCTGTTTCTTCAAGAAAATTCTCAAAAGCACCTGAGATTCTGGAATGTGTCTAATAGATGGCAATAAGTTCGCCCAGTATACAATAGGACACCTCTGCCTAATCCTTCGAGGAATAAAGACTAAATGATGCTGTATTTTTAAAGGTGTGCCCGTATATATAGAATATATCATCACGACTGTGTTCTACGACGAGTTAAGCAGCTATTGTAGACATAAATTTCACCAACCTCGGTACGAAGTCCTATATAAGAGGCTTTTGATATTCACCTAAAAATACATACCCCAAACTATTTTTGTAAGCCAAGTTCTAATAAAAAAAACCAAATGATTTTAGAATGTATGTACCTAGGTATTGAGAAAAAATTCAAATTTCTTAGCTAAGTTTACTAAACAATCTCATAATATAAACAGTCCATTAACTTAAATTCATTTCTAAAGTAAACCTATCGCTGGAGGCTGTCGCCTTCAAATGATGGTAAAGTTGGGATCTTTGTGATAGCGATTTAAAATCGGAATAATAATAATAACTTGTCAAATAATAATTGCCTCATTGGTCTATTGGTCGACTCTTGAGTATGACGTACTGGGTTCAATTCCCAGGTCAGGAAAAGTGATGACGGTTTTTTTTTAAATTGTCTGTTTGGAATTGTGCCTCGTCTGGCATTATACTCCCCATTCCAAGAGACTTAATAACGGCTCTGTGGGTGTAAAAACAGTACAGTCGGTGCCCTATATTGACAGACATTGTATGATAAATTCTAGGGGGGTCAGGTAATGTAGGGCACCGACTGTACACCTCTGCCTAACACTTCGGAGAATATAGGCATAGGTAATGGTATTTAAGTATCAAAATAATAAGTTCTTAGATTAATGTCACCCAGCCTGATTACCGATGTAGCGACAGGCGTTGATTTTGCGATAGCTTCTGTGAAACGTCATTTTTGTGTCATATAATGTACTGGCTGACAGTAAGATTGCTGTCGCGTGGCTGTCGCGTTACTGTCGCTTTTTTACGTAATTAGGCTGCGAATGTTGTTGTGGGGATGTCCCAGATTGAGCCAATGATAGTCCACCCGCATTTTGTCCTCAATGACCCACATTAAATTCCCTCCCTCCTCTCCCTACCGACAAATTCTCTTAAACCTCATAAAAATTCCAGCCAACCATAACGTTATAATAACTTAATTATAATTATAAAACATCAAAACGAATTAAGAAACTCCTTTTGGATTTAAAAAAAAAATAAATGATAAAAATATTGCCACTGGTCTATTTCGGAGAAATCTACTATTATATTTTAGACATCAGATTTATTATTACTGATGTGATTTGACGACACGGTTGGCACAGTGGTTGAGCGATCGACTGTTGCACTACGTATCGCGGTTTAGATTCCCGCACGGAACAAACATTTGTATGATTTACAGATAGTTGTTTCGGGTCTGACTGTATGTCCATGTGAATATTTGTATTTGTAAACGCATCTACGATACAGGAATTATTAGTGTGGGGCAAGGTTTTATAAAAAGATTAATAAGAAGATAATTATAAGCCGGTATTATCTTACTCCAGGCAAGAGAGTCCCTTCCCCAGCTTCCATTTCGGCGGCCATGTTTAAATAACACCAGCTCGTGATAAGTTCGGCTCATCACGTTATTTCCTTCTATTTATTATTATTATTTATTTATCAATTTATCAAGTGGTGATAATAGCACTTAATTTAATGTTTAAATTCTGATCAAATCCGATCAAAATTTAAAAGTCAGAGTTGGGTTTGATCTCAATCTCTCCTGCATCGAAAGCAAGCGTTTAACTTGTAAAAAATACAAATAAAACTGCTTGAATACTTTTTACTATTGTAAATAATAATTAAAGGCTACTTAAATCCTGATTGCCGCTTGCAGTGGGATCCCAAACACTGTCCAAGGAGTTTAATCATCTTCCAGTGCAATTGCGAACTGGGTCAGTTGAGTTCGTAATTACCTAGCGACCATACAAATTATATTAACTTTAAATAAACATTCCCTTATTATTATGCCCAGTTTGATATTCATTTTGGGGTTAAAACTACAAGTGTGAGGTTCTATGTTTACCTTCTAGTTACTCGGAGAGATGTTTTAATGTGAGTTAGAAATTTGAATGTTAAATTATCAAGATCCTGCAATAACCAATCGGTTATCTATGTGTTGTGATTCTGACAATATTAACTTGAAACTAATATTTTTTTCGTTTCGGTCTATGAGTAGTCTTATTATCAGATTTCATGGATTGATTATGATAATTATAATAACAGAGCATCGCGCCTGTATTCCCCTAAAGATTAGGCAGAGGTCTACTATTGTACACCTTCATTTCGCTGATGCCGTTATTAAGACACATGTTATAAGTGTCGAGCCAATTACCGGGCACAATCCTAAACTTTGGGCTGCTATTAAACATTTTTTTAACAAAAAATCATGGTCTCGATTACAGCCGATAACAGCATCGGCGAATTGTGGGTTTACAATAGTACAGTCAGCATCAAAAATGTGTATACACGTAGCGAAATTCGAACGCTTATTCTTAAAAAAACTATTTGTTACATTCATAAAATTTTAATGACAATGTATTTTTATGTATCCGCAGATACCATGTGTAAAATTGGTCAAGATTTGAATCACTATTTCCACTAAAAATCATCTTTGAATTTCATTAACTGTATACATTTTTTTGATGCTGACTCTGTACACCACTGCCAAAGCCTTCGGAAATAGGGGCGTGATGCTAGGCAATGCAATTTACTTTTACGCTGGCTTAAAAAAGTAACTACCTAGTGATTATCCTATAGCCATATTATGACATAAATCGTTATTTATATTTTACAATAACCGTATAATAATAGGGTGGCTTATTTTTACGTGACATAAGCTTAACGACTAACAAGCCGGAAAAATACTAAAATTAAACAAAGCTAATTAATACACACACCATTTATATTACTTATCCATGTTAATTTTTCATCTTAATCTTCAATAGTAATCGGATTAAACACAGAATCAAATTAGGCCGTTTGTACACTGCCTCACTGGTTGTAAGTGGTACTATTCCGTGTTGCTGGTTTCGATTCCCGGGCCGGGCAAAGTATAATTGCGTTTGTCTGTGCAGAAATATCGATTAGAGCCTGGAGTTTGAAGTAGTGTCCGCGAGATGGCAATAGTCTCGCCCCGTATTACATGTAATCTTAACAGCATCTGCCAAATGTGGGTGTACAATTGTATATTTTGATTTTCAATTAATATTGGATGACGGAATTAGGCATCAGAATTGGAATAGATCTGTGGAAGACTAGCTTCCGCCAGCGGCTTTGCCCGCGTGGTTTACGAACCCGTACATTTTCCGGGATAAAAAGTAGCCTATGTATTATTCCATACTTTAATCTATCTCTGTGCCAAATTTTATCCAGATCCGTTCAGTAGTTTTTGCGTGAAAGAGTAACAAACATCCATCCATCCATCCATCCTCACAAACTTTCACATTTATAATATTAGTAGGATGCTTGTGCACCCATCTAAAGTTAGTAAAGTTTAGCTAGAAAGTAATATTTTCAGTATGCTATGCCAATAGGTGCAAGCAAACAGCCGTCACGAATGATGAAGCTTGAGATTGTCAGCATTGAAATCATCATTGCCGAGTGACTAATCTTTCCACTATGAGCGATTTCCATGTGGCAGCTCTTACTGATTTTACAAAAGAAAAAGTATGCCATCAACATCGATGTTTTTGTGTGTTCATTCGTTCGTTAGCAATATTACATAATGAGAACTTCAGTGATCTGATTGAATTGGCTCAGTGCACAAACGGCCTTAAGCTTAAACTAATTATGTTAAAGGGAAATGCGTTCCATTTTAATTAAATTGAATTTCGCATTTTAATAAACTGGAAGTATCTGATTTTTTTAAACTCTTCGCTTTCGTTATTTCTAGGGTAGGTGATAAATGATTAAGTGCAGTTAAATTATAGGTACTGCATAATTCGAATGGTGGTAGAATGTGGGGCTGCAAAGGTGAATTCCTAGGTTCGGTTCCAAAACCGGGCAATGTTATTATGTTTATCCGTTAGGGAATTCTCAATGGCTGTTTAATTGCTATAACTTCACTCTTTTACATGAATTTTGAACACTTTGTCGAATGCAAGCGTCATCCAATGTTATGTTATTTTTGACAAGGTAGGGATACTGTACATACAATTATACAAATAAAAGTTTTTAAAACTTAATTTCTTTGTTAACGATGAAAATATGAAGAAGTAATATTCTCTGCACTAGCTTATATCACATTCTATTTAACGATCGGAAAATATTGTGAATGCAGTCTTTTTGATGAACTGTAAGAACATAGGTGCATAATCACGTTGTACACATGTCCGGACCCGAAACAACTTAATACGAATATTTGTGTCATATAGAAATCGAAACGGAAATTTGAAACCCAAAACAACAATTGCTCGTTTAGCCTTTTTGCCAAATGAGCCGTCATGTCGGAAATTACCACAGTTGTGTAAAAAATTAACATAAATCCCGAAAACAAGCTTAGTAATTAGAGTGAACATACAAAAACAGTATAAATAAAAGACGAGCATGCGCCCCACTACCTCAGTATTTATGTAAGGCGCGGAACACAGTGAGCACGGAAGAAAAAGATTTTTAGACAAACTTACCTATGTATTTATAAAGGTACAATCATAAACGTGAATGACTGACTACCTCATTGGGTTAGTGGTCGCAAGGGTGAGAGCTAAGCTTGAGGTTCTGGATGCAATTCCCGAGTCGAGCAGTGTTATAGGATTGTTCTGTATGCAAATTCTCAACAGTAACACGGAGTCTGGAACCGGTAGATTGCAATAGGCTCGCCTCTTATGACATGGGATATAATAACGGCATCAGCGAAATTTCGTTGTACAACGATACTATCTGCGTAACCCTTCGGGGAATACAGGCATGATGCTATGTTATATGATGAAATATTTGTGTGATCAAAAATTGGATGTGTTTAGAGGTAATCTTTTTTTACCCTTCAGTAGTCCCTGTAGCTAATGAAGAATGATAGAAATAAAGGCAAAGCAAAGCTTTTAGTAAAGTTCTCTTTCCGATTGTCTGCATCTTCTTAAAGCTCGGGAAATAACTTAAAAAGCCATCCTTTAAATACTAAGTTCGCAAAGTTTAGTTTATTGGAAAAAGTTTTCAACTTCAAATAAAAGGAAGGCAGCTCTTTCTAGTTAATATTGTTGCTTGTGCTATCGAGCACGTCGAGTTAAGTTCTTAGCTGGCGGGTGTAGAGAAAAAGAAAACAAAAGAAAGTGAATTTTGTTTTCTAGAAATATTTTCTTTTGGAAAAAATTAAACAAGTAATGACACGAACTCTCAACAGCAAGGATAAATCACTATAAAATGTATTAGAAATCCGACCGTATCAATCAAATCTTAAGAACCAATTTGATTCGCCCTGCAGCCGTATCTCAATTGGTCACATAAGCACAAATATACTAAGCGTCATAGCGGTAAGACGGTACTCACTTCATGAGTCATACTTGCCGGTTATGGACTTAGAAAAATCGCTGTTTTTTTAAGAGATTTGATGGTATTCAAATATACGGCTAGTTGCCTGCGTAATATGGATATACATACCTCTAAATAATGCCCCTAATGAGTTAAAGTAAAACTGATATAGGAAAAACAAAG
Source organism: Shargacucullia verbasci (assembly GCA_947562105.1). Lineage (NCBI taxonomy): Eukaryota > Metazoa > Arthropoda > Insecta > Lepidoptera > Noctuidae > Shargacucullia > Shargacucullia verbasci. The sequence goes on along the minus strand of OX387294.1, from coordinate 12,043,482 downwards.
GTATTTTTCATATGTTTTAAACAAGATACCGCTAATAGGCTTAGTTCATTAGATGCGTATTTTTTAAGCTATCCGATGCCATAAAAATCAACGTCACGATTTTTTTTGAGATACCGCTTTTTCGCTTAATTGGGCAGAATAGTCGCAGTAGTGTACACAAAAATACAGTTCCATGAGTAGTTTAGATTTGACCTAGACATATCTTGAGACTTGCCTTCTTTCTTTTTTAAAAACCCTATCCTTTTATCGTTGGTGCGTTTACAAACATAAACATTGACATATACACACACCCTGACCCGGTTCAACTATCTGTGCGCCATAAAAATATTAGTTCTGTGCGCGAACGAACCTACGACTCATAGCGCAACAATCGCTCAACCCCTGCGCCAGCTTTGCTGCATATTCGAAGTAATATCCTAACGTAGGTATTTTTAAAGTAAATTATTTAAAAGAAAAAAATCTTTATAAAATAAACTTTTTTTTTAAAGCAATTTTTGAACAAATATGAAACATTAACATGGCCACCCGTCACTTATTCACTTATAAGTTGTTTTATGACTGAAAACTTGCAAATTACTTTTTGCAATATATTTTTATTATTGGCCTTATTTATATCGTCTAGTCTACTTTAATCTGTAGTTATGAACAATAAATTATCTTCTCTACTAAATTTATTTCAAAATTACGAAAACTTCATTTTTTAGGTCTATGAATATACCTAGTTTCAAGAATAGTGTGGTATCGTAAAGGCCTATGTCTAATCTAGTTATGATTTTTATAAAAATAATGAAAGAAAAAAAAAAAAACGTAAAAATAGTGCTTTAATCCCTACAAGTCATTGTTCCAAATATCCTGAAAACCTTTACTTAGAAATAGTCACCGTCCTTTGTTTCCAACTAACAAATGCAAAGCCGTATGTAAATCGTGCCCGAAATAAGAAATGCTCTCAGTGTAAACCAACCCGAATCTGCGTTTCAGCAAACTCATCGCGGCAACAAATGGGACCTTTAGACGCCACGGAGTGAGACACTCGTTGCAAATGAGACTTCTTTCATACCTTTGTTGGGGAGCTTATTTACTTAACGTGTCTTCGCTGTTGTGGAGTCATTTTGTGGATTAATTACCTAGGTCTTGGATGTAGCTTAGAATGTTGGTCTTCAGAAATAGTGGAGCAAAATGCGTAAAAGAGTAAAAGTTATGATCTGCTTTTGTTTTTATATTTCTGGAAAGTCTCATTTCAATCAAAGACCGAAATACGTATTAGGGTAGGTACTAGCTGGTATCCGGCCTTTGCTGCCGCAGAAGAAATAATTGCAGATTGCAGAAATGTTCTTTCAAATACATTTGCCGGTACGACACGCGGCACCACCTACTGTAAGTTAATTGTCCTATGCCTATAACCTTCGCGCAAGTGCAAGCAATAACTTGACAAAATTGTATCATCATCAATATTTCATTATCATTATCATTATCATCAATATTTTGTCTATCATTTCAACGTAATAATAGACAAAACATTGAGTAAATATTCACTGCTGAATAAAATCAACTACCCCATACATTTTGACCCAGTTGGGTATCAATATTGACCATTTGTCACAACAAAGATTAACAAAGATTAACAAAGGTTAACAGTTAAAAATCATACAAAGGGCTTCAAACCGTTTTGAGATGCTAATAACAATCAAGCGGATGATAAACATTTTCTGACCGCGACTGTACCCAGGGGCTAATAACATTATTCTTTGATCAGCAATTTACTTGCCAAGCATGATGATTACGGCGTTACGCTCTAAGGATCATTAATTATTATTTATTGCTAAAGGAAGGTTTACGTTGGCTGGAATGCTTCGAATTACGCATTTTCTGGTTGACATGGTTTGCAGACATGGTTGGCTGAATATTATTCTGTAAAATATTCCTAGGAATTATTTATAATAATTAATTATGGTACTTTTAATATTATTTATAGTACTTATAAATATAAAATATTTTACTAATGATCAATATTTACAACCTATACAAATAAATAAATAAATAAAAAACCTGTACACTACACATGAAAATATTCTTAAACGCATCAACCGGGAACATCCCCAAAAGACTGGCAGCATTGCCACGCAGGATGGCAATACTAATTCTTTGAACAAAGAATACACTAGCCCTCTGGGCCATTATGTAAAGTCGACTAATCAATTTGCGATCTCTTTAAACAAGGGGCGAAAACTAGAATCACATGAACCCAGTGTTACGACCTCAAACGGCTCGAAAATATGTTACTATGATGTTTTATTGGAATAATGGTTGCAAGCGCGCCTGCAGAGAGTGAGATCCTAACTTTTATTACCAGGCCGGATAGTGTTATTTGGTTTCCTTGTTAGGACATTTTCAGTAGCAATAAAAAAAAATTGCGCAATTTACTTACAAAACAGTCAAACAGAATAATTATCACCACGCATTGTATAATCGATCGTTGATTATTGAGTATGCATGATACTTAAGTACTGTAGAGGTTTTATGTAATAAGATACAATCTTTGGTATTTTTTTTTTTTTTTTTTTTTTTTTTTTTTTTTTTTTTTTTTTTTTTTTTAATTATGGGACTTCTTATTTGAATTAATTGTATTTGGGAACTCGTTGCATTCAATACAAAGTTTAATATTTTAACAGCAGTTTTATCCCGGTCCCTATAGTACTCACTTTACGTACGCTTGCCCATTGCCAAACGTGTTGAATTATCATAATAATCTCCTAAAATCGTCCGCTGCTTAAGGACATTAATATAGTGGACTCTTTTGAACAGTTACGTAATACAGAAAGCGAAGAAACCCATAAAAAAAGTTCCAAAAACTGTCAACATTGCCAAATTCAAACCCCACAATGATGTACAAAGCAATTACAGAAGCCATTTCTGGTCCCTGTTTCCGTTCACCATATCTCGCCATAACAAATGCCTATGACCCTAATTTCTTCTAATAATATGTGCCACTACTTCTGGACCTCACGTTGCAAATAGGACGCAACATTAATTCTATACTTACGCCATAAAAACGGGAAAAACAGGGGAAAAATATAATGGTCTTTTATTTGTCCCATATTTTTGTGAGCATTAAAATGATTGTGGATAGATAATTTCGGACTGAGGTTAGCAGAAGCAAGGAAAATGTGTTTAAATAGGTGGAGATTTGTAGATGACTCCAACTTGATGTATGACTGCGGTGAGGTTCCGCAAACGATGATGCGCTTAATATCGTGACCGGCGTATCCCAACACTTGCACGCTAGAAGAAATAATGGATACCACTGATAGCGTAATTCTTGTCGCTATCTTCTGAGGAGGGACTATTTAGATTGCCATCAACACGCTTAGAAGAAGAGGTTTGGTCGTGATGAGGTAACAAACAGACAGATATTCTATTACTCAAATCATCATCATCAGCCAGAAGACGTCCACTGCTGAACGAAGGCCTCCCCCTTAGACCACTACATCGAACGACATTCCGCCACTTGCATCCATCGGTTGCTCGCGACTTTCACAATGTCGTCGGTCCACCTATTACTCAAATATACCCATATTTTTTCTGAGACAAATAAAATGTCCGCTGAACCTCGAAATCTACATATATCTATGCTCTACTGTACATGATATTCAAAAGGATAATATATAGGACAGATACAAAGATATATGGAAAGGGTCGCATAATTGTTTACAACCCTTTTCATTTAGAAACCGATACAGCAATATCCTAGATTACCACAACAACCATCCAAGGCATGACATTTGAACGTAAATTTATTCCCTCGCAATTTCCGTGACGTCAGTATGAAACAGAAACGCGTCGGACCAACACTGAGTTGTGCGTCTCGTTAACGTATCGAGTATCGGTTCTATTCGATTCTAGAAATCGAATCGGACCATGAATCGGATTGAGTGAGCTGTAAATGTGGCTATTTGGGAAGTACGAAATGATTTAAGGTATTTGGTATGGAGATTGTGGTATGGGTCTCGGAATTTCTGGGTGATATTGATTTGTTTTAGGGTGTATTTTGGGGAGAGGTTAGCTTTAATTAGAATTGTTCATGAAAGAAATCATGCAATTTTTTAAAATTCTTATGACAGGTTATTGTTTTAGTTTGATAGTAAGCTCATTATTATCTGAAACATTATAACCACAATTAACAATCTTATCAAACTATATAATAGAATGTTGTTTACCCTACCTTCTAGAGCCTATAAGACGTAAGGTAAAATATGTCATCTAGAATCTAGAACAGAGGTTCTTGGGCATCGTTTATCTGATTTTCGTAGACGGGAAATAAACATAGATACACCTCTTCCACCATCTTTTTCACGGTTTCATGAAATCTCTTATAGGTCCACATTTAATCTTGGGGGTCACGTAAGTACCACTTTTAAGATGAATGGTCTAGAGTTTCTGGATTCTGGATAATCCGTTTATCATGTACTATTTGATCATCTCTTGCAATACAGAGAGATGTATAGCCGAATAATGACAAAACCACAAGAAGACAAGTAGCCATCCCATAATTTACCAATACCGCAGATCATTCCTTGAACAGACAGTCCAAATAAACGGGAAATGTCCCCTGTTTTCCTTCCAGTCCAGTACACGAATTAAGTGAATGTAACCTCAAAACACACGACTGTCAAAACAAAAACATAAAATAAGCTTACGGTCCGGATTCAGGGTCAATGTGTCTTTGTAGTATTATAAAATTGTAACAAAAGTCTGTATGTTTGTCCGTTGTTTTTTTTTATATAAAAGCTTAGCTTAGCTGAGTGAGCATATTAGTGCTAGCTTGCCTTGCATGCTGGAGGTAGTATTACGAGTATTTCGATCTTGATTATTAAGACTATAGTTTAGCTAAAAGTTTTCATACAAAATGCGTTAACGTTTTTACCCAACTAAACATGAGCTGATTTTGCAAATTTTTTTATATGTTATCGACACAAGTAAAAACTAGGTCGTCACGTTTTTGTTTTTTCTTTTTTGATATTTTTATAGATTGAGAAATAATGAACCCTCAAAATTCGTTTTTGCAACTAAATATCTTCTTATAAAAAAACATAACGATAGAGATATAAATCAAATTAATTCGTTAAGATTTAGATGTCGGAAACGTTAACGCCCAAACACCTATTTTGCGCGTATTTCATGACAACTTTGTCAGAACCCGACTGATAAACGATACTCTTAAACCAAAAATATATAAAAAAATCGTGCGCGCGCATTTGAGTGTTGAGTAAACGTACGCATTATCATATATTTTTGTTTTACATTACAGAACCAGTTTGAAACTAAGAAATAAGAGTACATGGCATACACGTACCTACATTAGGAAATGCAAAATAATTTAAAATAATAATTATATCTTGAAACTCTCCTTGAAACGCTCACCTCTTAATTAGCACAAACTTCGTATACAGCAGAATAAATTTAACGAGACAAACTCGCGGTCAAACGCTAGTGTTGTATATAGTCACCTAAACAACACTAGTAACAATATGTAAGGTTACCGATGCGGCCTTTTACCGCCTTTTTATTGCGTATTACGAATCTACTTGCGACCAAACAAAATAGGTTTTACTTTGGGTCTTACTGGGAGTTACTGGGTATAGTGGATACGTTTGCCCATTTATATTAAGATGGTCTTATGCCTGGTTACTGATGTACTATAGAATATCCGTGCCTCAGAAAGCACGTAAAGCCGTTGGTCCTGCGCCTGATCTCTCTCCGGTCGTGTCGGATTGCCGTCGGACTATGAGAGTGAAGGAACAGAGAGAGCACCTGCGTTTGCGCATACACTTGTGCTCTATAATATCTCCTGCGTAGTTAGCTAATCTCCGGTGAGATTGGCCGCCGTGACCGAAAATAGTCAGGAGGACATTATAGAATATTATATCATGATATAGTATGGTACTGGCTTGTAGCTGCATAGCTACCGCGCTGATTGGTCGATCTGCAAGGTTAAGCAGTCCTTGGATGGGTGATCATTTTTTACATATCGAGACCCCTCCGTGCCTCGGAAAGCACGTTAAGCTACTAGTTCTGGAAGTCATTCAATGACCTAGGTCTGGCAGTCGTAACAGGTGTCAGTAGCCCAAAAAGTCTTACAATAAGGCTAACCTTAGATTATCAGTGTCTCACAGTAATTGGGTGGCGGAGGTCAGAAGGCAGTCGCTCCGTGTAAAATAAACTGATATTCAGCTGCAACCAGTTCGATGAGTTTTTTACTATTTACTTTCATAGTAAATGTAAATTTTCATGCAAGCGATTTTAGTTCTTAACTTGGTTATGTTACATTAGGGATTAGAGTCGCTAACATGACATCTCTATAATATAGTAAATAGTAAATCAAAACTTTACTATGACTACATGTCACATAAGCGACTCAAATCCCTAATGTAACCAAGTTAAGAACTAAAATCGCTATTATGAAAATTTACTTTACTATGTTAGTAAATAGTTAGAAAACTCGTGATAGCGGTACCGTCCCTTAGTCTTCAGTAAAAGCAAGCGTGATGTTAACTCATGGTGTGATTTCAATAGCCCTGCCAGATACTATGTTATGCGATTTTTCTCACTAATAGAGATTGCATTATATAATACTTGGCAACTGTACACTTTATGTACATATCACATTTGTTACTAACATGGTTACACGTGGTATGAATAGTAGGCAGTGATAGCCTAGCGGTTAAACGTTTGCCTTACATGCAGGAGGGTCTGAGTTCAAACTTGGCCCACACCTCTGACTTTTCGGAATCATGTGGGGATCAGAATTTGATTATCTCTTGCGTTTACGGTGAATCACATACATCGTGAGGAAACCTGTACACCTGAGAGGGCTCCATAAAGTTCTTGATGGTGTGTGTAGTCCGCCAACCCGCACCGAGCCAGCGTGGTGAACTAAAGCGGTGAGACAGTAATGGGTTTAATTTATTTTTATTATGAACAGTACAAAATCTAAAGAACACCTATTGTGTTCTGTAGGCCTCTCCTATTCTAGCACATCTCACAAATATCACGTCACACCAATTTATCAACACCAAAGTCCATTCAAATTTAAGCTTGATTCAAAGGTAAGGTAGGCGGAAGCTCCGACAAGATACAGCCAGCGTTGGTCACAAATTACATGATGGTTACTTGGCTCTCCAATCAGGTCTATTGCCTGCCTTTGTGGCGCATAGGGATACCACACGGCTAACTTTATGGAACATTTGGGTTTCAATCAGGCTTGATGTTGTAGCTTTTGTGGTTGTGGATATGTATGTGACTTTTTAGTAAGTTGTATTTGTAAAGATGTATTTTAATATACCTTTATTTGTATATTTCACAAAGTAATATTATTTTTTTGCAAATAAAGTGATATTATAATCATAATATGGCAACATCCTTGTATTTCCCAAAGCTTTAATCAAAGGCGTACTAATGTATATATACATCTATATTTCACCGAAAGCGTTATTGAGTGTATCTATTTCTACTATAATTAAATTATTCCGAGATTTGTATGTCCAATTACAATAAATGTAATAGCCAAAGAAAGCTGATTAGGTATATTAATAAATTATAATAATGGAAACTGTCATATTCTTAAAAAAAATAGTTTTTTTTTTATTGGACTGTTTGGGTAATTTAAACTTTTTCACTGTCCACTGAGCATATCAAACAATTGACGTGAAACGTTACATTTAAACATTTAAATTTCACCTGTAGAAAAAAAAAACTTGTACAACAAATCCCAGTATATCCTTCCTAATTTCCAAATATTGTCACTCTAATCACAACACTCTATATAGGATCGAGGATGGCGTTCAAATCCAGATTGAGGCGCAACCTTTCAATAGCGATAGTGACGGTATTACAGGCTTTATCGATCTGATAATACCGGTACCTATGGCAAGTATGGAATGCCAAATATTTGAGGTTGAACTCTTGTTCCGAACCAAACCAATATATTGTTAATAACGGTTTAAACAGAAGCTGAACTGTTTATTAGTGTCAGTAAGTACATGTGGTTGTTATGAGTTTACTTCGGTATTACACATATAGCATATTTTTGATATATACCTACGTGAGAACTGCACCCTTAAAGAAATAACATACCCTCATGCCTGAATTTGAGGTACGAATAAAGAGTCTCAACGAGTGATGAACCTGAAATCTTCCGGCGTAATCTAGGCACTCAGCTTTGATTGACAGGCATTGTTGACTGGCTTATCTATTTACGACAGTCTGAGTGATTCTCATGTGCTTGTGCTGACTCGACAGAATAAGACGCCTGTATTCCTCAAAAAGTTAGACAGAGATCTACTATAAGCATTTTATTTAAAGCCTAGTAATATACAGCTGACCATTTCACGTAGCTTAATGTACTGTGGACGATGCACTAATATGGAAGCAGCCAAGCGCACAATGTTCGGGTAACGTGTTGATCGACGAAGTGACGGGTTAATCTGTTGTTAAATACTTGGTTACCGATTGTAAACATTTAAACTAGACTTCACCGTCCTTTTTAGGTGACTTGAAAATTCTCTAGGGCTATAGAGTTATAGGTCTCTATTGCAACTAACAAATTATTCTATTTCTTTATTTAGATATACTTACAAAACATGGCCGTGATTCAAGACTCAAGATATTTATTTTGCCAACTAAGTGTACAAGTAATGGTGTTATAAAATAAAATGATTATCTTAAACTTAGTTGCCCATTTCAGATATTGCAAAAATTTAGTATTATATATATAATTCTAACTTATACTAGCATAAGGTATACTTTAATCGTCTAAAAATAAAAGAACTAGATCGCCTTATAAACTCTGTGTAAGTAGTACAGATATTTGTGCACATAAGATATTTATCATTTCTCTTATTTTAATTAGAGTTTTTATTTTACGTATTATTTTCAAAATTGATGGACTGACAAAATTGATTGATTGATTGACTGACAGATATCACACAGCCTACATACACCACAGAAGATAAAAAAGTCAAAATTAGAACATCTTTTCTTTAGGTGTAGACTGCTTCTGTTGGATAACACCACGGAGCGTCCTCCAGAACTGGATAAAATATCTATATTTCTTGTACAAAGAAATCGCAAAGCGTGTGGTCGATAACACTCGTGACTAAACGGCTGGCCTGTTCTTTGGCCAAAGAATTATGATTGCCATTCAGCAATGCTGCCAGTCTTTTGAGCACGATGCCAGTTAAAATCGACGTGGAGGTTTATTTTGATATGTAGTATATAGTCTGTTTTTTAAGTAGTTTAGTTTGTTAATATACTCATAGTAAAAATAAACTATATACCTATTTGTTTTATTTATAGGTATAAACTTGGTGATCGGCGATTCGGTACGTGAAGTTCATTTTGTTTTCTTATTTTCAAATTCAATTGAAACGAATATTTTCATCAACAGTAATATAAATCTGAAATATGTCTGTTTGTTTGTTACCTCATCACGATAAAACCATTGAACCAATCGCTATGACATTTTACCTAGAGGTAGTCTGTAGACCTAATACAGGTTTATATTTACTATTTTACTCGCTGATGAAATTGCAACGGCTAGTTTTTTATATGTTCACCCTAGTATAAAAATAAGCTCTTTTTTAAAAAGATTTATCTCCTAAAACACCAGTTTTTTTCCGTACTAGTTATACAAACCTGGGTTGATAGGCGGGTTAATAGAAATCCAACCAATCAAGGTTTGCTTGAAGCAATCACGCAGCAGGCAGACCAAGTACAATGTCCCTTTAATGTGTTGAACCTGTAAGTGACGTGTCAATCTGTTGTTAGTTGTCAAGTTAGTATGTTTACATTTAAACTAGACTGTAAAAGAGTTGCATAGTTTTGAGCTAGCAACCTTAGCGATGTAGTTCTCTGTTAAAAATAGCCCTCTCTTCTTCCCGGTGACGTAAATACGAAAATAGGTAATAATAGTTAAGACCCTTTGCCCGACACTTTTTTCACGAGTAATATTATTTTATATAACATACTCCTCCAGCGTCCTCTCACTAATCGGTGAGCCACTGCGATCCCCAAGCCGCCTGCCAAGCGTGGAGATTATGGCAAACCCCCCCCCCCCCATCTTAGGGGAGGCTTTCGTTCAGCAGTGGACGTCTTCTGGCTGATGATGATGATGATGATGACTCGCACATAACATACAACAGACAGAGGTATATACAAACACATTACGCCGATGCCATTATTGAGTTCCATAAAATAGGTGATGAGCCTATTGCCATCTACCGGGCACAGCTTCAGACTTCGTGCTGCTACTGAGAATATACAAACAGAAAAACCTAATGACACTGCCTAGCCCGAAAATCGATCCCAGAACTACACGCTCAGCACTCGCGCATGAGATCATTAGACCAATGAGGCGGTCCATCAAGTTATTTTACATCATATACCATTTTTTTATACTATTTTTGTGCCTTACGGATGTTTACGGATCAAGAGTTTATCTGTGCTTGCAACTATGCTGAAATATCAGAAACCAAAAACTAATTATAACAAAAACATAAATACATATTCATAATTCCGTTTTAAGTTAAAAATATTGTTAAAGACCATGTCAGTTTAATAACTTATATTTTTTGATGTAGGCAATGTAATTACACGACTGTCCAAAAAAGGAGTGTAATGTTTTTAGTTTTAATGTAGGTAATAGCCTAGACGCGGCAGCTATGTCGAGCCCCTCATTTAAAGGTTCCTCGATATAATCAATTAAAATTCTAATCAAATTAAATCTATACATCTATACATATAAATAAAATTGGAGTGTCTGTTTGTAATATTGAAATAACCGTTTTTTACTACATGCATATGAATATATATATACGGTACATACACCAAAATAACATTTTTTACAATTTTTGTCTGTCTGTCTGTCTGTCTGTTTGTATAGGATAATCTCTGAAATGGCTGGACCGATTTTGACGGGACTTTAATAAGGAGTAACTTAGGCTACTTTTATTTTAGAAAAACTCTTTAATTTAAAAAAAAAAAATAGAGTTAACTGCATTTGGTCTCACAAAAAAATATATTGTTAAGTTCCGACATCCACGCGAACGAAGTTGCGGGCACAGCTAGTTCTAAACAAAATTCAGCTGTGTCCGTAGGTACATAAGTAACTGGATTGAAATTTTCTAAGAAGTTTGCTTTTATTGTAATTCCTGGTATCCTTTCACTTTCAATTATAATTTTCCGTTTATATTCGAGCAAATATTTAACTATGAATAGATAGATATCCAAACTGATGTTTGACCTTTCCGTTTTAACATAAACATAGCATCACACCTATATTTCCCGAAGGATTAGGCAGAGGTGTACTATTGTACACCCACTCTTCGCCAATACCGTTATTGTGTCCCGTGTAATATATAATATATAGCCTATTGCAATATCCGTGTTGCTACTGGCGAATCCCATACAGAAAAACTTAATAATACCTTGCTCGACCGCGAAATCGAACCCAGGATCTCACGCTCAGCCAATGAGGCAGTTTCAGGTCAGACCTTTCCGTTTTTTCGTTGCAAAAGCGGTCTTTTCTTTATACGTAACTGTTCCAGGAAATTTTCAGAAGTCAACTACCATTTGACGGATCTATACTAAATTCTGGACTAGATAGGATTTACAGCCGGAGTCAGCTTTCGGTCTTACCATTTTCAGATGAATATTAGTGTTTTACACGGAGCGACTGCCTTGTGAATCTCGCCACGCAATTACTGGGAGATACTGATACTCTAAGGATAGGTTTGTCAGTCTTTTTGGGCTACCAACACCAGTAATAACTTAACTGCTCGACGTCGCTACGTGTATACATCTTTTTGATCCTGACTGTACATATATAGTTATAATATTACGTATATCATAGAACAAAAATATATTATTTTGTAAAGCACACTCGCTACACAGAGCCTAAGGGCAGTTTGTTGGCAGTGACGTCAGTATATTTCTAGCTTTGTCGTCGGATAGATAATCTCATGTGTGTTGTAGCTACGTATGACGATGTGACGGGCAGGCAACAATGGCACGTTCATTTGTTATGAACTAATGGCGTTGGAGAGAAAGAGATGGTGATAATATTATCAAGTCTTTTCGATTTCATATTTTATTTGTGGTATAGTATCGCAGCGTAGGAAGGCCTCCTACTAGGTGGACCGACGACATTGTGAAAGTCGCGGGCAACCGATGGATGCAAGTGGCGGAATGTTGTTCGATGTGGTGGTCTAAAGGGGAGGCCTTCGTTCAGCAGTGGACGTCTTCTGGCTGATGATGATGATGATAGTATCGTAGCATCACGACTGTATTTCCCGAAGGGTTGGGCAGAGGTGTACTGTGTACACCTACATTTCGCTGATACCGTTATGTCCCAAGTAATAGGGGGCGAGACTATTTTAAGTGACCACACGGTGGCCGCAGTGGCTAAGTGATTAGCTTTCTGCGCTAGGTGTCGCGGGTTCGTTTCTCGCACGGAACAAATATTTGAACGATCTACAGATAGTTGTTTCGGGTAAACTGTACTCACGACACAGGAGAAATCCTAATGTGGGGCAACGTTTTTATAAAATAAAAGAAAAGAAATCCACCAGTCACAGTTCCACTTTGCCCAATGCGGCAATCAAACTCAAAACTTCACGCTCAGTAATCGCTCTTGCGACCACTAAATTGATGAGGCTATTTATGTTATCTGGCATAAAAAACCAAACTTGATACAGCGAGTAAGTACTGGCAACAATGGTAATTGATTTAATACAAAATCTGAAATAATATTAGTATAGATTTTACCTACTAGTTTAAAAAGGTAGGTAATTTTTTACCTAATAATATTGTCGTATCTTGTATCATCATCAGCCACAAGAGGTCCACTGCTGAACGAAGGCCTCCCTCAAGGGGGGTTTGCCAACGGTAATCCCCACGCTTGGCAGGCGGCTTGGGGATCTCAGTGGCTCACCGATTAGTGAGAGGACGCTGCTGCCCGTCCTCCGGTGTCTGGCCGCAGTTTTAAGACGTACCCGGGTCATAGTCATAGGTCAGTCATAGGTCATATCATATTTCTTTGTCAAAACTATAGAATCTGAGGATAATGCGAATTCTTTTAATAGCTCCAGCAATCGCTTACGCCATGAAAATAAACGAGTCTAGACCTATGAATAGATCAGAATAATAAAATTATTACAGCAAAAAACACATAATACAATAACTTGTACAATGATGTATGACCACAAATAAATTACTTGCGATATTGAATCACAATAAAATCAGGTGTCTGAGGTTTTGTTATTTCTTTTACAAGTTGTTTATAAGAATGGTCGAAGTTAGAGAGCTAGACGAAAATATCGGCATTTTTTTACATGTAAATCGTTGCCCTTCAATAGGAATAATTTTTGTATTGTGGGTGCATCAAACACAAATATTCATATGGACATACACCCAGACCCGAAACAACTATTTGTAGATCATACAAATATTTGTTCCGTGTGGGAATTGAAACTCGCGACACGTAGCGCAGGCGCAGCAGTCGATCGCTCAACCACTGTGTCAATCGTGCAGTGGCTAAGCGATTGGTTTTATGTCATAGGCCATAATAATAGTTACAGGTCTGAGATATATGTCAAATATACCCACGATACGGGAGAAACGATATTATGAGGCAACGATGAAAAAAAACATGAAACCCTATTTTAGCTGATATTTTATAATTATTTATGTAGTTAAAAGCTATCTACATATTGTCTATAACTGATGTTACATGTACAGTTCATATGATTTCACAAGATTAATGGCAAATTCAGCACCAATTCACAAGCCTAGTCCTAGGTCTAAAACCATTTACCTGACTGAAAATTTCAATAGAACGGCAGTGACGACGGAGCAATATTGCTCGCTTTGTAGCCAGACAGGTAATCTCAACGGTCGTAGTACGCAGGACAATTAGGTAATGTAACGTTCAGAACACAACGGAATTTGGGATTGTGAGCACACAAAGCATTGTGCTACTTTAGGCAAAGGATATAAAACTAATAACAAGGGATATTATTATAAAAAGGGGTGGAAGTCTCCATGAGTAGCAAAACCTCGATATCACCAGTGCGAACTAGCCAATCTTTGACCTTAATGCGTGTCTCGTGTCACGAATGTTGAATCGACAGAAGGACGATGAATTTTATAAAAAAAAAAAATGGTTTCGAAATTAGGTCAACATATACCTATGCCTCATTGGTCTGGTAGTTGCATGCGCGACTGCTGAGTGTGAGGTCTTGGGTCCGATTCCCGGGTCGGGCAAAGTGTTATTCGGTTTTTCCGTATGGAAATTCTCAGTGGCAGCACAGAGTCTGGAACTGTGCCCGATAGGTAGCAATAGGCTCCGACTCTTCGCCGATACTATTATTGAGTCCTATGTAATGGACACAATAACAGCATCGGCGAAAAGTGGGTGTACAATAGTACACCTCTGTCTAACTCGTCTGGAAATACATGCGTAATGCTATGTTATGTAGATATGATTTTATAAAGTTAATCTAATCGCGGTCTTTAAACTTGTTGACATGATAGGTGCAGTAGGTGAACGATTGGCTTTCTGTACCACGTGATACACGTTCGATTTCTGCACACAACAAATATGTATCGCCTACAGATAGTTTCCGTGTCTGCGTATAATCAGGTGATATTTACATGATACTGAAGAACACATTGACAGGGGTAAAGTAAAAAAAAAACCGTTTACGATTTAAGTATGAGCACACAAAAATGAAAGCATATGGGTGACAATTCTGCTTAATAACACCAGAACATATTTAATTATCCAGATTTGATCATTTTAACCAATCAACGACCACAATTACTTCAGGTTTCGCTTCCGTTCATCCGTACTCTAAAGCGTACCTACCCATAAAGTTGCATGAAAATGCACTTCGATCGGCTCTATTCAAAGCAAGATAATAAGAGCACCAATATTGCATGCTTTGTTGGTTCTATAATGCAGCGATGCACATCACGCAGCCAGTGTTTGGCTTGAGCCGGGTACAGATTATGTGCAATAAAACGTGTAAGGGTGCGTCCAGATCTGCCGAATGCGCTCGCGAGCCACTTGCGAGATGCACGCGAGCTGGGCGCGTGCATTTCATGTTCGCGCGCATGTTTTGACGGCACGGTTGGGGCAGTGGTTGAGAAATGGACTGCTGCGCTACGTGTCGCGGGTTCGATTCCCGCACGGCACAAATATTTGTATGATCTACAGATGGTTGTTTCGGGTGTAAATCTTTGTGTATGTGAATATTTGTGTTTGTAAACGCACCTACGATACAGGAACTATTCATAGTGTGGGGCAACGTTTAAACAAAAAAAAAATACAAGCGTGATGTTATGTTAATATATTATTATATTTCTGATTTAAGACAAAATCAAGTAATAATTTAAAGAAGTTACTATCCAAGTTGTCTCAAGTAATTTATGAAGGATGAAACTTAGTTTCTATATAACTTTCCTAAATAATCATCCAGTATTAATATCTAAGCTCGCAACTTAAATACAAACCTTCCATATTAGTTTTCTATTCAGACAGAATTATAATCTATCTCTAGACGAGAATAATTTTATATTGTAACTAGCTTCCGCTCGCGGCTTCGCCCGCGTGGTTTACGAACCCGTACATTTTTCCGGGATAAAAAGTGCTACTTGCGGCCTATGTGCTATTTCAGACTATAATCTATATCTGTGCCAAATTTCATCCAGATCCGTTCAACCGTTCTGTCATGAAAGAGTAACAAAGATAATAATAATAATAATAATTCTTTATTGGTTACTAATGTTTACACTGTTACATAGAAGCTCTGCCTCCTGAACTAGGTTGTTAGCCTGTATCTCAGGAGACAGTAAGACAGTAAGATCCATCCATCCATCCATCCTCACAAACTTTCACATTTATAATATTAGTAGGATACTAGTTCTGCCCGAGACTTTGCCCGGATAGATTTCAAATGTGATAGTTTATATATTAAATTTCCTTATCAAAATCGGTATACGTAAATATACGTTTTTCGTGAAAGTTGACGCACAATGAGCAAATGATTGATTTGACATAGACCTGTGACATGACGGATCACCTGTCTCTCTCGCTCCGCCTATCATCTTTAGTATTTCATTCAGGAAAAATAAAACTGTACAATATTTTATAAACCGCAATTTTCTAGAAAACATTCAAATCCCGAATGGCAAAGCTACTGCATCTTAAAATCAACAGAACAAACAATGCAGTAATGCCAATACTTTCTTTAACGAGAGAACCGATACAAAGGATTAAAAAAAAAACAATTTAGCAACGTCCAACAAGCAGCAATGAATATTGCCGCGATAATTCAAACTGCCGTAATTTCCGTGCCGTCAGTTTCATGTGACTAGATCTAGGTCCAAACGTATAACAGTCAACCCTAGCGAGTGGATTGGAAACGAGCGAGACAACCGACTCGCTCTGCCAATATTACGTTAGAAAGAGATAGACATATTTTTGTCGTTGCGTTTGAATTGTAGTAGGATGACATCGACTAGCCATTGAGCCCCGGACAAGACTGGATTTGACGGTTTGTGGTTTCAATCGAACGGGCCGGGATGTTTTAATGAGTACTAGGTGCGTTGTTTTTTGAATGCACTGCAGATTTACGATACTGCTGATTTGTGATTTTATGTATGACAAGTTTGAAAATAGACTGGATAGTACTCGGTATAAAATCTTGGAGGCACCCACCAGAAGTGCTTTTTAATTATGATATAGATTTAGCAACAGACAGCAATCAGATTGGTTTAGTAGTCTTTTAATTTTCTGGGATCTTGTTGATATGTATAGTAGGTACCTACTATTACCGTGGTGGGCTTCGGTGCGGTCTTCGAAGAGTTCCTGAAGCCTACCATATGGTGTCGAGGCGGATCACCGTGGTGAGTTTAGCCGGTAGGAGTCCGGCACACCCCTCCGCCCCCCCAGGCGGAGGATAGCCCATGATGGGTTCTCACCACGTTAATAAAAAAAGAGATACCTATTAAAATAAATATTGGAACCAATTATAATACTAACGACTGTGACTAATCTTCAGACAGTTTTTTTTTTAATTTAACCTTCTTGAAAGTATGAAAGAAAAAAAAAAACCAAAAACAAAGTTATACTTCATCTTCATTAAGTCATATTCCTTTTCCCTCAGGCCCATAATGACATAAAAAAGAAAAAGTAGGGTTCTCACCGCTAGGTTTATTAGGGCCCGAGATTTAAGGCTCGGGTTTTAGGACGCTTGTTATTCGTGACCTCTTTCATAGTTCAGATTTGACCGGATCTTTCGTAGTGATGTTCGTAGGAGCGTGTATTCTGGATTTGAATACCGTAACGAGATTTTATTTTGTGACTTGTGTTTCTTTTTGCATTATTTTCAATGATAATAATCGCATGCCAATTTTATTGTCTTTAATGAGTTTGATAGCCGATTGTCAAAAGCGACCTAATATAAAAATATAGTAGGGTAAAATATAATACCTATACATATATTGCGCGTCAGATTCTGTTTTTTGTACAATATATAAATATGGAATATTTCATTAGTATTTGTTTTCCAGTATAATAATTTTTTTACAGAATTGTTTTGGATAGTATTGGGTTAATTGGAATTAATTGGAACTGGATCCAATTAATTCCAATTAACCCAATACTATCCCACAGTATGTCTTGGTAGATTATATTACACTGTTTACACAAATAAGCGCGCCGATAATTTATGTAGATGCTATTGTATCATCTCAGATCTAAGGTATTAACTGCAGCTCAGTGTTAATACTGATATCGGTATCAATGATTTACACAACCCTAACATCTTACTTACTAAGATGAAAATATAACCCGTGGGTAGAGGTACTCCAGCTCCGGAAATATGTATTTTACTTTATATGTATAAGCTTTTTAAAAAAGTTAAGTTAAATCATGTCTTAAAGTGTGCTACTTACCATCGTCTTATCTACCATGAGATAACTTGAATAAGATTTATTCAAACTGAATAAATTTTAGATAACTTGAAATAAAAAATCAGTACCTAGCTCTCTAGTATCTCTTTCGGTAGCTTAACCCATAAATCAATTCAAATTAAAAAATACTAAGGCTTTTTGATCGACAATTATATATTTCAAAGCCAAATCTCATTCGCGCGATCTTGAGTGCTTCATAAGTGTTTAAGCTTGGGAAGAATCAACACCCTTTACAACGCCGCCAGGAACACTTCCATGTCTATAATCTATACATATAATAAAATTATAACAGGCCGATGTCTGTACATTACAGAAATTGGAGAAAAACTATTATGGGTGTCTTTATGAGAGCAACAGAAGCCAAAACAACAGCTTTGTTTGTCTATATGTTTGTACACGCATCACGCAAAAACTACTTGCATGGAATTATATTGGTAGACGTCTAACTTAAAATACAGGCTCCATTTTACCGCAGGAAAATATCAGATTCTAAATTCCACGCGTAAGAAGTTGCAGGCTAAAGCTAGTTATACATAAAATTTATCATCATCATCATCAGCCAGAAGACGTCCACTGCTGAACGAAGGCATCCCTCGAGGGGGTGTTTGCAATAATCCCCACGGTTGGCAGGCGGCTTGGGGATCGCAGTGGCTCACCGATTAGTGAGAGGACGCTGCTGCCCTCCCTCCGGTGTCTGGCCGCAGTTTTAAGACGTACCCGGGTCATATATATAAAATTATGAATACTTAATTGTTAAAGAAGAAACTTGCAAAAACACGAATAAATCTAATGTTAGTAACTCTTTGTATAAACAAAACTTACCTCAACAATTTTCATTCTTCATCATCGTCATAATAAATGGGTAAACACAATTGCAAGAACGTAATTCAACAAACATGGTTACGAGTCTCGCGGTTACGGCAATTACACAACTTTCTTGTTCAGTGGTTGCGACCAAGTGTTATTGTAACGCAAGGAACTCCAACACATGTTACGGCGAACGCTTCGCCATAAGGTTCTTGGTCAATCTAACTATTCGTTATTTTTCTGTTTTTATTTTTTTCATGGTTCAACTAAACTGTCTCTTTGGTCTAATGGTTGCAAGCGCGACTGCTGAGCGTGAGTTCCTAGGTACGATTTGCGGGTCGGGTAGTATTATTAGGTTTTTCTGTATAGAAATTCTCAGTAGTAACACGGAATTTTGAACTGTGCCAGACTGATGACAGTAAGCTCAACACCTATAAAATGGGATTTAATAACAGCATCGGCGAAATACATACATAGCAGGAGCATTAAATAGTCAGAACTCGAAAAAAAAAAAAAAACATTTGCACCAGGAGTTCAACGATCCGCACTACGAGAGTAAAAGACTAAGACTAAACCTTTTCTGAGGAAAGGCCTGTTTCAGGTGAGAAAATAGCGGCTAGCCAGAAGTCTCAATAAAAAAGTAGCTATTATAAGTCCACAAACCGTACCAGGCTAGAGTGGTGGACTGTGGTTAAACCCCTGCTGAGAGAAGGCCTGTTTCCAGTGGGAAAATAGCGGGCTGAATTATTTTTCTTTTTCTGTTATGTCGGAACAAGCTATGACATGGAAGTCGCTCATGCCGTGTTGGAAAGAATAACCAATCAGCAATGGTGGTATCGACACTGACAGCCCATGGTGACTGTGACTCTTTCCTTGAATTATTAACTGCGATAAACAAAACAAATTGGTACTAAAACTTTTCAACTTTTCTAAAATAGCTTTTCCAAATCCCAATTTAGGATAGATATTCTAAAATAGATCCATTTGCGAGGAGCCGTTGTTCCTAAATATATAAATTGGGCACTAAAAAGTTAACCAACTAACTTTTCGCTGTATACAATTCGGTTCAAAGCTATTAGTTAGTCTGTAAAATTTTCTTGAAGATATTTGTTTGTAAACGCGTAGATTTTCACTTCCATTAGGAAAATCCACTTTCTTTCAAACAAAAAGACTTAGTAATAGGCGATTTAATGACAGGTTAAGTTAAAGGAAATAGACAAAATGGGAAAAAGCCTCCTCAAGTGGCAGTACAAAGTTTCCACACGTTCGTAAATAGACTAAACTTAACTTGACCTGGCATAGTAGGTAGTTTCAATAGTATGCGAGGACAGCTTAAGCTGGTTTTGTTTTCCAATAACCTGCAGCCTGTACGTGTCACTCCACATAAACAGCCACGCTACAACAATCCTTCTGGACTAGCATATCTTTCCACTTTGGCCTGAGCAATTCCAGTGTTCGCAAATCACATCACACGAGAAGAACAGGCTAAAGTTATACAAGTAGAATAAATCGTGAGCAATACAACACCCGTAAATCATTGTTAAGCACGTCATAAAATATATATTCAACCCCACTTTACGTTTGTGGTAAGTGCGCAAGAAATTTTAACCAAACCCGTTATTCTGTTTGCAAGACTACTTACGGCTGTTTCTTTTAAGAGATAGACAGTTGTGTTATTGCTGTGTTTTGTAGGTAGGGGTACAAACTTGAATGAAACTTTTTTTTTTGATTTGCGTTGTGAGAACCCATCATGGGCTATCCTCCGCGTGGGGGGGCGGAGGGGTGTGCCGGACACCTACCGGCTAAACTCACCATGGTGGTCCGCCTCGACACCATATGTTGGGCTTCGAGAACTCTTAGAAGACCGCATCGAAGCCCACCACGGTGTCATGCCAAATGGCAATTCCCGGAGGGGGTGACTGTAAAGAGGCCACCCCCTCATACACGTCCCAGGGAAGACTGTAGGAAGGTTACCCTCGCTGGATGCTGTGTGCACGGCGACACGGACCACACCGTGTCGCCGTCTTCTCGGGGGTCGCTAAGTGAGAGCGCGCAGAGTCCCCACTCTGCGCGCTCGTGACCCCTAAGGCTTCAAACTTGAATGAAAATATATCATGGCGACCATTAAGTACATGAAGCTTATCTTATTGGATTTCTTATAAAAGTTACAGAAGTATATAACATAACGTCACACCTGTATTGCCCGAAGGGGTTAGGCAGAGGTGTACTATTGTGTATGTCATTATAGATTCGTATGTGGTATGTGGCGAGCCTATCGCTTTCTACCGGGACACGATAATGGCATTGGTGAAATGTGAGTGTACAAAAATATACTTCTAACCTAACCTAACCCTTCGGAGAATTCAGGCATGTTGCTATGCTATGTTATTCTTATTAATCCACTTGCAAAGTGAGTGTATATGGCATCATCCCAAAGATAATAAAATAATATTATTTTTAGAGACACCCATACTCTGCAGAGGGTCTATACATACACATTATATGTAGGTACGTATGTATCCTTGTTTAGCCATCTATCGGGAATTTAGAATCAACCGCCATCTCGACGTCATCAGGATATAAATTAGTTACAAGTTTTAGTTAAAAGATGGGGTATTACAGTTCTGATGACGTCGTGAATGGCGGTGTTAAGATTTTCCATGAATACTAGGTGTATTGATACATAACATGTAAGAATTGTTGTTTGAAGGAGGTATTAAACTAAGGTCATACCTAAAATCACACTGTGTCTCATTCAACCACCCTCACAAAGTCCGAGGGTTTAACATGGTCCTTCGAGCCGGATAGAATAAAGGTGTTTTTGGTAGATACTTCAGGTGGTAAAGTCTACCACCCGTCGTTTAGAACTGGACAGTGGATCGCTGTCCAGAGCATCCCTACAGCGCAGGCGCTAGGAGGCGTCTCAGCAGTGGTGGAACCGTTCGTGGCTAGTCGGCTACGTCCGGAGGAACGTCGGGACCGGGAGAAGACTAGCAGAAATTGGAAGTCGCGGAGCGACTTGAGCAGAGGGCGTCACTTCAGCAAATGTGACGTCAAAAATCAGTGACAGTGAGTGGTGACATAATTGTGAGTACATTTTCGACCTTATTTTGTAGAAGAAATTAACTTGGAAGGATAAAAAGTGCTTTGCGAAATAGGACCTTATTCTCAAGATTAGGAAAACTTAGATTAATTTAGTTAGATAGTAGACTTGTAATAATTTTAAGGAAAAAGTGTTGACACGGGGAATCCATGCCCGATTTTGATGCGAAGTGTCAAACACTTGTAAAATTTTCACCAATTTTTAGGACTTAGAAAAATTTCTTTGTTTACATCGACTTGTAAAATTTTCCAAATTATTTTCTAATAACTTAACTAAATTTTCGCGAAAATATTTAAGCTTTGAATTTATTTTTGGATATTTTTATAAGATATAAACCTTTGTGGTGTTTCTGTGGGTTGTAAATTACTTTTATTATTAATATTTCAAAATGTCTTTACAATCATTTGTCAAAGTTCAGGATGACATTTACGCTAGATTGTCAAGAGCTAAAAGTAATTTCAAGAAGTCGCCTAAGGATAGAATTACCAAACAATATTTAGAATCCAGATTAGAAAACATTAATGAGTTATGGGGTCAATTCATTTTAACACATACACAAATCATTAAGGATTTTGATACTAAAGAATTGACATCTTCACCTTATACTGTTAATGAAGTTTATTATAATACAGAAGAATTATATTTAGATTTAAAATGTGACCTAAAAACTGTTATGAATAAGATCAAGGGTAGTGATGTTGCTTCAGTTTCAGGATTAACATCACATAATGTATCAGAACCTAAAAACATGTTCATAAAATTGCCTAAGATAACAATTCCATCGTTTTCGGGTAAATATACTGAATGGCCAACCTTTCGAGATTTGTTTTTATCTGCCATCCATAAAAATACCACTATTGATAAAGTGCAAAAGCTTCATTATTTAAAAAGTTACCTGACTGGTGAAGCCGAACAGCTTCTACGTCATATACCTATTTCAGAAGCAAATTATGACAGATGCTGGTCGCAATTAGAAACTAGGTATAACAATAAAAAGTATCTTTCGCACTGTATTTTAAGGAGATTGCTTAGTCAAAGGAATATTGTAAATGAGTCAGCTAGTGCTTTGAAAGAGTTAATGGATACTACATCGGATTGTTTAAATGCACTTATCAATTTAGACATTGATGTAACTTCTTGGGATATTTTAATTATACATATACTTACCTTGAAACTGGATGCAGAAACTAGAAAGGAATGGGAGTTAAAGGTTACGAATAACACTGATCCTGATAAACTGCCTACCTTTGAGCAATTTAAAGATTTTTTAACTAATCGATACAGAGCATTTGAGTTTTTAGAAACTAAGCCAGTTAAATATCAAAATGTTAATGTAACTAAAGCAAAGGCATTTCACACAGCAACTTTATTTTGTCAGTTATGTAATGAAAATCACAAAATAGGGAATTGCAAACAATTTGTAAATAAAAATGTTGATACTCGGCGTTTGTCCAAGATAACAACTTATGCTTTAATTGTTTGGGGCTCAATCACTCTGCTAGGTTTTGCAAATGTACGGTATCTTGTCGAATTTGTAAACGTAGACATCACTCTTTGTTGCATCCTAAATCTCAGCAGGAGTATTTAGGAGAGGGGGGAGATTCAAGTTCGTCTAACAATAGGGTTGTGCAGACGAAAGAATACACTCACATAGTTGGAGTAGAAAACGACACAGAGGTCGTTGCTTGTTTTTCGAAGGGTATAGCTAATAACCAAGTCTTATTAGCTACAGCTCTAGTGAGAGCTGTATCGAAAAACGGGTTTAAATACACGGTTAGGGCCTTGTTAGATCAAGGCTCTCAAGCGTCCTTTGTTACAGAAAATATTGTACAAAGTTTAGGGTTAAAGAAGAAACCAGCTAAGGGTTTAATAATTGGTATAGATGTCAACAGCAAACTATCACTAAATTCGGTTGTTGAGGTAAGAATTCAATCTAGGATTGATCCATCTTTTGAACTTGTTGTCAAGGCATATGTTCTTAAATCTATTACGTCATTATTGCCAGTTAGGGAAACGACTTATTTAGATTGGGCACAAATGAATGATATACAGTTAGCAGATCCTAGATATCATAAACCAGATAAAGTAGATATGTTATTAGGAGCAGACATTTATAGTAAAGTTTTACAAAACGGGTTAAAGAAAGCTCCTGGGAGTAACACTGTAGCTCAGTGCACTTCTCTGGGATGGATATTGTCAGGTACAGTATCTTCTGCTGCTCAAAGAACTTCAGATATTACTGTGATGCACGCTCGCGTTGATGACGATGAAATCCTGAAAAAAATCTGGGAGTTAGAAAAGGAACCAAATCAAAATAAGAAACGTATACTTACCGATGAAGAATCCAAATGTGAAGACATCTTTAAAGCTACAACTGTAAGAGATGATGAGGGTCGTACAGACTTTCAACGAATCGTATGGAGAGATAATAAGGAGTCTACACTCAAAGATTATAAACTACTAACCGTTACCTTTGGTACGTCGTCTTCTCCTTTTTTGGCAGTACGTGCGATGCAACAATTGGTATACGATGAAGAACGAAATTATCCACTGGCGGCTAAAAGAGTCCTCAATGATTATTATATGGATGATCGTATAACCGGTTGTCATACCATAGAAGAAGGCATGCAAATCTACAGTCAAACGAACGAGTTATTAGCTAAAGCAGGATTCAATTCACAGAAATGGTCAAGTAACATCAATGAGCTACTAGAGAAAATAATTGGTGAAAATTACACAAAACAAGGAAGTGTGGAGAAAGAGATCTACATAAAACAAGATGAGATAATAAAAACGCTGGGACTTACCTGGAACAGAAATTTAGATAAAATCCAGTATTCTGTTCAGTTGCATCCGCTGCAGGAACTTGTAATTAATAGAAAGGTATTAACAGATATAGCAAGATCATTATTGGATCCTTTGAGATGGGTTACTACCGTGATTGTATTAGCGAAAATACTAATTCAGAAATTACGGATTTCAGACATTGGATGTTATGATGAAATTGCATACAAAATAAAAAACGAATGTTTTACTTACCGTCAGGAGATGCAAACTTTAACGGAGTTGTCAATCCCGCGATGGTTAAACACAAAGTACAGTGACGAACAGGTTGACTTAGACAGGTTTTGCGATCCGTCAAAATCTGCATACACTGCAGTAGTGTGTGCAAGGGTAGTCGATACTGAAGGTAGGATACATGTCACTTTGCTCACAGTGGAAACTAATGTTGCTCTAATAAAACGATTACTAACAAAGCTCTTTTCAGAAGTGTCGGAATTGATGGGAATCGGTAAATCTAATTTGTATTATTGGACCGATTCAGAGATCGTATTAGCTTGGTTTAATAGCCATCCTAGTAATTTTATTTGGTATAAATATTCAACATTTCATCAGCTAGTTAGAATTCCACCTGTGCGGGTTATAACAACTAGGCCGTTTAGTAACAACAAAGTGGACTATGCGGGTCTTATTAATTTAAGACATCAAAAAGTAGGGGGCACCATACTTAGAAGGACTAGACAATCTTACACGAGTCGTTACACTACGTAGTAATGGTTCCACATTTAAAAGGCCAACATCAAAACTGTGTGTCTTGCCTATTGCCTAAGAGTCTGATTGTTTGTTTGTTGTTAGTTTTAAATTTATGTTAACTTTAAGAATTGTTTTTAAGTGAGTTTTTTTGTTTAAGTTCAAGGGTATGGGATAACTACCAATGGATATTTTAAACTAGCATTTTTTTTGAACTTTTTATAACATTTAACATGTGAAGGACATAATGTTGCACAAAATGTCCTTGGTGGGCGGAATGTTTAGCCATCTATCGGGAATTTAGAATCAACCGCCATCTCGACGTCATCAGGATATAAATTAGTTACAAGTTTTAGTTAAAAGATGGGGTATTACAGTTCTGATGACGTCGTGAATGGCGGTGTTAAGATTTTCCATGAATACTAGGTGTATTGATACATAACATGTAAGAATTGTTGTTTGAAGGAGGTATTAAACTAAGGTCATACCTAAAATCACACTGTGTCTCATTCAACCACCCTCACAAAGTCCGAGGGTTTAACAATCCTAAAAACCATTAACCTCCTTTTCACTTCGAGAAAAAAACTGATCTTCGTTCGTCTTTTATCTGCGTATTCGCTTTTGTTTTATATTTACGAGCTAACCACGCTTCACGGCCGAAAACAACTAATAAACTAAACAGCACAATTTTCCTTATATATTGCGTTATGTCAAAAGTTTTTGCCTATGTTTTTGCCGGGAGCACCGAACCACAAGAGATATATGCTTTATCAACCCCCCACCTGAAGATGACCACGGAGGGCAAAAAATCTTATTTTGGTCGGAATTAAGTTACCAAAGTTCGGAGAAAAAGTTCGCCGTACCTTATTAAGGGACCGAAACGTATGGTGACATATTTATTCAATGTTATTTAATAAGTTACCAACTTTCTAATATCACATATTCTTGGAGCGAAATGTGTCTCACGAAATGGGTTTTTCTGTTTTCCGAAGTCTCGTAATATCTAGACTTAGATTACATTAAGAAGGATCACAGTGCTTTCGAGAATTCCTTTGATGAATTTTGTTTACTACATCTAATAGAAATTCTTCTGAGTAATTTGTATGCTCTAAACGATATTAAAATCTAAAAAATTTACTTCATTTTTATTTTCGCACGTTTTATTTAATATTACGGGATATACCAAGGAAATACCAGGGATTGCTTTTTGTGTATTTGACTACCTTATCATCATCATCACCATCAGCCAGAAGATGTCCACTGCTGAACGAAGGCCTTCGTTTCAGTTCAGTTTTCAGTTTTCGCCTTCAGTTTCCCTCAAGGAGGGTTTGCCATAATCCCCACGCTTGGCAGGCGGCTTGGGAATCGCAGTGGCTCACCGGTTAGTGAGAGGACGCTGCTGCCTGTCCTCCAGTGTCTGGCCGCAGTTTTAAGATGTACCCGGGTCAAATACACAACCAGACCCGAAACAACTATCTGTAGATCATACAAATATTTGTTCCGTGAGGGAAACGAACCCGCGACACGTAGCGCAGCAGTCGATCTCTCAACTACTGCGCCAACTACCAATTAAACTAACCATTAGTTCTTCAGGTAAAGGGGTTTTATAAACTCTAGATATTTCTACATGCATATTAATAACATTACATTAAACTTCAAATTTACATACGTGATATTATGTTACGTTACTCTTGAGAAAATCTTCTAAACTGAATACTTCCTTAAGATCACTCTCTTCCACTTTTATGCCTTTAGAATTCCCATCTGATATATAGCCGTTCTAATTCGGACAGCTGGCAACACTCCAAACCGATATACCTACGTTTAACGTAGTACCGCAAACTTTAATATTTGTCGCTGGAAGATATATTGAAGTTTATGGTACGATTTATAAAGGACCGCGGTGTTTGGATGGGAATTAATTTGTTTTTGTATCGTTGGTGATTAAATTGATGATGTAGGTTATATTTATGGTATAAATTTTTATAGTTTATGTATTTTACAAGTGACCTACTTAAGCGGTTCGCTCCAATTCATAAGTTGTTATCAGGGTTTGCTAAAAGACAGGTTTCAGTGAATTATGAATCATGTTTCATTTAGTGATTCAACTTAGAAGATGACAACTTAATTGACGACACTTAATACAATTCGTGTACGTTTCTTGTTCTGTAAGATATTTCACAGAGATTTGTGAATTTATTAATATCAATAAGAAAGGTTGTATTAGAAAAAAAATGTTTAATTAGTTTATTAGTGTTATTGGCCTCTAACTGTTCTTTTTTAACTGAAATAAATAAATTTATTACCCAAAAATTGCTGCTAACCTATCAATTGTGTAGTGAATCCACATGTAATATACTGAACGTACACACGTGTCACACACGTACAAGATAAATACATGTATATGCTGTACAGTGCCGGATTTAGCAAGCGTGGGTCCCGTAGCAAAGCCTTTCGGGGGCCCTTGATCTGCTATGGCCTCTTAAGTATAAAGTGACTTTTTGTAGAACTTGTGCGTTTACCGTATGAAAATTTGTGTTACATTTTCTTAATAAGATTCATCCAAAAAGTTACGCTGAGGCGGAGGCACGGGGCCCGTAGCAATTGCTACTCTTGCTACGTGGTTAATCCGGCACTGATGCTGTAGGCCAACCGGTTTGAAATATATAAAGAAATAAGATATTTTAATTTCTTGTCACAATTTTTTTAGATAGAATTGTTTTTATTTCAAATAAACCTAATACAGGCATTATGAAACGTTAAAGGACTCTAGTTGCAGTGTGTGTGTTTATAACTACGCGCTACGAAGATGCGCTACGCTATGAAGACACACTTGCGTCACACTTACTATTTTTAGTCTGTTTTGTGTAGCTGAAACTCTTTCACATAAGTAAAAAAACATCGAACAGATACAATCGGTATGTGACATAGAACCTTACAAACAACGGGAGAAGCAAGTGTGAATATAAATTGTGCGACAAATGTAGTGCAAATTATGAAAGTTTGGATGCACGCAGTGCGACAAACCGTAGGTCAACATTACTGTAGTAATATCACTTACATCGCAATCGTTTGGTTAAGCTAGAACTATGACACACAGAGGGTGCTGCGTGAGTCACTTTCATCTTCTTCTTAAGGTGCCTCTCCGACTAGCGGAGGTCGGCAATCAGCTTTGCAAACTCCTCTCTATCCCTCGCAAGGTGAAACAGTTTGGCAGCACTCGCAACTGCTGTCCATTCTCATATATTTCTTAGCCAGGAGTTCTTTCTGCGACCCACGGACCTCTTTCCTCCAACTTGGACTAAAACATGTGCGTGTTAACTTTTGTGATTAATGCTATAATTTTGCCTCTTAATCATCATTCTCATGTCATCATCATCTCATCATCTGTCTAGCCTTTTCTCATTTATGTTCGGGTTGGCTTCCAGGCTTACCGGTCGCGGCTGAATATCAATATTTTACACGTGAGCGATTGCAACCTGACCTCTGCCACCTGTAAGACACTGATACTCTAAGGTTAGACTGGTTGTCAGATTTTTTGGGCAGTTGACACCCAGGATCAACTGCTTAACGTTGTTTCCGAGGTTCAGAGGAGTCTCAATTTGTAAAAATGATCAGCTATCCAAGGACTGACCGCGGCAATTGCTGTTTAACATCGCAAATCGACCGATCTACGCGGTAGCTACGTGGCTACGAGCCATTCATCATTCTTCTTTAACTATCCCATTTTATTTGGGGTCGATACAATGTATTATTCCATTAATCCCTTTCAGACGTCATCTTAGAGGTAACTGTTATATCGTTCTATTGATATTCACACTACCGTTGGGTGCATTACTAATAAAACTTTGACACAGTTCAAATAAACAGACAAGCCACTCAAACTACATAACATGGCATAGTATCACGCCTGTATTTCCCGAAGGATTAAGCAGAGGTGTACCATTGTACACCCACATTTCGCCGATGCCGTTATTGAATCCCATGTTATAGGGAGCGAGCTAATTTCCATCTGAGAATTCCCATACGGAAAAATCAAACCCAGGACCTCACGCTCAGCAGTCGCGCCTGCAACCTCTAGACCTTTGAGGCAGTCACACTCAAACTAAGTCATAAAATAATTTCCCTACTAACTGAAAACTATGATAAAAGTCCGAGAAATCATTAAAGTAATATAAACTGATACCACAACTTATATATATCTATGTAACAAATATCTTGTGCAACGCATACGTCTCAGGAGTGGCCATTGTTGAATCCGTGATAAATCGCACACGTTATATCGTTGTTCCGACGGCTGCCAGCCAAAAAAAAACTGAGACATATTCGACACTATTCATAATGGTGACACAGAAATCCGGCGACCGAATGCGTTATGTAACAGATCCCCGCGATACTCGGTTTTTAGTAAAAAATAGAAGCATCTTTTTATTATTTTATGTCTCTGTTTTTACTGGCAGCAGTTACCAGAACAATGTATTAAGTAGAAAAGCCGGTTGACGCTATAAACGAAAATGAAACAAATAAAAAGAAAGAATCATTTTGTATTTTAAATCTGGTAGGTAGGATTAAACGCTTCTTATTTTAAGTAAACACCAATCTGCTACGGTTTCGTAGCTGGTGTAGGCGTGACTCACGTGTATTGTGGCTACGTCGTAGTCAATGCGTAGTATTTTCCTTTACGTTTGATCGTACCTTAGAAACATCGTGTTATGTATAACTCAAGGTTTTAAGTGTAATCCGTCACTTTAGCGTGTTCTACGATTTTTTAATGCACATCGATCAGCGGTGTATTGAATCAATTTCTGGGCCAGTTGGCGCAGTGGTTGAGCGATTGAATGCTGCCTTACGTATCGCAGGTTCGATTGCCACACGGAATAAACTCTAGATCTGAATGAACTAAAGATAGTTATTCCGGGTCTGGGTGTTTATCGATCTGAATATTTGTGTTTTGAAATGCACCAACGATACAGGAATTATGCATAGTCGGGGGAAAAGATTTGATTTTGATCTAATCGATTATAAAACTGAAAATGTACTCAATACATTGGACCTTCACATAAACATCATACGTTGTACTGAAAAAAATGTATTGTAAACCTAAAATTTTCGACCGCATCTTAGTATTATAAAAACCGCCTTCAAAAAACTCAAATACAAAACTAACTGTACTACAAAAAATAAATGTTTTGTTATACAACGTAGTAGTTGAAGAATATTGAAGTCGGTGCCAAGTAAAACATAAAAGTAATATTGCTGCTTTAATAGCGACATTGAAACAACGAGTTCACGTAAAAATTGTTGAGTGCGAGGCGAATTGTGTGTCGGACACGACAATTGCACTTCATCAATCGTCTCGGTTTATCATTGCATGTTTTGCTCCACAACACGTAAAAAAACACAATTCTCTTACTATATAAAGATTACTAAAAGAAACATGTTAAGCTGTCTCACTCACACACGTAGAATTTTTCTTTCTATAAGCTTAGCATCTCCCAACTTGACCGGTGAGGCGTAAAATCTTCTTAGCGGATCTACTCTGGTCTTAAAATACAAGTAAGGATTTTGAGATTAAAATCTTTTTTTACGTCTAATGCGTCTAAATGATTAAACGTTGCATTAAAGGGAGGTAGATTGTCAATTTTACTTAGGGAGCCTCCTTTAAGTCTTTTATAGAAATGTTTAAATCCGTGTTCGTATATTTTAGGTTTTTAATTCAAAGTTCGCTTGAAGAATACTGCAACGTGTATTCCATAGTTATATTTAAGTTTAGATAATATCACTTTTGTATTGCCCTAAAGGGAGTGATATACAGTCGGTGTCTTACATTATCTGACACCCCCTTTTTTTACGTGTGGAAATGCTAATGCATACCCGCCGCCCTGGGGAAGGCGACGGGTGATGTCGGACTTTTACCTACGAACCACACGGTGTTCCTCCAGCATACCTGTAGCGCCGGAGGTATAGGATTCGCTCGCGCAATCACCGCACCCCCGGCAGGTATCAGCCCGCTAGTGGATGACCTGGCAGGCTCCGTCCCATTATGCAGCTAACCTATAGCTGCACATCTTCCTAGAGAGGCGCGCGTGGAACACACTCGCGCCGCTGTCTCAGGCCTGCTGCTGCTCGATCTGACTCCCCTAGAATTTATCATATAATGCCTGGGGTCAGGTAATGTAGGGCATCGACTGTACTATTTTATACATCTGCATTTTGCCGATGCCATTATTACGTCCCATGTAATATTGGCGAGCCTATTTTCGAGCTGATCATGAAAATTTGGACACAATAAAAAATACAACTGCCCTGCCAAAAAACGAACTAAAAAGTAAAAAAAACAAGTTGTATTAGGTAAATAAATTTGTCATTGGGGGACCTCTTATATTAAAAAGTGTTCCACAGAACGGTCCCCCGACTGCAATGACAAATTTATTTACCTAACACAACTTGTTTTTTTTTTCTTTTTAGTTCGTTTTTTGGAAGGGCAGTTGTGTTTTTTTAATTATTTATTTTTAGTTTATACATTTTAGTGACAAGTTTTTGTTTACCGCTATTAAGCAATATATAGTTTTGGAATTTGCTCATCAAGGCGTTCAATTTGACACCCATATTCTTAAAATTTTTAGTTTTTTTTTCCTCTTTTTATCATTGAGCCATACTGCCGAAATATGGAATTTTTTCCAAAAATTATAGCCAGTGTCACTCGGGATGATGTAAGGATTCTAACGATATCCCATACATCCAAATCTGTTGAGGTATTCAAAAGTTATGGTGGAACAAAGAAACTCACATACTTACATGAACCCTAAACACATTACACTCCTTTTTTGGGCAGTCGTGTAATAAACATAAAAGAACATAGCATCACGCCTGTATTCCCCGAAGGGTTAGGCAGAGGTGTATTATTCTACACTCACATTTCGCCGATGCCGTTATTGACTCCCATGTAATAGGGGTTGAGCCCCAGGACCTCAAGTTCAATGTCGTGCTTGCGATCACTAGACGAGTCTTTACCAATTACCGATAAATGAAGCGTAAAATCCTGTTTAGCGTCAAACAACGCCTTGATTACGGCGTTTTACAGGCTATGCAAACTCCGAGCGGCGTAAATGCAAAATGCGGTCCCCAACGGTTGAAGATTTCTTTGATGTGTTGTGTGTAGTTTTACGTACTAATCTAATGAATACTTAAACTCCTTTAGTATGGGCTAGATAACTGCATCAAAAATAAATTCTGAAAGCTTGTTTGGTAAATAGTTTCCCTTCTAAAAACTCAATAAAACTTAATCTCTTGCTTATTCATGGCGTTTTCAATTTTATAATTTTTATAATAAGTATGTCAATGGCAATGAAAAACTATGACGTCACGCCTTAGTATTCCAAACATTTTTAGGAAAAAATGTAGTTTTTGACAGTTAATAAAAAATAACTCGGATAACTAGTAGTCACCTACCGCAATGATATTCACTTTGCGAAAGTACGAGATTCGAAAGAAATAAAGCAGTCTTAAATTTGTACCTTATAATAAAACCAATGTTTTTTTTTCAGTATTACAACTGAATAATGGAATTATTTTATGTTTGTTTTATGAAACCAAAATGTTAAACATTTACCCCTCTATTACGAAGCAAGGTACCTATGTATATATGTATATATATTTTATAATAAACGTTGCCCCACACTAGGAATATTTTTGTATCGTGGGTGCGTTGACAAACACAAATATTCACATGCACAGATACAGATAGTGCCATCCACGAAGACGCGCCCCACTCTTCTTCCTAATTGCTTACAGTACAAATGTGCAACCTTCTGCTAGTGTTTTAGTGTAGTGTTTCGGCACGGTTGGCGCAGTGGCTAAGCAATTAGCTTTCTGTGCTACATGTCGCGGGTTCGATCCCCGCACGGAACAAATATTTGTATGATCTACAGATAGTTGTTTCGGATCTGGTTGTGTGTGCATGTGACATGTATGTGTGTAAACTGTACCCACGATACAGGAGAAAATCCTAGTGTGGGGCAACGTTTTATTTAAAAAAGAAAGAAAGAAAGAAAGTTCTGTCGATATACACTATTTACCTATGAGTGCACACGCACACTACGAAATATTAACTGATCACGAAAGAGCATTACGGTCAGCTGGAAAGCCTTAACCAAAAATAGTGCACTATCTGTACCCGGAACAAGTATCTGTAGGTTACCTACAAATATTTTGTTCCGTGCAGGACTCGAACCCTCGACTCGTAGCGTAGCAGTCGATAGCTCAGTCACTGCGTCAACCGTGGCAACATTAATTATATATTTAAATATTATATCTTTAAGCCAGCTTTAAGTTTTATTAGTCATTTTATATTAAGAACCTTACTTCACTCAAAGTACAGTTTTTATCACAATATTGACAACTTAGACCACTACTAGATAGTTTTGGATTTAGAACTTTACCTCAGTCAGAATAAAGTTAATAATACAAAAACTATCTCGATCATTTAAACTTGGTTTAAAGATAAACTTTGTTTTGTAATCAAGTAGTTGGACTTTTAGATTGATGAACATTGCGGTGTTTACTTGTGCAATGCGATGGTATTACACCATATAACGATAATGATCTGCTTGACCGGTCTAGTGGTCCCAAGCGCGACTGCTAAGCGTGAGGTCCAGGGTTCGATTCCTCGGATGGACAAAGTGTTATTGGCTTTTTTTGTATGGAAATTCTCAGCAGCAGCACGTAAGCTGGAACTGTGCTTAGTGGGTGGCAAAAGGGTCGCCTCCTATCACGGAATCGGCAAAATGTGGGCGTACAAAATAGAACATCTCTGCCGAACCCATGGGGAATAGAAGCGTGATGCCAGTTTTATATAACAAAAGTGATGCTACATCAGTATTTCCATTACATTCTCCAGAGAGATTGCAGATGACATTTACATAAACACTTCACTTAATATCTAAACTGACATATTTAAAATCATACCAAATATCAGTCTCAAAAAGTCACAAAGCAATGCTGAAACAAATTAACAAGTAGAATATTTTTCTCTCACAAGTGAGACAAGAAGCGCTAAGTTACCCTTTGTGTAAGGGCGCTCGGGACATGACAGTGACAAAGTTGACTCAAGTTGATACACTCCAGCGTTTTCGTTGTCGTGTGAGCTTTTCGCGTAATAAAAGGAGTGTTTATATGCTGGTCAGATTATTATGGAAGATATGTTTGTGGTCTGTTTTAGATGTATGTAGATAGTATTAATCATTTAGACTGTAAGCTTAGAGTAGGGATGTTACGTTGGTGGATTTATCGGAAGCGGAATCGGAGTCGGAGGTTCTTATAGTAACCTTCACGGAGTTGGAGGTGAATCGGAGTCGGAGTTGGAGCAAATATACGAATGTAAAATGTAAATAAATAAGAAAGAAGAAACTTATCGCAACTCGTCCACTCTTTGTTCATCAGATGCACAGAACACATATACTCCGTCAGTTGTCAGTGTCACGTAGAAAGCGCTTGGTAGCGCTGCAGCGATACCAAGTCATAACTTATAACTCCGTTTTGATATATCGGAACCGGAGCCGGATTCGGAGGTGTAATTTTAAATGTTGGTTCCGACTTATCGAATTCGGAGTAGAAGCTCCGTAACATCCCTAGCTTAGAGGCGCTTGTTGACATGTTGGCAATAAAAAACAGCTCTGTTGGTAACTTAGGTCGCAACTCATCATCATCATCATTCACAACCCGATTTCCCCCACCGCTGGGCATAGGCCTCTTTTTAAATGTGCCCATATCAAAGCTCCTGTACCAGTCTCAGACGGGTCATAACACAGCATCTTATGCTAATTGGGAACTTCAGCGTCACAGAGCGTGAGGGCCTGGGTTCGATTCCCGGGTCGGGCAAAGTGTTATTGGGTTTTTCTGTATGGAAAATATAAATTTTCAGTAGCTGCATGGAGTCTGAAGCTGTGCCCGGTAGATGGCAATAGGTTCGCCTCCTATTACATGGAACTCAGTATCGGCGAAATGTGGGTGTACAATAGTACACCTTTGCCTAACCCTTCGGGGAATACAGACGTGATGCTATGTTAATGTTAAATTCAAAATATTTGTTCTGAGTTTCAAATTGGGCCTCGCATAGTCGAAAATGGCATTACCGAAGTTGTTTTTACGTAAAACCTTGTCACTCTTTATTTTTTATTTTTAATCCTTTCGTCTCATATTCCCTCGCTATTTTAAATGTTCTATTAGTAGCTCTTTCATTACCCATTCCTCTTCCTAAACTGTCCTGCCATGACACTATACAAAGTACACCGTTATCAAAGAAAATCAACTGTTTATAACCGTCCCACCTTTACTTAGCCAGGGTCCGCTTGTTGACATGTTACCTACATCAGGGCTAAATATTTGCACAGTGACTTGTTTTCCTACTAATACCTGCACAGTGTAGAATTAGGAAGGATGTTTGTGTGTCCGTATACAAAAAGGACGTGTCTCTTGAGGGTTGAATTATCGTGAGCTATGAGCTACGCTAAGCAGTAAATGGGTTTCCTAGTCTTGCACCTATAAAAGTAATCTTCTTAGTAGGGATCATTTGGTTCTTCTTGTATTGTGTCAGTCAGAGCTATCACATAAGATAGCCTGTCAGCAATGGTGTTATCGAGACTGACTGCTCAGGTGCTGGGTCCGCCAAACAAACTTATACTACGTCACTCGTGGAAGCTCTGATCTTACATGCCGATCACATAAGAAGCGAGCAACCCAAGACCTAAGATCTTGGGTTGCTCGCCTCTTGGTCCAATATGATGCTTGTAAAAAGGCGTGTGGCGGACTCTTCATAATAAATAAATACAGACTTCATAAAAATATTATCGTTCATAAGCTTAGGTTTATATTGTAAACCTACATGATCCCGAAGCCGTATTTACATATACGGGGCACAATTATTCCCCACTTCAAGCTTGTAATTTCAGGTTACCCTGATAGCTTTTTACCCGACTTTTATTCTCAGCAGCCGCTCATAGACCGGTTAGACCAATGAGCCAACGTCTCTGCACTCTTTACTAACACTTTTCTAAAAGAAAATCTCTATAAGATTTTACCTGACACTAAAATCCAACCCATAAGACCTGACTGATGATACAAACCAAGCAGAATTACAGTTAACTATATCGTTGGGATAATATTATGTTCGTGCATTTAGGAACGTATAATGTCCCCAAGCTGTTATGGCTTCGACGGACTACAGCGTGTCTGTTGTTACTTGTCATAGTTAGCGATATCAATGCTTTAATTATAATTAATGAGATAATATATTAGTATTGTAATATGAGTATATTAAGACAGAATAAATATGTTATTTTTCTATGTTTAGGAACTGCTTCGGTGATTTCAAATAAATATTCTAGATTTCTTGTTTAACGTTTATTTTATTCTTCCTACTACTTTTTATTAATATTATTAATGTAAGAGTTTGTGAGGATGGATAGATTTGTTACTCAATCACGCCAGAACGGCTGAACGGATCTAGATGAAATTTGGCACAGAGATAGATTATAGTCTGGTATAGCACATAGGCTTTTTATGCCGAAAAAAATGTACGAGTTCGTAAACCACGCGGGAAAAGAAGCGGGCGGGAGCTAGTTTTATATAAAAGAAAAAAATAATTGAATGTATAGCGTGTAGTTTTCTTTAAAAGCAATAGACAAGATTAATTTTTTCTCTTACAAACTGTAGTAGATGCAGCCTCAGTTTAGCGTAATTCAAAAGTGAATTTAAAAGACATAATGATTGCGGCCTTTGGATTATTTGAACATACTTAAATGTGGTATCCGTGGATACTTAAGAATGGATAAACGTTATATTTGTGCTCTAAATCATTCTTACTGTTTTTAAATCGTTGCCCCATACTTGGATTTCTCCTGTGTCGTGGGTACAGTTTACAAACATACATGTCACATGCACACACAAGCAGACCCGAAACCACTGTCTGTAGATCATAAAAATATTTGTTGCGTGCGGGAATCGAACCCGCGACACCTAGCGCAGAAAGATAATCACTTAGCCACCGGGCAAAGTTTTTTTTACAAAAAAGAAAGAAAGTATAAAAAGGATTAAATAGAATAAAACACAAAATATAACATTCGGTACTCGGTCAATAATCCTGCATCAGCAATATGGTGGCCGACTGGCAACTGTTGTTTCCTCCAGTGAAAGGATATAAAATGACAATTGACAGTTGCTAACGAATGAAATCTATGGCCGACAGTTGGACATACAAAAAGTCCGTCGTGTGTGATGTTAGATAAAACTTTATTATACCAATATAGGCTGTGAAGAAATATATGTAGCTTGGTTCCAAGCGCAGCTACTGAGTGTGAGGTCCTGGGTTTGATTTCCGTGTTGAGCAAAGTGTTATTGAGTTTTTCTGTATGGAAATTCTCAGTAGCAGCACGGAGTCTGGAACTGTGCTCGGTAGATGGCAATAGGCTCGCTCCGTATTACATGGGAATCAATAATGGCATCGGCGAAATGTGGGTGTATACTCAATAGTACATTTCTGCTTAACCCTTCGGGAAATACAGGCGTGATGCTATGTTATGTTATTATTTCACAATTACAGTAATTATGTGCTGTTATTTTTTATGAACTATAAGTAATTAAGTTTGTCTATCTCTATAAATGAAAAATATATAATGTTCTTTGGTATGCGCATCACTTGAAAACAACTGGACCGATTAGGATAGGACTGACTTACTGGACTGGTTTTTAGAATATATTTGTATTATTCCCAATCAGATTTTTTGGTTTGGAATAGTTGCCCGGAAAACTAGACACGCAGACGATATCACTGGCAAAAGCTAGTATCAGATACAGATTTTTAATCAGTGCGCAATGTTTAATAGTGTTATACAACTAAACCAAATAAAAAGAGTTTTGTTTTTTTCAACATTTCGAAATTGTTTTAGGTCATCATAAAAATAAATAAACAAACCCCTGTCAGAAAAAGGGCAGCTCCGTAATATAACCTAAACTAAAAATAAGTATACCTCTACGAGCCTCTCATATTAAATCTCCTGACATATAGATGACAGGAATATACCAAAAATATGTAAATAGGTACATTAGTTTAGTATTTTCTTTAAACATAGCAAATATCTCTAAACAAAATGTAGCTTTCTTAATACTGGCCGCTAAAATAAGGGAATTATTAATGGTTTTGTATTTAGTAGGACATACACTGGTAACAATAATAAAAATAATAATAATAATATAACGTTTATTTCTCACCACAAACCAAAAAATACAAAATAACAGCTATATAACTAGTGACTAATTTTTGGTTGTGGATCGCTGGTGCCCGTGGTAGGTAGTAACACCTGTAATACAGGTCACCAGGTCCCACGTCTTAGAAAATGTACAAATTTAAATCAGTGTAGCGCTATATTTTATATGTTTAACAAAATATATAGTTCCAAAACAGTGAGTTTTAGAAAACATAAACGTATACACAATTAGAAATGAATAAAACTACGAGTAACATGCGGAGTGTATGAAAGTGTTTTCGTATACATATGTATGTATATGCGTGTATATTTATTCGCACACGCACGTGTGTTGGTGTGTGTGTGTCTGTTTTCATGCGTGTATGGGATTTGTATGGGAGGGTGTGTGATTGGGAGGGTATGTGTGTGTGAGAGAGAGAATATAGCAATTAGGATGCAGTTGAGGCTATTTCTAGTGAACACTGTTTCAATAATAATAATAATATTTATTGCATAAAACATGGTATAGAAAAAGGTCTTACAATGAAACAGACCGTGGGCAACATGTTTCGCCATGGTGTGGCATACAAATATTTATACACAACAAAATATATTTATTAGGCACTAATATTAGCAAAAAACTTAATCATTAGAGATATTGTAATAATTATATAATTACCAATTACCCAATTACCCATTTATGTAAAGTTATTTTAATATTTTTTTACCGGGAGTCCTCTGATTGGTTTAGAAATATTATTAGAGATTTTCACTATATTAATTAAACAATTTTTATTACATTATTCTTCTTTTCATTTAAGTGCCTTGCTCTTGTCGGTGTAGCTGATGCAGTTCTTTCCATTTTTCTTCCTCCAGTACAGTCTCATTTACCTCTTTATACGACATGACGGCAACCTTTTCTTTTATTTGGCTCATGTAACTTATCCTTAGTCTTCCTCTCCCTCTCGTTCCTTCTATCTTTCCTTCAATTATGTTTAAAAATACTACATCCATAATAATAATAGCTGCATAGCTACCGCGCAGAACAGTCGAACTGTGAAGTTAAGCAGCGCTTGGTGCGGTTAGTCCGTGGATGGGTGACTGTTCTTGAAACATCGAGACCCTTCTGTACCTCGAAAAGCACGTTAAGCAGCTGATCCCGGGTATCATACCTATGTCGTTACGGTTATCATCAACCCAAAAAGTCTGACAACCGGTCTAACCTTAGAGTATCAGTATTTCCCAGTAATTGGGCTGACATTAGATGGTAGTCCGTGTAAAATACTGATATTCAGCCGCATCTAGTTAGACTGGAAGCCAACTCCAACGGTCTCAGGAACCGGCTAAGTACATGATATTCAGCGGCGTGCACAGACTTTTTAGGCAGACAATTTTAAAAGCTTACTTACCAGTAATACCTACTGCATGTTGGTATTGGTTCGTCATCTTGTTGATTAAATAACGATGTATGTGATTTTCCACCTCCACCATGTAGGGTAGGCACTTAGGCAGAGTCTTTTTGTCTTTATGCACCGCAGGCCACTGATGATATTATACGCTGCTATAGGTATAGTTGTGTCAAGTTTATTCATCAAGAAATATATGGCTTAACGCCGTTATTCATGACATAACTTTGCAGTGTTTATCAGTAAAGGGGAAAGTGTATGAGTTTATTGCTTTATTCATTTGTTTATGGAGCTGTAAAAAGTTACGGCAAATAAATTAATGCATGCATGGTTTATGTTTTATGGTGTAGAGGAACAAAATAATCGCAATTGTTTTAGTGTGGACACCAGCGGCGTGCATAGAGAGGCAGAAAATGTTAAAAGCTTGCTTACCAAAAATGCCTTCTGCATATCGGTATTGGTTCGTCGTTTTGTCGATTAAATAATGATGTATGTGATTTGCTAACTCAAATGTCTTATAATAAATATTTATCTGAGTTATGTAGGGTAGGCAGTGTCTTTATGTACCTACCGCACGCCACTGATAAACTACTACACACTTGTAAATTTAATCAGCTATACAAGGTCTGTGTTCTGTCTTTATAATTTAAACGACAAGAATGTATATGTACATGAGTCTGTATTAACTGGTTTGTTGAGGATTTATTTTAATTCTATTAATATATATAAATATGTATATATATATATAATTTCTTTATTATCAGGCTACTTTGGCTCATAGATACCTTACAAAATATATAACTGCCTCAATGGTCTAGTGGTCGCAAGTGCGGCTGCTAAGAATGAGGTCCTGGGATCGATTCGTAGGTCGGGCAAAGTATGTGTGTGTTCTCATTTGCAGCTTGGGGTTCAGAATTATGCTCGGTGAATGTCAATAGGTTTGCCCCCCATTATATAAGACTTAAAAACGGCATCGGGGAAATGATGGTGTAAAAAAAGTACAACTCTGTCTAACCCTTTCGGGAATAAAAACGGCTGTGACGATATGTTTTTAAAATTTCCGTACGATTCTTTGAAAAAACCAACGTCATTCTGTTTAGAAAACTTAAGTAATCTATAACTCTGTATTCAGTATTAAAAAGTAAAAATACGAACACTTCCCAGTATTTCTGTTCGTATACGAAAACACCAACATTTGCCACTACATTCCCAAAACCCACAAACAGAAAAATATCATCCGAAAACCAACAAACATGTCCTATAAACGCCCGAACCGTAATCACTAAGGTCCTAAACACGTAATTTAGAACCTAGAACCAAATATTAGGCTTGCTTACCAAAACATTTTTGGCCACATCCCTTGATTACGGACTTCAGGTCGAAGTATATTGTATTCCGCACGCAATTCGCTTAGCTAACCCACAAAACAGGGGTAAATATGACACGAGCGGATGATAAACTGCCTTGTATCATTCTCGCACCGATGATTTCTGTATAAACCCGCATGAGCCCTCGACAGGGCGCTAAAAGAACGTGACATGAAGCTTTTGAATAAAAAAAACCCATGTCTCTTTAGAAACGTGTTTTAACATAGCGTTGATGTTTTCAATCTATTGGGGTAAGCAAAGATACATTTACAGATTGCTCATGATGGTGTGAGGCTAAAGAAGAAGAGAGAATCACAAAATAGGACCTCTATATGTTCTTAATATAACATAAAATAACATAGCATCATGCATGTATTACCCGATGGGTTAAGTAGAGAGTTACTATTGTACACCCACATTTCGCTATTAATGAGTACCATGTAAAAGGGGGCAACCCGGGTACGTCTTAAAACTGCGGCCAGACACCGGAGGACGGGCAGCAGCGTCCTCTCACTAATCGGTAAGCCACTGCGATCCGCAAGCCGCCTGCCAAGCGTGGAGATTATGGCAACCCCCCCCCCCCTTGGGAGAGGCCTTCGTTCAGTAGTGGACGTCTTTTGGCTGATGATGATGAATAGGGGGCGAGCCTATTGCCATCTACCGGGTACAGTTTCAGACTCCGTGCTGCTACTGAGAATTTCCATACGAAAAATCTCAATAAAACTTCGCCCGATCCCGATCCAAAACCCGGGACCTCACGCTCAGCTGTCGTGTTTGCGACCAGTAGACCAATGACGCAGGCAAGACTGCCTCTGCTTAAGGAAAAACAATAGTGATGCTGTGTATGTTGATAGTGTTTAGTGTTAAAAAACTAACACCAAATCAAATAAACCAAAAAAAAAAAGTCAAAATGTTTCCTTATATCAATCATTAATCATAGCCCCAACCAATCTCCATCAGCTGCAAACCCAAAAAAAGTAAAACCATATCGAACTTTTTGACCATGAACTACAGTATCAGCAACTATCTCACTCGCACATTTTCCTCTAAGCTCGTGTCCGGCAAAAAATATCGCTTACAAGATGCGATAGCAGGGCTTGGCTCTCGCCACGAAACGTTTGTCGTCCCGTTTTTATAACGGTTTGTTTCTTACTATGCAAGTGGTTGAGTTTTGGTTTACTTATGTGTAGATATTATGGTCTATTTAAACTGTTTTTTTTTTATACAGTGAATATTCTAAACATTTTTGCTTTGATCATAACCCAACATAGCATCACGTCTGTATTCTCCGAAGGGTTAGGCCAAGGTGTACTATTGTACACCCAAATTTGGCTAGTGCCTTTATTGATACCCATGTAACACGGGGCGAGCCTGTCACCATCCACCGGGCACAGTTCCAGCTACTGAGAATTTCCATACCGAAAAACCCAATAATATTTGGCCTGACCCCGCAATCGAACCCAAGACCCCACGCTTAGTGCAACCACTAAACAAATGAGGCAGTCAAGAAATAGCTTTGTTAATATGATGTATTTACTAAGAAAATTACATGAAATTCTTGTAGGTCGGAATTAGGGTTCATAAATATTTATGGTAGCTAGCTTATATACCTGTCACGTGCATGCAACGCAACGACGCGTCTCTTCCCTGGCTTGAAATTTACTTGAAAGCTACCTTTGAGACGCTGACTTCTTAGTCATGATGTAAAATATACTGCTTTCAAGTTCGCTTGGGACCAAAGGATCGTTGTCAAAACGTAAACGCCGCTTTTGTTGCGCATATGCTGTCGACACATGTATGAAATTAACTTGATAAACAGACAAGTTGACGTCATATGTCATCGTTGACGACACGGTTGGCGTAGTGACTAAGCGATTAGCTTTCTGCGCTACGTGTCGCGGGTTCGATCCACGCACGGAAAAAATATTTGTGTGGGCTACTGATAGTTCTTTCGGGTCTGGTTGTGTGTGCATGTGACATGTATGTTTGTAAGCTGTACCCACGATACAGGAGAAATCAAAGTGAGGGGCAAAGTTTTAACAAAAAAGAAATGTAATCCCAATACTAAGTTTATTAGAGAAGATGCAGCATATGAAATCTTTGAAAAAAAAAATCGGTACTATTGACCTTTCGTATTCTGTCTCAAATTATATCGAGAAACTAAAACTTAGTTTAAAATCTGTCTCATATCAACTGTGGCAACACTGTGAACACTTTTTTGTCACAACATAACATAGCATCACGTACTCGTATATACTGTCAAAAGTAATTGTCAGAAATCCCCAATAGCATTTTGGCAGGGAATGAAACCCAGTTTATACATACGTATTTATTTACTTGTTTATTTATTAACACGGCAAATTCGTAAAGCTTAATAAATTATATATTAAATTTTTATTAAAAAAACGAGATCTAAAGAACAAAGCATTATAAAATATGTCTGGAAAAAATAATAACAAATTCTTAAAAAAGTACACCACTATCGTGCGACAAGACTCAAAAGTCACGCTGGCGTACACTAGATCATTCATTCATCATTTATTAATCATATTACACTATATAAAGTTAAACAAAACACCATACATAATCGCAAAA
This sequence comes from Shargacucullia verbasci, assembly GCA_947562105.1. Classification (NCBI taxonomy): domain Eukaryota; kingdom Metazoa; phylum Arthropoda; class Insecta; order Lepidoptera; family Noctuidae; genus Shargacucullia; species Shargacucullia verbasci. The sequence goes on along the minus strand of OX387294.1, from coordinate 11,999,402 downwards.
GGCAACAACTGCAGTAGCATGCGTATAAATATGTATTGTATAGTCTCCGAATCGTTTAATTGATGATGGAGAGCGTCCGGCTCCAATCAGCTACAGAACAGTTGATTGGGGCTTTAAGTCTGAACAAATTACATGTGGAAACATTACGTGACAATTTAACGCATTGAATTTGGAAGAACGTTTTTGGACTGCACACCAGCTTAAAATATGATCCAATGATGCTTTCTTCTGACTTCCTAGCTAACTGCTATCTTTAGAGCAAACAGCAAGTAATACAAGTATGTAGCTGATGAATATATTTGATGGAAAAAAAAGGATGATTCAAAAAAATAAAAGTAAACAAATAATCATTTATTTAGGAAAACAAATGGTCATAAAATTGAGTCGATGAAAGCGAGATGTGAGTATGTGATAATTGGCGATGAAAAAGATTTTATTAAAAATGTATTTAAAAAAAAAAAAAACGAAATCACAGTACTAGTGAAGACAAATCAAACAAGCCCAAAATCGATGTTATTGCGTCATTTTGTTACAGAGCTGCTATAGCCACCTTCTGGCTCCATCATCAGACCAGCTCGAAAGTATCATAATATTGTATTGTCACCAAATTTACAAAAACGTGCAAAATTTCAGTTCGATCGGTTGAGGATAACTGCTTTAAAATTCAGTTGCAAGATATGACCCGAAAAAACATTGCAAGTTAAATAAAAACTTGTAAAAAGACCAGATAAACTCCAGCTGCTTATGAACAATGCAGTTGATATATTATCTACATAATTACAACCCATGACAAAAGGAGTCATATTATTTATGACAAATGCTCTTGGAAACAACCAAGTAAAACTAGAGCATAAGCGCCGTGTAATTGAATTATAGTAAAGCCTGAAACTGTTTAGCATAGGCTACTTTCTAATAAAGGTTCATTATATATATATAATAACATTTTTGTTTTATGCCTAGTCTAAAAGTTGAAAGGTGCGCATGGTGATAGCAGCAAGCTTACGTCACTAATAAATTAATGAATTTAGAGCTATGAATCAATCAGAATAGTCATGGAATATAAACACAATAGTTTTTGAAAAGTTGGGATTTTTAAGGTTTTCCGTTACTTCAATTATACGTCGCAAGTGGGTGCCTATATATGAGAATGCCTCCGTAAAACGAATTGTCGAAACGTCGTGTTGGTGATCAGTTGACAGCCTCCCGAACCCTCACAGTAAATAAAACATAACATATATTCAACCTCAATTTCCGTAATAACAGAAAACATAAAACGTAATACGTTCTCTTATATTTCCAAATCAATTTTCCAGTAACGTTTGACGCTCGATCAACATCAAACAATCTGAAACTCACACATTTGCCAATTCGTGGTTCTCGATGATCAGATAAACCAATTTCACGCATTCGTGTTTCGTACTAGTCGTGCAAAATCATTGGAACTAGGGGTAACATCACAAGGAAGGTTTTCACAAATACACTGTAGGTGAATAGAGTTGAAACTATAAATTGTTATGAGCTTGTTTTGATTTTAATATGTTTTATTTTTATCAGCTGTTTTTTAAAGCGCTTGCTTCATCGTTTCTCACGTGAACAGCTATAAGGAATGAAATTCTTTGCAAGTGTCTGTGTTTTCTGATTTGTATACCTTATATCAGAATCTTCAAGGTGAAAATGGATAGGAAATATTTCAGCTCGCATCTGTTAAAATGCTGCCCGAACGTCAGAAAAAAATTATCATAAAACTCGATCGCATCGCCATCCTGTGAATCTAAACCATCCAGGGGCCCAAAAACACACAATAAATTTCATCAAAATCCGTCCAGCCGTTTAGGAGTTAAGTTACATACACACGTATAGAAGAATTCTATATATAAATATTAGTACAAATGCCCGTCCTTGACCGCTAAGCATTTTTTCCGGCGAGAAGAAACGGTCCGTAAAACATCACTACAACACTCTGTCTGCTGTCTATTTGAACCTACAATATCAAAATCGAGAAAATGTGATTATTTGAGTCAACACCTAACTTTCCATCACGAACAGAAATAAATATAAAAATATACTAGAAACATGAACGTCTCTACATTAGGTCCTCTAAATAGTCTTAAAAACGAATTTCTAGGTATTCGGTCCTTTTCAAAACCATTCCATGAACTGAAAGTTCTTACCGTATAATTCTAAGAAGATAATAGTTTACGACACTCTGACGGCACCCTTAGGTAGGCTTTTTGAGGATTATCACACTGGAGCTGAGATTTCTTTGAAGTTAGTGAGTCGTCTCTTACGTTACCAATGATGTTGGAGAGTGATATGAGGTGTGGCGGTTTAAGGTTTAAGAGGATAGAAGACGTATTGTATCTGTTGGGATTTACCGTTAGATTTATTTTTATATTCTCATCGTTTTTATTTTTTGTTTACCGTTTTTTTTTTTTCAAATGCTTTTTGCTGAACTGGACCTATTTGGCGCAGCTGATAGGGCACACAATGCAGCTCTAAAGCTGAGTAGGTATTAGTATCATTATTCTTTATTCTGTTTGTTTTCCTTTTTCTTTGTTCTGTTTTATATATTATTATTGTGTGCCTTTAGTTTGGGTCAAATAAACGTATTTTCTTTCTTTCTCTTTTCTTTCAAATGTTTTATAATGTATATAAGCGGACTGAAAGTCGAATATCTAAAAAAATGGTTTCGTTTGCCTTATTTATATTCAACTAGGCTTTTGCATGCACGGTTACATAAGCGGGTAGGTCTTATGAAGAAAAGTCCGGCAAGCAACTGCAAGGATGCTCTTTTTGAAAAGTAGTTAATTTACAATTAATAATCTTAAATTTAACATGTGTGTTATATAAGGTAAAACAAAATATCAAAAAACGAGTTATACAACATATAAGTTATGAATAGTGTTTCGAATAAAAAAATAAAAACGGCATATATAATTTCAATATGAATAAAAATCTTGTATACCTAGTTTCGCCTTTTCTTTGCGACATATATCCTAAAACCACTGAATTAAATATGAGCTATTTTTCGGTAAATTTTTTTCCTCGTTAAGTAGAATTTACAGTCCACAACTATTTTGCTGTTTTACCATCAAGAAACCTCTTAATTGTCTGCAATCGCATCCAGAAATTGTAAATACTTTGTATAGTAAATGCGCTAGACTTATAATATAACAAAATGCTCTACACCGTTTTATCACCGAATTTAATAAAGCTTAATATCACCATGCCTATATTCCTCGAAGCGTTAGACAGAGTTGTAACTATATTGTTCAATCATATTAAGCCGAAGCCGTTATTAAATCCTATAGAATACCAGAAATACCCACCAGGTCCAATTACAAACTCCGAGCTTACAAATTACTGAGAATTTCAGAAAATCTCTATAAGTCTTTGCCTAACCTGGGAATTGAATCTACGACCACACATAACGTAATTTCCATGGACACAACAACACAGAACATATTAAAAAACTAGCTTCCGCTAGTACCATATATTTTCCCGGCATAAAAAGTAGCCTATATGCTATTCCAAACTATAAACTATATCTGCGCCAAATTTCATCCAGATCCGTGAAAGAGTAACAAAGATCCATCCATCCATCCATCCTCACAAACGCATTCATAATATTAGTAGGATTACAGTAAAAATCATGGAGAGAACCAAGTGTGAGCTTATTCACACTACATCCAATCCCCACTCTCTACTAACTCTTTGTTGGAAATGCGTGTGTGTTCACTATTCGCCGTATTTTGCAATACAAATGAGTGCTTGTAAGTTTTACGACGTAATAGGGCCAATGGTTCTTACACTTGGCTTGCCGATATACCTTTGAAACTTACTAATTAACTGTTGCAAGTATTCATTAAATGTGTGCAATGTCGGTAACCGGTTAACTTTATTTTGAACACAAGTTACTGAGTTATCTAGATTTCAAATCTATTTGAAGCTAGATAGCACTCACTCCATCGCTAATTCATTTCACATTTTCGTTAAATTCCTAAATACAATCTTCATTCGCATTCTTGTAAATAATATCGTAGGTACTTTTTTATGATACACTCATAGCACAGAATGGTCTAATTAAAAATACATTACCTCATACTCAATATTTCTTTTGTATTTTGGGTATAGTTTTCATAAATGTCAGATGCAAATGAACCAAGACACTGAAGAACTATCTGTATGTTTAAAAAATATTTTTGTTTTGCTGTAATCGAAACCGAGTGAAGTAGTCCTAAGCCAATCGGTTAGCCATTGCGCCATCCGTGCCATCAAATAACCAGGAAGTTATTATATACCATCACGCCAGAATCCCCGAAGGGTAAGGCAGAGGTGTATTATTGTGCACCCACATTTCACCATGCCGTTATTGAGTCTCATGTAATAGGGGGCGAGCCTATGGCCATCCGGGCACAGTTCTAAACTCCGTGCAGAATTTCCATATAGAAAAACTCAATATCACTCGGCCCGACCTGGGAATCGAACCCAAAATCTCACGTTAAGCAATCAATAAATAAAAAATATTTCGTTCATTCCGCATTAGTCCAATGTAATAGGGGGCGAGCCTATCGCCATCAACCAGGCACAGTTCCAAACTTCGTGCTGTTATTGAGAATTTCCATAAACTCAACAACACTGCCCAGTGTTGTTGAGTTTATGGAAATTCTCAATAAAATCTCTCACTCAATGAAATCCGGGAATCCAACCCAGAACCTCACGCTCAGCAGTCGCGCTTGCGATCACTAGACCAATGAGAGAGTTCATATAAGGATTCAGAAGACATACATTAATAGTAAAATTATGATATATTCAGGGTAAGAAGATTTATTACCCTCTTTTCCTTAAGGAGTACTAAGTAACTTTGAATGTTATAAACATGGAGTCCGGACGAAACTTTTCAGAAGGGGAAACCACAGAAGTGAATAGTGTAATAATCGTAGGAGCTTGGAACCCTCTGTCGATGTTAAGACCCATGCAATCTCTTTTGGGGACCCTTAAGGGAGTGCCATTTTGGGATTAGCTAAAAGTGATGGTTTCTCATGTAATGATATATCTATATGGGTTCCGTACTTAGAAGGGAAGCTCCAAAGCTTAAGGTATTAAAATGTTTCGAATTTTTGTTAGAAAAAATCGAAAAATTATGAGTGTTGATAGTAGTACAATGAAAAAAAAAAATGACACAGAAACTTTTCTAGCTTATAAATCAATTTGAACATTATATAACTATATTTTGCTACCTCTTCGTACCGTGACTGTTCGTAATTATGAAATTAATTTGATCAATAATGTCCTCGTGACCGATTTCGGTCACGGCGGCCAATCTCACCGGAGATTAGCCAAATACGCAGGAGATATTATAGAACACAAGTGTGTGCGCAAACACAGGTGCTCTTTCTATTCCTTCACTCTCATAGTCCGATGGGACGGCAATCCGACACGACCGGCTTTTACGTGCTTTCCGAGGCACGGTGTGTATTCACATAAACGAAGAACCAGACCCGAAACAACTACCTATCTTTCTTTTTTTTTATCTTTTTTAAAAAACGTTGCCCCACACTAGGAATAATTCCTGTATCGTGGGTGCGTTTACAAACACATATATTCACATACACAAACGCCCAGACCCGAAACAATTATCTGTAGATCATACAAATATTTGTTCCGTGCGGGGATCGAACCCGCGTCACTTAGCGCAGCAGTCGATCTCTCAACCACTGCGCCAACCGTGCCGTCAATTGATTTGATCAATAACGATGATTATTATTCCTAACTAACCATTGCACAAGTTGATAAAGTTGCGCGTTTCTATAATAATAAATTACAAAAAGTATTTTTGTAAGTTTCAATTCAATACATTTTCATGTGAAGCTTCGACTACTTTTGTCGTTGACTGTACTATCAAACAAAGAAAGACCTAAACCTTGAAACTTTACTGAGGTACTATCAAGATATTGCTGTTTTAATAAAACAAAGGTAAATATTTACTGCAGGCAGTCATGCAAAAAACTATTTATATTCAGATTTCTTGGCTATATAAAACGAATATTTAGTACACAAGTGTAGCTATTTCGTCAATCGGAGAAATAAAAAAGCATTTATATTGTAATGTTTGGTTCGACTGTAAGCGTAAAATGCCCGAAAGCCCAAAAATTCAAAACTTCTTAAGAGTATCGTTTAGCTGTCGGCTTCTAACAAAATTGTCAGATGATGATGATTTCTGTAAGAAAATCGGCAAAGCGTCCACAAATCTATTAAGAAGCTTAGGTAAGTAACATTTCATTCTGTCTGAATATAGTATTACTTTCAAGCATTTACTTTAGAAAGATAGACTAAAGTACCATCTTAAAGTAAATATTTTTCAAATATGTGCTACCTACTAATACCGCTTGACGCTATATTATAAACTAGCTTCCGCACGCGGCTTCACTCACGTGGTTTACGTTCGTACGTACGTACGTTACATTCTGGCGTGAAAGAGTAACAAAGATCTATCCATCCATCCTCATAAACTTTTACATTTATCATATTATAGTAGGAAGTAGGATAGGATTTGTAAAGGAGTGCAGTCAGCTCACATATAAACATACATATATATTTCAACTTTGTGTTAATCACACTGCCTGGCTTGAGCATATTCTATGTTTATTTGTATCTAGAAATTAGTCAAAGTCAAACAAACCTTTGTTTGACTTTGACTAATTTCAATTAAAAAGCTTTAATAGTACGCCAGTTATAATGAAGGTTGTTGCTTCTTAGATAAGTCCAGATTTTCAACTAGCAGTTGCGCGCGACTGCGTCTGCGTGTATTTTGTATTTATAATCTAATTATTATTTTACTGCAATAGTAAAAATAACCTATATCTTTCACCAGGTCCCGGCTTACCTCCTTGTAAAAATTCGTAACGGTCGGTTCAGTTGTTTAGTCGCGATGATTTGTGACAAACAGACAGATAGAGTTACTTTTGCATTATCGTAATAAGTATTACTTTGGTGCGTTTGGTTTACGGTTCATCATATGTATAAAAAATAAAAATATTTTTATTCGGTTTCAACTGCATTATAGAATGTTTGTTTATGGATAAAAAATCCTTTATAGTAATACATCTTCACCACCCGCTTACAGTCTGACCAATTTCCAAGCAATAAAAATCCCATTCTTATCCCAAAGAAAGAAATATTTTTCTCAATAATAAAACATGAATAAAACGGGGTAATACTAAAAAAGAAATTCCTGTATCATAAAGCAACCAGTGGGGGAGGGTAGTTACCTATCTGTTTACATGACCATTATGTGAAGATACGTAAAACTTGTTTTGGATTGGAACGTTGCAAAGGGATGGGGAGGTCATGTTAAAGTGGATTGTGGTTTTGTGTTATAAGCCACATATTTTACAGCGGTAATTACTGGCGATATGTTTTGATAAAGGCCAAAGGCTATTGGGTGGAATCCGGTTTAAGCGATTTTTGGAAGGGAGTTATTGACCTTACTGGTAATAATGTTCACGCATAATTATTAATAATGTGTTCCAGATACAAATAGGCTTTTTTTGTAAGAACATTGAAAAAAATGCCTTATTTCAAAGAGTTTCAAAATATGGCAAACGCGTAGCATCCTTTTCTACCCGAATGCCCCAGAAGGACAGTAATGCTTTATTTCACAGAAGAAAATTGCTTAGACTTAATTAGAAGACACCAAGCATCTTTGTTTAATTCTTAATTAAATGCAAATATAGGTCACATAGGTATATGTTATATAAAATTATATATTATATAACAAGTACCTACTACATTTTTCTCACATAACGTTGAGGGAACAATGTATTCATCATAATTATTATGAAATGTTAAACAATTAGACTTAGAAGAGTAACCATGGAGTTTCTGCCCGTTCTTCTTCATAAGAAAACAACACTTTGAAACGGCAACTTTGGCAACCAGAGCCTGACTATTCATAAGTGCCTTTAACTGGTCTACAAGAAAAAAAATATTTTATTATTATTATTATTATAAAAGTAGTTGATATTTGCAAAAGATCTAGATATCTAGCGTTTCAAAAATCTATTGCTGAAATAAAACAAAGAAAGAACTGGTGTAAACTTAATAGTTTAATTTTGATACAATTTTATATTTTAATTTATCATATTATAAAGGTGAGGTAGTCACCAAATGGGCACTGAAGCTTGGACCAAAAAATTAAAACAAACTAACTGAAAAGGATACAAATTTTATTTGAGCCTGATATGTTTATAACAATGCTAAAGGCCCGTGTCACCACTTACTGATTGTACAAGCAAATTGCGTATCCACAACTCATCCGACAAAATGCATTATATTTTTATTTCTTTTTTATTTATTTATTTATTTATTTATTTATTTCTCCTTACAGCTATCTTTACAGGCCTTAACCTAATGCGATAGTGTAGTAATTATTAATATAATACTTATTCTAAATATAAGGTCTATTCAGTCTATATAAATATCTTTATCAACTAAAACAATAAACTCAAAAAATAACAATATTAAATTATACTTATATTTACCTCACATAACTAACTACGTTTAACAGAACTTTTGCGAATTCACTCAAAGTGCACGAGAAAACATCGAGCCTCTCGTGTACTTCATTAACAACGCGAATCGTCCTAGTGAGCGGTGTCTTCGCCAACAGATTGGTTCTGGCTACCGGCACGTTTAATAATTGCGGGCGTCGACGCCTCCACACGTACCGGTCCGGCACGTTGAGGTTCAGGTGACGCAGCACTCCCGGGTTAAATACTACTCCACGCAGTAGCTTCACTACATACGCAGCGAGACAAAATTCCCGGCGCACCCTGAGCTCATTATACCCCACCATACCCAGTACAAATAGTGTGGGGTACATCAGCGGGTAGAGCGGATACACGCCATAGAGTTTAAAATATAGGTGTCTTGTAAATTTATTCTGTATCCGCTCCAACAGAACGCTGTATTTTGCTTCATGTGGAGCCCAGATTATTGCACTATGTTCTAAGTGGCTCCTGACTAGAGCGTCATATAGTACCTTGAGCGTTGTAATGTTCGTAAATCCCTGTGTCTGCCTTAGCACGAAACCTAGGTTTCTGTAAGCTTTCTTACAGATCTTAACTATATGTTCGCGAAAACTGAGATCTGGAGTGATACATACACCTAGATCTCGTACTTGTGACACTCTCTGCATGGGCGCTGCTTCTATCTTGTACTCAAAGCACAAGGGAGTCCGCTTGCGCGTGAACGTTATCACCGAGCACTTGTCAACGTTAAAGTACAGCTTATTTGTATGGCTCCACTCAACTACTCTGTCTATATCTTCTTGCAAACGCTTACAATCCGAGTCATCCCTAACCTCGAGCAGCAATTTAAGGTCATCTGCAAACAATAAACATAAGCCATGTCTGACGACCTCCGGCAAGTCGTTTATCATTATGATAAATTCGAGAGGCCCTAAATTGCTGCCCTGGCTTACTCCGGACCTTGTGTAGTATAGGTCAGACTCATTACCGTTATAGTCGACATACTGCTGCCTATCCTTCATGTAACTTACAAAGAACTGCAGGAGATGTGGTGTACAGCCAATTTCTGCAAGCTTTTTTAATAAAACATCATTGTCGACGGTGTCGAACGCCTTTTTAAAATCAAGGTATGCCGCGTCTACCTGCACTCCAGCATCGACAGCCGGTACTACCATCGCCATGAAGTTCAGTAGATTGGTGGCCGTACTGCGTTCCGGCCTGAAACCGTGCTGCGCATCCGACATTTGTGCTCGCACCTGTCCCTGCATACATCGTTGGATGGCGGACTCAAACACTTTTGCCGGTGTCGACAGCACCGCCACTGGTCTATAGCCGCTGACTTCCGAACTTACCTTACCCTTAGGAACCGGAATGACCCGTGTGATCTTCCACCGAGCCGGGAACGTCGCTTGTTGCAAACAGGTGTTAAAAATATGATGCAGCGGTTTTACTAGCACCCGGCTGCAGTCTCTGAACAGAAACGCTGGTATACCGTCCGGACCAGATGACCGTTTCGGCTTAAGATTTACCAGCGCTTGTATAACATCTTGATGACTCAAAGTTCCTATATGCACGCGTGCACTGGTCGCGCCGACTTCCGCCGCCGCCTGCGCATCTAGTCGAGGTGCTTCCTTACTATACACAGACTCAAAAAAATCTGCGAATTGCCTCGCACACTCACCATCCGAAAGATGTTGACCATCCTTTATAATAGTTTGCTTATTTACTCTACTTTGTTTTGACCTGATATATTGCCAGAAAGATTTTGGATCTTTTGAGAATTGGTACTGAATTTTATGTCTGTGTTCATTGTGTGCCCTTTCTATTAATACTTTAACTCTGGCTCTGCATTTCGTAAATTCATAATAATCAGTATCGAGCTTACTTTTTTTATAGTTCTTATGAAGTTTTGCCTTATTTCTAATTTCTTTTATAATATCTAAACTGTACCACACGGGATACACGTAACGTGAATATTTAAGATTACTATTCTTAGGGGGTACACATTTATCTAAAATATTGTTTAGTTTCTCATAGAAGATATTCAACATCTCCTCCAAGCTATGAGTGTGATAAATTGCACTCCAATCCGTTGAAGTCAATAAAGAATACAACATTTGAAAATCAGCCTTATAAAAATTCCATTTCCGTCTATTATTGGTTGCGCTGCTACTGACTGCGGCGTTATCGGCGTGAATCACAGGCGCGGACGCGGGCGCAGGGACAAGCGGGGGGGCGCGGCCGAGGCGCACGCTCACCGCGAGCGGCGGGTGATGCGCATCGACGGGCACGAGCTGTTCGTCCGCCGCCACTACTGACACCTTTGCTATATAACCTGTACTTAGAACCAAATCTAGCTGACGACCTAAGCAATTGGGTACTACATTACTTTGAGTGAACTCGCAATATGACACAAAACATTCATAATAATTACTAATATTAACAGAACACGAATATAAATTGAAATCTCCAATCACAACAACTTCCTTATATCTATCACATAATTTTTCTATTAACCTAAATAAAACCAAATAATCATTCTCAGAACTACCCGGCGGAATATAAATAACACAACACAAAAATAAAAATCTACTATTTAAATAAAGCTTTGCACAAACCATTTCAAAAATGCAGGTGTCTATCGACACGTCTACGATAGGTACTTGTCGTAGTTCATACCGGTGTGTGGCCACTAGAAACGCTCCGCCCTGTTTCCTCCCATCCGCTCGATCACAACGAAGTATGTGATATCCCGGTGGGATAATCTCCGGATCTTGTATAGAGTCATTACAACCGGATTCCGTTATTGCGTATATGTCGTAACTCAATGACTCAATATTATTTCTAAATTCGTCCAACTTTGTTCGAAGACCTCTCGCGTTTTGGTAGAAAACTTCAATGCTATTCATTGGGTGTTGCTTTAGTGAACCTCCGAAACCAAATCCACTCATTAAATTCCGCGTTCATGGGCCAATTTTCTGCTTGGTTTAATTTCTCAAAATATTTTTCAGGGACTCCTACAATAAACGACGAATAATCCCGCTCTGTTTTGTGTTTAATTTTGTCGACTTTAATAGGTACATTTAGGCCACATACGTTTTTTACGTGATCCGTTATAGCTTCGGATGTAGTTTCCGGGTGTAATCGCCAAATATGCAGATGTTTTTTCCGTTCTGTAGCTTGGATTGCCTTCAACTCCGTGTTTGTTCCCACTATAACATTTTTAGGTTGCCGGTTGCTTTTTTTATTTCGAACAGTTGTCCAGCCCAATTCACTGTCCTCTGATCCTGTATTCGTTGGTTCATTTAACTGAACTGAACTGAACTGTTTGATACGGCAAATCCAGTTGATAAATATTTAGATGAAAAATGACACTTGTATGTAATTTTTTATCGGATATTTTATATGATTTGCTGGTTTTTCAGTATGTGGTAAAACAGGCTTGAAATCTTTACATTATAAAATGGTTTGTCCTGACTGACATCGACTGACATCAACACAGCCAAAACTACTAAGTTTAGAAAGCTGAAATTTGAAACATAGGTTTATTTTAGAACGTAAGCATCCGCTAAGTAAGGATTTTTGAAAATTTCACCCCTAAGGGGGTAAAATAAGGAATGAACGGTTGTGTGGAAATCCGTCATTTTCAAAGTAAGAAGTACGAAATTTCGTATACCAGCTTTTGATTGGAAATAAATGTACACGTATATCGGCGTTTTTTAAAATTTCACATCTAAGTTGGTGAATTTAAGGTTGAAAGTTTATATGGGGAGTTCGTCAATTTTGAAGGAAAAAGCATGAAATTCAATATTAAAGCTTCTTATATAAAATTTAGTTTAAAAAATATTATAAATAAGTTTACATATAAGCTCGATAGACGGCGTTGTGTACTATTTGTGAATCGCGGTATGGCATCGTTACGCGGCTTAGTGGCTTATATGACGAGTTAATTTTTGTTATACTGGCGCCATCTTTCGAGCTTTGGTTGAGTTACTAAACATTAATCACATAATTACATCACCCAAATTATTTTCCTTAATTCATGGGTTACCTAGATAATTGTTAAGTTTTTATTCTTTGTGGTTATTCTGAAAGATTTATTTCGTTTAAGATTACTGGTAAATAATCGTAATCTGTAGTTTAGAGGTTATTTTAAAAATTAAACTGGTAGTGCGGCTGTCGAACGTCTGAACGTTAATGGCGTTATGACGACCATCGTTCCTATCATTGGTGACGAAGCTTGCCTATATGACCTCAAGTCATGGCTAGAGAGCTGCGGGAACAGATAGTTACTCATGTGGCGATATTTTAATATACATATAACCATGTGAGCGAAGCAGGCAACGGCTAGTATTATTATATACACAAAACATTAAGAGAGAGAGAGAATACAGGCAATTGGTACTTTGAAAATAATTGAAAATAATTTCTGCGTGGTGTTATGCGGCTCCAATCCATTTTTTTAGTAAACTCTTAACTCTTTTTTTAGCTTTCTTTAAGTTTTCGGTATTATATTCACCATCATCATCATAGGGTGTGAAAAGGTCACGACTTTTAGCCGACCCTTTAATTAATATAGCTGGAGCATCAGCTGAGACATCGTGCAATACACTGACCTTATGCCAGGGATCCAGGTCTCCATTAGTGAATACGACGTTTTTGACGTTCGGTGTTACTCCTCCATACCTCTTGTTGGTATCAATCACACCTTCTTTCACTCTCTCTTTGGTGAATTCTTTTCCAAACGCATACTTACAACTAAAGTAAAAAAAATCCACAGGCACAGAATTATTTCCGAATATTTGTTTGTTTGAACTTGTGTTCAGGAACCAACCAAATTCTGTACAAGACTGGTATAACCACAAATAAAGAGCATTACTAAACATAAATGCCAGGGCTACCATAATATCATATTCAATCATCCAGCATCCCAATTTATCATTCCTCTTATACGGAAACAGGTTTTTTGTTTGAGTGGAGTTGAAGGTTAATAAATTCTTACAATAATCATGGATTAGTGTAGGACTACCGTGCTCTGTAATATAAATATATTCCATAGTTAGTTGTAAGAAAAATATCTGCTGATTCTCAGGTCTTGACATATCTTCTTCGCAAATGTCATATTCTTTCATTATCTGCTTGATGCCCTCGGGGGTTTCCATACATTTTTTGAGTCTATTAAATTTTTTATTTATTTTGTCTACACAGGCTTGGGTACCGTACGTTGACAGAGATTCAGTTACTGATTCATAAAATTCGTAGAAATCTATCTTGGCCAGTAAAGGTGCGCTGCTAGCTAGTACTGCATCAACTAAGTGCGGGTACAAAACCTTCATCCACGTTGCTATACTTCCAGCGTAATTACCGCCTAACATCATCACTTTAGAACTGTTGAATTCTGGAGTAGCCTTGATGGTTTGCAAAAAGAGAGCTGTGTCGGCTAGCGCTTGTCTAGAAGACAGGAAAGCCAGATCGGCTATTGTAGGATTAGGAACCGGTAAAGTACCATAAAATCTGTGATCAAAAATAAAGAAAGCAGCGTCAGTCTCTTGGACTATTTCTTTTATAAGAGATTGTTTATCACCACCCAGCGGAGGGTTCGTACAGTATGGCTCGTATAAGACATTCATGCCGTTAAGTAATATAACTATGGGTCCTCCTGGTTTCCATGAGTCCATATTTTTACAATACCTTATTTTGATAGTACGGTGATCACTTTCGTTGAAATTATCTAGTGGTGCCTCGAACCACAATGTTTCGCTTCTAACATTATCAACATTATCAGAGTTTTCAATTGGTAAAAGGCCGTGCGTAAATTGAAAGAAACTTCTTACATGGGTAAATCCATATAAAAGTAATACAATAATCACTTGAAAATAAAACATACTTGTTAATATGAATGCTTCATGCAACAAAGGTGAATTCCGTAATGTGTTCAGTAGATGTAGTTTTTATACTTGCTAATTGTTGCATATTTTCTCAGTTATGTTATCACCATTGGTGCCGTACCTGGAGGGTTGCGTCTAGATCAAAGTTGTTCAGATACGGGTTTTTTTAAAGATTTTATATCAACATTGAATCCCACATTTCAAATTACAGATTTTGGTAAGTACATATGTATATTATACTGACCCGGGTACGTCCTAAAACTGCGGCCAGACACCGGAGGATGGGCAGCAGCGTCCTCTCACTAATCGGTGAGCCACTGCGATCCCCAATCCGCCTGCCAAGCGTGGGGATTATGGCAAATCCCTCCCTTGGAGGAGGCCTTCGTTCAGCAGTGGACGTCTTCTGGCTGATGATGATGATGATGATATATAATACTTACCAAATTTAAATTATATTTGATTGTTGTAGTCAATAAATATACGCTGAAAACTTTCAACACTTGCGTATTGCTGTCTACCACACGCACACACACGGTTCCAGACTCCGTGCTGCTACTGAGAATTTCCATACAGAAAAAACCCAATAACAATTTGCCGACCCGGGAATCGAACCCAGGATCTCACGTTCAGCAGTCGCTAGACCACTAGACCAGTGAGGTAGTCAGAATGAGGCATTCAGTTCCTTCACTACATAGTATAAAACAAAGTCGCTTTCTCTGTCCCTATGTCCCTTTGTATGCTTAAATCTTTGAAACTACGCAACGGATTTTGATGCGGTTTTTTTTAATAGATAGAGTGATTCAAGAGGAAGGTTTATATGTATAATAAATTACGCGGGCGAAGCCGCGGGCGGAAGCTAGTTTCGTATAATTACGTTTTAATACAACTGTCTCATAGGTTTAGTGGTCGCAAGCGCGGCTGCTGAGTGTGAGGTCCTGGGTTCGATTCCCGGGTTGAGCAAATTATTAATGATTTTTTTTTTAGAATTGAGCCACGTAGATGGTAATAGTTTCGTTTCTTATTACCTGAAACGTGGGTATATAATAGAATACGTCGATCTAACCCTCATCGTGAAGTAATTACTAAATACGTTATGAGTCTGTTTGTATGATCATTTGTATGATCTACAGATAGTGGTTTCGGCTCTGGGTGTATGTCCATGTGGATATTTGTATTTATAAACGTACCCACTATACAGGAATTATGCGTAGTGTATTAAAAAGAAAAAAAAAACTATTATTTATGATAAAGTAGGATGTACAGCCCTCAACACAAATACTTACGTGAAATATTAAAAATTAAAATATTCACAGTAAAATTAAGTGCTGCTGCTTGCTTGCCTTCGCATTTTAACGCGGAATCTTCAGATTCCGCGTTAAAATGCGAAGCAATAAAAATATAGTTCAGTTTGAGAATTTAAAATATGTCTGACACGATAATGGTGTACACATACATACATAATTATAATAAACTAGTCCACAACTACATCTGCATATAGGTTGCTTTCCGAATTTCGACAATAGCGCCATCTACCGGGTCCAACTATAGCTAAGAACTATCTAGGTGACCCGTCAAACTATAGATAAGAACAAAAACAAAAAAAAATCTTTTAAGCCTACAAGCAAAAATCACGAAATATTACAAGGGGGGAGGGCGGTGCAGTAAGATATCACGTGTATTAAATTTTTCACTTGCTAAGAGACATGGGCGAGACATAGACTTTGGAAATACGGTGACTCCTCGTGAATGTTGGGACCACGGAGCATCTAAAAAAAGGTCATCCTATTAATATGACAATTAGGTACTTAAAAAAATACACGTGATTGTGGGTGGCGGGGGGAGGGGTAAAAATGCATAAATAAAATATCACGTGATTAATGGACGGTCCCTTGGGAGGAAAATAATTACGAACACACGCATACCGGAATTTTATAGGTATATAAATAATTTTGCCAAGCGAAAACTGTGCAATGTGTATAGAATTTTATTTTTATAAGTTATAACGTCGTATTTACAGAATTTGATATCAGTTGTGTTAATAGTGGAAGGAGAACATTGAGAGGGCTCCATTAAGTTCCCGAATGTGTTCCCTTCTCATTCTACGTATGCGATGATCGATGATACATCATCATCAGCCAAAAGACGTCCACTACTGAACGATGGCCTCCGCCAAGGGGAGGGTTTTTTTTTTTTTTAATCGTTGCCCCTCTCTAGGATTTCTCCTGTGTCGTGGGTACAGTTTACAAACATACATGTCACATTCACACACAACCAGACCCGGAACAACTATCTGTTGATCATACAAATATTTGTTCCGTGCGGGGATCGAACCCGCGACACATAGCGCAGAAAGCTAATCGCTTAGCCACTGCTCCAACCGTGTCGTCAAGAAGTCGTTTTAAGACGTACCCGGGTCAATCGGGCAAATCGATGATACATAGATGCCAAATATATGGATATTCGAATGATTATCTGTTGATCCATCCACTTCACAGTAAAACCGCTGGACAGATTTTCATGAAAATTTAAAGTATTATCATGCCAACATATCTGCTAAAAATTATTATGCTATTGCCGAAGGGTGATCAACTGATCAATGATTAGACTAGTGGGTGGATTAAATGTTGTATAGGTCTGGTCAAAATATGATATACAAATCATTACGCTATTTCTTGTGAGAGCTGAGAAAAAATAGTTGATTTTTTATGTATGTAATCAGTTAACTGCCAATCAGACTGATTTTCGAATTGCGTCACGTGGAAAAGATAATGGTAATGATTTTTACAGAAGACGTACGCTTTTTTTGGTCTGTTCATTTCGTTTAAAAACCCTTTAGTCTTTCCGAGAAGACTTCTTACATAGCATCACGCCTGTATTCTCCCAAGACAAGATATACTATTTATTGTTCACCCACAATGCCGATATTTAGTCCCCTGTAATAGGGGGCGAGCCAATTTAAATCTACTGGGCACAGTTCTAGAGACCGTGCGTTGAGAATTTCTGTACAGAAAAACACAATAACATTTTTCCCAAACCGGGAATCAAACCCTGACCTCACGCTCAACAGTCGCACTTGCGACCACTAGACCAATTAGGGCAGTCTTCTTAATAAGTGGCAATTGTATGTTCTAGTTTACAGTACTAAATCCAAACCATTATTCCAGCTATCCAGACGCACTACAATCCACCTGTCTTTTACGACATCATCAAAATTTAATTCTACAAATTGCCTCTTACCGTGATACTTTGTAAGGTATCTAAATGTTTACATTTACGAGAACGTCTGCGAACGACAGACATTGTACGAGTCTAGGTTTAGGGATCCCTTTGTTAAGGACATGCGCAAACCCTTATAGGTTAAGAAAAGGATAGAATTACTTTTTTGCAGAGTTTGTGTCGTTTGGAGTGAAGGATTGTGGCGAAATCTGAAACTTGATGTTTGGGATCTAATAGAAAACGAATGAATCGGTATTTTGTTATTTTTAAGTGCTTGTTCTGTAGTGTCAAGACGTACTATCACCTTGGAATAGAGCCAGTCAAGAATGATGTTAGCGAAGCTGACAGTCCAGGGCGCGCCAGACTATCTCAAGTATCGTCATTGGAGGAGGCTCGTGATTGCACCCAAAAAAGAAGCGAAGAAGTTTTTTTTTTTTCTAAACATTGCTCCACACTAGGATTTCTCCTGTATCGTGGGTACAGTTTACAAACATACATGTCACATGCACAAACAACTAGACCCGAAACAACTATCTGTAGATCATACAAATATTTGTTCCGTGCGGGGATCGAACCCGCGACACGTCGCACAGAAAGCTAGGCACTTAGCTACTGCGCCAACCGTGTGAGATGAGAAGGAAATGCTTATAAATCTAGGTACCTATTGGCGTAGCTAAAACATTCTGTCAGAATCTCTTTATATACTTATAGCGAGATTATTTAACACAAATATTGCTTAAAAGAGAAATTAATGTGTACAAAGGACGGTGTTATCGCAGTCGGCAATGTCTTCAAAACTACCTTAGGATGAACAAAAACTCAAGAATAAAGTCCTATGGATGAGGCGTGAATGGATTACCATCCGGGCACAATTCTAAACTCCAAACTGTTCTTGAGAAATTTCTAAAACTGGAGAACATAAATTACACCTTTGAATCTAACCCAGGATCTCATGCACCGCAGCAATGCATACAACAACTAGACATATTGACAAGTTGTTATTATAACAACATATAACAGATTGACACAAACTAACGTAATGTTTTACTATGTATTCGGCCATACATAACTGCTATATTCGCTTTAATTGCACTAAAATATATTCAATTCAATTCAATTCAATATTTATTGCTTTTCCATAATGTACATTGTAACAGTTGGTATGTTAAAATAAATATAGAAACAATTATGGACCCTGCTGGGCACAGCATATTTGTATTTGTAGAGGAGAGGAAGAATGCTTCTTATGCTACTTTTACTTAATTTACTGATAATTATTATATTTCTTTGTTTACTTATATACTATATACTATATGCCTATAATTTGAGCTTATTTAGGTACCTATACATCTATTTTATTACATTATATATTAACTGTTAAATATTAACATGCTATATTATAAACTATTAACTAAATTGCACTTACTAAATTATATTATTAAATATTGTATACATGTATATAAGTAATAATTTCAATATATTATTATTTCTTATATTGTTGTTAAAATGCCCTGTCAAAAAAACATGTCAAATTGATCACTGGTTCTGTACAAAAAAAGACTACTCAACAAATAATATAAAAAAGTTCAAGGATTGCCTAGCTAGTCTTACGTTTAATGATTGTTATTTAGAAAATAATGCCGTGAAGTCTTTTGATATTTTTTATGACTTATTTACGATGTTTTATAGATTATGTTTTCCGGACGTTAGAGTAAAAATAAGAACAAAAACAAAGCCTAAATGGTTAAGTCGAGGGATTCGGATATGCAGTAAAAGAAAACGGCAATTATTGTGGAATTTCAGAAAATCACCTAGTGAAAATGATAAAAATGCTTTTAAAATGCTATCTTATAGATTAAGACGAGTCATACAACTAACACGCAAATCACAAAATAATCAGTTCATACAAACCGCAAAGAATAAATCAAAGGCAACTTGGACAGTGATTAATAGTCGTAAGATAAATATTCCAAATCAAAATATTACATGTATCCAACATGACAATAAAACTATTACCCACCCAAGTGAAATAGCTCAAGCCTTTAATAGTTACTTTATAGATCAAGTCCAACCTTTAAAAATTAATAAAACCTATAATATCTCTTTAGCTAGTAAATCCTCGTCTATGTTTATGCCACCAACTCTTCCCCAGGATATACATAACATTATTATGTCCTTAAGTAACACTAACAGTACTGGATATGATGGTGTCAACACAAAAGTAATAAAATATGTATCTGGAATTATTTCACCTGTCCTTAGTCACATATTTAACCTATGCATAACTGAAGGTATCTTTCCTGATAAATTAAAAATTACAACCATTAAGCCTCTTTTTAAGAAGGATAATAGGGAAAATATGTCATGTTATAGGCCAATAGCTTTAGTTCCTATTTTGTCAAAAATATTTGAAAAAGTTATTTCTAAAAATTTAAATTCTTACTTTGAAAAAAATAAACTATTTGTAGATAATCAAAAAGGATTCAGAAAAAACAAGAGTATAAATATGGCGATATATGAATTTTTAAATAAGGTAATTACTCGAGTAGATAAAAGACTACCAGTTCTTGGGTTATATATGGATATGTCAAAGGCATTTGACTACGTGGACCATAAAATCTTAATTAAAAAACTTAACTCATATGGCGTTAGAGGAAATATATCTAAATTAATTGAATCATATCTTTCCAATCGGCAACAATTGACAATAATCAATAAAATAGTTAATAATACAGAAATTTCTTTTAAATCATCTCTTAGGACTATTAAATATGGAGTGCCACAAGGTAGTGTTCTTGGGCCACTACTCTTCATAATTTATATAAATGACTTACCATCTGCTACGACATATCCGATGATAATGTTTGCTGATGACAGTACGCTGATCTTTGACACTGTTGAACCAAATTCCATCGAAACAGAAATAAATAAAAATCTCAGTTCGATAATAAGCTGGTTAGAGATGAACAACCTCAAGATTAACCTAGATAAAACAAATTTAATGCAGTTTGGACAAAGAGCAAAAATAAATCTAAATCTAAATATAAATTATAACGGAATAAAAGTTAACATTACAAAAGCTACAAAGTTTCTTGGTCTATATATAAATGATTCGATAAATTGGAGAGAACAAATAGAACATGTGTGCAGTAAACTACATCAACATTCTTATGCCCTTTATATGCTAAGTAAGACTGTAAATCAATCAACTCTTCTAACAGCGTATCATGGTCTCGTTTCCTCGATACTGCGATACGGTATAATATTTTGGGGCAATGCAGTTGGAAAAGATAAAGTATTTGTAGCACAAAAACGATGTGTAAGAGCAATTGTTAATATTAGTAAAACTGATAGTTGTAAGCCGTATTTTCAAAAACTTAAAATATTGACTATGCCTTGTCTATATATTTTTGAATCTGCCATGTTTGTTAAACGTAATATAGATAAATTTTCGCAAGTCAACAGTCTAAGAAGAGCCGGTACATTAAGGCTAGTAAGTAGCAATACTACTTTATTTCATGAAAGTATCTTTGTAATGGCTCCAAAAATGTATAATAAACTACCTAAATGCATTCGACTTGAAAGCGATGTATACATATTTAAGAAAAAAGTATTTCAGTTCCTAATTAACAAATCTTATTATTCTATTGTAAGTTTCCTAGATGATAAAAGTTTTAAATGATAAAGTGTAAACATTAATAGGTACCTAATGTCATATTTTTTAAATAATGAACAGGGAAATAAATAATTAATAAAAACTTCAATATAATTCACATAAAATTATATAATCTATTTTAAATAATAATAATAATATAATATAACAATAAAATCAATAATAAGCATGTATTAAATGTATTGTGCCTGAATTGTGTATGTGTATACTTAACAAATGTAATAGTGTTAGCTTTATGACTGTATATTTGTACGCCAGTTTATTTGGCAGAGCATAGTGCTACTATATATAAACTTAAGATCTACATCTTTACCTATGTTTCACAAATAAATATGATTGATTGATTGATTGTATTTTTATTTTATGTAAGTATATATAACATTTATGTCTATTATGTATTTTTAAGGCTATTCATTTAATATTCATTAATACTGTAGAAACATTTGTCTATTAGGAAGTTCTTTAATTTTTTAACAAAAATATCGAATTTAGATTCATTTTTAATTTGTTCTGGTAGCTTATTGTATATTTTTACGGACATGA
Source organism: Shargacucullia verbasci (assembly GCA_947562105.1). Taxonomy (NCBI): domain Eukaryota; kingdom Metazoa; phylum Arthropoda; class Insecta; order Lepidoptera; family Noctuidae; genus Shargacucullia; species Shargacucullia verbasci. The sequence goes on along the minus strand of OX387294.1, from coordinate 11,977,551 downwards.
CAAGGGGACTAGAAGAATGCATTTTTATCCGGGATGTAGGTAAGTTCAGTCTATTTCTATGCCTCAATGTATATTTATTCTGAATAGTTTCCCTAGTGTTGTAATATTTCGGGTATTTACGCACAAATTTACAAATTTCTAGAATGTAGATGCAGGGAAGAGTAAGTATTTTTAGACTTTGGAAGTGCGGCCTGCAAGAGTCTGTTTCTTTTATATTAACTAAAATTCTTATAAGTTTTTTTTGTAAGGTGAAGACAGTTAGTGCGTCGGTACTATTTCCCCATAGAATTATTCCATAAGTGAACCAAGAATAAGCGTAGGCGTAGTAACTCATTAGCGCCGTTGAGAGATCTGTGGTCTTTTTGACCTCGCGTAGGGCATAAGAGAATTTTGCTATTTTAGCTCGCACTTTCTTCACATGCGGTTTCCAGTTTATATGGGTGTCTATTGTTATTCCCAGTAGGGTGAATTGATTTACAACTTCTAGCGTGTGTTCTTTAAAGGTGAAATTTATATTTATAGGGGATTTTTGGTACGGAAAAAAGGATATTAATTTTGTTTTTGAAAAATTTACTTCTAGGTTGTGTTCTTTCATCCAGTCAACTGTTGCAGTGATAGTAGAAATTAGTTTTTCATTTAAATTTACGTTTGTTTGACATGATATTAACAAGGATATGTCATCCGCAAAGAGCACACTAGGTCCCGCGATGATTTTAGGCAAATCATTTATATAGATTAAGAATAATATAAACAAGCGATAAAGCTTTTGAGGGTTCAAACATTGTACTTTAATGAAAGACACCTTCTCTGTAGTCTCTCAGTTACTGCAATCTCTGGTGACCGCAAACAGGAGTTTATTAAAACTTTTAAATATTGAGTTTTAAATTATATGAGTCGAAATCATATAGAATGTAGTATATGTATATATATATGTATAATGTAGTAGTACTATACGCAATTTCTATGTTAATCGCAGTGATAAAGCGATTGATTTTATGCGGTACAATCTTTCGCCCGCGGCTTCACCCGCGTGGTACATTTTTTCCGGGATAAAAAGTAACCTATGTGCTATTCCAGACTATAATCTATCTCTGTGCCAAATTTCATCCCGTTCCATTCAGCCGTTCTGGCGTGATTGAGTAACAAATATCCATCCATCCATCCATCCATCCATCCTCACAAACTTTCACATTCATAATATTAGTAGGATAGGATAGGATGGGTCGTGTTCAATTTATGGACAGAATAAATGTTTTGATGGCCTACAAGTAGTGTCGAGTTTGGGTGTGTGTGCTCAAATACGTAAACAGTACCTACGAAAAAGGAAAAATCATGGCATCCCTTCTTGTATGTCTCCTGTGTTAATAAACAAATATGTTCAAATAAACCAAAATACTCGATGGTTAGTACTTAGTACAAACATTTTAATAATCTTATCAGAGTTTCTTGCCGGTCTCTTCTCCATAGGACCAACCACCACAACCCACTTTTGGAACCGCGCGACTGGAAACATAACATTTTAAAAGCGCCTGTAAAGGCCAGTTGAAATAAAAACATTTAACTTTGACTTTGACTTTGACCGTGACTTTGACTTTGACTTTGACTTTAACTTTGACTTGACTTTGACGTTGACTCTGATTTTGACTTTTGAGAAAAGTGTCAATTTTTCAAGCACGCACTCAATATTTTGTTGTAGTGCATTACACATATTTTGCACATATGCGGTAACAAATTCACAATATTTTAACTTCTATTAATTCATCTGAACTAATATAACATAACATAGCATCACGCCTGTATTCCCCGATGGGTTAGGCAGAGGTGTACTATTGTATACCCATATTTCGCCGAGGCCGTTATTGAGTCCCATGTAATCGAGAGCCAGCCTATTGTCATCAACCGGGCACAGTTCAAATTCTGTGCTGTTACTGATAATTTTCATCCAGAAAAACCCAATAACACTTTGCCCGACCCAGGAATCGAACCCAGGACCTCACGCTTAGCAGTCACGCTTGTAACCACTAGACCAATGACGCAGTCATACTTAATATAATAAAGAGGTGTTTGTTTGTATGTAGGGTTAATCTCCAAAACTAATGATCCGATTCTGAAAATATTCAATGATAGATAGCTAACATTATCCCTGAGTGCTCGTGACTACCCGACTAGTCTAGTCTGGACTAATCGTATCAATTATATATGTCACGCGGACAAAGTCACGGACAAAAGCTAGATAATTTGATGACACGGTTGGCGCAGTGGCTAGACGATTAGCTTTCTGCGCTAAGTGTCGTGGGTTCGATCCCCACACGGAACAAATATTTCTACGATCTACAGATAATTGTTTCGGCAGCCTGATTACCGATGTAATGTAATGTACAGGCGTAGATCGCGCGATAACTTCCGTCAAACGTCATTTTTGTGACATAAAATGTATTGGCTGACAGTGAGATTGCTGTCGCGTGGGTGTCGCGTTGCTGTCGCTTTTTTACGTAATTAGGCTGCGGGTCTAGGTGTTTATGTGTATGTGATTATATGTATTTGTAAGCGTACCCACGATACAGGAATTAATCATAGTGTGGGGCAAAGTATTTAAAAATATATATATGTATATATTTATATGTATATGTGTATGTATATATATGTATATATGTATGTAATATATATATATATACCTTTAAACTCGTTCGCAAGACTGACCTGGATTCTAATCTTTAAACATCCATTTACATTCTTGAAAACATATAAAATAAGTATGTCTATACCAACAATGCAAAGGTATTTCTAAACAGCCTGTATCAGCATTCGGACTTGGCGAAGTGACACCTTTGCGCAATCTATTGGCACACAGAGCAACATTTGAAATCCGGGCAATAAGAACAAACGAGATTTTATTTTCGTTTGTTTGTAGCGAAACTAACGTAATAAAAGCCGTGTGTAAAATTTACTATGTTATATGCTGATTCGGCCTTTACAATGAAAAAAATGTACCTACATAAGAAATCTAATAAAAAAAAAAAATAGTAATTTAAAATTTTCAATAAGCAATTAATATTTTTATAACCATATCTTGATGTTCGTTCATAATAAATTATAAGGAAGAGCTCTACCTCTTCCTCTTTAAGAGCTCTGCATATTATTAGTACACCTGTACTAATAAACATTTATAATTCACTATAGTTTCCAACAACAACGACAAACCTGATTGAAAATGCGTCGAGCACTTCTCTCTCATAACGGATTAAATACATGAACAGCGTTCACTGATAGGAAAATCTACGTAGCTCACCAGTAATCTGCTACGAGCGCATAGCGCGTAGCCGCCCTAACTACGACTACAGCTACGTCGTAACCGCAGCGTAGTCCAATTTCATACAATACATCAATTTCGATTTCAATATCGGATCTGAACTCACACAACCCATATTAACTGTAAATATGTGTCCGAGATTAGGCCTTATATCTCTTGTGGTTTACATTTGAGGGATAAATAAATGGCTTGACCTTTACAAAATATATTTGGGTCGGTTTCCTTGCCGTTGAATATCAGTACTTTTTGTGTCTGACCTCCTTAATCCAATTACAAGGAGATTCTGATATCTAAACTTAGGTAATTTTATGACAAATGGGACTGAAGTATTAGTGTGATAGACAAGGCACTTGGGCGTTGATGAAATATAAACTTATTTAAAGAGCTCGCAAAGCATTTTCTCTATATTATGCCATGACTAAAGTGCTGGCCTATTCTGTGGCCAAATAATTTGCTATTCAGCGTGTTGTCAGTTGATAGCAATAGAGAGGAGAATTCTGGTGCGAAGTGTACATGGGGATTATTTTATGTACAAATACAAATAGTTTATTTTCTTGCGTCATTTCTTTGTATATGTGTGTGAGTGTGTGTGTGTGGGTTGTCTGCGTATATGTGAATAAGTACCTATACAATATATTATATCATGAAAGAGGGTCTCTGTGTCCTCAAACGTGTTTTAGTTACCAGTTTTTTTATATTCATGATATTGTTTTATGTTTTTGTTGTATTAAAGTTATGATAGTCGATAGTTTATCGAATTGCTTGCTACAAAAATTGGTTTTTGTTTTTGGAATCTGCGCTATAATATCACTCCATCAATTTTATTCTTCTTCTTTCGTAGGATACGAACCTCATAAGGGAGCTGTTTATATTTTTTTCAGAACTATATAAATTAAATATAGTTTTCTTACTGAAAGTAAATCACTAATCTGATAACGTCTCTCGGTAGGATACCTAATCTATATAGTTACTTAAATGTTCTATAATTTTTATATTTACATATTATTATCAACCGTTACTAAAATAACCCTAATCATGCATGAACTAACCCTACACTGCTCAATTCTCACAGAACTAATTCACTGACTACACACCCGAGATCGGCTTATCAGGGATATGTTAACGCATTTCCTGTCAATATAACTATTACTTGAAAAGGGCTCATGGATATACTCACTAAGCAGTTAATCGATTAAGTTGCCGCTGACGTAGTTAGTAGATAAACAATTTATCCTATAATGTGGCTCAATGGCTCAGTCGTGCAGAAAGTGCTATTACAAGGAAAAGTGTGTTAAGCAGTCTTAATTTTATGTTTACATAGAAAAAGTGTATTTAATTAAGTGTAATTTTACCCCAGTTGATATTAACCCATTTTACCCCTAATTCGAACACTTCCAATATTTAAGGAGACTGCTTCATCGGTCTAGTGTATTTCAAACAGGCGTTTTTCAAACGCGTGGCCGAGAAACTATTGAAAGAGCCGTTGAGAAACTCTATGGATAAATTCTTCAGTAACAATCCATTTTATACTTCATTATTATGATAGAACAGTGAAGGCTGTGTGATAATAAACACGATAATCTACGTACTAGTTATCCTTATTGACACGATAATTGGAGTTGCACAGCAATGGTTGGCTGCCTCATTGGTCTAGTGGCCGCAAGCGCTACTGCTGAGCATGAAGTCCTGGGATCGATTCTCGGGCAAAGTGTTATTGGGTTTTTCTATATGGAAATTCTCAGTAGTAGCACGGAGTCTGAAACTGTGCCCGGTAGGTGGCAATTGGCTCGCCCCCTATTACATGGGACTCAGTAACGGTATCGGCGAAATGTGTTAAATATACCTCTCCCTAACCCTTCGGGGAATACAGGCATGATGCTATCATAAATATCATAACTGATTTTTGATCTCACCTATACAGATCGGTAGTTACCTGATAAATGTTGCAAGAACCTGCTATGTACGGGCAGCACAGGACTAGTCGATGTGGCGATGCTTCAGGGATCCCTATGTCTAGCAGTAGCCGCCTTTGGGCTGAAATTATGATACATGAATATTGAAATTGCAGGCATAGGTACTGGTATTTACTTGCTTAGTAAGCGACCGCTTTGATTTGGCTGTTGCCAAAGGCATTTTTATGAAATGATGATGAGTGAGATGAGTCCCGTAAGTTAGGTCGTATTGACATGACAGAAGAAAATACAAATGACAATGGTAATTCGACATCCAAAATTTTATTTTTGTTTTGATTGCATTTTGCGTAAGACACATTTCGATAAAAAATATGTAACTGAAATATGTACGATAAAAATTAAGGAATGACCCGACCATTACCTACAATTTCTACTTAATAACTAATACCACAGAAGCATTATATCATCAAATTTGCACTAAAACCTAAGCATTTAGAGGTTTCATAACATCGGATATCCCATTTTAGCTACATAATATTGTGGTTACGCTTGCTAAGCTTAAATTCTGAGCATCAAAACGGTTTACAGACAAATTTAATATTTATCAACGGGTCGTTAAAGGGCAGAATCGCGTGCGTATTTCAGCAATGGGCCGAAATATTTCTAATAGGCGTAAAGGCTTTGAACCGACCGACGCGCTTCGGTCTAAATACGTGCTTAATAAATCATATTTATGAGGAAATGTTCCGAAGAACAGTTTTAGAGTTATAATGAAGTGTGAATGTGTTTTGTTGCGAATAATTAGGTGGTGAATTTGGTACTAGATTGAACTGGGATTAGGTTGCAAGTTAGTGTATGAGTGAGGTAAAACTAAGTTTTGCGGTGAGAGAGTGGGTACCGAGATAGTTGATGTGGGGTAATTTACTATCGCGAATGTTGTGAGTGGTTAGGGGAAAGTCTATTAAATTTAGCTTCCTCAAACACTGATTATAATTATTATGCTTGAATATACACCAGAAAACTTTGTTAGGAAACAATATAATACGTTTCCTCTGGGTCCAGTAGTACAAGGTCTAATAGATTATCAAAATAATGTGGATACACAGATAAAAGCAGATGGAAAGGAAGACGTTCTTCGCATAAAAAAAAAACACTTGTTTTCTATAGCAAGAAATATATAAAAGAAATTGGGTACACAGGATATTTTTGCAAACCCCTACTACAAAACACTTTAGAGCGGCCAAAAAAATATTGAACAGAGTAACCATAAAATAATAATCAGCCGAAAATTTTCCGGCTACCCTTAGTAATTTTCAATATGGGGATGCAACATTTACGAGGCCAGCACATCAAGATAATGCCCCCAATCATCCCCTGTTGGAAATCCTACGGGGCTGTAGGGTGTAAAACATGATCTTTATTATCGCCCCTGTAGGACGAAGAATTAGGGGTAACGGAAGCGACGCTATTGAGGTACTACGAAATTAAAATTATTGGGTACATAAGTATGTATGAAGGTTCCTACTTAAAGAATTTACAATCGCTACCGTAAATCGGAGTGAATAGGGATACAGGGGTAAATAGAAACAAAACTTTGAATTCATTTCAACCTTTGAATAACTCACTTTGATGCCAACAAGCACTATGAGATTAATGTACTATAATTAACTAAAAATAATGAAGTCTTTATCGAGTAAAGCATTCAGGCCTTCAATTTTGGAAGAGACTCGGAAATCGACCTCGTAAACAACTTCATTACCTTAATTACAATGCCTAAAATAACAGTCTGGAGATTGGCTTTTATAGATATTATTATAATATTTGCTCGGAGTCTACTACTATAATAATAAAATACACTACGTTATTATCCCAAGACAATATATATGTAGGTATTAAAAAAATTCAGCGCATGGCGTCTGATGAAAAAAAAAAATGATAACTATGGAGGAACGAGATATGGTGTTCCTTCATTGAAAAGGGAGGATCTTCCGACCAGACAAGGTGGTTAGCCTGGCGGGCCAGAGCCCGACGATTGATGTCGGACATTCGTATGTCTTAGAATCGTTGTAAACTCTCATAGTGCGATTCAGAGTTTGTTGTTTTAGCTTCACTACGATAGATGGTACTTTACTCTTTGCCATGTTGCGAGTATCGCTACAATAATAATCAAGTAAAACAATTTAACTCAGATTTTGAAGCCACATCTAGACAACGATACATATGTATATCTCCAGTACATTTTTTACCTCACACAAAACAACATGTTCAGTTGTCTCAAGGGATATTTTAGGTGTTCTTCATATTATAAGGGATGCGTTATTGTGAATCACAATGAGCTATTGCGGAGTGAAAAATTCATAAGCGCTTTTAGTGATGGATTTTTACGCTTTGGAAAACAGCCCTTGTAATTTCTTTTGAGGTTTATTATGAAGTTGTGGAAGAGTTTAAAAGATGTGTTTATATTTTAGTTTATGATAGGGCAATTTTGTTATATGGAAAATTGTTTGAAAATTGCGTGGTTGAGTGATTGCTTCTTCTTTTTGTTTCTGGAGTTATAATTTATTGATACAATAAAAAAAGGAAAATGTTTATAATACTAGCTTCCACCCACGGCTTCGCTCGCGTGGTTTACGAACTCGTATATTTTTCGTACATTTCTTATACATTTTTAGACTATAATCTATCTCTGTACCAAATTTCATCCAGATCTGTTTAGCTGTTCTGGCGTGATTGAGTATCAAATATTCATCCATCCATCTATCCTTCCATCCTCACAAACTTTCACATTTATAATACTAGCTTCCGCTCACGGCTTTGCCCGCGTGCAATTTCCCGGAATAAAAAGTAGCCTATGTGCTATTCCAGACTATAATCTATCTTTGTGCCAAATTTTATCCAGATCCGTTCAGACGTTCTGGCGTGAAAGAGTAACAAAGATCCATCCAGTCTCACAAACTTTCGCATTTATAATATTTTTATAATATTAGTAGAATAGGATAGGATATCGATATAAAACATACTCATTAGTAGTATCTAGTGATTAAAACTGATATTTGTGGAATAATTGAGGTATTCACCATTTCTTCCATAGAAAAATACGTTCCATATCTAAATACTGAATCAGCATTACACATAGTTACATAACAGTTACCTTTAACTTACTAAGGAACTTTCTGGACATTACAATCCTCAATAAGCCCTCAAACATACCTTCATGTATAAATGTCTCGAAGGGTTAGGCTATAGTGTACTCGAATATTGTACACCCACGTTTGGCTTTTGTTAAATCCTGTAATAGGGGACGATAGCTGGCCAGTCCCAAACTTCGGACTGCTACTGAGAAATTTCCAACAGAAAAAGCCTGGACCTTACGCTCAGCAGGCGTCCTTGCTACTAGACAAGTGAGGGAGTCAATCTAAATGCTACTCTATTTATCAACAGCAAATTCACGAGCCGTCAACAGCTTTTGACTTTAGCTCTCTGTGAATAGTGAAGTGGTTGACATGTGGGGTTAGTAAACAGACGCAGCTTAATGTTTCGGGTTTATATGAAAATGAAATGTAAACTAAACGTATGAAAGAATATTGTATACTTTGCTCACATGAAAATGTTCCTTGAAATTGGAAAAGTAATTCCTTTATTTAATTTATTCTTTCTCTTTGCAGGTCGACTACTCTGAACAGCGTGGAGAGAGTGTAGGTAAGTGTCATGCAAACACTTATTAAAAGTATGCAAAAACGCCTTTCATACAATTTCATACACAGAATATACATATACATCATAAGAATGGTTAACACCACTTGCTGATAAAATTCCCGATAGTAATCTAACAGATAAAATTTCTCTTATATAAAAATATGTCGCTACGTTATCTATTCAATAAAATAGAGTTTATTTGCTAAATTTAATTATATAATCACACATTGTTAAATGAAAATTTGCACGTATTCTGTCATTTATGAGTTAGTAGTGGACAATCACTCAGGTAATAAAGATAATTTAATGGATCTATAAATAAGTGGGGTGTTGCTGTGGACTTTAAAATAAATAAACTAAAAGAGATGATAATCTGGAGCATCAGCGTTTTCGCATTTAGATAATGCTGGCGCCTATCACAGTACAACCTAGCGTGTACAAGAGTTTTTAATAACCTATTTGCTGAAGAAATATATAATAATAATAATAACATACAAGCATCAGACAGAAATATGAAGTATTCTGTATTATGTTGAAAAGCACGTGTCATGTCTAGAGTTCGTGAGAAATTTTCTTTAGAACCTTTGAAAAATCAACTCACAACCAAAAATCCGACAATTACTTAGTAAACGTTGCAGCTTCCACGTACAACGCATTATCCGCCACAGTAATAGCAGTTTCTAATATAAAATTGATTTCGCCTGAGCGAGCAACGTTCAAACCTTCTGATTTTGGACGTCATCCAAACCCAATACTGCACGCGTCGAGTTTTTGCGTCCGTGACACACATTTTTATGACGACTTCTGACGACGTACAATTTTTCTGGAATAAATTCTCTTATCGTATATCTTTAAGGTGGCTTTATTTTAAAGGGCTGTAAAGCATTGATAAAAGCATTAACTCTGATCAAACATGATAGTCAACTTGCTTTTTTAAACGATTCCTTCATGTGTACCTTGCCTTGAAAACGCAAAGTTATTTCCACACTCACTAATATTATGTAAAATAGGTAATCGCAGTATGGTTTTGTTCAGTCATACACCTATTGATATCTGACTCAAATTTTATTTCAAACAATCGTTTTTCAATCGTTAAGTAGCTCAGAAACTAGAGAAAGAGCCGTTTAAAAACTATATGAATAAATTCTTCAATAACAATTCATTTTATACTTCAACATTATGATAGAACAGTGAAGGCTGTGTGATAATAAACACGATAATCTACATACTAGTTATCCTTTTTGACACGATAATTGGAGCTGCACAGCAATGTTTGGCTGCCTCATCGGTCTAGTGGTCGCAAATGCGACTGCTGAGCGCGAGGTCCTGGGTTCGATTCCCGGGTCGGGCGAAGTGTTATTGCATTTTTGTATGGAAATTCTCAGTAACAGCACGGAGTCTGGAACTGTGCCCGGTAGATGGCAATAGGCTCGCCCCCTATTACATGGGACTCAATAACAGCATGGACAAAATATGGATGTACAATACTGCTAATACACCTCTGCCTAATCCTTCGGGGAATACAGGCGTGATGCTATTTTATGTTTATGTTAGAAATTGTTGGCAACAAGGAACCTTCTTGCCTCGCGTGATGTGGTGACATTACCCCTATATCGAACTACGATCATCGCAGTTGATTGAGTGCTCACATAGAATTGAATCTCCCAAAAATTGCAATCGTTACTCCAACCAACTGAACTACATTCCCCGCTTCATATTTCATCGGTTGGCTTGATATACACACCGACATTACGGTCAAATCTTCATGTTTATTTATTAGGGTTTAGGCTTTATTGCTGTAAGTACCGTTCGATTTTGATAGGTTGACATAAATTCCGTTTATGTTTTGTTTGGTGTTCCGACAGTTCGAATGTCGGTTTGTAAACAATGGCTTGTCGTTGAAATTGAATTACATTTTTACTAGAGGTTGATGTTAATTTGGAAAACGGTAAACAAGAGGGAAGGATAAATATCAAAGATGGTGGATACCAGTATAATACGTTTATTTAAATAAACGTTGTAGTAATGTTTGCGAATGTAGCTTTCGTTGTTTTCAATATTCATGAGTAATTTGAGTAATAATATCTTATTTTTGATTATTAAAAAGTGGGTAAAACTACATAAACAACATTTTTGAAAATCATTGCACTACAGTCGCTGAAGAAGTTAAATTTTCAATCAAGTGCAAAATAAACTCATCTGTCTCGAAAAAAACGTATAGCCTCTACAGTTTAAAGTCTACGAGCACTCTATAAACAGCTTTGTAAGTTTCAATGGATATCATTTCCCGGGGCAAACATCCCTTTATTGCTTTGATCTTCACTTGTCCGCCAACTATAATTACAGACAGAATGGATGTGGCATGGGATTTAGTTTATGGAACATTCTTTACAAAGGAGCAGGAAGAGACGGACATTATATTGAAGAAAGGCAATGACTGCTACCTTTGTTATCTTGGTCAAATAATCTTAATAGTTGATGATGGATCCGCATATAAAAGATAAATAACAGGAGAGTTTCAAGACCATCTTCTCTAGCGATTATCGAGAAAAAAGAGATTAGTAAGAACATTTTTAGTTTTTTGTAGTAGTCGCTAGAGGCGCTGAGTTTGATATGAAAATTCGTTAGTGTCCAGTTTTTCTTCTGTCGTGTTGGCACAAGATATAACATTAGAATCACCCATGCCGTGGAGGAAAGATTAGCCAGTCAGTAAGGCTGACTGCCCAGGGTGCGCCAGACGATTTCAGATATCGTCACGTGTGGAGGCTCTCACGTTGCACCCTGTAAACACATAATAGAGGTATAGGTAGATACTCAATACTAGCTAAACACTACTAGCTAAAATCCACGTTGAATGTAGGGAGATGGAATTTTACTAAGATAATTGTCCCACACAAAACATAATGACAGAAAGTGCTCACAGCTTACTGAATAATTTTCTTTTATTGGATCTCTTCTATGTTCTAAAACAACAACAAAGTAACCACACAAAAATTCATCTTCCAAATACACCATCTGAAAACTCACATACGAGAACTCCGAGTGTTTCTTATTCATCGCGCCGCAGATGAGGCGGGTTGGGAAATTGAAAACTAATATCGGATGAAACTTTTCATTGTATTTGGTGTGTAAATTGAAACAAACAATACTCAATGAATACAAATGATCTCCGGTATATTTTAGTGCCGGCACGGACGGGGTATTTTTGTGCCCTGTAAACACTGAACGGTGAAGCGAATAAAACGAGTTCGTCAATTGTTTCGAACTTGTTTTGAAATTCGTCTAGAGAGACGAATAGGTGATTTTTTTCTGTTCTGAGAATATTATGTTGCATAGAAATCATAACATTCTTTTTCGTGAGTGATAGAAGAGAGACATAAAGGATAACAAAATTATTTTATTTGAAATATATTTAAATACCATACTTAGGTTAATTTATCAATAAAAAAAAACAAAAATGAAAAAACCTATCCTAAATGAATGCTTGGGCGGCATAGTACTCCTCCACATCGCTGTCAAATGGTAACGTGCCCAGAAGGCTGGCACCACGTTGAATGGCAAGGCTTATTCTTTGACCAAAGAATAGGCCAGCCCTCAGCCATTATTTGAAATTCACCAGTCGCCTAGCAAGAAAAATTTCATTTGATAAAACGTTGTAATTTTTAGGACTTGTAGGATTCTAGTAAAGGAAATAGGAATATGGAGAGTAATTAGTTTAATAGGTAGAAAATTATGATGTCTAACCAGTCAAGAGATGCAAAGTAGGCGCTACAGAAAATTGATTGAAAGTGACGTCACCGGTTTCGGAACTTAATGAATTAATTAAGACAGTTCCTTCCAACACAACATCAATAGACACCGAAGGCCGTAGATGCTTACTAACGATGATATTAAACTATGTCAAAAGAAAAACGTCGCGTCGCGGTTTCCCCTCGTTTGGCTTACATACGCTTCTTTGTGTGCGTGCATTTTTGTTATAGAGAACCGTTCTTCTATTTTTGCACACAACATGGAATGGTATCATAAGAAACAATACATAACGTATAGGCTGTAGGCAATTATAATGCTGTAGCAGCTGAGACGGTTCAGTCTTATCAATCAGAGAGCCGCCCACACTGAAGCTCAACTAGTAATTGAATTTTGATTGGTATTCACAATATTAGCATGTCTCTTTGTCGCTTGCGGGACTGCTGACTGTGAGGTTTTGGATTCGTTCTGTCATTTGTCTTTTTTTGTTTGAAGTTTATAATTGTACCCAATGGTAGGCAAGGGTCTCATATATATTTGTAATACAGTAACGAGACTGACTTAGAGACAACGCTCAGCTTAAACCGCTGAAAATTAGAAATTTTTTGTGTTTCTTGGAAGGTGGTAGACGGATATTAAAAAAGAATTTTTCGAAATTCCCACGGAACTCGTTCTATTGCGGGAAACACTGCGGGGCGTCCTTTAGCCCTCTTGAATGTTCTACGAGTACATGGGACGTAATAACGACATAGGTGCAATTATGCCGTCATATTTGTGAAGAGCAAGACTGGGTGGCCCTAGGCAAAGATAGAGCATTATGGAAGGAGAACAAGGAGACCTTTAACCAAGCAGGGATCCACATCCCAGAAAGTAGCTAAACACACTAACACTCGATTAATAAGTTATTAGTTGATAAGTTACTAACACAAATATCAAACACTTAGACTGTAAAATATTCTGTACCTCTATTATGAGTTTTTTACTATTTACTTTCATAGTAAATGTAAATTTTCATGCAAGTGATTTTAGTTCTTAACTTGGTTACATTAGGGATTAGAGTCGCTAACATGACATCTCTATAATATAGTAAATAGTAAATCAAAACTTTACTATGACTAGATGTTACATAAGCGACTCTAATACCTAATGTTTACTTTACTTTGATAGTAAATAGTAAGAAAAGTGATAGCGGTACTGATGTGGCAATAAAAAGTCTTACTACTACTATACTACTATAGTTATGGAGAAGCCTAGCCCTTCGAAGAATACCAACTTCACGGTATGATTGTAATAATAACTAATTTTATGTGTAAGCCGCGTGCTACACTTTAATTTAAACACCTAACTTACATTACAATTAATATTATACGCTCTAACATAATTACGTCTTTAACTGATTTTCAACACAAAGCTTCCAGTTTTTCGCAACGAAAGCTCCATAAAATGCAACTTGCAATTATTACCTTTGCAAGAATTAACAACGTTTTTGCGTGTCGATAATTTTTTAACAGAGACTTTTACATTCTTTCGCTTTTTCCCTTTCGTGTGCTTGACGTTTTCACTTACCTAATTGCGCTGTTAAAAGTTAATATTCTTTGATAAGAAACAAAGTGTTCAAGAAAACATGGTAGTTCACGCTATGAAAGAGGTGATTAATTTTTGTTAGGTTTTTTCGACGTGATATTAAAAAAATAATTAGATCAGATATCAGAAATGACAGTTTTTCTGATTCTCATTATTATCTTAGTTTAAGTTATGTTTTTGTTGTTTCGGATATGAATATTACCATTACAATGAATTTCGAAGAAATACCATAACATAACATCACACCTGTATCCCCGAAAAGTTAGGCAGAGGTGTGCTATTGTATATCGTCACATGTAATAAGTGGCGAGCCTATTGCCATCGACCGGGCAGTTCCTACTCCGTGCTACTACTGAGAAATTCTATACAGAAAAACCCAATAATACATTACCCAACCCGGGAATCGAAAACAGGACCTCACGCTCCGCAGTCGCGCTTACGACCAGCAATTGAATTTTGAAGAAATATAACCAACTACTTGTGTGTTTATGAGAATAACCAATGAAAAAGACTTGCAATGGAGCTAACTGCCGATTGTCTATTTGGCTCAGCTATTTAGGAACTCAATACTGTTTTTAGAACTGAGCAGCAGGTAGTTTGGGCCAATATGTTTTTTTTTTATGGCATAGGCGGCAAACGAGCTTACGGATCGCCTGATGGCAAGCGATTACCGTCGCTCATGGACACCCGCAACACCGGAGGAGTCACAAGTGCGTTGCCGGCCTTTTAAAAAGTAGTACACTCTTTTCTTGAAGGTTTGAAGGTTATATTAGTTCGGAAATACCGCAGGCGACAGTTCATTCCACAGTTTTGTTTTGTTTTGTTCTGGATATACATAATAATATTATAGTTACTCGGAATAATCTATACATATAAATAAAATTGGAGTGTCTGTTTGTAATATTGAAATAACCGTTTTTTACTACATGTATATGAATATATATACGGTACATACACCAAAATAACACTTTTTTCAATTTTTGTCTGTCTGTCTGTCTGTCTGTTTGTATAGGCTAATCTCTGAAATGGCTGGACCGATTTTGACGGGACTTTCATTGGCAGGTAGCTGATGTAATAAGGAGTAACTTAGGCCACTTTTATTTTAGAAAAATTCTTTTATTTTAGAAAAAGATAGGGTTAAGTGCATTTGGTCTCACTAAAAAACATTGTTAAGTTCCGACATCCACGTGAACGAAGTCGCGGGCACAGCTAGTAATTTAATAAATTTACATTTTTATTATTTTACAAAAAATGTTTCATTTTACCTTCCCCCACAAGTTTACAGGCAGGATACGAATCAGTTTATCCCATAATAGTGCCTGTACCTCATTTTATAACCACCAACACGATGTATGTGAATTAACCATCAGCCAAAGTTTACTGGCAAATGTGCAACGTACGGATTCGCAATAATCCTTTGAAAGCCATTCCCTAGGCTGTGGCATTTGAAATGGCAGGAGCTGTTAACAGCATACACACCTATATAGGTGCCCATCCAACTGATAAATACCTTGAGTGCATTCTCACCTAGAGAAAACGGCTTATAGTCATATCAAATAACATAGCATAGCATCACGCCTGAATCGCCCGAAGGGTTAGCCAGAGGTGTACTGTTATAAACCCACATTTCGCCGATGCTGTTATTGAGTCCTATGTAATAGGGGGCGAGTCTATTGGCATCTACCAGGCACAGTTCCAGACTCCGTGCTCCTACTAAGAATTTCCATATAGAAAAACCCAATAACTCTTTACCCGACCCGGGAATTAAACCCAGAATCTCACGCTCAGCAGTCGCGCTTACAACCACTAGACCAATGAGGTCATATTCTTGGTCAATTAGATATCATTTTTTTTTTTTTTTTTTTTAACATCCTGTGTCGTCTATACAGTTTACAAACATACATGTCACATACACACACACAACCAGACCCGAAACAATTATCTGTAGATCATACAAATATTTGTTCCGTGCGGGGATCGAACCCGCGACACCTGGCGCAGCAGTCGATCTCTCAGCACACTGCGTCAACCGTGCCGTCAAAATATTCAGAATATAATTTGTTTACACGCTTATCTTTAATCAGAACTGTCTCATTGGTCTAGTGGTCGAAAGCGCGACTGCTGAACGTGAGGTTCTGACTTCGTTTCCTAGGAACAAAATGTTATTAGATATTTCTGTATGAAAACTCTCATTAGCACGGAGTCTAGAACTGTGTGCGGTAGATGGCAATATTCTCCCCCCTATTATATGGGACTCAATAATAGTATCGGTGAAATGTGGGTGTACAGTGTACCTCTGCCTAACACTTCGGGTTCTGGTATGCTTGTGTTCGTAATTTTTCTGCTCCTGAACGGCTCTAATAAAGATTCATCATCATCATCATCAGCCAGAAAACGTCCACTACTGAACGAAGGCTTCCCCCAAGGGGGGGTTTTACCATAATCCCCACGCTTGGCAGACGGCTTGGGGATCGCAGTGGCTCACCGATTAGTAAGAGGACGCTGCTGCCCGTCCTCCGGTGTCTGGCCGCAGTTTTAAGACGTACCCGGGTCTCTACTCCGGTCTAATAAAGATTATATACACTATATTTACACACTAATCAGATTAGAAAAGTATAAAAACATTACGCATCAAAATACTCCTCCGCATCGCTGTCAACCGGCAGTGTGCCCAGAAGATTGGCAGAGTTGCCACGCTGTATGGCAACGCTGATTCTTTAGCCAAAAAATAGGCCGGCCCTCCGGTCACGTGTAGAGTCGACTAATCGCTTTGCGATCTCTTTAAACAAAAGGCGAGCACGCGGACCCCATGACCGGCAGCCTAATTACGTAAAAAAGCGACAGCAACGCGACAGCCACGCGACAGCAATCTCACTGTCATCCAATACATTATATGTCACAAAAATGACGTTTGACAGAAGTTATCGCGCGATCTACGCCTGTCGCTACATCGGTAATCAGGCTGCCGCTTGATCAATTTTGACGCGATATGTCATGATTCATTTATTTTAATATAAATTTCAAAAATATTTCGCAACACTGACTAGGGACAGTGAAAGTTTAATACTTTCAAACTTAATTAATTACTAGCGAGGTGCTATCAGCTCTTCAAGGTTTAATCTTCTGGTCCACAAGATTTTATCGCGTTTCTTCTTTGTAAACTAAAAGTCTACAGACGTTTTTTGTACTAAAACTAGAAGGAATATTTATTTTCACTTTTAACAATAATCAGTTGGGCACAAATATTTAAACATGGACATGGAATATGGTCCATTGCTCACGAAAGCGATACTGGCAGTGTTACTCACAACTAATCTATATATTCTGGTATCGTTGTATACTTTTATTTATTAATACATCTTTGTCTAACCAATATCTATATAGCAGAGCACTCTTTCGAGATTTTGACCATTATGACTAGTTTACTAACCAAATTTTCGTATAAAGAGAATGCCATGTGACTAAAAAAATCGGTGGACTGTGGTCACTAAAAAAATCAGCCAGAATATTGTCAAATAAATACCGCTAACCGGAACACGCAGCGTAGAAAGGCCTCCTATTAGGTGGACCGACGACATTGTGAAAGTCGCGGACAACCAATGGATGCAAGTGGCAGAATGTTGTTCGATGTGGTGGTCTAAGGGGCCTTCGTTCAGCAGTGGACTGGGTTCTGGCTGATGATGATGTGACAAAATGTCGAAATTTCTAAAAAGTACACATAACAGATAGTGGTTCGACAAAGACTATATTACAAAAAAAATAAATTAAAAATTGTTTTCTTATCACAATTTATAACTACATATATACATAGTAGTGTACTTACTCTGAAAATATTCGTTAGTTGGATGGTACTAAACTAATATTTCTACTATACAAAATTATTCAAAAACAAAAACCGTTTACGATGTAGGTACCAGGGCGACATAAAACTAAGGATACGACGCGAACCCACTGAGGACCTTCGTAACCTGACCGGGCTAAACGAAACTATTTCCTGGCGTTACTTAAAGAGCGTCGTAAAGTGGTGCTATGGATCCCATGGGAAGCCCTACGGTCCCCTCGAATGGAACCGCGTTCTGGCCTGATGTTAATATTGATCTGTAAATGTTGAAGTGGTAAGGAATAGGCGATGTATTTTTAATACTCTATAAACTTCGAAACCCTACTGGGAATTTTTGAGTATGCTAGGATCATTTTTAGTTTCCAGCCAAGTCTGGATGCTGTTGTTTTATTTAGTTATGTAGGTATATCGTGGCGTAAACTAGAGATACTGCCTCATTGGTGTAATGATCGCAAGCGCGGCTGTTGAGCGTGAGGTCCTGGATTCGATGTTAGGCAAAGTATTAGTGGGTTTTTCTGCACTGTTGTACATCCACTTATTATCTCCAAATTTTAAGCTACTAAAAATATCAAAAATTTAAAAAATCTCTGTAACATTTGAAATTTAAAATCTGACTCTGATAATATTCACTTGATTTAGAATAATTAAAATGAATGGAACCCTTTTGTTTTCATTTAATTAAACTCCCAGTAACTAAGAACAACATTAATAACTGATACACAAATCAATCATAAACCTTTATACATCTCACAAGTTAGTAAAATTTGAATTAGAACTAAAATAATATGATATTTTCTTGAATTGGTGTCTTTATTCAAGATTTTCAAAGAGACGATACTGTATTTTCGAACTGTGTTTGCGTTTAGAATGAGATCTTACAGGTCTATGTACATTCAAATCACAAAAGATTGAACTAAATTGATTTCGGTTTGAAGTTGATTTATTTTATTCATAATTTTTGAAGTGTACAGTAAACGCAAGACCCAATTTTTAGACAAACTATTAAAAAAATGCTGTGTCAAATTCTACAGAACTATTTGAGTGAAATTGCCGTTTGAAATAGTACGTTTGTGTCTACTTTTATGGTACGCATTAACTTTACCAGTGGGGACACGTGCTAGATGCAACGGATTTCTCGATGCGCTTTGTTAAAAAATACTATACAACACAAATAGAAAAATACGACCCCGTGGATGCAAGCCTTTACCCCGTTACTCCCTCTACTGACACCACACTTTTTATCACACGTTGCTTTAAAAATGGAAAATCCTCTCAAAGCCCACGAAATGCTACTGACTGAGTGAATTTTTCTCTTTTGGGTAACTTTTACGCACACAATAACTCTCACTAAAATGTTTCGCTGATAGTTACTAGTATTGAGTATAAGGTCTTTGAGTTTCATACAATTTGGCTATGCATTTTAAATATCTTTCTTCATTTTATACAAGGAGAAGAACCATTTTTAGCTGTAGTGCCGGAGACATGGGATTTGCTTGCGCATTCACCACACTCCGGCGGACGAAGAAGAACCATAGAGTAATTTGACGGTTAGTTAGGCTGCTGACAAACAGCCTCCACGAGCGACAAACCTTTAGATTTTCGGGCTTACCCTGGGCAGTCAGCCTCGATACAAGTATGACAGTTACCCACGTATTTGTGTCTACCATGTGAACAAGTTCTGCTCACCCTTCTGAAGTGAATGTGATGATATGGACGAATACATTGTGCGTAACAGAAATTCTATAAGGCACCCGAGGTGCGGATCGTAAAAAGGTTATTTAGTATCCCTTGTACCATATATTACGATCACTTTGAGTTCCACCTAACTTTGGTGAGGTACTAAGACTTTCTACAATAATTTCTAAGTACAGGTGTGCAGAGCAAACCAAATGTGGAGAGACCTAGCTGAAGTCAGAAGTTGACTGTGAACTACGAGCTCGAAAATTGACTGACTCGTCCGGAGAGATAATAGGCTCTCATAGAAAACTATTATAAATCAGCGAGATTGTGTTCCTGGATTTTGTATGGTAAATGAGGGGCTATCGAACAATAACACCCGCTGTTATTTGGAATGCCACCAAAAGGTTCAAACTGTAACAGCATGTCCTCTGGTGCTGTTGAAGAGCATCCTGGTTTATACCTAACGCCTTAAACACTCAAAAACTCAGGAAGCCCACTTTAGTAGCTCTCCCAAGTCACATTCTGAGATTTGACGACCAAAACATAAATTAACATTTCTGCCTCATGAATCACCATCTTATTCTCAGCCTCAAATTGAAACATTCCTCTTCAAATTCGGACCATGTTCTTATGCTCCTTAAATACAAACAATTCAGTTTACCCGTACCGAGATCGAAATAGACAGGATCAAATTATCCTTCAAGAAAGGCTGTCAAAGATTTGTGCTGAATAAATGATGCAGAACCTTAGAAATCCAATGTTTTGATTTTATCTAATTTCGTATCGGCATTGTTGGCTTCTCAATGGTGGACGGGAAACATGAGGATTAATTCATTCGCTGATTTGTATAGATATTGAAACAGAAAGGCCAGTTTTCACCAGCAAGTCGTTAACAGGAATAATAATCCTTTTTAACGTTAAGGTGGCTTCTTTAAAGAGGAAGGTTATTGGTGGTGAATTTAAGAAAAACGTCTCCTGAGTTTTGGTGGCAATATAAGGGATTTATGATTAATTATATCTTTTACTATGGTAAATATTATTATAACTTTATGATACTAACTATGAAATTGAAACATGGAAGTAAACTGCAGAAAATACGTCGAGATTCTGTCCGTAACAGTTACTTTAACGGCACGGTTGGCACCGTGGTTGAGAGATCGACTGCTGTGTTATGTGTCAAGGGTTCGATTCCCGGACGGAACAACTATCTCCAGATCTTACAAATATTTGTATGATCTGCAGATAGTTGTTCCGGGTTTAGGTGTATGTCCATGTGAATATATGTGTTTGTAAACGCACCCACGATACATTGATTTTCTGTTTATCCGTTATTTATGGACTGCTGAACATATGTAGGTCTTATAGCATACTACTAAGCAAGTTGAATACCGCTACCCTGATGACGTTTAGTCTCGTCCCAGATTGGTTAAATGGCCTTGCACCTATCTTTCATCAGACTGCCAAGACCCAACAACAGGATTTCGTGCATATATAAATTACGTTCGGGAAAGTTCATACGGTATGCAGTTTAAATCCCGAAAAGTATATAATAAAATAACATAGCATCACGCCTCCATTTCCCGAAGGATGAGGCAGAGGCGTACTATTGGACACCCACATTTCGTCGATGCCGTAATTAATTCCCATGTAAAAAGGGGCGAGCCTATTGCCGTCTACCGAGGACAATTCCAGACTCCGTGCTGCTAATGAGAATTTCCATACAGAAAATCCCAATAACACTTTAGCCGAATCGAACCCAGGACCTCACGCTCAGCCATCGCGTTTGCGATCACTATACCAATAAGGCAATCTTTCAGTCAAAATAGTATATATAATACTAAGCAAAAAATGGGAAAAGTAAGCAACCGAAAAAATACGTATGTACGACCCAAATACCATATAACGCACAAAATATATTAAATAACACCCGATCCGCACCTCGGGCGCCTGATTGAATTTCTGTTCCACATCATTTACTGGACATAAATACGTTCCGTTGATGCTGTATACTGATCATGCAGTTTTGTGGCCATTTTGTTTAGTAAATTCCGGTAAATGTTTAGAGGGCAGTGTGTACAAATATTGTTCTAAGATCAAAGTCTGATTGTTGAGCGTTTTAGAGTCAAAAATACAATCGATAGAGAGCAAGTGATTTTACTATTAAGTAGTATTTTTACTCTTTGTAGCTGTCGCTTTTTATTAACCAAACAAACTCCTGCTACTCCTAAAAATAAATCAGTATATTTCACCAATTCCATACATAACTAGCGACCCGCTCCGGTTTCGCATGGGTAACTCTAATTGTCTTTAGCCAGATAATTTGTAGGAAACATTTGACACAAAATTGCCAAAAAGCCAAAAAAAAAAATATTGTTGATTCGCTCGACCACCAAACTTCACAGGATCAGCAGCTGGGCTAATCTGAAGATTACCAAAAAAATTCATTAAAATCGCTCTAGCTCTTTTGGAGTCCATAGGAAACATATGTACATACACGCATTTATTTTTATATACATACTAGCGACTCGCCCCTTCTTTGCACGGGTAACAGAGCATATACGTCTTCATTTTTTCCTGTCGTAGTGTCGTATCAGCCTGTTACGTCGAGCATTTACTCGGCGCACGCCAGTAAAGCTCCCAGTCGGCATGATTTTCCCGACATCTTCAACTATTATCGTCATGTTTCAGCCAATTTACACAAAACCTTAACCAAGTATACACCTAAAGTTGCTCATGAATCACTGTCTATTGGTGATGAAATGCATGTAAATCCGTTCAGTAGTTTTTGAGTTTATCGCGAACAAACAGACAGACAGACGTGGCGGGGGACTTTGTTTTATAATATGTAGTGAGAGTGATATAGGTAGATGGATAGATTATTTCCTCAAGCAAAAATATCTTTAAAAATACAGTCCGCAATCTGGCACACATCACATCATAACCAACAAGTTAATGCAGTAAAAACTACATTTCAAGTACTGAACTCGGTAATAACTTTTTGATGGACATCCAAGTATGATCGCATAGCCCAACTGTCCCCTTTGGCAGCAGACAGCACATGCGTTGCCAAAAAGGTTTTTAGTACTATAATCCAGCTATGATTTATATGCTGTAAAATGAAAATGGATAACTGTGGCAACTTTGGAGGTCATCCTGGGAGTTAGTTTGTCTGGCAGAGATTCATATTTTAGATTTTTTAACATAACATAACATAACATAGCATCACGCCTGTATTCCCCGAAGGGTTAGGCAGAGGTGTACTATTGTATATCCACATTTGGTCGATGCCGTTATTGCATCCCTTGTAATAAGGGGCGAGATTATTGCCATCTACCGGGGAATGCTCCGTGCTGTGACTGAGCATTTTCATACAGAAAAACACAATGACGCTTTGGCCGACCCGGTAATCGAACCCAGGACCTCACGCTTAGCAATCGCGCTTACGACCACTATACCAGTGAGGCAATCTTTCAATCAAAGTAAATTAATACTTAGAAAAAAATAGACCAATGTGGCAGTTCAGTTTTAGATTTTTTATCAGCAGATATTCAGCATAGTACATACTAACTTCCAAAAAGCTTTATGTAAAATGTACCTTTGATTTAGCAGAAATACTAGCGTGGGACGTTTTTAAATAAAAGAAAAGCATCCTGCGAACTCTAATCGATGTACGGTGCAATATACGGATGCGATACGAAACAATGTCACCAATCAATGTCAATGGAGGCTCGTAGCTATGTAACTACTAGATCAGTGGATCTGCGAGGTTAAGCTGCACTTGCAAATCAGTACTAGGATGTGCGACAGTTTTTCACAAATCGATACCCCTTCGTGTCTCGGAAAGCACGTTAAGCAGTTTCCGGGTATCATACGAATGCCTCTGGCAGTCCAGCCAAAAAGTCTGACAACCATTTTCACCTTTGAGTTCATACCCTGGTTCATAATCAAAGGTTAGACTGGTTGTCACCCAATTACTGGAAAACACTCTCGTGTCTTCCAGTAATTGGGTGGCGGAGGTCAGATAGCTGTCACTTCGTGTGAAATACTAATATTCAGCCGCAACCGGTTAAGCTAGAAGCCGATTCCAATGTAGTGAAAGTTTTTTATTTAAACTAAGCCTTTGCAGGCAAATCGAGACTGTTATTGGCAAAAGGCTTGACAGATGATACGAATCAACGTCACCCACTAAGATCTTCTTACACAAACCTTTATCAATAATATCCAACTGTATTACCCATCACAACACCCAATAATCCCTAATAAAATATCTTCCCATCGAAGCTTATTTCTCATACGTGACTGTGGTCGTGGGTACATGATATTGGCAACGCGGGTCACGTCGGCTGCCAAACACTAGTTAGAAATTGCGTTGACGCTGCAGAATCAATCGTATAAATACCGAGCACTTATATGATTTGGGACTTTGAAGTTGTAAGTTGTTTGTCACTGTATTTCCCGAAGGGGACCAAGTCAAGGTCGAAGATTATTGTTTTATTTGGGTTTTTGCAGGTTATTTTAATACGTCAGGATTGTAGGTACACTATTCCGATGTAAGTTGACTTCATGGATATATTGTAATGCAAAGATCTGCAACGTGATGACATGTTAAAATAAGGTCTTGTGGTCGCAATTGCAATGACTGAGCAGTTAGAAGTCTAAGTACGATTGCCGGGTCGGGAAAGGTGCTATCGGGATTTTCTGTATGATAACTATGGACTGTAGATGGCAATAGTTTCGTCCCCAATTCCATGGGACTTAAAATGGAATAGGCGAGCGACTCAACAACGGCAGCCTAACCCTTCGGGGATATACCTTGCCTATTCGCCTGTATATGTGTGATGGAATAGCATTTTGCAAATAGTCATATTTTTCTTACGTAATCAAGGGGCCGGGTGGTTCACTCATGAACTCTTCTCGCGGCGATGTCAACTAATGCCAAATGTCAAATGTCACTTACCAGGTAAAATATTCCAACCACATAGCACTTGTACCGAAAGCTTTTAAGAAAGTGGAAAGTTTAAAAAAAGTTTAAGCGTAAAAATATAAATATATTACGAAGAATACAGTTTAAGAATTTTACTTTAAGTCATAGAATAGAATTTTATATGAAACTCAACTTATAAATATTGTAGTATTTAAGCTTTTTAAACTCCAAATATATCACAGTATCACAAACCAAATATTAAGTTTCACCAACACGATATCTAATACGATTATTAAAACCAAAACATGTAATTCCGAATCCCATTCACGTAGTGAAATTGTAACACCGCCATGTAATTACACATTAATTAAACATTGAAAACGACCTAATCTGACCACGATATTCGGCGTGTTCAACTGGATATTTCACAACGCATTACTGTCAGTGATCGGTCATCGTCAGAATTATTGCATTGGAGCTAATAATTCGTACTAATTAATTTCCACGGTACGAATCGGAACAATTTTGTTGCTATGCTCCATTTGAGTTGTTTGTTTCGATTTGGGAGTTTAGTGGTAGATAACTAGGGAGAATGCAATCTGTGAAATGCTCAATATTTCACAATGTATGCATAATATCATGAATTGGTGCCTTTTATCATGTTTATGTGTCTCTTTCGATATCTTTTGGTAATAGACATGGGATTTTATAACCATAGCTAAGACACCATCATCATCTGCCTAGTATTTTTCCAACTACATTACAGTCGGCTTCTGGTAACCGGTTAGGATGAATATCCGTGTTTTACACAGAGCGACTGTCTTCTGACCTCCGCCAAACAATTACTAGGAGACACATACTCTAAGGTACTCGTAACCATAAATAAGACAGTCAATAAAAAACAGTGGAACGAGTTTGCAGATGGCGAGACAAATCGTACTAATATAGCCTTTCACGTGCATTTAGCACCCGGATATTGATTTTATATTAACTACAATCATCATTACTATTAATTTCGGTGCATTCGTGTAACTTATAGAAATCAAAACTTTGTCCCCACGTTTGAGCAAATTATGAGTATTGTAGTACAACAAAACAGAGAACTCGCGTGGAAAAATGAGACTTATTTGTTCAGAATTAAGTTTTAGTCTATAATGCATTGGAATTCAAAAGAGGTGAGCCGCAAACCAGCGACGCTCGTCCCTGTTATTGACTTTTGATTTACATTTTCGTGGTATTATGTGTATATACAGAGATTTAGCACATTAGTCAATCTACTACTGATCATAACTACCAAAATTTTTGACACACTACCCCACAAATGCAACCAGTCGAACAACTTGTCGTAAATGAATAGTGTAAAATAACGAGGTGGTGACCATTGGCGTTGGTACTCCGCCAAATAAGTTTTTGGAACCGAACCTATTATGTAATTACAGTTCGTATAATTACTCTTCTATGAAATGGTTTGATGTTCGTTTTATGAATGATTGAACTGCTCTTGTTAGTGCCTGGTTTTGACTGGAAATGAACTGCTCTTTGCCGATAGCGTTAAGCGTTGCATTTTCTCTTGACTGTTTTGTGTAATTTTTCCATGTTCGAGTGGGCTTCCTATTTTTACTAAGAGAAAAATATTTTTGCATTTTCAATGATAACTCTCATCATTATCATTATAATATCCACGAAGCTTTAAATTTTTCTTTAGGTGTCTAACTTTCTCATTAGTCTAGGTTCGATAGTCGATACCACCATCGAGCACCGTTTTTTTGTTAGGCGATTCACAGTTGTAGATCGGATAGTATGTAATAGACTCGCCCGCCATCCAAGGGCTGACCGCAGCAAGCGCTGCTTAACCTCGCTGATCGATTGATCTATCTATGTAGCTACGAGCATCACATTTAAAACCTAATATACATCCGTAATATCAGAAACATCCCTTAATATCATCTAAAGTAATTAGGGTACATTTAGGGGGCTTACCTTTGATGGTGACTATCTCGGGTCACCTGATCTGACTGAC
Organism: Shargacucullia verbasci; assembly: GCA_947562105.1. Lineage (NCBI taxonomy): Eukaryota > Metazoa > Arthropoda > Insecta > Lepidoptera > Noctuidae > Shargacucullia > Shargacucullia verbasci. Next base: position 11,950,836 of record OX387294.1, on the reverse strand, counting down.
GTCGACCTTTGCGAATTAAACACGTAATTAAGGGCCATAGAATGGCTTCTTTTGAAAATAACCTTGACTGGTACACGGAAATTAGATTGGATTTTATAAGATTAATGTTTTTTTTATGAACAGTAATTGCCTAGCAGTTGAACGTTTGAATTTCATACAAGAAAGTGTGAGGTCTAATCCGGCCCGCACCACGGTCTTTTGGAATCATTTGTCGATCAGAATTCTGTTTTTTTTTTAAACCGTTACCCCTCTAAGAATCGTTCCTGTATCGTGGGTGCATTTACAAATACAAATTCAAAATGTGAATGTATAAAGAAATCTATAGATAAAATAGTGAATAAGATTAATATTATTACTTTTTTATTTTAAGTCATTGTCCCACTCTAGGATTTGTCCTGTATCGTGGGCACAATTTACAAACATACATGTTATATGCACACACAACCAGACCCGAAACAACTATCTGTAGATCATACAAATATTTGTTCCGTGCGGGGAGCGAACCCGCGACACGTAGCTCAGAAAGCTAATCGCTTAGCCACTGCGCCAACCGTGTCGTTATATCTACTTGTTGTTGTTGTGTTGTTATTACATTTATAATAATATGTTCAAAATTGGGTACATTTGACTTTGACTGACTCATCGTACCCTGTGTTGAAGTCAGGCCTCAAGTTAATCTCCAACACCCAGTTACCACACCCAACCAGCCACCAAATTAAAATAGCAGTACAAAAACCTGAACACTAATATATTGCTTTCAACACTTAATTAAAAATACCTGAAAAGTTTTCAGAGGGCATGACCTACTAACTCCCGAAACGAAATATGGAAAGTGCTTGAAATACTGACCTATTCGGTGAAAATGTGAAGCGTTCTGCAAACTTAAAAGCTGGATGTACATGGAACTATATTAAACCGAGTTTTAACAAACACGAAAATACAATTGTATGTAACCCGTAGCATCATCATGATTGTAGACCAGCTTCAGTCCTGAAACAACTAGTATGTGTATTTAAAAGTAGAGGGTCAAAAAGTACCAAATAGTTCTTAATAATGATTAATATCTAGTAAGTGCAACTGGTAACAAAGGTGGTTGTTGTGCGTGAGGTCCTGAATTTAGATATGGAACGGACCAAGTGATTTTTGGTTTTTCTGTTAGAAAATTCCGAACAGCAACCTGAAGTTGACCCGGGTATGTCTTAGAACTGCGGCCAGACACCGGAGGACGGGCAGCAGCGTCCTCTCACTAATCGGTGAGCCACTGCGATCCCGAAGCCGCCTGCCAAGCGTGGGGATTATGGCAAACCCCCCCTTGAGGGAGGCCTTCGTTCAGCAGTGGACGTCTTCTGGCTGATGATGATGATGATGAACCTGAAGTTTAAAATTTTGCCCAGTATATGACAATTAGCAATCATACAATCATGCTTATGCCTAGTCCTTCGATAATAAATCGTGATGTTAAAAACATAACACTTTACTATGTTCCATAACCATATCAAAAACTTAAGACTATAATACTTACCCCTTCCAAACATACTTATTTACAAAACAGAACACTAACATTTCATAATACACCTTTACTAATAACCCTTCCCATCTTTCACATAACAATGCCACAAGTGTTCCATTTCTCCCCATAAAAGTTGCAGAATCAACGTGTAATCATTACACCCTAAATGCACCCGAGAGACGAGTTAAAACAAAAGCGTCGCCACTCGCACCTCTCCATTCGAGCAATCTTGATAAAAACAAATGCCAAGGTCCCACTTGATGGAAGAGATTTATTACTGAAAATCTCCGGAGACGAACAGATATATTCTTTTGAGCATACAAATTTAAGTCTGGATATTTTCACACCGACGCGAAACGGTGTGACTTTTGACAAGGCAAACGTTTACTCTAAATTACAATTTAATTTAGTGCTGATTTTTCAATAGCTGGATAATCCTCAGATAAGTCATTCTCTGATAAGTCCATTGAAAAACTGTTCCAAATTCAAATTAACATATAGATAACTTTTATCTGGGCTTTGAAATATTTGACTTTAAAGTTTACCTCAAATTATTGAACTGACTGAATGAATAAGCATCATATGAGCTAGTGTGATTCATCCTCGGCAATATCGTTACTTACCATCAGATGAGAGGGAGCCAAAAACAATGTTATTTTTTTAAATTATCTAGCCAATCTCACCATCTTTGTCTGTTAAATAAAATACAGAAAGCGATTTATTATAAATAATTTCTGTATTAGGTAATCTTATATTTGCGGTCAAAATATCAGTGTAATATTTTTACAATGAAGTAGGTACGCTACATAATAACAACGTAAAATATTTTATATATTTTGAGGTCACACTACAGTTTAAGGAAAGTGACTCGTAGCTCGTCAATAACAGCACGAAGTCATCAACATTGATTAAACTTAGAAATCCCCTGTATACGGCTACAGCATGTTGCCATAATCGCTACCGTTGGCAGTAACCACAGTATGATGTCATCGGTTTGTAGGTGAATATTGCTGGCCATTTGCCTAAAGTAAGCTATTATGCCGTCCCTATAATATACACACATATAGCTTACCGACACTTATAGGCCAAACTTGCATCTGTTACCGATAGTGAAGCGTAGTGTTCAATACTTAAGGTAAGTGTTACGTAAATAAGAAGTGGTAAAGGCCTGTGACGCTAAATTATGAGTATTACAATACAACAAAACATCGAAAGCGCGTGAAAAAAATGTAACGTATTTTATTTATATTCAATTGGATGCAAAAGATAGGTGATGTAAACCGCTATCACACGTCCCGGTATTCAAATGTAAGAGATATCATTTCTAAACTCCCTCATTGGTCTAGTGTTCGTAAGCGCGACGGCTGAGCTTCAGGTTCTTGATTCGTTTGCCGGGTCAGGAAAAGTGTAATTGGGTTTTTTGAATATAAATTCTCAGTAGCAGCACGGATTTTGGAACTGTGTCCGGTTGATAGCAATAGGTTCGCCCCTTTTACATGGGACTTAATTAGAGTATCAACGAAACGTGGGTGCCCAATAGTACACCTCATTTCTATTGACCGTAAAATGGCCGTAGTGATCAGGTCACTCATTAATTGAAAAACACCATTGACAAGCACACACATTTCAATTTGGCCATAGAAACATTATTTAGTAGTATTGTCACCCAATTCTGAATTCTAAGAGTGGGTTTTAGCAAATACATTTCGTATTGATTTGTTCTCTCTAAGGGTATTAGAGAGTGAACATTAGCAACTATTTTACCCCTATGTTATTTCCAACCTAGCTTTTATCCATTTGTAAGTCAACTAGGGAAATTGATAGTCACCTAAGTCCCTCTGGGTGAAAGCGGTCGAAGTTGTAAATAAGTAACCACTATCTACCTATTTTAATACATTTTCGGTGGATATACAAGAAAATTGTAGTTCATTTCACTGAATAAGCATACTTTAAGCTTTTACTGAACTAGATTATTTTATATGTCCTGGTTTTTGCATCAGCTATTAGTACCAGCAATCGGCATACTTGAAAACTTCACAATGAAATCAGCTTCACAGTAAATCTATATTCTGAGCACGTTCAGATTATTTTACGATTTCAAAATGTTAGTACCTACTGCAACTTGGCTGAATCTTGATTACCTTTTGAAGTCAATCTTTACAATTGCCTATAGTGAAATCAAGTATATAGACAACAGAGTAAATAGAACCAATTATTAGAAAAGCCTACACTTGGCACGTATGCAAAGGATTTTTGTTAAAAAACTTGGCATACTGTTTAATGTCATTGTTTCTGTAGTTCATGCCAAAGCAGGTAGCTGTAACTACTAACTATAGTCCAGCCGTTTAGGTATTTAATTAAATGTAAACAAAACACTAACCACGTTTCACTCATCACTCTATATTCTATTGCATTTTGTTGATTGGCAGCCCCTAACAAAGTATTTATTTGATAAGAAAGTAGCTCTCGTAAGCATCTTAACGAATTTTCTGGTATAGTAATAAGTCGGCCCATTACTGTCCTATTACGTACGGGCCTCTTCTCAGAATGATAGGGTTAGGCCTTAGTCGACGTTGACTTTGTACGGGTTGGTAATCTACACACCATCAAGTACTCTTTAGAGTCAGGTGTACAGGTGTCCTCAAGATATTTTTTCGTCACTGTTAATGCAAGCTATTTTAACCACGGATTCAGTCAAGATTTGAATTTAAACCTTCCACTCGGCTATTACGGCTATACCTGCTACCTGCTATAGTTATGTTAAATTCGATAAAGACAGATGTTCAGAAATAGATTAGCTAATATAAGTATGTACAATTCATATGGTAAAACTACAGAAATACCTTGTATCTGTTTTTTTTTTATAAAAGTTATTGATAATAATTGATAATTTAGTAAAGTTAATGAAATAAAAGATGAAAAAAATTGGGTAAAGAAAATGTGTTTGATATGTGGTTCAGATAAAAATCAGATGGATTTTAACAACATCAAAGCGAAGTTCACGCTAAAACTGGATATTAAAGAAAAATATTCTACAAATGATGTCAAGAATAAAATAAAATGTGTCTGAAGTATGATTCTAATATTCATTTTGGTGAAGTTCCAGGTAATATCATGTAATCTCATGAAACTAAACGGATTATCATAAGGGTGGTTACTGGAGGTGGTTACTCCCCCCTGTCTGCGGCGGGTGCCTGATACGATGTTTATCTGTACAACAATGTAATATGTGAAACCAAAAGAACCTTTAAATGGCAGGTCCTAAAACCCAAAATTCAAAAATGTACATTTCTAAACTATGAACTATTCTACCGCTTGAATTATTTTTGTATCATGGGTACGTTTACAAACATAAATCCCTGACAACCAGACTCTGAACAGCTACCTGTAGGCCATATAAATTCTTGTTCCGTTCGGGTATCACGATATGTAGCATTGGAGTCAATTGTTACACCACCACACGAGCCGTGCCATCTTGATAACTGGGCTCGCGTGGCGAATTGTGGCCCAGTGTTTCTTTCTCAGGCCTCGTTACATTGGAACATTTATCTGCCGATATGATGTCGAATACGAATACAATCAAAACGATTCACTCCGGTGTAACGTCATCTTTTATAAAAAGAAAGAGTTCACTCGAACTTCCGTTTGTACAACGAACGTCAACGTTCACTTTGAAATTCAAATTCACAAACGCATGTTTCATAAAGCGCGCTTATCTGTATTCTCTTTGCATAACTCTGTCGTGTCCAACTAGAAATATTCAGCTTTTAAAGTTATTACTTTATGCTGAGAAAATTGTTAGGACGTATTATCAAGTAAAATTTTGATTCGGTTTGGAGCAATTTTCATATTGTTACTGTTATTTATTTTGAGAATTAGGTTATCACCCTTTGTCTTATCTTTGTGTAAAATATCTGGGTCATAATTTTTAAATGTTTTTGTTGTAATTACCTGATCACTACTTTCTTGTTTACATACATGACCTAACATCACGCCTGTATTACTTGAGTGGTTAGTCGGAGGTGCACTATTGCACATCTATATTTTGCCGATGCCGGAGTCTTATGTACCTATAACAATAACAGTTAGTAAATTTAATTCAGCACCCCTACTTACCCCATTACAGTATTACGCGCAATAATACCTCCCCTTTCGATTGTTATCGAAATAAATGTTGTGTATTGAAGTCACGTAGTAGGGGCTTCACATTGGAATATTATTTTTGTGTAATCCACTTATACCTCAATTGGTCCAATTATATTATTTGATCACTTTGGTTCTATCAATATGTATGTGTATTTCTATTTATAACTAAATAGTTATAAATAAAATAACATCTCACCTGTATTTCCTTAAGGGTTAGGCAGAGGTTTACTAATAATTGTACATCCACATTTCGCCGATGCATTATTGAGTTCCATGTACATAATAGGAGGCGAGCCTATTGCCATCTACCGGGCCCAGTTCCAGACTCTGTGCTGCTAATGAGAATTGCCGTACAGAAAAACCCAATAACACTTAACCCAATAACCCAATAACACACCTGGGAATCTAACCTAGGACCTCAAGCTCAGCAGTTGTGCTTACGACCACTAGACCAATGAATGAATTTAAAAAGAATAGCTGACGTTTGCCAATGTCAGCAGTAAATCTAAAATCAGTTTGAAATATCGATTGTGACTTCAGAATTTAAAACGACCGTTTGATTTCAAAGGCGAACAAGCGTATCTACAGCCAACCACAAATCTACTGACGTATCCTTTGTCATTAGAACAATGTAGGTGATTATTTATTTTAAAACGTTGTTTCGTATGGGGACTTATTTTTTGGTATATTTTTTTAAACGTTGAACCGTGCGTGATTTTCTCTTTCATCGTGGATACAGTTTGAAAATATGTCACATGCACAGACAGCTGTTTTAAATGTGTGTGAAACTGGAAGAAATACATAAAAAAAAAATACTGAACACTTGCCTTCGATTCAGGACGGTCCGAGTTCAAACCCGACCTGCTCTTCTGACTTTTAGGAATCATGTCCGGATCAAAATTTGATCATCACTTGCGTTTACGGTGAAGAAAAACATCGTGAGGAAACCTGCACACCTAAGAGGGCTCCATAATATTCTTGATGGTGTGTATAGTCCGCCAACTCGCACCGAGCCAGTGTGGAGGACTGAGCCCTAACAACATAACAATTATGAGAAGAGACTCTTGCCTAGCAGTGATAATTCTGAGAAGATACCCTTACCCAGCAGTGGGACAGTAATGGGTTGAATTTATTTATTACAACAATCGAACCTCGAATTGCCCTTGTAGCGCAGAAAGTCATTGCGCTAACCGTGGATTCAAAAAGCAAATCCTGAAGATATTACTGGATTTCTAAGAGGTTGGCATATAGTGAAACCTTTCGTTGTTTCATTGATGTATCACAAAAGTGTCTGCTAGGTTCTATGCATATTCTACGACTTCATACAAAAAAGCTGAAGAGTAAATAAGCATAAAGATCAAACACAACCAAAGAAATATCACCCAAAATGATATAACACTCCTACGTGACACAAATACATAACTTCGTTGAGAACAAAAGATATCTAAAAATGCTATATTCGTACTTACACCCTTTTCCTATCCTTTGAATTCAGTGAACGAAGCCCCTGTAAATTGCCAAGTTATTAGAATTATATCGGGCCCCAATAAAAGATTATTAAGTGTATTTCAGGGTGTTCGGGTAATAGAAAAACGATGTACTTATTCGAAGATTTTCTTAGAGGTTTTTTAGTTATATCTTTATACTGGTTTCGCCAAAAACACCTTTTTTTAAACCGGTCATGCAACCCAAAGTAGACATATCAGAAAATCGTTTTTTTGCGGTTAACATTAACTGACCGAAGCTTAATAAATTATCTAGCTTAATAAAATCTATTTAAAGTTATATATACATACTATGTTCTAATATAATCTATCTACAGTTAAACAAAGAGATAGGTCTCGTTCGCTCGTTCCTATACCTATCTATGCCTAGGACACCACGAGCCTCACATAGTCCTTTTTAATAATATTGGGTGGACATCTGCAATACTTGAAGCATTGCCGTGCGTTGCTAAATCTTCTCAGAGAGGACACACTATCTTTCCTTAAAGCTGTCTATAGAGAAGCTCTACCATACCGCTTCACATTTCCGATCCATAAGAATAAAACAATAACCAATCTCGTGGTCGTTAAATTAATGTTACTGTGATATTTCAGTGGCGTTTTTATAATTTGAATATCGTAAAGTATTTATTTCTTTTCCGCTAGAAATTATAACTAAACATATTTTCCAAAGGGTGTACACGCACACATTTCGCAGATACCATTATAGAATCACATGTAGTAGGGGGCAAGCCTATTGCCATCTAACGGGCACAGGTCAGCAGTCGCGCTTTCGATCTCTAGATCAATGAGGCATTTTAGTTTCTATGAGCTGTTGTGAGGCTTATTGAAAAGATAAAAATAATGGTAAAGGTAGTTATTATAGTCTGCTAGGGGTTCAATAAATGCTTGAGTGAATTCTGCGCATCTATCATCGTGAAGGAATATCGTCAAAGTCAAAGTTTTTTATTGCAACTAGGCCTTTTCAAGCACTTTTAAAAAGTCAAGACTAGGCGCATGGTTCCATAGAGGGGTAGATCCTATGGAGAAGAGACCGGCAAGAAACTCCATTCTCTTTTCAAGGAATAAAAAGTTAATGTACAATTAATAATCTTAAATTAACATGCTTTATATATCGTGCTATATTAACCAACAAGAGTCTTGTATAAGAACCCTATTCTTCCTATCATTTCACTCTTACCCAACGGTGTACATGAAGGTTTCAACACAAAAAAAAAGATAGCATATCATAGTACTTTATATAAAATATTCTGCACTGTTTGTTAGAATAATATTGAGATTTGAACTGCTTTTGAATACCTTGTTACCTAAAAACGCATTGCGGCAATAAATCATCATGCAATCAAATACATCCAACATTTCCAAATAACATTTACAGCAATCCAAATCAAATCACGTTCACCAAATCATATTAAAACTTTCGGTTGTGACGTCACACCACTATCATCCATTAATATTGAAACTCATTTGGATTACGTTTCACGAATTAAATTACATCTTGAAAGCGCTTGTAAGCTGTTTGAGGGATTACTTTGCACTCATGTTTGGGTGCTTTAGCTTCGTTCGAGGAAGAACTGATTGGAGTTCAGTTCAATGAGATAGTTCTGTTTGGTTGGTTGTAGTATTAGTTTAAATATCATCGTCGTATGTAGCATTCCGCTTGAATTCTTCTCAGGGTTAACCAGAGGTGTGTTTTCTACACCCATACATTGCCGATACTGTATTTAAGGCATGAAAGGGGCGAGCCTGTTGCCACCTACCGAGCAAAACTCCAAACTCCAAGTTGCTACTGAGAGTGTTCTAACACGAAACCCATCAATTCCGAAGCTATCTCAGTGAGACACACTTTAATTAAGGTTTACTTTTTTAACAAAAACTCATACGCAAATGCATCAAGAGTGGCAAATACATAGATTGATCTTATGTGACGCTACGCCATGTTATATTATGCTATTACGATTAAGTACTATCCACTTATGCCCGGCTACACAGGCACTGATTAAGCCATTTATTGAACGAACGCGGATTGTATACGGGCTAAAGCGACCTATAAGTCAAATTGCGAATAAAGACGATTCAGCTCATATGTATTAGACACGTGAGCTGACGCGTAAGATTTATTCTATATCGTGGGCACAGTTTACAAACATACAAAATGTCACATGCACACATAATCGTACCCTAAAAAAGTATTTCTAGATCATACAAAATATTTGTTCCACGGATTGAATTCGCGACACGTAGCGCAGTAGTCGATAGCTCAACTAATGCGGCAACCGTGCCGTCCAATGGAAATGGGAACTATCAGCAACGTGATTGACAGACTGTTACTAAGGTCTGAAGAATTTTGTATCTAAATTGTGCTATTTCGTTCATATATCTGAATGCTAAACTATACTAAACTGACTTCTAAAAGGCTTTTTGGCCATAAAAACGATTTCCATGCGTGGTTGCATTGTCAGTCGTAATTTAAAAATGAATGTTCAATTTTTTATTCAGCGCTTGTTTCCTGAACGAAACCCCGACCGGCCTTAATCCAAGGACTTTTGTAACTTTCATCTCTCTGTACAAAATAATTCTTCCATTATTTAATTTAAAATGACAAAAGAACAATGAAGAATTATCTTGTTTGAATGTTGGTTAACTACTTACAAAAAAAAAATATGTACCTATTATAATGGAAGATATTACAGCTAAATAATATAACTAAGTGTTTCATGTTCGTAATGACGAACATGAAACACTTAGTCATATTTAGCTGAGTGAAAGCCAAATGTGGCATTCAAACAATCAAAGGATGCTTATTTAAAAAAAAATTGTCTGGACAAATTTAATACTTGCAATTTTCGGTGGACAGGATTAATATTTTCTTAATTGTTGTAAATCGTTGCCCTCAAAGCGTTTTTATGCTGTCGGTACAAATTACAGATCTGTTCTATATCCGTCACAAAAAGAGACAAGGGAATGTTCTGTCCCCTTCTACAAACCACACAATCTTTCCCACACATTGAATGTACCAGTATACATCATGTCATTGTATAATTATTATTAGCGTGTTTAGCTGTGGACGTTTACTAGCTGATATGATGTTGATGAATCGCCTTTATGACACATGGAAGGAAAAAAGACGCCTTTCAGACGGCGACAGAAATAAATTGGATCTGCTATAAAAGAATAATATCACTAAGAATACAGAATGGAGCTCTTTGTAAAATTAACGGTTACCCTTTTTGTGTAGTTAGAAATTGACCATTCCCAATCTCCACTTACTGTCAAAATGACGTAAAATATTTTGACATTTAATATGAGTAAAAAAGATGGAAAAAATTTACGTTATTTAGGGTCGTATAAGAAAAATAAAAAAAATCTGAAAAATATCCAGCCTATACCTTCAATATTCATAACATAGCATCACGCCTATATTCCCTGAAAGACTAGGCCGAGTGTACTTGTACACCCACATGCCGCGAATGCCTTTATTAAGTCCCATGTAATAAGGAGCGAGACTATTGCCACCTAACGGGCACAGTTTCAGATACCGTGATGCTACTAAGAATTTCCACACAGAAAAACCAAATAATACTGCCCGAGAATCGACCTTACGCTTAGCAGTCGCGATTGCGGCCACTAGACCGATGAGGCTCTCGTGTATAGTAGAATCAAATCAGGTTATACACAAGAGTTTATTCACGGATGTGGTTAGCGGTATGTGAAATTAATTATAGCGGCCCTACTGTAGTGGTTCACGCTTAGCGTGGTTACGGATGTAATAATCACAGGAATTCCTCCATCATAGATACATTGATTATTAGTAATAGTGAAAACTTCATTATTGAACTGGTATTATTATTCAAACATTCGGCAAAAGCCCAGGAATTTCATTAGTCATCGATCCTCTTTGTGTCGCATCGCGTTTGGTATCAGCTGTTACATGAGTATTAAAAGAGAAGTATTTATTCCGATCCGATTCCCTTTTATCTTACAACAATACATAAATATGTATATATACGGAGACAGAAACGATATTTACTTAGGTATAATCATTATGTTTACCCATAGAAGAAGTGGTTATCCTAACATTACACTATAAGTACGATTAGGAAGTACAATAGGCGTTTATTTTATGGGAGCGTTTGATAATTTTAATTAACTTTCAAATAAATAACTTTTGCTAACTATATCTCTCTATCTAAATAGTAATGTAAGAAACTCTATGTCTCACACACTTAATCAACACTTTACACCTCATATGTAAAGCAAACACTGAACACACCTATCTATTATAACCAAAACACAAATTAAACCTAATCTCAACAAACACGCTGTCCTAACGTAATCACTCTCGTTTGTTACAGATAACAATGGAGAGACGAATCGCCGGCGTAATCTACATATTGATCACTTTCGCTCTCGTTAATGAAATGTCAATAAACGTATACGCCAGGGACAACAACAAGAGGCGTACCAAGGAAAAAAGTGGAGGCTTCCAAAAGAATATTTGCGATATCACAGACAGAGATTCAAAAGTTCACTGCTACTGCGAAAATACTAGGGAGCCCAGGAATGCGACCAAAGCGGAATGTTGGGTGTTCAACGGCGGAATACCGCGCGACGACCTTATCTGGCAGAGTTTTGCGTCCCAACCAACTTTGCAAACTTTGTCTTTTAACGTCCGAGTCGATGGCGCTTTAGGCTATATACCTACAAAGGCACTATTCTATTTACAACGCTTGAGATCAATCAATATAAAATACGGAAATATTGTCGACGTCACACCTTTCGCCTTCGCCAACTTAACGAATCTAAAAGAAGCAAGCTTATCGCAAAATCAAATCGAAAACTTACAACAGTACTCTTTCGCTCACCTACCTAATATAACAACACTCAATTTAGAAGAAAACATGATTATAGATATCGATGCTGAAGCGTTTTACGATCTGCCAAAACTGCAGAAGCTGGTGTTCACCAAAAATAATATATCGACGATCAGAAACGGAACTTTTCAGCACACGTTCAATCTACTGGAATTGGATTTGAATAAGAACAACATATACTACTTGAATCGGCGGACATTCGATGGATTGGCGAATCTGAGGAAATTGGATCTGAGAAAGAACCGAATACAAAACTTGACGGAATTCACATTTGCCGAGCTGTGGAATTTACAGGAATTACTGTTGGGGAAGAATGATTTGCGGTATATATCCGAGAGGGCATTCGACGGACTGTCTCAGCTAAGAAAGTTGTCCCTTGATGACAATAAACTGGCGTCGCTCCCGTCGGGTCTATTCGAGGGAGTAAGGGGTCTGAGCTCTTTGGACTTGCGCTCCAACGAACTACACGCGTTAACTTTCGACAATATCAAGCCTATATTGGACAACTTGAAACCACAAAACAGCAATCTGCTACTCGAAGGTAATAACGAATATTTAATACTTCCTTATGTCGAGTTTCATGAACTTAAAACACTCAATGAATATTAAACGTGTAGAAACTGAGACGTTATTATTAACTTTAACACACTTGGAAAGTTTGTTCTTTTATGATGCCTAGGGGTGTTCTTAGTTGGGATGAAATAGGGGCAGATAGAAGTGGAAAATGTTGTATAATCCGCTTTATTGCTAAATTAATTGTAAATTAGTTTAAAGTTGGCGACTCTAGGCTGTTGCGTAAAAGTTTTGTTTTAATGTCCATTGCAATGTGTTTTCATCTCTTTGATAAAAGTTTAACCTTATTTTGCTAACGTGAATTATTTGTTTCCTTTTACAGAGAACAGCTTCGTATGCGACTGTAGATTGAAATGGATGCATTCGTTGCGAAACGAAACAAAAAGCGATAACACAAAAGAGTCCCTAGACGGCGTAACGTGCAAAATGGATCCTCCTATCGTGAGCTCTGCGTACAACAAAATGCCCGACGCAGTGGACAACAAACTGGATTACAATCAAGACATACTCCACGCCGGCCTAACCATTGAAACATTGAACGACAAAATGAACGTTACAGAAAAGAAGACATTACCAGGCGACCTATCTAAAGACGACGGTAATGAAATATCCAAAAAGGGTGTTAAGAGGACTGTTTTGAAAATCCCTCCTGAAACCCTTCCGTGTCCGAGGGAAGCTATAAAAACAACAGAGTTACCAACTTATATAGTAGATCCTGTAATACCAATACAAAATGAAATGAAAACTTATAGATTCCATGAAACGAATTCGGGTTATATGAAGTTGAGGTCTAGTTTCGAGGTTGTAGTATTATGGAGTGTTTGTTTTAGATTTTTCTTTACTTAAGTAAGTGACGTATCTAGACGTTAAAGTAAGTGAGATACAGACTATTAAGTCGGTGATTGATGGCTGCGCACGGGTAATGAGTAACACTTTACTAAGTCTTGTATGAGATAAACGAGAGAGATTTACGAGTGTGTGTATAGAATCGTAATCTATTAAGATCTTTAAGAAAATTGACTGTAGAAAAAAAAGGATGGACGATAGACGGATGAAAACGGAGGATGACGAAAAAGGTAATGTTGTTTGAAAAACAGGGTCAATTTCTTTTAGAAAATGTCTGGAATTATAAATTCGAAAAGCTGCTGAATTGGATTGTATATAAATTGGTAATGTCGTAGGATATTTCGGTAATTATTTGGATCCTTGATCATCATAAAAATAATACAAGGCACTATATTGGACATATATACAAAAAGTAATATATATGCGAAGTAGCTCCTATAACTTTGTTAAATAAATATTAACAGTATGAGAGTAGTAAATAACTGTATTTATTTTCATCAAGATGCAGGCCAGTCTGGTTTATAAATTCCAGGTAGGACATTTAGGTCCGTACTTTTTTATAAAAGCAAAAAGCAGCTACAGCCTAACTATTGAAAGCTTGCCTTCCATCCATGTGGGTCTCAGTTTAAACTTGGCCCGCACCTCAAAATTTTCAAATTCACGCGAGAATCAGATGCTGAATCCAGGTAGGCAGGTTTGCAGTTTTCCTGATATTAATTTTCGGTCTTAAGACCGTCATTCCTGATTGACGAAGCACTGGAAAGATTCGCTTCATCGACGACAGCTCGTTTTATTCGAAAATAATTTCAATTAATCGTTATTGATTAAAGTCAGGTTGCACTGTCACTAGTGCCACTTTTGAGGAGATCAGCGGATATTTATTGAACTAAAAACAGTTGAAATTAAATTCACATCGAAATCATTTTTGAGAGTAACTCACGGCTGACGCTTGCAATCGATTTAAAACTTATTGTCAATATTGTAAAGCAATAAAATTGACTGAATGTTATAAAAATGAATGCGAATTTCAACAGTATTTCCATACAACGTACAACATGAAATTTTATCCGTGGTTTTATGAAACTAAATGAGCTAAAAAATATGAATGTATACCCAGAAAATAATAAAATAAATAAAATAATGTCCTCCTGACCGAATTTCGGTCACGGCGGCCAATCTCAACGGAGATTAGCCAACTACGCAGGAGATATTATAGAGCACAAGTGTGTGCGCAAACACAGGTGCACTCTCTATTCCTTCACTCTCATAGTCCGATGAGACGGCAATCCGACACGACCGGAAAGAGATCAGACGCAGGACCAACGGCTTTACGTGCTTTCCGAGGCACGGGGTGTATTCACATACACAAAGACCCAGACCCGAAACAACTATCTGTAGATCATACAAATATTTGTTCCGATCTCTCAACCACTGCGCCAACCGTGCCGTCAAACCCAGAAAATAACAAAAGTATGAAATGGAAGCAATATTAAAATTATCCGTATGCAGCAATCAAAACCCACTCTACACTTTTTACATAGGCCGCGTTTCATTGCAGGTGTTTGATTTCTATGAGCACACAGTATATATGCAAACAATAAAGTGATTAACCACAGTATGAATGTTGTAAATTAAATTATAATGTTAAGTAGATGTATAAAAAGCTCTGTTTTAACGCACTCGAAATTCACTCATTAAACATTATTTTAATGGTACAGGTGTGAGCAATCCCGATTTATCATGTTATCCCGGTGTAAATAAGCTCTTTATGTATTCTCGCTCGGATAAGTGAAACAAGTGTCGATTCTGTTAAGCATTGTATAAATTATATGTTTTGGTATTTTTAGGTACTTGCAGGAATTTTAGGATTGTGGTATTTACTTAAACAAAACATAAACTGTCAAACTTTACAACATTTAAGATACGATTAAAATGTAAAAACACAAACAAGTAAAATATGACTATATTTTAATATATGTATTTTTGTATACAGGTTACACAGATTCGGCGCCAATGAAGAGTCTAATTATTTTATAAATAATTAATTTTCGTTCCATAATAAAATATACCAAAGATTATATCTAGTCGGAACGATATCGCCAATAAGGATCAAATTGACACTCTTAAGGTGTTTGTACACTATATAGCATTTTATAGCTTGGACGCCCAGCCAGTATACTCATGTAGTGGGCCTCACACAAACCTATAATTCAGTGTAGTGCACAAGCGCCTTTATAATGTTTCAACGGATTTATTGTGGTATTTAATATTTTAGTAGCGGATCCGATAGATGTTATCCTGCCCGAACGTAGAACTCGATTACAGCGCCACCTATCGGGTCCAATTGTTAATTTAAACCATGCAAGTAGCTCAAACATACACAAAACATTAGTCCAGCCGTTTAGGAGGAGTTCAGTGACAAACACACGTACAGAAGAATTATATACATTTATAAAGATATAGTTGTTAATGTGATTAATTTTATCCTCTTGATTCGAAGTTTAGTGTTATATAAGTCGTAATTTTTTTCTGTTTGTATTGTAAGAAATGCGTTTTATTCTCATATATGCAGCGGCAAACCAATTTTTTTTAAGCCTAAAAGCTTTTATCATATACTGTGGCACACATATGAAGTAAACTTAGTTTTACTTTATATGTATATGAATAAACAGGTTGTTAAAAGAAACCATCTTACTTAAAAGCGCGAAATAAAATTACGTCATGAATGTCGAATTAAGTAAAGTCAATGTATGTATAAATTCTTTATACTCCAAGTAATTTCATTCTGTATTTTAGTGAGAGGATATACAAAATTGAATGGTTTAAAATACAGAAACAACAATATTGTGCTAAATCCCGAAAAATATAGGAACGTTTGTAATTTTAACTCAACATTAATACAAAGACAACATTAATACAAAGACAACATTAATACAAAGACTTCACAATTACAACATAGATGCGGTAACATCTATTCGAATTTTCCATAGATCTACATTAACTTTGGAACATTGAACGCATCGCGTCGCGGCACGATTTAATCTAGCTTCGATGCTATATCGCGTTCAGTGGACGAACACCTCAAAATTTATGGTTTTGGAATATTTTTGAAGAGACTTTTTATAAGACACACAACACACAAGAAGACTCTAGTTTTTTAAGATATCGAGTGGCTAATTATCTAATAATAATGGCTAAGACTCCATCATTTAAGATCATCAATATGCATATTTTTACTTAAATACGTATAAATCTTAGGTCTTTTACCGTGCTAGATTAAAACACATTTTAATACTTTCAAAATAATTATACTAAGAGTATTTTTCCTACTGGACTCTGATACCAGCCTGTATTTATCTATAGGCTCGCCCGAGGCTGATATTGTCAGTGCCTGACAGACAAAATTACAAAAACAATATTGTTTTTATTAACGAAGTTAATCCTTAAAAATATTTATGTATTTCAATGGATCTTTCCGAAGCCCTGACGAATAAAATTAAGTAAAATACAGAGGCATTTCAAAACAAAATGTCCGGATAAGATAATGAAGGAAAACATTATAGCATTATAAACCCATATCTAAATAAAGGTTTTAAGTTACTTTTATTTTACTATCATGGAATATTGCCGAATGTCTTGGGGACCTCAGGCGAGAGAGAAAGAGATAGCGCTATACAAACAGTTACATATAAGAAAGAGAGATAAAAGCTAATGCAAGAGGCAAATTGGTTTTATGCCCCCAAATAAAACAAAGTCCCTTTACTAGTGATTAAATTTAAGTACTGGCTTAAGGTTTCTTTATATTGGATTAGTGTGGAGGAAAAAATAAGAAAGGAAAATTGTAATTACACACAAGAAATGTTTCGGGTTCGTTTCACTACTGGCTGATAAATGTCTGATAGTAATCTAACACGTCAAAGATTAAGTTTTACTGAGTTAGTTTTTAGAATGAAATATATATGCTAGATAACAAATTACAGCCTGTTAATCAAGTTTATCTGCTAGACAAGTTTATCTGTTAGATTTATTAAACAGCCAGAGTATGAGCAAGTGAAACAAGCCTTTAACAGACTACATAGAAAACTCTGTAAAATATCCAATGTTATTAAACCATGACCATAGTCCTAACAAAATGCCAGAGATTACAAGTTTGAAAACGGTGGTAAAAATTTTTTTTTCACTGTATATTTTCAATTTTTTCTTGGTTTCTAAAGACGTGCTCACACCTCTCCAAATATATCATGTACGTTCATCTATTGTGTATAACGTTGTATAAAGTATTTTGACAAGGCATTTTTTGTATGAATAAAAAATAATGGTGTAATTTTTTTTAAAACCTATTTCGTTTTATTTCTATTTTTATGGTTATGAGAAAGGCGTCTTTTATGAATACGCGGAGCTTAGTCTGGCGCGTGATACGGTACGGCCTTCTGAGATTAAGGTTACGGGTTCGAATCCTGAACAAAAAAATTATTTAATTCCTGCTATTATAAGTTGAATATAGATGGCGTATGATGTTGTAAGGATTACAATTTATGCTACACACTTATCGTTAGGACAATATTAATATAATTCTACCTACCTACTGAAGAATGATTCTTACCTGTTTCATTGTTGATATTTTTATACTACGGATAGACCTGGCCTGGATGAAGAAATGAAAAGAAAAACCTTGCCGATTCCTGCATCTCTTAGTAAAAGCTGTCGTGGACAAAATCGAAAAACAGAAGGCAAATATGGTGCTGATATCATCAAGTAGTTATTAATACCTAGTAGGTTAATGCAACAATTCCAAGGCCTATGTCGAGCAGTAGACTGTGATAGGCTCAGTCAATCTACTGATTGACCAAATCATACAAAACGTGCTGAATCCAGCGAAAAAGATAAATATTATAAATCTGTTTTATAAAGAATAAATATTATAAAGAAAAGGCTTGCTGAAAATGTCTGGCGCATTGGTCTACTGGTCGCAACCGCGACTGTTGAGCGTGAGGTCCTGGGTTCAATTCCCGGGTCGGGCAAAGTGTTATTGAGTTT
This sequence comes from Shargacucullia verbasci, assembly GCA_947562105.1. NCBI lineage: Eukaryota > Metazoa > Arthropoda > Insecta > Lepidoptera > Noctuidae > Shargacucullia > Shargacucullia verbasci. The sequence continues at coordinate 11,932,345 of OX387294.1, read as the reverse complement.
TTCTGTACGGAAATTCTTAGAAGCAGCACGGAGACTGAAACTGTGTCTGGTAAATGGCAATAGGCTCGCCCCCTATTACATGGGAATCAATAACAGCTTCGGCGAAATGTAGGTGTAAGATATTACACCTCTGCCTATCTCTTCGAGTAACAGTTATAAAGAAAATTTCATGCAAACAGCTATACACCGTGACTAAATATCATTACAAAAAATCTTCCCATATAAACTTGTCTTGCTGCCTGACAATTTTAAATGAGAAGATGACAATAAAACAAATTGAAAAAAATAAATGCTATAACTAAACTCCTACTAAGTTATAGCATTTTTTTTTTACATTACACGTTGAGTCGAGAACGAATAGACAAGGCGATTATCTAAACACTCAATCATCGTATGCAAGAGGACGTATTAATTAATTTATTGAATACTCAGAACTCAAAAACCTTTTTTTTTATATATAAAAATACGTAACATATATTCTTCGTCTTTACGAACACATATATTCACATACACAAAGACCCAGATCCGAAACAACCATCTGTAGATCATACAAATATTTGTTCCGTGCGGGGATCGAACTTGTGACACGTAGCGCAACAGTCGATCTCTCAACCACTGCGCCAACCGTGCCGTTCACCTACTTACTAATATTCTTGTGAAGTACTAAGTAAACTGAAGATGCTCGTGCTAGGAGTTGGTTCACCATGACAGTTAAACTGACTTCGGTTCAAACTTTCGATCAGTATACATAGATAGTTTAAACAGAAACACAAGGGGTTTGTACAAACTATGTTTGCGATTGAGTTGGAATAATCAAGATTGGTTTTACCATTATCAATTTCTAGCTTCCACCCGCGGCTCCCCTCGCGTAGTTTACGAACCCGTACATTTTCCCGGGATAAAAAGTAGCCTATGTGCTATTCTAGACTATAATCTATCTGTGCGAAAAATTTCATCCAGATCCGTTTAGCCGTTCTGGCGTGGAAGAGTAACAAAGATCCATCCATCCTCACAAACTTTCACATTTATAATATTAGTAGGATTTGTAAAGGTTTTAAAACTCTTATCACTGTCTCTCTTGAGATGGCAACAAGAGTCAGGGTGGTTACAACCTTTTATAGTAATACGCCTGTATTTCCCGAAGGTTTAGGCAGATTGGCCATTTTATTTACACCCACATTTTACCTATGCCATTTGCCGTATCATCTACCGGGAACAACACTAAACTCCAGGCCATGACTTTATTAACACATTTTCCCTTCCAGGAATCGAAGTCAGGATCTCACTCAGTATCTGTGCTAACGACTCGACCGATATAGCAGTTACATCCTAAAGATGTGCTATTCTCGATAATGCAATCACTAATTCCTATGCTAAAATTGTTTTATAAGACAATTTCTTTATAGCTATTCATTGCCGTGGTCTTATAAAAGATTTTCAGCAGTGGATTCGTCAATCGTTTTCCCATACAGTTCACCATCATCCACAGCTCGACTTCGCCCACGGCTAGGCACAGGCCTCTCTTTAAAAGTGCCAGTTTCAACGCTACGTATGGTTAGATGAATTCGAATTGCTTGAAATGCCCATTCGTCGATACAAACGATTGCCTGAGACGCAGACTACAATCTGGGAATTAAACCTAAAGAAACAAAGGTTAAAGTTTCTTAGGGTTCCTAAAGAGGAAATTGAAACTATAACTCGACAAACGCCGACAGTTCCCAACTAAACAAAAAATAATACGCGTCCAACAGAAAGAAAAATAATATAATGTACCTACCTAATTTATTACGAAAAAATATAGTACCTTACAATATAAGTGATTTTCAATACATTTTTCTATTTATTTAGTCCGTAAGAGCACAACTACGAGTATATATCACTTTCGACATGTGACGTTAGAGATACGATTGCTAAAGAATTACTTTTTAGAACACCAAATTAAACTACGCCAATAAATTTTATCATCAGAGATTCAAGAGAATTGTAGTGTCTTCTGCTCTGTATACACAATAAAAAATACGAATACTTGATTAGCTGTGAGAGTCAAGAAGAATGAAAAGGACGATACAGTGGAGAAAATCATAATCCACACTATCATAAATGCGAAAGTAACTGTGTCTGTCTGTTTGTTACCTCATCGCGACAAAACCACTAAACCGAGCATTATGATATTTTACAAAGAAGCAGTCTGGATCCTGGTAAAGGATATAAAGTTATTTTTATATTGCAGTAAAACACTAATCACTACATATTATAAAACAAAGTCCCCCCGCCGCGTCTGTCTGTCTGGACGCGATAAACTCAAAAACTACTGAACAGGTTTTCACTAATGGACGTATGATTCATAAGGAAGGTTTAGGTGTATAATTCATTACAGTTTTATGTAAATTGGCTGAAATATGACGATGATTGTTGAAGATGTAGGAAAAATCATGCCGGCTGGGAGCTTTACTAGCGTGTGCCGCGTTAACCAATAGAGTAATAATATCCTTATTATATTAAATTAACATATCGTTTTAGAAAAAAAAAACTGCTACCCGTGCGAAGCCCGGCGGGTCGCTAGTTAAATAATAAATACACGCAGACGAAGTCGCGGGTATAGTAATAGTAATAATCCAGCCCATTAAAGTATCACTGTTGTGCTTGCTTCGCAAAATAGCCATCAATAACCTTATGGAGTCTTCATACCTAAGACTAAAAGATGTAGACCTTTACTTACGATATTTTTCATTCCATCCAAAAGTCAGCGGGTCTACCCATGAAGGTTGAGAAAATTGTAAACATTTCAGTTCACAATTGATTACAGTCTTAATGTTTGAATTCAAATCTGTATGTTGTTTCTATAGGATAAACTTTCATAATTACACATAGAAAAAATATCACTTAAATAATTAGACATCTATCCAATCCAATTTCAATACAAGCCCCTACATATCATTTCTCCGAACCTAAAACCATGTCACAGGCGAGCAAATCACGTTTTAAAGCGGCAAATTAAGCCGGGGCCATAAATTTCATTCGAGACCCAAGAAGATTTCAAGGGATTTGTGAATTAACTCGGTATAGCTGGATAGCGGTATTATTCGGGATAAATGAACTGAAAATGTACGCGTCAGTAGATGCACTGGTTGTGGGGACACGATTCAAATGGATTATGTTGACGCTCTGAGGGTAGATCAAGAAATATTAACACAAGGTCTTCAAACAAGGTCCAAACCGGATTTGAACTTGAGGCAAAATGCTTGCAATAAGACTACGTTATGGAGTCTGCTCATTTAAGTCGTCGTTTCACTGTAACTCGTTTTGACGTATGCGATACAGTAGGCACTATGCAAGAAAATATCAAGATTATGCATGCTTTCAGTGCTCCTTGTAAAAAAGTAAATATTCATACTTTTAAAATGTTCTAAGCACTAATAACAAGACTGTTTGAGCTCGCTCCCTATTACATGGGACTGTATAAGAAAATTGGTGAACTGTGAGTGAGATACCACTGTCTAACCCTTCTTTAAAATTTAAAAAAGCATGAGTGGGCCACAAATGAGTAAATACTCAAAGAAAACCCAAAGAAGGTAGTTTATGCAGAAATACTAGATTTGATAGTATGATATTTGACTAATGGAAGATGTAGTGACAAGGATAGAGAAAACTATGCTTCGTTGGTTTGGTCATGTAAAGAGAATGGATGAAAGGCGATTAACGAAAGAGATTTATAACGCGGTTGTTAGTGGAAACGCCCTAGAAGGACATATACGGACCTTATTGGTAAAAGGTCAGGTGTGCAGTACCCACAATCGGTGTTCATGTATGAAACGATGCATGATTGTAGATGAAGCAAAAGGATTATGTAAGGATCATAGCACGTGGCGCTCCGTAGTTTCTGCCTATCCCCATGGGAAAAAGGCGTGACTTTATGTATGCATGTATGTATATTTGACTGATACTGTTGATGATGTTGATGATGATGATGAATGATACAGTTATTGAAGCGGTTAATGTCCAAGCTATGGACCAAGATAAGCTCGGTAGATTGATTTAAAATATTTTAGCCAATGGTGATGATAAAGCTTTGCCTAACACCGAAAATAAAGTCATAGCTTGCCAACAAAAAGAAAGTCAAAACGTATAAATCATTATGAAAGATCGTATTTTCTAGCTTAACTTCTCCGTACTTACACAAAAATCTTAGAAAATAATTCATAGATTCCTTCGTGTAATCATTTTCTCGTGGTCCAAAGCACAAGACCTGACAAATAATAGCGTTTGATTCTCGACCGTAATTACATAGGAGCTGAATTCTATAAAGGATAAAATGCTTGGATCGTTACCCATTGTGTTAGTGATTGAACGATTGTAGTCTGCGCTTCGTGTCGCGGGTTCGATTCCCCCACGGAACATAATCACTACATATTATAAAACCATAACCTTACGCCATAAACTCAAAAACTACTGAACGAATTTTCATACGGTTTTCTCCAATAGACGGAGTGATTCATGAAGAAGGTTTAGATGTATAATTCATTAAGGTTTTGTGTACTGCTGAAATATGACGATGATGGTTGAAGATGTCGGAAAAATTCATGCCGACTGGAAGCTTCACAAGCGTGCGCCGCGTAAATGCTCCACGCAAAAGGCTGATAGGACGAAAAAAAAATTAGGTGTATATGCTCTGCTGCCCGTGCGAAGCCGGGGAGGGTTGCTAGTATGTATATTATATTTGAATGGCCCGTAGATAGTTTGCTGGTATGTGAAAATATTTGTTTGTATAAAAGGCTTACCCGACCATCCATTGGTTTGATTCAGTAATAAGAAAGGAGACACAGTATCCAGGTCTTTCTGATATCACTTACACTCTACCAAGGACACAATAATATCCGATCCTTGATTACAACCAGACGTTGACAAATAGGCAACGTCACCGGTGCGTAGGAACCGGCGCAACCGTCACGAATATTGCGGAGATGGACATAATACGTTTTTGAAAGACCTTTGTCTAGTTCGCTATGGACAGGCGACAATAGCCGAATGAAACTGATATTCTACACTGGATACTTTAATATCATAGCTAGAGGCTCGTAGCTACACAGATACCGCGCAGGTCGGTCGATTTGCGAGGTTAAGCAGCGCTAGACGCGGTCAGTCCTAGGATGGGTGAACATTTTTCACATATCGTGCCTTGGAAAGCACGTTAAGCAGTATGACAGTCATTACGGGTGTCAGTAGCCCAAAAAGTCTGACAACCAATCTAACCTTAGAGTATCAGTGTCTCCCAGTTACCTATTGGATGGCGGAGGTCAGAAAGCAGTCGCTCCGTGTAAAATAAACTGATATTCAGCCGCAACCGGTTAGATTGAAAGCCGACCCCAATATAGTTGGGAAAAGGCTAGGCAGATGGTAATACTTTAATATCATAATTTATTGTATCTAGTGACTGGCTCATTGGTCTAGTGGTCGCAAGCGGGACTGCTGAGTGTAAGGTCATGGGTTTAATTCCCGGATCGGGCAAAGTGTTATTGGGTTTTTCTATATGAAAATTCTTAGTTACAGCACGGAGCCTGCAACTGTGCCCGGTAGATGACAATAGGCTAGCTCCCTATTACATGGGACTCAACCACGCACCTCTTCCTAACCCTTCGGGGAGTACAGGCGCGATGCTATGTTATGTTATTATATCTAGTTGAAAAATTCTAAGTTTTACCAGGATTTATTTGGTGGTGGTGCAAGCTTAGAACCTCCAAGTGCTGATTAACACAACATCGTCTGGAGAATCCTGGACAGTCAGCCACGATGGTGCCACTGCTCTGTGGCTAATATTTCCTCTACGGCTTGAGCAATTCCCATTCTCGTAATATTTTTCCATATTAATCGCAACCAGAATAACCACGCAGTAAGGGGGGCAGGATGAACTGGACACATTTGGAAAAGTCTGGTCATCTTTGGCATAGAATACGATAGCTTAGAAATCAAAGGCAACATTGCAGTGGAATGTGATAGGTTAACAGTAAGAATATAAATCCCATTTCAAACGAATTTCACATAAATGTACAAAATCAAAAGTCAAATAAATGTACCTAAAACCTGTACGAACAACACTGCTAACCCATTTATACAGCTCAAACAAAAGATTTAGTCAGTGTACCGGCGAGGACCGCGGGCTGCGGTTGCCAACTAGCGAAGTTGCAAACTGCGCCAGAACCAGAGTGTCAAGGAGACGTGTTTATGGGACCGCAAATTTGGTGCCTCCACCTTGGACGAGTTCTAATGTAATTCCAATATTTGTGGTGCCGAGTTTCTTGAGTTATTTCAAATGATACTGAATAAATTTAGCTTAGATATTGTGATTTAGATATCATTTTACCTGTCATAATACATTATTTATCACCTATTTTATCATTTGGACGGCATCGTTGATTTAGTAGTCGCAAGTGCGGCTGTTGAGCATGAAGTTCCGAATTCGACTCTTGGGTCGGGCAAAGTGTTACTAGCAAATTCTCAGTAGAAGCTCGAAGAATAGAACAGAATAGAATAGAATATCAGTTTATCTGCTCGAATATGGTAGGTATACATATGTTGATGTGAAATTTATACCAGCATATTCTGCCCCTTTAAGTAGTAATCGTAATATAATAATAACTACACTTATTATAATAACAACAAACAATAATAACAACAAACAATAATAACAATAACGTTTTTACAATATCTTATCTTCTACTTCAGCTCCAAACTCCGACTTATTTGGAATCGTGGCCATGAATATGAAAATGACTCACATAAAAAAAAACATATTTTTTTTCATACAATTAAAAATATCTTCTAATAGGATCTCTACCCCTGCCAGTTTTCAATGAAACTGAGGTAGGGTAGATATCGGTCCCTACTTAATTTAAGCACTATCAGTATTATCTAAACAATGTAATGAGACTATTTGTAATCCAGTGAGAGCCACCCCTAAAATAAAATTTATGAGTCAGGCTTAATGAGATTTAGAGTGTAGGGACCCTACGTTGTAATGCTTAAGCTTCCATGGTAAGCTGGTTTGAAGATTTTAGATTCAATGAAAGGTACGGAAGCAGTGTAATATTCTTTTAGTAAGTATTTCTTCAGTCTGCGTTCATTGGTTTTAGTCAGAATATACTTTAACTCTAATATATTTAGACCTCGTTTTTTGTTTTTTTTTTTTTCAAACTTTCTCTCATATGTACTAAGATTTCTAATGTATCACGTTTTCAAATATAAAGGGTCAGACCCGGAACAGCTATCTGTATATCATGCACATTACTGATGGCTCTTAATATCATTTGGGTAAGGTTCATATTAAGTTTTCATCTATTGCTATAGAGATCCTCATAAGATTTGTTTAACGTAATATTTTGAGGCTTCTTGATCTCAAATCAAATCAAATAAATTTATTGTTTGTCACAGATGTAGTTTAACTCCCTAATTAAACTACATCTGTGTTAGTAAACAATACAAGTGCCGCTCTAACATACCCATGAAGGTTTACAATATTATTCTGTTACATTCATATTTAGTCTTTTAGTATTATGATTTATAATGTTAATCATGTTAACAAAACAACAAGTACACACATAATTTCTTATTAGTATAATCACATTTTATAGTATTACTCTCAATATAGTTATTGTTATTCTCTGGAACAATCAACTAAAATTTGTAAATTTAAAAAAAAAAACGAAACAAAATTTGTACAAAAGTGATAAAAGCTAATTGATGTTGTAAAAGCAATCACAAAAACTACGTAACGACAGCTAACGAGGACCCATTTTGAAAGACAATAGAAAAAAAAGTACAAAAAACTGTAATAATTAAAAAAGGGGCACAGAAAACGAGTCTATTGTCGCGACGTAATTGGATAATGGTCGTTTGATTCCTGACAAAGAATAGGTCACCCTTCCTTCACTATTGTATTTGTTAGAAATCGACTAAGGTACCTACTGTCAAGAAGAAAAGTAAAGACGCATCCTACTTTGTGGTAGCACATACAGACACCTACATAAGGCTCTCAATCACCACAATAACGAACATTATTAGAGATATTCCTGAACCTAAATCACGCTTGGCAGGTTTAGAGATCAAAAGGGGCGAAAGAAAAAATATCTTCAGAATTATTACTTCTACAAGTTTCAGCTCGTCTTCATTGACCGTGAAGGTTTCATAAAAGTATTATGCTTTATTGAATCTGGAACCAAACAGGCTGATTATTTCTTTATATATATTTTTGTTTTATGCTAAAATAACTGGACTTATTAGTCTCTTGTTGAAAGAAATAGATTCTATTATCTATAAGTGCAGTGATTAAAACTGCAGAGCTCTAGCTGTTCATGTTTCTTTTTATTGCAAACATGGGCGATAAGCTGGTAAGATATGATACGATGTGATAACTGGGCGTAAAACTGTAAGCGATTCACAATCCTGCTTATCTACAAAAACTACTTGACTGTATTAGAAAATCAATGACTTATATACACTATGGCCCATGTTGACAATACTTTATATTAGGTAGGTAAATCATAACTTTGTTTCAATACAAGTTACGATAGACATGTATAAGAAACCTGTCGTAGCTGTAACTCTGCTTAGCCCCTTGCTGATCATAGATTTCATGTTACATACTTCGCGAGTCCTACTGATATGACAACATATCAGAACATTATCATCTATCTTGATACACTACACACGTCGTGTAACTCATTCTGTTACAGTTTTGTAAACCCAAGCTCGTGTTAGTTCCAAACATGGCTAAGAGATGGCGCTACAGGTACGAATTGAAGCGGATAAATTATTCAAGTACAAGCGACTGACAAACTGTGTTTAATTTGTAAACAGATGTCTCCATTATTTTCACGAGCTGATAGTTTTGATTAAATTGTACAGACAGAATTAATTGTTATGCAAATATTTTGTTAGTACTTACCTATTTTAATATCGAAGTATATCACGTTTTATTCGTTTTGTTGTTTCAGTCTTGATTATTATTTATGAAAGATATAATCAGATATTGAAATATAGTCGATAGTACATTTGGAAAAGTGATGATACGGGAAGCTTTAGATCATGGATGGAAATCCCGCTAGTGTGGAAAAAAAAACATTACCAATAAACCAACTTATAGGCAGACTTCTAACCAAAAAGTCCTCACCAGTTATGGTGCCTCTGTATACTTTACTTATTCCTTTGTTTGACTATTCTATAGGCACTCAATTTAAGGAAAAGGAAAAAATCGACTGAAGAAGTTTTATTTGTTCTTGTTCAATAGCGAAATTATCTATACTAATATTATAGTTTGTATGTAGGGGTAATCTCCAGAACTAAGGATCCAATTCTACATTTTTTCACTGATAGGTGTTACATTATCCCCGAGTGCTATAAATTATTATATAATATGTAAGTCACGCAAAAGAAGTCGCGGGCAAAACCTAGTTGTTAAATAAAACGACGCCATAATTTTTAAGAAGATTAGCGGCAAGATCCGACTCGATTCTTGTTCAACAAATCCTCTCAACTTAGGTATTCAGAACTGCAAATTTTCTTTAAGAAATCTACATTGCGCACTTAGTATGTATGGAAAGCTAGGAAAACACGGGTGGCGATTGCAAAGCACTTAGCTTACTGCGCTACGCGTCGCGGTTTCGATTCCCCCACGGAGCAAATATTTGTATGACCTACAGTTGATTTAAATCTCTGTATATATGTGATTATGACATTTATAACAAGTGGTCATTAAAAAAATTGAAAGAAAAAGGTACAGCTTGGATGTTATCGTACGAAAAACTTGGGTAAAACCAAAACTAAATTAGTTCTTTGCGACACAAAGCTATGGAATCTAGGCGAAAGCATAAGTTGAAAATTTAATAGAAACAAACTGTAAGGTTTGAATCAAAATTAACGGAACTCGGATGTATGGCCAAGTGTTTGAGCGCACAATCAAGATATTCGGGAAACTGGATGCGAACACAGTTGAGCGGTTTGCGTCTAGTGGTGTAACATTACATTACAATAATATCGATATATCGATGAAAGTATCTTTACACCATTAACTGACATATTTTCTTAAAAGAGAAATCTTAAACCATCTTTATTATTATACCTAATGTTATATTGTGTGAAAGGGTTATCAATATTCTAACAGTTTCCAGTTCAGCAGAATTGATTGGAATAATAAATTTAGAACCAAGATTAGCTTTTACTAAGAGATATTAATTTCATCGAATAATAATTTAACTTAATTGAATTTTGATACAAGATCATCTCTGGATTTGGGGTAGGCAAATATTTACTTTAATACTTCTAATTGAAGTTTCAAATTTAATTTTCGAAATATTGTACGTTATACCGAATATTCGATTTAAATAATTAATGTTTTTAGAATATAATATCGATGCGTGTTGAAACCTGGGAATGTCTCGCACTAATTTACATTTAGTATCCAATCAAATCTCCTAATTCGATCGCATAGTCACACGTATCGGTTGCTAATGCTTCACAGCACATAGCGTAAATAATCAACCGTATACTTGATTCAATAATCGACAATTGTCAGGTGCATCACTAATCAAGGCATCTACGCCAAACGCCTCTGTCACGGTCTACAAATTTGACATTACAATTTACATCTACCTTAATGCGTATATTATAGAGGTGTGTTTTCAAAGTTTTGTTATTTGTTAACTTTGTGAAATCAGTCGTATAGAGCAGACAAGTGAAGTAGATTTGGGTTGGCGAGCGTTTGGTGACTTTCACTATACATATTGATATATTCTTAGGATTATCGTGGCTTTTCAAGTGGGGTCCCAATTTTATACTTACTTATCTTTGAGCTGCCTTTTTGGTTTGGTAAAATTTGTTTTCTCATTAGATGTACCTAAAAGACAAACACCACAAATATTTAAGTTTCTAATACATTTTTCTCTCCATCAACCTAGTGTTTTAGCTATTACGGCTTCCAGTCCAATCATACGGCATTTTTTCACATTGCGCTTGCGTTTAAACCCCTGTAACTTGTAATATTAGTTTACAAAAAGGTTAGAGACTGAAGCTTATAATTTTCTATTAATACTGCCACTACTTTGTAGTCTAAAAACTTACAAAACGATTCCAAAAAACAAAATCCTTGTCCAAATCTCTATATCACCAACAAAAGCATAACATCCAGTGTATTTCGGTAATGGCATCAATTTGTGAGATGCTCCTTTCGCCCGTTTATTGCTAGCCTTTATTTTGATAAGCCTGCCTCCGAGGGAAATTGATACTTATTGCTATGTACATACATTTGTTGGGTTGGTTTTGCATTTTTTCTGAGATTACGTTGAAATAGAAACGCGTTAAGCTGGATAAGATAAAAATTACGTCAGAATATGTTTTTGTAGAAGTTTAGAATTACGTTTAACTTTACAAAGTAACTATTTTAAATATACTTGTTTTTATTTTACAAATAATGATGTCGAATGAACAAATGGCATTAATATTTTATTGTTTGTGTGTGTGTGTGTCAAAGTATCATTCGCCATTAATAAACCTTAGCACGTAAGACAAACTGTTTTCTTGTTCATTTTGAATTATAAATAATAATTCCATTCAATTGACTTCACAAATGACGCCAAAGGTGACGTCATGATAGAGCGACCGCGTGGTAAGGGGACACCTACGCGCTACGAGATTATGTCTGCGTAGCACGCAGGCTCGTGTCAAGGCATTATAGATTTCGATTTTTTTTATTGCATCCTTATACCATACAAACTACCCATATTAATCACTATTAAAATTATAAATACCAAACAACAGACATTTCATCGTTTAATGATTATAAATATCACCATGGCCTGACTGGACTGAGAGGATAAATACAGAATGACTTTCTGTTTGTTGTAGATTAAATTATAATTATATCCTATACCTTGTGTACCGCAAAAACAAACCATTTATATTCGTATTAAAATAAATACAAACAATTTCAAAATGTTGATCCCACATAATGAAAACCATAATAGAGTGTAGTAACAGGTTGATAGGCCATTTACCTACGGGAACCATCGCGACCCTTTCCCTCGAAAAGCGTTTATGACCTTCACAAAAACATGTATGCAACTAATATTCTCACTTATGGTAGAAATAGGGTAATTACATATTTTAACGTTTAAAGTTTTTGTAATGATCAATTTAAAAAAAATATTTTTCATAACTGTTTTGTTATATTTATTGCTTTTATCACATAATTATAATTGAGAAAAATGGTTTAATATCAATTAAAATACATTTTATGAATCCAGGTTCGGGAGTGCAAGCAGGTATTCTGAATGAAAAAATATTAAAGTAGCAGCTCTCAGTTTGGATTTGTGGCCAGCAGACGGTGAAAGGCTCGCCTCCTATTACAGAGGACTCATAACGGTATCAGAACATTTTGATGGACAATAGTACTCCCTAGCTTACGGTAATATTATAATATGTTATGTCCATCAGGAGATTAAACCAATAAAAAAAAGTGTGTGTGTATAGTTTTATTTTAGGTAGGTACATCCTAGGTGTTAGCAATACCTATAACGAAGTCATAGACACGCATCTTCATCTTTTGTTACAAACCCAGTTTCCCTTTCCCAAAAACAGGCGCAAAGACTAAACACGATAGTCACCACTTATGCGCAGGCCAGTCGTCCCAAACGACCAATATCAATGTAAAGCTACTGAATACAGAACGCTCCATTATTTCGCAAAACGCTCGGCTGTTTAGACAATTTGCCTGTTTACTTTTATGTCTCGATTGTGTGCTCGTAATATTTAATCTGTGAGTATGAGAGTTGGGGGAATGTGTGCCCATCCCTATTTATATGCACAGCGTTATTACTGTGTGGTTTCTCGCTATGAGTAGTAGTTTTTGCACGTAAGACACTTGGCGCAGTGGCTTCACAGCTTTTTGCGCTACGTGTCACGGGTCCGATACCCCACAGAACAAATATTTGTATGGCTCACGGATAATTAATTGGTCTAGGTTTGGGTATTGTGTGTTTATGTAAGATAATAATTATGTCTAGAAACTAACTACATGGATACAGTACAAATTCCAGGATGGGACATGGTTATCATTGGAAAGAAGAAGTTCTTATTCTCCCAGGTTGTAGGCCTCTTCTCCACCAGTAGGAATTGGCTGAAGCCATATGTCATATGCAGATGTTTTGGTCCTAGGACTTAAAACTCCTTCTTTTTCCTGGAGAAAAAAACCTGTTTAATGTTATAGAAAAGACAACAATTTATTTGACGCGGCAATAAAATGACCTCTAAAACAAAAAGAAACAGTAAAAGAAAATGCCTCTAAAAGCAATGCTTATAACCCATTTAAGTTACCACAGTACAATCCTAACATAACTTAAACAATATTACGTACGGTTTATCATAAAGCAAATAACTCCTTGTAAGCGAAAAACTTTATTTTTCTCCGTGTTGCCCTCATAAAATACAAGGGCCAATAATCTGTATTTATTAAACCTTGCCAAGGGGCGGAATGACCATAAGTTTGTAGATTACTAACTAACGAGATAACTTTCTTACGATGTGATGGCTGATATACACTAATCTGAGGGTGGGCGGGATGTGCGAAAAATGGAGATGATAATTTGTATGAATAATTTATAGTGTGAAGTTAGGGACGATGTCAATGAAGCCATACACAATGTGACTGTAGCACACTACATTAATGAAGTAACTCCTGGTCATTGTCTACCAACACTTTTAAAGACCTGTGTGAAGCCACAGCTATTAAAGTGGCCAAGTTTTGGTCAACACATTTTTGAATTAGGATTGAAATCGACATACAAAAGAAAAATAAAGCTACAGATACTGTTGTGGAAATGACATAAGATTATGTCAATACACGTGAAACATAGACACGTAAGAAGAAGGAAAAAATTAATAAAGGTGTATATAAATATAATGATAAGGTACCGATCGAATTTCCGGCTGATTCGACTACTTTTTATAAATTATTCTCCAGTCAATAGAAGCAGTTTTACTAGCTTGTATTGCCTGGAGAACAAGGTCAATAAAAATTCTAATTCGAAGGAAATTCGATCGGTACGATCTTACCCCATTGCCGAACTTACCCTAACGCACGTTAATTAGATTTCTGCTAGCTTTATAAGTTAAAAAAAAGCTGATACCTTTATAAGTTAATCCTCTTATAACCTCCACGCAAAAAAAGTTCTTATTCCAAATTAATACCTAAATAACTTTCATCCTAGCACTGAACAATCGGACCGTAGTCTTCTCAAACTAATTCGTAGTTTTCATGGGAAAGCTAGCCAAAACTCTGAAAGATTTGTGACATTTTTTAAGAAATCTTTTTTTACTCTCGTATTTTCATGTATGATAGACACAGATTACAGACTTACTTAGTATTTAAGGAAAATCCCTAAGATCTCGTGGAGTACTAGTAGACTATTTGTACGTTTTGACATAAAACCATTCGTCTGTTCGTAGTAGCTCTTGTACATTATTTAAAGTTATCAATTCTTTATAACATTCCATAATGTATTACAATAGTTGGCGAACTTAAGTAAAGGTATCAATAATGGATCCTGTCGGACACAGCATAGTTAGTAGGAGAGAGTAGGAAGATCGCTTAATGCGTTTGAATGCGGTTCAATAATTCTGTTATTCATTAATAATTTTAAAATAACCGATGGATGCAAGTGGAGGAATGTCGTTCCATGTGGTGGTCTAAGGGGAGGCTCTTCGTTCGGCATTAGACATCTTCTGGCCGATGGTGATGATGATGATGATTAATAATTTTAAATTATATTTTTTTGAGGTTCCTCTTCTTTAATTTAAGAGCTTAGCTCTTGTCGGTGAAGCAAACGCCACTAATCTCTGTTTTCTGCTTTCGTATTATCAGAGGTAATTACAGTTTTAAAATGTTATAAATATTGTTGTTTTAAATTAACTGTCAATATAGTAAATACTTTATTATTTATTACTAGCTGGTAAGAAATAATTGTGGAAATATCAACGAAATTATGTTGAAGTTGAAAGGAAAGAAAATATTGTAAAATTGCAGAGAGAAATGCTCTTTCAAATACATTTGCCGGCACAACACGCGCGCCATCTACTGTAGGTTAATTGAACTATGCCTATAATCTTTGCGTAACTGCAAGCAATAAGTTGGCAAAGCTTTATCGCAATCAGATAAACGGTATGGTGTGTGAAATACGAAATAACAAACATTGATTTTTATATATCAGAAGATTTGGTATGTAAACACAAGTTGATGTACCACATCCATGATTATCCACATCGGTTGATGTCGAATCAAACAAGTTCAACGAAACATGGTCCTCTGCGTAAATTCATCCATCGTACCGGATACCGAGTTAATTAGGAAATAAATGGAATACGTGTGACTTTTGGAATATGGTAGTTTCTATATAGTTCGCATAGTTTGGTCGGCAGTGGTTGGGACGAATTAGGTGACAAGATAGCGTAATGGTTAAGTAAGAAAACTTATATAAAGGGTTGTGTATTCCATGGAAATTAACAGAAATTATTTCTAGTAACATAACAAAACATAGAATCACGCGTGTATCCCCGGAGGGTTAGGCAGAGATGTACTATTGTGCACTCACATTCCGATGCTGTTATTAAGTCCCATGTAAAGGTACAGTGCCGGATTAAGCAAGCGAGGGGTCCGTAGCAAATTCTATCGGGGGCTCTTGGTCTGCTATGGCCTCTTAAGTATAAAGTAACTTCTTGTAGAACTTTTGCGTTTACCGTACGAAGTTCTGTGTTATATTTTCTTAATGCGTTTCACCCAAAAATTTACGCTGAGACCGAGGATGTGTGGTTTTGGATACGCGGGGGCTACTCTTGCTACGTGGTTAATCCGGCACTGAATAGGTAGTGAGTTTTGTGGTGAGCACATTTCCAAACTCCGTGCTAACAAAAATAATTTCTATAAAGAAAAACCGTTGCTTTTATCAGATCAAATCTACGTAATATTACTATGCATGTTAGGATATAATTACGATTGTTAATCATACTCCAAAATATTGAACCTCACTGTATTTAAACAGCAAAAATGTAGCAGAACAAATAGTCTGTGTATTATTGCACTGTAGTCATCCGAAAACTTAATTTGTACTGATGTTACTGTTAAGAAACTTGTTTTGTTTATAGGATGCGACACGACTATGGCACGTATTCTAACTAATCCTACTAATATTATAAATGTGAAAGTTTGTGAGGATGGATGGATGGATGGATGGATCTTTGTTACTCTTTCACGACAGAACGGCTGAACGGATTTGGATGAAATTTGGCACAGAGATAGATTATAGTTTGGAATAGCACATAGGCTATTTATTATCCCAGAAAAATGTACGGGTTCGTAAATCACGCGGGCGAAGCCGCGGGCGGAAGCTAGTATTATAAATGCGAAAGTAAGTTTGTTTGTTTGTTACCTTTTCACGCCTAAACCACTGAACCGATCATCCTGAAATTTTGCATATACGTTGTCAGTTATACAGAAATGTATATACATGGGTACCTATTATCCCGAAAAAAAGTACTGTTCCCGAGGAAAACAACAATAATTCTTATGATAATAGATGGCGCCACGTGCCTTCGTAAGCAGAGTACAACCCGCATTGATTGTCAAATTCTAAATTAACGCGAGCGAAAACCGCGGGCAAAAGCTAGTACCATATACATCGGTGGTTGACGGTTACTTAAATATGCTCACGCAGGTTTCAATGATTCCTATTTGTACTGCATTTTGAAAGGTATTTCTAAATAGACAAAACAAATCTATGGTTTTAAAACCATGACATAAATTAAGACAGTTTGCTTAACTAGGACTCCAGCCTTCAGTTGTTTATACACCACATTACGCAAGAAGTTAATTTATCTTCAGCACCGCCGTAGATAATTCAAATCATTATTTTAGGACTTCTTTTTTTTTAGAGAAAATATCGTGTCTAATATCGTCAAGTATAAAAAAGTTACGAAGACGCAGCTGTGGTTATCGCGTTGAATAGTGCAAGAGATGCGAGCGAGGGTACGGCTAACGAAACAGTTAAAGAAACACAAGGAAAACGAAAACAAAAGTTGCGTTTGCTGTGAAACAAACTGTTCGTTGTGGCTGCGTTTATGGTCGTTTTTGGTCATTGATTAAGGCTCAAGTTCACTGGATATATAATTAATGATTGAAACAAAATCAGACGTAAACAAGTGAAGTGACGCAATGAAGACAAAAGAAAATATACATATAACGCCTGGGTCTGTAGTCCGTCTGTGTACAGTATACGACCGTTTTCATTATAAACTGGTGACCTAAAACCTTCAAATCTTAGGATAATGTATTAGAAATTCACACTTTCAGAGGTTATTTCAATTTATCTTTAGGGGATCGTGACGACATGATTAATACGATGAAAATGTACAATTGTTCCGTGTTTTGCTAACAAAACGAAAGAAAGAACGACGACGAAGAACGAAAGATGTGAGAGTCCGGCTAATAAAACAGAAACACAATGAAAAGCATTCGACAAAAATTGTTCATTGCGGTTGAGTCGACATTTTGATCGTGGTTTTAGACACAAAATATGTTTTCGCGTAAGTAGATTAGGTAAAATTTAATTTAAGAATATTTTCTCATAAATATTATTAAATCTTACATCAATCCACTTGGCTTATGATTTTAATAATTGTTTTCTTTAGGATACAATATTAAGTTTTGTCATAGAAAGAACAAAAATTTCAGCTATGGAAACTTAAATGCCCAATACAGTACATAGGTACGTATGTTTCTGATTTTAGACTACTCAAACGCGAATGCGATTATAGAAATGAACACCAAATAAATTCAAATGACGTCACTACATTCACTAAATTGCTGCACTAACAAAACAAAAGACTGCCGACGCAAATTGTATTTGCAATCTAAATTAGATGGTCGTTAACTTTGTAAAATAAAAAAATATAATTGAGTTGGGCCGCACCATTGCTATGGTAGGCCACTCGTTAAAATGAAACGCTTGGTAAAATGGTGGTGTTTTGAAATAAACGTTGATAGCTATTAGGTAGATTGTACAAATGCACCTGTCTAACTTTATGTTAGGCATGAAATTCGTCCAACATTATGAAATGAAATGAAATGAAATGAAATGAAATGAAATTATTTATTTTGCAATTAGGATTTTTCAATCACTTTTATACGTCTTTTTTAAACTAGATGGCGTCGGCATTTCCTATGGCTATCCCTGAGAAGAAACGCCGAAACAAACTCAGGGGTCAAAGTCTATTTTAAAGTCCAGACAGATTGTAATGATGTAAGGGTTTATGTGAGACAAATATAGGGTGGAATAGCCTTTTGAAGAAAGTGCCATAACTATTTGAGCTAACCGATCGCAACAGAGTGCAAACATGCATCAGTTATCGTGAGAATTAATAAAATGAAGAGCGCTCAGCCTAAATCTCACTCACATTTACAATGTATCCTTACAGTTGTGGGGCTTTGTTTTGTAGGACATAATATCACATCGTGTTTTTATTCCACGTTGGTTAAGTTTTCATCGTTATTATAACATTTAGTCCAACCTCAGAGTGGACCAGGTGGAGCATGGACCATGCTCTCTGCAGCCACATATGTGTATGTATGTGGCCGTGTTTTTGTAGAACTCATTTTTCGATTCTATGAAAGCTTGATGGCATTATCATCATGAGCAATTCTCATTTAGGAGCACATACCGTAACACAGAAGAAGCTCAAGGTAAGTTGTACTGAGGTGGTGATAAAGCTGATAGTACGAAGAATAGATATACGAGTACGTAAATATTGACACCAGTTGTCTTAAGAATCAAAATAGGAATTGAAGAGAGATTTTTAAAATATTACAATAGAAGTAAATTATGTTACTACTATGTCTAAGAATTAAATAAATATTATTTGGATGCATCTATAATGATTTACTGTGATATGACTATATACGAACGTATGTACTAACTGCCTCATTGGTTTAGTGGTTGCAAGCGCGACTGCTAAGCATGAGGTCCTGGGTTCGATTCCCGGGTAGGGCAAAGAGTTACTGGGGTTTTCTGAATGGAAATTCTCAGTAGCAGCACGGAGTCTGGAACTGTGCCCGGTAGAGTGCAATAGGCTCACTACTATTGCATGGGACTCAGTAACAGCATCGGCGAAATATGGGTGTACAATAGAATACCTCTGCCTAATCCTTCGGGAAATACAGGCGTGATGTTATGATAATGTACTAAGAATGTTCTTCACAGATAGGTAGTTTTCTTAAGAAAAAGTTTCCAACAGGATAGGCAATTTGAATTTTTAGTTTTCAATTCCGCTAAGATAGTTCAGGCTTGGATGCAATATTTAATTAATTTGTCAAAAATGCCAACAACAACCTTTATTCAAAACCGTAGTTTACATCAAGACCTAGGTATATTAAAAAGTTCTTGGCCAGTTAGTTAAACACGCGTAAGATTTAATCAGCGCTTATTAACTTTTCTCGTGTTAATTACAAATCCAAAGGCGACGGCTGCAGTCGTAGTTAAATTGTATAGCCAAGTTAACTGGAAGTTATACCGATAGAGTGGTACAAATGACAGAAGTTAGCGGATTGTTAAATAAAAGAGCATTTTTAAACAGAATCATAATTATGTGATGCTTAAGTTAACTGTCGTTTACTGTTGTGTCATCACCATCAGTTTAAATCAAGTCAATGGAGAAGTGATGAATAGGGCAATATTCATGAAAGACATTATTTATAATGTCCAGTCAGTAATTTTTTTCCTAATTATTGACATATTTATTTCGGGTTGCATAGACCCATAGATAAATACCTTAACCTAAGTATACATATTATTTAATAAAATGTACATTATGGACCAAGTGATGCATGAGGATATTATTAATAATGCACGGACAGTATGAAGAATCCTATCCTACTATCCTACTAATATTATAAACGTGAAAGTTTGTGAGGATGGATGGATGGATGGATGGATCTTTGTTACTCTTTCACGCCAGAACGGCTGAACGTATCTGGATGAAATTTGGCACAGATATAGATTTTAGTCTAGAATAGCACATAGGCTACTTTAATCCCGAAAAACTGTATGCGTTCGTAATACACGCGAGCGAAGCCGCGAGCGGAAGCTAGTTTCTGATAAAAAGGTACGATGAATTACAGCTGACACTTTATTACAATACAAGAACTCGTCTCATCGAAATAGTTTTATGAACTACCTGTATTTTATCACTGGCACCACACACCACACCGTTGGGTGAGAGCAGCCATTAACTCAGTTATGGGATGGGTAAACGAATTTTTTTTCCTGTTCCTGCACTAGCCACTAAGCGGATGCTAGTGCTCGTTTTTTCAAAACAGTTAATAGCCTTCTATACACCCTTTTTTACCTCTATTTACAAAGGGGATTTTGTAAAATTTGCAGCGGTACAATTTTTGCTGTTAATATTTTTGTTACGGTCCGTTATTTTTATGGCAACGAATTTTTAGGTACAAAACTAAATTCTTGATGTAAGTATTATGAACTTATAAAAAAATAAATTACTGTAGTATTGAATGGTCAATCAGACATCACATCTGAAAAAATAAAATGGGTTTGGAGGCATATTGCATTGAGGCATACGAACGGACAGACGGACATCTGACCGACAGACTAATTCTCAAAACTAAAAAGGTTTCGTTTTTCCCATTCGGCTTTGAAACCGTAAAGCCGAAACAAAATGTTTTAGCTGCTCTGCTCTATTCATGTTCTTGTTTTCTCTCAACAAGATAGTTGGCCTTCCCCGAACACTCCAACTAGTAATGTTGACGAGGTTATCAACGAACAAACTTCAAAGTGTTGCGTACATGTATCGTGAACGTTCCGTGCAAGATTGTTAAAAGTTTTGCACGAAAATGATGCGAGCGAATCTGTGACGTACGAGTACATTTGAGAGAGTTTGTTGAATGAAGATTTTTAGTAGTAAAGAAATCTTTTCAATCAAATATTCCAAAATATGCCGTCTTGGCAACAAGTCGCCTAATTCCCATTTGGTTAATGGCAAATATTGTAGCAAATTATAATGGAATCCTAGTGATCTATGGAGAGGAGATAAACTATGGAGTCATATTAAACATTTTCAAAAAATCACATTAATATTGGTTAGTTCATTTTGTAGATAAATGGCAACAGTCACAAAAACAAACAAACACACACCTCTTATTTGAAACTCCTAAACCTGCTCTATTATGTTCTAGATAATAATAATTTAATCCATTAAAACATTTATTTAAAAAATGCTGCCTCCAAATTTTTTCTTAAATCAAAGCACACAGTTGGAGGTAATCATTTCGATGGAAGTTGCCATTTTTTCACTTGAAAACTTACTCTCACCACACCTGGAATGTAATAGGATCAAACGAGATAGTATTATATAATTTTTTGTCGAAGTTTATAAATTAGCTTGTTGATGCAAAAATTTCGGCTTTGCCCATTGATATGAACGTAATCGCTTTTTTGTAAAGTATAAAAGTATCTATGTAACTTTAAGGTGGCATAGTCTTATAGGCTACTTAACTGGTCTACTAATAAAAATACATATATGTATATATATATTAATATTTTTTATTGAAATCGAGTTTTTTATGATAAATTTATTTGCTTAACTTACATTTGACTGCCTCATTGGTCTAGTGGTCCTGGGTTCGATTCCCGGGTTGGGCAAAGTGTTATTGAGTTTTTCTGCATGGACATTCTCAGTAGCAGCACGGAGTCTGGTACTGTGCCCGGTAGAAGGCAATAGGCTCGCTGTAATTTGACATTTACAAACACGGTAGTCGGGTTAGACTGAGAGTCAAACATTCGTGCTTTACGATTTCGAACATTGAAACGACTGTTATATTTCTTCGTATAACGAAAGCGATCGACGACTCGCTAGGCGTTGAGCCCTTTGGCGTTGTGGCTAATCTAGCTTTGAGTCCTACGTGCCTCTGGTTCGATTCCATCACAGTACATATATTTGTATGACTACATACTCATAGTTATTGTAGGTCTGGGTATTGGCGTTCATGTCTGCTAACTATATAAATTACACGGGTAAACCAAGTTAGAGGCAAACATTTAAAAAACCCAAGCGGTGTATTAAATATTTAGTGATAATAATAATAATAATATATTCTTTATTGTACACCAAAAGAAATTAACAAAAGGAGTCATAACAGACAATGTACAAGGGGCGGCCTTATCGCTTAAAGCGATCTCTTCCAGGCAACCTAATGGAGTTGATGGAAGCAGGTTAAAAAGACAACGGGCAGTCTGGATGTACAATTAAAAAATGAAAGTAAAAAATAAAAATATTATGAAGCTAAAGTAATATACATACTAAAAATAAATATAAATAGATACATAAACACTACGAATACATAAGTATAATTGCAAGCCAAGAAGAAGCAAGTCTGGGGTAATCTATAATAGCGCCAGGTAATGTTTCTTAAGGAGATTTTTAAATATTGGTAGAGATTGTGCTCGTCTCACATTAATTGGAAGCGCATTCCACAGTCAAGCAGCTTGTACGGAAAAAGACTTACTCCGAAACATGGAAGTATGCGCTGGGATTTTAAGCACCAGGTTTTCTGATGACCTCAGGGATCTAGAATGCGTGTCACAGAGGAACTCAAACCGTTCTTTCAGGTAAAAAGGAGTAAAGGGATTAAACAATATATTGTACAGTAGCGAAAGGATATGAGTATTCCGGCGAAAACGGATGGGCAACCATTTGAGCTTAGTACGAAATTCAGAGACATGATCATATTTGCGTAATCCAAATATAAATCTAATACAGAAATTTTGAAGTCGCTCAAGTTTATCCAGTTGCTCTGCGGTGAGATCAAGATAGCTCACATCAGCATAGTCTAAAATCGGGAGGAGAAGGGATTGTGCCAGTGCAACTTTAGTAGCAGTTGGTAAAAAATTTCGTAATCGTTTCAAAGATGATGCCGATGCAAATATTTTTCTACTGACTTCCTTCAATTGGGCAGTCCATGATAAGGTTCTGTCAATGTAGACTCCCAAGTTTTTTACCTTATCACTTAAAGATAATACTAGTGATTAAAAGTGTGGTTGTAAAAATGAATACCCTGTACCCTGGGTACATAAATTAGCAGGATTACTGAGATACGAACCTGCGCGAAACAGTGGAAATAAAATACCCTTTACAAAGAAAAACGTATTTAATACTCAATACATACAGATTAATAGAGCGACAAACATTTGCGTATGGAACAATTAGTTGGAGCCAACAAATTAAAGAAATGGAGATTCTGTTTATAAAATAATCTTTACTTGACATGTGTTTGAAAATCATTATAAAGCGATTTTATTTGTAGCACCTCCAAAATACATGGTAAAAATTACATAGAATAGAATTGTTTTTATTTCAAATAAACCTACCACAGGCACTTTTGAAACGTTAGAAAACGTTACAAAAAAAATGTATAGGAATGAAGGGAGAATATCTAATCTTATATTTCCTAAGACATCAACCGTCGGGTCTGCCAGACTAACAACCTTACATAGTTAGAGGATTTTGACTTTTCAATGAAGGGTCATACTTCGTCCATAGACTAAAGACTACTTGATAGGAAACTGAACGCAAGAAAGGCTCCAAATAAACATCCCGAAACATCTCGCCTACCAAGGACAAACACATATACACTGTGTAACATCCCTTATTGTAGAACCGAATCTCGGATATTACGCCGCTGTACCAAGACTTTGACTACACAATATGCTCTCAAAAACTAGTGAGACCGATATAAGTGACACCTTCACTAAGTAAAAATGTGTAAAAGAAACTATTTGTTGCTAATTTTATCTTTGATTCTCATTTATACTTTTAAGTTTAACATGTTTAAACTTATTGCAACTTAAACTATAATTTTTATGAGGCTTTTATAACTGAAACTACTTATTTAAAACTTAATGCAATTGTCTGTTTAGTTCTTAATTTAAGATGCTGTGGTTGTGTGATGTCTTAATAAAGGCTACTCTCAGATCTAAAGAACGTATGTCACGCTTGATAAAACTATACTCGCCAACTGTTTACTGCCAAACTCTCAGTAAGGCCCTTTACTAGCACATCTACTAAACAAAGTAACATTATGTGCCTTTCTTTTGTCATTCTTTACATCCGTGTTTCACACTCCTAAAGAATTGAGATAAAATCTCAACGGAACGGTCAACCGGAAATACGTAAATCCTGCGACTGTTCTTTAACTCGAACGGGGAGGACTTAAAACTGTCTCCGTTGCCAGTTAATGACGTAATTTCCTGCTTGACGGATTTCACAGTTGAATTAATAATTGCAATCTGTTGTTGCGGATTGTCCGTACTTTAAGTTTTATTCTGTGGTAAGGAAAACTCAACTTATCCTGGTTGCTTATATTTGGTTTGGTATACGCACCATTCTTAAGTAATAATTGGCGGAATAGCGGAACGTTTATCATGATAACAAAACCTTTATACCAAATATTTTTCATCTATCCTTATAATATAATGCAATATCCGTAAAGGAATCATGTTAAGGCATACTTGGTGATAGCCTGGAGTACCTACTTAAAAAAATTGTATTACATTTTATTCGCAAGAGATATGGTATATTACAGTTGACAACAAATATTAAAGGTTCCAACCCATTACGCCGCCGCGCCGTCAGTGTCATGGGAATACTCACCACACACACACACATACAACGGGTTCAGATCCACACAGCATAAAGCCGGTCGCTATACCGCCGAAATAGGTGTCTAAGCCTTTAGCCCGGCAGGTAACAATAGAATATATACGTAACTATTTATTGACTATTAACACACAGTGACGAGAACCGATTAACAATAGAGACCAGAGGAAGACTCAAAGGGAGGCCTTTGCCCAACAATGGGACACTCAGGATTAATTAAGTACAAACTAATAGTAGCAGTTCAGACCTGACATTGGAATGTTATATGTAATAGTAAGACTAACTGCCAATGTACTACGTGAAGTACAAATGATGATATTTGTTCCCTTTTTTAACTATATAAAAACCTAAAGTACCAAATTGAGTACAAAAGATTATTGAGTATTTTCTTCATAATGTAGTGTAAATTATATCAAACATACTAAAAACTATATGAGCAAACAGGTAACACCTCTAAAATCGCAGCAACAGGAATCTTCCTCGGTCTGAAGCACTATTCTTAGTTTGTAACTTTTGTAGTACATACTACAAAAAGTAGTTGTAGTTTTTGTAGTACATAGTACATAAGTCGTAAAATAATTTTATTATTATCTATACATATAAATAAAATTGGAGTGTCTGTTTGTAATATTGAAATAACCGTTTTTTACTACATGCATATGAATATATATACGGTACATACACCAAAATAATTTTTTTTACAATTTTTGTCTGTCTGTCCGTCTGTCTGTCTGTTTGTATAGGCTTATCTCTGAAATGGCTGGACCGATTTTGACGGGACTTTTATTGGCAGGTAGCTGATGTAATAAGGAGTAACTTAGGCTACTTTTATTTTAGAAAAATACTTTTATTTTAGAAAAAAAATAGGGTTAAATGCATTTGGTCTCACTAAAAAATACATTGTTAAGTTCCGACATCCACGCGAACGAAGTCGCGGGCACAGCTAGTGAACAATATAACTACGGCAATAAGGGAATTACCATCATAAGTAATTATATTGTCGTTGAAATGACATACAAAGGTATAATATACTGTTAAACTGGGTGCACATAAAATTGTCGTTTTAAAGTCGTTTTTAGCTTATAATAATCCTTATCCTCTTTGGTCCCAGGTGTGTTGCAATATTAATATTACGGACAAGTGAAGCCATATACACTAAAAACTATGAACGTGACTAGCAATTATTAAACGACTATTATACAAAATATTTTTTTAATCACCGTACCATTATTCAGCATCTGCCTAGCGTTTTCTTAACTACATTGGGGTCGGCTCCCAGTCTAACCGGTTGCGGCTGAATATCAGTATTTTACACAGAGTGACTGCCATCTGACATCTGCAACCCAATTACTGGGAGACACTGATACTCTAAGGTTAGACTGGTTGTCAGATTTTTTGGACTACTTACACCAACTGCTTAACGTGCTTTCTGAGGCAAAGCGGGGTCTCGATGTGTGAAAAATGGTCACCCATCCCAGGACTGACCGCAGTAAGTGCTGCTTAACCTTGTAGATCAATTGATCTGCGTGGTAGTTATGTAGCTACAAGCGCCTCACCTTCCAAAGCCGTAATTTTTGAAAAAGAAAATATGGTAGTTCAATTTTTCATAACTAAATAAGATTCCCTAAGAACTCAATTAAGCGTGCAAAGTGTTATTGAGTTTTTCTGTATGAAAATTCTGAGCTACGCTACGCTGAGTCTGGAACTGTGCCTAGTAGATTGCAATAGACTCGCCCCCTATTCCATGGGGCTCAATAACAGCATCAGTGAAATGTGGGTGTACAATAGTACACCTCTACCGAACCCTTCGGGGAATACAAGCGTGATGTTATGTTATATGTCTTACATGGATTAAACCAAATGTTCAACACTTGTACCTAATATCTTAGACATTAGTCATTTTTTATACATTACTTCTTTTTGCTCTATGTATTCAGTCTATAATTTCCAATCACGAAAAATAATGAAAGAGAATTCAAACAAGTGATGCTGACAAAAATTTATTGTTTATAAAAATAATTCCACAAAACAAAACGTAACATGTATAAATTTTTTAAAAAGATGAAGTTGCGTTTTTGTCTGCCAACAATGAGTCATAGCCGCGTAATGTGTCGAGATCTAAGACTCCTGTCCTAAATTATTCACGCAGTCAAAATCAAATCAGCAGCACGCTCGGCGAGCATAGCAACTGCAGCATTAATATTGCCGCTTACCTCGGTCGGCATGGAGCTTGCGTCAACCACACGAAGCCTATCCACACCCTTCACGCGCAGGCTGCTGTCCAGTACTGAGCCCATGGCGCACGTGCCTGCGTAATGCCACATGGTAGCAGACATAGCCAGGGCGTAGCATTCCCAGTCTTCCTTGTCCGCACATAGCCCAAGTTCGACCAGCGTTGCGTTCACTTTATTAAAGTACGTCGTATCCAGTACCTTGTTGAAATCAGCCAAGCTCTTACCCATTAGCGTCAAGTCGGACTTGTCACTGTAAGTGCCGGTGTACACAAGTGGCAGATCAGTGGGGTCAGCGCTTGCAAGTAACACCTGGCCGCGCGACTTAGGCATCATCAGGTTGTGTACCACATACAGCGTCGACCTGCCTTTGGATGCCTCGGCCATCTTGTTGCAGATGGCGTTAGAGTACTTGAACACATTGGCACAAAGTTGCAATAGCGCAGACGAGTCGTGTGGGAACCAGAGGTTGATCACCTGGTAGTCAGGATAAGTCTGTGACTTATCAAGAGCTACATAGCCAGTAGTGGCTGGTACGGGGAACATGTGAGGGTCAACTGCAGCTGCAGGCTCAGTGCTTGCCTCCATCTGGTATAGGAGTACGGCAGATGGATGGTCCATGAAGTTTTGGCCGACCGGCAAATCAGCAACGACCTTTATACCCTTCGACTCGAGATGTTTTTGGGGCCCAATACCAGACAGCATAAGCAGCTTGGGACTATTGATAGCGCCTGCGGACACCAGCACTTCTTTGTTCGCGTATAAAATATACGTATCCCCACTAGGTGTGTTCACCTCCACACCGACTGCGACGCCGTTCTCAATTATAATCTTAGTGGCTGTAGTTGACAATGCGAGGTGCAAATTCGGTCGAGTACTGGCTGCACCCAGATACCCAAGTGCACCACTTTGGCGAAGGTCCTCACCAATAGTGTACAAGGGCTCAGTGAAACCGAGAGATGACGTAAAAGATGTTGTGTCATCCACAATTTTGTTGCCCATCTCCTTAAAGGCGTCCAAATAGTTAGTGTTGATCGAGTTTATTTGTCTTTTTATCTTTAGTAGGCCGTCAGTGCCGTGAAGTTGGGCGAAGTCAGACGCGAGTAGATCAGAGTCTCTCAAATTTTCTACCTTTTTGAAATATTTCAGTGCATTAGCGTAACTCCAGCTATCGTCGCCCAATATATCCGCCCAGGTGTCAAAATCATGAGGGTCCCCTTGTACGTGTATCATGTGGTGGAAAGCACTACTTCCTCCCAGCACCTTACCCTGGGTCAAGCCAACGACTGAGTTCTGCAGGTTCTGGCCCGTGTAACCGTCGTTTACTGAATAAATGTTGTAGTCGTAAACTGAACTTGGCAGCAGCGTGAATAAACCTGCAAACTGTGAAAGGAAAAGAGCATTATTATAAGCAAACTGCAAGATTCTATTATATAATCGAATATTGGGTCACTTAAGTTGCAAACTGTGAAACTTATTGCTGTAAACCTTTTCCAAATGACTTCATAATGATATTTTCTATACGATATTGACAACACGGTTGGCGCAGTGGTCGATTGCTGCGTTACGTGTCACGGGTTCAGGTCCCGCGCGGAACAAATAATTGTATGACCTACAGATAGTTGTTCTGGGTCTGGGTATTTGTGTTTTGAAACGCACCCACGTTACAGGAACTATTCCTATTTAAATTATTTACATGAAGCATACTATTTGATATTTTGTGATATATGCATGGCGCCTTACTTAAAAAATATAATATTTTCATTAATTTTTTGCACATAGTACGTACGATTTTATTTTAAAGTATTTATTAAATTTTGTTTCGCTAACAGACCTTTGATATAAATTATTATAGTTCTTAGATGAATTTTATATTACCAAAGCCATAATATATTCAATTACACTATATTTTCAGGATAAAGTGCGACTCAGTGAACTTACCTCTGACTCTAATGGCGCATATCCACCTGCTTCGATCAGAAGTACGTTATTATTGCTGTTTTCAGAGAGTCGGTACGCCAAAACAGAGCCTGCAGTACCTCCGCCAACGATAATATAGTCATAATTCGTACCATCTGTGGATAGTAAAGTTGTTGTTGATATCAAAGTCAAAGTCAAGTCAAAGTTTTTTATTTCCAGTAGGCCTTTTCAGGCACTTTTAAAAAGTCGAGACTCTAGGCGCACGGTTCCAAAGGAGGTAGGTCCTATGGAGAAGAGACCGGCAAGAAACTCCATGGAAAATCAGATGGATGACTCGAAAATAATTTCCATCCATTTCTAATGTATTTTGATTAATGGCCCCCATCGCGCTAGTTACAGATCAGTCTGATATTGAGCAGTGGGAATTACGTACAAGAGTTCTCATTGCATTTGTTAAAAAATACCTTTTATCAGTACCGCTATCACGAGTTTTCTTACTATTTACTATCAAAGTAAAGTAAATTTTCATGATAGCGATTTTAGTTCTTAACTTGGTTACATTAGGGATTAGAGTCGCTTATGTGACATCTATTCACATTAAAGATTTGATATACTATTTACTATTTTATAGAGGTGTCATGTTAGCGACTCTATATATACCTATCATTAAAATTTACTTTACTTTGATAGTAAATAGTAAGAAAACTCATGGTAGCGGTACAGATTATATTAAGTTGGGTTAAAAAAATAATTAAACACTTGTAATCTGTAAAATATATGGGATAATTGGCTGAAATAATTATTATTATTCTTATAATCAATGCTGATGGCGTGGTGTCGTGTTTAGTTGTGACACCCTGAGGTCAAAATTTTTCCACATAAAAAGTCCTTGTTGGATTTGAACTACTGTCAAAAAAGAACCTTGTTATTTGTTACCAAAAGACATGTTTTTGTTTTTTGTTTTTACAGTATTCTTCTTTTATACCTGCTTCGTGAATCGCTAAAGAAAAGATAATCCTACTATCCTACTAATATTATAAATGTGAAAGTTTGTGAGGATGGATGGATGGATCTTTGTTACTCTTTCACGCCAGAACAGCTGAACGGATCTGGATGAAATTTGGCACAAAGACAGATTATAGTCTGGAATAGCACATAGACTACTTTTATCTCGGAAAAATGTACGGGTTCGTAAACCACGCGGGCAAAGCCGTGCGCGGAATCTAGTCATGATATAAATATGTGTTCTACTTACTGGAAAGGGTAGAATTGGATGGGTAGCGATAATTTGTGAGTTCTAGTGCATACAACACCGACAGAGCCGTCTGGGCAGCCTGGATGATAGTAAGTACCGAAGCTGCAGCGTCAGCCATTTCTAAAAAAGCAACAACATATATATAAAAACATTTTTTATAATTAATTTGAGTGCGTTTGGCAGCACTTCACCTGATGGTAAGTGACAATGCTGCCGAGAATGGATCACGCAAGCTCAAATAATGCCCATTCACTCTCGCCTTGGGGGAGTGAATGGACAGGGAAGGCGGCAGTTGTGCAAGCTCTGGATAAGCGCCACTGCACAGACTCGCCTTCTCAAATGTTATTAATGTTTGTTAATCTAAATACCTGCCCACTTTAATCAAGCCTGGATCCCAAGTAGCGTTAAGCAGAGTTGAACTGTTTTAATCTAGAGTTGGTTTTCTGATGTGGGACTTGATATATATTCGGTATAATTATTGGGTTGTGACTAAGAACTTCCTGATTGAAAAGCCTTATAACACTGTCCGCCCTCACAATCGAATCCAGAATCACCAGACCAATAAGCTGTCTCATTAATTCGGTTAAGGAATACAAAAAATATGAAAAAACAAGAAATTTAAAAATATAATAATACTTACTGTGGTTTTCGGGCTCAGGATCCGAAGCGAAGATGTCGATTAATGATAATGTTACGGTCTTATATACTGAGAAAAAAACACGTAGATATTTGTACAGGTGCTTAATTACGAATAAAATTTTTGAAAAATTTTTCCTTGTTATGTTAATTCATGCATAATTCTGACGCCATAAGGAAAAAAAGACATATGTAATCTTTTTTCGAAATTGAGTTATTTACATATTCGGAACCAGTAAAAAGAAACCCATCTACCATTTTTTTATTTTTTATTTTCTTAAACTGACCACAACCTTATGAATCTTACTTTTAAATAAGACGCTCCTGCTTTAAATTGTAATATTGGCCAAATAGCAAAGACGTTTCTGACATATAATACGTTGAAAAGACGCATTTGAGTACAAACTTCTTATTAATTTACAAAATATTTACTTGATCATAAAATTAAAAGACATGACTGCAGTTGTCATTAGAAGAAAAGACAGTTCTGCGTAAATCTGCCTTTTCATCTTAGTATTACGAAAAATTGCCGGGCACAACTGGCAATAGCGCCTTTTCTACTTAGTTTTGCTAGTTGTGTGGGGTCGCGGTTGGAAATACTGTACAATCAGTTGCGCCTAGGCAGCTAGGAAATACGTGTGCGACTCTCTGGACTATAACTATGGCGAAGTGTATGTATGTTTATGAGTAATTTACGGACCATTATTATTATCACTATTACCGGTAAAGCATATAATACAGATATTGTATACAATACCTAGTGATTCTATAAATGTATAAAATATTTTACCTATTGCTTATATACACTGCCTAGTCAATGCACGCAATGCCTCGGTATTACATAAAATAGTCGAAGCGAGCTCGGGAACGGAAACTTGGGGCACACCAACATGGTTAGGTTAGGTTATGTTAGAACTGTGACCAACCGCCGGATCCACATTGTCTTCTTACTATAAACTGGTTTTATACATATATATATGGTGTATATTTAAGACCAACATCTTTAAACAAAAGCCTATCCCGCCAACCGTGTATTCAACACATTGCCGGTTGAACATTCGGTATTGTACAGAATTCCTAGGCAAAGTATAGAATAAATTATATTTCATACGTTGCCTGAACGTCATATTTATACGATTATATATTATATATATGATTATACAGAATGCCGATAACATCACTACCAAATTTTTTTTTTACATACTAAAAATGTGTAAATAATTTAACTACTAATTACGTATCAAGTGACAGTTTTCAAATAAATAGATGATTACACCAGTAGGCCTTGCACGAATACTTTGACGTATAGAAACCTAACTGTATCGTTAATGTCAATAAATTTTGAATCGAAAACACAACTTTTCTCTAAGAATAAGTCTGAATATTCAAGTGAGTATTTATTTGACTTTTTAAGATTAAAAATATTAAATTGGCTGTAAAACGATGGACCTCTCCAAGGCCTTTGATAGGGTTTTATATAGTAAGCTGTGGGCCAAATTGGAAGGAGCGGGTGTGCCGGCTGAAGTCATCTCCGTATTGTGCCATTAGTACACGTATCAGAGGAACCAGGTGAGATGGGCTGGTGCGCTATCTGATGCATATGGCATGGAGTGTGGCGTGTGGCAGGGGGGGATAACCTCTCCTCTGTTATTCAATCTGTATGTTAATGACCTCATCGGCGAGCTCATCAGTACTCATTTGGGTTGTTTTGTAAACGGAGTGAGCGTAAAAAAACATCAGTTATGCGGATGACATGGTACTGCTGGGACCGTCGGTGGGGACGGTACGTAACCTTATGTCAATCTGTGAGGTGTACGCGGCGGAACATGGACTGAGGTATAACTCGAAGAAGAGCGAAGTGCTCGTTTTCAAAAGTGGAAAGCGTGGTCCAGTGCATGTTCCGCCTATTATGCTTAATGGTGCGGCTCTGCGGATGGTGAGCAGCTTCAAGTATCTGGGGCACATTGTGACAGAAGAGTTGCAAGATGACGCCGACATGGAGAGAGAGTGCAGAGCATTGGCAGTCAGGGGGAATATAGTTGCACGCAGGTTTGCTTGCTGCTCGAGAGCAGTGAAAATTACTCTTTTCAAGGCGTACTGCCAATCGCTATACTCGAGCAGTCTGTGGGTAACCTTTACTCGCCGGGCTACTAGTGCTCTGCGTGTCCAATACAATAACGTCTTCAGGATGCAGATGCGGCTGCCTCGCTATTGTAGTGCGTCTGGAATGTTCGCGGAGGCGCGAACGGGCGGCTTTCATGCGATTATATGGAAGAAAGTAGCCTCCTTGTTGCAGCGCGTGCGAGGCAGTAGCAACAGTATCCTGCAGATGGTTGTATCTCGTGCGTATTTTTCGTTGTATTTTTTTACTAAGAAGAAAAAGAAAATGTAAGTTATTTAATACCTAGCATTTATTTTATTAAAATTTTCGTTCACATTTTGATAAATTAAACCTTGATCAATACTTGTGTACAACAAAATTATTATTACTTCTTTTGTCTTAAATACAGCGAATTTTGTAATTTATAAAACACAAAACATTTTTTGTCTCCGTTTTAAGCTTACGTAGATATTTACTTATGTAGATACCTACGTCTTTTTTCCATATGACGGCAGAATTATTAATATAACGTTGGAATATCATATTGGTCGTTATTAAAATAATATGGACAAGTCACGCTCAGGGCTGTCTCTTTAGTTCTTTTGGTGTAAGTGAAATTTTAACTCCACGGGATTTCCAATTTTTTTTATAGCGAGCCTGACTGCCTTCTGGGTCCGTCAGTCGTCGAAGGTCTTTCGTTGCATCCCATTGGACCGCGTTGCGATGTTCATTTCTTAAGTATGTTTATTGTATATTTTATAATTATAATTGTTTTTTTTATTTATTTAGCTATACCTACCTCCAAAATGAATCAGCCATCTTTTTATTTTTCGAAATTTAGCAAAATGTGGTGTCATTTTATACAGGCGTTGAGATTTGCCAATGAGCAAGGCTTGTACCTAACGGGGCTGGTTGCCCAGATTGCGCCAAACGCACTTATGTAAAGGGGAAGGCTTTTCTTGTGACTTTTTTGTGTATTATTTTTTTCATTGAGGTAAAACGTGTGTTTTTTTAACAATACACTCAGAATTTTTCTCCCGAGCAAGTCATTAATGCACATGAACGATAGACAAACCCCTTTGATGACCCTCGATATTTTTAAATGAATGTCTGCGGATATACAAGGTTGAATTATTAAAATTCGACATTATTTTCGTTTTCTTGTCATTTTAATTTTATGTATGTACACAAAGTATTATTTAAATTAGAACGTCTTGTGTACATTTCAGCTGTAGTATTTCTTTATAGAAATAAATACATAGTAATTAACACAACTCGCTTAAAATTGTTTTTTTATTAAAATTCATCGGAGAGACTAACACGTTGTAAAAATTGAGAATAAGAATTAATTTGACATTGAATATTGAACCGTAAGACTCTTAAAATAAAGCGCCACATCCATGTGGACTAAGTCCTTCTTATATCCACCGTCCAGTTGTTATTATACAACATAGTAGCCCTTAACTTTCGTATATTCACCCCGAGCGAGCTCTAAGTGTAACTTTGTGGTCAGCCGAGCGAAGCCCACAAATGGTCCGACTAATTTATTTATTTATAGCCCCGATATGGGCCCAGCTCTTTGTTCGGCGAAGATATGCTCTGTTTAATTATGGTGTTAATGTTGTGGGTAGTTTCTGTTTTTGGGGGTTGAGACGGAGGGTGTAATGCCTGCTTTTTATTTACGGGATTGGGATTGTATGCTTTTGTTACTGGAATGTAGTAGTAGATTTGTTTTCTAAATGGAAAAAATATTCGTATGACCTGCAGATTTATAGGTTTTGAATCATATTAGCTTTCCGACTGTTTGAGTCCTCGTCATCCATCATTTCCAAGATAAAACTAGAGAATTTTTAGCCGAGTACGAAGACAATTTATGACAGCAAAGGAACCCCTCTTACCAACACTTTCTAAATTCATAAATCATCATTTAACATTCTAAAACGTAATTCAAAAACCTAACCGTTTGCCAACTGACACCAACACCATTTTCTACTGGCAATTGTTTTTGTGCTTTGGCACCAAGACTTAGAGTGGCCCCTGATTTATATGTTGGCTTTCCAATTAGCCTTTGGTAGTAGTTTTATTTATCGGAGCTCTTTCCATTTTCCGCACTTTTGGCTTCACTGTGGAAGGCTTTTAGGAAGTGGGAATACGATACGAATACGATACGGAAAATTTATACTCACACGTAGGTTTTGTAAAGGAAAAATATTATAAAGACCTCGTTCATATTTTATTATTCTATTTCTAAAACAAGTTATATTTTGTAGACATAAGATTCCGTTCTAGGATTCCATATGTAGGACAATATATATATTTTTAGGGCTATGTTTGCATACAAACAGTAAATAAATATATTTTTAGTTTACTTCAAAGTTAACCAGGGCAACACATTTTTAATGTTACGTAAATAGTGATGGGGTTTATTTTTTACATATGAAACTAACATTTGATTCAACTGGCATCAAATGACATCGATATCGTCGTGTCTAAAACACCTTATTTTCGTGTCTCGAAATGTGGTCACACGTTTTACTTATACGGTAACGTATGTGAGTTTTGATTCACAACGAAATGCACCAAACTTTTCTGTTTTCTGCGGATCATGTAAACATTGTCCTTTGTGAAATATTGTAATGAAAACTTGCAGTGAAGGCAAGTTACTCGTATAATGAATTTAGTCTCTTGTGTTCTTTTATTATCTAGAGACTTTCTGTAAAATTAAAGCTTGGGCGGTATTAGACATATATCCTATCCTACTAATATTATAAATGTGAAAGTTTGTGAGGATGGATGGATGGATGGATGGATCTTTGTTCCTCTTTCACGCCAGAGCGGCTGAACGGATCTGGATGAAATTTGGCAAAAAGATAGATTATAGTCTGGAATAGCACATAGGCTACTTTTTATCCCGGAAAATGTACGGATTTGTAAACCACGCGGGCGAAG
The DNA here is from genome assembly GCA_947562105.1 of Shargacucullia verbasci. Taxonomy (NCBI): domain Eukaryota; kingdom Metazoa; phylum Arthropoda; class Insecta; order Lepidoptera; family Noctuidae; genus Shargacucullia; species Shargacucullia verbasci. The sequence continues at coordinate 11,896,491 of OX387294.1, read as the reverse complement.
CCGCGAGCTAGTATATACATATATTATGTCCGTAGTTATGTAATAACATAGCAACACGCCTGTATTCTCCGAAAGGTTAGGCAGAGATGTACTATTAAACACCCACATTTCACCAACGCTTAAGTCCCATGTAACAGGGGGCGAGCCTATTGCCATCTGCTTGTCACATTTCCAGACTCCGAGCTGCTACTGAGAATTTCAATATAGAAAACCCCAATAACACTTTGCCCGATCTGGGAATCGAACCCACGCTCAGCAGTCGCGACCACTAGACCGATGAGACAGTCAATGGCAATGTAATATTATTACCATTGTATCTGCTTTTATTTTTTAAATATATGTTGTATCTCACGCGAGGCTTCATATAAGACGACTTAACGAGTAGTGATGTGCTTTGAGGTATCGGTAAAATATAAAAAAAAATATGACGCAGTGGCTAAGCGATTAGTTATCTGCTCTTCGTGTCGCGGGTTCAATTCTCGCACCGAACAAATATTTTCATGATCTACAGATACCTAATTGTTTCGGTCTGGTCGTGTGTGCATGAGACATGTATTTAAGTTTGGCAAGAATAACTTAAGACATTATGTTTTAGTAGCGATTAGTAAAAAAATATTTGGTGCGAACCGTTTAGAAAGAATAATTAAACTATTGTTAACATGTAAGACTCTGCTATCTTTTCTACTTATTTTAAAAATAAGGGATGTCCGCAAACATTAATATCAGATATTTCACCAATTTTATCATAGAACCTATACATAGGTATAATAAAATTATAACAGGCCGATGTCTGTACATTATAGGTATTGGAGAAAAACTAATATGGGGATCTTTATTAGAGCAACAGAAGCCAAAACAACAGTTTTTAGATTTTTTGTCTGTCTGTCTGTATGTTTGGACATGTTTCACGCAAAAACTACTGCATAGAATTGAATGCAGTTTTCACCGATATATTGCTAGAGGTCTAACTTAAAATGTAGGCTCCATTTTACTGCAGGAAAATAGGTATCAGATTCTAAATTCCACGCGTACGAAGTCGCAGTAAAAAGCTAGTACAGAATAAAAAGTTCAATCATTTTAATCGATCAGAATTGTAGGTGTGACAAAAATATGAAATGAAATGTTTCAAATATTTACTTATAAGATATATTATTATTATTATTAATTGTAAAATTTTGCCGCCCCCTAAAAGTGCCTCCCGGGGGGGCCGCCCCCGCCGGCCCCGCCGCGCTACGCCACTACGAGAAGATATTCTCTGTCAAATTATATTCTATATTATTTTCGTTCACAACAATATTACCCAATTAACAGTTAGCGATACCTAATTTTTTGTTTGAAACAATGTCTGCCTATTGATAGATATCCTATTATCAAAAACACAAAGGCCGATGAGGGTTATAACAAAAACAATAGACCATTTGGTGAAATAACAAAGCTTGTTTAATTGGATACCTACTGTTTTATTATCTTTAGGCATCAATGTTATAAACAACAATAATTGGAAAGGTAAATTTTCTTGACTTCAATAAGTAAAATTCCGAAAATTATTTACGGTGAGAGAGCAAACGCAAAACCTAAAAGACGAAAAAAATGTTACGGTATAGTCGTCAACTAATACGGGTATATTATACACTCTTTGCGGGGTATAATTAAATATACGAGTATATTATACACTCTTTGCGGGGTATAATTAAGTATACGAGTATGTATATTATACACTCTTTGCGGGGTATAATAATCTCCGGACGAATTCATAGTTTTATAATACACAATAAAAGAACGCCAATATCTACCTGCCTACGCCTGTATTCTCTGAAGCAAGGCAGATGTGTACTTATGTACACCCAAATTTCACCGATAAAATTATAGAGTACCGATACCATGTAATAGGGGGCGAGCCTATTGCCATCTACCGGGCACAGTTCCAGACTTTGAGCTGCTACTGAGAATTTTTATACAGGGTAACCCCCCCCCATTAGGGGAGGCCATTGTTCAGTAGTGGACGTCTTTTGGCTGATGATGATGATGATGATTCCATCAGAATTTTCTCGCCACGAACAAAGCCACGACCAAATTCTAGGAAGTATCGGCTACATTTTAATTTGATCTTTGTTAAGACGGAGCCGAGATTGCTGAGTGCAGCATAAAGCTACTTTGAATTCATTGCACTCTTAGCACAATCTGTATTTAAATGGCTAGTTAAATAGTATGTAACCAATAACTTATATGTGTGGAATTCTCTGTTAATCTAAGTTGGTTAATAATAAATTTAAGATTACCATAATATCTTAATAAAAATTTTGTTCTACAATCCAGTTAACATTATTTCACACTCTGGTTGGTTAATGGGTAATTTAGTAAACTTGTTGACGCGCCCATCCGTAAGCACGCACCTGCGTTCCGTCCCGAACAGATGTTCTTAAATTGTTTTATGTCTTGCCAAATCTTATTTGGAATTTGCCTTGTTTTACTCGAATATTGTTTGGATTAATATTTTAATGCTTTTAGAAGGATTCTGTGAATAGAAATATGCTACTGATATGCATAAAGATGATTATGATCTTTAAGTCAAAATCGAGACCCCTCCGTGCCTCGGAAAGCACGTTAAGCACGTGGTCCCGGGTGTCACACGAAGACAGAGTATTTACGGGGATCAAAAGACCAAAAAAAGTGTGACAACCAGTATAACCTTTTAGTATCAGTGTCTTTCAGTTACTGGGTGGCGGAGGTCAGAAGGTAGTCGCTCCGTGTAAAATACTGATATTCAGCCGCAACCGGTTAAATTGGAAGCCGACCTCAATGTAGTTAGGAAAAAGGTGTGCTGATGATGATAACAACAACTGATTTGTTGAAATTAATTCATTTCAGAATGAAAAGGCCTTAGTCGACTACGCTAGCCAGGTGCGTAGTTTGCAAAGCTACACTGCCAGGGTGGTGGACTTTTCATTCTGAGAAAACCTTCGTACTAATGGGACAATAGCAGATGTAAGGAAAGAGCCTCCACGAATGACGGTACCTGAGATCGTCGGGCGCACCCTGAGCAGTCAGCCATTACCAACCGGCTAATTTTTCTATGTCAGCATGAGCGATCCCCATGAGATAACTCTTGTCGACTCAAGATGGCATAATAATGGATTGAGTTACTATTATTTTTTCTGTACTACATTCATTTTATATTATATAAACTTCGATATCTAAACAGAAAACCGTACATCACTGTTCGACTTAAAACTGCCACATGCATGTTGTAGTCAGATAGAAGTTGGACACAAAATAACAGGTCTCTGTGGACTCGCTTTGATTTATGTAAGACCTCGCATAATTAAGGCCGTAGCGTATCATTAGGTGTACTGCGTCCTTTGAGACCTGCTGAAATAGTTGTTGGAGTATCTACGTAGTAAAATCGTTTCTATTTTAGCGCAGAATTACATGTATCTTAAGTGATAGCCTAAAGGTTGAACGACTCGTACCCTTGGATTTCCGAACTCATAAGCCGATTATAATTTCATAATCGTTTTCATAAATTGTGAAGGGAAATATCGTGTGGAACACACCTGAGAGTGCTCTTTGTGTGTATAGTCAGCCAACCCACAAATACAGCGTGATGGTTTAACACTGAATCATTTTCATTCTCGGAAGAACCCTGAACATCTCTATAATATAGTAAATAGTAAATCAAAACTTTACTGTGACACATATGTCACATAAGCGGCTCTAATCTCTAATGTAACCAAGTTAAGAACTAAAATCGCTATCATGAAAATTTACTTTACTACGATAGTAAATAGTAAGAAAACTCGTGATAGAGGTACTGAGCTTAACAGTGGGTCAGAGCGGGGTGGATTTTTACCACACGTTTAAGAGCGTGTACCGCATATTAGGCCAGGTTAAATCACGCCTGGTTCATGGAGTATATGTCTGGATATCATTTGACGGGTGACCATTATTCACAAATAAAGGCTTCTGCTTACCTCTAAGAGAAAATGAACAGAAAACGTCGTTACCAACAAAGCAGAAAAAAACCCAAGTGGCCCATACATCATACAAATTGAAGCTTTCGATTGAAACAACACACCACTTATTATCAAAAATATTTGTCAAACAGAACACGATACCCAATGTACCCCATATAAAGGAGTATTTCGTACTGTTCTGTAAAAAAATCTCTGAACGTTTTCACATATATTTCGATATCTGTGGTGTTACCTTATAATAAAAAGCCTATTCTTCATGGCTTGATTTTCCAGTAGATATCTATTCGATTACAACTAAAAACAACGACACCAAGATACGAAAACAACTAACACACAAGTACCAAAAGTCCCTAATGACGTCATTTAATTGCACCAAACCCGGTACTTATTAAGTGGTGTGTACGTGACATGAACGGCCTTTGCTAGATCCTCACATTTTCCGATCATTAGGAAAATGTCACTAGCGGTGCGAAAATAAATGAAAAAACTTTTGCAGTGGAGCAAGGTAGGGATAAAAGTCCAACGCAAAAGAGGACCAGAAATAGGTGGACCAGAAAAGTTTTGACGAAAATAATGCTGTAGATAATTTTGTTAGATATTTAAACAAAAATATTTATTTTAAAAAATCAAATATATATATTGAATGACTCATTGATCTAGTGGTCATAAGCGCGACTGTTGAGTGTGATGTTCTGGAGTCGAGTCCCACGTCGAGCAGTGTTACTGAGTTTTTCTGTATGGAAATTTTGGCAATAGGCTCGACCCCTATTACATGGGACTCAATATCGGCAAATATAGGTGTACAGTAGAGTAGGTATACCTCAGACTAACCCTTCGAGGAATACAGGCGTGATGCTTTCAAATATATACCATCATCATCATCAGCCAGAAGACTTCCACTGCTGAACGAAGGCCTCCCCCTTAGACCACCACATCGAACGACATTTCGCCACTTGCATCCATCAATATATATCATAGTATTTAATCATTCTTCTCTCGTATTATTATAATCTCTCTTGAGAATTGCTCCTGCTTTAGTTGAAAGATTAGTCAGTCAGTCAGTGGTTGTTCAGGGCACGGCAAACATACTCAGGTCAGTATCGTCTCTCAGGGAGGCTATTTCTGTACACCTCGTTGATCGCTACAACAAACGGCATTGGTCATTAGGGCTTGTTGAACAATGGATTGAAAATCCTTTTATTTATTTATTTCAGCCTATAAACGTCGACACAAACGATCTAATATTTTATTAATATGAATTTCAAATTGGTCCTAAGTGCGGCGGACATTACACCTATTCACAAAGGGTCAAAGCTGCGGTTAGGCCAGTAATTAATCAGGTAATGAACCCTATCTGTAGACCGATTCATCAAATATATTTGCATATTTCGGAGATGTAAAATTAAATGGTTTTCTAAAAGCTAAAGTTCATGACATTAGAAAATTTATTTATGATATTAATATTGCTTATCATGGTCAAGAAATGAGAGAGTGATATTTGAGAGTAATTTATATTTTTTTAAGTAGTAGCTGATTTTTTTTTGTTTTATTTGAAATAACAAACAATTACGCAATGAGTATTATATCAAATATGCCTTAAGATTAATATTAATAATTGTGTAAACAACAATGTTATTCACAATATACATGCAACAGTAAAGCATAAGTTATCAAAAATAAAGGTAGCTTACATAGTAAAGTAAACTTTATTGCTTATGATTGAGTGGTACAGTTGTTATACATATTGTGATAGTGTTACATCAATCAACCCATTTTGGGCATACAATAATTTTAAGATTATTGTATGCCCAAGAACTTTTCTAGATTTGTTTTTCTTTGTCTGAAGAAGAAAGAAAAACAAATCTAGAAAAGTAATACCGATTACAAATACTTATTTCTGGATTATAAAAATTCCTTAATTGTATAAAAACATTGTTCTGTAAGCCATTTTTTAAATTGTACTCTAAATAATCTTAATTCTCTTAAAGTTTGTATTTTCATAAGTACATACTATAACTATAATTGTAAAACAGAAAATGATACTAAACTAATTCAGTCTAATCAAACATTAAGTGGGATGTTAGAATCTTTGATCGCTTTAAGAACGACTCTCCAAAATTTCCCGGGTGACAATGAAAATATATCTATCTCCAAAAAGTATTTATTATAATTATTTAAGTAAGTAATTTACTTATTTTGAGTAAATTTAACTACCAATGATCTTGGTGGTGGTAGAAGTAGTTTCATAGAACTACATAGGCTCTTGGCAGAGAAAAAGCCGCAAATTGTTTTTCCAACGATATTGAAAGAGGCTGGGCAAAGCCTCTTCACGTACGCTAGCGATAGCATACTGGGACAACCGTTTAGGTTGTGGATTTATAATGGCAATATATTGAACATAACATAACATAGCATCACGCTTGTGTTCCCCGAAGGGTAAGACAGAGGTCTATTCTTGTACATGTGTCGTCTCATGTCATAGGGCGTGAGCCTGTTGCAATCTATCGAGCGAAGTTCCAAACCCTGTACTGCAACTGAAATTTTCCATACAAAAAAATCCAATAACTCTTTACTCGAATCGGAAATCGAACCCAGAAGTACGCTCAGGAGACGCGCTTGCGACTAGTAGACCAATGAGACAATATACATAAATCTGACAAAAAAATTTTAGGAATACTAAACCAAACTAAAACATTTATTTGCAGAACCTGTTTTAAATGCTCGACAAAGACTTTGTTTACAAAACATACATGTAAATACTTCAATTTTCAAATTGTCTAAACCAAAATAAATACAAACCTACACTTCCTAAACAAACCAACAAAAAATACACCCAAATTTCCGCACTCCCAAAGGCAATAAACCGCAAGCCGTCCAAAAATTCAGCAAAACCGAAACCCATTGTTATATCTACGAAAAATAACGTGGATTAGTCCCTGGGTAAATTAATTAATAAAGGCAAAACAATGAATGCTATCGCCGTACGTAAGTCCGTATATTAAAACGGTCCATTGTTCGAGCACTGGTATGAAATAATGCTAGGCCACACACCACCTTTGTTCGTCTGTTTATTTTTTTCTCCTCCATTTTAGTCCGCTGAATGCATCGGAAATTGATGTCTTGGGTTATGACAGTTGCATTGTTGGAGGTAGAATTATTATGTAAAGCGAAAATTCGGTCTTGGGGTCTATTTTTAGAGGAATGTTTGGGGGTTTTATTGTGTCTACTGTCTACGATATCACATATTTTTGCAGATTTTGTGTTATAATATTTTGTACTAGCAGTGATAGTCTAGGCCTAGTCATTCACTGCTACTATAAAGCTTAGGTTTCCATGCAGGAGGGTCTGAGTTTAAAGCCGAACCGCACCTCTGACTGTTTGGAATCATGTGCGGATCAGAATTTGTTTATCACTTTCATTTACGGTGAAGGAAATCCTCGTGAAGAAACCTGCGCATCGGAGAAGGCTCCATAAAGTTCTTGACGGTGTGTGTAGTCTGCTAACCCACACCGGGCCAGCGTGGTGGACTAAGGCCTAACCCTTCTTATTCTGAGAAGAGACCCTTGCCCAGCAGTGGGACTGTAATGGGTTGAATTTATTTATTAACATTTTGTATATTGTCTTGTGTTTTCAATGTACTTAGAATTTGGTGCTCCAAAAGAAAGAGTTAGTGTCATTATAAGATTACCTTTAGGCTATTTGTGATACGTTTTTTTAGAGATTTTTACAGCAAAATATTATATTTCGTGCCAGTTTTTAAATACGAAAATGGAATCAGGATATTATAAAAAAATACTAATACAACATCTTCATCAAAACATTTTGACTCTCCAAAGTAACCTTTTTCCAGGGTATTAACCAAAATATTCTACTATTATCTAACTTAACCCAAAAATAGCAGGCACAAGAATAATTCGGGCCGCACAACCTATAAAACATAATTAGAGAGAGGTCACCCCAAGAAGGGACAACTTTATGAAGTGCCTTAATTTTGTCTAACTTACTAATTCTACTTTTTGTTTCAACATTTTCGGTTTCATTGTTATAAGAGTAATTATTTTAAGGTTTGTACAAAAAATAGGATAGTGTATTTTTTATTTTGTTTTTAATCAGTTTACTATTAAGGTCGTGACGGTCCGTGACGTCACTCTAGACTATGAAATGAAATGAAATGAAATTATTTATTTTTGCAATTAAATATATAATTTCATTTCAATTCATTTTAGACTATAGTTTTAGTTTTTTTTTTAGTTCTGGCTCCAACTGAAAATCAGCGCTGCAGCTATCCAGCAGCAGCATCATGCTGAGTTGGGGACCTATATTTGATCCGTACATTCGTTAGTTTGTATGTTTTTTGTGTTGTTATGTTACCTAATCTTTGTTTTTATAATTGGTGCTATTTTTTTTTGGGTCAAAAGTAAACTATTTTCTTACTTTCTTTTCATTATTTAAATGAGTTGTTTAGGGTACAGATAGTGCTTTTAAAATACAGAGAAGAGTTAGAAGTTATTTGACTAAATGTTTTATTTATGGCACTGCAATCCAATCCAATTTTAATAATAATTTGGCATCATTGGAAAAAGAAGAACGTAACACAATAATAAGAATTTATAGAAAATTAGCGTCCGACTTCGTTTACAACGAATATTCTTGAAATATACACTATTAACTGAAAGAAAAAATAAAAATTGGTTGTATTTTAAATAACGTTGCCCCACACTAGGAATAATTCCTGTATCTTGGGTGCGTCTACAAACACTATATTCAAATGGACATACACCCAAATGTAACTAATACTTTCTAAGAAGATTTAATATTAGATTAAATACATTTATTTGCATGAAATGAGTCAAATATGATATGTTAACTAGGTTCCGCTCGCGGCTTCGCCCGCGTGGTTTACGAACCCGTAGGTACATTTTTCCAGACTATAATCTATCTCTGTGCCAATTTCATCCGGATCCGTTCAGCCGTTCTGGCGTGAAAAAGTAACAAAGATCCATCCATCCATCCATCCATCCATCCATCCATCCTCACAAATTTTCACATCTATACATATAAATAAAATTGGAGTGTCTGTTTGTAATATTGAAATAACCGTTTTTTACTACATGCATATGAATATATACGGTACATACACCAAAATAACATTTTTTACAATTTTTGTCTGTCTGTCTGTCTGTTTGTATAGGCTAATCTCTGAAATGGCTGGACCGATTTTGACGGGACTTTTATTGGCAGGTAGCTGATGTAATAACTTAGGCTACTTTTATTTTAGAAAAATTCTTTTATTTTAGAAAAAAAAAATAGGGTTAAGTACATTTGGTCTCACTAAAAAATATATTGTTAAGTTCCGACATCCACGCGAACGAAGTTGCGGGCGCAGCTAGTTTATAATATTAGTATGATAACATTCAAAGTACAACATTTCACCCGGCATGCAAAAGTTACAGTTAATTATTAGACCTAGTATCTAACACAACTTTTATACTTTAGAATTACCCATTTAGAAAACCTTATTTAACTACATCATTGGTTTAGTGGTCGCAAGCGCGCCTGCCAATCGTGAGATCCAGGGTTCAATTTCCAAGTCGGGCATAGTGTTATTTTAGCGTTTTCTGTATGGAAATTCTCAATAGCAGCACGTTGTTTGGAACTATGCCACGTTAAAGTCGTGAATGCTATGTAATAATTAAAACTTTATACAAGAACTTATGATTGTATCGATATTCGCAACAATTATTATTATTTTTTATTTTTTTTAAAAACGTTGTCCCACACTAGGATTTCTCCTGTATCGTGGGTACAGTTTACAAACATACATCTCACATGCACAATCAACCAGACCCGAAACAACTATGTGTAGATCATACACATATTTGTTCCGTGCGGGGATCGAACCCGCGACACGTAGCGCAGGAAGCTAATCGTTTAGCCACTGTGCCAACCGCGTCGTCAAATTAGTTATGTAGTACTCAGAACCACAATATGCCGTGGGGTGCCCACCAGACCTTTATTTGCAGTAAGTTCTTGTCGAAGAAACGCAGGCTCGCGAGCACCCCTACGCCGCCTTACCTATCAATACAACAATATCTTTGAAGACATCGATTTCTTTTCTGTCTCTGCTCAAAAATTTAGTAGTCTTATCTACAAAATAATTTTAGATTATAATAGTTAGTTTAATATTTACTCAATTTCTCTCCCTCTCTCTTTCTCTGTCGTTTGCATGCCTGTCTATGTTTAAGTTCACTATTAACTACATTCCTCTTTTAACAGCTTAGAATAGCGCACTGTTAGATATAACTTTTAATATGTTGTGGAAAATGTCTTAGATTATACATTTATAACTCTTGTATATAAGAAAATAAACAGTTATATATTAAAAATCTTATATTAAGAACTTAGTATAAGATTTTAATGTATAACTGTTTATTTTCCAAAATAAATTAAAAAAAACTTATAAGAAAAATATACACAGTGTGCGTAATATTCCCACACTACGTAATCTTGTTGGTACTCAAGCAATCATACATATTCAACCAACGTACGCCTCTGCCAATCCCCCAATGTTGCACGTAACTGATATTTTATTCAAGACAATACGTGTTTAACGTGATATATATGAGCCGTTGCGTACTTTGTATTTACATATTTGGGAACAGAGACGTATACAGCAATTTGGGCGCAATTCGAGGGGAAATGGCGATACAATGATATACTGTTATTGTTTGTGTTTGACGTCAAGGTTTGACTGTGTGGGTGGATTAAATTCAAGGTTATACTGAATTAGTAGACTCAACTAAAATTAAGGCAAGTCTAGTAGTCGCTGAGCGTGTAGTCCTGGGTTTGTTACCCAGGAAAAACTCAATAACACTTTGCCCGACAAAGTGTTATTGAGTTTTTCCGTGGGAAATTCTTTGTAGAAGTACGGATTCTGGTGCCCGATAGATGGCCCAATAGGCTCGCCCCCTATTACATGAGACTACTCAATAAAAGCATCAGTGAAAAGTGAGTGTACAATAGTACACCTCTGCTTAAACTTTCGGCGAATACAGGCGTGATGCCATACTATGCTCTGTTATATTGAATTTTAGCCGACTCAAATAAAATTAAGAAAAGTCTAGAGGCCGCAAGCGGTACTGCTGACCGTGAGGTCCTGGATTCGATTCCCGGGTCAGTCATATTATTATTGGATTTTTCTGTGTTGAAATTCTCATTAGCAGCACGGAGTCTGGTGCCCAGTAGATGACAATAAACTCGCCTCCTTTTACAAGGGACTCAATCACACCATCAGCGAACATTAAACACACCTCTGCTTTACCCTTCGGGGAAAACAAGTGTGATGCTGTATTATGTTATGTCAAATAAGATTTTTTCAGAAAGACATGTCTAATTGTTTAGATCGCTTCATATGCTTTACGTAATATGATAAGGCTGGCATTTTGATACGAATCAGAATGTTTTAAGTGCCCGTAGACCGGTGATGAAATATATTACACCTACCTCAATCCTTAACACTAAGCATTGACTGTTCAGAGATGAAGTCCGACGAGTTATAATTAAGTTTAAGTTCACTTCAGATCCGATAGATGACACTACAGGAATTTTGTTGTTATCTTCTTTTCATAGATGGCGTTGTAAGTAGCATTTTATAAAAAGAAGTGGAATACTGGGATTTTCCTTTATTCCGAAAAAAATAATATTATTGTGGTCAGTTTTTTTATTTATTATGGTGGATGAATTATGTCATTATTAGACAAAATAATATCCATAAAATCTTCTTTTGTTAATGTTCATCTGCTGATTTTGATCGAACATCGAGACAGTTCATACATAGTGCTCCTTTAACTCCATTTTGCTCGAACAGAACATCGAACTTTGGAGAGAAAGACGCGACAATGTGTGCATTGGGCCTGTTTATATAATAAACTCTGTATACCATATGACAGCCTTATTGCTCTAGTGTTCGCGCTGAAGCTAAAGTGCTTAACGAGAGATCTTGGATACGATTCTCGGCAGTTTTATAACGTAAAAATAGCGACAGCAACGCGACTCCAGCGCGACACCAACGCGACAACAACGCGACAACAACGCGACACCAACGCGACACCAACGCGACACCAACGAGACACCAACGCGACAGCCACACGACAGCTGCCTCACTGTTGGTACAGTACATATACCTACGACACAAAAATGACGTTTAACAGAGATCGCGCGTTCTACGTCAGTAGCAAACTGATTGCTATATCGGTAATTAGGCTGCGGGTCAGGCTTGGATCATTTTGTTTGTAAGCCAAACTAATATAAATGCGAAAGTAAGTTTGTTTGTTTGTTACCTTTTTACGCCTAAACTACTGAACCGATTATCGTGAAATCTTACACATACATTGTCACGATTACAAAAAAGGATATAGGGTACCCTTCATCCAGAAAAAGTAAAAAATACGACGCTAGATGGTGCTACGTGTGACCCGAAAAATGCACGGGTTCGTAATCAATGCGGGCGAAGCCGCGGGCGGAAGCTAGTAATACATATAAAATAACACTCAGTAGTCATCCGGAAAATGGAATTATGCTAAGTGGATGGCAATAGGCTCGATCCCTATTACATCATCATCATCATCATCAGCCAGAAGACGTCCACTGCTGAACGAAGGCCTCCCTCAAGGGGGGCGTTTGCCATAATCCCCACGCTTGGCAGGCGGCTTGGGGATCGCAGTGGCTCACCGATTAGTGAGAGGACGCTGCTGCCCGTCCTCCGGTGTCTGGCCGCAGTTTTAAGACGTACCCGGGTCCTTATTACATGTAACATATTAACTGCAATGGCAAAATGTGGGTGCCTCTGCCTAACCCATCAGGGCGTATAAACGTAAGCCAACATTGTATACCTATATACCAACTCGGATTTCTGCCATATACTTAAGAACCCCATACATTGTAAGTCCAAAACAACCTTATTACACAATTCCAATGGTTGTGTAATAAAATTATTACCTGCTATAAAGTTGGCTATTAAGATGCAAAGGTTTAACTCCCGTTAAGCCGTGGCTGAACGGCCGTTCTATAACTTCCAATTTTGCTTGTAAACCGTTTGCGTTAGTGCTGCGTACACGGGTCAGTGGCGGCTTTGATAAAAGAGCAGTTCTTTATAACAATTTTTTGTTGATACTAAATTATATCATCGTCATGGACTCGAGGGGCAACCTCATCAACCTCACACATAACATTACACATGAATTCCTGAAGTATTAGGCCGGGGCGAAATCGGCGAAATCGACGAAAATATGGGTGTGCACTAATGTATACCCATATTTTCGCCAATGCCGTTATTAAGTCCTATGTAATAGGAGAAGAACCAATTCAACTCTACCGGGCACATGTGAAACTGCATGCTCTTACTAAGTATATCCATAGAAAAAAACTAATAGCATTTCGAGCGACCCGAGAACTGAAACCAGGACCACACGTTTGCGACCACTAGAAAAATGGGGTAGTCTCAGTCAGAAAATTTGCAGGTCACCATATTTTTATGTACTAGATCTATTCACCCTAGTGTGTGGCGCATGAGCAAAAGCTTCTGTTTTCGGGGAGGTTTGTGATAGGTTTATTTATTAACATGTTTATTTATGGAAATAGCTGATGCTTCAGCATCAGTCAGCATGGTTCGTAACTAACAGACTCCCCGGGATGTACTGGATGTACTAAGTGCAAGGCCTTTTCGACAAGCTCTTTAGAAAATTGCCTCATTGGTCTAGTGTTCGTAAGTGCGATCGTGAGGTTCTGGATTCGATTCCCGAGACGGGCAAAGTGTTATTGGGTTTTTCTGTATGGAAATTCTCAGTAGCAGTACGGAGTCTCGAACTGAGCCCGGTAGATGGCAATGGGCCCGCCTTTTACTTGGAACTCAATAACGACATCCTTGAAATGTAGGTGTACAACAGTATACCTCTGCCTAATCCTTCGGGGAATGCAGGCGTAATGCTATGTTATGTAAGCTCTTTCCAAGCATCTCAAATAATATTAAGTAGATTCTATACTACGAAGAAAATTGAAACACACGATCTGATATCTAAACCCGTGCCAGTGTCTCACTCCACATAAATTTGTCGTGTGATCGTGTCATGGCGCACTAATAACGGCGTAGGTCGGTATTAATCGAACGTACAACATTGTACAGCGGTAAATACCGGTTGCCGCCGTTTATTGCGACTGCGACTAATTGTGCAACTGTCGCCGTCAAAATATACCGACCGTGGTTTTACGACTATTGTTGCAGTTTTATAAAATTGAGTTTGAATGAATTTGGCGACGGAATCCGGAATCTAATTTAGATGTAGCAGTTGCTAATCGCTTTGGACTGGGAATGTGAATGTTGGAAATTTCATGTTCATTTGATGAATGAAAAAACATAACATATAACATAGCGTGGTGTACTATTGTACACACACATTTCGCCGATGCTGTTATTGAGTCCCATGTAATAGGTGGCGAGCGTATTGTCATCTACCGGGACAGTTCCAGACTCCGTGCTGCTACTGAGAATTTAAACCCAATAAAACTTTGCCCTACCCGGAAATCGAACCCAGGACCTCACGCAAAGCAGTCGCGCTTGCCAGCACTAGACCAATGAGGCAAATGAACTCCTCTGATAATTAATTATTCAGATGATATATACACTAATTGCAGTTTCAAGTCCCAGATCTTTTTACTAATTGTCACTTAGGCTTGAATCTTAAGCACCGCGACATCTAGCGCCAAGAACATGCGACTGTAGCGGCTGACACTTAATTATTTTCGCTTATCTTGCTAAAGTATTAATTGCTGTTTTTGTTTTATTAATATTGTATATAACACACATGTTTTATATTTGTGTTTATTATTTGTGGTATTATAATGTCTTTGGGTTTGCACTAAAACCGAATTTGATTTCAGGAGATAAAGAAAAACATCACATTTTTTTTAGTGGTAATTTGGTTGGTAGAGTAGAAAAACTCATTCTTTAGATCCCTATGTCTAAAATGCGACTTCTATGAACGCTATTTGTACGATATTTCGTCCATTAAAAGTTTGACACTTTACAGGTCTGTTACATGACTCTTTATGGCCTATACAAATAAAAAAGTTCTGAGTTTAATACTAATATTAAATGTACTCGTAAGTCTGTAGCATCATAAACGTTTATTTTACGAAATCTAGCAAGATCCCATACATTAATTCCCTGACTGATACTAGCGTCTGACGAGATAAATAGCTGTGTATTCAACCATTTTGACTCCTTGAAAAGTCACCCCATAGATAGTTGCAGAGCAAATTGCTTTCTTGCCTAACTTTTTTGCATTTGATATTTTTGGATATACTTCGCGGGTTACATAATTCGTTGTAAGTTCGTTTGACTACCGACTTTGTTCAAATTGTAATAAACTCTAAATTATTATACTTAGCTATTCACTCCATGTACAGTGTGTGAGAGTAGATCGCTAAACAACGATACATTACTATGTGCGGTCATGAAATATTATTCATAAAATTAACAAAAATGACTACAAGAAAGAAAGAAATAAAGTTTATTGGTCATCACAATAATCATGCCATACATAAAAAAGATTTTACTTCTTTAATTTCAAGTACAATTAAAATGAATTATATTAATTGGTTGCTGATTAAAGTGTACCGGCAAATGATACCATAGGGAGTGTAAATAATTTTATTTTTCTTCAGAAAGTATAAATTTGCATTTTAAATTACCATTTAGTCTAGAAAATTATAACAGAAATTGGTTTTGACTTTTACTTATCTTACTAAAGTAACACATTTGTGTTATTGGGTTTTGCAGTATAGAAATCAATAGTAGCAGCACGGAGTTTGAAACTGTGATAATTGACAGCAATAACCTCGCTTAATAACAGCATCGGCGAAATGTGGGTGCACAATAGTACATCTCTGCCTATACCTTTAGGAATACAGGCGTGATGCTATGTTGTGTGTTTACTTATCTTAGGCATTTTGTAACCTTAGCACCTTGACTAAATGACGTTTTCGCGTTTTCTGTCACCAAAAAGTCATGTTATGTGTGTGTGGGTGGCAGTGTTGCGGCGTCGGCGCTGCCCGTACGTTTATCGAACGCGTATGGCCACCGGCAAAAAGATATTGAAAAGGGGCTTGTATGTATTTAAAAATGGTCAGTTACATCTGAATGTGCCGACTTCGGCGGCCCAGTTGGTACTTATAATATAACGACAAATAAAACTATCTGCAAAGTCATATTAGGGTACGTTTTTTCATTTTCTTTGCGATGTTTTCCTTCGGTCTTTGAAACTAATAAGCTACAGATTAAAAGTCGAGGAACGTCTGAGATATGACTTTTTCTATTTCTAATGAGAAAGAGACTAATAACTCTATGCGCAAAGGAGTAGGTACTTGAGTTATCTGTACGAATTTTTTTGATTAAAACTTTAAAATAATATGCACCTTATATTTTTTTTTACTTTTTAATTATATAGGTACTTATTCCTTTTGTATTAATGGCTACTATTTTTTTTTTCCAAATATGAGCAGTTTAACATTTTTTTGGGCTTTTCAGGACCTTCTAGTTACAGGAGACAAAACCTATACCATCACCACGCATCTCAAAAAGATTAAAATGTGCATGTTTTAGTAACCCTTATAATATTATACCGTCGCTGCGTCTACCAAGATTATTTATTAGATACACAACTCTATAAAATTATATCAAATTGTAAAAACTACTTAAAAAGGGAGATTTTTTTTCGTTAAAAAATGCACATGTAACTTGGCAGGCGCAGTAATGACACCCTGATGCTCTTAATAATTATACTTATGTAAGAGACGGCGATCTTTTATAACATACCGTAACATGCATAATATTAAGTTCAACTTATATTTTATTATTATTATCATTTATTTATTTAAAAACATATTTTTTTAAATTTATAAATATAATTAATATTAATAAAAAATACATTTATAAATATAAATAAGTAGGGACCAACCGGTATCGGGAATGGGGTCCAAGTTACTAGTGGTTACGGCTCCAGAGAAAGGAACCTCCTCACAATGCAAGCAGTATCGAGGAGTACGTAGTATTTAGTAATTCTAAATAATTGTTATTATTATTTAGAATTTGATAAACAATATTACTTTATTTAAAAGTAAAACAAAAGAAAGATCACAAGCTTCTGTTAGGGGTCGCTTCGGGCAAAAATGTTAGTGGTGCAACATTTTTCCTTGAAGCGGTGCTCTTAGTGCTAGTATGGAAAATATTTGCTATGTACAAAGGCTTAGACTATAGGCACATGACTTTAATAATCGAGAACATTCGCTTTGACACAGACCTCTTCATCAGAAACCATTAGATTTTCTAGTGAAACACAAATGGAATGCTGGAGATTTGAGGTTAGATTTTATGTTAAATTAGTATTTTACTTAAAAAACCAGTACAAATTTTGTTTTAGGATATGTTGAATTTGTACACCTCTCATTTTTTCAGGGCTTATATGAAATGGTTTTCTTAACACATACATTAAATCAAAAAAGGAAATTCACATAATTTTTTCTTAGTTTGGATTAGTTATTGGTTTTTTCATTGTACATGGTTTTTGAAAATAATACAAAACAGAATGATATCAAAAGCAAAACCTGAATAAATATATTATTATTCTCATATATTTAGCATGTCATTTTCACAAAAGGCTTCATACATAATATTATGTGAAACTAAAAAAGTGATGATACAACAAATAAGTAATTCTATAACAACATACCTCCATGCCAACAGAGAGTAAGTAATAAACAAACCATTTTAAAGTGAATTTATAAAAAAGAATGTATACATATTGGCGGATTATAGGAATACTATCTGCATTATCTACTGAAAACTTACAAAATGCCAGAGGATATGTAACTTTACTCAGCGGGTGTGAAAAATTAGGTCGCGTGCAAGGAATTTTCATTGTACTAAAGTCTGAAGCCAATGGTGAGATAGATAGTGTTCACAAAGAATTTTAACCAAAAAGCGCTTGTCGTATCGAATTTGGATAAAGCTTGGAGGAAACTTTGTCACGAATAACGGTGGTCGACGAATAGGTTTTTTAGTTTTAAGTATATTTATTATAATATCAATGATAACTCTGTATTTGAAGGTTCCCATTCCATATAGAAGGCATGAGTGCAAGTCCGATCCTTACCTCTGACTTTACGAATTCGTGTGCGTATCAAAATTTGACTATCACTTAACCTGGGAGGGTTTCATAAAGTTCTCAACGGCGTAGTCTACCAACCCGTACAATGCTAGCGTGCTGGACTAAAGCCTAACCTTTCTTATTTTGAGAATAGGCCCTTCCTTAGCAATAAGATAGTAATGCCAGCCCATTAACATGACATTAACACATTTATAGTAAGTTGAGGTAGGTAAATGAGTTAAAAATTTGGTATAATAGCTTGCTAGGTAATTTATTTTATTTTCAGTCAATCTATTAAAATTAATGTAGCTTTTGCGGTATCTGCAATTGTAAACATTAAATATTGTGTTAACAAAAATGAAATTCAGTTACCAGTTCTGATTCAAATTGACATAATAATTATGTACCGATGTTATCATACTTCATGGAAGATTGACGGCTCGTAATTTAATAAATATGATAGATATAAAACACACTATTATAATCTTCAAAGTAACTCTGTCGGTTTCTATGTTGCCTCATCACGTCTAAAACACTAAACCGAACGTTATAAAATTATTCAAAAAGGTAGCCTAGCATCTGGTGAAAGACATAGATTTAAATAATGTAAACACTAATTACATAATAAATACAAAATGCTCGAAGGCGAAGTCGCAGACAACAATACTATGGTAAACGATAGAAGGGTAATTAAAATGCTACTGAAAATAGGTTCTTATAATAAAATACTTCATTATCATAATACTTTCAGATAGATTAATGTCAAAATGTATATGGAACCTTTTCAATACTTTTGGAAAAGAATCGAAAATATAGCTACTGATGACGTGATTATGAAGAAGACACCAAGTGTAAAGAAAGTGTATTAAAGAATTTATAGATAAAATTCCCAATATGAATGGTAAGTTTCTTTTTTATCATAGTTTAAAAAAGGCTTGAAATATTAACAGGCTTGCCTTAAGGGCAATGTACTGAAGAAGATGAAACTATAATCAATTTTAATATTAACAGAGCCTCTCTAGATGCAATCAGTAATCTTATTAATAAAACTTTTAAAATAGATTACTCACCTGAAGAGTTGCAGCGACAGCTTTAATTAAGATTATAGTTTCACAGATTAATTTTATGCCGATAAACTTGTTAGCTAGTTTAATAATAACCGATTGTTAAATTAAGTTTATTGCAAATGGTTAAAAATTATATTTGAAATTTAATAATCTTTTTATTAAACTTTAGCATCTTCACAAAATTTTGTTGTTCTATTAAAGTTCAGATTGTTCAATATCAATAATTGATTTTATTTACCGTTCTACAATATTATTCTTAACATTAATTAGTTTACGTATTTTTGTAACTGGTAGTCTATGAAAAATATAAGTTATAAGTTTTATATCTAAAACCAAACATAGAACACCACTACCTACCGACTATATTAATTTTCAGTCTTAAACAACTATATTACGAAGCAAATCATAAAACGAAAACAAAGTGCGAAATTGATATTCACATGGCTATAATAATAATAATAATGTCTACATTTTTATTGTGTTTAATAAACAAACAAGTTATTTACATGTGCACATATTGTAAGTAAAACAACACAATGATATAAAAAAATATTTAATAATAATTTATAGTTGCAACTTATTCGGTTTATTATTTTTCATTTGTACTTTTCTTGTCGACATAGTATGCTGTACCATAAGAACAAAATGTGGCTGAAGAATCGGTAATAAATATCTAAAAATTTTATATTTTTTCAATCATAAACTAAGACTCACTTTTTATAATTGTGTTCTTTTAACATTTACATTACTTACGACCCTATCGTCATCAATGATCCACGTTTTTGGTTTATTCATGAACATAGATG
This sequence comes from Shargacucullia verbasci, assembly GCA_947562105.1. NCBI lineage: Eukaryota > Metazoa > Arthropoda > Insecta > Lepidoptera > Noctuidae > Shargacucullia > Shargacucullia verbasci. Next base: position 11,876,443 of record OX387294.1, on the reverse strand, counting down.
ATGACAGTGAATCTCAGTCTGGTTCTGACAATAATACATAATAATATATTTACTTCCTAACTACTCAATAACAACGAACCATATAAAGATGGTGGTATACTTCAAAAAAGAAAAGTATCACTAGTACAATTATAAACCAGTACATTTTCCAACCAAAAACAGCGATACCAAGTTAATCCAACTACCCAACCGCAGGCCGCACACGTCGCAACAAATCGCAACTAAACTGTTGTTATTATCGTACATATTTGTAGAACGAGCATTCCGTCTAATCCCGTAGTGCAGGGGCAACTTAAAAGTAATAAATTGCTCTTCACTGTACCGCGAGTCTGCACTCCGGTGGTTTTTGAACCCCGATATGGGAATAGGGCTATGGATTTTGATGCGGTATAATCTGATAGTACAAACAAGATTTTAAAAAAAGGTATTGTATAATAATGTAGACTAACATCTAATTGCATTCGCTATAAGTTCATAAGCCTAGTTTATGTAAAGATATAAGATGTTTATGCATAATAATTATTATATCAAAGAAACTCTAACTTGTCTTGAAGTTAGTCAGGATTACATACGAGATCTTTAAAAAAGTATATGTACAGTAGAGTTCGTAAATATTTATAAAGTAAAAGGTAATGATGAATACGTTATTTAAAAAAAAGCAACTATAATAATTTTAATTAAATACTATAATGTGTGCAATACGAAGACAAGTTTGGCACTGCGGGCATGCGATTGTCTTACTGCGTGAGTGTCACGGGTGTCGATCCCCGTACGCAAAATATTTGTACAGCCTTCAGATAGATTATGTCCTATAATGTCTGTGAACAGTACCGACGATGTAGGAGAAAATATAATAAAAAGCTTCAAAAATAAAATCTATCATCGTACATAAAAAAAAAAAATCTAGCCATATCCATCCAACATCTAAATGATTAGATCCTTGGCTACTACAATGAGTTCCAACAAAGTTCCCGGCGAGCCCACTATCCAATACAGTTAAACCGCTTAATTGTTTTCAACTAACAACGAATTTTTGCTACCAGCAAATTGGCGGCGCGAATACTTTTCATAACTTATACACTTGCTGACTCAGTTGAGTTCGGATTTATCGCTGTTCACGGTTACTGTAAGGGCTTGAAGAAAATAATCGAGTTTTGAAATTGCTAAGGTTGTGTACCTTAATATATTTTCAGGAATATCCACGAAATCAGGCTTTGGTCTTATGAATTTTTCGACGCATTTATCTTTTAATCCAAAGATGAGATGACTTATGAATACCTGCCCTTTTGTTCTAGAAGAATAAATAAAGACGACAAAAACAGCTCTGTTGTCATAACATGACAATAATAACTTGTCATGGAAAAATTCGATTTGCTAAGTCAGGTTTTTGTGTAAGACAAGTAAATACTTATGAATAGTCAGACTCTAGATGCCACATTCCGAAAAGTCTTTTAATCATATTATGTGTCCGTTGTATGAAGTTAGTACATTTTAAATCACCCAAAAATACCCCCATATTTTCAATTAGTACACACAGCTTAAATCACAACACTTTGCTGCAGCCGCTGCAAGCGCTAATTGTTTTCATTCTGCAACTAAAACTTTTTGTTTTCGACTAAGCAGAAAGCGGAATATTTTAGCGAGCGCTAAATTAGGATGATATGGATGGTATGTTTGTTCTAATGTATGAGTGTGGTGAAGAGAGGATACATGTTACAAATGAAGATAAACACATTGTAGCGGTTTCAGTATTTTATGCTTCGGGTAATGCAAAACCAATCGGTTTTGGAATAACCATGCAAATAATGATAGCAAGAGCTGAGGTCGCTGAGCAGGCTAAGCTGAGTCTGAATTACATACGATATTCTAAGCAAATAAAGTAAGTTTCCTTTTAAATCCATATATTTTTTTAAATATCACCTCAGTTCTTTACAAATGTTCATCTATATCTGGTGACCCTATCTGTTTGTTAGACTGTACATAGTTAATTAAGATGTTAACATTAAACATTCAAAATGAAACACAACAACCTATGTGAACAGTCACTTAAACAATTTAGAAAACTGAAGACCTATATGCAAATAGTTTTCACCCGATATAGACGAACTGGTTTATATGAAATGAATAGTTAGTAAAAATTGTTTTCAGCGAACTATTGTTCCGTGCCACCGCTCATTGGTTTTGGCACCTCGTTAGTCAATAAACATTGTGTGTACTTTTAAATATATTATACTTTTTGAATATTCGAAATTTTCTGAGGCTGAATAACATTGATTAGTTCCATTTGTTTCTTCATTGGAGATGATCAAATAGTCAAAAACAAAAATTTACTAGTAATGTTGTGATTCTAGAGGAAGCAAAAAAAGTTGTATTTTGATAAATACAAAAGTACTCTGTACCATCAAAGTGATGATGGCCGAAGGGTCTCCGAAAGCAGGTTTGTCTAAAATATATTTTACTTATCTACTGGGTATTTCCAATTTGACTTAATTATCTACGTTGGGTTTTTATGCATAACTTAAAATAAGAAACGAATGTCTTCCATTCTGTTTTCTTCAACATTGTTTTCATTTACCATCCACTTACAATTCCAATTACATTTCTCCTACATTTTCTAGACCAAAAAAGCCGAATCTAATTACAAATGCTTCCCCAATCAATATAATTACAACACGGTGTCAGTCACTAACTAACACCGGTGTTGATCGCACAAAGCGCTGCGGTCGCTAACTCGCTGTAACCAAACATGGACGTTAATTACCTGCGCTTGGCTTTGCGCTGGATATACCGAGTTTTTGGAAGGGTACTTTGGAAGAGAATGGGTAATACAAATAGGACGGTTGACTTTGAGTTACTTCTTAATTTTGGTATTATCACCAGTCACCACACTTTGGTCAAATGCAGTGGTCAGTGTTGTACCATTGAATGGACTTTAGTTAAAACAGTGATGAAAAATTTACCTTTGAAAGTTATACTAAACAACCTGATGCCCGCATCTGCGTTTATGTTGTATTTATTATCTTATTAGTGTTTTGCTGCAATACTAAAAATAAATCTATATCCTTCTCCAGGTTGGGACATATGACCTATGAAATTTTAAAATTTCATAAGAATTTGTTCAGAAGTTTAGTCCTGATGAGATAACAAACAAACAAAGTTACTTTCACATTTATAAGTGTGAATATAAAAAACAAAAACATTTAAGTTTAAAATATTCACCCGATACAAATAAAAATAATTCAAATTAAGATTAATTATTATATCTAACAAATTGCACCCTATTTATCAATACAAATCCAACAAACAATGTTACATTTGCACAAATTACTGAACCTAATCCTATGTCACATAAATTGACTTATCAGCTTGCACAAGATAAAAATGTCACCCAATTTAACATTATAATAGCAGGTGTCATCCGATATAACAGAATATATAGGTAGCAAGTTACAAAAGGTTATAAATCTTCAACCCTTTTCATAGGAGATGGGAGATGGCGTGTAGTACGTGCGCCACATAACGGTAAACTCGCGGGATATGAATATGACAAGCTTTAGAGTGCGGTTGATTATTTTTACTTTACAACGGTAGCTGAACACTAGCACTCATAAGCTAGTCAGTATCACGCTTCTTGAACTGATCGGTGACTGTAGTAAGTAATAATAATAATTATTAGCAATCAGGAAAATACAAATCAGTTGCACGAACGATGCTGGCTATAATGTACTTTTCTTGAGTTAAGACCTACTTGAGTCGCCATGTTTGATACGCACTATGGTAGACGCTGCTCCGGAGTTCGTCAATAGACCAACAGCAATCAAATTATCACAGTACTCAAAGATAAGCAATATTGTATTAGATTGATTAGAATCAATTATATTTCTTTCTTTATTGGAATATAAATGAGTAAATATAAAATAATAATGCCACAAAAAAACTATAACAGCAGTTCGCTTTGTTTGTGAAAAACCAACGGCTATAGATCTCTTTAGCTTTCGATATTCATACTTGAATGTAAAGATTGAAGATACCAAAAGCGGATATTTCTGCTACAGATATTATCATGTTATTTGACGTGGGTGTCGGGATTTTTTTGGACATTTGGACGTACATGATTTTTAATTGATGGAGGAAATTTAAAGGATCTTGATTAATGAGACAGAATGTTTAAGCAACTTTTATTTTAAGTAACCAAATATGAGAAATTTGAAATTTGGACTTTGGAATTTGGAAAATAAAGTTAACTTTTGAAACTATTAAAGAAGTATTAAAGAAAGAGATAAGTAACCAGATTCACTAGATATGGAAGATGAAGTTTTCAAACTACATCTTTATGTAGTGAACCTGGATATAGTCAAACGAACATTTGTTTAACTCTATATAGAACTTAAAATAAAAACCAAACCACACATGAGTAACACAATGTCATGCCAAGGCTATGAGAAGCTAACTAATGCAATAACTAATTACCGCCCATTTAATTATTTTCCTGCTCAATTATATATTCACTGATCCATTTCATTATTTTTTATTACTCATTTTTGTTTACTTTACTGCTTAGTTTTAACTGCTGAACTAGTTATTAAACGTGCCATTTATAATTTTTAACTTACCAAAACCGCTATTTACAACTGCCTCTTTAAATAAGTGCCATTATAATGTCCTCAATGAAATTAATAAACATTATTTTACATACAAACAATGTTGCACTACACGTTGCATTAGACGACAGCCACCCAAAATTTCCTATCTCACTAAACAATAAATTTTAGGTGGCCGTATTGGCAAAGGCTTCTTTGTGGAAACCTATTAGGTGGATGATAAGGCTTAGTTCGCCGCTCGCTCGGGGGGACAAAATAAATTTCCCCGAAGGCCTTAAGTACTCTCAAATCGAGATCCTCTGACTCACGATAGTTCGTACTTTCAGGTTTCGCTACTTCGAGTTTTACAGGGCTATAAATTAGTTAAACAGAATTAAAATAAATCAACTTAGAATACTTTATCGTTGTCGAATTTATCTTTGTAATAATGATATTTAAATTAGACAACTTTATTAAAAAGAAAGAATATACTTTTATTTGACACAAACTCAAGGCACATGTTATAATATTAACAATATATAAAGAACAATTATATAATTACTTTATTCGTCATATTAGCAGGTCCCCCGTGAAGATAGCTGCCTGTTGTGGCCATGTCACGCCAAGCTCCGCACAATAACGGTAGGATCAGCTCTCAGCAATTTCCGTCGTGTTGTACTTTAAGTTGACTTCTCACCGCGTTTAATAAAAATGTTTATGAGCAGATAATATCTAGTTGTATTTATTACTAGCGACCCGCCCCGGCTTCGCACGGGTATCACTATTTATCTTTAGCCAAATAATTTGTTGGAAACATATGGAACAAATTTGCCAAAAGCCAAAAAAATAATAAGTTGATCCGATCTCTACCAAACTTCACAGGATCACCCGCAGATTACCTAAAAATTTCATTAAAATCGCTTCTGCCATTTTGGAGTCATAGGGAACATACATACACACATTAATTTTTATATATGTATGTACATATATAGAAGATAAATAATGAAGTCGTATAAGCATGTAGGTACTATTACAATTTTGTTTAAAGCATTTTTTTTTAAATCATCACCATGCTTGAATTCCTTGCCAAAGTAAAAAATATATTCCATGCTGATGCGGCATTATTTCTTCACCTTTAATTTTAACGTTTTTGTGTCAAACGTGGATGTCAAGTTTAGCTTTGTTATTAATGAACCTCTGCTTGCTTTTAATGATGTCATGTTGAAGGTAAAAGGAAAAGTAAAAAGCAAATGGTTTTACTTTTTAGTAACCTTTTTTATTACACACTTGTATCAGTGCTCATACTAAGTTAGTGAATTCAAGGACTTTTACACGATCATTAGGGTAAAATAATCTATTTAGATATATTGAAACACTTTCCTGGCTAGACAAGAGCTATGCTTTTATTTAGAAGTTTTGCAATGTCACTAAGTTTCTGACTAATCTCGAGGTCTCAGGAACTACAAACCCTTAAACTGAAATTTGGCAAGTACCTACGTTTCTTGTAGGGCACAGGCATCTATTAAAAAGGATTTTTCAGCATTCAACCAACAGAAATGGGAATTTAAAGTTTGATAGCCCGGTTGGCGCAGAGGCTAAGCGATAAGCTTTCTGCGCTTCGTATCTTTGTGTCACAGTCAAGTGTGCCTGTGACATTTATACACTATGCAGGAGAAATCCTAGTATGGGCAACATTCTTTAAAAATGAAAAACAGTTGTTACGAGCACGCTTAGTAATACTGGTTGTCAGAAATCAATCTTTAAGTTACCAATAGATTTTAAATAACGAAAAACTAAAAACTGAACTAAATTAGAAAGCAGCTCACAACCGTCACGTATAAAATTTATAGCCAAAACAAAAACTAGGTCCACTCATATTATTATTTTCTAAGTAAACTAAATAACATCTAATATTACAGCTCACAGGAAAAAAAAATGAAAAGGTGCAAAATAATCCTCCACAAAACTGTCAACTGATTAGCTTAAATTCCTCGAATTGATTACTGTATTTGACGTTACATGCACTTTAGAAATGAGAAAACGTTTCAAAATTTAGCAGAGATATTTACGAATTCTGTTAAGCTAGGATCACGTGGTGTAGGTATCAAATTGGTGACTGTTTTAGAATATTCCATTTGCAAATAAGCCGCTGTCCCATGAAGATGTTTTATTTGTTTACTGTTTGGAGTAATTCGATAGACAACAGTGAGTACATTTTTTTTTTTTTTTTGCGTTTGCTCATGCCCGCCGCTCTAGGAAATGCAACGGATTGGACTTTTACCGACTAATACGGTCTGCCTGTAACGGCGCAGGCACGGGTTTTGCAAATTCATGGCACCCCCAACAGAAACAATGACGACCTAAGGTATAGGGGCAAAAAAGGGCAAAGAGAAAAAATACAAGAATAATTGACTGCTTTATTACATATTAATATTAAATTATTATGTAATACTAGCTGTTAACTTAAATTATTCATCAATTATAGTTATCAAAAATGTTTTTATAAGTAGATTCGATAATTTAATTTAAAAAAAACATGTAGTACACGAAACCGACTACAAGAAATAATAGAATTCCTATAGAATCTCATTTGCAACACTTCATGGGTTATAAACAGTTCTTCAGATATCCGAAATATTCTTTATAAAAACTATTACATCACTACACAGTACAGTCACCAAAAAACCCCTTACACGATAAAACTTGACTTGTACACTACAAAGGAGAATTTGTGTCGTGTTTCGGATTAACATGGAAATTGAATCAGGTTGCACGGCGAACTTAGCCGGGACAAAGCTTTGCGACTTCAGACTTATATCCCGTTTTTTTTTTTGTTATGTTGTACACTACTGTTGTGCGCGCTTATACCGAAGCGTAGTGATATATAATTGTGTGATAGCTGCTATTTTTATTTTTTTACGACTCACATTGTGAAGGTGTCGGGTGTGTAATCTAATATGAGATGTAATTATTTTTGCAGGTTAGAAACAGGAGACGATAGTGTCTATGTATGTGAATAAAAAATAATATTTTACTGTGAGTTCAAAGTAACATGCGATGCACCAAATTGTCAGTGTCAATTTGCAGCCACCAGACGTTCACGAGACAGGCTACATGTCGCATATTTTCCTGTACAAACCAAATTATTTAATTATAAATAGCTTTTATAGAAACTGTAAATAATTATTTTGGTAATAAATGATTATTACTATTGTTTAAAAATATAGATACTATTATGAAACTATGCTAACTTCACGAAACTTAACATCTGTACAATTAATTAAGGAATGCGATGCATTTTAACTTAAACCTTATGTCGCCAACACATCTGTATTCAATTGCTTACCAAGTATTGCTTGCTAGCTTTAAAACGCCTGGTTAAAAAAATCTCACGTCTTAACCACTTGTCAAGACATATCTGTTCTAAACCTGCAGAGTAAGCTTATAGCCTACTTAACAGTAACTTGACATGGTTTTCTTCAACATTTAACTCGGCGCTCTTGTAAAAAGCTTAGTGATTTCATAATAAAAGTGTTCGTCGGGAAATGAGTTTGAAAAGATATTGTGCTCCTTTTATTTTGTAATAACGGCAAAGTATTTCTTTACCAATTTGAGCTCTTGCCTTAAAATTCGTTCTTTAACATACTTTTTTAGTTTAAATAATGTAGTAACATCATTCTCTTCAAAAATGTCAGTGTTGTGGGATTGGTTTCTACTTTGATCAGTACGTGAAAAAGGGATTGATCTAAGCCTCTTAGCCAAGAAGAATTCTTTGCATGTATTTGAATGCCCAGTTCTTCGCCAAGCGGAATTTGTTCTGTCATGCATGCAGGTGACAAGAAAAGGCGGTGCAGGATGGAACTGGTCTGCAGAGAGATAAGCAATTAATCTTTTAGTAAACGTTTTTAATGTCATCGTCGATAATGATCATTATTCACAGACAACTGTCAAGATTCATAGAGATTTTATAAAAAAAAACCTCATATTGACACGTTCACACAATGCTAACTTCTGAAAACGGTAATAAACCAACCAGCCACAACCACTTGAGCAGTTTTCAATTTACATTTTACCGTGGAAAAGTAGAGTACAGTAAGACAAAAGAAAAGAGGTATCGCTGTGGAGATTAGAAAAATTTACGTGATCTTTAGTAAGATAACCGTTTAAATCGGGTGAGGAAGTTCGGTCAGCTATCTTGCTTGACAAGGGTGAACCGGGATTTATTAGACCGGGTATACCAACGATGTTTGCACAATTCAATTTTTGCGACATCTACTATCTTATTTTGTTAAGTCTGTTGTTCTTATTTTGTGATTTACTTTCTTATTTTAGGACGAGTTGCTCTTTAAATTACTTACCGTACTTCCTATTTCAAATTGTAAGATTTTATTTTTCTTTATTTTTTAGAACAGGGTTCTGAGTTTGTATGTTTCTAAATGATAGGTAGTCATAAAATATATTGGTCGAGTATCTCCAACAAGCCGAATATATCGAATACATTGTTACAAAATATAGTACAATCCTTACTTTATTGATTGGCAATACTGTATTTCCGGCTGTCTCCAATGACCCGGCTGTCAAATCATTGAAAGAGTTTTATGAAACTGATGCTCGAGGCATTCGATCACCGACAGCCGACCCGTGCGGTAGTAGACTACAAATGGATCTTTACTCTGTTAAAGTGGAATAACCAAAAGTGATTTATATGTGATTCTATTATCTAATAAAGCTATTCCGTGAAATCTGCAGTTTTCCTGTTCGACTTAACAATCAAGTTTTTGAGATACTTTTAGCAGAATTATTTAATAAGAGATAATTTTCTAATTTTTTTAAATTCTCAGCTTTTCGACCATTTGAACTTTGATATTTTGAATGAAGAATTTATGAGTCTCTGAAGACATTTATCAAAAGTGTGTCTATTCATTATGCCTAAAAGCTGCCCGTATCAAGAGACGAGAGCGTGGGCGTGCAAAAACACTTTTCACATTTAAAATTATGCCTTCAAAAGTCTACAATAGAGAAGACTCTGATTACCGTAGATTATAGGCGTAACTATAATCTACGGTAATCAGAGTCTTCTCTAATTGATCTCGACCAAAACACTGAAGTGATATAAATAAATGAAACGCTCTCAATACAGAACTGATACAAGTTTGCATAATTGAACGACATTGAAGTATTCCCACCGGTCAGCGGTCACACTTGATACATAATTAAAATGGCCGCAATCAACTACATGCGGGGTTTTAATAGACTGGTTTAATTTTAAGTGGTATACTTTTTGTTCGATGTTTCAGAAAAGTGATATTGCGGGTCAAGATTGGAGAGTAGCATAGCATCACGCCTGTATCCCCGAAGGGTTAGGCAGAGGTGAACTATTATACACCCATATTTCGCCAATGCTGGTTTTGAATCCCATGTAATAGGAGGCGAGCCTTTTGCCATCTACCAAGCACAATTCTAGTCTCCGTACTGTTACTGTTACTTTGCCCGACCCGGGAATCGAAACCAGGACCTCAGGCTCAGCAGTCGTGGTTACGACTTCTAGACCAATGAGGCAGTCCAGATTATAGACTACCATCCTAGCCTTTTACTTTATTCATTATGGTACCCGTCACAGCAGCGGTTGAATTTTGTATTTTACGTGGATCACAATAATCACGAAGAGATCACCCATCGGTTTTATGAATGTATGGAGGAACGAGGTATGGTGTTCCTCCATTGAACAGGGATCCTCCGACCAGGCAAGGTGGTTAGCCTGACTGGCCGAAGCCCAACGACTGATGTTGGACATTCGTATCTACATATGTATATTAGAATCGTTGTAAACTTTCATAGTGTGATTCAGGGTTTGTTGTTGTAACTTCACTCCGATAGATGGCGCTTTATTTTTTGCCATGTTGCGAGTAGTAGTCGCTACAAATGGTTATGCATGACTTATAGGTACTTGCAAAATAATATAAAAATAATACAGTATCGACCATCTTACTGTACCTATTCCCTAAAGATTTAAGCATAAGTGTAGTGTAAGTATGGGTTCTGTTGATACCTTTACTAAGTTGGATGTTATAGATATGAGCCTATTGCCATTTGCTAGAACTTGAAACCTATTGATATTCCTGATAAAAAAATTAAAATTGCCATGACTTGGGAAACTAGCCCAAGACCTCACGCTGCTACCAATGCTTTTGAAGTAGCAGCTATTGCTCCAACAATATTTAAATTACATTTAACGCTTGCTTGCTCCAATGCCATGGAGTATATATTCTATTCATTACACTAATAACTTGACATTTCAACGCTATTCCCCGAACAGTAGAATGCAAGATGCTAAATAGTTGGCTCGGGGTAAATTAAAGTCTGTCTAGGAAAATTTCACCATAGCTTTCGTGAAAAGCTCATCTAAATAGTGAGGACCGCCAGTCAGTAATATCGTGTTATTGCATTCTTAAAACTAATCTAATTTAACTTTTAGAAGTGAAAATAGTTATGGCCTTAATATTATAAAAGTTCACATTTAACTGGTGAATTTAACGGTGGATATATCGTCGATCCATAAACATTAAACCCTAAGGTCGCTTTAACTAAAAGTCACTCCAGTCTGTCCATTTCACTAAATTATCTTTTGATGCCGATATCTCATCATTATCATCTGCCTAGCCTTTTCCCAACTACATGGGAGTCGGCTTTCAGTCTAACCGGTTGTGGCTGAATATCAGTATTTTACACGGAACGACTGCAATCTGATCTTCGCCACCCAATGGCAGACACCGATACTCTAAGGTTAGGCTGGTTTTCAGACTTTTTGGGCTGGTGACACTCAACTGCTCCAAGGCACGGATGGGTCTCGATGTGTGAAAAATGGTCACCCATCCAAGGACTGACCACGGCAAGTGCGGCTTAACCTCGCGGATTAACTAATCTGCGCGGTAGCTATGAACCCCTCTTGATGCCGATATCTCATGGAATAAAAAAACGATAGACGCTATAACCCGAATGACCTGCCTCAGGTTACCGATGTTTTAATCGGCGATCAACAAAGCTAAAAAATTGCAATGGATTCCGCTTTGTTGACCCAAGCCAGGTTACCTAAAAAAACATTTGCTGAAATGAAAAATCGTGGAAGGATTTTTGTAGTGCTTGTACAAGGTAGTTTCGATTGAGTGCGGATTTTAAGCCAGATTAATCAAGTAAAAGCAATCATTTTTTGTTTGTGTAAGGGATTTGGATTGATTGGTATCGCTTGAATGAACCAGTAATGATGCAAAGTAAGGGTGAATTCATACTGATGCGAATCAGCCCGCGTGTCGCCCGCGCTTTGGTTTCGTGTCGATGGTTTCTCAGAAAGTAGTGATATAAATTCACAATGCGAGCGACACGCGGATGAGCCCGCGTCAGTATTAATCCAGCTTTATGGTTTAAAAAGTTTTCTTTCTTTCGAGGTCGATGATGGTGTATCGCACGTCTGCCTAAAACCTCCTTAGATCACGTCTCCCTAGAATCTTTACAACGACTTTTCCTTGACCATATGTAGTTAAGGCAAAAATGTATAAAAATAATGTACGCGCATTTACGATACGATATGCCTTCACCTAAATGCGCGGTTTTTTCATACATTTTTGCCTACACTTTAACGATTGGGTTGAGGAAATCTCGTAGTAGAGTACCACTTGTTCTCTCAAGAATTAAAGGCTTTCCAGTTTAGAGTAATCGAGAGACAGACTGCGGGAAGGAGTACTAATTTCCTCATATATCAGCTTCTTCAAATCTCAATCTCAGCAGTTGCACGCGGTCCACGTATGATTTGACGGCATAATTGGCGCAGTTGTTGGAAAAGAGTATCCATAGAGTTTCTTGTCTGTCTCTTCTCCATAGGACCTACCCACTTTTGGAAACGTGGGCCTAGAGTCTGGACTTTTTAAAAGTGCCTGTAAAGGCTTAGTTAAAATAAAAATCTTTGAAATAGTTGAAATGGTTGAGCGATCGAATGCTGTACTACGTGTCACGGGTTTGATTTCCACACGGAACACATACTTGTATAACCAACAGATAATTGTTATAAATGCGCATGTGAATATGTTTGTACTACGATACAATTATTAATAGTGCGAGGATACTTAAAAAAATCCTTTAGCATTTAACTTCTTCAATATACCTAAACTTGCAAGCTATTTTCTCGGTCTCAAAATTCAGCTCATATTACAGAATTCTCAATAACCGCGCGCCCCGCATCCAAACGATAAAATCGGCGAAAATCACATAACCTTCCATCAATACGTGACTCCAGGAGAACGCAACCGAATTACGTGCTGAACTTAGGACATTAATCTAACAAATAAGTGAGAAAACTTCCACCGAGCTCTCCTTAACAATGTTAATTACTTACTATTTGAGTACCTGTGCGGGGCGATTCTCACGCGCTTCGATATATATGTCTATTTTAGAGGTTACTTCTACTTCAACAGAATATGCGACTGCGTCTAATCAGTTCTGCATTTTGAGAGTTTTAATTTATCACACTTTCATTCATACACACCTATATCTGTAGACGTAAACGGCAGAACCGATTTTAATGATTCTTATTGTGTAGATATTTGAGTCTTTGAATAGTTTAAATTCACAATTGTACCCAATGGATGGCGCTGCGATCGAGTTTTACGTTCGAGCAGGACAACGTCTGTGGAGTCCGCTAGTTATGTTTATAATGTGATATTACGAGAATTCGGTAAAAAGGGGAGCATGTAGCATATCTTTAGAAATATCTCGATTTCGACATGATCTCTTATCCCGCGAGAATTGCCCCTCTGCTCGTATTAAGAAGAAATTACGGTTCGTATTATTTCTATTCTTATGTCTATTTTTATAGGGGGAAGTTTCTTTGGCAATAACGTAAGTAAGGATTAACGAACATGCACAGAATGCGCACTTGTTTTGTGTGGGGCGCCACCGCGAAGGCGCGAGCCGTCGGTGCCCTTAGCGGATTCCTTAAGACATGGGAGAATGTGCATCATCTTTTATAGGGAGTTGTGGCCAAATACAAATACGCAGATAGACGGGTTTATTTGATAAAGCACTCTTCTATGGTTTATTGGATGGACCATCTTTTGTTCACGTAAAAAATCTGAGCTCTTTACTACACTACTATGATAATTAAATTGTCTGACTAATTGTTGTCTGACGACATGGTTGGCACAGTGATTAAGAGATCGACTGCTGAGCTACGTGTCACGGGTTCGATTCCCGCACGGAACAAATATTTGTATGATCTATAGATATTTGTTTCGGGTCTGGGTCTTCGTGTATGTGAATACACACCGTGCCTCGGAAAGCACGTAAAGCCGTTGGTCCTGCGCCTGATCTCTCTCCGGTCGTGTCGGATTGCCGTCCCATCGGACTATGAGAGTAAAGGAATAGAGAGAGCACCAGTGTTTGCGCACACACTTGTGCTCTATAATATCTCCTGCGTAGTTGGCTAATCTCCGGTGAGATTGGCTGCCGTGACCGAAATCGGTCAGGAGGACATTAATTAATTAATTAAATTGTCACATAAACTTTCTAAATTATATTAAAGTTAAAGGCGGTTTCTTTTAATTTCATTAGATTTTTACTTTATACTATTAACATACACCTACGCATATTTTATACTTATCACGTTAAGGAATTCTATAGAAAATTACAAGAAATTAAAAAAAAATATTCTACTTTTATTAGATATGATTACTTCATACAAATTCCTGAAATCTTTTGTATTTCAAAAAGGGAATGTTATTCTATTCAACGGTCCATCACTTTAGAAAATTGTACATCAATATATAATATATATACCAATATGTATCTCAGTAAATATTCGCAAAATACACAAAATTCCTTGGACATAATAAATAAGACAAAAGTTAACATTCCGTTCAAAACAATTCTAAATTCCATACAACGCCTGCCGTACTGGTTATAAAATGATACTTTTTGATTGACGTATATTAATTTGTTGCCCACCTCACCTGCCGGCGGAATGTTTTAATTTCAAAACGTTTTTCCTTTAAGGCATTTAATTATTCGGCAGTCAGTATTATGTAAACAACAAAATATGTTTTTAAATTTGTGTAAATAAAACTGAAGGTAATTAAAAGCGAAACAGAAAACCTGTATAAGCAAAGAAAACCTGAGTAAACTTATATGTTTTTGACGTATTCAAATTAGGAGATCATCAGTAGCTGATCGAAGAACACATTAAATAATAACACATTATTGTTACGGATGTCAGCAGCCCAAAAAGTCTTAAAACCAGTCTAATCTTAGAGTCTGGAACTCAGTATCTGAAAGCCGACCCCGATGTAATTTGGAAAAAATGTTAGGCATATTCTTAGAATATTATAACTACATTGGGGTCGGCCTCTAATCTAACCAGTTGTGACTGAATATCAATATTTTACACGGAGCAACTGCCATTTGACCTCCGCAAGTCAGTTACTGGGAGACACTGATACTCTAAAGTTTAGACTTTATGGGCTGTTGACATCCGTAACGAAGGTCATAGGTATTCGAATGACACTCGGGATTAACTGCTTAACGTGCTTTCCGAGACAAGAAGATGTCTCGATGTGTGAAAAACGGTCAACCAACCAAGGACTAACCTCAGCAGCAAATCCACTGTTTTGAGCGATACAAATGTAGCTATAAGCCCATTATGTGCCATTCACAATACAGGCAATTTAACCTATCTCGAAGCAATCGCCGTCCAATTATAATGTGAACAATGAAAAAATAATGAATGTCTCTTTTCAACCATTTACCAGTACATACGACAAAATTAAAGAGACATAGGGAGTTTCGAGATAATGACGACTGCAATTATTGCTGCCTGCTCACCCATTATGACGAGCTTAATGGCGGGCCTATATGAATACGTATACCTACTTAATTTGTACGAAACATATTATATAAAAAGTCATTGGGCGTTTCATTTTCTGTACTATAGATAGTATTGTTTTTGTTTTACATCGAGTTTACTGCATTAATAATGGTAATTATTTGTGTGAGATGACTGGCCCAGTACCTTTATTATGAGTTTTTTACTATTTACTTTCATAGTAAATGTAAATTTTCATACAAGCGATTTTAGTTCTTAATTTGGTTACATTAGGGATTAGAGTCGCTAACATGACATCTCTATAATATAGTAAATAGTAAATCAAAACTTTACTGTGACACATATGTCACATAAGCGACTCTAACCCCTAATGTAACTAATTTAAGAACTAAAATCGCTATCATAAAAAAATTACTTTACTATGATTGTAAATAGTAAGAAAATTAGTGATAGCGGTACAAAATAGTCTTTGGAATACGCTTTAGAAACACTTTGCATGGATTGTTGATTATTAATCAACGATCCATGCAAAGGGTTTTGATTAATACCTGTTTTAATTTACTTGATTAGCTAATGAAGGGATAAGAATGGTAGAGAACTAAGCTCTGTTATCCAATTAGCGGAGATATGGAGTATAGAGATTTAGAAACAACCAGGTAAAGTTGTTGCGGTAACCTATTAGTGCGAAGAAAGTTAATGGACGAAAGAAAGATCCATTACCCAAACTGCACTCGTAAAAGCTGTGATTTGCGAAGCTTGTTAAAAAAAATACATTTTCAAAACAAAAAATACTCCAAAATAGAGAATATCTCTTAATTTTCCTAGACTTCGATCGCCGTTGTTACCTTTATAGCAAAATTGAATGAAATATTCGTGCGCACGCATTTGACTGTGCCACATGATTTGCATGCATTTCGTTCTTAAGACAACTATGGTTGAAATCGAGAAGGACTCAGACACACAAACTGGTTAAAAATAAACGATTTCGCCTATTACATCTCTCGATTAGTACCTACAAGTCGCATAAAATAGACAATTTTACAAAAACATAAGAAATTAACTTGTTTCAAGTGTGCGATCTTCATTTTTACACGACTGCCAAAAAAAGGAGCAGTCGGGGGACCTCTTAGATAAAAAAATGTTCAACAAAACGGTCCCCCGACTGCAATGACAATTTTATTTATCTGTTTAGTAAATTTGTTTTTTACTTTTTAGTTCATTTTTGGCAAGGCAGTTTGTTTCGTAGAGAGTAGTTAGACTCTGTGCAGTTCCCTAACACAAAAACAAATAAACATCGCAAAATCTAGAGCAAATTCAAATTTCGTCACTTAATATTGTGAAGTGAATTCAAATATTCTTCAACACAAATTGTATAAACACACAACCAACTCCACGCCGTTGTTTGAGTTCAACTCTAGTTGCGGGTAGTAAATTAATTAATACGTAAGTACTACGTTTCTGGATCTCATATCTAACAATCGTCGGAGTGGGCTCGTGTTTGTTTAAAGTACATACTACCTAGATACCGGTAATTGCGCGTCTGTTGTGCTTCCTGGATCTTGATGGAAATAATTTAGGTAGCTAAATGTAATTCTGAGGCTGGATAGTGAACCTTGATGAACCCTAATGAACCTTTATGGCTGAGTTATCTTTTCAACACCTTTCTTGCTTGGTTGACGTGAGAATCTCTCAGTCAAACTCGACACAAATAAAGATATAGGTTATCACGTCTTAATGCGCCAAGATTGCACTGATTTTTCTTCTTTACCATCGGTTTATTAAAAGCTCCCACTGTTGGGCTGAAGAACTTTGCTCATGCCCAATTCGATATATGGTTGTTGTGATTACTGCATCAGTTAGGTATTATGTAGCCTGTTTTGTTTATTTATTGTGCAGATATTTGTAAATAAGAAAGACTTTACTCCGTAGAGGTACCATATTTTTTTATGGAACAGTAAGAACTTTTTAATTTTCTAGGAACCCTATAAAATTCTAATTCGACAACTTTACTATCAAAATATCGTCTCAAAAAGTATGTTTCAATGTATCCTAGCAACAATTTATCGTCAACCTACCACATTAATAAACACTGACAGTTCTATTAAGATGTTAGGTAATATATTTCCTAAGTACAATTACTTACAAACATCCTTTGTGAGGTGAAGCAATAAATAATATATTTACATAACAATAACGGTGACTAATCTTGGCCTGTAGACACCTACTTATACGGCAAAATTACTGCTCTGAGCTAGCCCCAAGGGATTTCAACTTGAACCATAGATTTGGGTGGTTTAGAGTTTATAGTTTCATGCCTATAAGTAGGATGAATCTGAGAGGAATCTTGTCTGTAGCTAAAAAACTGTTTGTAATATAGAAGTAGCGTAAAAAATTGGAGTACTTTGAAAAGTATTATGAGAATTTTAGATATTATTAATCTTGCTCAATAAGAATCAGCTATATGTCGTTATTATCCCAAAGACAAATCGGCCATATATCTGACAAACACTTCCAAATCACTGACTAATTCAACCATTATTTCCAATTTTTTTTAAACTTTGCCCCACTCTAGGATTTCTCCTGTATCGTGGGTACAGTTTACAAATATATACGTCACATGCACATACAACCAGACCTGAAATAACTATCTGTAAATCATACAAATATTTGTTCCGTGCGGGGATCGAACCCGCGACAAGCAGCGGAGAAAGCTAATCGCTTAGTCACTGCGCGAACCGTGTCATCAAATTTCACATAACATAACATAACATAGCGTCACGCTTGTATTCACCAAAGGATTAGGCAGACGTATTATGCCGTTATTGAGTCTCATGTAATAAAAGGCGAGCCATCTACCGGGCACAGTTCCAGACTCCGTGCTGCGACTGAGAATTTTCATACAGAAAAACTCACTGACTCTTTGCCCGTATCTCAGCAGCCGCGCTTGCGACCAATAGACCAATGAGTCTCAATTTCACAAGTCATTTAGTGGCGCTATACATAGTGTCCTGTCTCTCAAAACAAGACTTAATCTATGACAATATTATGTGACCACTTGCAGTGCCCGGATCTACCTAATTAAGTGCCTGCAGTTAATGTCTCCGGGATTTATAGAGCCGCTAGGAGGGCCTAAACAACCTTAATCACGAGTGTGTTTATGTTTCTACTAAATTGGGATCTTTATTTGTCCGATTGTAAGAGTTCAAGGAAAATCATTATTACTGGGGCGTAAGGAAAGAGTCTCCACGAATGACGATACCTGTGATCGTCAGGCGATCCCTGGGCAGTCAGCTTCGTTGCCATCATTGCTGATAGCAAATCTTTCCACTCCAGCATGAGCTTTCCAATAGCATAGCTCGTGTCGACACAACAGAAGAAGAAGACTTATTATCGGTTAATTGGTTTAGTTCTCCCTGGATCAATCCCCGGATCGTACAAATTGTTACTGTTGGAAAATTCAACAGCAACTCGGACTTTGGAATTGTGATCGGTATATAGGAATAGCCGATCCTCTATTAGATGTAAT
This sequence comes from Shargacucullia verbasci, assembly GCA_947562105.1. Lineage (NCBI taxonomy): Eukaryota > Metazoa > Arthropoda > Insecta > Lepidoptera > Noctuidae > Shargacucullia > Shargacucullia verbasci. Next base: position 11,857,470 of record OX387294.1, on the reverse strand, counting down.
TCTATAATGCAAACATACGCAAAACGTGTCTACAATACGCTTCTAAACTTCTTCTATTTACTTCATCCGTCTTTTATAACTTAGGTACTCCATTGACTCAGCGACCCAAAATGTGTCTTAGCCTCCGAAATAGAACGCTGCACCACTCGGTTCAATCCTCAGTTTCTTGCTAAATTAGCATGAAGCTCTTATAGCATCACGACTATATTCCTGGAAGGGTGAGGCGGAGGTGTAGAGGCGTAGGCATTTTGCCGTTGCCGTTATTCAGTCCCATATAATAGGATGTGAGCTTAATGCCATCTACCGAGCACAGTACCAAACTTCGTACTGCTACTGAGAAATTTTATACAGAAGAACCCAATAACTACTAGCCCGAACCGGGAATCAAATACAGAACCTCACACTTAGTAGCTGCATTTGCAACCACTCGAACAATGATGATATATGAAGATAGATTTTCAGGAATTTACTACAACATTCATTTTCAAAAAGTCCTTCACATATTCTACGAACTGCATCCATTCACTTCACATTAGCTTCGCGTTTCCTTTTACCTTATAATATGATGCATACCTAATGCATACGCGAAAAGCTGTTACCGTCGCAAAGCCATTAAATTCTCAAATTAAAAACACAGCCAGATAATTTATACCACATCTTTGAATTGCACTGAACATCTGAATAAATTGAGAGACTCTAGCATTATGAGTATGAATTAAACAAGCTATAGATAAACCCATAAGGAAAGTCACGTGTCACAAATATATTATTCATATAAACTCGTCTCTCTCTTAAAAACCTTAGCCTGTAATAACTATCTGTACCTATACGGGTTTAGAACTTGGGAAGTGTAGTGCAAAACCCAGCACATGATACAATCAGTATTTGTGCGCTAAGTATGTTAAATTACACCGATGTTGCCCGAATTACCGTTCAATCCCAAGATCAAACCCATTGGTTTGATTGTTTTTTCCATTGCCAGACTAATAGTCCATATATATATAATATAATAGTAATAGTATAGTAATATAGTAGTAATAATTTTTTCATGACTTACATGCAGTGTTCATCAAAACAACTCAAATGGTAACGGGAAACATTGTAAGTAACTGCCATGTCTTATAACTAAAATGTCTAAGACTTGTGACTTCCACCAACAGGCGCGTAAATCAGCAGCAGGAGGATTAATAAGCTAGAAGAAAATAATATGTTGTTAATAACAATGCAACAGTCCTCTAAAGCAACGTAGAATATGAGGCTTATTGTATTCATACTCTAAGGTAGCATTTAATAACGTGCTTCTGCAGTCACGTGTAGAGTCGGCTGTAAAACGACAGTAAAAGAGCATTGGATACAAGTCTCTATGGAAGAGATCTGATCTCCACCTAATGCTACCCGGTTGTCTGTATTTGTGTCGCTTCCCAAAGGAACGGAATTTGCAATGGTGTATGAAATATGTTCGTAAAATGCATATTTTTTTAATAAGTACTTTTCGTACAAAATGTATCGACTGGTTTTTTCAAATGAATTAAACAACATGTTACTTTTTTAGTAAAATTAAAATATCTAAAAATATTATGAAATAAATAATTATGGCTATTTTTTTAAATATTGGTTTGACTTCGTACATTAAGTACATTTAAAGTCAAATCTGCTTATGTAAACATGCTTTACTTAAGAACCGTTTGACTTATACATTATTACATGTTAAAAACACATCATAGGGTGAATAATTAATTAACTATACACCGTCTTAAACTTCAAAAAATCTCACTGTTTCGTCTCTGCATTAATGAATATTCAATGAACAAGAATACTGAAAACAGCGACATCTATGCGAAGTCGAGTGAACCACTAATAATATATCTGCCGAAGAAAACTGTGTTATTTTATGGAAACTAGCCACCCGCTGTGTCGAGTGGGCGTGGCAGGTGTACCATTTTCATTCATTGTAGATCATGCACACAATGGACCATGCTGGCAAGTTCATTGCTTATTCCTTGTTCTCTCCAACTGATTATACAAACAAAAAACAAACAAACTATATCGTGCAAGCATTTTGTATGAAAATATTAATACATCATGATACTATTGTAACTGACCAAACTGTTCTATAAATCGATCAACTTCAGTTTATCTAGATGCGATTGAATATCAGTACCTACATATTTTAATCTCGTAGTTTTCTTATATGATATCGATGGCATACATAGAAATATCATTTCAGTAGTAGAAATAATGCACTTTGTTTTTTGTCATAAAAAGCACTTTTCCCAAACTTTCTCATTTACAAAGCTAGAGTATTTCACTTTTGACAATTAATCCCTTAAATCGGACAGCGCCTTGCATTGCAATACAGAACGTTTATAATAAGAATAGTTTTAAGCGATTGATTATTCATGACATGGGATTTTTTTAATGTAGGTACTTATTCGTTTTATTGAACTATTGTCCTATGTAAAAATTATTTTTGGTCAAGGGAGGGCAAGTGATCAGTAAATTTAAACACAAGACCTCAGAGTTAACAGCTGCATTCGTGACAACTAGATCGATGTAGAAGTTACTATACTATATCTATTATACTAGTGACCTACTTCGGCTTTGCACGGGTGCAGTTTACTAATGAAGTAAATGAGAAATTTCATACAAAATTACAACCGACTCTTCCCGTGGATTTTCCAATAATATTCTTTGATACATACCTTGTTCTGACAATTAGGACCACAATAAGAAATCAGTAAAATCTGTCGAGCCGTTCACCAAAAAAAAATTGTTTTTGTGATTTTTTTTTTTTTTTGGAAAATGATTTCGGGTTTCAACTTTTGTCTTTTTCACAGTGAAGGGTATATCTTCCAGTATGTTTCATAATTTTTTTATGGGAAAAATTTGATAAATTTGGGCATTGATTTTTATATAAATTTAGATTAAACGAGGTTTAATTAGACTGATATACATATAGTATCTGATTAATTTTCGGTACCTAAAACTTCCCAACGACCTACCAGTTTTATCTAGTTTGACTGTTAGTTTATTTATAAGAAATATTGATGGCTACTAGTTTAACGAAAACGTATTTACGGTATACCTCTGGATATCATTTTAAATAATACGGTTACCCATCTTAATGTCATAATCCATAATGAAGTGAAACCTCACAGAAAGAGTTGTGGCCTATTCTATGACAGAAACCCTCGCCATGTAATGTTTTACGCAGATTTCATGAATAAAACAAGCCTTATGTGCTTGCTAATGAGCGCACGAGCAGTATCTTTATGTAAAAGAGACCCTGGTTTAACTTAAGCACTTTTACTTACTTTAACGGTTAAGGAAAGCATCGCGAGGAAACCTGCATACCCGAGAGGACTCTATAAGTTCTCGATGTCTGATCTAAAAAAGTTCTTAATTTGGTGAGAACTTTTAGGGATATTGCATAACCAATGTTTAACCAGCGATTGAAAAATCAGCCGTAAGACTTTAGCTAGTACTAGCTATCGTTCTAAAGACTGCTTAAAACGTATATATCTGTTTATAACGAAACCAGTATGCAAATATGTATCAAGATATTACATGAAGTTTGCACAAACACCCAGATCCAGAAAAACTATCTATAGGTCATACAAATACTAGTTCCGTCCGGGAATCGATTTGACCATTTTACCATTTTTTTATTCGCTTGCTGAGAAGCCATCATGGGCTATCCTGCGCCTGGGGGGGCGGAGGGGTGTGGCGCACTCTTACCTGTTAAACTCACTACGATTATCCACATACGAGTATACTTAGTGCAGATGCCCATAGCTCAGCCACTGCACCAACCGTGCCGTCTAATAAACAATACTATGAATTTCTCTTCTACAATTTCTGATTTATATTTCTCAGTAAGCCTATCTTGCTTTACTCAGCTACCCTATAATATCGTATGCCTCCAGGAAACTGTACCCTGATTTAGTGACAACAAGCCAATTTATTTTCGTTTTCGATAGCTGTAAATTAAGCCAAGCGAAGCATTGCCGACACCGTAACTGGATGTAATTCTATTAAGAGTTTAATAGAATTTAGTAGATTATTTTGTAAACGAATTTTGGACGTGCTAAGCAGTTAATAATTGCGTTAGTCTGGACTGGAGGAAAGTTTTGTATGGCCGATTTATTTATTAATGATATAATGAGTTTATGAGTGATATTTGTTGTGAATTAGAGTAGATTTCCGAACGCAAACATACATATATATATTATCTGTGGCAACACTTTTGGAGACGCTCTGGAATGTTCAGAACTTTTGTGAGAAAACCACGTCCGTTATTTGATAAGAAAAATAAAGTATTACAGTGTGCGCGTTATATTACTTACTACTAGACCTGCAATTACACATTTAACAATAATACACAACAATATTTTCATCCTTTTTAATGTAATTTCGTGCAGGATTTGAGGATGTAGGTGTAATTGATTCACATTGTTTGAAATAGTAAAGTAACGTTATCTGTATGTTTGTTACCTCATCACGACTAAACCACTGAACCAATAGTAGGTACTAAAATTTAATTAAGAGTTGGCCTGGAACTACCGACATAGGCATATTTTTACAATTGCATCAAAATATATCTGTTTAGAAATTCTCCGTAGCGGCACGGAGTTTGAAGCTGCACCCGGTTGATGGCAATAGGCTCGCCCCCTATGACATGGGACTTGTGGTGCACAATAGTACACATATGCCTAACCCTTTAGGGATACAGGCGTGATGCTATGTTATGTTTACTTTTTATATAAAATTAAATAGCTTAATTAGGTATATCGTTTGATATTGAAATGAGCCCATTACTTTCACATAAATAATTAATAGGCCAGTGTAACTCAAAGAGAAAACTATTAATTTTCTCGAAAATATATTTTAGGATAATTTTACTTAAGTTGTGCATTTATTTACGCGTTTCTTGGTATTTTTTATATCACATATGTAGAATTTAAATAAAAGTAATGATATGAATGATAAATAAATATAAAAAATATGTTGATATTTAAAATATCTAAAAAGTTCGTTTCAATTGAATTTAATAACGATTACCAACCTTATTTGCGGTCCAAAAACACGACATACATAGATTGCGAAAGCAAAGTGACAGCAGAAACGGCTTGGTAATACAAAGTTGTTTTTGCTGCCACGCCACGTTCGCAATGTAGGTACGATGTGTTATTGAAGCGCAAACGAGTTTGTTATTGGTAGTACTGATATCCACGTGGCCTGACCACGTGTCATGGTCATGTCAAAGTCATGGGCAAGAAGTATTGATGTATGCCTCAGAAAACAATGTATACTAATGTTCAGTACAACGTATGTATGAAATGATGCATTGTTGTACATATCCTAACTAATATTATAAATTATGCGAAAGTAAGTTTGTTTGTTACCTTTTCACGCCTAAACCACAGAACCGATCATCGTGAAATTTTGCATATACATTGTCAGGGGTACAGAAAAGGATATAGGTTACCTTTCATCCAGAAAAAAAGTACTGTTCCTGAGGGAAAGAACAATAACTTTCTTAGGATGCCAGAAGGCGCTACGTGTGACGCGAAAAAGTGCACGGGTTCGTTATCAATGCGGGCGAAGCCGCGGGCGGAAGCTAGTATTATATAAAGGAAAAGGGTATGGTAAAATTGTAGTACTGAAGTTTCAGCCTACCCTTATGGAAAAAAGTCACATAACATAGCATCGCGCCTGTACCCCGAAGGGTTATGCAGAGGTGTACTATTGTACACCCACATTTAACCGATGCTGTTATAGTCTCAAGTAATAGAGGGCAAGCCTATTGCCATCTACCGTGTATAGTTCCAGACTCTGTGCTGCTACTGAAAATTTCTATACACAAAAACCCAATAATATTTTATCCGGGTATCGATACCAGGACGTCACGCTCAGCATTCGCCCTTGCGACTACCAAACAAATGAGGCATAGTCCAAAGAAAAAAGTCGTGTTGTTAATATTATTATCTATGTATGTATGTACAATACTAAAAGCTTTTTCAAGATGTTCACAACATCCTTAATTTGCACTCAACAGTCTTTTCGCTATCTTGTCTCACCATTTACTTTTCCTTTTTTTTTTCTGACGGTAGTTGCATATTTTTTAATTAACTGCGACAACGAGACCGGGTACGCCAAGGCCTAAGGTCAGGGGGAGCCACAATTTATACGGAGATGTGGGTACAAGATTTACGAGGCCACCTGGTTAAGCTCTTTATCACAACCCTATTGTGAAAAGAAATGATATTTTATCAGTAGGATAGTAGACTTTCGCTATGGATGGACGTAAAGGACTCGATTGCGTAATTTTGGAGTAACTTTGGTGGGTGAGACTTTTTTTTTTAAACAAGTATAGACAGACCTTTTTTCTCACTGATGAAAACGCTAATTGCATATGCCACTAACCTAACACAGTGTGTTCTAATTTTACTTTCACAGATATCTTATATCTCAGTCTAGCTAGTATAGTATGATGTATTTATTATCAATTTCAATACAAATTCAGACTTATTAAATATTATATACAAGCTAAAAATATACAAATGAACATACAAACTGTTAAAAAAGGAGGAAGGGAAGAGATCCTAGGGCATCGTAAAATTCGTCAACATCGCTGTCAATGGGAAAAGTGCCCAGAACGCTGGCCAGTCGACTGACCGTTTGCTGATTTCACGGAAAACTCGTGTTTCAACCCCAAACGGCACGAATATATAATTCCCAATGAGGTCGTTGTATTTACGCCGTTTTATCCTAACCTATGCTTTTTATTCTCGTACTTCTGCTTTTTTAATATAGTATTATACATACTATCTGTAGTCTAGCTGATATTCTCTCTGATTCTTTAACTCTTAGTAGCAATAGAAATTTTATATTTATCTAAAAATTTATGTTAGATTAGGTACTATCGGACATTTTATCATCAAGTCGTGTAACAGGCCCTACACCATGCTGCTTTTTGCCATTATATTTATCACGTACAATATTACACTTTACATCAAACTGTACCGCTATGATGAGTGCCGCTATCATGAGTTTTCTTACTATTAACTTTCAAAGTAAAGTAAATTTTCATGATAGCGATTTTAGTTCTTAACTCGGTTACATTAGGGATGAGAGTCACTAATTTGACATCTAGTCATAGTAAAGATTGGATTTGCTATTTACTATTTTATAGGGATGTCATGTTAGTGACTTTAATCCCTAATGTAACCTAGTTAAGAACTGAAATCACTATCACGAAAATTTACTTTACTTTGAAAGTTAATAGTCTGAAAACTCATGATAGCGGTACTGTTCAAAATATTGTGTTAGTGCCAGCCAAACTATCAACTGCGTTCCAGTGCGTAAAATACAAAGAATATTTGAACTATCTAGGTTGACTAAAGTCCCTTATAGGCTGATAAGAAATCAAAATCTTATTTATTAAAGTATATTCATTGTTAAAGTCTAGACTAAATATTATAAAGCGTTAATAGATGGGTGAGTATGGCCCCAAGCGTGTTTTGATGACCCTCTAAATTATATTCGCTTTAACTAAATTCGTTTATGAGTAAATTTATTTCTGACTTGATTTTGTACACCAGATTGCACACGTAGCTGATGGGGTAGATACCCTTCAAATATTGCAGGGTGATATAATTTAGTTTGTACCTATGATCATATCAGTTAGTTTTCAATAAAATAACGGCCGCGTTCAAGGTTCTGTAATGTGTGGTATTAGGAATATTTTTTCATCGCTATAATATTAGTATAAGTCAGATTCAGCAAAACAATAGGCTAGTTGACTACATCAAAACTAAATTCTGAAATCTTGTTTGGTAAATAGTTTTCCTTCTAAAAACTCAGTAAAACTTAATCTCTTGATTATTTTTGGCGTTTTCAATTATTGATTTATTAAAATCACACAATAAGTACGGCAATGGCCATGAAAAACTTTGACGTCACGCCTTGCTATTCCAAATATTTTTGTAACAAAATGTCGTTTTTGGCAGTTCATAAAAAGTAACTCAGATGACTAGTAGTCAACTACCGTATTGTTCGAAGTTCATATTATTATTTTTCGTACAGACTTTCATTATAACGTTTGCTCTTTTTTTGGGTTCAAAAGTTAGAAACAATGTATCTGCATTATGCTGATTGTATATCCTAACTTATGCTTTTTATTTTTGTACTTCTGATTCTTTGTTTCTGTTGTTTGATTGATGTTGAATAGTTTTTTTTATTAAATTTTTTCTTTCTTTACCCCACTATCATACTTATATTAGTTCCGTGTAAGAATCAAACCCGCGACACGTTGTGTAATAGTCGTTCGCTCAATCACTGCATTATCAACCTATAACAGATTCGTAAAGTAACAGAAACATCTTTCTTACATTGGATTTTTTATTTTCGCTCACAGCCAATGATTAAACAAAAACATAGCATCACGCCTGTGTTCCCCGAAGGGTTAGGAGGTGTACTATTGTACATCCACATTTCGCCGATGCTGTTATTGAGTCCCATGTAATAGGGGGCGAGCCTGTTGCCATCTACCGGGCACAGTTCCAGACTCCGTGCTGCTACTGAGAATTTCCATACAGAAAAACCCAGTAAAACTTTGCCGGACCCGGGAATCGAAACCAGGACCTCACGCTCACCAATCGCGCTTGCGACCACTAGACCAATGACGCAGTCAAATGATTAAACTTTTTTTTGCATATCTCGCAAATTTTTGGCCAAGGCCTGGACTATTCTCCTATATATCATTATTTTAAACTACTTCTTGCCATTTTAATAATGATAATCTTTAAATCGACGCCGATGCCATGGTTGGCGCAGTCAGTAAGTGATTAGTCCTTTGTGCTCCGTAACGTAGGCTGTATTCGTCTATGGAGAATATATTTGTTCGACATACATATAGTTGGTTCGTATTCTGAGCATGCGTGCATGTGAGATATTTGTTTGTCCCCAACAGGAGAAATCAAAGTGTGACGCATAAATGAATCGGAGAAAGACTATTTAGAAGGGGTCGTGTATGAACTTTAAGATTACAGAACAGTGAATATTGTTACCCTGCTAGATGAAAATTAAGATGGTTTAGTAGTCAGGGACGGTAGATTCGATAAACACTGCAGAATCCTAAAACTGATCCCGACCCAACCGTCGAGCGCAGGTGGTGTTCCCGACTCGACTAATAAGAAAATAATTATGAATAAAGGTCGGTCCACTTCGCAATTTTGGTCGTTTATTAAAATGGTAATGAGCCGACTTGAAGTTTATAATGTGAGTTCAACTGTAGAGTTTGAAGGTTAAGTGGAATAGAGAAGATTATTAGCTTTTTGGCATGGCTCGTATTACGTTTTTAATGAATATTATATGCGTAAAATTATAAATAATGCATTTTAAGTGAAATTTAATGTAAATACAGATTTTTTGTTATATATACGAATATTGAGACTACACGCTAACCTCATTTACACTAGTAAGTGAGGTTTTGAGCATAATAAACGATATTATTCCTCAACATAATATCTATCTTGCTAAGTAAGTGATACAGATAATCAATGGTTTCTCTATAGTATCGAGTTATATTGCCTTAAAAATGATTATGATTTCAGGGTATAGACGAGACGCAAATTGATAAAATATAAGGCATACGATTTAAAAAATATCTTGTTCTTAAATTATTTTTTTTCCACACAAGTCTTTCGTTTGTTTTATGTACCTAAATGTAATAAATAAATTCAACCCATTACTGTCCCACTGCTGGGCAAGTGTCTCTTCTCAGAATGAGAAGAATTAGGCCTTAGTACACCACGCTGGCCTGGTATGGGTTTCACCACACACCACACACACATTACACACCATCAATAACTTTATGGAGACCTCTCAGGTGTCCAGGTTTCCTCACTGTTTTCCTTCACCATAAACGCAAGTCAGAAGTGCGGGCCGAGTTTGAACTTAGACCCTCCTACATAGAAGGCAAGCGTTCAACGGCTAGGCTATCACTACTTTTTATGTAAATATAAATATATATAAATTATTCTTGAGAAAAAAAGGTCTACAGAAGATTTAACACAAGGACAAACCAATCCAAACAGGAGTGCCAATCTTCAGATATTATAACTAACGACGCCACGTCCAGGAGCGATTGAGTCGTCCCACTGATTCTAACGCACGTCCATCCCTTCATTATACTTAGTATCGTATCCTTAACCTACGAAGTGGTCGTAACTTTGACGAATACCACCATTTGTACGGCCTTCCAACACTGAACAGAATGTTAAAGAAGTTTCACTCAAGCCAATCAGCTCAAGCCAAGCTAGGTTTTTAAATGCTTCATCAGTCTAGTGATCGCAAGTGAGCCTGCTGACCGTGAGATTTAGTACGAGTTGTACGTTACCGTTTAACCAAAAATGTATGAAAAAATCGTGCGCGCGCATTGGTTTCATACATTTTTGGCTTACATAAACTATTTTGGAGACCGAGGCAATCTCGTACTCTCTCACATACTTTATTCTGTACCTCCTGCTAAAGATCTAGATCCGACTATCCTACTAATATCCTACTATCCTACTAATATTATAAATGCGAAAGTAAGAGGATGGATGGATGGATGGATGGATCTTTGTTACTCTTTCACGCCAGAACGGCTGAACAGATCTGGATGAAATTTGGCACAAAGATAAATTATAGTCTGGAATAGCACATAGGCTACTTTTATCCCGGGAAAATGTACGGATTCGTAATCCACGCGGGCGAAGCCGCGAGCGGAAGCTAGTAGTGTATATAATTATTATGATTAAATTTTTGAAGAAGTTTGTAGAGTGATATGGTTCTAAGAGTGTGTAAGAAATTATCTATATACTTTTTATTACTTGGACGGATATTATTACCATATTAAGTTCACTTCCTACAGTAAGCTATTCACGCGTTGTAAGAACTGAACCTTTTGCACATTTTTGTTCTGTGATCCCAGAGGAGACTTAGCGCAGTAACTTTTTATTTTTGATGTTAAACAATAAATCTCTGATATGATCCGATCGCCTCCCATTCGAGATAGTTTCACTTTACGATCTCATACCTTCGGCTTTTTTCTTTTCTTTCATCCACTATTTTTATTCTTTTGTTTCTGTACCGAGAATGAAACGTAGAGACGAATGAAACGTCAAGATAGAAAAAACACGTTTGCTCCCCATTTAAAAACCATTGACCCCAGAACTAATCTTCTATAATCTATCGCAGTCAATTGCTGGACAATAGTCTCTCCCAAATTGGGGATATGACCATTTTAAATTTCCACACACGACGAGAATTTAAACGCAAGGCTTTCTGAAAATCTAGATCACGCACCAGTGACGCAATACCGAGCTTAGGATAAGTATTGCCGGCATTGTTATATAGTAATCTTGCCACCTGTCGTTTCTACAATTTCAACGTCAACGTCAGTTGCAATTTATTTTATTTATTTTTGCGTTATGTTGCAACGTTAGTTAATTTATTTCAGTCGTTTTTGTAAAACACAAAAACTCAAATGATACTTATCTGTTACAACTGATGTTAAAGCTCAAAACATACTATTCAAAGTTTTATAACTGCAGACCGTTACTGTCCCGTATTGTTCATGGTTTTTGTTTTTGGTACGCGTTGGCCATCTACAGACTCCATCAAGAACTGTATCAGCCTGTCAAGTCAGCAGATTCCTCAAGCTGCTTTCCTTCACCGTTAACGCAAGTGATAATCAAATTCTGATCCGCACATGATATGGAAATTTCAGAAAGTGCAAAGAATGCAAATATTCAATCGCAATTACAGCGACAAACCTCAACAAAATAAAACGCATCATTCAACGTAATATTCATTCCTGTTTATGAAACCCAAAATACAACCTATAAATAATACAAACAGTTCTTTAACGGAACATATTTATATTCATGATCGACGCAATTGACTCTCCGATGAACAAAAGGCTATAAAACATTTACGGCTACATGCATTAACGAAACTTCCGAATGCACTGGTGAATATTTATATGTTTCAGGAAGCGTATTTGTAAAACCGGTGCTGTCGCGGTGTAAGGTAAAAACGTGACGTATTGAGTTGTTTTTCTGTGTTGTATAATAAATGTTATTTTAATTGTGTAATGACATTATGGAGAAAATTTTAACTACTAAATACTTTAATGTCTTTAATTATTATTTTTTATTTTAATATTGGGGTTATATTCTTTATATATAAGCTACAATATTCTAAATAACTAACAAATCTGGAATAAAATTTAATTTTGTTTTATACATATGATTTCAGGACCGGAAAACTTTATGTCTGGTTTTCTGCTGCATTTCCAAAAACTAGCTTTAAAGTTTCGATTGTTAAATCTAGAGTACTCTGCGTGTGACAGATCCTGCACAGTGATTGAAGCGCGAAACGAAAAATGTTTTCGAACGTTTCAAGAAGCATAACTATTTGTTTATCTTACATAGATACAGTGCCATATTATGTAATTGTTGATGTGAAACAAACATACAGGCGTAATTTATGTTGCTAAATCATACATGCTAAAAAAGATTCACCCATTCTTATTTATATACACTAACACAGATTGACCGGCCCGGGCAGACACAATACTAGTAATTTGATCGCACGGTTGACGCGGCGGTTGAGCGGTCGACTGCTGCGCTTCGTTCGTGGGTTCAATTCACGCAAGGAACTCATAAGTACATATTTGCATGACTTACGGAAGTTATTATATATATATATAGTTTTGCGCACATTGTCTTGCATTGTACTCGCATAGTCTTTACCGTTAAAGATTGTACCCAGTAAAAACTATTATATTAAAAGAGTATCCATGGAGTTTCTTGCCGGTCTCTTCTCCATAAGACCTACCCCCACTTTGGAACCGTGCACCTAGAATCACGTTTTGAAAGAGCCTGTAAATGCCTACTCGAAATAAAAATATTTGACTTTGACTATTATGTATCTGGATGGCTGTGCATGTGTATATTTGTATTTGGAAATGCACCCACGATATTTTTATTTCTAGTGGGAGACAACGTCAAGAAAATGATAGTTTCTAGATGTTAATCGAAACAAGTGCATAAAACCAATATATTTTAGAGTACAACTTGCTGATAAAACCGTTTCCATTTCAGCCGCTGTCACACCGCTCACAACTAGCATAAATAAATACGCGACCCAGTTTATTCGCTTCATTGAAATGTTGTTTGTTTGAAATGTACAATTTGGTTTTCCGTTTCGGTACACTTTTTGTGTCCGACAGTGTAGCACTGTAGACATGATGTTTATCTTTCACCCCATAGTATTTCAATTAGATACAAATACAATTGAGTGTAAGATAGTCATAGAAATCAGTCATGAGTTAGCTGCATTATGTTAAGTGTGTCAAAAAAGACTACTTACTAGGTTTTCATTTTGATATGAATTATTTACATTGCGATTTTGTGCTATTGATTATTCAATTTGATTGAAAATAAAATAAAAATAACAGGTTTTTAATAATTGATAAAAATCATATATTTTTTATGACACGATATTGTAGATGTTTAAGAATAATATAACAATAGCATAAAATGAATAAATCTTGTCTACATGCGGCTTCCTAGGCTTGGACGGGAAGACCAAAAGCTTCGATAAGAATGGAAATGGTATCGTGAGGTCTGACTCTAATGCCATTAGCATTATTTTCTTACAGAAAGCCAAGGATGCCAAAAGGTAAGCTTTGATATAATAATAAGAAGATTTTGAAGAAAAATGAACTAAATTCCAGCAATGGGAACTATAATAGGCTGACGATCTTGAAACCTTAGATGAAGGAGCCTCCATAAAAGGACGAAATCTGAGATCGTCTGGCGCACCCTAGGCAGTTAGCCTCGATACGAGTACGAGCGCTTCTCATGTGCTTATGCCGAAACCGCAGAAGTAGAAACTAAACCAGATGTGAGAAACCGTTGCTGCTTTTGTATTGTATCTCGTGTGTTCTTATCATGAAAGCAGTGTACTTTTATCATGATTACTCAATCGATATCCACGTTTAAATAAATGGTGAAAATGGACCTCGAAATGTAACGGTACTTATCGGAAGCGAAACTCATTACGTATTAATGAATTGATTTTAAATGATTCATTACAACGTTGTTACAACCGATGGAATGATGGAAGAATAATTATGGGAATTTATCTGTGTAAACTCACTGTTGCAACCACAATTGGAATCTATAGAATTATTGGACTAGTGGACGCAAGCGCGGCTGCTGAGCGTTCGGTTCTAGGTTCGATCCCAACGTCGGGCAAAATTATTATTAGGTTTTTTTGTAACAACATTCTAAGTAACAGCCCAGAGATTAGATTTGTGTTTAGTAAACAGATGTTGGGCTGTGTGTCGGTGGAACATTTTTTTTTAAACGTTATCCCACTTCAGGAATAATTATTGTATCGTGGGTGCGTTTACAAACACATATGTATATTCACATACAAAAAGACCCAGACCCGAAATAACTATCTGTAGATCATACAAATATTTGTTCCATGCGGGAATCGCAACCGCGGCACGTAGCACAGCAGTCGATCTCTCAACCACTGCACCAACCGAGCCGTCAGATTGGTAATGATTATGAATGATACTTCTTTGTTTTTTCGATTAGAGTTAATTTTAAGAATTTTGAAATTCTCGCTCTCCTATTTAAACTCTCCATTCCAAACCCGGGAGATGCCAATAACAATGGATCATACATAACATCTTATAAGGTATACCCAGAAAAAATGAATAAGTCTGCTCTCAAGGCCATATTAAGCAGGAATAAATCCAGGTCCCAATTTCCCATATAAATTACATTGGTCTATATACACAGTAACTTCTTTCACTCTGACGCGATAATGGAGCGGCGACATACACCATTTCTTACTCTGCAAACTAGCGTGCACTTTTTCATTGTCAACCTTTATTTTCTAAAGTAAATTTTATTTTCAGTTCTAAATTAACGTATAGTTTCTGTTCTTACATCCATCTAGAAGTCAGTGCCCAGTCGTAATTCATCACTAAAGCCAGTTAATTCTAAAAGGTTTAAATAATATAGTTGTTTCTTTTTTTTTTGCGGCTTGCAATTATAAGTCATGTCTGATTTCGAAAAGGATCCTCTTCTAATTAGCAGAGGACCTTTTTCGAAAATAATCATTTCTAGACAATAGCTATGTAGGTATTATACCTTCTAATGTTTTAGACATTTGGCGTTAGTTAGTTTTAGATATTGTCTTTTGTGTGTAAGTAGGAATATTCAAAAGGTTAAAATAATTAAGATATTAATAATTCGTCAAATACTTATTAGTGTATATATATATATATTAGATATTATATAATAGAATTATGTATTGTTTGCTGTTATTAACCTACCATTTTTTGTCCAGGTAATCTTGTAATTTTTATAAAATAGGAAAGAAAAGAAATAAATAGGACCTTTATCCATTTTGATTAGGACATCTTTTTCTACCATCATTAACAGCCTGAAATTTTACCGACTACTACGTAAAGACCTCTCTTTCTTATAGCACTATTGATCCTATTCCAGTCTCATCCAGAGTCATCTTACGATTTTTGCTTTTCGTATAGGAGAAAAGAATAGTTTGATATAGAAAAAAGAAAATACATTTTATAACTCTTAAAAATATTCACGAACGGTCTACAGATACCGTGAATGTCAAATTACAAGGCCCATTAAATGGCTTGTATTTTTTGCTCGGTCGTTGGAACCGCTGAATTGTACCGTGACGACTGTGTGACTGGGTTGATGCATTTGCACCACAGTTTTTTGTGGGCCCACATTTTTTAGGTATTTTGATAGTTTTTTTTATGGAATTGAAACGTACTAGAGTCTTTTTTGCTAGGAGGTTGGTAGGATATTTTTTTAAGTCGCAACAAAATACTTTATCGTTGTACAATTGCAGGTCTAACTTATACGTGCTTACACTTGGTTCGTTACATGAGACACATTTAAATGGTGCAACTGCGCCCTTACTCCAAACAATACTTTCATTACCTCTCTTTATGGGATGGCCTGTATATTTAGCTGTTAAGATTTTAGTTTAGCTAAAAGTTTTCATACAAAACGCGATAACGTTATTACCTCACTAAACATGAGCTGGCTTTGCCAATTGTTTTATATTTTACAGACACAAGTAAAAACTAGGTCGTCACGTTTTTGTTTTTTGATATTGTTTATATATTAAGTAATAAATAATTAACCCTCAAAATGCGTATTTTTAACTAAAAACCTTCCTTATCTCGTGATAATTCTTAAATTAATCAAAACTTTGAAAAAAAAAATATTTGATAACCTGACAAAACTATAGAGATGAAAATCAAATTAATTCGTTAAGATTTCGATGTAAGAAATGTTAACGCCCAAACACCTATTTTGCGTGTAT
This sequence comes from Shargacucullia verbasci, assembly GCA_947562105.1. Taxonomy (NCBI): domain Eukaryota; kingdom Metazoa; phylum Arthropoda; class Insecta; order Lepidoptera; family Noctuidae; genus Shargacucullia; species Shargacucullia verbasci. The sequence goes on along the minus strand of OX387294.1, from coordinate 11,841,030 downwards.
TTCAGGGCAATTTTGTCAGAAGCCGGCAGTTAAACGATACTCTTAAAGATTTACAACAGAAATAATGGTTGCTATGAATGTTTCCACAATTGGATGGTATGAAATAATATTGTTTGCGTCAGGCTTATTTTATTTTATCATTTTATTTGTTTCAGAGAAAAACACTGGCTGTGCCCATATTCATACATCCTAAAACACAAACATATATCACAAAATACGGAAATGCTGTATTTATTTTTGTCAGTGGGGCACTGCGTGAAGTAAGTTTAACTTTTGTTGTGTTGTTGGAATTCTCATAATTCTAAAATGATAGAAGGAACTTTCGAGTCAGAAAGTATTGCAAACCTAATATGATCATTCCAAAGGATCGCCAATTTGTATGTGACTTCTAAAAATTAATTTAAAGTAAGTTATAAATAAAATATTTAATAAATCTGTATTTATTATACCTCTCATACTTTAGTTCTTTAAGTCTTTGAAATTTCGTCTAAAATCCGGCATGACTGTAAGATGATAGTACTTTTTAAATTATATGCCATTCAACTTGTGCTAAAATATACATTTTTGATTAAGAGAAACAAAACACTTCACACTTAGGATATTACCATGGAATAAACTTATGCATACGTTATAAGCACTTAGATATTAGAAAGCTAGAAATGCAATTTAGAAAAGTGATGCAAATAAAAGTATCAAAACAACGCTTGCATTTTAAAGGTAGATGAATGACATGTGAAATGTTTCTTAAAGATACAAATATGATTATGTTAAATTAGTATTCCCATCTTTTTACTTTTTACGCCAGGAGAGGACGCCCTAGAAGGACATATACGGACCTTATTGGTGATGTCCTTCAAAAAGGTCAGGTGCACAGTACCCACAACGGGTGTTCATGTATGAAACGATGCATGATTGTAGATGAAGCAAAAGGGTTATGTAAGGATCGTAACACGTGGCGTTCCGTAGTTTCTGCCTACCCCCATTTGAAAAAGGCGTGACTTTATGTATGTATATTTTTACTTCAATTTTTAGAAAACATATTTTACTGCGAATGTAATTCTAAATTTACAATTTTTACATAAATAAGGATTATCTTTGACACCACTATAAATATGCCAACTATGTTTTAAAAATATTTCTTTTACAGATATTTTGTGGTCTTAAACTATTCTTCTGAAAGTGCCAGCAATGAGTACGCGGTTTCTGTAATTGAGAAGATATGTGATGCACGCAATGAAGTGTGCTTGCCAGCTCTGGCTGTCCACATTCATTCGATGAATGAGGTATTTCAGTTCAAGTTATTTCAATATTTGCATTTCATTCAATGCGGTGTGAGTATTTGAAGGGATTTTTTTACGATTTTTGATACTGATATTGATACTGGTATGATTTTCTTTGGTAGACACTCGGAATTGAGTGATAGTTATCGTTTCTTGGAATGCAGAGCGTTTAAAGTGCGTGTAAAGCTGCGCAATGTAGCAATTTAAGATTTTGTTTTCTTTCTTTAGGAATATAATACGGCGCTTTTTTGTAAACATTCACTCAGACAAAGACAACTCAATTTGAAATAGTACTATGTAAACATTTTTTTCCAGTTTGATACTGATTTGGAAAGCAAAGCTAAGACACGTCCACAAAAACTTTCAACTGTTATGTAATGGTTCAAAAACGAGTTTGGAACTAAGTTTTGACAATGTTGATAACTACGATTTGAAAAAAAATAATAACATCAATACTGATTATGTTTAAAAAGGATTATGTTCCTGTGTCTGTATTATGTATCAGTCTCTGCAGATATCCATTTACATTGTTAAAATGTTCTCTATCCACTGCTACCATTTTTACATGTCTGCTACTAATGTAACATACTCTGCTCCTATAGAATTATCTTTGAATACAAAAGACTTTTCTTCTTAATAAGACTTGGCTTTGTATCTAGGAGTTAAACATATTGACAATATTGGAGAAGCTTTAACTCTGAACGACTTGGGCGTGAACGACATCAGTATGGAAGAAATCAAAATCCTTATTTTACTTATACATAGTTTACGAGATCAAATTTTCTATTTACAAGGTGGCACAGACAGATGTTGCGAGGTACATTATTATTTACAGTGATAAAATTACTAAGTGTGATGTTCATTTTGTTTAACCTACTACAAAAATTATGCACGAAAATTATGTAGCTTTGCTTATATGTATACTGACAAACAAATTTTCATGACTGCTGAGCTCGAAGCGCCTGGTTTGGATCCCCGGGCAAAGTGTCACTGGGTGTTTCTGCATGAAAATTTTCAGTTACTAGTCAGTTCAGAATTTGATAATGTACACGATAGATGGCAATAGGCTCGCCCGTATTATATTTGCTATGACGAGGGTGTACAATTAGTATACTTCTGGTTATCTATGTTATGTAAGGATCTATCGTAAGGATTATTTTGTTTTAGATACTAGGTTTAATATTGGTCTGTGAGCATTCTATATGTGACACTGAGAATTAAGTAGGAATTTTTTTGGTTATTTTCCTAGAACAGCCAATCCATTTAAATGATTATATCAGATGTTGAAATGCGAATATATTTTCGTTTTCTTTCCACCCAGTTCAGCGGATATCAAAAATAATCCTTCCAAGGAACCGTACGGGAAAAATATTTCATTTACTTTTTATATTTCCTAAGGAGATCTAGCGTCTGGATTCATCTACAATTTCCCGTATATTTATTAAGTATTGAACGTTGTGACCTAGTATCGGAAGCCGTTCGTGCTTGCACGCGAACCGTACCATCATTCCCTAACAGTTGTCGTTCTCTTTTATTATAAAAGATTGAATTAATTCAATTGATATTTCACAGCGAGCACTGATGCAGGAACTCTGTGGACCTCGTAATAAAATTGACCGTGATTGGAGAATAAATTGTGGTGGAATTTGTTTTCTTTGTCCGTCCTACTGGGACCCCAATTTGTTAAGTTATTCATCACTTCGTTAAATAACCATTGCATGGCAGATTTTTTAAATTTAACGTCGATTGTGAGAGAAAGTGAAAGAGTAAGATTAATTGTAGGGTTTGTTTGTCTTTTACTTCAGTTCAGTAATTGAGGGATGTTTTTCATAATTTCTTCGCGTTCAGACTGTTCAGATTGTTTCGTTCAAATCATCACTTCCATATTGCTTATAAAATGTGAAATGTTATTCAATTCAATTCAATTCAATTCAAAGTCTTTATTTGCATAATATGGGTTTACATAAGATGTTACATGATAATAAGTTTCACCATATCCAGCCTTTGAGCATGCAAAAATTAAAATCATAAAATACTTTCAAAATCTACAATATCCAAATCTTAAATAAATTCAAATAAATTTAAAAATGAAATGTTATTGAGCCTCGATTTTCAACCATCAAACAAAAATACTTTTTATACACAATAATTTATGTAGACATATTCCGAGCATTACAAATAAACTGATTGCATATTAACAAGCAAATACGTATACAAAATCAAAATTTTAAATAAAACGGATCATAAAATTACAATGTATATTATTAACACTTCGAAAACGAGAGGAACAAAATACATGGTTTATTTTATTTTATTTATTTAATAGTTCACCAACAATTGTTTACACTACTTTTAAGACAAAGATAACATGTAAAAAACGACGAAAATTGTGTAAAAGTCACTTGCAAGTAAACTCAGCAAGCATTAAAAGTTGTACGAGAAAATAATTTAACTTCATATCATTAGGTACATAGCTAGATTGAGAAAAAAGTTAGTATAAGGTTTTATAATGTAGTAAAACTTCACACGGTACATTCAGCTGGCGTTTTTGAAGTTTCACATAAAGTTTAAAGTCGCCCGTGTTTGTTGTGTATCAGCTATTTATTTTTCCCGATGGAGCAATGGATTGTTTTTGCTTTTGCAAACTGAACGAGTGTTTAGTCTCGAGTTTATTTGCAATTAATTTAACACTTCCTGAGATACAGGATATTTCTGTTTTGAGAGTTTATGTATATTTACGTATCTACAAATAAATATATAAAAGCTCGTGAAATTCCACTACTAAAATGGATCATCTTATTCGCTATAACGAATAAACGATGTATATTCTGATACTTATATTTTTATTATATTTATCTTGACTGTTTTATTGTTCTAGTTGTCACTAGCGTAACTGGTGAACCTGGGTCTGTTTCTCGGGTCGGGCAAAGTGTTACTGGGGTTTTCTGTATGGAAATTCTCAATAGCAGCAGAGTTTAAAACTGTTCCCGGTAGATAGCAAAAGGCTCGCCTCCAATTACATGGGATTCATTAACAGCATCGGTGAAATGTTACCTTTCGGGGAATACAGGCGTGATGCTATGTTATGTCTTAATGCGATATTTATCTTCTATGGTCACAAAGCTTGGCTACCACCATTGTTTTCTGCGCGCTTCTATTATTATAGAATAGTGCAGAACTTAGGCTGCACATGGGTCGGTCTATACTGGCTGATCTTGCCCTGCTTGGAGTTCAGTTTGGCAGTTCCTTCGCTACACAACACCGTGCTGTTTTAGCTGGTAAGAAGCTGACTGTAACACTTTTCTTTCCACAGAGCGAAGAGAATCCGTAATGGTGTTAGCGCGATAAAAAAATATCTCAGTATGATATTATCACTTATCAGGTTTTTACTAGTCTCTAGGTCATTAAGAAGACGCTGTTTCATCATTTTGTGCTTTTAAAGTTCATCAAGAATTATTTTGAGCGAAAATCAAAGTTCTACTTGCTGGAATATTCCTTTGACGTAATTTTTACTCTAGAGCTAGCAGTATGTTTTGAAAAAGAGCCTACGTATAAATTTTACTTGATTTCAAATTATCCGCCAGTATCTTTTCTAAATATGAAAATAGAACGTAATTTATTACTCTGTTTATGGCTCAGCGCCTCGATGCGGCAACATTAAAAATTCTTTACAAGCAATTTCAATTTCTTTTTGTTGACTTCTCAAAAAATAACATCAGAATTTTTAAGACAGCATTTAACAAAAGAAATACCTTAATAGATTGAATCCCTTGTGTCATATTATTTCAAAGTTTGACTTTTATTGAGCAAATTTTAATTTCTTGAATCCTCTTGCTTGTCTATTAAAATACTGTTTTCCTTTATTCTACGACCTTACAATTCTGAACTTTAAAACTTGAACGTAGAGCTGTATTTAAAATGGCAAAAACTTTTTAAATGTTTGTACTCTTTTTTTTAGGTCATATGGGAATCGTGTACTGCTTAGAGAGTAGCCCAGATCGATTAAAAGCACAACTAAGAGCGTATGTTAGTAATTTAACAGAAACGGAATGACATAATACTATAGCTGAACATATGTACCAATTGAAGACTGATAGAGACAGCGATGAAATTGAGATAGACTTGGAGAAATCTGAAAGCTGGTTGGATGGTGGAAGCTTGTGTAAGTTAATTTATTAGTAGTTAGTTCGCATTATTGCCTTTCTAATGAAACGGTTTGGGGCACATCGGTTAGATAGTTTCAAAGTGTATAACGGACATAGGTAGAAAACATTTTGTTTTATATATATAATCTATGTATATACTTTATGTCTCTAAATATTTTATTGAATCTTTCATTTTATAGTATCTCCTCTAGTTTCCGAAGCATTAGGCAGAGGCATACCATATTGTACACTCTCATTTCGCCAATGCCGTTATTTTAATACCATGGAAACTCTGGGCTGCTCTTGAAAATGTCTAATAGGAAAACCTAATAACATTTTGTTCGACCCGGGGATCCAACCGAGGACCTTAAGTTCAGCAGTTATGCTTGCGATCACAAGACCCGTGAGGTATTTACTATAAGTAGCAGTTACCTTATCATACAAAATTAGAACATCAATCAGCCAGTGATCAATACTCAGTCAAAACTTTTTCAAGTTTTATGACTGACGTATTAATTTTGTTTTAGAATGATTAATTACTGTGTAACCATTTTAGTATCGATTATTAATAAAATGAAATTTTTATGACGATGTCAGAAGCTGTGTGGTAGCTATCTTCTTTAAAGAAGATTACGCCAAAATACGAATATGATGATTAGGACATTTCTTTGACAAGAATTTTAAACAGTCTCATTGGTCTAGTGGCTGTAAATGCTACTGCTGCGCGTGAGGTCCTGGGTTAGATTCCCGGCTCGGGTAACGTGTAATCAACAAAAGAAAGAAAATTGCGGTTTGGTTAAAAACAAAACCTGTATTATCTGACTACTTTTGCTTAGCTATTTGAGTTATATAAAATATATAAATATTTGATTTATTTAGTGCAAATATAAGGAGCATACATAAAATAAGCTGTTTCTATTCAAAAATAATCCTCAAACAAAAAGCAACCTTATTCAAATAAACAGTGAGTGTAACAATTATAGTAAATTATAAACGCTCTTAATCATGGTATCATATACTGGGGTAACTCGACTAACATACAATCTAAGTTCATTCTCCAGAAAAAATGTCTTAGGGCAATATATATACATGCATAGTACTGAATCTACTTGACCCGGGTACGTCTTAAAACTGCGGCCAGACACCTGCGGACGGGCAGCAGCGTCCTCTCACTAATCGGTGAGCCACTGCGATCCCAAAGCCGCCTGCCAAGCGTGCCCCTTGAGGGAGGCCTTCGTTCAGAAGTGGACGTCTTCTGGCTGATGATGAGTACTGAATCGTTACGAGATATTTTCAAAACGGAGGGTTTCCTTACACTGACTGGAATCTATATACCTACTAGAATTATGTTTATTTGTAAAAAATAATACGCAATATTTAAAAGTAAGTTTATATATTATAAGAGTACCTATATCACTGCTATTCGTGTATACAACAGGTTACCCCCAGCTATTAAAGAATTAAATGGAAATATGTTTAAAACTAAATTAAAAAAGAGGTATTTTTTTATTGGCAACTGAGCCGATTCCAACTATTCTGCCAGTGTCGAGTGGAGTACAAAAGATGTTATTGATGAAAATAAAATAAAAAACAATAATCGACAATGACAGAATGCTGAATTGCTGAATGACAATAATGACAGTCAGTTATGTTAGGATTTCAATCCGATATATTGACATCCTGGACATCCCACTCGACTGGCAGAATAGTCGTCATCGGCTCAGTTGCCATAATATAAAAAAAGGTATATTTTAGTATTAAAATTAAACATTAAGATCGATCACTTCCCAAAGAAAATAAAGACAAAGAATCACTTTTATCAATTAAAAAGATGTTAATTGACAGTGAATTTCATTATCTGTATGAGTTTTTTGGTAAAACATAATGTGAGTGAAGTAGTTATTTTGCAATTATTTTTTTCTGTATTATTGCATATCCGACATGGGTAGAGACTGTTAAACATATGTTTTTCAAAATAAGAACTTTATACACAGTTAAGTAATAAATATATATTTATTTTTAAACTTCTTTTTTTTTCAACAAGTGTACACTTGTTAAGAAAAATTAAGCCTCCCTCTTTGTTTCAAGAGCAATCCAAGGTGCATGTTATTAAAAATTGCCTTTCCTTGTAACGAAATGAATTTTTAAATGACTACAAAACGACTGAAGCCACTTCGGGGAATATTACCTTCATTTTAAGAAGCGAAATTTTAATGAAGAATAAAAATTCCTGCAGTTTTTCCTCCAAATTCCGAAGATTAGACAGGATCGACCTAATTCCGGCCACAGAGAATTTAACTTATAAATCTATACGTATATATTGAATAGGATCGTCTGTCTGTCTATCATAAAGGTTTAATGAAGACTGGATGCTGGCAGTAATGTCATAACAGTGCTGCAGTACTGCCATATATAAAAAATATGGGTTTCTTACGACCATTACCATATAATAGTCGTAAGCGTGACTTCTGAATGTGAGGTCCTGGGATCGACTCCCGGGTCGGGCAAAGTGTTATTGGGTTTGGCTGTATTTAATTTCTCAATAGCAGCAAGGAGTCTGGAAGTGTGCCCGGTAGATGACAATAGTCTCGCGCCTATAAGATGGGACGGCATAAGCGAAATGTGGATGTAAAATTGTACAAATCTACCTAGCCCTTCGGGGAATGCAGGCGTGATGCTATGTTTGAAAGTTTAAAAACTAAAGCAAGTGTTTCACATGCGTTGTATTGGTTTCTTCAAGTTTACGTGACTTGAAGCTAAATGTTCACAAAAAGTATGGCAGCATCGTTTTGTGCAGTCTGATTCCAGCGCGCTACCAACTTTTCTATTTGTATTGAATAATTTTGAATATACTTTCAATATAGGTATAATTTAAATCCTAACTAATATTATAAATACGAAAGTAAGGTTGTTTGTTTGTTTGTTACCTTTTCCCGCCTAAACCACTGAACCGATCATCCTGAAATTTTGCATATACGTTGTCAGGTGTCAAGAAACGGACATAGGGTACCTTTCATCCTGAAAAAGTACTGTTCCTGAGGAAAACAAATATAACGTTCTTATGATAATAGATGGCGCCACGTGTCTTTCGCAAGCAGAGTACAACCCAAATTGATTGTCAAATTCTAAATTAACGTGAGCGAAAGCTGCGAGTAAAAACTAGTAATTAATAAATAGGGTAATCATCTACTCTATATCTGTCCGGTAATTTTGAGTACTGAAATGTCCTGCTGAGGGTAGCGCATCGCCGTTGGGACAAGTCATATTACCAGTCCACACCCAGAGACATCTAGATCTTATAACATGATATTTAATACTTTAAAAAAGTCTGTACATTAAAAAGAAAGCTTTGAGTTTGTTTCGGCTTTTCTTCTCATAGGCAAACAGTTGAAAACTTCGGCGCTAAGTCTAAAAAGCGTATTAAAAAAAGACATTTATAAGCTTCCTGTTGGGAATTATATATTGAAAATAAATCAGTACTTTAGTAAAGAACTCTTTATTTAATCATCCATACAAAGATTTTCTGAAATGAAATTGAAATGAAATGAAATGAAAATGAAATTGAAATTGAAAGTGAAATTCAAATTGAAATTGAAAGTGAAATTGAAATGAAATGAAACAAAATTATTTATTTTGCAATTAGGATTTTTCAATCACTTTTACACGTCTTTTATAAACTAGATGGCTTCGGCATTTCCTATGACTATCCCTGAGAAGAAACGCTGAAACAAAGAACATACGTTACAGATATCTTAACTAGCAACATTTTTTAAGCTGTCAAACGAAACCAGGTCATGCGGCAAGTGTTTTAATATTTTTGAAAACTTTGAAGTTCTAAAATCCACGAGCTGCGATCTTAGCACAGATAATATCATAAAACCGGGGAACTTAAGTAACTTTGTGGACTTATCTGGACAATTTAAGGGCACCCAACAGATTTATACTGAAAAACCTTTGGTGTGGAAACTTTGATCATATTTTCTTTTATTTTATTTTCTTTTTATTCAGATATTTTGTGTGTTTTGCGGCAACAAAAACATATAATAATGATGATGAGAAATATAAATTTTGTTATTATAATAAAACTGTTTTGTGGCGACTGCACAGTGGGCTCCGGGGTTCGATATCAAAAATACGATTTTTTTTATTTTAACTTCACCCCGAAATTAGACAACAGATGGCAATAGATCACTCTGTAACTAACAAAAAAGCACATCACTGCCTAATCTTCGGGGAATACTTTAGTTGCTTCAAAGCTCAGATTTCATCAAAATTAAGCAATAATTTATATGATAACGGTGGTCTACGATTTGGTGACATGAAGATAACACCAATATGCTACGTGTAGGTACGCCATTTAAATGAGATTTAGATATTGGTAAAATATTCATCTAACCTTCTAAAGGTTTTCACACAATACATTTTAATATAAAATACAAAAACTGATTTAAATATAAACGAGATTTTTGAGCAAGATTCAGATGATACCTATCGCAAAGCAAAACATATTATTTTGAATGTGATGTTCTTGTTAAAAACTTAGGTGGTATATCGCCCGTGCCTTGATTAAATAATGAAGATATGCAGAAAATATCAAACCGAACATTTTGTGGATAACTAGCAAGGTGTTTTACAAGTTTTTTACTTAGAGGGATACTACAAGTCATGATTTTCTTCACTAAGCAGCAACGCGGAGTAATTCTCCTGGTGTGACAAGCGTCCGTCCAAAGGTACATACATATCATTAGACAGGCGATATACTGTTTTGTCACCTAAGTGGTATAAAACTGAAAGCTGAATGAATTAATGAAATCAATATAAAAAATACCATGAAACCTCATATTAATTGAATGAAAATACAATATAAACAAGGTGGTAATAAGTAAATTTTCATCATTGAAACATTTATCAGCTAATAATTGCGTTGTGAGGACGTAAATAACGTACACAAGAATATTTATTGTTTAACGAAAATGAATTTAAACAACACTTTTGGTTGTAATGTGTTCGGGAATGCTATATTTCTGTAAAGTTTTTTTATGGGTACTCGTATTTTGATTTGTGAGAGTTGTTTGGGGAGTTTCAAATAAACCTGGTCAATATTATGTTACGGTATTCATGTTTTACTTGACGTCGTTACTGTCTACATACACACATCATTATAATCATACGAGTGTCTGTTATGCAGTAAAATGCATGGAAAGAGCCTATACAAGTGGCGAAACCCGAAATCGTCTAGCAAACTCGCAAATACTGACTTCTGAACCCTTTATAAGGCAGAGGGAACGAGGACAGTAACAAATTTATACTAAACGGATATTGTAACCTAATATATTATGAATGCCCTATGTATTTTTTTTGTGGAAATTTGGGGGCGATATAATTGCCTCTGCCTGTAAAGGACTATAGAAAATAAAATATTCATAAGTTAAATTAAACTTTTTACTTTTTTTCAATGGTGATCAATTTTATGGTGGCAATTTAGTGGCCACTGCCCTAAAAAGGAAGAATCAGTGGTGTGTTTTTTAGCATTTCACACGATTCTATATATAGAGAAAGAGACCTCTAAGGATCACTGATGGGATTGCAAGATTCTTATACCACAATAAAGAATCAGCCTCTTAGCTTACTCACTTGTATGTATTTATGCAAATATATTTAGCTCAAATAAAAAGCAACATTTTTGAAGACCTAAAAATTTTCTTCAATATTGTTGCTTATTATTCAGAACAAACCATAGCTGTACTGCTTGCGATACTTTCGGGTTATCCTACACCTATATCCAGGCTCACAGCTTCAAGCCATTTTAGATATTCCCTAAAACTATTTTAGAAAACGGAGTGCTATTTAAAACTAGGCTAAAGCGAATAACGTGAAAAATTCAGTCGTACTTCATGGGATTAGGTAAATGGTTCGAGAGATGCATGAGCACATGAACTAACCTATGTACGGGGTTCAGTTCAACCTGATTTACGGTAACCGAGTGTAAAATCAGGTATTCAGACGCTGAACTAGTCCTAATATTTATTTTGAAGTGACGATAAAAAATCGAAAGGGAGGATTTTTTAATTACTGTTAGAAAATATATTGCTAAAATCAGGTCATACAATCTGGTGATTTTCAACAATAATAGACCTAATGTCTGTTGTTACTATATTAGGCAATCTCACGACAGTATTCTACAAGTACTACAACTACAAAAAAGTTTAATATGGGGACAGTCAGTCTTGTTACAGTGATGATGTTGTTTCATGCCATTGACTTCGGTGATTTAGGCATCCAGATTCTTTACTACACATTCTGTAGTTTTTTGGCAGTTTATAGCTACCTCATCAGTGCCAGGATACACCTGTGCTGATGTAAAAAAAATAAAAACATTTACGACAAAACGATAATCCAAAAATTTGCTCGTCGTAGTTTCGTAAATTTTATACAGCTTTGGACAAAACAAAATGAAAAATACTACACCGACAAATGCACTTAAATTGAAGTATTGTTAACATATAAATACTATTCTAGCGCCCTAAAACAAGCCAAAAAAGAATTTGCTTAAAACCAAACTGTTAAAAACATAAATTCCTTACTTTTTTGGTCTCTGCGCAACTCGGTCAGCTGTCCGAGTAATTTATATGATTACGTTAGAGCTGCAATTGCTATTAAAGAGAATTTCGGGCGCAACGGACTCTGCCTTAAATAGATAGCGTGTATTTGGTTTAAAGTCATCTAGACATAACAGACTTACTAAATATAATTATCATATACGTCATACCGATGATTAAAAAAATATCCAAATTTGTTTTTTTATCCGTATATAACTGGTAGGACTAATGCAGGATATGGTAACTTTAAAAGGAGTCGATGGTCAAAGTAGAGTCATCATACCACAGCCATCCACGGCTAAACATACGCACAATACAAGCAATCATAATATATCATAATTTCGTCGTCGTTATTTTTAATTCAAAATCCTTTGTTGGTTGGTTGGTGTTCACGACACCCACTGAAAAGCGTTTATAAACACAGATATTCACCCAGACTCGGAACAACTATTTTCACATTTGTTCCAACCGGGAATCGAACCTGCGAAATGTAGCGCAGCAGTCAAACTATTGTGCCAACTCAGCATTACCAGGCAACACGACTGAAACTGTTAAAAATGAGAGGTTACGGTCTACGGTAAGCAAAATTAAAAGTCCCCCAATATGTATCTGTACTAATATATTTTGATTTCGATTTTGATGGTCTATGGTTTTGAGAATCATAAACAAAGTTTAAGCCTCTTTTAACAGCACTGACTTCCATAAAACAAAGTTAGTATTATATACAGATGTCAGTGGTGGATTATTACAAATTTTGAATCTACTACTATTTTTTTTTAAACTGCTCCACCCTGTGAGTAATTCCTGTATCCTGGGTGCGTTTACAATCACATATAATCACATACACAAACACCCAGACACGAAACAATTATCTGTAGGTCCTACAAATATTTACACATAAACAAATAGTATTAAGAAACAGTGTGCTAAAATCTTCACTAATACGATCCATATAAAAGAGAGAACAACACAGACTTGAAGCCGAGTTTGTTTTCGATTACTACTATTACATCAAAATGTATTATTTTCCAGATCCATAGTTTAAATATAGACTGAAGGACATGCAAGTTACAAAATATTCCCTCATGTTCAGCGAAAACAACCCTAAAGTTGACTTGCCACCTCGATAGATGGCGTTGTCAGTACTTTTTAAATCAAGCTATGATTTCGTTATACGTATTTATTGGTTTGGAGTACTGCGGTCTATAGCCCAATTATGCAGTAAAACGTCTCTGAGCTAACTGCGAGAGTCATATAAAAAAAAATTAAAAAAAAACGGTTTCTGTATCGCATTGAATCTGAATCAAAACAAAAATAATTAATTAGAAGCCATTTTTGCCAGTTTATACGCATAATTTGTATCACCTCTATGTATAATTGAGTAAAAGATTAATATTTCTCTGATTGATTTCCTCTCATTTAATTTATGAGAAATATACTATCACATTATAGAAATTCGAGGAATATTTTTGTTATTACGCAGTATTCGAGGAATGCGTTTTCCACTTTTCGCGACAGTGGAACTGTTCACCGTTAGGTAGACTTATTATGGTCTTTCACTTTAAGGGTCAATTCCCACTGAAAGAGCAGCGGCCGGCAGCGGCCGTAAGAGCGCAGCGCCGCAAGTGCCAGTGCGGCGCAAGAAGGCTCGTGCAGCTTCGCGGCGCCGCGAACCGCGACAAAGGATTTAACCTTTGTCTTCAAATAACTATGGACTTTTTAATCACGTAGATAAGATTCAAAATGATTTGTAATATTTTGCCTCAAAAAGCTGCTGCAGCCCGCTGCTCGCTCAGTGTGAATTGACCCTAATGGTCATTGTTAAAGAATATAATTTCAAGTTACTCTTTATACTTAGGTTATTATGATCTAGCCCACCAGACTAAAATAATTAGTAATTTGGTAACTTAGCTCTCAGGTAACCAAATTACTATATATTTTAGTTTATCAAAAACGTTTATAAGAAGAGCACTTCTCAAAGTGCTTGCTGGTTTGCTTTATAGTAGATGCAAACTCTTCTTAATCAAAACTTTTATAGGTGTCAACGAGTTTCCCGAAAGTTATCACTTACTTTTAGTTTTGGAAACTTCTGGAATGTACAAAAGAAAGGATTCCTAGGATATCAGTAACTTTTATGACGTAACTTGCTCATGAGTGACGGTTTAAATTGAAAATTAAAATATTACTATTTTCTACGCTTTGAAAGTTTGACTCGTTTCCCTAGATGAAGTTGGGATCAAGTTAGATGGCGATATGGTTTCGTTAAATAACATAAACGTAACATGGCATCACGCCTGTATTCTCAGATGGGTTAGGCAGACGTGTACTATTGTACGCCCACATTTTGCCGATGTCGTTATTGAATCCCAAGTAATAGGGGTGAGCCTATTGCCATCTACCGGACACAGTCCCAGACTCCATACTGCTACTGAGAAATTCCAATACAGAAAAACCCAATAACACGTTGCTCGACCCGGGAATTGAATTCAGAATCTCACGCTCCGCAGTCGCGCTTGCGATCACTAGACCAATGTGGCAATCAAATAATAATTATATATTTATAATAACAATAGTACTAGGTATACAGTAAAAAGGTTTGGGCACGTACGTGTAGGAGAAACATGTAATATAATTATACGTACTAATATTATATAACATATCATAACACGCCTGATACCTATCCGTAAATATTAGGGACAGGTGTACCCTTGAAGTTTTAATACGGCCCCCGTTAGGTTCGTGATTAAAAATCGTTCTAAAAATACTTTATAAACTCCGGTTCGAGCAATGTTATTGGGTTTTTTTGTAAATTTCTCAATAGCAGTTCGGTGTTCAGAACTGTGCCCGGTAGATGGCAATAGGCTCCAATTACGTGGGATTCAGTAACCGCATTGGTGAAGTATGGGTGTACAAAAAACACACTTCTGTCTACCTCTTCGGGGCCTACTTCGAAACGAAAACGGAACGCGTGCTATATTATATTATCATCATCATCAGCCAGAAGACGTCCAGAAGGCCTTCCTCAAGGGGGGGTTTGCCATAATCCCCACGCTTGGCAGGCGGTTTGGGGATCGCAGTGGATCACCGACTAGTGAGAGGACGCTGCTGCCCGTCCTCCGGTGTCTGGCCGCAGTTTTAAGACGTACCCGGGTGATATTATATTATATGTGACTATTAATATAGTGATCTTTGTATATACGAGTCACCGTATCACCATAGAGATTGCCAGAGTATTGAAACCTTGAACCACAATGCCAAGGCTGCTTTTTCAGTAATGTCAATAAAAATGGTATAATCTGCCATTTGTCATTGCATCAATCGCATTTTCAATTTTTGTAATAAAACTAGAAATTCCAAAAAAATATTAAAAAATGCATAAATATTTTGTTGTTATTTCTTACAAAAAATTACTTCTAGTGGTAAAAAAGTGATGGAATTGGTGGTACTGTAAACAGCACGGTTTTAAACGAACAAACGGTGGTTTGGCCGGCAACCAGCGGAGCTGCTAACAATAATCGACCCTGGAAGATGCACCGACCGTCCCGTTTTCCTACAAACTGTGAGTTCTGAGAAATTATATGGTGACACAAAGAGATTTCAGGGTATACTTCGAAATCTTTAGTGTGCCATCAATTCATTCAAATCACCATCATGAATATTTTTTCGGTGGTATTCCTTTTTAAAACTTATTATAATCTTGCATGGAATAATATCCATTACAGTCACTTTGTGGTCATCCCCATTCCTTTTTCAACAGTCGAAGCAAATACACGCTCTTAGCGTGTGAAAAAATTAGCGAAACACGTTAAGAAATTGGTTATATTGTCTCTTGTTTTGCGTTCTTTATTTCCAGAAGAGGTCGTTCTTGTTTTAAATATGTAATAATTATTATCTTTGATGAGTTTTATTATATATTAGATTTCACTACAAAAAATACTGCATTTTCAGATAAAAGAAAAAGCAATAATTTGCTGTTCAAATCAGGATCCTAACCAATGTCATCTAGTGGCGCAATGGATACTAACTTCGAATTGAATTATGAGAATATAATAATATTCAATGTGTCCAAACTGCCACTTCTGATGTCCAAAAGTAGGAGAAAATATTCGAGTAAGTACTCCCCAACGTATCAAACCAAATCAATCGTTTATTTGCGAATATACACATGTATATAAGTTATTACAACAGAACTCGGTATTTTTGTGAAGCTACATAAGACTATGATAAACAAAAGGTATAATACATAAATGTTGAATTTAATAAGTGATTAGCTTTCTGCGCTGGGTGTTCCTGGTTCGATTCCCGCACGGAACAAATATTTATATTCTATACATATAGTTATTTCGGGTTTGGTTGTTTGTGTCTCATCAGTATTTTTGTAAATTGTACCCACGATACAGGAGAAATCCTAGCCTGAGGCAAAGTTAAAAAAAGAACGGAAAAATGGAATGGAATTAAAATATATGGCATATTATTTAAAGTATGTGCTATTAGTAGAGTAATAGTAAATATATAAGACGACGGGATTTGAATGCGATAATGCTTATTGAATGATTTCAGACACCATATCTAATTATCATCAATAACTTTTACTTAGAATCACATTTTTTCAGATGTGGAAAACATTAAGGACGTCGACTGAAATCTCAGGCTTTATGATATAAGCTTATTCGTTGAGAGTAAAAGCAGAAAGCAAAGAGCAAAATGACAATTAATAATATATATAATAATAATTCAAACCATTACTGTCCCACTGCTGGGCAAGGGTCTCTTCTCAATGACAATTACCTGGTAAAATAGAATAAAGAATTTAAAACTCCCTATTATAACTCCCCACGAAATTTGACAGCAGAAAAGCAACAGAATATTGGAACACGTGTTGTCTCATGAGTGGTCCGGAAGATATCGAACTTCAACAAGATTAGGAGAAACTTGATAATACGGGTTGGATTAGTCCAGTAAATATTTCAAATGAATATACGGACAAGAGATCTACATGTTATAGAGCCATATTGGCAAGAGAGTACACGCCTATGATAGATGAATTACTGTTCATAAAAGGCGACGCTTGTACTAAAATAGAACTTATGGAGATTAAACCTTCCAAGGATATTAAGAAGCCATCAGTATGATCAAAATAACATCTGTTCCTGTCTTCATACCATGTCATTGTAGAGTACCTAACTTCGTGAACCAAAATGGCTGATGCAAAATAGAAAAAAATCATGAAGAAAAGTTTGTGCGATTAATTTTTTTGTATCATTCGTGTTGTACATATTACTACAATAATATGTAAATTGTCGTCTAATTGTTGAACTGTTAACTAAGACATAAAATAATCAGAGGTTACCTATTTTGTTTTCTTGCTTTAAATTTTTATCCCTGTTAACATGATGCCATAATTTCTGTTTTTATAATTACTTAACTATAATACAAACGCGTTAAGTTTTTTTAAAGTCATAATTATCAATTTATTTATCATATATCTACAAATAGATATTGTATTAATTTGTATATATATATATATATATACATACATAAAGTCACGCCTTTTTCCCATGGGGGTAGGCAGAAACTACGGAACGCCACGTGCTACGATCCTTACATAACCCTTTTGCTTCATCTACATTCATGCATCGTTTCATACATATATATATATATATATAGATATAATATTGTATTGTATTAATTTGTAGGAAAGGAATATATCTTAGAAATTCACTTGTCAAAACAGAATTTTCTAATATATATTTCTAATATATAGACCCAAAGGGTTAGGCAGAGGTGTACTAATCTGCACACGTATTTCCCCGATGCTGTTATCTGCCCATATAATAGGGGGGCAGCCTATTGCCATCAATCGGGCACAGTACCAAACTCCACGCTGCTACTGAGAATTTCTATATAGAAAATTCCGATAATACTGATAATACAAAGTAAAACCCAGGACCTCACACTCAGCGGTCCCGCTTCCCACTACAAGACTAATAAAACAGTAACGATGTTACCAAGATAAACAGTGCCTACATTACCTGAAACTAAAGTTCTACTTATATGTAGCACGATCTCGACAAGTATTTTCTATTTTCCAACTGGAATTCATAATAAAAATACAAAACAAATTTTTGTCAAAGAGAATGGCGTAATTACACCTCATTGTCTGTGGTGCCATCCGATTGTTCGATACGAGTGATTAAAATAAAATTGTCTTTTGTATATTGAATAGAAAACAAAGAATATTGAACTCTATTCCAGGTAGCATAAAGGTTGGATTACATTTACGTTAATCGCTCTCGATGAATGCAAGAATTACTCGAACAGAATAGCAGGATGCAATTAATGCAATTGATTAAAGTTGTAAGTGGTAGGTAGGACAATGGGCTTTAAACGTGAGTGCTTTTTAAAACAGTCGTGTTTCCAAGTAAACATTATGACGATTTATTCGCCTGTAAAAAATCCAATCAGAATACTTTATCACAACTGAGATACCTATGGTAAAACCTGATGAAAATTCGATGCCGGCTGCAAGGAATTTTCATCAAAATTTTACACATATCTCAGTGTAAAATTCTTTATAACAAAATCACAACATACCTTTGACATTTTTCAACCATGGTGGGGACAGATTCCAGTTCAACATAAGACGGAGTAACAGAATTTTGATGGACCTGCTATTAATATTCCCTACAAATCGATATGAATAAGGTCCTGTGCAGACCGTAATCCTGACCTTCCCATTCTTGTTTCACAACACTGCTGTTTTAACTGCAAAATATAACCGAATTATTGGTCGGACCAACGTATGCCCGTCACCAGCAGTCTTTTGGCTACAAGCAGCGCGCAGCGTATCGTCGAAGAGCTATATGAGTTGGTATCCATTTGACTTCTATTGTTGATCAATTTGTGTTTTTTCACAAATTATTTTTTTATAATAAAATATATAACATATAGAGATATTTATTATGAATACTTTATTTGATTCTTCTGGATGGGTGAGTTTTTTTTTTGTAGTTATTCAATAGACCCTAGTGAATATCTAGAAAAATATATATTAACAACCGGTTATAAACCATTTTATATCCTCATCTCGCAAATCCATAGTTTCATGATTACTTATGCTGAGTATATAGGTACCTATATAGGTAACTATGCCATATATGTACCTATGCACATAGGTACCTATATGTGCATAGGTACCTATATGGCATGCAAAATCTACCTAAATATTTTGTCAACTGTCCCCGAATCCACTGCGAAACAACAATAGAAAACAACAACTCCAATAGAAAATATATTTCTTGATATTTGTTCTCTAGTGCAACATCGAGTCTTAGTGCATAATAAACTTACAAATCTTCAAATTGGCTCAGACTATGTTTTTTACGCAAACAGTTTTAAACTTAATTTAGAATGTATAAAAATATTTTACTACTGGTCGCATTTTAGCGCTGGAACTAAACAGGCAAGTTTTATGAATACAGGGATATACTCATTCTAGAAACGACTTTAATTAATCCACATAATGCTAAAGAAGTTTAATTGTAAAGGGCGACTTTATCGCACAGCTATAAAGCCCATAAAGAAAAATAACTGTCTCCATGTTTGTTTCCTTATCACGACTAAAACACAGAACCAATAGTTATGATATTTTATCTGGAGAATGTTATAGGCTTATTTTTACTCTTGCAGCAAGTATTAAGATAATAAATACAATATGCACGCAGGCGAAGTCGCGGAAAAAAGCTAGTTGTATTATAAAATTATTTTATTTATCATCTTGTTCGCTACTTTGGGTGTGAAAGCATCATCATAGTACATCTGCTATTGTGTCAAATGAATGGCAGTATAGCAGCGTCTTCACTGTGGAATAACCATATTTGGGGCTAATTTTTCAATGATTGAAAATCCTCAGATAAGTTATCCGGGTAGTTAAAAAATCCGGTTTTAGCGCGACTGCGAAGCGTGAGATCCTGGATATGATCGGGTGAAGAGTTTCTGGATTTGCTTGATGGCAATAGGCTCGCCCCCTATTACATAGAACTTGATAACAAAATATGGATGTACAATAGCACACCTCTGCCTAACCCTTCGGGAAATACAGGCGTGATGCTATGTTATGTTATGTTATATAATGCAAGAAGGCCCTTCATTTCACTTTAGATCGACATTTCCCAACTAACAAGGCTGTGGGCTCAGAGGTAATTGTATGACAAACGATATCTCCCGTAGCTTGTAGCCTCGAGTTTTTTACTTTTGTCGTCAGATGGCAGCAACATAAGCACGTCTATGACATTGCTTATAATGAAAAATATGAGTTTCGAGTAAATATTCTTTATTTTTAACTGCAGCACTGACGTTTGTAAGACATTCCTAGTTTCCAACTTACCCCGAAGAGTTAGGCAGAGTGTATTATTGTAAACCCATATTTACCCGATGATGTTATTGAGTCTCATGTAGGTAATAGAGGGGCGAGCATAGCACTATCCACCCGGCACAGACTCCATGCTACTATTGAGAATTTTCGTTCAGAAAAACCCAATTACAGTTATCGTGACCCGGGATTAAAACGCAAGACCTCAAACTCAGCAGTCGCACATGCAACCACTAGAGGCATTCTAAAACAATACGCTAAAACTCAAAATATATATTTCCTATTGCGTCTATTTTGCGACGGTTTAAATATATAAAGTATTTGAATGTAACCTAATTTTGAGTAAATGTACTTACTATGGGGTCAACAATGAAATTACTTTAAATAAAGCGGAATTCTAAGTGAACGGTTATAACGCTAAACAAATACGTTACGAAGAAGATACTTATTAACTTGATGCCACGAGAATCAGCGAGAGACTGGCTAAGGAATCGAATCAGTGCTATGGATTAATAAGCAAAGACACAAACACACTTAAGTCCGTGAGAATCTGTCCAGTATCTGATTATTTTTGGGACCCTACAACAGTATTCGTATTAAAATAACACCATAATATGAGGCCATGAGAACCATAGTGGCCGAACTACATTTTTTACAATATTGAGTTTATTATTTCTTACAGTTAAAATTGATCCTTTTGGTTTCTACTAAAATGGTTTCTCCAGGGTGGCCTAAAAGTGATTCAATAAATATTTAGTAGATTGTTAAAATTGATTTTAATTTTCAACTCTTATTTCAGTTTTAACTGTAAGAAAGCCTGAACTCAATATTGTATAAAATGCAGTTAGGTACTATGGTTCTCATGTCCTAATATACTCATTTATAAAAAGATTATAATATCTAGTAAATATTTCTTAAAATGCTTTTTCTTCTCAACATTCAAAAGCTCTGTGTTCTTACCATTATTTATGTTCAATTTAGGACATTCATGTTTAAATTATAGCTTCGAGACGCCTCGTAAAAATTTGTAAGGGATAAATTGAAATATGAAAGCACTTTTTATTCAATTCCTTTAGTCATTTGCTTTATAATTATTTTTGAGGGTCGATGTGATCAAAATGAGGTACGGCAAGGAATATTTGAGGAAGATGTCCTCAAGTCATCGAAAGATGAACAGGAACGCTTATTGGTAAAATTGATTTCTTTTTATTGTTTCATTGAGGTTATCTAATAATGTCTGTACTTAAACAATATCAATATATTCGTTATAATATATAATAAAGTACGTTGGCGTTTATTTTGGAGTAGGTATATACAACACTAAGGTAATAATCTCAACCCTATTTCAAGTTTTCTTTGGGGGATTTCTACATGATACATCATATTATTATTTTATACATACGATGCCTGTTTATGAAGTCTGTTATATGGAAATGAAGAAAAAAGTATTTAATTTTGACTTTTAACCGACTTCTTGTAACGGAGCACTAAATTTCACGATACCTTATTTTTATGCCTTATAAAAATCAGAAATACTGATTCTAAAGTCAAATAAAAAATATCAAAATTAACATATAATATCATAGATCAGGAAAGAAGGGCTAAAATAGATGGGTAGCCTATTGCGTCTACCGAACATAATTCCCAATTCCTTTCTACTACTGAAAATTATTTCGCTATAGTTATTTCGCTACTGAAAATTCTCAATATCGAGAACTTTGCCAATGCCATGAATTGAAACCAAGTCTCAACCAACCTTTAAGCTAAATAACATACAACAAACACTCGCAGTATTTCCCAAACGCTATGTTATTCAGATTACTTTCAACTCATCCTGTACAGTTGAAAATTGTACGTGTAAAAACTATTACAAAATCAAAGCTGAAGCGTGAGACCGTGAGAGCGATGCGCGTCACGTAACGGACGCGGTGCAAAGTTGAAAGCGTTACGACGGCATCACGTACATAATTGTCGACGTACGTCCGCACTTGTGTTGCAACACGTTACAATTGTTATTTAATAAATTGCAATGGCGTTTCTCGTTGAGAGTGAGATTATTTGTGGCATTTTTATTTTAAAAATAATATGCAGTAGTAACTGCATCATTGGTATATGTTTTATTTTGCTTGCAAGCGCGACTGCATTTTATGAATATTCTCAGTACTCAAGGAGTTTGGAACTGTGCCCTATTCATAGGACTTAATAACAGCATCGGAGGATACAGGTGCGATGCTATGCTATGTTATGTTATGCTATAAATAATAATTTTAGACTACCATTGGTTGCAAGCGCGGATGGCGAGTGTGAAGGTATAGGTAAGATCCTTGGGGGTCGCGAGCGCGCAAAGTGGGGACTCTGCACGCTCTCGTCTAGCGACCCCCGAGAAGACGACGACGCGGTGTGGTCCCGTGTCGCCATACACAGCAGCGAGGGTAACGGGGGACCTCTGTACAGTGTCCCCGGGACGTGCACGAGGGTCTTTACAGTCATCCCCTCCGTGAAGTGCCCTTTGGCATGACACCGTGATGGGCTTCGATACGGTCTTCGGTGGGATCTTCTAAGAGTTCCCGAGGCCCACCATGTGGTGTTTTGGCGGATCACCGTGGTGAGTTTAGCCGGTAGGAGACCGGCACACCCCTCTGCCTGCTCCGAGCGGAGGATAGACCATGACGGGTTCTCAAAACTAAAATAAAAAAAAAATAAGATCTAAAATATTACAAGGGACTGAATAACTTGGTATGCTTCGTACTCTTGCAAATATGTAGTTGTTCAGCCCTTCATATTTCATAATGAACACATGATCGGTTTCTAAGGTTAATACCGTCCGTTGTTCAGTACTTGAAGAAACTATTGCACTTGTCTACTGGGGCAAAAAACTTAATAAGGCTTCACAAGTTTTTATTCACAAGTTCCAAACGATAAAGAAATGAGAAGGCTGGCCTTTTCTTTGGCCAAAATTCTTCGTAATGTATTTAATTATTTTTTTAATCTATTTAGTTTGCAAATACACTTTATATATTAAATAGTTCGTAAAATGTATTATATATGTAACTAAACTGATAATTATTATATAGTATCTTTAACAAACGTGAGTGTCAAAAAGTGCTATATTAACTTTAGACACACAATTTTCTTCTGAAATGCCTGTTAAATATCTCTTTCTGTTAACAGGCCTTATTATGTAACGTCAATGAAGTAGCCTACATAACGGCTGCAGTGTGGTTGAAGTCATTAGCGAGAGGAAGAAAGCTTGGCAGCAAAGTTGCAGCCGTTGAACGATCGTCTGTTGCGCTACTTGTCGCGGGTTCGACTCCCGCACAGAACTAATATTTGTATAACCTACACATAATTGTACTGGGTCTGGATATTTGTGCGTGTGAATATTTGTGTTTGTAAATTCATCCACAATACAGGAATTATTCCAAGTGTGGGGCAACGGGTTAAAAAAAAGAACCAGCTGAGGCATATCTAATAGACAATACATATTTGCTTGCCACAAATGCAAACAACGTCTCACGTATCCCCATCAAACCGACGTGCATCTTTAACACGAAACCAACATGGCGGCTTGCAAGTTGACAATCCATTCGGCTAATCCGCACACAGATTAATTGATGAAGACAGGGACGCGGTCTGGACATCTGAAACACGATTAAGGAGCCAGCACCATGGCTCACAGATATGCCTCTACATGTCACGTGGTACTCTCAGTTAATTCTATTGAATGACTCAATCTTGGTCAGAGAGAAACTAAGCTTGACGTTTGGACTGTGGGCTGTCGTGTGTGATCGCTACTCCAGTATATTTACTATTGGTATTAAAATGTTTTAAAACTACTTTATTATTTTTTACTGTTCGATTCCCGGATCAGGCAGTGTTATTGAGTTTTTCCGTATGGAAATTCTCAGTAGCAGCACAGAGTCTGGAACTGTGCCCGGTAGATGCCAATAGGCTTGCCCCCTATTACATGGAACTGAATAATGGCTTCAGCGAAAGTGGGTGTACAATAGTACACCTCTGACTAACTCTTGGGGGAATACAGGCGTGATTCTATGTTAAATTTATTACTTTTTATAACGTTTAAAGAGTAGCCAAAAACATTTCAGTTTAAATAAAATACGAATATATCACAATTATATTATTATATAATAATCTTTTATTCGTCTAAGAATTTATCAGATGTATAGTAAACTTCGTCAATGATAGATACAATTGCAGTAAAATACCTAAAGCAATAGTTTCAAATTCTGCCTATTATTGCTATTGCTGAACTGACAAGCGCAGACTTCGGTTATAAATGGACCATGGAGCTACTAAATCTTGAAAATATATGTCTTTATTTGGTTCGATTCGCGCCGATGACCAAACTGAAGGCGAAAACACACGTCACCAATGACACCTGTCAAATAACGCACCAATAAATTATACATAGGTATTTATATAATCTTGATTGCAAGCGCGGCTGCAAAGCATTAGGTCCTGGTTTCGATTTCTGGGTCTGGCAGTCTTATTGGGTATTTTTGCATATAAATCCTCAGTAGCAACACGGAGTCTGGCACTGTGCCCGGTAGATGGCAATAGGCACGCCCACTATTACATGGGACTCAATAACAGCATCGACGAAATGTGAGTGATCAATAGTACACCTCTGCCTAACCCTTCGGGGAATACAGGCGTGATGCTGTGTTGAATTCTGTTATGCTATGTATATCTATAAAATTGACGAGTTTGACGTTTAATGCTAGGAAACGAAAATTAGGTATTTTCTCGGTAATATTAACCCCTCGTTTAGACCCGCAATCCAGTTGTGATATCACTTACAACGAAACTTGTAAAAAAAGTTGTCAAAAAGATATCATGACGTATAATGATAGGGTTTCAAACATGCTTTGTTGTAGGTGTGTTTGATCATTAAGTTGGGTAAAGGGTTACTGATATTTTATTAAATTCTCACTAACAGTCAACAACTCAGACTTTGGAATCGTGCCTGGTAGATGGTGACGCTTTTTATTCCATGGGACTTAATGACGACATCGGCGAAATATGGGTGTTCAACAGAACACATGTGCCAAACTCAACAGGGAACAAAGGCGTGATGCTATCTTTTGTTATGTTATTTAATATCATCAAAGGTGAACATTATGTCCAACGGTTTTATGCAAGTGTATGCAAATAGGTACAAACTAAAGAAGAATTTATCAAGTCTATATTTTCTAAATAGAATTATTATTTAATCTGATCATTCGATTCTCTTCATAGCTCTCAATCAATGCAGACACCAACAAAATGTACTATTCCCGGGACAAATTGACAGTGGAAGTCTGGAGCCGGGACAGCCTTCCCCGGGGACTGATTATTGCATTTCAATATTCAATGGATGCAAGACGAACCTACAAGTTTCCAATCAGAAATTAGTTTTGAATAGCACTCTCGTGTTAGGTTTCGGAACAAAGTGGGGATATTGCTGTAGCTAAATGCGTTAGGTCTTGTAATT
This sequence comes from Shargacucullia verbasci, assembly GCA_947562105.1. NCBI lineage: Eukaryota > Metazoa > Arthropoda > Insecta > Lepidoptera > Noctuidae > Shargacucullia > Shargacucullia verbasci. The sequence continues at coordinate 11,815,141 of OX387294.1, read as the reverse complement.
TTGATGGTCCGAAGTTTAATGCATGATTATAATGTATGCGAAGCAACAATAAGCATTATATCATTTTTAAACAGTGCTCGGAATTGTTTGTATTTTATAAAAGATCGGAAAAGAGGCCCTTGCCCAGAAGTGGGACTCTAATAGGCTGAATTCATTAATATTGCTTCAGTATGTAACTGCTAAGCTTTTTATGTTATGGGGTTTGATCTTTCAGTTTGATCTTTCTATGGTGTATGTCCTACACTTCTATAGACAGTTTTTGCATGTCAGAGTGTTTTTACACTTGTGTTTAAGTGTGGACGAATTGAATAATTTATTAAAATTTCGAACATTGCTTACTGAACTTAATTTTAACTTAGAAAACAATTCCTTGTCAATAGTTTAACATATATATATGTATACATTTTGAACTCCTGCCAAAGACACGGCATTGTAGCTTAGGGCCCTTAGACACGGTAAATGCCTTTGCATATAAGGTGTTTGAAGGATACTTAATTGAGTGTCATTGGCACGCTCAGAGCTACTCTAGATGAAGATCCGCTTTGTTGTGGTATTTCAAGCTAAACGCTTACTAACTTACAAGGAATTGCTGTGGTGCAACTGCTTCATCGGTCTAATAGTCTCAAGCGTGGCTGCTGACCGTGAAGTCAGTCAATTCCGAGTCAAGTTAGGGGTTATTAGGTGTCTCTCTTAGAATATTCTCAGTAGCAATTCGGAGGCTTTGTTGTAATAGATGACATTAAATTCCTATTGGATCATACTTAGTAACGATATCGGCGAAACGTTGGTACACAGTTATTACAACTCTGCCTGACCGTTTATGAAATACAAGGGGCGGATGCTATATCATCTTAGGCCTAAATATCAAGTGGGGAACATTGCCTTCCCAAAGACTGTAATAATGTACGGTTACTAGGAAGATATTTACATTATGTGAAAAGTATGCAACTGCCTAAGCGCGACTAATGAGCGTGAGGTCCTGGGTTCGATTCGAAAGTGTTATTGGGTTTTTCTGTATGGAAATTCTCAGTAGCAGCATGGAGTCTGGAACTGTGTCCGGTTGATTGTAATAGGCTCGCCACCTATTACATGGGATTCAATAACAGCATCGGCGAAATGTGGGTGCACAATTAGTACACCTCTGCCTAACCCTTCGGGGAATATAGGCGTGATGCTATGTTATATGCAACTGCCTCATCTGCGTGGATTCCGGGTTCGATTTCCGAGTCGGACAAAATGTTATTGGTTTTTTTTGCATTAGCAATTTTCTGTTGCAGCACGGAGTCTAGAATTGTGGCCGGTAGAAGGCAATAGGCTCGCCCCTTATTATATGAGACTCAATAACAGCAATGGCAAAATGTGGGTGTACAATACTGCTACTCGGCCTAGTAATGCTATGTTGTTAAATATGCGAGGAGGAGTTACAGAGAATTATTAAACAAGCTGACTGACACACTTATTTATTGAATAGATGAGGGTGAGACTTTGGGAAGCACCGTCTGGTGTTTTTATCAATTTTTGTTCGCTCGAATGTTATATAATATGACGTGAGCGTGCCGTGGTGGCGTCCCGATCGTTCTCTGATGATACAACAGACTGCTGATAATTAGGTTGTATGAGGAAAACCTCACGCGTGCAGAACGGGTAACCATCGCGTACCGTAAGACGTACCGACAAGATGGACCGATGACCTGGTGAAAGCGGCGGGAACCTATTGGATGCGAGCAGCACAGGTCCAGCCAATGTGGTGATTCTTGGTTGGTTATTTGTACAGCAGTGACCGTCATTCGGCTGAGATGATGCAAAAAAATGGTGGTTGCACAATCATTTATCCAAGTTGACGATAGACCTAGTCATCAGTGAAATAACGTTAATGGAATACATATAAAACAATATTTTCTAAATCTAAAGAATGTCGAGAACAAACCACCTGGTCGGTGTAAATCAATCTTGGTGCACTTCAAAAACAAGGCCGAGCCTTAGCACAGGATCTATGGAAACTAGATGTGGACATTTACAATATGAATTTGTTTATCTACAGTACCGAATGTGAGAGGTCAAGCTATCCCTGGATTGGTTGGATAATTGCCAGATTTGATGATTTCTTCACCAGATGTGTTGACATGAGAAATTTTCATAAAGAAGAGAGGGAATAAGAGAGTCAGGAATATTTGTTAAGGGCCTGATTAATCAGGACACTCCAGATATCCGGAGAGGTGGTCTTTTGCAGTGAAAAGGATTTGTTTGTTTTTTTGAATTAGAAAACTGACTTCCCTTTATTGCAAACGCAATGTTGCTCTTTCGTTGAAGAACCAACACCGTATATTAAAAAAGTGCATTTCAGCTAGGCGGCATTAAGATCTGTTATTAGTAGATATTATTACATTGTCGCTGTTGTTGCAAATGCAAAGTATTTTTGCGACAAATCACCTACATCCAAACTTAGTCTCATTACAATCTACCCCGATTCGAGATAGTTTCAATCTTTATTTCCCTAAAATCTCTACCGCTTCCTGTCACAGTCTAAAGTTTTAAAGCAAAAAAATCTCTTAAGTAATTTTCTGCAAATTCTGGTTTCAATATTGCATGGTTCTTCAGTAAATATTAATTTTTTCATGATATCTCATCACGCGAGAACCCTTCTCGTATCATAAAGCTATCTCGTTAAATCTATCACGTTATTTTTTATAGAAGTGCAGCCACGGCAAACAGTTACAAAATAATAGTAGTTCACCAAATAAACCTAGCATATAAATAACTACGGTGATTTTTTTCCGACTCGGAAGGAACACCCGCCCTTGACAACATCCCCTGACACGAGTAAGCACTTAAGGCCGTGATGCAGCTGTAAGGGTGTTGTGTATCCTACCCTTTGTTACCAGCCATTTATTGTACTGTCTTATTCGTTTTAAAAGTGTTTTCTTTATACGTTGAAAGGAAGGTTGGGGAAATGTTTCGTATAAGTGTAAGTTGGCTTTATTTTGATGTGTTAGCTACATGTTTTTGCATTTACATAGTGAGGTTTTAGATAAATGGTTATGAGTATGAAATTATTTTGTTCTGTTTGGGTATGTATGAGGTAAATGCTTATGGATTTAATCTTAGTAAGGGTTCCACCCTAAGAAATCATTCTTCCTTAAAATACGTTATCTTACTATGTAACGTATGATATAGGCATAGCTCGTGGATACTTAGTAGTTTTCTAGAGAAAAAAAATCTTGAGGGTTTCCATAACAGTACAATCGTTAAAAAAGGTGAGATCCTCCGACCAGGCTAGGTGATATAACTTAACTGGCCTTGGCCCAACGGTTGAAGTCGGACATTGATAGTACAATAAAATCGTTGTAAACTCTCATGGTGTGATTCAGGATTGTATGTCGTCGCTTCACTTCGATAGATGGCGCTGTAATTTTTACCTTGTAGTATAGACTTTAGAGATTAATGTTTAGCTGTGTGCTGTTATAGGCTGCTGATGATTATGACCCACACTTGGTAAACCTTTCATTTTGTTTATCTTTTTAATAAAAAACTGCGTTTAGCAGCGCCTCACCTACTGGTAGGTGATGAAGCAGATCAAATAATGCCTATTCATTCTCTTTTTCGCCTCGCGCTTACTGGTTAAAAATTGCCAAGCATATTCCAGTAGGTTTCTACATCATTCAACCCATCTATCGCGATGGTCGTCACCGACTGTCCAACTGGCAGATTAATGAGTAAGCGGGACGGACAGACGGACTCTGAAAAATAGCTTTTGAAAACGTTGAGGTGAAAGACAGCCGGGGAAATACCTTTTAAGTTCGTAATTAACTAGGGGATTATTTTTACGTAGCTGGGAAGAAAACAACTCTGTTTTGATGGATTTTCTGGTAATAAGATATAGTGAGGCTTTATTTTGAATAGTGATGTGATATAGGTGTGTGTATCTGGCAGGTTAATAGGAAATTTTCATTGTAACCATATGTTTCTTCGGTCGAAGTCGAGTCGGCACGAGGTATCACATGGAGGTCGCTCATGCCGTAGTGGAAAGATTAGTCAGTCAGCAATTGTGGTATTGAGACTGACTGCCCAGGGTCCGCCAGACGATCTCATGATTCGTCACTCGAGGAGACACTTTCCTTGCACCCCAATCAAATAATATGTGCCCATGTTGATTTTTTTATTGTATTCTTTTGTTTCCTCGTTAGAATGTCAAACAGTCGTGTTGTAAACTACAAAATAAAAATAATGAGAAAACGAATCATCCTAAAGATGCAATTTTTGCTGACAAAAATCCATTCACTCGCAAGCAGGAATCAAGAAATTCTAACAGAAAACCCCTAATAGAACTTAGAGATCGAACGACTATTGTCAATTGCTCTCATTTCAATCTTCTTCTCATGTCAATTTTGACGACATCTTTTAATAGGGAGAAAGTGCTAGATCTATACTTTGCTGAAAATGACATTGTTTAACATTGTAACGTGCGCTCATTATGAAACAGACTGTATTTATTATTGATTTATTCTAGTATTACAAAAACAAGTCTAAAAATAGATGTCTGCTAGTTTCGTGTTGACCTAACACAATTAAGTCTATTTAATAGACGTCACGTTCAAACTTTGCGCACTTTCATTGCTTTCTTAGAGTTAGATGACAGATGAGTCAGACTTTAGATGAGTGACTGTTTTTCACACATCGAGACCTTCTATGCCTCTCTGCCTCGGAAAGCACGGTCGGCAGTTAATCCTGGGTATCATAAGAATACCTCTGACAGTTATAACGGGTGTCAGCAGCCCTAAAAGTCTGATAGCCAGTCTAACCTTGGAGTATCAGTGTCTCCCAGTAATTAGCAGTCGCTCCGTGTAAAATACTGATATGCAGTCGAAACCGGACAGATGTCCGTAATGGACAAGTATCGTGTGAAATATCCGCCAGCGTGATGGTTTAAGGCTTTCTTCTCATTTCGAGAACAGGTCCATGAGTGGGTCATATTTACCTGAATAGTAAATGTATGTATGCAATGTTTAAAAAATACGAGATGTCAGAAAGAAATGAATACTACAAATAGAAACAAAAGCCACAACAGCAATAGAAATAGAACAAAAATGAGTAACAAGCGTTGTTCTTCCTTTTAACGTTTGAACTAAAGCCTAAAAGCCTGAAATTGCACGTGCATTGAGACTGACCGACAGAGGCTGTACTCGCTGAGTCTTTCTGTCTCCCAGTAATTAGCAGTCGCTCCGTGTAAAATACTGATATGCAGTCGAAACCGGACAGATGTCCGTAATGGACAAGTATCGTGTGAAATATCCGCCAGCGTGATGGTTTAAGGCTTTCTTCTCATTTCGAGAACAGGTCCATGAGTGGGTCATATTTACCTGAATAGTAAATGTATGTATGCAATGTTTAAAAAATACGAGATGTCAGAAAGAAATGAATACTACAAATAGAAACAAAAGCCACAACAGCAATAGAAATAGAACAAAAATGAGTAACAAGCGTTGTTCTTCCTTTTAACGTTTGAACTAAAGCCTAAAAGCCTGAAATTGCACGTGCATTGAGACTGACCGACAGAGGCTGTACTCGCTGAAACTTTAACAAAGAGATAGAATTTCATTCAAGTTTTAGAGAAAAAAGATGAAAGGCAAGTTTTGAATGCTAAAATATCGCTAGTAAATTAACTTTTTGTTTCTTTTCCTTTTATTTTATGAAGGTTACATGCAGAGCAGTGATAGTCTTGTGGTTGAACGCTTGCTTTCCATGCAGAAAGGTGTGTGTTTTTACGCAGCTCTCACGTCTGATAATGTGCGGATCATCGTTTGATAATCACTTGCGTTAATGGTGAAGGAAAACATCTTGAAGCAACCTGCACACTTGAGTAGGCTGCTAAAGTTCTTGATGGTGTGTGTAGTTTGCCAACCCGCACTGGGTCAACGTAGTGGTCTAAAGCCTTACATTCCTCATTCTTGACCCTTGCCAAGTAGTGGGAAATTATTTGTTATATACCATACTATGATAATTATAAAAAATCTATTGGGTTTTATTTTCGGATATTTTAACAGCACCGCTCCCTTGATTGTCTACTCCTTTAGATAAATGAGTAACATGCGTCTATGGATAAGTGTACTTTGCCCCTACACAAATACAACGGTGAAACTAAAATGACGACGTTGTAGCATAAATATTTTTAAGAGCTGAATAATGCCGTGTTTACATTAAATGGAAAAGTAGATGCACGATTATAACTCAAGCACTTTAACGTGATGGTTCACGGCACAGCTAGCACTTACAAATGTAATCCTAAAAAGAAACATTACTGAGAAAACGTTGTTCAAAAAGATTTCAAGAAATTCAAGTTAAATTGCAACATGATTTAAGCGACAGTGAGCACTAGCACTAGGTGAGCGTAATACAGCAATAATTCAAAATATGAGCACGCCGCGTGTGCATGACATTATGCATATTGTCGGCATGTCTGTTGCCTGTGGGTTTTATTAAATCCGTCTTTATACAAGAACGCTAGAAAATTTAGTGAAGAAAAAACTTGGATACCTTTTTTCTTGAGGAAATTTTTCTTATATAAACCAAAAAATAATATACAAAGTCTAGTAAATATGATATAGAAATGACAAAATGACAGCACAAAGGCTCGAATGCTACTGAGAATTTCTCGGAAGAAATTATTAATATAACCGAGTAGTTATTTAAACTGAATGTTCAAACAACAAAGAAAATAATTAACGCAAACTATTTAATTTAAATACATAGAAATCTTATTTTAAATATTTAAATACTCTGCTTCATTGTTCTAATTGTCATTAGGTTTTTCTGTATGGAAATTCTCAATTGCAGCACGGAGTTTAGAACTGTGGCCAGTAGATGGCAATAGCCTCGGCGAAATAAGAATGTATAACCTACACCTTTGCTTAACCCTTTGAGGACAGGCGTGATGCTATGGTATGCACACAAATTTTAAATAAAAATAAAAATAAATTCAACCCATTACTGTCCCACTGCTGGGCAAGGGTCTCTTCTCAGAATGAGAAGGGGTAGGCCTTAGTCCACCACGCTGGCCCGGTGCGGGTTGGCGGACTACACACACCGTCGAGAACTTTATGGAGCCCTCCCAGGTGTGCAGGTTTCCTCACGATGTTTTTTCTTCACCGTAAATGCTAGTGATAATCAAATTCCGATCCGCACATGATTCCGTAAAGTCAGAGGTGCGGGCCAGGTTTGAACGCGGGCCCTCCTGCATGGAAGGCAAACGTTCAACCGCTAGGCTATCACTGCTCACACACAAATTTTGTTTAGCAAGAAAAGCAAAGCATTCTCTGTAAGTAAATAAGTTTTAATTGGTAAAAACTATAAACTTACCAGAAAATGTTTAGTCTAAGAAGAATTTATAAATTAAGTAGCTTGGAGGGAGTACTTTGACGCCTAAGTAATCGTTTAGGATAGGTTTTACGCAAAACTTTGAAAGAATGAAGAAACTATGTCAGTATTTATTTGACAATACCTATATTGTTCTATCATACTTCTCCCTCATTATATACATAATAATATCGTTTAAAGAGTATCCATGGAATTTCTTTTCGGTTCTTACCCATAGGACCAACTTTTTGAAACCGTGCAAGTCCTAGAGTCCTATTACGTTTCAAAAGTGCCTCATTATTTATTTGAAATAAAAACAATTCTATATATCTATCTATGTTTCATAATCGAGAATATCGTCGATATCACTATATTCAAACAGAGTGTAGGTTATTTTAATACAGGTTATGCAAAGACCTTAATATTATCAACCTCCAGCAAAAGCAGAAAGCGCATACGCCACTGAAAATAAATGAATATTTGTAGTATTAGGGACTTAATAACAGCATTGGTAAAAAGTGATTTCATCTACAATATAATGAAACTCTACCTCAACCTTCGGCGAATACAATCGAATACAATATTATAAATTTTAAAATTTATTTTTTATTGTACTTATGGAGTTATAGTATGCTACTATAGTTATTTTGATTAATATATTTATTTGTATGTTTCAGGACAAAATCTGCCTACCGGGTCCGCTATTTTATTAATAAATTAAAGTATAACTTGCCCCTTCATCTTTATCTCGACATGTGTTACACTAGAGTTACACTAAATATGTGTTCGCTCACACTCAAGTATTTCGCCGAAAAAATCTAAATGCTAAAAGCCTAAAAAGCCTCGCATCAAACAAAAACATTGTTAATATATATAATAAATAATATATACGACGCTAAATGAGTTAGCAGACAACTAAACTGATCAGTTTAGCTGTGTAATAACTCATTTAGCACACTCTGGGTTCTCAATATTATATTCAAGGGAACTCTTTGAACGACAGCTTTTAGAAAATCTTTTTTTTTTTTCTTTAAAAAACGTTGCCCCACTCTAGGATTTCTCCTGTGTCGTGGGTACAGTTTACAAACATACATGCACACACAACCAGACCCGAAACAACTATCTGTAAGTAGATCATACAAATATTTGTTCCGTGCGGGGATCGAACGCGCGACACATAGCGCAGAAAGCTAATCGCTTAGCCACTGCGCCAACAGTGTCGTCGCATCTTGTATTCTCGTATAATAATAATTGCATAATTATATGCAGTTTTGCGTCTTAGAACTTTAAAAATAACATTAAAATAATATTAGTAAGTAATGTAGGTATCGCTTTTCAAATATTTCTAGAAAAAAAGAAACTAATCTTGATCTTGTTCTAGAAGCGCTTCTTATTTCAAACACCTAATAAATTTCAAGAAATACATGCAATAATTATTTCGTCATACCGCACACAAAAACTGTTTAAAATATTATAGGTACTGCTTAAAACACGCTGAAATGTTAAAATTTACATCATATTTGAGACATCACAAGGAACTTGCTTTTTGTGCGACACATTTAAAATTCACATGAGACGCGATTAAGCGGTAAAATAAAATATTTTCTGTGTCACACAGAATATTTTCGCCGGATGACACGTAGTTGGAGGCGGCAGGGCCGAATTGGGCGCGGTTTCATGATGCATCAAGTAACGGACAACTGTACGGCATCGTTTGAGATGAATTATGTGACAATAAACGATAGTAATTTATAAAAATTATTACATTATTAACAATAAAAAATATTACAGGCAAATTATATCAATGTCAAGAACATTTCACAATACAACACGGTTAGAAACAAAGTCGTCATCCAATTTATAATATAATAAAATAATGATAATTCAACCCATTACTGTCCCACTGGGCAAGGGCCTCTTCACAGAATGAGAAAAAAATAATGAAATTGCATACAAATTTAAAAAACGCCAGTCTGACAAGAAAAATTCTCCTGTAATCTAACGGTACAGCAGTCGAACAGTTAGATCGCGCAAATATGTATCATTTGAACTACAGCCTGCTCTTAGAGATATATAGGAATTTATAAGATCATTCAAAGCTCCAAACCACGTATTAACTACGTACATTATTCCATTCTGAACATTAAGAAACCAACAAAGCGGTATGAGAAAGTAAAGACATATAATTTAATTAGTAAACAACCCAGATAATAAACCCAGGACCATTTAAAGCAATTAACACCGATTCCCAAAATTAATTCCCCATATTAAATTAAGCAATACAAACAAAGAAATACCCAGTTAGCGCTATCCACACCCAAACAAACTTACACCTCCATAAACCACACACAGTCCGTCCCTGTTAGCAACACGATAACCGCACATAATGCACAAAATTTGCACGAAATTTGCACAATAATGGCGCAATAATTCAAATGTAACGGGTTATGTTTAAGTTATGATGTTCTACAGGATGTATGTGAAACCGAGCAAGTATTTCAATAAATAAAATAAACTGTCAAATCATTTTTAATCGGCTAATAATAATTCAACCCGATGTTATGTCAAGACTGTTGAAATTGTTGAAAAGCTTTTCAAAATATCGAATGGATCTTGCCTCCAATTTTGTGTCTGTTCCATTTACAAAAAAAAGAAAGCATATTTGAATACATTTAATTAAGAAGTCTTCGAAGATCTAAATTTCTATAAATAATCATTACAGTACCTACTGTAGTAATTTGTCTGACCAGATAAAGTAACAGCATGCTAGGATGCTCTGCCGGCATATTTTTTATAGTCAATGCACCTTACTTCAAATCTCCTTACATATCAGACGGGTAAAATGGTTACAAATAGTAAGCTTTCAATTACCTCGTCAAAGTTCGCTACTCGAAGTTTACAAGTACACCCTGTATAGCTTCATACATTACCGCCAAACTGATAACCGTTTGTAATGTAAATTAATAGCAAGTTGTGCCAAGTGTTTCGGCTCATATTTCTTACTAATATAAAGCTATATAAAGCTATACCTAACAGAAAATAACTACTCCTAACGGTTAGCAATAGTCACTATAAATCTAAACAAAACCATATTATTGATGAGTAATTTCAATTTATTGGTTTCACCGCCTGTCGATAAATTCTACTGTATTTTATTCCTAGCTACATGTCAGATTGTACCTCAAATACTACCTAGTTCTTTGAATTCAGGTACAGGCGTTGAACCTCTCAAAATGGCCGAGTATTCGGAAACATCAAAGGTAGGAAAACATCACGGTTATTCAACCGAATAAACACACCACAGACAAAGTGGTGTAGCTTAAAATTTCAACGGGAACGCTGTGTCAGCCCGTAAAAGGTTCCGGGTTGGAGTCCCGATCTAGATTTAAAGAGCTGACCGGTTAGGGGCTGCAAGCAAATGTTTATGGTACCGCATGTTATAAGGACTAGATGTGGCAGATTATAGTTAAATATTTTTTGTCGAGTTTTTATGAGTATAAGATAGACCTTGATCATTCTACTAATATTATAAATGTGAAAGTTTGTGAGGATGGATGGATGGATATTTGTTATCCAATCACGCCAGAACGGCTGAACGGATCTGGATAGCACAGAGATAGATTATAGTCGTTCGTAAACCACGCGGGTGAAGCCGCGGGCGGAAGCTAGTCTAAAATGACTATATCTCAAGGTAAAAGATACGAAGCGAATTTTAGATTTATAGTTATATTATAGAAAGAAAAATTCAACCACGAGCAGGAATCGAATCTATATCCATTAGTTTCAGTATACCGCTCTAGGCTCTAAGCTACCGCGATGTGGGGTTATAATGCTGAATTCTTCGTCTACATAATATTTAATCGTCTAATGGTAGCGACATCTATTGGAAAGAATTACAAGGAGTCGATAAGGGTAGAACTGTTACTGTAGGTACTGAACCAGAAGGGCGCAAGTTCACATTTTTTTAAATAGACATTTTGCTCTGAACTAGGAATTATTCCTGTATCGTGGGTGCGTTAACAAACACAAATGATTACATACACAGATATCCAGACCCGAAAAAACTATCTGTAGATCATATAAATATTTGTAATGTGCCAGAATCGATCGCTCAACCGCTGCGCCAATCGTCATTAATCATTAGTTCTTTAAAAAATCATCCCAATCTTGTAACCCTGTACTTACTTATCGTTCAACTAATCAAAATTGTATCAAGATCATAAAATCATATTCTTCCTACAAAGAAAACCTTTTACAATTTTGGTCAATCAACCTACCGCATCCAAAACTCAACTAGCAAATTCGTCAATCTGAGTTCGGCCTACGTGGATATAACAGGTTCGGCCTTTACAAGCTCCTGTATCGGGGATCGATCTCCTGTGCGCACACTACGATCTATTTACGAGTTACGACTATGTAACGTACACTGTTGAAACATTGCTATGTAAAATGATACAGTACCTTTGTTTCGCATTTTGGTGTGGTTGTTTGAATAACATTTTTAACTGGAAAATCAGTCCATCAGAAACATCAGTTTTGTGGATAGCTTCTTATATGAAATGTACATCATATCAATTCCTAAAAACTGCGTTAGGCTCTGAGTTCGATTCTGGGGTCGAGCAAAATCCAAATGCTATTGGATTTTCCCGTTTGAATTTTTTCTGTCGCAGCTCGTGGTCGAGGATTTTATCCAGTAACTGGCAAAAGGCTCGCTTCTATTACATGAGACTAAATAAAGGCATCGGTGTACAATAATTCACCTCTGTTTAACCCATTGGGGAATACAGTTATGATGCTATGTCATTCATTTACAATTGTGAAAAGTAAATTACGAATTAGCGGTGGGCTCTAGCGGCTTTCTTGGATAACGAAACGGAACTGTCGACCGAATATATCTGTAGCGGTTGTTAATACGCGTTATTTTAGTAGCGATCAATAGCGGGATTTACGACACTCAACAACGGGTCACGAGTCTGATAGTGTTTAGTGATGTAGGTGTAAAGAATATTTCCACGCATTCAAATTAGATGTAAGCGGATAGATGTTAGCAGGTTACTTCAGAACGGTGAAACGAGCTGTCCGCTATTGTGACGTTAGCTAGTTTCAATAACCTTTACGTCGCGCAAAGACCATCACTATTGTAAATCACTTTATGGAATATATGTTATGTGTGGTCAGAATTCTCTCGTATCGTAATACGACTTCCACGGTAAGCGTATTACAAAATTTAAAAATACGGAAAACAATTTTTAAATATTTTTTCCATATTTCATATACAGGGTGGAAAAAAAAAAATATTATTTAATTACTTTCACCTCATGCATGATATGGGCTCGTTTGCACAAAATATGTCGATCAATTTTTTAATTATTCATTTTTCTACTATTAAAACCAAAAACACACTTTATCATAGTAATATAGAAACCAGGTTCTATAAAACATTTCATATAAAGCTCTAAATCGGTGGCCTTCGAAAGTCCCAATAAAGGAGTCGGGATATTAAGCGACAGTTCACACAATCGTATATTGCAATATATGAGGGCTTGGTCAGGATACAGCTGATCTTGTTTGAGCCTGGCCGCTTATGAGTTATTGCGATGGCTTACTTGAAGACCTGGATTTGAAGAGAGCGGATTTTAAAACGTGATTGAAAGTTATAGTAGGTTTTTAAAAAAGTTTACGTTTCTTATGTCTAGTGAAATGTTAGTCATTGACTGCAGTTAAAAGAACGTTTCTATTATTGAATAAGCTAGACGTAAGTTAAAAATTCAGTGCAAAAATATTCATTTCAGAGAAATATTACTTTAATAAATTATTATTTAATATTACCTTAATATTACTTATTATTATTCATTTCAAAGAAATATTACTCTGTAAATGATTACCTAGCTAGATAAATATGTACAATAATTCTTTTAGTCTGTCTTAGTTGCTTGTGTGATTTAATTTAGTTTAAATTGAATTATATTTAAAGAAGACATTTATTATATTCCAGTGTATAATTAAGGTCATTAGTATTAAGGTTAATTTAAATTTGTACGTCATATTTTTCATCTATATAACATCTTTCTGTTCTTAGCTATGTTAAAAATAATGATTTTGGCTTTGACTTTGAAAATAACCGTGCTTCAAAAATAGCCAAATCTTTAAACGTAGATTACACCCACTTTTAAAAATTTAGCTATTTTTGTAGTAAGGTTATTGCTGTGTACCTTATTATTAAGGTAGGTAGCAATAACCTCTTGTGCGCTAATAATTTCATACTGTAATCATAGAAACCTTTGCCAAGCGTATTAATTAGGGAAATATTCCGTTAGAGTCCACTCCTTGGACCGAAAGGTCAGGCCGCTTGCGTTTATTGGTAGACTTTAAAAATATGTAACACTGGCTTCCGCTCACGGCTTCGGCCGCGTTATTTACGAACCCGTACATTTTCCGGGATAAAAAGTAGCCTATGTGCTATTCCAGACTATAATCTATATCTGTGCCAAATTTCATCTAGATCCGTTCAGCCGTTCTAGCGTGAAAGAGGAACAAAGATCCAACCATCCATCCATCCATCCTCACAAACTTTCACATTTATAATATTAGTAGGATTAGTGGGATAGTGTCACGCGTACTATTCTATAGCGCTCAAACTAGGCACATATACTAAATAGACTATTTATATGCAGGAAAACTCAATAACACTTTCGACCCGAGAATTAAGTCTAAGATCTGACTCTCAGCAGGCACTTGTCTTCACTAGACCGATGAGACAGTCCAATTAATGGTACACTTTTATAGGCTTATATAGACGGCCAAGTGTTAGAGATTGAGAAATCTATATAAAAATAGGTAGGTATCTGCTTCACCGACTCCTCTAATATTTAAGACTGCAATACATAGGTAAACACGGCTTGGTATAGACCAAGTCGTGTTTCGCTAAGAATGGGGTACTTTCTCATCCCGAGGGCATCAGGTGCAGTAACAGCATCCATTTCTGAACTAACAACTACGAAGTTTGCATAGTGATTATGACACTACCGCTCGTTGCGGTACTTTGACGATAAGACACTTAAACGTAGGTAACTTTTCTTACACCGTAAGGTACCATAACCGTGAACATATGTATGTATGTAAATGGTATTTATGCACTAACCGTTGTAATACTCGTCTTTGCAACTTACGTATGTACATTGTTTTGCAACATATTATGCAACACCTGTTAACGGTTGTTGCAATCTTTCACGGCACTGTTGTCAAAGTGGCGAATCGATTAGTTTTCTTCATTATGTTACTGGTTCATTTCTACAGGGAATTAATATTTTGTATGATCTACAGATCGCTTTTGTAAATTATACAATTATAGAAAAAAATGTATTCAGCTGATGTTCTTAGGATCATAAAAGAGAGACTTAAAGAAAAGTTGATGACTCAAAACCACTCTTGCTTCATTGGGTCTTTGGACTCTATGATATATATTAAAGTAATTTGGGATCAATTTAAGTGCCTCATTGTTACTTCAAGAATATCGCGAGCGGGAACATAGTATGTTAGCTTTAAATGTTACCACACTTAACAACTCACAACTTTACTCTCAACATAAAGTACAAGCGAAAACTTAAAGTATGTTACTTCTTCAAGACCCTGATGAGCCGCATGTTATGTTTGCGAACTTCACGTTGCACTCAAAGTCTTTGTGTTGCAAGCTCATAGCCATAACGTGTGCACGAATTTTGTTGCTGCAACTTCGGAAGTTTGTTTGACAATTCTGTTTTTATTAGAAACTTTAGCTGAACAGTTGTATGATGTTAACATTTATAATGTTTTCTAAGGTGATGATTAGTGGTAACTGGATCGACTTGGCGAAGGTTTGCAGGAGAGAAAATATTATAGCATCGCGCTTGTATTCCCCAAAGAGTGAGGTAGAGATTTATTATACTGTAGATTCAACCACTTTTCGCCGATGCATTCATTTTTAGTGCCGTACCTATACGCTTTCTGCTTTTGCTGGAGGGTAATAATATTAAGGTCTTTGCATTAAGTTTTGATAGTTTTGGCAGAAAAACTGTGACAAATATTTGGTACCTATTAAAATAACCTATACTCAATTTGAATGTAGTGTCATCGAGTATACTCTCGATTATAAAATATAGATAGATATGTGTTTTTATTTCAAATAAATAACGAGGCACTTTTGAAACATATAAGACTCTAGTTGCACGGTTCCAAAAAGTTGGTCCTATGGAGAAGAACCGACAAGAAACTCCATGTATACTCTTTTAACAATATTATTATGTACATAATGTAGGGGAAGTATGATAGAACAATATAGGTTTTGTAAAATAAATACTAACATACATCGTTTCTTCATTCATTCAAAGTTTTGAGTTGTTTCAGTTTAACGTTATATTGTTTATCTATCTACAACTGGTTTAGTAAAAAAGACTCACTATTATTCCAGAAAACGTAAAACTCAAGGATTTTATCTAAATGTTTACGATCGTGTTTACTCTACTGTCACATACACAACAAGATCATTTTATGATTCTTTGAAATAATTATGTTTACGATAAGTTACATTAATAATACCTAATAACTGGCAACAAAATGGCATTGTTATTCCTTAACTATATTTCAAATATCAAAATGCAAAACGACCTAAGACGTCGTAAAAACATAAATTCGGATAGGTAAACACAATAAAGTATAACATTTATTTTTATTCGAAACCGATACCAATAAATTGTGTACTTTGCGACGGTTGTAATATAAATAAATATGAATTTATAGCTGGTGTTTGTAATTTCATCGTATAATATAAACCTACTATAAATTAATAAAATTGGTGCGAATATAAAACTAAATTTTAGATCTCTTCTTATATTTAACAAATATATAGTTAATTTTATTAATAATTCTTTCAAGAATAATAAGAATATTATTTTTATACATTACTAAGAATACTTAAAAAGTTCTTGGTACAAGTGGATCTTGAACCCACGACCTAGCCTATCATTCTATTGTTTTGCCACCCTACCAACGGTGTCGTTTGCAATAGTATCACAAAGTTAAAAGGTCATATAAATTTATAATCCTACTTCCTACTTATCCTACTATCCTATCCTACTAATATTATAAATGCGAAAGTTTGTGAGGATGGATGGATGGATGGATCTTTGTTACTCTTTCACGCCAGAACGGCTGAACGGATCTGGATGAAATTTGACACAGAAATAGATTAAGGTCTGGAATAGCACATAGACTACTTTATATCCCGGAAAAATGTAAGGGTTGGTAAACCACGCGGGCGAAGCCGCGCGGAACCTAGTAACCCATAATAGTAAATAAGACTGGAGAATGTATGGAGGCACGGTATTCCTCTATTGAATAGGGAGGATCATTTAAACAGGCTAGGTGGTTAGCTTGAAGGAGCGAAGCCCGACGTTTGATGTCCGACATTCGTATTACGTGTTACAATCGTTGTAAACTCTCATAGTGCGATTCAGGATTTTCTGTTGTCGCTTCATACCGATAGATGGCGCTGTAGGTACTTTTTGCCATGTTGCGAGCAGTCCCTACACATGGCTAGAGTGCGATTTATCTCGATAAAATATATTGCTCGATAGACATTAAACAATTTCATTCATAATAATATTAATACTGCCTCATTGGTCTAGAGGTTGCAAGCGCGACTGCTGAGCGTGAGGTCCAGAGTTAGATTCCCGGGTCGGTCAAAGTGTTATTGGGTTTCTCTGTATGGAAGTTCTCAGTAGCAGCACGGAGTCTGGAACTGTGCCCGGTATATGGCAATAGGCTCGCCCTCTATTACATGGGACTTGATAACGGCTTCGGTGAAATAAAGATGTGTACATAATACCCCTCTGCCTAACCTATGGGAAAAAGGCGTGACTTTATGTAGTATGGTTGGTTGTGTGTGCTTGCTTGGTATCCAAGTAAATATTTGATTAATCTACGCCCTTATAAACTTTTATTTTTTGTAAAACTAAGTCTCTAGAGCTCTACAAACTGCAAGAGAGAAACCCGAACCGCATGTATTAATACCACAATACTTTCAAAGCCCTAACGCGAACTGTATCGAGCATCTTCTCTGCATCTTCTTCGTTCTTGCAAGCTACATGCATGATATAACTGTAAATAGACTTTAGCACTGCCTTGGAAACATAAAGAGCATTCTGATTGAGTTTGAATACAACTTCTGTCACTAATCGTAGAAACAAGAAACTGATGCCATAACAAATAATAATTCTAATGGTTTCAGAAACTTAGGTACTGCACGGATCAGTGAATCTGCGAGGTTAAGCAGCCTTGTTGTTCTTCACGTATTGAGACCCCTCCGTGCCTTAGAACGCACGAGCGGTTAGCACTGGATGTCATACGAATACTTACGACAATTGTTACGGATGTCAGCGTCTCAGTTGCCTGCTAGTCGCGTTGTGTAAAATATTGGTATACAGTCGCATCTGATTAGACTGGAAGCCGATCCCAACATGGAAAAAGGCTAGGCCGATGCTAGAGGCTAGTAAGTATATAGTTTTAGTATTTATTTACTGAAACATGATAACACTACAGTTGAAAAGTAAATTAAGTAAATTAGCTTTGTCACAATAATAACTAGATAGTTCCAGTTTACATGTACATTAAATAGTTTCTAGTAACTAATGATTGTCATGATAAAGGTAAACAGTGGCCCCCAAACTAGGCGACGCCTGTATCTTGGTTAGAAACGAATACCTATGAAATTCATCTATCTATAATTTTATACTAAATATTTGACACTCGGAATCAGAAAATAAATCTTCGTCCAACAGTAACATCGTTCCAGCAACTTCATGAAAATTTGCATCAACTTTTCATAAGCTAAGTGCCATGAGATCTCCGCATGTTTGGCACGGAGGACGCGTCTTAAACTAGCATGCATAAGTGATACGTCGGACTATTTGCATGCTGTTCGAGTATTTGAGAACTTTGCTCGTTTATCACATGTTTTGATTTCATGTTCTTGAAATACTATAAAGTAACTCGTAGAAATGATTTTGTAGAAACTTGTAGAATATTCCGGCTCGGGTGATAATAATTGCTTGACATGGGATCACTAGACTAATGAGCCAGTGTAATGATTATGTTTCTTCCTTCAGGTAATTAACATTTATCACAATTTGTTTAATTTTTTAAATATAATTAAAAAAAACGTATGGTTCCTACCAATTGGAATAGATTTGAAGCTACCTTTAGCAAAGAGATTGATCCAAAGAGAAGAATCAATAATATTACGTACGACAAACGGATTGGAAATCACAGTATGTCATTAGCAGACGAGAATGTCGAATCAACATTTTTTGGAGGAAAGTATATTTTTTTAGACTGTGATTAGACTCTTAAACGTAGGACGGAGAAGGATGGGGAAGATAACTGTCGTATTCCGAGTTACTCCACAAAATCCCTCTAGGTTTTGCATGATATATTACAAACACTCCAGTTAACTACTCCTGCGAAGTTGAAAGCGCCTGTGTTAGAAGTTAATTTACCGCACTAGTTACTAAACTAGATTCAAAACTTTTTAACTACATTTCGATCAAAATCCTTGCTTCAACTTTGGCTATTAGGTATATCTTCTGAATCAAATTAACACGCGAACTTGAAGCCACCTTGTTATTCGAAGTTTGTGCTTTTTTAGTCATGGAATGTTACTTACTTAGTTACTTTGAACTTTTTTTTATATATTTTTATGTTTTTATTTTTTTTTATTTGTTATGTTTGCTTTCATTGCCTATCGGAGGCATAAAAATTTATTTCTTTTGAGAAAGTAATGATTATTTAAAAATTATGAAATGTTCGTCTATTGTCTAATTCACTCACTAATTCTACTACTCATTTGCTAATTTCAGATTTGCGCATCCATTATTATGTGCAAATTGAAGGAGGCACATGGTCAGCTGATTGACGGAGTACCTAACCGATTTTCTGTGCAACGGGTCGCGGATTCTCTAGCGGAACAAGTTATGAATATGACCTCTTGTTGCGGCTGCTGATGTTAGTTCATGTTATGGAAATATATATCAATATCTTTGTTCATCTAACCCTCACACGTGTTGATACTAATCTATAGCAATTAATTCTAAAAGTAATGATCCCCAGTCACTTTTTTGCTACATGTACAAGAACAGGATATCCCAAGCAACGTCTGGTTCATGCTCTAGTCCTCAAAATATAATAAACGTCTTCCGAGTTACATATTACCGGGGCAATGGTCCAGAATGCCCCATCCTTTATCCAGGACGCCAAAGAATCCAAATATGCCTTAATTCATCCTATCTTATAAATTCTTTTTCGAGGAAATGGCGAAAGATATCTATTGTATTTCTATTGTTGTATGTACGTAAAGGTTCAAAGTTATTTCGCAATATATTTTCGCGGAACATGGTAGTTTTTGCGAAATGAGTTAGGAGATAACTTTATCAATGTATTAAAGGAACTGGGGATATTATAGTTTGTCGTGTATCTTGATGGTTGTATTTACTTGTTATTGGGCAAGTGTATGCTGACTGACCATAAAAAATATGTATACACGTAGTAAAATTCAAACGCTTCTTCTTTCTTTTTTTTAATGTTATCCCACACTAAAAATAATTCCTGTATCGTGAGTGCGTTTACAAAGACAAATATTCACATGTATAATCTACAGATGGTTGTTCCGTGAGGGAATCGAACCCGCGACCCGTACCGCAGCAGTCGATCTCTTCGCCACTGCGCCAAGTGTGCCGTCATTCATGGAAAACTACGTATTGGTTAAAATCATAAAATTTAAATGTCTACGTATTTTTAGGTGTAGATACTATGTGTAAAATTGGTCAACATTTCAAACACCATCCTCTAACAATCGCTTTTGAATATCATTAAATGTACATATACCTACATCTTATTGATTATTCACACAATAAATACACAAACACGCTAAAGTAGTAACCACTACTTATACTTACTATTGTACTTAATATTGCTATTTGTAGGATATACAAATATTTGTGTCTTGCGGGAATCAAAACTTCGAACTTTAGAACATGGAGAAAATCATATTGACTTTGTGCCAATGTGGCTTTCAGAGAATATTCAATTTCACCACTGCCCCGACCGTCTGTGTCTAAAATTGTGTGATTTTCAGTAAAACATATTAACAAGCTTAGCTTGCTTTGCCACTTGTCTAACATGCCATGTTTTTCGACCTATGTCATCAGAAGACCCTGAAAAGCTATTGATGATATTGATAATTTTGAAGTTAATAAATTTGTGTAAAGGGAACGTAGGTGAAAAGTTAATTATTTCTATGAATATAACATAAACCAAAACAAATATTATTTGAAATTCTAAAAAATGAAGAGCAACAGCTATCTAAAAAATAAGACTACTAAAAAAGTAAAACGTGTAAAAGTGATTGAAAAATCCTAATTGCAAAATAAACAATTTCATTTCATATCGCACTAAACCGAGCGAAGTTATGTATAGGTAACTAACGCCATCTGTTAGGTTCGTCGGGAACTAAATTTAACCTCGCATTGCTTGTGGAATTTCGTGATTGTTATTCAGTGAGCACGCAATTTACTTGTAATATTTTAATTAATTGTTTCGTCCACATTAATAAATTGTATATCATTTTAACCCTCACGCTTTGCAGTATATGTTAGTGATCGTAGAATATTATTATTAGCACACAATAGCGTTTTTGTCGAGTCATTGTAACTGTTCTGTATAGCATAGGAAACCCTCCTTTAAGTGACAATATTCACATTTAAAGATCCATTTAACAATTATTAATATTATTGTTTTGTATCTCTTCACTCACGGGTACGCTCCAAAGGTTTTTAGGATGTACACGCGAGGATATGATTTAGCACGCAGAAGCACTTTTTCAGAGGAACTTTAATGTCAATATTAGGATTGGACACTAACCAAGGAGTCTCCTTGGCTACACTATAAAAATGCAGTTGAGAACAGTTCCCGGGGATTGTTATTATTACCCAATGTTATATACCATACCCACTCTATCAGCGAAATGAAATTTAAAACAAAACATTATGGCTTTAGTGTGCCATTATAAGTGTAACTATGTTAGCATAACTACTGTATAGAAATAATTAACTACGTGACAAAAATTCAACTTCCACCACGATGTCCATTTATTAAGTCCACTTCGCGGCTCTGGGGACGAAAAAATAACAGAAAACACTCAAAAAAAGGCCACTGAAATAAAGCGGCAAAATAAATTGTAAAATGGCTGGAAGCACTGTAAGCAATTAGTAACAGTTTGTGATATTCACATAAAGAGGCTGGATGGGGCTTGGATTTTTTATAGCAAAAGTACTCATAAAAGCTTAGTTTAAAATGTGAAACTTTTAATGGTAGGCTTTAAAAGAAGTGAAGTATTTTTACGTACTATATTTATTATGTAGGTACCTTGTTCGTACCGATGTAAGTTGAACCATGTTTCTATAGATTGTGTAGGCATTTTTAATAACTTTGGCACTGATGTGTCTGGCAATATAATCCTCAAAACGTCTGAAATAAAAAGTCTGATAGATGGATGTATGGCAGATGAATTTTACGGATTGAATATATCTTTATAATTATGAACAGAAGATGTTTGACAGTTTGATAAAACATGTGAACCTTATTCTATAGTAACACCTATGCATACTATATTTCATGCACTAAATGATTACTTATATTATTATTAGTATAAAATTTGATTATGGAACAAACATTCGGCATGATATTAAAATATGAATGACGCAATAATGTATTTCTTGAAGAGCAACACTTTTTGAGGATATCCAGTTATCCACTAAAGGCACTTCCATTCGGTTTGCGATACATGACTTATCCCATTCGCGGTTTTTATTTCCTATCCAGAATTATAACCATCAATCGCTGAAGCTAACATTTCGTAAAGCATTTTTATGACAATTCTTGTAAAATTTTTGGTCTGTGCACAGCTCTGACGCCAAGTAATTAGGGAACGTTAATTTTACGCATTATTTACCCACCTCGGGTTCCCAGGGGTCAATTATGATTAACCCAATTTCTAGGTTAGGTATCATGCAATGTAGGTTTACAGTGTTTTTTATTTTTGTTGCGTTGGAAAGTTTCCATCATCTCGCAGCTTCTTGTTAGATATTTTCAATTATCTCAATATTTATTTGAATTATTTAATGATATTCCATTCTGTCTGAAACGTGTCCGACATATGGAAATTTTATGTAAAACTTAAGTCAAAAATATCGTACAACGTTCTTACATACATACAAGGTTTTTGACTTTTTCAATTACATTGCCATTTCAAAACTTTAATAAGCTTAAAATGGAGGTGCGCAGGGCACTTTTTGGTGAATCGTGGTGCGGTAGGTGGAGTTGAGCCATAAGAGAATAGTCACCCGAAAAAGTATTTGGAGACCAGCAACTAGATGGACACGTGCCCTGCCAAAAATCGCGGGAGAGACCCAGGTAGCATGATATAAAAGGGATTTTGGATGCCTATACTTAGCAGTGGGTACAAAACAGCTGTCAATAATGAAGATGATGATCACTTTTTCCATCAAAGTAATCGTTTCTGAAACAAAAAACGTATTTTAGGTGACACTAAATCAATTTGAAGAACCATCGAACAGAAATCGAACGAGTTTAAAATTAACCGAATACATGATTGATTAAAATGTACTAGTAATCCAAGTTACCGAATACGTTATTCATTAAATTGATTGCATCACTTTGTATAAATAAGTAGGTACCAAATTTAACTGTTATTTTCCGGCGAAGCGGTTTCTTTTTTATTTCGGAAACCTTTAACGAATTTACATTTTACATACACAATCATACAAATACGTATTCCTTACTTGTGCTGAAAAATGTGCAGCATTAAGCCCGTAGTCCGGCCTATGCAGATGACTCCAACTTGACGTGTACATGCTGTGCGATCTTGCAAACGATGGTGCACTTAACATTATGCTCGACGTGTCCCTACACTTTCAGAAAGAGAAGAAGAGCACATAGATACCACTGGTAACACAGTTCTTGTAGCTAAAATCTAGGCATGAAGAAAATGATTGTCAGAAATTCTCATTACGAACCTGGATTTCTTTCACGATTTACACAATAGTCAAACTAATCATGATAAAATGAATAATTCATGATTATTAATAACAACAGAAATTTCTGAATAGACTGCCAACTCAAGTCAGCCGACGCAAGATAATATTTAATATAAGTTCCAGTTACAGACGAGTCAGACTTCCAGTGCGACTGTAGAACGTCTGTTCCATTCTGCTCCACGTGGCCTACCACCTGCACACGAGAGGAATTAAAGGCCAATTCCGAAAATAAGAACCGATATAGGTATAAAATACAAATAAATAAGTATTAAGAGTATCGTTTAGCTGCCGGTTTCAGACAAAATTGCCTTGAAATACGCGCAAAATAGGTGTTTGGGCGTTAACGTTTCTTACATAGATCCCTTAACGAATTAATTGGATTTTAGTTTCTATCGCTTTGTCAGACTCATCGTTTTCGACTTTTGTCAATAAGGCGGAAAGGTTTTGTTTTTTCAAAATTTTGATTAATTTAATAACTATTACGAGATATGCATAAGGAAGATTTTTAGTTAAAAAAAAAAACGCATTACGAGGGTTAATTATTTCTCAATCTATAAACAATATTAAAAAACAAAAACGTGACGACCTAAATTTTACTTGTGTCTATAACGTATAAAAAAATCAACAAAATCAGCTCATATTTAGTGGAGCAAAAACGTTAACGCATTTTGTATGAAAACTTTTAGCTAAACTATAGTCTTAAGTATCTGAGTAGTTCTGTTATAGTGTCGTTCTTTAATATTTAGAGGAAATGAAAAAAAGAACTTAAATATCGTATCTAATAAAAGAAAGGACTAACAATATTAAATATCGTCTAAATATCGTAGTGGTACGATATAATCACTTGGATAATACAATACAAAATGGCGAGTGTTCCCGCTTAAGTGGGGGTTAAACTAATAAGATTTATATTAACCTCAGAACAAGGCAGTCATCGACATACGTTTAATATACAGTGAGTCAAAGGTAATTAAAATTTTCATGAGGTCGAATGAAAATCAAAATGATGTAGAAGGTTCGGGATAATAAAAGTATTTTTTAAATTAACTCTTAACCACCTACCACCTATTATTGTCACACAATCACCTACGATACGTCTGTGGGACCCGAGAATAAAATTATTCTTTTTTGTAAAATGTAATAAAGTTATGTTTTGTTTTTAATTAACAGTCTGTTTAGGAACATATTAAACTATTCATTAGAAAAAGAAAGGCACATAAAGATCAACAATATTTTTTGAAATCTAAATTAGTTATCAACATCTCTTATTTTAGATTTACCAACTAACATATTTGGATAATTAGACCTATAAAAATAATCACATACATTAAGAACTTTTTTATACTTTTCTAAATTATTCAATCATCAAAAAACATAACAAAATTTAAAAAATATCAATAAAATCAAGATTTTAATAAAACTGAAAGCCCTATACTTATAGTTTTTCACGACCTTAGAGGCTATTTTTAACGAAAACAATATAAAATACACAATTTCAAAAAGTCACGTAACCACTTGCCAGGGTTCTCTCAGACTTATGATGATAGTTTTTTTGCTTACCAGAGAAAAACACACGCACTGAGGGACGCGGGGAAAAGGTACAGGAACGAACAAGTTTACACGAAACTCTGGCGCAAAAATATTCCTTTTTTTTTTTTGTCGGGATCTGTGAGACGTATGGTAGGTGGTTAAGGGTTAAAGCAGTGTATTTATACACGCCATTATTTTGATGCTTAAACTGTTCTTTATATGTTTTAGGTATTTCTATTTTTATGTCCCACGTCTGGGCAAAGGCTTCCCCTAAGGTCATCCACATACTTAACTTTCCTGCGCCACCTCGAACCAGCCCCTCTGGTACGTGACTAGGTCATCTCGTCACCTGTTTCTAGGTCCGTCACCCTTCGTGTAGAGAACTTTGCTCACCACTCGGGATGCATACAACTGACGTGAGCCATATTGCCTACTTCTAGTATGCCCGTTTTAGAGCATATTATTAAATAATAATAATTTACTTAAGGAACTCTAATACCTACGTTTGTAAATGTTCTGTTTTACTACGTCATAGGACCTTGCGTATAAATACTCATCACTAAGAATTTATTAATTTATTAGTTTAACTGAGTTCATAGGCTCAACGCGTGTGTCTAGTGCTTTATTAAATTCATTTTAACATGGCTCCATCTCAAGAGATTGAGGGTCAAAATGATAAAGATCTTCCAAACCCTTTATCTGGTGAAGAAGTGGTCATCAGTGGTATTTCAGGAGTGTTTCCAAACTCAGACAGTGTTTTGGATTTTATGGACAATCTTTATAATAAGGTGAGAGGATTCATTTATTATAACAAATTAAACTGATATTTAATAATTAAGAAAATGGATAGTACGATCAAAACTCTAAAAGCTCAAAATAAAATAACTTTATCGTGAGAAAATAATATGTGATACTTGAACTTAGATTTTCTGAATTTTTCCAAAACAATGACAATTGAAGATTTATATGGTCTAATGGTCGCAACAGCGTCTACTGAGCCCGAATTCATGGTCCGACATATAGATAAGAAATAATAAACCAGTAAATTTTTCTTTGTTTTTTTGAAATCCATCGATAGTGGTTCAAAAATAGAACACTGTGACCGACTGCGACCTCTAAATCGCTCGTGACGTCATTTCATCTAATAGTTCCAAAAGTGCGTATTCATTTTACTTTAATTTTAAAATGCAACCTTCTCCATTGTGCCCGATTGATGGTAATAGGCTCGGTCCTTTACAAAAGACTTTATTACAGCATTGGCGAAATATTTATGTACGTTGGTACCTGTTCCTTGGGAGTACAGGCCCATACTATGTCATGTGAATGACTTATAAAATGTTGTACAGGTTGATATGGTTACTACAGAAGAACCAAAATGGAAACTTAATGATCCAGATTTACCCAAACATATGGGTAAAGTTAAAGGCACCGACAAATTTGATGCTCAATTTTTTGGAGTCACCTTCCAATTAGCATGTGTTATGGAACCCATGGGAAGGAAGCTATTAGAACATGCATATGGAGCTATTTTTGATTCAGGTAAGATTTAATTTTTCTGCCAGCAAATTGGAAGATGGCAAGTCAATCAAATCAACTTCTGTTATTTACTTCTAGGCACCAGCCCGCAATCACTAAGAGGAAAACGAGTGGGTGTTTTCGTTGGTTCATCCTACAATGACAATAGTGCATTGTCTATGTTCAACATAAATAAGCGAACTGATTTCATTGTTAATGGGTTAGTGATATTTGCTTGGATTTTGTCAGAATCACCTTAAACGAGAATTTCTGTCTTATAAAACTTTTATTTTGTAGCATCAATCCTTTTATTCATTTAAATTTTAAAAGCATCGAGAGCCTGTTATCTTAATTAATTGAAGGTTCATGTTATTGTTGTGAATATATTTTAGTCATATCTTACAATTACGAACAAACAAAGGCATGTTTACACTGATGTAGTTGGTGTGAGATTACACTAAGTTTTATGTGATCTAAATTTGATCTCACCTTTCAGATGCAGCAAAGCCATGTTAGCTAATCGAATTTCATACTGGATAGATGGCAAAGGTCCATCCTATGGTTTGGATTACGCTTGTTCCAGCTCCACAGCTTGTTTAGAAATAGCTTACAAATCTATCAAATCTGGCGAATGTGATGCAGCTATCGTTGGTGGATGCAACTTTGGAGTTCATCCTAATTTGACATTGAATATGAGAAGGTTTGTTTTCATTGTTTTCATGCATATGGGCTCCGCTAGCGAGGCTAAGTTTATTTTGAACGTACTAACCTGTTACGTAATTGTAACAACATGTACCTATCTTTTTATTATTATCTGGATCACTACCGTGTTTAATACCTCCTTTGTAACTTAATTCAAGTTCAAATGCTAAACATCGTCACGATGATTTTGTTTTTGAAACAATTATAATTAGAACTCATTGTGCCCATGTCTGCATGGACATTGTCAAGTAATGCCAGGCATGTTTTTTCGTGTTTTTTATTTTTATTTTACTTCAGTATTTTAAATGGTGTGACTCAATAATTTATAATATTTAATTTTGCATCATCTGAGAACAGTTATGGGACACTGTTGGTAAATACCTTAATAATATAGTAGATTTATAATCTAAGACAATTTTTATAATCATATTCTGTTTATTATAATATTAGATACCAATTGTTCTGTTCATATTATATTACTAACTTCCACCCGCGGCATCGCCCGCATGGTTTACAAACCCGTACATTTTTCCGGGATAAAAAG
Organism: Shargacucullia verbasci; assembly: GCA_947562105.1. Taxonomy (NCBI): domain Eukaryota; kingdom Metazoa; phylum Arthropoda; class Insecta; order Lepidoptera; family Noctuidae; genus Shargacucullia; species Shargacucullia verbasci. The sequence continues at coordinate 11,787,355 of OX387294.1, read as the reverse complement.
TAGCCTGTGTGCTATTCCAGGCTATAATCTATCTTTGTGCCAAATTTCATTCAGATCCGTTCAGCCGTTCTGGCATGATTGAGTAACAAATATCCATCCATCCATCCTCACAAACTTTCACATTTATAATATTAAGTAGGAAGTGGAATTTACAATATACATACATACCTACGGATATATGGATTCCTACACAATAAAGGCTGGTATTAAAAAAATTTGGTAGTTTTAAATTTTTGATTACGTATATTAGTTAAATAAATTCCCTAATTAAGAAATCTTGATAACAATGCCCGGACGTAAGTTCAATGTAAAGGTTAATCGACAATGCTTCCAATATGTTAGATTTAATACATTTAAACAAACGCCACGTTATAAAGACACTAGAATTTAATTGATCGCTAATGAAGTAGCTGGACTGCTCTATAAGCAAGGGAACTAGAACTACACCAAGAAGAATAAAATGGAAGTAACAACAAGCATATTTATTACGATTACTGCGATTTCTAGGCACAAAGTCGCCGTTTTAACTCTCTGGCCAACGGTCTCTTTCCATTCACTTGTCATCTATTTCACATCCACGTGTTATTTTACGTATTTCATAATAATAGGCTAAGTGTTAAATGCTTTCCTACTGTGTAGTAGTCTAAATCGGAGTTAATACTCAGGCTCTAAATATTCACTGAATAATCACGCGATAATAGTGAAGGAAACATTCTGAAGAAAAAAGGCTTCATAAAGGTATATCAAGTTCTGTTTAATTAAAGCCTTAGCTTCACAGCTGGGCAGGGGTTTCTTCTCAGAATTCTTCTTCTGAGAGGAAACCCATGCCCAGCTATGACATTAATGGCTAAATTATTAAAGTCATGGTCAAATTATTACAAAAGGACAGGCACTTTTAAAATGTTATGGATCTCAGTGTTTTGATCCTATAAAGAAGAAACAGGCAAGAAACTGCTTGGATACTCTTTTCAAAATAATGGTTTGACGTTTTGTTGTAAAAACAAACTTTCACATTCTTACACAGTGCAATAGTCATATTTACACTAAAACTTTTAATAAGATACTATTATTATATATTAATATATAACAACATAGTGGAATAAAATTGCTGCTTTTTTATACAATTATTATTATAGATCACATTTAAAACATTTTCTTCAGAGCTGGCTTGCTATGTCTGGATGGAAAAACAAAATGCTTCGACAAAAACGCCGATGGTTATGTGAGAGCGGATGCTATCAATGTTATCTTCTTGCAGAGAGCCAAGGACGCTCACAGGTAGCTATAGTTTATCTGTTCCTTCTATCAAAACTGACAGGTGATCGTTGCCTTGTACTTGAATTATAATATTATCAACCTCTTTAATGGTATGTCTGTTTTCTTCGTAATAAAAGTCTCATTTACTTATACCAATAACATTTATAACATAATCATTAATTTTTTTTTAATGGTATGCCAGTCTATCAAGAATAGGAAACTTGTACTTGTTAGTCAGGGTAAGTATTTTTAGGGAGCTTTTTGGCAGCTATGCTAACAATAAGATGTGAATATTAGCCCTTAGAAATTCATATGAAGTATCCCAAAGTGTTTTTTTTTTTGTTTAAAGTCGTTAAATTTCATAAATGTTCCTCAAACCTCGAATTTTTATAACGAACAAAAAGCAGAAACTTTTTTTTTTCAAAGTAGTTTTTATTTAAATTAACATTTCGATTTTCATAAATTAATAAAGAAACAAGTATTTTGAATTAAGATCCATAAAATAACAGACCCAATATTAATAACATTACCTACAATATTAAAATTTTTAAATGGTGGGAGCATAATTTTTTTGCCGGATAAGCACAAATTTTTGCTCCACCGATCAGGTTTTCATAAAATAATGGTTCTCTTGCATCGTCATAAATTAATTTTGGTCCTGCATTTTTACCAACACTCTGAATGCATTTAAAAAAATCATTTATACATTAATTATGATGCCCTGACACTCATGTATTTATTTTTATTGTGCAAAATATACTGTCGACGTTATTTAATGTTTAAATGTTTGTTCTTGTTTTTTTTTTATAATATTGTATAGGAGAAATTTCTATGTTTATTTCCCTTTAGTAATTTATTCATAATCACTCTTGACTTGACTTTTTCTACATATTATCGTGATTTTGGGAACATAATTAGTGAAATACGGTGAGCAGGATATCAAAAAGCTGTTTTATTACCACAACACTATGGAAACTATCACCAACATGAACACATTTAGGGACCAAATCAGCCGTAGATATGGCTCATCTTCGGTGACTATGTCCGAAATATTTACAGTATCGTCAGTAAGTCATAAACTAAGTCACGCGACACTCATTAGACAAATTAAATTTTATTTTCAATTTTTATTTTCATTAGATTTATACTAAAGGAATAGAAAGTACTCTGATACAAAGTTTTTATTACACAGAATATACGCCCAAGTATACCATGCGAAAGGAATTTACAACATGAGACCAGATGCCCAGTTCCTGCCCTATCGTGAAACTGAAGATATTGAGAAATTTCTTAATGAATTCTATTCAGAAACTGATGTAGATCCTAAACATGTTGAATATATTGAAGCACATGGTGCAGGTAAGCTTATATATAAAACGACATTTAATTAGATTACAAAAGAAAAAACCAAAAGCCATGTCAAAATTAGGTCACTGATCCAAATTGTTTGGTATGTATGTAGATCGTTCAAATCTACGTATCGGTAAAGGTAAAAGACATTGAGAGTTCTTTTTTAATTTATAAAATATTTATTTATCCTTAAGCAGCGTGATGTAGAAATAAAAGAAAATCTATTGTTCACAAGTCCCAAGCCTTACGTAGCTCAGATATTGTCAGATATTGAAAAACTTCCAATTAAAAGCATTTGTTCCCAAATATATCAAATGGTATTGCTATCAGGCTTTATTTGCTATTCGGAATAACACAATGTTTGATTTTATACATTCCTTTGTTTTTCAACAGCAATTGCAAAAGCGGATGAAAATGAATTGAATGCGATTGGTAATATTTTCGCTAAGGACGCATCGGTAAAAGTAGGAAGTGTCAAATCTAATATGGGCAACAGTGAACCGGCCTCTGGCGTGTGTGCAGTGACTAAGGTAATTATGATTATAAAAACACATTGTTTTCGTTGACTTGTCATCGGTCTAACTTTTTCCCTGCTACGATGGGGTCGGCTCCTAGTTTAGTATTCGGCTGAATATAAATATTTTATACGGAATGACTTCCATTTTACATCCGCCACCAAATTCCTGGGATATAATGATACTCCAAGGATAGACCGGTTATTTGATTTTTTGGGCTGCTGGGCCTGTTACGACTGTCATAGGACAACCGGGACTAACTACTTCAAATGCTCTCTAAAGTACAGTGGGGTATTAATGTTTGAAGAATGGTCACCCATAGAAGGACTGACCTCAGCAAGTGCTGCGTAATCCAACAGATCGATTGATCTGCTAAGTAGCTCTCTGCTAAGCATATCTACGTGCAACTCTATTATACCTATAGATTATTATCCGATATTATAACAACCACACCAACTTGGACAATGCATCATTTGGAGTATTATTTTATATTTTATAAAAACAATGCTAATATTATTAAAAAATCATATAGAAAACACATGCTATTCTAATGGAAAAATAGAATAATGTAGAGAATTTTGTTTGTAAAGCTTTAACAGAAGCGATACTTAAAGTACGTACCTAATTTGTCTTTTATTTAACTGAACTAACAAAAATATAATCATTTAATCTTATTTTATAATCTCCATGTCTTCTTCCGTTATAATAAAAAAAAACTATCCAATTGAAATGCAATTGTATTAAGGCCGGAGTAATTGAATATTTAAATTAAAATTCATTATATACTCGTATAGTGTATTAATGAATGAGCAGAAAACAAACAATTCTTTCTTTAACTGAATATAACGTTTATTACACCATTCATATTTGTGCTATAAATAATATAACTTGACACTGATGGACAAATGCGTACTTTGAAGCCAACATTAAAATTCACACTCACAAAATTCCACACAGAAAACGAATACCAAACTATAATAAAATTATTTCCAAGAAAAATGCTCGTATTTCACAATTTTTGCTTCAGCTCTGTATAGCATATCACAAAGGGAAATTACCAGCTAACCTGCACTACAACGAGCCGCAGGATCAAATTCCAGCAGTACGAGATGGTAGGATCCAGGTTGTTACTGAAAATGCAGCCTTTGATAGAGGTTTTACTGCACTCAACAATTTTTCGTATACTGGTGCCAATTTCCATATCGTGTTGAAAGGACATTTTAAAGAAAAGGTAATTATCATAAGGATTACAATATATTTTCAAAAATTAATTGCCATACAGGCTTTGATTTTAAAACAAGTGCTTGGTTTCGTGTTTAATTTATTAACTGCAAACAGACCTGCCATCAATAGCTTTCTTTTGATAGGCTGTTGATGCTTGATCAATTTAATTTTTAATCTCCTATATTCTCTTTTAGGACCCCGAAAAATACAAAACCCAAATACCTCATATAATTCTCGCTTCGGGTAGAGAAGAGTCATGTGTGCAAAAGATCTTGGACATAATGAAGAGTCATCCCATAGATCCTGAGGAAGTTGGACTTTTGCATAAGATTTACGAACACGACATACCCGGTCATACTGGACGAGGTTACACGTTACTTGGTAAGGTCTTTTGTAGAGAATCACTAGTAAACCCTAATATATTACATGCGTCTTAAAAAGACAGGCGATTATGGAATACCGTCAAGCACTCGTTTTTGTTTCGCTAATTCACATCGCCAATTTCATAAATATCAGTTAATAATAATAGCCATATGGAGTGGTAAGTAATGAAATGGAATCAAAATCACTTTAACATGCAGCAAATCATGCAATCTATGACTAACTCAGAAAATCCAGTAGATTCTTGTTGGATTAAAAATTCGACATCGAATTAAAAAAATACCGGATCATACGAGATTTTTTTGCATCCTAAATCAGCCTAAATTAATAAAACGAGTACATTAAACAATAAAATATAAATAATGAAGGCACTCCGTTTCCACGTTGACTGTTTAAGACAAATAGCTACCATTTGTACTCATTAAAACCCCTAAAGTTTCCTCAGCCGACCCTTAAAAATAATACTTAATTAAAAAGTATGGTAGAAATTATTCGCCAGTAAGGTGGTTCTGAATATGAACAGGCATCCCACATTTTTACAATACTTATTAGTAAGAGGCGATTTATTCACACCAATAAGTCCTTCTAATAAATTTTGGTGATATACCTATGGCTTAAAATTCTTCGTGTTTTAGGTACTGGTGAAAACAATGAAATAAAGAGTTTAGGCGAGGGTGTGGACTACTACCCAGGAGTGAAGCGCCCTCTGTGGTTCGTTTACAGTGGTATGGGATCCCAATGGGCAGGCATGGGAGCCGATCTGATGAGGATACCGACGTTTGCTGCTGCTATTCACAAGTCAGTCTTTTGGAATATTACAGTTTTTGTATTTGAATTGAATTAACAACGAAATTATTGACGCACTGGCTGAGGACTTGCAGTTCTCGACCAAAACTGAATGAGTCATGCGACTGATATCCACTTATTGGTGAAATGAATATCAGTCAGCACGGCAAGTGATACAAATTAAACACATTACAAAATCTATTGTCTCGTTGTCGAACGCCGCGTGTGTCATAATGAATTAAAGAGGTTTTAGGTCTGGGAGTTAATTCAACCCCGTTTTTTGACGACAGGTTTGCAGTGGCTAAGTGAATAGCTTTCTGCGCTAGGTGTCGCGGGTTCGATTCCCGTACGAAACAAATATTTGGATTTTTCGGGTCTGGTTGTGTGTGTACGTGACATGTATGTTTGTAAACTATACCCAAGACACAGGAGAAATTATAGTGTGGGGCAATTTAATACCTATTATAAACCATCCCAAAATCAGTGCAGTATGCACAGTAAATTCCGAGCTGGATCCCTTATCGCACATACCAACCCTATTTGTTACATATTTTTTGTATCTTATTTGTGTGCGACGTAATAAATGGTTTATACCTAATAACTGATTTGTCACGTTTAAGTGTAAGTGTAAGTGAAACCGAAGTATTTTTTTAAAGTGACTTGATTTGTGGCTTCATAAATTTAGATATAATCTAAATCTAAAAAACGAATATGTCACTACTTAAAATATAAACTATAGGATATATATATATATAGGATTTGTTTTGCAAAACAAAATATATAAAACAAGATAGTTAATAGGTTTTCATTTTGATACTCACAGCATTCTCAGACTGTTATTTTTTTCTAAAAATATTTGAGTTTCGCCTCAAGCTCAAGATTGCGTGATAAAATAATGAAAAACTAACAAAAATTAAAAAGAAACAAATATTTAGCAAACGTATTTCAATTAAGCGTTATTTTTTTTCTTTCCAAAAAATTAATATTCTCTAGGCGGCTTTAAGTTTTCGTTACATTAACTCCATATTATATTGCTTCATCATGCGCATAAAGCAGATTACTTTTAGATCTCTTGTTTGGAAATAATTGTGCACATATTTTTAGTGTTAGCACTATAAAAACTAGAATAGTGCTTTTTTATATTTAATTTTATTTGTGTGCGCATTGTTATTGTTATTGTTGTATAGTTATAATAATTATATGTATTTTTATTATTAATATACATCGGTCTATAAAAACCTATAAATACCTTACAGAATTACATATTATACAATTTATATTATAAACTTTATCATAATTAAACGGCGTGATAATTCATGTTTATAGTACAAAATGTAAATAAAAATAAAATGCTTACAAATCATAAAGAAACTCCTATTGAAATACATATTTTACCAGATAATGGGGTGAAATAAGTTTATATTTTTGAATAATGAATTCTTCTTTTTTTTATTAAACCACCAGTCATTCTATACATCTTGAATTAAAACTACGAGAATGTTTATAGTGTGTTATTTTCGTTAAAATCTCATAAACAGTAAGTAAAAAGTAAGATTTGTATAAGTATTGTATGCAGGATAAATGGAACAGAAATAAAAAGGTGCCAAATTTCAGATATTTATAACTTAAGTTATTTTCAAGAGTTAAAGACCGAGCCTTTCAAGTTATTATGATAGATTGCCTTTGTTAATGTTTTGTTACCCTCAGAACAGCGATTAAGGTCGAATGCTTGACTGAAAGATGTTAGACTTTTAATATTTAATCATTTTCCTGAACTTGAACAGAAAGGAAATTACAGGATGTGTCAGCTTTTATCTTACTAATGTCGTTTTTGAAGGAAATTGATGGAATTAATCAATTTACTCTTAGAGTAATAGCGTTGTCTAGTTGATGGTTTTCCTATGTCAGTAAATCTTTCAGTTTTGATGTTCCTAAATCTTGAGTAAATATAGAAGAGGTAAAATTATATTCACTTAATTGTGCTAGAATGATTTTTTGGCAATTTAATACAATTGTGAAAGATTATCAAATCAAAAATGATCTTAACGGGTCTGACCGCATTAAGACGATAGCTCTTTATGCGGTCAGACTCGTTACCTAAGTTACGTATGACACTGACGTTAAGTTTAACATTCAAAATTACATTATTTTTATATTGCTTATAGTTTGTGCCACTGCGGCTGCCTCCTTTTTCTTCAAATTTTCTCTATCTTGAGCTTGTCACCACCGCTAGGTCTCCACTTAGATCTCGGTCGTTTTTTTTTTTTTTTTAATCTTTGCCCCACACTAGGAATAGGTAATTCCTGTATCGTGGGTGCATTTACAAACATACACATACACAAATACCCACACCCGAAACAACAATCTGTAGATCATACCAATATTTGTTCCGCGACACCTAGCGCAGCAGTCGATCTCTCAACCACTGCGCCAACCGTACCGTCGATTAGATTGTCCTCGTTTCAGAAAAATAGGTATCGATTATTTAATCATTAAACACAACATTTTTTACATTATAAGTTTGCAAGTATATCAACAGTGTTTTAAGATTTAAATCACTAAAATTCACATTTGCATAGTACCGTGCTTTTGCGAAGCTTTTTTTCGTGAATCGAAGCAGTAAATAAACAAAATAACATGTTTACAGATGTCACAAAGTATTGGAATCAAAAGGCCTTAATCTCACACATATTGTAACAGAAAAAGATAATTCTATATTTGACAATATTCTGAATGCGTTCGTTGGTATCGGAGCTATACAAATTGGACTGACTGATGTCATTAAGGAGATGGGGATCGTCCCTGATTATATAATTGGTAAGTAGATTGAATTCAGTACGCATTGAAATATCCGTAAATTCATGGCCTTTAGAAAACAGCCGTAGGTTTTATTCCTCAAGATCTGGGGAGTAATTCTTGTGTACTACAACAAAAAAAACTTTGGTCTCTCCCTTTATAGAAAGTGTTACTAAAATTTTGACTGATTCCGACTATTTATTGTATTTCAAAAGTTTACAGTTTAAAGTAACTCTGATGTCATGTTACGAAAATTTGGAAAAAGTAGAAAAGTGATATCTGTCAAGATATTTGAACATAACTACCTCAACTTCGAATTTTCCTTTCTGTCAACTGCACTGTTTTTGATTTGAAGATATTGAAAATTTAATACACAATTATATGAATATAGGTCACAGTCTTGGTGAAATGGCGTGTGCGTACCATGACGATACATTTACGGCTGAAGAGTTGATCCTGGCTACATACAGCCGTGGCAAGGTTTGCCTTGACACGGATCTCATCAAGGGTTCAATGGCGGCTGTTGGAGTGGGATATCAAGCGGTAAAAATAATTTTCCTACTAATCACTATCAAAATTGTTCGATAAATCTTTATTTAAGTCAGCAAAAGCTACGATTGAATTGTTTGAATTTCTATAAAAATCTTTTCATGATTTCTTATTGTATAATGACTCCCTCATACGTTACCATTTTTTGCGCAAGTTATTTTCGTAAAAGTATGCGTTGAAAGAATTTGCGCAAATATCTTGGCTTGTACTATCCATTTGTAGGTTAAATTAACAGAGCCACGCAAACACGCGCAGCGAAATGCTAATATTATATTTTGAAAGTCCATAAAGTGCTTCTCCGTTTTCTGTAAAACCTCAAAGATTAATTGCAATCACCTCTCGTAATTAAAATTATGTATAACTGATTATTTTTATTAATCTCATGTAATTTTCCAAAAGGGATCATAATATTTATCTCCTTAACATTAAAGAAATGTACTGTACACACCTTTATTTAGACGACTCTGACCATAGTGTTAACTCAAATGGTCACAAATTTTTCATACATTTTTGGCTTATGATCTTACATCGAAGTCGAGAAATACTTGGAATTAAAGTACAGTTCCTTGAAACTAAAATATAGTGATATTCCAGATCGAAAGTCAATGTCCACCAGAAATCGACGTGGCGTGCCACAACAGCAATGAATCTACAACTATATCAGGTCCAGCGGATATAATGAAGGAATTTGTGGGAGAACTGACAAAACGTGGGATTTTCGCGAAAGAAGTGCCTAGTGGTAATATTGCGTACCATTCGCGGTATCTTGCACACTGTGGTGAGTATCATTGTGAATATAAAACAAAAGATGCTTATTCAGAAGAACTAGCTAAATATTTTAATTAAACAACAATATTTAATAATTGTAATATATAAAAAAAAGATTAGTTACTTTTAGAAGCCAAAAAACATTAAGATCACTCCTGGATTCTCCGATGATTAATGACGTTCTATTTTAAAGACTTCCTAATTTCTTCCTAACTGTTATTGAGTCTCAATACGAGGCAAGCCTATGAAAATAATTTATTACACATCCCCCAAAACTAATAAAATCGTGTGATTAAAGATAGTACATTATTTTTTGTTTTTCAATGTTAGGTCCCGAGCTACTGAGACGTTTACGAGAAGTAATCAAAACCCCAAAGAAACGAAGCAGCAAATGGATATCCACATCAGTGCCTCAAGACAAGTGGGATGAACCTAACGCAGTATACTCTTCGGCCGAATACCATACTAACAATCTATTGGTGAGCAATTTTGGAGTTTTCGAAACAAAATAACATCTTAAAGAAATCACAAACCACTCAAATTAATAAATACAATCGTGGCAACAAATGCCCTACTCCTGGGCACGGGATTCTTCTCTGAAAGTTTTAAAGTCATACTTCACCACGCTGTTCTGGTGTGGGTTGGTCTACTCTCATCAATTTGTGATCAGTACAGGTATGCAGGCATACGTTTCCTGCTTACTGCTCAAATGTATTATGTCCCTTGATCTTATGAACAATGTTTATTTTTTAACAGAGTCCAGTACTCTTCGAAGAAACGACAAAAATGATACCTGATAACGCTGTGATTGTCGAAATAGCTCCACATGGACTACTCCAAGCTATTCTAAAGAGGTCGCATAAAGAATGCACGCACATACCTCTTACTAGACGAGGCAATACGGATGGTGTGAAGTTCTTCCTAGAAGCTATTGGGAAGTAAGTAGAACTTAATGTCTTTTACATAACTCGATGAGAAAATGTTATGTTTTGCAAGTAGTAGAGTGGTAGTTATTAAAAAATTGAGTCAGAAAATCACAAGCAATTTCCATAAGTTGTAAATTCTTAAAGAAAATTTCTTTAAATCTAAAACTAATTGCATTGACTATCTATTTGTATTAAATTTACGAGTTTCTTGCCAGCTCTTCTGTAAAAGTTCGATAGCTCGTAAAACTAATATTCCAATTATTTATAATAAATTTGTTTGAAGATGACAGTATTGAGTCTAATGTAAAATAAAAAGCGCAATGGTTCACAAAAATGTTAACATAATAAGCTTGATAATTGAGACCTTTTATATTAATATTAATTTCCAATTTCAGACTTTACCAAGCCGGTGTGAATCCTAAGGTTGACGTTTTGTATCCTAAGATAGAATTCCCTGTATCAACAGAAACGCCTCTTCTATCACACTTTGTGGAGTGGGAACATAGTGAGAATTGGTAAGATAATTATTTATATTTTAACACTTCGTGACTTTAATAAATGTTAATCATCACACCATGAGCCATCATTTATGATTCTTAAACAATGGACGTAATCGTTAGTCTCTCTACGATTTAATTTCTATATGTACAAGAAGAAACACCCAGGCTTGGAGTAGGTATATCTGTCCGGGAATCGAACTTACTGATCCCAGCAAAACAGCCAAGTACCACTCGCAGTTTCAGGATCTTGTTTTACTAGAAAATACGTAGACACATGACTAAAGCGGTACAATCATAAACGGTTTATGGTTTAATTATCATGACATCACATCGTCATGACGCTGACGTGACGTCGAGTCCGTCCCTAATTTCCCATGCCGAGTGTTCGCACGCAAGCTCAGGTCAGATAACAAGAGCCTAACACGCGTTTTGTAATTAAGCAAACGGGTTTAATGAACCTAAGAAAAGATCAATTTTCCCCGGTTGCGAAGCCCCAAATTGATTATGAAATAGAAGATTCCTTAAAGTATTATTCGATAACTCGCAGTAACTATGTCTTATTGTCTTATAAAGAAGTTATGATAAAAATATCTTAGCCTGTTTATCAGGCTTGTAGAAGTCTTCTAGCTTTCTAAATGATCGCGACAAGATCATTCATCGTACATTTAAAAACTTCGACTTGACTGATCTTGAAAATCTAGAGCATGATACTGTTTATTAAAGTAATAGTTATTTAAACTATAAAAAGCACATAATAGAGTTCTATCATACATGTTATTTTATATATTGCAAATTTAAAAGTAGGTTTCCTTTCAGGCCAGAGCTTTCTTTCCTCAATAAGGACGAATTACGTACAGCGGCAGCGCGCAACTTCGTTATGTCTTTACACGATGACGATTATAAATTCTTGGAAGGACATGTAAGAGATGGTAAGAAAAACGATAAGATATTGAAAACTTTATCATTTAATGTGAACACAGTGTATATAAGTACCAATATACAGCTGGTATTATCTTTACCAGTAAAGAAGCAAGTAAGACTTATTTTAATGTTATTTTTAAATGTGATAGGTATGCGTATGTATGCGTTACAAGTTTGTGTAGTCCAATCTACTAATAAGGAAATAAAATAAAATTCTTAAAGAAGTTGAATTTTAAACACAACATTTTTATAGGTGTAAACGTGCTACCTGAGTCAGCGCTCCTAGTGCTCGTATGGGAAACTCTGTCTATGCACATAGGTGTGAACTACAAAGAACAGTCCGTGATCTTCAATGATATTCATTTTCACAGCGAAGTTAATATTAGACCTGATGTTCCGCTAAGACTCTCTATATCGATCAATAGAGGCAGCAACAAATTTGAGGTATGTGTCAAAATCAAACGAAACTAAAATTGTATCTATTTGGTAAAATAGACATGCTTAAAACAAGTAACATAAAATAAGCTTAGACACAACATAAACCTTTAAAAAAATAGTACCACGCCTTAGATACTACTGTTGGTCACCATGGTGACTGTCATGAAGCTCAAAGGGTTAATGACATTACAGATCGCTAGGTGTCACTTGATTGAGCTCAACTTTGAAAACAAATCAAATAGCCAAAATCAATAGTTACTAATTGAACTATAGCTTAAACTATCACAATGGATACTATAGGTAGTTATAGATATTGGGATTTGAAACTATAATATTATTTTTGATGTATTTACTTAACTTCATGGTTGCGAGCTCTAAATATTTGCATAGTACAAAAAACAATGAGAGATTCTAGACTTACCCATTTATATAAATAACTTTCACACGAATCGAAAGGGGCATTTTTCAAGTAGAATAAAACTTTTTATTACGACATAGAAGCTCAAATGTCAGTATTTATCATTATATCAACTGTTTTTGAAGAGAGGGCCTAACATATTGTTCTTAAGACTGTGTGTAATGAAATCAGCACCATAGTTCAAATTTATTCAAAAATTTTAGGTAAGTCAAGATGATACACGCGTTGCAAGCGGAGTTGTCAGTAGTGTTAAAGTCCTTAAATTCTACAAGGATGAAGAAATAACAGAAACTGATGACATGGAAGATGTTATATTATTAAACTCTGATGATGTGTACAACATTTTGAAATCTAGAGGATATTCTTACAAGTAAGTTAAAACAATAAAATTTACTAAAAATAAGCATTATAATCGGGTCTAATTCTTTGGTTTATTAAGCTATTTTAATTTCAATTTGTGTGTTTCCAAAAATATTTATTGGAAAAAGATAGAACATAAAATCACTCATGTCAATTTCGTGCCCGTCGCAATAGTTCACGTCAAATTTCCCGTAAATGTAAGGTCGCAGACTATGTTGACATTTTTGAATATTCTCTGACCTTTTTAAATGATGTTTGTAAGAAACGGGTGTAAAAAATCTAAAACTGATTGAGATAAGTTACGTGCGATATGCAAAAGAATCAGTGCCAATGTGAATATTGTTAACATAAGACAACTCGAAATAAGGACAACTCTCTCTACGTAGTATTCTCTGCACGACACATGGTAAATGCGCAATAAGTACTACTGTTAATTTAATAATATTCAACGTGGATATTTCTATCAGTCGATATAAACGAATAGTGTTATAGTAGTTTTAGTTCTAAGACCGATTTAAGTCCTAAAGAGATTTTATTACTTACCAAAAGAATAATATCTGGTAACGTACCAACTTTATTACACTTTAATTCTTACATCTACATAAAAATAGTAGCCAATTTAAATTCAAAACAAGGATGTCGCCGCTTTTACTTCGCATAAAACTTGCGACGTAAAATTGAAGGAAATAAGGTAAACAAGGTAATACCCATCAAATGAACTCCGGAAAAAGAGGCTTATTTCATTTAGATGACTCAACTTCTTGAAGGGTCCCCTCATTTATTTCTTTGAATATATTATGAAAATTTATTTCGTTCTGTTATAAGACATTTGGGTGATGTAGAAAAATAAATTTTATACTTATGATACCTTGAATGATTTGATTGAAGTTGGAAAGTTTTATTTTGTTTACGTGTTTCCAATAACATAGTTCTAAAATGAATAATATAAAGGTAGAGCATTATGCAAATTTTTTGAAGTTTATTATTAATAAACGAAAAGAACAAAACATAGCGCTACGACTGTATTGTCCTAAAGAAAATTGTACAACAGTAAAACGCAATAATATTTTTGCCACCTTGAGAATCGAACCCAGAACCTCACTATTAGCAGCCACGTTGGCGACCACTAGACTGTAACCCGCATTTTTTATTGTTTTAGGGACAAATTCCAGTCCATCCAATCATCAAACCTTGACTATAAATCGGCTTACATTAAATGGAACAACGACTGGGTAACTTTCTTGGACTCTCTGATCCAACTCAATTCCCTATCGAGGGATTACGAAGGAATCTCCACTCCTAAGTTTATCAGGAGACTGAGAGTAAGCATTCTGGAGCAAGATATATCAAAAACTGTTAAAGTGAACGGGGTCGATTGTTTTGCTGCTAAGTACAATGATACTCAAGGAGTTTTGAGGTAATGTATTTCTTTGGTTTTCATCTCTGTAAATAAATATAATTTATGATTAAGAATCTGAAAACCTGGTCCTGAAAACCTGGCCCACTTGGTTCTTTGATCATGATAACAACTGTGTCAGAGAAGTCATAGTTTGGTATATTTTATTCTTAATCTTTTCAATTCAAGAAAGATATTAAAATACACATTATTATGCATACTTTTCGTTTGCCTACCAGAAGTTTTTGTCTAATAAAGCTGTACTGCGCGAGTGTCATATGACGTTTATGACACCGACATAAAGTTCATATTAAAACTATTAACGCGTCAATTTGAAATGCTACAAATATGCAACAACATAGAATTTCTGATAACTAAATTGAAACTTGGAAAATCAAGTTACAATTGAGAAGCTGAAGGACCAATTCAATAACTATGTGCGCCTTTGTAACTGTACTTATTCAATATCAAAGAATAATAAAATTATTTTAAGTTTAGTTTTTGAGTAATATTTCTTGAGACAAAAACAAATGGTAACAATTCTTGTACCATTTTGTATCGAAGGACTGCAGTTGAAAGCTGTTGGCAATCTAGAACAATATTTGTCAAAGAGACAAGTGATATAAAAGCACTTATATCTAACAAAAGTGACATACATATACCATTAAATTTGAGTTGTTTGAAGAGTTGATAAAATAAATAGTGGATTCAAATAAATACCGTACTTTGATGAAAAAATAATACTCTTGGAATTATTATTAGTTCACCGCTTATTTTTAAAGTCAAAGTTCTTTATATCAAATGGGCCTTTGCAGGTACTTCTAAAACGTTGAAAATCTAGACGCTCGGTTTCAAAGTGGGATTGTTTCAACTTAGACTGATGGATGAATACTTATAATACAATTGTGATCTTCAATCATCTTTAGTTTAATACACAGTCATCCTCATAGCCGTCTTAAAATAATAATGTAAAGAATGGTCACCAAGCTAAAACTTGGCTGCGATAATAAGAGTAAACCTCGAGGCTGTGTAGTTATAATAATAATATGTGCTATAAGCGTTGAAATTTTTATTTTTCATTAGAATAATAATATTAGAAAAAAATTAATGCATAGCTAAATATAATTGTGTATTTATTTTTTAGATGTGCTGGCGTTGAGTTTGATAATATAACATTTGTAGATAAACCTGTTGTAGAGAAACAACCAGACGTTTTGGTAACTAAAGCATTTTATCCACATTATGCGATGGACAAAGTTGATGTAAGTATTTAAGATATAGAAAATGATAATTATTGTTAAAAATGACGAATAGTCCGCCACAATTAAAGGTTCCGGAGAGCTTGTACTCATAGAAAAATACTTATTACGCTATTATTTTAACATAGAATGAAACAGATAACATCAGAACTAATATTCCAGTTTTGCCTAAATCTAGATTTTAACCGCACAAATCCGCAGTTGGACACTGGCTTCTGTCAAAAATAATAGATATTTTATTGGGCGTACTTTATTTGAGGGATTAATAAATACACTTATGAATAGTCAGACTCTAATTGCCACGATAGCATCATAGTATCAAACCTGTGTTCCAAGAAGGGTAAGGCAGAGGAGTAGCCGCTGTTGTACACCCAAATTTTGCTTGTGCTGTTATTAAGTCCCATGTAATAGGGGGCGAGCCTATTGCCATTGAGGATTTCTATATAGATAAACCTAATAACGCCTAACCCGACCCGGGGATCAAACCCAAGACCTCAAGCTCAACAGTCACGCCTGCGACCATAATACCAATGCGGCAGTTATAAAACAACCTAAATGAAAAATAAAGATATTCCTATAGTACAATTTTCTCAGCATTTTCTCACATTTTCTTGTGGGATAAGCAAATTCTTAATTGAATGTCAATCACGTAGGAGCGTTCTTGGCACTGGATTTAATCTGCAGACTTGCATCTAGTATGAATGCTTGCACATTTTATAAATCTTGACATTTTCTAGTTTTATTAAACAATATTAAATACCTATTTATTAGCTATTTGAATCTACTTTCTATTTGGAACAAATTCGTTTTTACAGCCAGCGGCATACGTAGACAAACGTTTTGTAGTTTTAAAATTAATTTATAAATTAAAATGTTCTTAATTATCATTACACTAGTCGATAAGGCCTAATTTTTTTATTGATTTGACCTTTATGTCCGTTGCTCGTTACAAAAAGTAAAAAACTTTGTACAATTACCAGCTACTTTTGTTGCTGTCTATACCTATCGCGAGTAGTAGAGTAAGTTCTGTATTGTTCTGTAATTAAGTGTGACTTATGAAGGAAACTTAATGGGGCGGTTCACTATAATTTGCCATTCTACCCTTGAAACACAAATCTATTTATAATATTATATATTTAATCAGCCTACTTCTATTCTCTGATGAGTAGATACTCGTACAAGGCTCTTTTAGATTCAGAAAGTCTGACTAATATTACCAGCTCACTTTTGTAATAGGTGGATAAATATTTCAGAGCGGAGGTTGATGGACAATGAATAGAAAAACAGCGTTAACAAAAACTTCATACAGAACACTTAAAAGAATAACGGTTACAGTTTACAGAGTATCAAGTCAAATGCACAATAAGCTTAAAATACAATACCCATTACAATAAAACCTGTAACACAGATCTGATGCTAGCTTTATATTTATAATGCGTCAGCACTTTAAAATATTCTTCCATCTAATTTATTTTTCAAAATTAATTTAAAGATAGAAACAGTAGGCTCGTATGGCTTCATTGTTTTTTTTTTTTTTGTATATAATCTAAGTGTGACTGAAAGCGGTCTGAAACGCGAAAAAGATTTAAATGTAGAGAAAGTACTCATAGGTAGATACGAAGGAGGCTGTTTCGCTTTTATGAAAAATGTACACACAACACTTTAATTTGAAATTGGCAAAGTTATTGTTGTTAAATAGTATGTACATAATATTATGTGATATTGGTTTGAACAGAAAAACTGGTAGTAGATTCCTTTTAACATTTGTATACTTTATGTCACACTTTTAGGTGCTTACAAAAAAATATAATACAATAAAACTTAACGCCACTACCTCTTTCAGATAAAAACAGCACTCCAAATAAATTTGCAAATCGTTGCTGAAAATACTACAATGAAGGGGATAAAAGCGATCCAAATCGTAACGTCGAATACCAATGTAAATTGTATTATCAAAGAGATATCGGATTATATTCCAAATGTTACCATTGATGTGGCTTCAGTTATAAATGTCAATATTGATTTTGATACTTTGTTAGTTCAATATTCCGATGTTGATAAAGCGAATGTTTTTATTATTGAAGATCTGTTAAGTGATCAAAAGGTAAGAATAATATTCATTTATATTACACTCAAATACATAAAAACAAATACATTACGTAATAATGAGAATAGCTTCAAGGATTCGTGTCTCTTTATTGAATATATTAAATTTATTGTCATTAGTTTGGATGCCGAATCACTCCCATTTTCTACAAATAGGAGTACATGTTTCAGAAACTATACGAGTAATATGTATATAACTTTCATCTTATCAATTCCTAGAATAAAACATTTCCTGCTTTTACAACTTAAAAAAAATCACAATTCAATATATCCGAACAAATTTTCATTTAGTAGGCTCAGACCAAGCTTAGTATTTAAATTGAAAACTTTCCTTTTCCAGAAATTGGAGAGTTTGCGAAATCTTTCAAAGGACAGTTTCGTTTTAGCACTAGAATCTGGAGTCCCCAAACTTCAAGGAGTTGAAAAGGAGCACTTTAGTGTCGTGAGCTCTATGTCAGATGGGAAACAAATATTAATATTATTGAAAAGGCAGAATCTCAAGGATGTCTCTTATATTTCCGTAAATTGTGATAATAAATTGGATTGGGTGACGCGCGTGTATGATGAGCTTAATACAACGAAGCGGGTCGTGTTGGTGTCTGAGAGACAGCCATATTGTGGCGCTATAGGTACCATAAATTTACTGTCTTTTACATGTATACAGTGTGTAAAGGTTATTTGTAACTTAAATGGTATTTTTTTGAAACATCTAAAATTCAATCATTTTGCACAAAGATAATTAAATATTTCCACAGTCTATTTCATTAAGACTTGATTTAAAATTGAGTAAGCAAGGGCAGGGTCAAATTATTTTCAAAAATATCATAGTAATTTCATATTTTTATCTGGTTATAATATACAAAGTATGATTAATAACTTTGCTTTGCATGTTTTAATATCTTAAAAATACTTGCTCAAATTCTTTTTAACATAGGTTTTGTCAAGAGACTAAGAAGTAATGGAGTGGACAAAATATGTTTGGTGGTTATCGACGATTTCCATGCACCCTCTTTCAATCCCAATACTGGCATATACAAGAATCAACTAGAAAAGAATCTTGCCATCAACATCTTAAGAAAGGTATTGTATTTAGTCATAACTAATATGCGTATCAATAGAATTAAAACGAACAAAGTTAATTATAACGATATAATATTATTGTATTTTTTTTATAACTGAATGTTATAATTTATCCTATCCTACTAATATTATAAATGTGAAAGTTTGTGAGGATGGATGGATGGATGGATCTTTGTTACTCTTTCACGCCAGATCGGCTGAACGGATCTGGATGTTTGGCACAGAGATAGATTATAGTCTGGAATAGCACATAGGGTACTTTTTATCCCGGGAAAATGTACGGGTTCGTAGATCACGCGGGCGAAGCCGCAGGTAGAAGCTAGTCTTTGGATAAAATAGCAATCCGATTTCAGGAAATTTCAATAGCGCCATATTTGTGCTATTAAAATCTCATTTATAGCTATACACTATAAACAGACGATTCTTTCCACCTTCAAAACCTTCACCTACTTTTGTGCCGATTATGTTGTGTCGATTTTCATCTAAATTTTTTATCTAAACAACCAAACTTTCGCATGTATTATTGCGAGATATTGTTTCTTCGGCGCTGAAAGAAACAGAACGCTGTTTATAAATTCTTCGCATGTTTCGAAACATTTCCCGTGACGCTTGTAGGCGACAAGCTAACGATCTGTCAATATGTCTCGTGCACAATCCTGGCCTTTTAACACTTCGGTATAACATGGAACGAGAATTTAGCTATGTTGATACAGTTTTGCTCGTGACGTAAGGGAAATAAGTCTTAAATAAAATGCTTGTCTTCTAGATATTTATTTTATGCCAACAAAATTGTATGTTCTTACTTAAGTGATTTTTGTTAAATATTTGATTTATTAATCGTGAAATCACAACCGCATCCAACTCTTGTAAAATCGTGTATTGACATTGAATCTTTATATTGTTTCAAGAAACTGAGATATCCCGTAAATTACGCGTTGCTATGGCGACATTATATTTTATTCGATGTATTTTTTTATTCAGGGTCAATGGGGAGGTTATTACTATAATCCAGATACGAAGACTACTAACCTTCGAAATGTTATCCTGACCAGCCCAGCAGGTGACTTGGATAACTTTACGTGGATCGAAGCCCCTGCTAATACTACCAGTAATAATTTGGTGCAGGTAGGCATATTGTCTATTTTTACACTTTTTTGTAACATGAATAGCGAGACACGTAGTCTTGAGGCAAGTCCTACTATTGCGACTTGTGCTATTCTACTATTAGCAATGCGCATTTAGTGATAACTACATAAATATAGCCGAATCTGGGACACTTTAATCTAAAGTAGTAAAGAATATAACCGGTTTGTATCAGGACGTAGCTATAAGTAAATTTATCTCACCCTTTATTACATGGGAATGGCCGATGCCGTTATTAAGTACAATAGTATATCTGCTTAACCCTTCGGGGAATAGTCGTGATGCTATGTGTTAAATTTGTGGAAGATAGAACATTATGATATTAAAATGTACTTACGCAATAACTTCAACTTTTTGATCCACAGGTGTCCTACGCTGGCATATCATTAAAAGATATTCAAACAGCAGTAACCAATTATAATGAAGGAGAACATTTTGGAATGGATTTCAGCGGCATCGATGTCGAGTAAGTTTTCGCCCGAGATAAAGTTTTTAAGGCTTATTAGGAAATACTTGGCGTTCGTTATTGGATCCCTGTAACAACCAATAAAGAAAACTTAACAAAGCCAATATCTAAACTTAAAGAAGAAATGACGACGATCTTTTAGTTTTAGAGTTATTTTTAGTTTAGATGTGAAATTTTCTTTATTTTTAACCTGTCCAGCGACATAAAATAGACACTTGGTATCGATTGTCGGAAGCCGGTTTTCCAATGCGAATTTATGAATCTTGATGTAATACCTGTGGCTACGGCTGCGTGTAGTATATTAAACGACAATTTTACTAAAACGAATTTTAAACCCAATGTCTTTTTTTAAAATGAGAAGCTGTTAGAAACGGCTTGACAAAAACGTGTTTACTGTTTATAAGTCATAATATTGTGAATTGACCTTTCTGTTTGTTACATTTTCAAGGCATGACTGGACAAACCAGTTTAAATTACAACTTAAACAATTGTGGCTACTTATAGATGAATCCAATCGTGTTTCTTCTTTCGTACGGTTGGCGCAGTGTTTGTTTGTCTCGTCCAGACTTTTTTACATATTCCTTAACAATGTTCTCAATACAGGGTGCGGGCAAGCTTAATTAAAAAAAAATTAAAAGTACTGAATTCCCCCACGAAACAAATATTTGTATGACCTACTGATAATTGTTCCGAGTCTTGGTCTTTGGTCATGTGAATATTTGTGTTTGTACACGCACCCACGATACAGGAATTATTCCTAGACCGGGACAACGTATTTTAAACAAACCTTCCCTTTACCTAATTTTTTTATCCATCAGCGGTGACAGAGTGATGGGACTAGTTCCTGGTGGTGCATTAGGCAGCACAGTGGAGGCGGACCCGGGTCTGCTGTGGCCAGTTCCAGATCACTGGAGTCTGCAGGACGCTGCTACTGTACCTCTACCGTACGCTGTGGCGTATTACTGTTTGGTAAGACCTTCCTATAATTGTACTATTCCTTTATTTTATTAATGTATCTAGTTTCGTTTGGACTTACTCAAAATCCATAGATTTAAACAGCCGGTTTGGGACAATACTATATAGATACCAGCATTCCAAATAGACAATTCAGTGAATCGCTAACATCAGGTAAAGTAATAATAATAAGGCTATTTCAGACCCCTACATGTTCTCACATAATCTAAAATACATGTCTGGTCTCTAAAAAAGAAACCTTTAAAAAAGAAACCTATGTATAATGTATTGTATAATTTTCATAACAGCATTATGTATTTCGATTCGAAGAGTCATGCAAAGGTGTACTATTGTACTCCCACATTTTGCCGATGCCGCTAGTGCCATGTAACATAGAGCGAGCCTATTGCCAGCTCCAGTGCATAATTCCAAAGTCCAAGACGCTACTGAAAATTTCGATGCGGAAAAACCCAGTAACATGCGCTTAGCAATCACGCTTGCGACCGAAAAGGAACGAGGCAGATTTTTTATTTAATTTTAATATCAACCTGAGTTTTTAAATTTTCTACTAGTCCTCAATACACTACAGTAATATTTACTCTTCAAAGCAAAATCATATATTACTCATACCTACATATGAAATCTAACGACATTCATTTAGATTGTATAAAGGTACAAAAATAGCTTCATAAGACAAATAACCTCTTTCAAGAAGGAACTCGGGGAAACTCCTAATATCCGTAGAATTCTGTTTGATAAAATATTCATTTGAATGGGTTCATTTCGCTCTCAAGGAATCATGTGTATGGTACATTGATATAAAAACCCAAGACGTATGGTCCAGTCAATTAAGTACTTACATTTGTATGTAGCTGATTATTTACATAAAATGGAGACTATGAAAGTGTCTGTCAGTGGTTTATTTTAAACTACCTTCCGCCCGCGGCTTCGCCTGCGTGGTTTACGAACCCGTGCATTTTTGCGCGGATCCCTAATTTTATTTCTAAAATAAAAGTAACCTAAGTTTCTCCTTATAACATCAGCTATCTGCTAGTGACAGTCCCGTCCACATCGGTCCAGCCGTTTTGAAGATTAGCTGGAATGAACGTACAGAAAGACAAAAAAAATAAAATGATGTTTGTGATAAGTACCGTACACTTCAATTTAATTTACCTGTATGTATAAAAAGACTATAGATAAAAACTGTTCTTTACAAAATTTACATACAAAAACAAAGAAATCTCATCCATGATATATAAACTGAATTTTTATACATGATTACGAACTGCCTGTTTCGACTAAAGGAAATACGCGCACAATTTGTAATGAGCACGTTTCTAAAACGCTCCCTGTGAATATGCATCTAGAAATTTTAAATCACTGTTATAGAGATAAATATTATGAATGTAGAGTCCGCATCAAAAATAAGTGGTCAATGTACAAATAACAGTGTTTTATAAATAAAAGCATTCTTATTTTGTTGAAATAGAGAATACTTTCGATTATCTGGTCGACCAAAGTGTCATTGGGATTTTAAATAAAATCAGTACCTACCAATCCGGTTTGGAAGTTTGGAATTTTGCTCGATAGTAGCAATAGAGTCGCCCCCTATTACATGGAACTTAATAACGGCATTCGTAAAATGTTGATGTACAAAAGTACTCATCCACCTAAGCCTTCGGGGAATACAAGCGTGTTCCTATGTTATTGTTCTAATTCCGAAATAATCATTGACTGGACTCTATACACTGTAACTATATACGCTTAGTGGTCAGTCTTAGGAGATTATGACCAGTAGCAGTCTAGCGTTTAATTTATTCTCTCAATGTGCCCGTATATGGACTTCAGGGTGGATCGTGTATAATACCGGTATATTAGTGAAGCTTAGCCCTATCGTCATCTATCCCGCATATTCATTCTTAGAAGATTGTTGTGAGTTCTGTGTTGCCTACAT
Source organism: Shargacucullia verbasci (assembly GCA_947562105.1). Classification (NCBI taxonomy): domain Eukaryota; kingdom Metazoa; phylum Arthropoda; class Insecta; order Lepidoptera; family Noctuidae; genus Shargacucullia; species Shargacucullia verbasci. Next base: position 11,763,808 of record OX387294.1, on the reverse strand, counting down.
TGGAACAATTCTGTTTGCATACTTAAGAGCAATTTTAGTTGTTTAGTTGTTTTAGTTGTTAATACGGAGGGAGGGTTCTTAGATCTTTTCATTTATGACATCCAGGATTACTGTGTTTAGTTACTTTACTGGTAACTCAGTTAGTACTTGCAATAAGTCAAGATGTTTAGCATAGTACCAATATTGAAGTCAAAAGAGTCTCTTAAACTAAATCGAAAGAGTTGTCCACAATTTTGCTGCCTACATTATTTTTTTTAAGACGGCGAGTGTATTTCTTTCATTATGACGTTAAAAATATTTAAATCTTTTATTTCCCTACAGGCAATAAGGTGTCAACTGTTCAAAAAACAAACTGTGTTCGTGACTGGTGGAGCTGGAGCTCTTGGACAAGCAGTGATAGCTTTATGCCTGTCTGTAGACTGCACTGTCTTTACTACTGTTAGTAACGTACTGAAGAAGAAGATGCTGCTAAGACTGTTTCCTAAACTAGATGGTGAGTAGAAATAGTAATAGAAATTCTTACTCCGTTGGCTTAACGATTTAAAATATGCCTTGGTCTCCGATATGAGAGAACTTCACTCAATTCGACCGATAAGCCAAGCCTGCCAAGCGTGGGGATTATGGCAACCCCCCCTCCCCCCTTGGGGGAGGCCTTCGTTCAGCAGTGGACGTCTTCTGGCTGATGATGATGATGATGATGTTTATGACGATAGGGAAAAGGAAAGGCAGGATAACATGGACTAGCGAGAAAACCCTCGCTCCAGAAAACTTTTGTTACACAATTATATAATGTATGGAAAACGTTGAATTACGTTTATTCATATCTACTACTACTTCTTCTTCTTTAATTTAAGAGCTTAGCTCTTGTCGGTGAAGCAGTCGTCACTGCTTTTATTTTCCGCCTTCGTTTTGACCTCTTAATATTACTCTACTTATAATATTTGAATATATTTTTTTAGAATCGGCACCCGTTTTACATAAGAACAGTGTGATAGTTGCCGTCGCTAATAAACATGCTTTTTCGTATCTTCTTATGAAAAAATATATAAGCGAGAAAGAGATGCTCTTTAGTTGGTAGCTGTAAGATTTTTCTTACGTAATCAAGCCGCAGATCATATATAGCTTGATCCAAGATTATAATTAATTACTCATTGTTTTAGAAAATAACATCAGTAATTCCCGTAACGAGTCATTCTTGACCATGATAAGGAGTAACGCAAACAATAAAGGGTGCGATTTTGTTATCAATTGCGCCAGTGGATCTTTACGAGAGGTAAGTCTCACTTAATTAGTACACACTAATTTAAATGGTTCCTTTAAATAAGCTGTTCCAAAGTTTTGACTACACTATGTGACACGAGTCTTCTGTCGACCAAAGAAATATTATTTTGTTTCGTGCGAGAATCAATTCCGAAACCCATAGTCCAGAAAGGCAATCGATTAACCCCTGCACCAATCGTGCCGTCATGTTTTGATGATAATGAAAATCCAGTACTTTCTTTCACCTTACTTCATAAATAATGTTGTTCTTCTTTTCTTACAGACTGCAATGAAATGCGTGGGTTTCTCCGGTTTCTTCCTGGACCTCAGTCCTTACGATATTAATGAAAACAGGGATATTGGTATGTCTTACATTGAGGGAGATAAGTCCTATAGGGCTGTTAACTTCTCCAATATCTTCAAACCTGAAAACGCTGAGGAAAAGCAGGTAAGGGTTTTTCAATAATATCATTCTTATTATAATAATGGCACAGAGCTGACTGATCCGACTAACGATTTGTATTATACAAAAATTGTTCGAGCCTAAAAAAGAAAATGAACAATACCTTACCTTTACTTCTAAGGTCTACTATCATGGACCAAACATGACCAGTCTTTCCCCAATGTGTCCAGTTCATCCCGCTATCTCTTTCCTGGTCTAATGCTCCATTTCTCAAAGTCGACTGATATTATTGATTGTTGATGTTAGTCAACTAATCACAACACCTAACATGAGATTTGACCAGATCAGAAATTCTTACAGAAATCAGGAATATCTTCCATCGTTTCTAATGTCTTCTGTTAGAAAGAGACACTAAAACTATGTTAGCGAAATCTAGGTCTGCTTACCGCTTAGAATGTACTTTCATTGTTTCATTCAATTGTGGGCCAAAATAAAGCCTAAGGTCTCTTTACTGTTGCCTACCTCCTGAAACGTGTACTTTTTTTGTAAGAGTAATTAATCTATCTTCCAAATTGGATGTTTGCCAGACGAAAGTATTTTTTCGCTGTTTGTACGTAAAGCTAACAAAGGTTATTTTTTAGTTATAAAAATGTAATTTTCACAGCTTTACTGAAGAGTTGAGAATAAACATAACATAACACATAACATAGCATCACGCCTGTATTCCCCGAAGGGTTAGGCAGAGGTATACTATTGTACACCCACATTTCGCCGATGCTGTTATTGAGTCCCATGTAATAGGGGGCGAGCCTATTGCCATCTTCCGGGCACAGTTCCAGACTCCGTGCTGTTACTGAGAATTTCAATACAGAAAAACCCAATAACACTTTGCCCGAATCGAAATCGAACCCAGGACCTCACGCTTAGCAGTCGCGCTTACGACCACTAGACCAATGAGGCAGTCTAGACTAGGCCAAGAGTTGAGAATCTTTATTATAATTAATATTACATAACATAGCTAAAGTGTACTATATTTTACACCCATATTTCGCTGACGTCATTGAGTCTCATGCTTATTACCATCTATCGGGCACAGTTCCAGACTCCGTGCCGCTACTGAGAATTTCCATACAGAAAAACCCTATTACATTTTACCCCGATCCGAAAATCGAACGCAAGACTTCATGCTTACCAGTTGCGCTTGCTAGCATTAAGCCATTCATTAATGAGGCATTCGCATTAGGCCACACCATTTAGATCATTTGATGAAGTCAAACGTACTGTAGTATCAAGATAGGCAACCGTGTCTTCTAGAACTATGAGTATGATGAGACTATAAGTTCAAAATTCAAATAATTTTATTCCTCAGTGTAGGTACAATACAATAGATAGGTACGTTTGGTGTATCTTGGGAAATCAAGCTTCGTATCCTAAGCTTCCTACTACATAAGCAATTTCTTTGTGATGACATAAAGCAGATGACAAAATAATATTGATACTGAACATTCTCATTAGTCTAATGGTCTCACGAAAGCTGCTGAGCGAGTGAAACTGGGTTTTATTCTCCAGCCGGCAGAATAATTAGGCTTTTTTGTTGGAAGTTCCCGATAGCCTGGAGTTTAGACCTATGTCCTATGTGTATTGTCTTCTTTTATCGTGTCGGCACGAGATATAACGTGGAAAAGGCCAGAAAAATTAGCTAAGCAGCAATGGTGGTATTGATGCTAACTGCCCAGGGTGCGCCAGAGGAACTCAGGTTTTGTCACTGATAGAGATAGAAATCTTTCCTTACACCCCGTGTGTACGGTAATACACATCTAAATACTACAGCGTGATATAGCTTCTTAATCTCTGAGTACTGACGTGATTTATCCAGGTCATGGATGGTGATGTGACGTCTCTCAAACAACTGCGGAAATATGCATAACAGGCCGATGTCTGTACAGTATAGATATTGGATAAAAACTAATATGGGAGTCTTTACTAGAGCAACAGAAGCCAAAACAACAGTTCTTAGAATTTTTGTCCATCTGTCTGTATGTATGTTTGTACACGCATCACTTAAAAACTACTACATGGAATCTAACGCAGTTTTCACCGATGGCTTACTTAAAATATTGGCGCCATTTTACTACAGGGAAATATCAGATTCTAAATCGATCTCGTCTAATCTTGAAACTAGCGGAGAGGGCGTAACGTCAAAGCTGACTAAATAAGACAAATTTGATCTCTCGTCCTCGATACCCAAGTTAGTTCATAAAATAATTACTATAATACATACATAATTTATTAATAGAAACACGTATTAATAGACTTCATCATTATCAAAATTCAGTGTGGATAGAATATAAATTTCATTTACTCGTCATATATTTCAATCATACAAATCTAAATAATAATATTGAACTGATTTGTGAACAAAACAGTTGAACTAAAATTTGAATCTAAATTGTGTGTTTCGAAATTATATATTATGTAGTTGTTTATAATATTAGTACATACAATCGCAACACGCCTGTTATAGCAGAGGTATAGATACTATTTTGTTGTACACTCATATTTTTCTGATCCAATACCGTTATTAAATCCCATGTAATAGAGGCGACCCTAGTGTCATTTATCGAGAACAATTTTCTGTCAGGAAAATCAAATTTCTTCTTTGCGTAACCCTGGGATAGAACTCAGGACCTCAAGCTTCACGGCCAGACTTGCAAACGCTTGACCTGTGACGTAATAATATCCTCCTGACCGAATTTCTGTCACGGCGGCCAATCTCACCGGAGATTAGCCAACCATGCAGGAGATATTATAGAGCACAAGTGTGTGCGCAAACACAGGTGCTCTCTCTATTTCTTCACTCTCATAGTCCGATAGGACGGCATTCCGACACGACCGGAGAGAGATCAGGCGCAAGACCAACGGCTTTACGTGCTTTCCGAGGCACGGTGTGTATTCACATACACAAAGACCCAGACCCGAAACAACTATCTGTAGATCATACAAATATTTGTTCCGTGCCGGAATCGAACCCGCGACCACTGCGCCAACCGTGCCGTCGACCTGTGACGTAGTAAATATCGATATATATAAAACACAAAAATTGTTTCTACCTATGTCCGCTATACACTTTGGAACCATCCAACCGATGTGCCCCAAACCGTTTCATTAGAAAGGCAATAATGCGAAGATGGTTTTAAACCACTAAAACAATGCATTCTTTTTTTAACGTAGTAGCACACGCCGGGTATCCGCTAGTATTATATAAAATCGCATCACGCCTATACAGTACATACACCTATTCAGAGTTGTATGTATGTACTGGCGAACACCGACATTTTGTCGATGCCGTTATTAAAAAATAAAAATAATCATATCAATAAAAATCCCTTATTATAGGGTATCCACCGCATGTTTTGTCGAAGCATGCTCAGTCACGCTAAAGAACAATTTACCTTATTTTATGACTTTATTTTTGTTTCAGATGTTACATCGTATGATAACTGAAGGCATAGCAAAAGGTATAGTGCGACCAATTAGCCGTGTAGAGTATTTACCTACTGATATCTCAAGAGCATTCAGACTCCTTTCGTCAAGCAGACATGTGGGCAAAGTGTTAATAAAGATGAGGACTCCTCAGATCATGAAGCAAGGCTTCGATGTAGTTCCAAGGTAAAATAAACATTAGTTATAAGTTATAAAACACATATTTGAGAATATTTTCCCTTCCAACATTGCAAGAAATCTTGTCCATCTGTCTGTCAGCACCAGCTCATCACAGTCGTTGTAGAAATATGAATCAATCAGTATTGGTTGTATCGAGGCCGACTGCCTCTGTGTGCTGGACGTAATTAGAATTCGCCAGTCTTGGAAAGTCTTTATTATTACATAAAATAATATAAGTAGATGAAGTTGTATGTGGTCTAGTCATAGTATAAGAAATTATTTGCTTACTAGAGTAGCTCTCAGTTGATTTTACGCCAATTAAATTTATCTATCAAACAATTATCGTGAGGGCGAAATTAACTTACAAACGAAGAAATCACCATTTTTGGTGTCGTGCAGGTTGCGAGTTTGTGAGTTTTTTGTTTAAATAATAATTAATATATACGTAATTCTCTAGTGAAAATTTCCATGTGAAGCCAAAATATATATTTTTCTTAATATATTAAAAATAGTCGAAGTTCCGTATTGTTAGACATTTTTATGTTTATACAAATATCAGCTGTTTCTTAGATACTAAACCAGATCAAAAATGACTTTCTTTCTTGGATACAGTTCAACAGTCTTGCGACTTTCATTCAAAATATGTATTCTATTTGTATTTGACGTCTTTTATTCGCACAAATATTTATTTGTAAGCGCCGATATGAGTCCTCTATTGTGACTGCCCTTCATAACATTAAGGGTATTTCTTAAGCATTATATGAATTTTTGGTTGGTATCTCTATAAGATGTTTCGTTAGTAAAGTTTCTTTTAATATTTTCATGATTGATTGCTGTTGGTGGCTTGTATTTAGTTTTTATGTGAAATTACGTTTTTCTGATAAATCATTTAAATATTTTCATAGAAAATCGAAATCGTAACTTGAATTGTGAACATAAAAAGAATGCTCGTATGGTAAAAAAGACTTGTTAAAATTGAATATGTAAAAGTTAGCTATTCTATCTGAACTCTGTAGACTAAATTTTGTCATGTATTCAATATTTGATTAATATCAGACTAGGTTAGTGATATTATATCACTGTCGTCGATTATCAAATTTATGTTAAGTACACCTGCTAACAGAGATGAGAAACGGCAACATCCCTTTGTTTAGACCAATAGGTGACTAATACCGCAGTCCTTCTTAACCCCGGTTAAAGAGACCAGATATTTATTTAATATCATTAAGATTTAAAATAATTATCTGAAACACTAATTGTTCAAATTCTATCTCACATTCATAAACTACTCCTTTTATAAAGCCTTTGAAATACTAACACGGTTTAACTATAAATCTATACGATTCTATTTCATGTTCTAGGATAAACTACAGTTCAAAGGATGTATATATTGTAGTTTGTGACGAGAGCGGTCTCGGAATTGAATTAGCAGATAGATTGGTCAAGAGAGGTGTCAGGAAAATTGTGTTGCACTCGAAAAATAAAGTCCCTGGATACTGGCATACTAAGTTTGTGTAAGTACTCTTACTTCTATATAAAGGAATGTGTTCTTCTTCCTCTTCTTTTGCATCGACATGAGTTTAAGCATGTGCTAGAACCCTTCCTAGCAGCAGTGTAAATGAATTGTAATGCAAATTTACAATCACCACTGTTTGTAAAGGCGTATTGCCCAGTGTGGTTGGACATAGTTGGGTATCGCCACTCGGGGAGGGGTTGCCATATACACACACCGATCAGTCAAAATCTTGACTAGAATCTCATAACGACCCAATAAAAATAATATAATAAGCTTCTTTAGAAAATCTATTTACTGCAGAAAAAATGCCCCAAGCATCTGTTTCTGGGTTCAATACAACAAAAACAATTACGACACAACTGTTAGAACTATAGTCAAACAATATTTTGTACCATAACATTTTTCATTTCACCAGATCGTGGAACAAACACAACGTTTCAATAAAAATATCAACCGAAAATCTTCAAACACAGGAAGGCTGCACAACAATGTTGAAAGGGGTAGCAAAAATGGGATCTATAAGAGGAATTTTCATAGTTCCAGATATTGAGGATAAAAACGATGAGAATGCTCGCGAATTTGTTCGAAAGTTCAATAAGACCGCCAGTGCTGTGATAAATCTGGACTTGACGTCTAAAAACTATTGTAATGAGTTGAGGTAAAATTTAAAGCTTTATTTCTCCTTTCTTCGGTAAGATAAATTACTACTGCCGCTAACTGGAAAAAGGATTAATATATAGCATGTTTTTTATTTTCCAACGAGTTAAGCAGAGAGTGCATGTGCATTTGTACATGGATATCTATATTTCATCGATGTCATTGAAAAAAATACTTTCATTAAATAATCTCTACTATTTTTTTATAAGTATCAGGTTACATTTCATTAAATGATTAAAATAACCACGATATAAAAAAAAAGTTTACAAAAATAGTATAAAATTTATTTCCTTTCGTTATTTCGTTTAGCTCACCCACGACTTGCAGTAAATTTTACAAATAATTTCTTAATCATTCTATTGTATTAAGAAACTCAGATACAAAATAATAATTATATTATTATTTTCTTGTTTGTTCTGTGCTTCGTTTTCTTTTTAATAATATCTTTATATTTCCACAGTCACTTTGTAATACTAACGGCATCTTCACAAAGCCCTAGCAGTGAGTTTGTTTTCTCAGTATCAGAGAAAATTTGTCAAGCAAGATCTGAAAGTGGTTTCCCAGCACTTCTTTTAAGGACAGATGGGCTAACTGAGGTGAGGAATACGCTATTTGATTATATTTTATGCATTATAAACTACGCAGAATATTTATATATAAATGGATTGTATACAAATAAATTACCCAAAATAAACTTAAATGCCACGTGACATTTGTGTTGTTGATAATATATTATTTACATTAATATTTTTGAAGTTATAAACCACAAATCAATGATTATTTTGATAATTTAACATATTGTATGGCTACAGATTTAAATTGATGCAGCGTAACGTCCGCAATTATTGATAATTGAGGGATTTAATCAGTTAATTTACAAATGTATAAATCTGAGCTTGAACAAAATGAAATATATTATTTTTTAATTTTATATATGTAGGTACATTTAAACCCAGCTATAATCTGTTAGTGGTTAACCACGAATAATGAATTAAATAGAAAATAAAATGTTGTAAAAAACAACATATTATGTTCTATTGGGATAAAAATGACGAGAATACATTTATATGTTTATGAATGTTTCTTATTGTACTTACAGGTTAACAAAACATCGAACGAATCAGAAGTTGTACTGGAGCCTCAAACATTGTCAGCAATTTTCAACGCAATGGAAAACAGTTTAAAATCAAAATACAACAATGTTTTAACCTATAACATAAACAATGATCGTACCAGTGATTATCTCATAAAACTAGCGAAAATTTTTGGTAGGAACATTTAATATTCATTATTATTTTAAGTCAAATAATTTTGCCCTGAAATCAAAATCAGACAAGATTGCTTGCGAATTCACTGTCAGTCTATTTCTTTATTCCTCATCTGCCTAGCCTTTTCCCAACTATAATATATGGAACGATTATCACCTGATCTCGCCAACCAGTTACCGGGAGATACTGATCTAGACTTTTGGATTGCTGCCATCTGTAACGTCTTTCGATATTCGTATAGCACCCGGGACCAACAGCTTAAAGTTCTTGCCGAGGCACGGAGGGGTCTCGATGTATGAAACACGGTCACCCATCCAAGGACTGGCCACAGCAAGAGCTTGGTGCGCTAGCTATGTATTTGGCTCCCGCCCCTTTATTTTTTCATAGGTGACGCACAATTATATCGTTTACTAGCTGTGCCCGCGACTTCGTTCGCGTGGATGTCGGAACTTAACAATGTATTTTTTAGTGAGACCAAATGCACTTAACCCTATTTTTTCTAAAATAAAAGAATTTTTCTAAAATAAAAGTAGCCTAAGTTACTCCTTATTACATCAGCTACCTGCCAATAAAAGTCCCGTCAAAATCAGTGCAGCCATTTCAGAGATTAGCCTATACAAACAGACAGACAGACAGACAGACAAAAATTGTAAAAAATGTTATTTTGGTGTATGTACCTTATATATATTCATATGCATGTAGTAAAAAACGGTTATTTCAATATTACAAACAGACACTCCAATTTTATTTATATGTATAGATGTATAGATTATCTACGTGCCTTTTACATACAGTACGTAATTTTTTTTTTAATGATCTGCCTATCACGGCTACCACTTTGTTAGTGCTTACATTACCCGAACATAACGTAACTAGCTCTAAACTGCCGTAATATTAGAAACTAATGAGTTTGCAGTGCGGGATTCCAAACGGAATTAATGCATCTAGTATTGGTTATTGTGCGGTACAACGAACGACAATAGTACCCAATAGGGGCATTGAACACGTACTTAGTGACTATCGTACGAAGTTTAACAGTATTTACTGCTAAAATTTCTAATTCATGATACTCAATATCTGGTTAGAAATAATATATCGTGGTATTGCTTTGTTGATTCAAAGTTTCTGTCATTTTGTTCATATTTTCGCTGATAATATGGACAATTGACATACGCTAGATTTTTATTCATCCAGACATTTCTTTCTCAATACTTTGATTAGTAAAATATTTATAACATTGTTCGTTCGTCGTTTATTTCTTAAAATGTAGAATATTGTATACAATGCTTATATTTTTGCATTGTTATGTCAGTTGAGTATCTTTAAAGTGATTTATGTCACTCTACTGTATTTTACATTATCGCACGCATCATACTAGAATATCATATAGACGTAATTTCAATTAATAAATGAAATGTAATTTTAGGTGTTCCAAAAATTGAAAATGTTCAAGATGATGCTACTGTTATTGATTTGAAGCTGAACGAGGTTAATTTAGAAGAACTAAGAACTCTTATCAGAGTAGCGCATAAAGTTGACTATCCTACTGAAAACATACAACACATGACTGTGGAAAGGTAAGTTATTATATTTTTTCTAATAAATATTTAAAAATATAAGAAGTGGAACTCTGTGTCTGTCATTCCCGATAGCTATATCCTAAGAGTACTTAAGTCTTAAATCAGATCAAAGTAAAATATTTAAAAAATACTTCTATGGATTTATATACTTCAACAATTAAATAATGTTCGATAATGCTGCGAGGAGTTAATGATATTTAATTAGCCTCAAATATTTACTGCTTAGCACAAATATATATCGTCAAATCCTCTTAAAAACTGAAGTCTTTAAGTGTGGTACGACTTCAGTTATTAGATTTCAGATAATTTTTTACCTCTTTATTATCTACCTACTTTTATACAGTTTATAGGAATAAAGTCCCAAAAAATAACAGCCTCTATTACTTTTATATTGACAAGCGATCTAAAGGAAAACAAAGCCTCAGCTACTTTTTGTGTTCAGTCGTAAAATTTGACAGAAAATTGGTTTGAGAAAGCAAACTTTTTTATGGTCCCCGTACGCAACGTGCACCGAGTAGTGATGAGATTACTATTTGGTACTTTGTAGTAACCCAGATATGGGGAATACCAATATGGAATATGTCTCTGATTGAGTCCGGTTTATGCCCAAAGTTTCATAATATTAAAATCATTCTATCTAAAGTTTTTGACGCAAAGGTTATTTATGAAGCTACATTTTGGATTAGCTTTAAAATATGTTTATCAGCTAATCTGGGGTATCCCGCTGCCTGCCAGTATTACCATAATTATTATTTTTTAACATAGCATCACGCTTGTATTTTTGAAAGAGATAGGCAGAAGATTAATACTATATCATATAGTATTAATACCATACCCATATTTCACCGATGACGTTATTAAGTCCGTTGCGACTACTTTACCAATAGGTCTGGGCAACTTATACTTAACTTACTACAAGTATGACGCCTTGAGTGATGATATTAAGATTTTATTTATGATTTTTATTTCAGCCTCAAAAATATTGGAAACAATACAAAACAGAATTCTAAGGACTGCAGTGGTTTAGGTGCCTTCTATTCGTATATTGATAACGAGTCGGAGCATCTTGCAGTGGCACATCCCATTGTACCGATGGTCACATTACTTAGCGATGGAACTGAGGTAAAATTGTAGACCTAATATATCTTTTAGTAATTTTTTGATAGAAGCATTATGCGCTTGAGTTGCAATCCTTCCGAAAAAGTCCAACGAATTTAAAGTCGATGGATAACAACAACGAGAGGGAGACGAAGACCAAGGATAAGTTACATGAGCCAAATAATGGAAAAGGTTGCTGTTATGTCGTATAAAGGAGACCGCACTGGAGAGAGTAAAGTGGAAAGAACTTCATTAGCTACACAGACAAGAGCCAGGCTCTTAAATAAGAAGAAGAAAGAATAGCAACAAAATATCATCTAGACTCTGATCTTTTACTTTTAATGTGCTTACAAAGAGATTATGGCTATTCTTGCTAGGCTAAGCCGACATTTGGGAGGTTAGCTTTGAGAAATTGAAACCACAGATAATTACACCCTTGAATATTTTAAAAGACTAAACTATTTCCTCCAGACTGACCTAGATCCAACCGAAACCTACTTGACGCTGATACCAGGATTTGAAGGACGCCACCAGATATTTAGTTCTGCAGCAGAAAGGCTCAAGGTTCAAGCAGTAGCAGTACAATTAGCGCCAGATATGGAAGGAAACAGTATACCAGAAATTGCTGCAACTGTTCGGAAGGTAAAAGAGTTTTTATTCAACTGAAAATAATTGGTATTTTTAATATCATAGGATAATGTGTATTGACGGTAAAATTTTCCACCCACAATACGTTTTAATATGATGCCGATTTCGCATTTAAATAAGCAACAGTTTACCAACAAAAACACAGGAAGTATAAATTAATGAGCAATTATTCGTCCTTTTTTAAAATTCATTTCATTTTCAATTATTACGAGTTTCAGTCATTATGATTTCCATAGCCATTTTTTACGTTGTCCGACGTTGTAAAATTATACAACTGACTACAGAAATCAACAGAGGCGTTCGTTTTATAGGTGGACTAAAAATCAAATTACCTGGCTCCACAGGCGACGCAAACCTAATTTCACTAATATTTTACTTTAAAAATACCTCCGAGAGCTTATCTATTATAATAATGGCTAGCTATTCGTTTAATCAAATTACTTTAAGAAATGAAATGTCTGTATAAAAATTCTTATAAATTGTTTTAGTTCATGAAGACAAAGTTTGAGACCAAATCAAAGTTTTACCTGCTTGGGTATTCCTTTGGCGTAAACGTTGCGCTGGAACTGGCTAATTTGTTGGAGAAAGAAGGTAATTAAATTGGTTTCCGTGCATAATAATATTATGATTAATTTACATCAACAGTAACAAGTTGCAGTGATGATCACTTGCGTTGACGAAGAACATCTGTGGCGGCTTCATAAAGTTTCTCGATGGCGGTGCACAAAGACTTTAATTCTTCTTTCTCATACCGAGATTAATAGATAGACCGGGTTAATAGATATTTCCAGTTATATATAATTGGGTTGTTACTATTGTTTTCGTAGTTAATTCAACAATAATACCTTTTAGTATCTCAAAGTTCAAAGTTAATTACAATTCACTCATTATTTTCCAATTTCATCTGGATAGACACTTGTACATACCCAAGATTATGCAAATTAATGCAGTGTTTGTAGTTGATTGAACTCTTTGATTATAATAACATCTGCTCGAAATTTGTTTACCAAGAGCGGAGTGTATTCAACGTTTCACACTCCAATGGCTTCTAACAAACATAGTATTATAAATTCCCTTCATAAATAATGCGGCAAAGCGCTCCATTACAAATGGCTGGTTTCCATTCAAATCTTCATATTTACACTACTTGAAAATTCCAGGACACATTGGAGTCGTGTATTGTTTGGACAGCAGCCCCGATGCATTAAGAATACAACTGAATTCACGTTTAGGAGACTTGACAGATTCGGAACTGCAAAATGTTGTGTTGGAACATTTACACCAGGTTCTGACTGGAACTGTATCTGAGGATCTGATTCAATATTTGGAGCAGACAGAGGACTGGGCTAAGAAAGTTGCTGCTTGTATGTACACATTGAAAGGACTGGCCAACTATTCCAATCAGTACAAGTGGTCTATACTAGAATCAGCATACAGAAGGCTTGTCTTAGCGAGACAGTACGAGCCTGACTTTAAACTGAAATCAGAACTGGTGTTAATCAGAGGCACCCCTCATCTTAGTACGGAGAGTCTTGCTGAAGATTACAACCTATCCAAATACACTAGCAAGCCAGTCCAAGTATTCCACATAGAATCTGATAATATCACAGCACCTTACGACTGTAGAGTGTCCAATATAGTAAACAAAATGCTGGATCCAACACTGCTAGAAGATTATAAGAAGAAGAATCTTTGTGATACATATTTCGTTAAGTCTAAGTAATATAGTTTTTAAGATACGGCCATAAATAAATTTATTTAAGTTATCATGTTTTGTTTTGGACTAATTTCTTCGGATTGTGACTAGCCCATCATAGCTAGAGACATAATTATACTCCTAGAAACGAAAAACAATTTTGATCCTTGAGTTTTTTCCACAGTTCTACTGAGAGTTATCTACCCAGTACCTATATGTATAAAAAAGACCCGTAATATTTATTGAAAGATCTTAATTTCATAATTAACAATTTCATTTCGTTTTGGTGCAGTCCAAACGTTTTGTATAAAAATTATAAAATACATATTGTATTATATTATAATGTATTTTCCCAAGGTTTAGGTAGAACAGCTGTCCTATTGAACATAATTTTGTATTTTTTTTAAGGAATAGTATTAAAAATAAATAATATCGTCTTTATTCAAGCAATTTACACCCATATACAGGAATACACAAATTACAAGTGTCACATCAAAACCAAAACAATAATCAGAGCCACATTCAATCAACACAGATGTCTGCTTACAAATTAAGTGAATAGAGTAAAATTTTAAAATGATTAAAAATATCAAACTATGTTTAAAAATTTTTGGATTAAATTTGATTTGATTTTATTCAATATAAAATCAATATGTAATCAATAAATTAATAAACAACACAATTTCGTTAAACAACAATATTACTTTGGGGTCAACGAGTTTTAAAAAGAACGCCAGTGATAACTAAAATTTTCTTCAAATAATTTTAACGAAACAAAAGTATTTACAATTATAATAAGTTTACTAGGTACCTATAAAACGACTTATTTGGTTGAATAAACATTTCTCATTTGAACCAAATAACAATATGTATTGTATACAATGTCCATTGTCACCTAATTAGTAGTTTGAAATCATAATTAATTACGTCTGAACAGGTAAAATATTGTGTAATTTACAATGGCATATGACAGAATACTCAATAAATATAGTAATGTTTATGGCGTATATGTAAAAGTGACTGGATCATAGGTCGTGCAGCTGTTTCATACGCGGCTGCTGAGCATCAGATCCTGGGTTCGATTTCCGAGATTTAATTAAGTCTTTTTGTTAGATGAAATCTTAGTACTGAGCAGCTTGAAGTTTAAAATTGTGCCCGGCAGATGTCTACAGACTCGCCCCTATTATATAAGACTCAATAGCAGCAGTGGTGAAATGTGTGGTGTACAACAGTACACCAATGACGAAGCCATCAGAAAATGTAAACGTGATGTATGTCATGAAAATTCGTTTTGTTGGGCGAACGATTCCCATTATTAGATTTTTACAAATTAAAGCCCGAAGCTGGGAGTTGAGCGCGGTAAATATCAATAGACTTGTAGGGATAACTACTCACAACATGGCAAAAAGTAAAAGCGCCATCTATCAGAGTAAAGCTACAACAACAAACCCTGAATCGCACTATGAATGTTTACAACGATTCTAACACATATACGAATATCCGACATCAACTGTCGGGCTTCGGTCCGCCCTGCTAGCCACCTTGCCTGGTCGGAAGATCCTCCCTTTTCAATGGAGGAACATCATACTTCGTTCCCCCATAGTGGTGGCCCCTAACAATGAACATCTTTGCAACCCTCGACAGCATCATCGCCTTCACTCCCCTCTCCACCTCTCCAGTACCCTTCGAGCAGCATCAAGTAAGTCTCACCCTGCCAGCCAGCATCCTCGTCCCCAACGGCAACTCAGCAACCTTGGCACAGCACACTGCACTTCGGCCGGTCATCTAGCAGAGCTCTTCTCCATAGACTCGTCCTTTATTAAGTGTTGAATGTTAGTAAAGACATACAAGTCACCTTTGCCTCTAAAGGGAATACAGGCGTGAAGCTTCCAATTATTTTCTACATTGTAAGCAGTTGAAATTGCCACGTATTTTTTTCATACAACAATTGTATACACAAGTCTGTTAAGAACATAAACAGCCCCATTTAAAGGATTTCATTTGAAAGTTAGCAACAAACGCAGAATTTTGAGTCGCCAATATTTACTTTATGTAGCGGTTATTTATTCTCATCAGTAAGATACATACGGGTAGAAAATTTGGACGTGAACGTCCAATGCAGAATTTATAGGGCAAGTGTGTTTTTTTGTCCTGCACTACGATTTCTCCTGTATCTTGGATAGTTTACAAATATGCATGACATATGCACACCCAGGCCTCAAAAAACTTTTTGTAGGTCATACAACTACTTGTAACTTGCAGGAATCGAATCTGTGACACGCTGCGCAGAAAGCCCATTACTTAACCACTGCGCCTATTATACACATTTTAAGTCTCTTAAGTAAACCGTTTGAAGATTCCTCAAATAAGATTCAGGCTACTTCTACGGCACATAACCAGTTGGAAGTCTGGACCGAGGCAACGGACCTTAAAGTTAATCACATAAGGCAGGTGGCCGGGCTGCCTCAGACAAAACAAAGTAACTCGACCGTATTATGTGTCCCCGCATTCATTAACACCACTCACACTGGCACAGTTGATTAAAACCTTACTGGCACAATTCGGGCTGTTTTATGTAAATTACCACACAAAGAGTTGCCTTGACCACGTAATCAGCAGCGTCTCAGCACGAGAATTCTCTCATGCTTTAGTGGAACGATTAGTCAGTCAGCAATAGTGATATCAAGGCTGACTGAGGTGCGCCAGACCTAAGGTTCCTTGGCTCTGATGCGTGCTTTCATAAACAGTTTAGGTGACGTAATACTTTTGAAGTTCGACGCTACTTTACACCAATAATTGTTTTTTTTTTTTACCATTATATTATATTCTCTATACTTCAATATGAATCTCTATTAGAGATGGTCTCTTACTCGATAAAAGAAATTCACTTAAATCTCGACTGCATCCAATCTCTGTTGCATTTAGCGTTTAAAATAAAGATGTATTTGAAAAAAGGCAGGCGAGCAATATCCCCAATGTATAATTTTTATTTTTCATTTATGTCTATTTCAACGTGATCTCTAATCGCCCAAGAATTGCCCTTCAGCTCGTAGTTGTAATTCTAAGGGCCTCTTTCATTAATCTTCAGGATCAGTGCTTCGGGTTGAATCAGCATTAATTGTAAGTCAATCCAACAGCCATTTGTGGGAGCCGGCTTTGATTCAAAGCAATTAGTGTTGCATCGGATTGTAAGATTAAAGACATGTGAAGTAGTGATGTGAATGTAGTGGGAACTAGGTTGAGACTTATTGACTGCTTAATTGATGTAAAATGTACGATTTCAAAGGTAGATTTAGTAAAGTCTCGTAATTACTGCACTATTTAGTTTAAAAATTGCCTCATTGAACTAGTGATTGCCTGAAGCCGCGGTTCTGCGGTCCCGAGTTCAATTGTGGGGTCGGGCTTGTTATTTAATTTTTCTGGACTGAAATTTTCAGTAGAGGACCTGAGTTTGAAATTGTATGTGGGCCTTAATAACGGCATCACCGAAACATATTTTATCCCTTCATGAAATATATGCGATGAAGTTATCAATTGTTACATTTTTTAAAAATAGGATGTATATTTAATTTTCATTTCATTCTCTGAATGTCTTATAAGGCTTTGTCGCGGATTCTGGATTAAAGGCAAATGTTCCTAGATTTTACTGTTAGGATTTCAGTAGAATCCTGATGTTTGAATTTGTCATTGGTAGATCGGAGAAGGTTCTCGAAATGTGGGTGTATATTATAAGGCAATGTGCCTCTGGTTAACTCTTCAGCAACAACAGACGTGATACAATTTTATATTCATTAAAACTCCAAAAGCTTGGTCTTAAAATGCAACTGACCAGTATTTTCATCCATTTTATGACAAGTTTCTACCTGACTGCGAAATTATCCTCTGAACACTGCAAATCCTACACTAAAGCGAAGATATATATTCTCAAAAACCCATAAAGGTCCCAGCGGTTGAACAACGTCACTGGTCCCAGTTTTTGTTACTAGATGGCGCTGTAAGTTTATATGCCATAAAGTTTTGATGCAGAACGTAGGGTGTTTAGGGCTGATGTCAAGCGAAAACAGGTCGTACAACTTTACAGCCCGACCCACTAGCAAGTCGTAAAGAAAAATCGGACAAGTGCGAGTCGTGCTGCAGTATAATGTATAAAATGTTTCAAGTTTTAACAAGAGAGATTGGCGTGTTAAATTACAGGGAAACTACAGCCTATCTACCGATACTCTATCTTTATGGAATACAAAAATATAAATTAGTCTACTTAGACAATTGTCTGTAATATTCAAAACATACATTTTCAACAAAAGTAAACTGTGTGATGTTAATCTACTTAAAAGACGTGTTAACAAATTAGTTTCAAAATTTTCATTCCCTAGTTTTGTTGTTCACCACACAAGGACATGATAAGATTGTTTATATTTTAGTACCTATATGTACATAAGACTATTATAAATTCAAATATAAATAAATAATGAATAACCTATGAAGTTTCATGTTATAATAGGCAAATCTTTTGGAAGTTACGGAAAAAAAATTTCTGAAACAACTGGAATCCTGGTAAGAATCACCTATCTGAATAACCAACCAACCTGATAGTCCAGCCCAATATTTCATGCTTAGCTGCCGTTACCGTAATCGAGCGATTAACAGATGCGCCCGCACCAAATTCTTCGTTCGTAAGTTTCCACATTTAGGCGTCTGATTGTTTTCACTTCTGTAAACAGAAACAACTTCAGAGCGCGGATCAAAACTTTCTTTATTTGCAATTAATTTCTACTCTTTCAGTTCTCCAAGAGGTTTGGGCTAAAATCAAAGTTCTCCAGTTCGGCCATGGCACTTTGAACGTAGTCTATTTATTTTGAGTGGTAACCTATATTGTCATGTTCCAAAATTATATTTCAAATATTTTGGCTATTTTGCTGATTGGAGTTGACTTTAAGGAACCACTTAAGATGTCAAGGAGATCAAAGTATAAAGTAAAGATAAGTTTAAAGTAAAGCAGGTAATGCTTTAAAGACTGAAATTAAGTTATTTGGTGTCAACTAAAACTAAATAAATCCTACAAAGCGAAATAGAATTTATAAAGGATAAGATAAAAATGTTGGCAACATTACACTAGAGAATGGACCAATGTTTTTCTGTCTTGTTTACCATTTATTTGTAGTGAAACAGGTCAAGCGATAATTAACTAGGATTGCGACACTTTTCCACTTCTTTTGTGTGACTTTTAAGTTAGGTATACCTGTCTTTGACTTTATCATCACAATATTATAGCATTTGGTCCTTTGAGACAAAATCTAACTAACTCTAATGACACTCATGTTTTAGAATATGATATAAATACTTAAAAAACTTGACTCAATGCAGCCATCAAAAATCCGTAATACTGACGAAAACATCGATACTATTTTCTTTCTCCAAACCATGACACAAAAATATATTTCTTTTATTCCTAATTCAGTGTGAAACATCCAACATCTACCTTCTGGTTTCATATTTCGAAA
This sequence comes from Shargacucullia verbasci, assembly GCA_947562105.1. Lineage (NCBI taxonomy): Eukaryota > Metazoa > Arthropoda > Insecta > Lepidoptera > Noctuidae > Shargacucullia > Shargacucullia verbasci. The sequence goes on along the minus strand of OX387294.1, from coordinate 11,744,518 downwards.
CAACAATAAGTAGATTAATCTCTATAATTTTCTGGTCACGTCGCCTCTTGGACATCGTCCCAATGTTGGTATACTAGAAGCTTGCGTAGGTAATTTGTCATGTACGCAGCTGCTGAACAATGGTTCATGGTCCATGTATCGACTTCCTAATGGACGTTGAAGTCAGAGCAGACTGGCGAAAATTCAAGCTTTTGCAACCACATGTGGATGAAAAGTAATTACTAGGGTTATTGTCATTGGAATACGTAATTAGGTCGTGATATTGCGTAGCCTATTTAACGTGTAATATACTGGAACGGTTGTTTTGAAATAATTTCAACAATTCGACACGCTTAATTATAATACTGTATGATGTATTAACGGATGCGGAGCTAATTCTAAATCTACAATTTTATTTACCCTAAAAGTGTTATGCCATATAAAATAAATACCTTGACTGCCTCATTGGTCTAGTGATTATAAGCGCGACCGCTGAGCATGAGGTCCTCGTTGATTCCTGGGTCGGGCAAAATGTTATTGGATTTTTTTTTATGGAAATTCTCACTAGCAGCACGGCACTAGAATTGTATCCAGTAGATGGCAATAGGCTCGCCCCCTATTACATGGGATACAATAACGGCATCGGTGAATGTGGGTGTACAATAGTACACCTCTGCTAAACCCTTCGAGAACTGCAGGCGTGATGCTTCAGTCGCGCTTACGACCACTCAACCAACGAGCCAGTCAATTTAGACTGCCGCTTTAAAAGGTTTTAGTATCGGGAGGGGTTTAAGGAAATAAAACAACTAAAATGTACATGACATGAAAATTCTATGATCTACAGACAATTGTTTCGGGTACAGATAGTTTTTGTGTGTGCCTGTGACATGTATGTTTGTAAAAATGTACCCACGAAAGAGGAGAAAACCAATGGTGGGACGTTTAAAAAAATTACATTAGTATTTCAATACAAGATTAATGTAATATTTTGAATATCTCATGGGGGTTTGAACCCTCAAAACCCCCCCTGGCTATGCCTATGAAGGGGCTCAACCTCCTCCAAACGTATGTCTTAAACGTCTGTCTGTCTTAATTAGGCCTTGAGGCTTAAATGTCTCAAGTAAATCAAACAAAATGAAAGTCATACGCGGCCTAATTACCGATGTAGCGACAGGCGTAGATCGCGAGATAACTTCTGTCAAACGTCATTTTTGTGACATATAATGTATTGGTTGACAGTGAGATTGCTGTAGCGTGGCTATCGCGTTGCTATCGCTTTTTTACGTAATTAGGCTGCCGGTCGTATCGTGTGTCTCTTGTTCAGAACGCAGTTCAGATTATCCTACCAATATGTGATAGTCCATTATGGAGAAATGGAAATGGATTTTTTAAATTTTCGATTGGAAAAATGTAAGAAAAATCGTTTTAAGAACTTTTTTACATTCGTGCTAAGCTTACAGATGTAACACCAAAAGTCTTTCATACGAGCGGTAATTATACATTCAACTAGTGCTTATGTTAATACCTACCACTCCAAAGTTAGGAGTCCTTAATTACTACAATTTATCTAAGTCTAAAAGGGATCAAATTGAGACAAGTGAAAAGTAGCCTATTAGTGCTAAGTACCAAGTTATTGTGTAAAGATAGGACTTACTCTTACTTTCTGAATAAAGTCTGTTGTAATTTGATAAATGATTTATTAAATCAAATAATTATGATAAACCTACTTCTCACACTTGTTAACTTATAACGTTTTAATATTATAAATGTGAAAGTTTGTGAGGATGGATGTATGGATAGATGGATGGATTTTTGTTACTCTTTCACGCCAGAACGACTGAACGGATCTGGATGAAATTTGGCTTCGAGATAGATTATAGTCTAGATTACTACTTTTTATCCCGGGAAAATGTACGGGTTCGTAAAGAACGCGGGCGAAGCCATGAGCGAAAGCTAGTATATAATAATAGGTACCTATCATCAACACTGTAATCAGTAAAAATAACTGTAACTTTAAAACTTCCTTTAAAGAACGTAACAATGCAATTTTCTATGTTTTTTTAGTTTGTTTAGGTAGAAATGAAGTATAACAGAGAAACAAGATATAGCGCGACTGCCATGAAACGGTAAGATCCTCCTACCTATCAGACACCTTGATATTTCTTGATGGGTCTAAGGCCAATGTCAGACAATCATATCGTGCTAGAACCGGTCCAAACTGTCATAGTGCTTAAGATCTGCGTTTGTTCTATGCAATTACCGATTGAATCCGATGGATGGCGTTGGAGTACTTTTTGCTATGTCACTAGGCAGACGCTACAGGCTATTACAGTATGGCAGTGTGAGCAGTGCATGAAGAACTATCTTGACAGAGTATATAATATACCTAATATTTCATAGTTTTCACTTAGGGTAGTGGATTCGTGACCAATTTATGAAAAAAACGAATGATAATCCTTTTACTTTTAATACAAAACTACTTTTAAACCGTCTCCCTAATTACTCTGCTGGCTAAATTGGTGATCCCTCAACGACAATTAAAGTCGCTTCTTATTTCAACAACAAATCTAATAGGTATAGTGTAGTATCGTATATTAAGCTTCAAATCAATAGTTTTAAACTAATTGTCAAACTGTCTCAGTAACGCTTTCCAAAGAGAAAAGCGCTCAGACATTGACAAGGCCACAAACAAATTAAAATTCCGAACCCAATTAAAAATCGAACAAAAAAGAATTCCTCCAGCTATAAGATTGGAAGTTTTATTCAAGAATACTAATAAGGTCATATCGTTTTCACACAAGACATACTAAATCATCTATGAGTAGAATTGCTTATTCTGTATGCTTGGAAATTCTAGCTCGTTCTAGTCACGTAGACTATTGATCTTTGGGTAAATCACATGCTAGACTTGAAGATAAAAGTTACCTACTAAATAGTTTGTCTATTTTTTTTTGTAATAAATTGATGAATTGAGTTTATTCGTCTGATTTGTAAGAAATTTAAATATATATAAATTATCTAAAATTGAGTTACTTTCCCTATTTTCGCAAAAAGGTTCTCATTTAAGTGATGCCGAATGAAATTGTCGATTCGATTTTGTTTTTTTTTTTTTACTATTCCTTTATAGACATTTATAGAGAGCTATTGCCATGTGTCCAATTAACATTATTTTTACTGTCTGTTGTTATTTTCGCACCATCCATACCAACATTACCCTATGCCCTAACCCTAGAGTGCTCGCGCTATGAGCATTTTGCCGCCCGCGGCAAAAAAATCGTATTATTTTGTACACCATGCATTTGTCAAGGTCAAGCGTCCTAGTAGCTGCCCTCCCATACCTCACCTCCCTGTATTAGAAATTAGAAGTAATTTGGTGCAGGGGTGACCTCAGGAGACAACGGTTGCAGTTGGTGTGTCGCGTTTAGCGGCAAAGTGCTCACTGCGCGACTACTCACGTATTATATGTATTTTCATTGCGTATAACGTTGTTTTGATGTAAATATCGTAATAATATTGATATTTAGTTTTGATTAATTATAGGGCGTTTATTTTTTTTATTTTTGTTTTGCTTAGTTTATTTTATATCTTTTTAGGTAAGTGACACGTGAAGTATACAAAATGTACACAAGACCTACAAATAGTTTCGTGGTTGGAAGAGGAGTCGGATTTTGAAGAATCTGGTGCACAAAATTGATTGGAAAATGTATGTGAAAGTGATACGCAAGGTGAACATAGTGATCATAATACTGATACAGAATAATCAGAAGCAGAATCTGACAAGCATAGGCCATTAACGTCGTCTGTAATGGCAACTGCCCCTTTCCAGAAGTCATCTCGACGTGATCGCGGACGTGGAGCCACAGTAGTACACATATCATCACGCCATCACATACGTTGATCCACTGTAACGCAAGGAAGTCGTAGCCCTTCCCCAGTCATCGCGTCCCAGAGATCCAAATAATGAGATATCTAAACACTTTGCAAAAACAGCTAAGAAACCAAATCGCCCGATTTATACTGTTGGAACATCAAATTATAACCTCAGGTAGAGAAGGTATATACGCAATATGCCTGTCTAAGAAAAATAGAAGGACTAAAAATTTGGGTGCAATAGATGCACAAAGTTACTGTGCAACGAACATTGTATATACATATGTCAGGACTGTTTTGCTGAAATATATGTCGTAGATTATGAAAACGTTGAATTTTCTCATTAAATTTAATTTTTCTTCTTTCTATGTAGGTTAAGATAAAGATGTTGTTAAAATTCAAGAATTTTTTCCTAACATTTCCAAAAGCATTTTTTTTTCTAATACTAAGTATAAAAATTTATTAAATGTTACTTTTTCTGATAGTTTATGTTTTATTCTATCCTTTTAAAAACATTGTAAATTTATTTAACTATTATTTTCAAAAAAATATCATTTAAAGTATGGGCGGCAAAATGCTCCCCACGCGATCACTCACGTTTCACGGAAAGGCGCGACTACTCTAGGGCTAATAAGGGTCGAGTTAGCCAAGGATTGTAAGCTAATATAGCGCTATCACGACCGTTTTATAACAGTCAAGTGTGAGTGCAAGGAAAAGGAAAAGCCTCCACGAGAGACGAAACACGAGACCATCTGGCGCACTAAAGATAATCATAGTCGATATCACTATTGCTGATTGACTGATCTTTTCACTACGGCATTATTAATTCCCACGTGCCTTCGAGACTGAAGATGCTGTGTAGATAAAACAAATGACAAATATGTTTCCAATTATTTAATTGATAATTTAAACTACCATAAGTTCGGCAGTATTATCATAAATAAGTTTGTATTTATGCTACCCATTCTAACCTTGATTTTATGATTGACAATGAACAGCATATTTTTATGCCGACTTTTACTTGCAAAAACATCTGTCATTTATTTACAAAATTTAATTTTAACGAGAGAACTTTTATGAAGTCATCATTATACTGTGAATAGGAAGATGATGTGAAAACTTTTTTGTTGATACAAGGAAATTCTGAAATACTTACTTATAAATTGTCAATTCTCTGAGTGGTTTCTCCATTTTGTATTTGAACTTTTTATAAGATTTTTTCATTAATGAAACCTATGGAATTTTTGGGCATTTTCCTTATAAGAAGCCATAACTATCAACATGTAGGCGTAACTGAAGTAGAACTTAGAGAAGTAACTTTGGATGGTTGCGGGTGTATATACCTCTGGCATTTAAGGTTAGCGAGGATTGATCTACGCTTGATGGGAAGGTCTTTTGCTTGAGGGGTAGAACAGACAAGATCAATGGAGAATAAACAGCATCACTGCTTTTTTTACTGCACTGATATTAACAGCACTGTCATGGGTTCTTGGGTTACCTATCCAATTCAGGCAGAGTTTTTCTGTAAATATTAGTAGGATCAAGTCATAGGGACATCTCATGACTCGCCCCCAATTACATGGAACTTAATTGCTGCATGGGTATACAGCAGTAGGTACACCTCTACATGAACCATCGACGTATACAGGCGTGATGCGATTTTATGTTAAATATTATATCAGACTTGCTTTTAACTAGCAAATATGTATCTCTTTCATACATCACAGTATGTAATGCTACCGTTCCCCTCTCGCAGTTATTAGAGCGTGGCCGACGTGAAGCGCGTTCCGTTTGAAGTAAAAGCAGTGCCGTTTTAAAAGATTGTAATAGGTACACAAGTGACACAAGCTACGAGCGTCCTTGTATCTGTATATAACTTTTACCTTTCATAGCTTGTACTGAAATAAAAGTAACGTGAAATGAAGTGGTTCTTAACATTGTTAAGTTTCTTTTACTGGTCGACTACGGTTGTGTGTAGAGTGTATCAAAATATGGCTATTATTATTCTCTAATATTTTAAGCACAATGGGTATTGATGTCATTTCCGTTTCTAAAGAAAGGGACAAAAATTTTCTTCTGTATAAATGTCATACATAAATCGTGCCCATGAAAGAACGGATACAGTCCTATTGACTATTTTTTTGTGTAAAATTTCGTTGTTCAACTTCGGTCTTCTATTAAATAAGTTTTTAGGAAACATCTATCAATAATATTAACCTGCGGCAGACACAATACTAGGTAGTAGTCAGAGAAATTTGTTTCGCTACAAATCTTTTGAAGCTCGGAACACCATCATTTTCCGAATATCTTTAACCGAATGAAAAACCAAAAATCTCCAATTACAACAACAGATTATAACCACAATAAAATTATTACAAAGCCAATAAACTGAAATCTAATTCCACAGAATAAAAGAAGCTGTGGAAAAAAGAAAACCGTGTAAAAAGTGTTCGCCGCTTGGCGTTGAATAATTGAATTTATTGGCCCCACGCTGACAATAAAAAGCTTTTAATTAAAAGAAATGAGGGGAGCAAATAGTGAGCGCTGTGTGTTCATAATTAGATTATGTGGCGCTGTAAGTGCTAATAGAATAATTGTGTTTTAAGATTTATCTTTGTGACGGGAATATTGTGTAGGAGGTTACGCGAGAATATTTTCTTGAAGAGTAACTGAATGACGTATAATAGAGCCCTAGGTTGGATGCCCAAGGCACTATTATTTTGGTGCTTTGTGATGATGAAATACGAAAAATTCATGCCTGACTTCGACATTGACTTGGTGTTTAATTATAAGTATTTGAAGGAAGAGATACGTGACACCAGTCAGCGAAACAGGACGCCGTCACTTCCTGTGCAGTAGTTTATGTTTTATGTAATATGTATTAGTTTATTTATAGTCATTGTTTTATATTTGTGTATTTTTAGTATGGGCCAAGTTGCCTGAAATAAAGGAAATAATAATAATAGTGTACGTAGAAACCCTTTAGTCACTGCGACCTGCGAAGATCTATGGTGTTGTAATGTTTCGGTACTTCTTTAAGCCAGTCTCTTAGGCTTTTTGTTTTTGGTCATTATGACTAGAAACCAGAAGCCTAAGAGTATAATACTGAATTACACTCGAATAGAAATTTTATGAGGTCTCATCCTTCTCGCAACGGAATATGAAAATTGTGATATCATTTTGACCCTTGAATATGATTTGGGAGTGTCGGAAAAAATGAAATATAAAATTCTTTATATCTTTTTATTTTGGTTTACAATATCTTTGATCGCCATTATTTTAAAACTAAACGATGCGTGCTTCTTAGATATGACCTACTTTTTAGCTCAGTCGAATTATAAAACGAAGGAAAACAAAAAATATTTTTTTTTTTGCATGTAGGTAACAACTCAAAGGTTGAGATTTTATTTTTCAAAATATTGCTCTAATTTAAAAATTATATAGTTTAAAAAAATACAATATAATGCTAAATAAGCATAGAACAAAGTTCTAAAACGATCAAAATCCAAAAGATTTAGAGTCTAATTCTATTATCCTAATCTACTTTGTGCGAGTTTCACCCTGGCGGAAAACTTCACTACTAATAAATTAAATAATTAAAACTTGTTCAACTTTCACCTTCGTACAAACTTGAAGCCAAAGAGAAGTACGACCAAGTTGTGCTCAGGACCTGGAACGGAATATTAAAAGTATGTTCGTAATGGAACTGTGCTGGACTTGTTCAGTTTCCATCATTAAAGAAAATAACTGCTTGGCTGGTCTCGTAGTTGGTCTACTTCCACTTATTTCATTTATTTTTTTAAAAACATAGCATAGCAGCACGCCTTTGTTGAGCATCCACATTTCGTCGATACTGTTATCAAGTCCCATGTAATAGAGGGCGAGCATATTGCCATCTACCGGGCACAGTTTCAGACTCCGTGCTGCTACTGAGAATTTTCACACAGGAAAACACAATACCACTTGGACCGACCCGGGAATTGAAGCTAGGACCTTGCGTTTACCAGTCGTGCTTGCGACCACTAGACCAATTAGGCAGCCGAACTATATTCTTTATACGTGTATTATCTGTGTGTTACGCGTGTATGTCACTGAACTCCTCCTAAACGGCTGGACCAATTTTGATGACATTTTTGTATGTTTCGCTGGATAGTTTAAATTCAAACCCGGTAGGTGGCGCTGCGATCGAGGTCTAGTACAAGTTCGAGCAGGACAATATCTGTCTAGTTCGCTAGTATAATTATATAATACTAATTTCGACGTTGAAAAGATATATAAGGTCTGGTAAGGTGAGTATAAAAGATACTAATTTCTTGAATCTTGTTAATTTTGGCATGATTACAAACATATCGTATACGTTAATTTAAGAATCAATATATGCTCCAAACCACAATATAACGTCGCGCAAACTACCCTCGAAATAAACTATCTTCGAACAAGATATTAGATTTTCAATATTATTTGAATAGGGCACGTACTACCAGGAAATGGAATCAGATGTCGTGTTTGCTTAAGAACAGAGCGTTTACTTTCTTGTGTATCTTCACGACTGTTGGCGGGGTCAGTAGAATGAAAACAGCAGGATGATTTTGCATGTTAATATTTGTGTTTATAATCGTATCTTCAGTACAGTATTTAATCCAAGTATGTTCCAAAAAATACTGATCTTTTTGTATATAGGTTTTTTTTTATTAAAAACGACGCATCTCACTAGAATTTCTCCTGTGTCCTGGGTCCATTTTTACATACGATACAACTATCTGTAGATCATACAAATATTTGTTCCGTGCGAGAATCGAACCCGCGACACTAAGCGCAGGAAGCTAATCACTTAGCCACTGCGCCAACCGTGCCATCAAAATGTATAGGCACATAACGTAGATTAAAAGCGAAGAACTATTCTCTGAAAATTGGTGTTGGCATTTAACAACTTAATGTACCACTGCCTGATTGATCTAGTGGTAGCAAGTGTGGGTAGAGAATGTAAGGTCTTGAGTTCGACACCCGAGTCGGACAAAGTGTCATTGGGTTTTTCTGGTAAGAAATTCTCAGTAGCAACCCAGAGTAAGCCCATAGCCCATAGCAAGGGCGGATCCAGGGGGGGGTCATTGGGGTCATGAACCCCCTGGGCTGCTTCTCGGTCGACCACTGATAATTTTTCTAATTGCATTTATCATCATCATCATCAGCCAGAAGACGTCCACTGCTGAACGATGGCCTCCACCCCCCCGGTGGGGGGGTTGGCGGCTTGGGGATCGCAGTGGCTCACCGATTAGTGAGAGGACGCATTGATCATACAGTATTTATTATTGTAATCGAATAGGAGCTTGTCCCGACTAGACTTCGAACATGTGACCCCCCCCCTGACTTGAAAGCTGGATCCACCCTTGGCCCATAGGCCCATTATTACATAGGACTTAACAACAGCATCAATTGAATGTGGGTGTACAGTTGAATCATCATCATCATCTTTCGAGGGTTACAGGCGTGTATTTACCGTTGTGAATGTTGTCAGATCGATTGGATTTAATTTCATTGACGTCATGCAGCATGGCTTTTGAGACCTGAAACAGAAATATGTTGTAGTTTTTTCTAGACAACTGTTCTAGACAGTGTATTTTTCTTTGTACAATGCCATCCAAATAAGAATAGGAATAAGTATCGGCCATATTGTGACGTATAGGACAAAAAACTTATGAAATCATTGTTAGATCCAATTAAAACTTAATACATTTTGTAATACTATGTGTTAGATGAATAATATAGAAAAAAAAAACGTTATGTACGTAAAATAATGTCATTGCAAATCTTACTTTTGAAGTGAGAGTTGGCAGATAGAGGTCATTGACGTTCCTATTCTTATCTGGATCGTATTGTACAGTATGATTTATTAGTATCGTGGGTACAGTTCACAGGAGAGGAAAAATGATTGGCCACTTGATACGACATGATCACTTTATCAAGACAATTTTAGAAGGAAAAATTGAAGGAAAGAGAGGAAGTGGAAGATCTAGACATAGCTTTGCACAACAAGTAAAGGAGAAAGTAGGGTTAGAGTCGTATCAAGAGGTCAAAGCTAGTGACGGCACGGTTGGCGCAGTGGTTGAGCGATCGACCGCTGCGCTTTGTGTCGCGGGTTCATTTCCAGCACGAAACAAATATTTGTATGATCTACAGATAGTTGTTTCGGGTCTGGTTGTGTGTGTATGTGACATGTATAAATAATAATAAAAAATAATAATAATAATAAAATATATTTTTATTCATGTAGACCAGTTAAAGGCACTTATGAATAGTCAGACTCTAGTTGCCTCGTTCCAAAGTGTTGTTTTGTATGTATGTTTGTAAACTATACCCACGATACAGGAGAAATCATAGTGTGGGGAAAAGTATACAAAAAAAAAAAAAAAAACGCGAAGGCGGAAAATAGAGTGCAGTGGCGATTGCTCCACCGATAAGAGCTAAGCTCTTATATTAAAGAAGAAGGGTACAGTTTACAAACATGCATCTCACACGCACACCCCCAGACCTAAAACACGTAAGTAGATCATACGAATTTTGTTCCAAGTGGAAATCAACCCGTGACACGGAATACAGAAAGCTGATAACTTAGCCACTGCGCCTACCGTGCCGTGTTTTTAAGAATTAATAAGTTGTTTACCTTCTCATGATAAACCATAACAGTTTTTGATAATGGATGTCACCTTTGTACCATAAGTTGCTGTATGCACAATCTGCCATTTTCGCACTCTGTAAAAATATAAACTTCTTTATTAGTGCTTCTTAGCTTTAGGTATTTGTTGTTAATAACATTCTTTAGATACCTAAACATAGTCTGTTTATAAAACAATTTGTCATTTTTTTATACAGGCGTTTAAATATAATATTATGTTAAATGCAATTAAGATGAATAGGAACTCTTAGTATGAGAAAATATATATTTCTCTTTTTAAAAACGTTGCCGCTCATTAGGTATAAGTCCTGTATCGTGAGTGCGTTTACAAACACGAATATTCATATGTACAATAAATAAATAAATAAATTCAGCCCATTACTGTCCTACTGCTGGGCAAGGGCCTCTTCTCATATTGAGAAGGGTAAGGCCTTAGTCCACCACGCTGGCCCGGTGTGGGTTGGCGAACTACACACACCATCAAGAATTTTATGGAGCTCTTTCAGGTGTGCAGGTTTCCTCACGATAACGCTTCTCTTCTTCACTTCTTCTTGAAGGATAACCCTTCACCGTTAACGCAAATGATAATCAAATTCTGATCCGCACATGATTCCGAAAAGTCTCTTGCATGGAAGGCAAGCGTTCAACAAATATACGTAATACGTACCTTCAAATGGTTCTACTTTGCCCCCCAATGGGTAATAATTATGCTCTTATTCTGTTAAATGTTTTATCGCCTAATATTATCAACATTTCATGTCATTTTGAACGCACCCGAAACATTTTACTTCTAAAAATATATGAAAACAAAATAATTTCTAAAAAAAAAAATTTCGCCCTTTTTCGTCAATTGATACCCAAAGAGCAAAACGGAAAATATAAATTTGCTCCAAAAGCTTTCACTACTGAGATCGCTTGTAAACTATATCTAGGAGCAAAGATACTCATGACAATGGGTAATTTAGCTCCTTAATCATTGTTTTATATGTATAATAATAATAATAATAATAATAATAATAATAATAAGCCCCTCGCAAATCTAACTCCACGTCCGGTTCGAACATCAGTAACCACGTGAGGGGCGGACATTGGCAGCATTAAGCTTAATACGCACCAATGACCAACGGAGCTATAGTAACACAAATATGCGATGCGCCTAAGAAGCAGAAAATTACCCCAGGCGGGTACCCGTGAGGGAGAATCCCGCCCCGAGCCAACAAGCTCGGGCAGCCCTACGTATTCTGGGGAGGGCAACGTATCGCAGAATTCTGCCCAGTCCAGGACTGTTGCAGCAAATAACAACGTACCACCAACACTTATCATCTCACACCCATCATCACCCATATCTTCCACGCAAAGTCTTTTCCAATCACCCAGTTCATCGCCACACTCATATCAGCTTCAACATACATCCACATCTCGATCATCTAGCATATCAACCATGTCATGTGATGTTGCACAAGAGGAATTTTCAAATTCCACTGCGCCCATCACTGGCATCATCACCACTACGCGTACGTCACCAATTAACCCTACAAATCGCGTAAACCAGAACACACAATTTACCACACTTACCATTGATACACCAGCAAGAAGTGTTTTGCAGGATATTCTCCCCGCAACCACTCTGGCTGGCAAATGTAGACAACGGATGAAATGGACTGATGAAATTAACAAGGTGCTCCTCCGTTGCTACTACACAGTTACACATTGTGAAACAAACCTCACCGCATACAGACCCTTATTACACCAAAAATTCATAGAAATTTACCCAGAATTAAGCCATTTGTCAGAACAACGATTGGCTGATCAAATACGCGTCATACACAGAAATAACAGAATACCCCCACCTGAGCGAGAACGTATAAAACAATCAGTATCACATATCCCAATAATCAATGATAACATAGAACACCAGGAAGAATGTAACCCTCAAGAAAGTACAATTCAGACTACTCCCACGAACAACAACCAACAACACTCCATAACAAACTTGTATCCTAGTCAATTAAATGATGGACCTCAAATTTTAAATTTATCTCACGACAATTATTCACTACCACAAACATTTCATTCTGCAGAAAGTGAACATATTCAGACACAAGAAACCGACATAACAGACAGACCATCAGAACCCATAGATTACGAAAAAATTGAGACAAATTTTAGGGAAATGCTCATTAAATACTCAGGTACGGATCCTACTTTAAGGCCCATCATCCCTAAGCTCCAAATAAATCGCACTACAATCAAAACAGTACACACAATTAATGAAGTAGTGAAGAAACACCTTCAAGCTAAAGACACAATTACATTAGAAGACGTTCACGAAACCATATATTGTGCAGCAATAACCGTTACAAAAATACACTCAAAAAAAGAAAAACACAGAAAAACAGTTACTGACACTACTAACAAAAACAGTAATACAGTAGGTAAACCAAAGAAACCGCAGTGGGAAAGAAGAATAGAAAATAAGATTACACTTTTACGAAAGGAAATAGGACAACTCACCCAATACCTAAATGGCAACTTAACACAAAGAAAACGACAAAAAATAAATCCTAACAATAGAAACACAGACGAAATAATTACACAAATAGATAACTCCAAACAAAAATTACAAGCTTACTCTAAAAGACTCCGACGGTATAAAAAAAGTAACCAGAGAAAATCAGACAACAACTTATTCAATACAAATCAAAAACTATTTTATCGAAAACTTACAAATCCAAATGAAATCAAAATTATAGAATCGCCAGATATTGCAGATGTTCAAAGCTACTGGGAAAATATTTGGTCAAAACCGGTACAACACAATGTTCACTCACCTTGGTTGGAAATAGAAGAGCAAGTCATAGAAAATATAGAACCAATGCCAGAAATTACTATAGATAAAGACGATGTAACACTAAACATAAGAAAAACTCTCAATTGGAAAACGCCGGGCCCCGACAAAATCCAAAACTACTGGCTTAAATACTTAACCTCAACACATGAACATATCGCAGTCGCACTAAACCATCTTATACATAACCCACAAGAAATGCCCTCTTTCCTAACGCAAGGTATCACATACTTACAACCTAAAGATAATGACACTACCAACCCTGCTAAATACAGACCTATCACATGCCTCCCTACTATTTACAAACTTCTAACGTCCATCATCTCACACAAACTAAACACGCACATCACACAAAACAAAATCATACCAGAAGAACAAAAAGGTTGCAGTAAAGGGTCGAGAGGTTGTAAAGAACAACTAGTAATAGACACAGAAATTCATAACCAAGTCAAACAAAAACACAGAAATCTACACTACTCATATATAGATTACCAAAAAGCTTTCGATAGCGTACCTCATTCTTGGCTCATACACATTCTAAAAACATACAAAGTCGATAACAGATTAATTCAATTTCTACAACACACTATGACAAAATGGAACACTAAACTAAACCTACGAACCTCAGCCACAACTACTCTCTCAACATCTCCAATTAAAATAGCACGCGGTATTTTTCAAGGCGATTCCCTCAGTCCACTGTGGTTCTGCCTAGCGCTTAATCCCCTTTCTAGAATCCTTAATAACACTGGTTTTGGTTATCTGGTAGACCGAGAAAATGGCATAAAAATCACACATTTGTTATACATGGACGATATAAAACTGTACGCAGCTAATAGACAACAATTGGACCACCTACTCAAACTAACAGAAAAATTCAGCAAAGACATAAGGATGACTTTTGGTATCAACAAGTGTAAAATCAACAGTATAATTAAAGGTCAACACTCGATGAATGAACCCTTTGAATTAGATTTAGGAAGTACAATAGAGAGCATGGCACCCAAAGACACATACAAATATTTAGGATACCAACAAAGCACATCAATAAACCACGCAGAAACAAAAAACACACTTAAAACTAAATACAAACAAAGACTAAATAAAATACTTAACACCCAACTCTCCGCTAGAAACAAAACCAAAGCCATCAACACCTATGCCATTCCAATCCTAACATATTCCTTCGGGATTATTAAATGGTCAGACACAGAATTAGATGCGCTTAATACCGTCACTAGAACAGCAAGCAATACACAGACACAATATTCATCACATACACTCTGCAGTAGAAAGATTTACACTCACAAGAAAATTAGGAGGCCGCGGATTCATCGACATCAAAAACTTACATTACACTCAAATAGACAACTTACGAACATATTTTCTCACTAAAGCTAATTCCAGCACACTTCACAAAGCAATAGTAAACACATCACTCTCAGGAACACCATTACAGCTAAATAATAACCATTTTAACCCGAAACATAAAATTATAAAAGACGATCAAAAAATAGAAAACTGGAAAAGGAAAGCTTTACATGGAAAATACCCACACCAAATTGAGCAAGAGCATGTAGACCGCCCGGCATCTTGCACTTGGCTTACAAAAGGCAACATATTTGGTGAGACCGAAGGCTTTCTTATTGCAATACAGGATCAAATAGTTAAAACTCGGAATTATGCTAAATATATCTTAAAAGAAACAATTGACACAGATAAATGCAGATTATGCCACCAAACCACAGAAACAATTGATCATATCACAGGAGGTTGCAGTTTTCTCGCCAATAAAGAGTACACCCATCGCCATGATAATGTCGCCAAACACATCCATCAACAACTTGCACTAAAACATAATTTACTTGAAACACACACCCCCTATTACAAATACAAACCTAAAAACGTTCTGGAAAATAGCACTGCAAAACTGTACTGGGATAGAGACATAATCACCGATCGTACCATCCTTAGCAATAGACCCGATATCACGCTAACTTTGAAATCCACCAAGACAACATTCCTCATAGACATCGCCATACCAAATACACACAACTTGAAACAAAAACATACAGAAAAAATTCAAAAATACATCCCCCTGGCTGACGAAATAAAGCAAATGTGGCATCAAGAAACCGTTAAAATAATCCCCATTATAATGTCATCAACAGGTGTAATACCTAAAACGCTCAGTATTGCCCTTAAATCACTAGAACTCCATGAAAACACTTTCATACCTCTGCAAAAATCCGTAGTAATCGACACTTGCTCTATAGTCCGCCGCTTCTTAAACCCAACTTCTATCCCACTCTCGCTCGCACACAACACTCCACAACCAACACAAACACAAATAGACACAGAAACCACAAATCATTATACTCTCTCATTACACTTACAGACCTAAATGAAGGATACTTGGCACATGCCCGACCTTCATTTCTCTATTCCGACTTTGTGTCGAGACTGAAAGTAAAGTAATAATAATAATAATAATAAGCCCCCTAAATTCCAACCTTACGTCCGGGCTGAACACCGAGTCCACGTAGGGGGCGGACGTGTAGTACAGTATTTAGACTGTACAAAAACCTACACGGCTAACAGGGCAAGGGTAACCCATTAAAACATGGAGAATTCAAGTAGAGAGATACGTATAGGACCGCTTCCTGGGGACCGCCAGGGCACGTCTGGAGCTGGCGCTGGACGTCTCAGCATGCGAACCGCCAGTGGTCGTCGATTGAACAGGCGGGTCGCGACCATTCAAGAAGCCACAGCCGATCACACACACACTAACACACCCACAAACAACACATCTAATGAAACGGAAAGGAATGTTTTGCAGGAAATGCTTCCTGCAACCACCCTTGCCGGTCGAAATAGACAGCGGATGAAATGGACTGATGATGTGAACCGACAGTTACTCCGCTGCTATTACACAGTCACAAATTGCGAAACTAACCTCACAGGATATCGCCCATCATTACATGCAAAATTTTTAGAAATATATCCCGACCTTAGCATTCTCTCGGAGCAAAGACTTGCTGACCAAATTAGAGTCATTCACCGTAATAATAGAATCCCTGTCTCAGAAAGAGAAATCATAAAGAAAGAAATAGGATTAACAACAAATACCCACAATAGACCTACCATATCTGAAACCCCTTCAAGTGCTCGTAGCACCCGTAGACTCAGATCAGCTGATCAGACTAACACAAGTAATACAGATACAGATATAGAACCACTCAGTACATATGACACAGAAGAAATTCCACTCTCATATACACAAACAGTAAGCCTACAATCACAAATAACAGACACACAGTCATCACAACCTGATTCATTATCACATGATCGATTTTCCCAATCCCCAATACCAACACCACACGCTCAGATTGAAACAGATAGCCTTCAAATTGGAAATATATTCAACGAATGCATGACCAAGTATAAAAGTACAGATCCGACCGTTCGCCCAAATATACCAAAACTTAAAATCACATACCAGTCTAAACTAACAGTTAATGCATTGAACAACCTAATTAATAACGAATTATCAAACAATACACATACTAGCATAGAAGAAATACAAGACCTTGTATACTGTGCAGCCTTAGCTGCCATTACAATACACAATAAAAAGATTATAGATAAACCAAACAGAAATAAGAATAGTAATAATAAGCCAGCATGGGAAAGACGTATAGATACTAAAATAGGAAATTTGAGGAAAGATATAGGAAGACTAACTCAATACCTGAAAGAAAACCTATCAACTAAAAAACAAAACAAGATTAGCAATAGATATAAAAACAAAGACGAAGCAGTAGATGATCTAGATACAAAGACACAAAAACTACAAGCATTATCTAAAAGGCTACGAAGATATAAGAAATCTAATCAAAGACATAGAGACAATATAGTATTTAACACAAATCAAAAACTTTTTTATAGAAATTTCAATAAGGAGTCTAGTATTAAAGAACCACCCAATATCGTGCAATTAGAAGCTTTTTGGGAAGACATATGGTCAGCACCAGTGGAACACAATAAGGAAGCAGTGTGGATAAAAACAGAACAAGAAGAACTTAAATCCATAAACCCCATGACAGAAGTCACTATAGATAAGAAAGACGTAGAACAAGCAATAGGGAAAACACTCAACTGGAAGACACCCGGACCCGATAAAATACACAATTACTGGTTGAAATATTTCACAGCTACACACGAATACATTGCAAATGCTTTTAACACTCTTATCAGGAATCCAAATACTATACCGATGTTTTTCACCCAAGGAAATACATATTTAAAACCCAAAGACACAGACACTGCTAATCCAGCTAAATATCGCCCGATAACATGCCTTCCAACATTATACAAACTTCTCACATCCATCATCTCACAAAAAATCAATACACACCTTACACATAATAATTTAATAGCAGAAGAACAAAAAGGCTGCAGGAAAGGCTCCAGAGGCTGTAAAGAGCAGTTAGTAATAGACACAGAAATACACAATCAGGTCAGACAAACACACAGAAATCTCTATTACGCATACATTGACTACCAGAAAGCATATGATAGCGTACCCCACTCCTGGCTATTACAGGTTTTAGATCTTTATAAAATAGATGACACACTTATACATTTCCTACAACAAGCTATGCAAAAGTGGACTACAACACTACACATAAACACAGTATCAGAAACTATCAAATCTAAACCTATTAAAATATCGAGGGGCATATTCCAGGGTGACTCTTTAAGTCCACTTTGGTTCTGTATGTCTATAAACCCATTATCTCGGATACTAAACAATACAGGTCAAGGATATGTAATACACAAAGAGAATAACACAAAAATAACACATTTATTATACATGGATGACATTAAGCTTTATGCTGCCAATAGACAACAGTTGGATTCCCTATTGAAAGCTACAGAAGAGTTTAGTACTGATATAAATATGAATTTCGGAACAGATAAATGTAAAATAAATAGTATAATTCGAGGACAGCACCACACTACAGACCCATATATACTAACACAACAAAACTCCCTAATAGATACAATGGACCTAACCGATACATATAAGTATTTAGGATATTGTCAGAGCAGTCGCATAGATCATAGTAAGATAAAAGAAGAACTAACAAAGAAATATACAGAAAGGCTAAATAGAATACTAAAAACAGAATTATCAGCACGAAACACAACGAAAGCTATTAATGCTTATGCAGTTCCAATACTCACATATTCATTTGGTATCATTAAATGGACAACAACAGATTTAGATAAACTCAACAGAATTACAAGAACAACATGCTATAAACAACATATACATCATATACACTCAGCGACGGAAAGATTTAATCTTAAGCGAAAATTTGGTGGTAGAGGTTGGATAGATATAAAGAATTTACACAGTAAACAGTTACACAACTTACGAACATATATGCTCAATAAAGTAAGAGACAGTCCCATTCACGCAGCCCTTACGAATATTTCATCATCTGGAACCTCACTTAAATTAAACAATAGTAGCTTTAACCCATTAGAAAACTATTCATTAGATGAAAATAAGATTGCTAATTGGAAACAAAAATCACTACATGGTAAATACCCCAACCTGATTCAACAGGAACATATAGATAAGGAAGCATCTACTGCATGGCTTTGTAAAGGCAATATATATAAAGAAACAGAGGGATTTATGGTGGCTATCCAAGATCAGATAATTAAAACTAAAAATTACCAAAAGTATATAATGAAGGATACGAATGTAGTCTCAGACAGATGTAGATTATGTAACACTCAACAAGAAACAATCGATCATATTATAGGAGGCTGTCCATTTTTAGCAAATAAACAATATACAGATAGACATAATAACGTAGCAAAACAAATACATTTACAGCTAGCTAAAAAATATAAATTAATAGATAAATTAGAACCATACTACAAATATAAACCAAAAACTGTACTAAATAACGAAATAGCAAAATTATATTGGGATAAGGATATAGTTACTGATAAGACGACACAGAACAATAGACCAGATATAACACTCATATTAAAACAACAAAAAATAACATATCTAATAGATATATCAGTACCAAATTCAGAAAATTTAAGGAAAAAATATACTGAAAAAATACAAAAATATATACCATTGGCGGATGAAATACGCCAAATGTGGCAACAAAACACAGTTAAAATAGTACCAGTAATAATTTCATCGACAGGACTCATACCAAAATCACTTCACACATCGATAAAAGAATTAGACATACATAAAACAATATACATACCACTTCAAAAATCTGTAATCATAGACACATGCTCCATAGTCCGGCGATTCCTGACATCCACTACACAAACACCCGCCTCTTTAGGAAACGAACCATCCCACTTGGTATAAACCCGTGATTGGTTCGTCAATACGACCAGCTTTTAAGCTGAGATTCCAAAAGGATATGTAAACATAATAATAATAATAAAAGTCTTTATTTTTCTCCTTATCACAATGAAATATTAACATCACCATTTCCATAGTTAAGAGAATGGTGTCTGCAGTAGGAAAATCCTGTATTTACAGATCACCATGTTCTCCATACACTTCACTTAATAATAATAATATTCTTAAAACTAATATTAAAACAAATTTTAATAGACCTACTTTATATAACTGAAATACAATGTTTACACTGTACTTAAAGTTAAAAATATATATAAAAAATTGTTACAATTTTTAAAGACAGATGAAAATTGTACGCACGTCACAAATATAATATAATTATTATGCCAACGGTTTTAATAAGCTCTCAGTAGTATAGTAATCAAGCGTTTGAAGCCATGTAGTTAATTTTTCCTTACAACTTTTTTTACTATCCTCGAATATTGCTATTTTGTTATTTATAGTATTGTAGAGAAAGGTGCCTAGAAAACAGAAAAAATTATGGGAGAAACTAGTGTTAAATCTATAAGTAGGACAGACAGTGGTTGATCTTCTACAATTTGTGGAATGATTGAGTGAATGACATTGAAAGCCGAGTTGGGAGTGTTTTTTTAGCACTGTCATAAGAATAAACAGTTGCCGTACCGTCAAAACTTTACAGTGCTGGTATAGATCGAATGTGGGATAGAAAATGGGAAAAAAACAGCTAACTTTCAAGATAGTTCTCTGTGCTCGCTCTAGATTTATTATGTGAGATTTGGAGGCGCCACCCCAGGAGGTAATACAGTAAAGTAATAGAGACTGACACAGCGCAAAGTATACAGATTTAATAACCGCTGTATTGGAAATATGACGGAGAGTCTTAAATATGTATATCAGTTTCCGTATTCTTTTCACTAGTGATTCGATGTGTTGTTGGAAGTTAAGTCGGTCATCAATTATAACGCCTAGATATTTTAGAGAAGTAGTTTTAATTAATTTTGAACAAGTACAGGGACCGTTATAAGAATCGCAAGAATGTGCAATTATGTTTATATCAGGGTGATTATGCTTTGTGAGAGAGTAAGTCATGTATTTGGTTTTATCAATATTTAAGGTAAGAGCGTTGTCGTAAAGCCATTTATACACATGACCAAAACCTTGTTGGGCGTATTTTTGCACTTCTTCCCAAGTGTTAGCATCAAAAATTAAGGCAGTGTCATCGGCAAAACTAATAATTTTACCATTACGCAACTTCATTTGACATAAATCATTAATGTAAACCAGGAATAAAGTCGGACCAAGAATGCTGCCTTGAGGAACGCCATAATCTGTACGAAGCTCATCACTCACCCAAGAATCTATCTTTACGGTTTGTGTTCTATTAGAGAGATAGTCAGTAAATAATTTAAGTGGTACACCTCTAACCCCATTTTTTTCTAATTTGTTTATCAAGATTGGCACGGATACAGTGTCAAAGGCTTTTGCTAAATCTAAATAAATTGCTACAGTCTTTTTTTTATCATCGAGCTTGTTAACTATATGCTCTGTTAGTTCATGGACAGCATCTGCAGTTGATCTACCAGAACGAAAACCAAACTGTGATGCGGATAGTAAACGGTTTTGTTCTAGAAAACTGACAACTCTATTGTTCATTAACCGTTCTAAAATTTTTGATAAAGTTGGAAGAATGGATATGGGCCTATAATTATTTACACAATATCTATCACCGCTCTTAAATATGGGTACAATCCTAGATTTTTTAAAAGCAGTTGGAAAAACTCCAGTTGAAAAGGAGAGATTGCAAAGAAATGTGATAGGCGGAACCAGAATATCAACAAATCGTTTTAAGAAAATTGCTGATATATTGTCTAAGCCTACTGCACAGTCATTTTTTAAATTTAGAATTAATGTTTTAATTTCTTCTTCATCGGTAGGGAGAAGAACGAAAGATTTGTAAAAAGAATTGTTTAATGGACTATGAGATATTGGAATGTAATTGTTATTTGAATGTGATAGTAATTTCTCAGACAGAGATTTTCCTATATTTGCAAAAAATGAGTTTACTTGATTTATAGATTCAATAGGTTTGTTAACGGAAATAAGTTGGGTGGATTTGTCTTTTCTTTTGTTATATATGTATAATAAAATACTTAATAATGTTGATTTACCTAAAAAACATGTTAGATTAGATGTTCTTCTTTATATGAATACATTTAATAATTAAAGTTAAGTTTAAAAAATATTCATACCTAGTTTCCTAAATTTGGAGCAAATATTGGAGCATAGTAGGACCATTTTACGGTATACGTAGTTATGGAGGAAAGTAATTCCTATTCATATAACATTACATATCATATTTTCGCGTAGGGTGAGTCAGAGGTGTACTATTGTACCACCCACATTTCGCTGATGCCGTTATTGAGCCCCTTGTAATAGGGGGCGAGTCTATTGCCATCTAGCGGGCACAATTCCAGGCTACCTGCTACTGAGAAAACCATAAAGAAAAATCCCATAACTATTTTTCCGACGCGGGAATCGAACCCAAAACCTTTCGTTAAGCAATCGCACTTGCGACCAATAGACCAATGAGGCAGTCTTAATAAATTATTAATTTTAAATTGAATTCATTAAAAATTCTTAATAATTAAAACAATGAACTCCTAATTCATTGTAATTAGTCACAAAGCGACGTGTGCAAAGATAACATTCTGTAAAAAGTGTCTTATTAGCCAAGTTATTTAAATTTACGTCCAAAAAACATTCTCTTAGAAACTGTTGAAATTAATTCTGAGAAAAGTATCAAAGATTCGTCCTATTTATTTTACCATCTTAATTTACATAATCGTATGTATGTGAGTGGGTATCAAATAATAATCTTTTGCGTAATCTTTCTTGGCTTCGTCGATTCTAAGAATTTTCTTCGTCTAAATCCTCGCTCGTTATGATACTTACAGAAAAGCTGATAATTTTTTTGTTATTATTTCTACTGATTAATTGTCTTGGGAATCAAGAGATATTACAATCAGGTTTATACACCACTAAATTTTAATTACGAAAATAAATCTCCAAGTCTCATACAACATATAGCATGATTTACTTAACAGGTACTTAGCATATTAAAGAAATTTAATTTAATAAAACTTGACGCAGTTACTGTATTTTTTAGACTTAAAAATGATATTTAAATGCACAGAGAGCAAAAGAACTGATTATTTTTACTTGATTCTCGTTTTAGTAAAAACATTAGCGTACAAATCGAATCCTTAGTGTTAAGGTCAGTTTTGGTTCTTCAGGAATTTTGAGTTAGATCACTTTCATTCTAAGGGTGCGAAATTAGTGTTGAATTCAGAAAAATTTAAAGGTCATTTAGAATTGTTGAATAACTTTTTTCTTTAGATTAATGTAAATTTTATATCATTTAATGAATACGTCTATAATAAATCTGATAATAATAAAATAGGGTTGTATATACTTACAGCTTCTCTTAAAAGTTCACAATAGTAGCACAAATTGAATAAAGGAACAATGAGAGTGACTACTGCGACAAAATTATTGGCCATGTCCAGAGCGCCGCGAGCAACCTGGATACATAATAATAATTAAACATTTACATAACATTCACATAGCATCACTGAAGGGCAGACATATAGCCAGTATCAAGTCCCATGTAACAGGGAGCGTACGTGCTGCCATCCATTGGGCACAATTCAAAACTCGAGCTGCCACTGAGAGTAGTATTTTCTGATCTGATATATGTATCTACTAATATGTTTTATTATGAAGTAGCTGACCCGACAGATTTCATCATGTTTTCCTGGTCTTGTGTGAATAAAGCGCTTCCAGTTTTCCCCGAAGGTTCTAATTTCCTGGTCAACTTTTCAAATTTTTCTTTCCGAATATTTTTTAAATTAAATTAGCCAACTCGGTCGAACCGTTCTCAAGTGACTCTTACCAACGATGAGCAATTCATATTAATTAAGTAGTTATAATATAATACTATAGTATATTATACTAAGTTTATAAAAAACATATTTTAGGCCGAGTTCAGGTGGTCGCGCTTTAAAGCGCGTTTACATGTTTACACGTGATTAGTCGTTACAGTCTGTCACACTATAAGGCGCGTTGAAGCAAGATATTGCGTAATCATGTGGACTGTTAACTGTGTAATCTCTCTATGAATCGCGATCGCGTCGATACGCCAGTTGCGTGTACCTCTGAACTTAGATACTTGTTAAGATTTTATAACATGGCTGGCGTGGTTGAAGAGATTACTGAGTGCACGGGTTACATTTCGGCATGGAGCAAATATTAATATCACCAATCAATGGTTTACAGATAGTCAGGTCCGGATCCACGATAAAGTAAGAATAAATAAAGTCAGTCAATGTTTAAAAAGAAATATATATTTAATCGCTGGGCTGATATATGTAATTTGTGGCTGGAAATTCATTTTCTTTTTGAAATAAACAAAAGTGCAGTAGTTTTTAACAAAAGTTTTTTTGTACATTGTAGCATTCGATACCTTAATACTGAATATCATGAATTGTCTTAAGTCAAATTTGGCTATTACCTTAGCACCAAATCCAAAGAAACATATCGAAATACTAGCAGAGGTTAAATCGACAAAGATAACTTGGTCAAATATATCATCCAGTTGTTGAGACAAACTGAAAAAAGAAACATTCACCAAAGTACTATGAAAAAATCTCCAACAAATAATGCAAAATAAAATAATCACACTTTTAAAGTAGTCGGTTCTATATACAAGAAAAAAACTACAGATATACTGCATCGATTCTATGCAGAACCATCAAGGAAGGTCATCATCCCATCATCCCTGTGTGATAAGAGATGACTCAGACTGACCCAATTTCATCCAGAGCTTGTTGTAGGGCTCTCTATAATAATACCAGTCTCTTAGAGACTCAATCATTATGTAAGATACCAGCTTTTAAATTCATCATAATGATGAAAATTCAACCGTACATTTTTCAACTTTGCGTCCAGTTTCAGAGTGACATTTGACATACATGGAGTGTATGAATGTCTTCCTGAAAGGCTACGAATCCAATCAAAATATCAATCACCGTAGTGATGTAGCATACTATACTTAATCGGGTTATCTAGTTCGCAGCAAACGAAAATGGCTCTAGTTCTAAATGAACCAAAATAAATATTTGAAAATCAATTCATAAACGCATTTAAATTATTTAAACACCTCTGTCAACATGGAGTTCCAAACTCCGTACTGCTACTGAGAATTTATAATTTTGACTATCAAACTCAGGACGTCACGCTAAGTGGTTGAGGTTGTCAATCAAAATGAAAATAGTATCACTATATTTCTACCCAATAATTACCATATCAGTTTCTG
This sequence comes from Shargacucullia verbasci, assembly GCA_947562105.1. Classification (NCBI taxonomy): domain Eukaryota; kingdom Metazoa; phylum Arthropoda; class Insecta; order Lepidoptera; family Noctuidae; genus Shargacucullia; species Shargacucullia verbasci. Next base: position 11,719,338 of record OX387294.1, on the reverse strand, counting down.
ATGCTTTGCTATAATATATTTTATCTCTTCAAGGTTGTCTCCAGGTTTGATGTGCAGTAAATCTTCTTGAAGCAACGTGAATGCTGTAGCCAGATGAGAGCATAGCGATATCATTAGGAATTCAGTACCCAAATAGAAGAAGACTATGCGGAACACTGTAATTAGAAAACACCTTTTGAAATCACCAAGGTTTAATAAGCAGAGTGTAGGTTGTTGGAAACCCCAACCAAACCGTCCGTTTCTCTCTCTCTCTCTCGATGTTGGACCGTTGGACCGTTCATAGGTATAAAGTTCTTTTATATATCATTAGAGTGGAAGCATCTCAGTAGGTGATAAGTGACGACGCTGCCGAGGATGGATCACGCAAGCTCAAATGATGCCTATTCAGTTTCGCCTTTAAGATTCCAACTTTATGTGAATCGGGGAACACAGATAGAGCAGAAAGTTCCACTCCTTGTCCATTCACATAAGAAACAATTGATTAAAACACTTCATCTTTGAAAGTCCAAGAAATGGATAAAATTGAAGACCATGGAAAAAGCTTCTTTGAAGGAAAATATTCAAATAAATTTTTAACCAATAAAAAAAGAGAGGAAGCTCTTCTCACTAATCCTCGAAGCAGACATTAACCCGTTTAGTTTTGTACACATACATATATTAGGTAAATCATGGTTCTTATAAAGTGGCTATAATATTCCAGGTTTGATCTGTACGTACGTAATGTAGGTATACATATGTAATTTCCTTTTAAACCTCTTTTCAAATTATATTTAGGAGTGTCCTCGATGCAAAGTATTACACCTGACCTTTTTGAAGGATGTCGCTAATACGGTCAGCGTACGCTCGACTCTTCCAGCCATTTCTGTTTCTGTTTCCGACTTCCATTCTGTCTTTTCAAATTTCCAAACTTACTACCAGTTATTCAAAAGACAAAACTAAATGACGCTATTAAAACTCATTTCGACGCTATAATCCCGTTTGAAGTTACAGTCTCTTTCTAGGGTGAAAATATTAGAGAGTCAGCAATATTGAGGCTGAAAAGTGCGCCAGGTGATCTCAGCTTTTGTCACTAGTGAAGTGTATTTTGTTATACGGTGCACGATACAAATATCACTTACCAGAGGAATAAGTTTTCATCTTTACATACCTATGACTTACACTTTATTTGCAAAATCTTAAGAAAGATACAACACTACAATATAACTGCTAAACTTCTGCCCGTCTCTTCACATCCACACACGTGGCGTGATGCTTGGCAAGTATAGCTTGTTTGATAAAATCACTGAACCAGATACAATTTTCAGATAACAAGTTTACCGATGGAACTGTTGCAAAACCTAATCATTTTGGTACTAAAAACGCTGTATTCAAAGTTACAAAGATCTACAAAGGTCGGCGAACATGCATTTTACTAATTGCATTTTCTAGCAGATAGGAAGCAAAATAGAACAAAGGATGGACTCTAAAAGGCTATAGCAGTTCCAATCGATGTAAAACTAAAATAAGATACCAAACTGCAAGAAAAAGTTAAAGCTTTGAATTAAATTTATTGGTTTGTGTACACTGAGATTCACTAACTTTTCAATGAGGTACAAGGAAGAAACCTCGAATCATCGGATCATTTGGGGCACCCTGACCCGTTAGCTTCGATACCATCACTGCTGATTGGCTAATCATTCCGCTATGGTACCAATTATTGTTTCTCTAGGCACGGGTCTCTTTTCAGAATGAGAAAGGATTAGAATTTCGCCACGCTAGTTTTGTGCGAGTTATCGGACTACATACACCATCACAAACATATAGAGCTGAAGTGCAGGTTTCCTCAAGATATTTTCCTTCACTACTAACGCGAGTATCAATCAAATTTTATTTCCCAAATGAATTCGAAAGGTCTGAGTTGCGCAGCAAGTTTTAACTTATATCTCACTGCTTAGGAAGCAACCGTTCAACTGCTAAGCTATTACTGCTTACAATGGCTCTTGCTTACTCGAGACTAAAAAAAATACTAGTAATCAAAGATACATATATCGATTTTAACCTGCATTCGTGATTATACGAATAAAATTTGTTGTTGTGAATTTCCAACACTATTTTTATATAAAATAGTTTAACCTCAAAATTCACTTCTATTATTATTATTCTTCTAAGAAACTGTAGTATTTATAATATTTTAATTATAAATACTACATTAGTATTAGTTATACTGTTTTTAAACATGAAGAGCAAAAGAAACACCTTTCCGTCGCGATACATATTTTTATATAGGTACCTACTTTATTATTTTATCAGAATCGACACGTTTTTTTTTAAGGGTTTACACATACAAACGTAGTTTTGTATTAGACTTTCTTTGAATAAAATGTTTATTATACCTATTGTTTGTTATTTTTAGATAAATATGAAAACATTATTTACTTTACAAATATTTTCTCAAATATATGGGGATTCTGGAAAATACAAGTAAAATTCTGACGGATTTCACTTTATCTCTATATTAAACGCTTCTTAACGAAGTGACAAGCACACAACCCACTGAACCGAACCTTCGTATGCAACAAAAATAACAGTATATATTTTCTGACAGCAAAATCAGGTCGCACATATTTTAAATATTCAAGCGAAGTCAAAAACCTACTAGTGAGAATTTCACAAAAGATCCTTTGCCATTAATCAACGGTTTCCGGAACCGTTGATTCCTGAAAATTTAAGGCACACTTCACTCATTACATGAGAACGAAGGAAGAAAGGAATTTTTGAAATTTCACCTCTCCTAAAATAGTTCAAAAGGGTACCCGAGTTGGGACCAAATTAAGACTGTGTGCTTGAAATTTTAATAAGATTTTATATTTCAAGCTTCATATTATAGACTGTAAAATTTTCGGCAGGTACTTTTGGAATATTGTTTCGGTTCAATTATGTGTGTGCACGTGTGAATTTTTTTTGAATTGGAATCATATTTCAATGCATATTTTATCGCTATAATGTTCGCTATTTTGATACAAATAAATGATACACTAGTATTTTTCAATTGTTTGAACGTTCCTTTTTTATTTACCTCAAATTAATTAACATAAAGTCTCTTACTACGCAGTTTTTTTTTTTTTTAAATAAAAAAGTTTTTTTTTTCTAAAATCTCGGCTGCGGCCGTCCTGCTGCCTTTCAAGCGTTTAAAATAAAGATGTGTCTAACGTTACTAATACTTCTACGACAATTCAGAGAAAGGTAGGCAATATTTTTTCGATATCTTATTTGTACCAAAACCTATGCCGAGTCTAATAGATGTGGAGGCAGCAGTGCTTAAACATTTGACGACGTACGTGCTTAATTTATTCTAGGATTGATGAGTGAATGAACGCGCATACATTTCAAATCTTCAAAGGACTAGATACGCAAATATAATACAAATAATGTCGAAACGCCTTCAGTTCTACAGAATAATAACTCAAGAACAGAATAATTCAAATGCTTCTCTAGAATTAAATTACAGCTTTAACACACAAATAACTTTTGGTTCAGCAAATGTTATTACAAATTACTATTGAAGATTTAATCTTAGGGCTAAAGATTACAAAGTTATAGACTTGTAATATTTGCAATTATAAAGGTTCTACATTTTGAAATGTTGTCTTGAATAATTCTTGGGGCCTAACTTATTGTTATTCATCAACATCTGGAAATAATATATCTATAGAATTGATAGCAGTATTATACTGCACAGTTTTAGATGTAGAACAAAGAGATGTGTATGTATTTATAAAGCTTTTCCAAACTATAAAATGATATATTAGCTCGTTCGTTTGACGGACACATGATCATTTAAAGTTGAGATAAAATAATTTATTCGTAATTGAATCTTTAGGTATGCAAGCATTTACTGAACGTAACTTCAAGCACTAACAAAAACACCTTACATTCACAATCTGGCCTACTAACAAAAAAAAAAGCAACGCAATGATAAATCAAGCGTAGTCCCTAAAGGACAATAGTTCTCCAAGAACAATAAAGCCCCACTTACTGCTGTAAGTCTCAAAAATATATACACCGATATATCTTGCCCAGTTCCCAGTAGGATCAAACGGAAAGCTACATGAAAACGGGAGTAACAGCCCACACTCCTGCAGTAAAATATATTTGCGGAAAACTGTTTCCAATAATGGTGCTAGTATGTATTGCCAGGATCCAATTATATTCATCCAGTAGAAAACTGCAAAGAAAATAAAATAATTAAATGTTGCAACATGCAATAAAGTTGTAGTTGGTAGTTTCGATCAAGTTCGGAATTCTTGTAGTGAGGTCTTGGGAGTTAGTTACTAGTAGGTATAGTATTATATTATCCGTGGATTTAGTGATGCATTTGTTGAAGACGATTTGGAGTTAGTTAATATTTGGTACCGACCCGGGTACGTCTTAAAACAACGGCCAGACACCTGCGGACGGGCAGCAGCGTCCTCTCACTAATCGGTGAGCCACTGCGATCCCCAAGCCGCCTGCCAAGCGTGGGGATTATGGCAAACCCCCCCTTGAGGGAGGCCTTCGTTCAGCAGTGGACGTCTTCTGGCTGATGATGATGATGATGAATATTTGGTATGAAGCCATATATTTTCTTACGTGTATTGCGTTCAAAGACAATCTAAAATTTTATATACGAGTACTATTATAAAAAAAATAACGTGGTTAAATATTAATAAAAGTTGAAAATTGCAAAACAACTATTAAATTTACTTAATATTGTCAACCCGATACAACGATACTGTTCGTATTTTGCACGTATGGTTTTGAGCAGTGGCGTGCGGTTCATAAAGACAAAAAGACACTGCCTCCCATACATAACTCAGATAAATATTTACTATAAGATATCTGAGGTGGCACATTATCATCATCATCATCAGTCAGAAGACGTCCACTGCTGAATTAAGGCCTCCCCCAAAGGGGGGTTTGCCAGAAACCCTACGCTTGGCAGGCGGCTTAGGGATCGCAGTGGCTCACCAATTAGTGAGAAGACGCTGCTGCTCGTCCTCCGGTGTCTGGCCGCCGTTTTAGGACGTACACGGGTCCCATACATCATCATTTAATCAACAAGACGACGAACCAAAACCAAGATGCAGTAGTTATTTTTGGTAAGTAAGCTTTTAAAATTGTCTGTCTAAAAACTTTGTGCACGCCGCGGGTTCTGAGGTCGCAATCGCAGCTTAAAAGTTTGAGGTCCCGAATAAGACTCAAGTTCAGATAAGAAATGTTTATAGGTTTTTCAATTGAGAAAATATCACTAGCAACTTTATATTAGCTGTAGCTATTATCAAGCGACCCTATACAAGAAACATAAATACCTTCGTCTTCCTCGATGATAAACATTATTAAAACAAAAATATGTTATACGAAAACAGGCCACAAAGATCGCAATATCGTGTAAAAAAGAAAAAATAAAGAATGTACGATATTCCCTTACTTATTGCAGGGAAATTGTCTGCAGCGAGTTACATGACGTTTTTATTACTAACGGTTTTATCAATATGGTTCCCATCACCTTGAGAGCCACCTTTAGGGATATTGTTTGAAATAAAACGGGTAAATGGCTCATTGGTGTAGTGGTTGCAAGAGCGATGGTTGAGCGTAAAGAACTAGGATCGATTCTTGGTTCGGGTAAAGTGTTGTGATGATTGTTATAAGTTTTTATGTCGATAAATATTTCTTAGAACTTAATAACGAGATCGGCGAAAGGATATATCTTAAATTAAAATAACCCAACGCGAAAAGACGGTGCTTTTGATGGCACGGTTGGCGCAGTGGTTGAGAGATCGACTGCTGCGTTGCGTGTCGCGGGTTCGATTCCCGCACGGAACAAATATTTGTATGATCTACAGATAGTTGTTTCGGGTCTTTGTATATGTGTTTGTGGAATTATTCCTAGTGCGGGTCAATGATTTATAAAAACAAAAAGATACGACTAGTAGGTACACCCAATTTAACTAGGTTGATTCTCTGATATCTACTATCTGATACTATCTGAAAGTGATGTGTCCGAAAATCTAAATATGAGTGTCATAGAATTTGCTATTATGCCGTAGATTTTGCAGTACCGGAGGTCCGAGTTGTTGCATAACGGAACCAAACGGATTGTAGGAAGTACTTTTTAGAAGTACATGATGATATTCCGATCCAAGTTAGATTAGATATCGGGTTGAAATTGGAAGTATGACATCGTACCGTCCTTGAATAAGGTACCTACGAATATAAAGTTTCTAATTAGGTAAGTTCTTTTTCTTAAAAAAAAGACTTCATCAAACACTCATCATCTGACTAGCCTTTTTTTGTTTTACATAAACGTTGCCCCACACTAGGATTTCTCCTGTATCGTAGGAACAGTTTACAAACATACATGTCACATGCACACACAGCCAGACCCTAAACAACTATCTGTAGATCATACAAATATTTGTTCCGACACCCAACTGCCATCAGACCTCCGTCCTTCGAACAACTATCAATATATACATATAATAAAATTATAACAGGCCGATGTCTGTACAATATAGATATTGGAGTAAAACTAATATCGACGGTCTTTATTAGAGCAAGAAGCCAAAACAACAGTTTTTAGAATTTTTGTCTGTCTGTCTGTCTGTATGTTAGTACACACATCACGCAAATTACTGCATGGAATTGAATGCAGTTTTCAACGATGTATTGCTAGGGGTCTAACTTAAAATATAGGGTCCATTTTACCGCAGGAAAATATCAGATTCTAAATTCCACGCGTACGAAGATGCGGACAAAAGCTAGTAGGTTATAGAAATATCTGTTCTCTTCAGGAATTGAATCCGCCACTGGTCCAACCGTGTCATCAAAGTATTTTTATTTACGTAATTAATGTCTCTGTTACCTCGTAGGGATTAACATTTTGCGAACTTTTAATGCGTTACCTTTTTAATCCATAATGTTTTATTGTTGAAAATTTCAACCAGTATTAATCCCTCAGAAAGCTCTTTATGAGGTCATTTAATCATTTTCATCATATTAATAATTTAACATACTTCATCAAGCGTGTATTCCCCGAAGGGTGAGATGTAATTATAGAATACCAACATTTTGCCGATGTCGTCTTTGGATTTCATGTTATACGCCATCTACCGTGCATAATTTGAAACACACACTTGCTGTCAAGAATTTTATTCATTAACACTTTTCGCGATCCCAGAATCAAACTCAAAACTACACGCTCAGCTGCTCCTCATTAGACCAATGAGGCAATTCAACAAACATCATTCCCATAATTTAGATTCTAACCTACTTTTCTACTTCAAAAATTAATGTTTAGTAGTTCCCCTTTTGCTTACTTTAACACGCAAAAGAACTATTGTTCCTTGTACCTTAATAAAGAAGAACTTTTACGCGGCCAATATCTCCGACAAAAGACTAGAGTTATGACACTGTATGCTCGTAACCCGACCATTGCCGCTCATGCTGCCAGTGAATATGATGAGGGAAGCGGGACCGATGGACTAATAAATGACGTCAGACATACAGACGATGCTGGGAATTTCAGTATTATGGACGGGGACTGAAGATTAGGAGAATACATTTGCTAATAATAAACATTTATGTAGAATTTCTATTAAAAGAGATAATATTGTGCATAATGCAGAAAATTAAATTATTAATTCATAAATCCGCAGTCGGACACTGTTGGCCGAAATAATGACAATCACAATTTAGTTTTTATTGTATGTGCCACTTTATAGGTTGATAGAAATTAAATACATTAAAGCATCAGAATTTTTATAGCGACGCTTTTATTTTTACACTACAACAAGAGCTACGAAAAAAGATGAACTAATTTACTATGATGAACAAAAAACAATAGCAATTAGTTTCTTAATTTTCTACGAAATTTTTAATATCCAACGAACGAAATGAGAAAATAGGCTCGGAACGCCACTCAAGGTAATCCTTACCAGCCTAATTAATTTCGAGTTGGACCACCTGGCTGAATAAGTTTTAAGTACAAATCTCAATTAACTATACACCTAACGCCGTCGCTAAGAGCTCCCTTGGTCAAAATTACTTCACAAGTTTACAAAAGTCGTATATTAAAATGCGAGTTCCCACCTGCATAACAAAACTTTAGTCTCTTCAGTAGCGCATTCTTCTTGTTAATCTGTACTTCAGTGAGATCCTGTGTCCTCCACATGCGGCCAAGCTGAAGGATTACCGCCCTTATTTCTTTCTTCTTACGTATCACTACTGTAGCTTTGAGAATGGCTGAGAAATTCAAAGTTCAGTTAGAAGGATACAGCATGCTTCCGTATGCAAGGTGTTGATGTAAAACGTTGGCGCAAACGTCTTTTGTTCTTTGAATTTCGAGAAAATATGGAGGAAAAATGTAAGCGTAAATTGGTAAGCTCGTGTGTATTTGAGAGTTTTGTGACGCGAGAACAAGGTAACAGGAGACGTGATGTTTGAATAGTAATGCACGCGAATAAGGTAGCGGCACAAACACTAGTTCAGATACACAAAGTCTTAAGTCGTGATAAAAATAAAACGATCTTTTAATCTGTTTCTACATTTAATCTGCCAATATAATATGCTAATGAATCAAGAAGTTAAGGAAACTCATTAAATAGAAATAAGGTAACTAACTTATTTGAGAACGAAAGGTTATATACTATTACTAATAAACGTAAAACATGTCAGATTTAGCAACTGGTAAAATCAATTTAGCAACACCCCAATAGAAAGCTTGTTATCTTCAAATTAAAGTAAAAGTATATGTAAACTGTAAATATAAAGAAAAATGATATATGTTAAAAACTTACATTGAGTACAAACTGCATAAACACTAACAACATACGCCAGTTCATCCAACTGAAGTTCTCCTCGAAACACTTTAGACATATACATAGTCAACGAAGCATGATACGCGATCACACTTGGCAGTACCAAGAAGGAACACCAGTTTTTCTTCCAAAAACTTTTTGGTGTTTCGTAGATTTGAATATTGACATTCTCTAGCAAACCCAAGCAAGGGAGGATTGGTTCTAAGAATTCGTCAGAAACTTCAAATAGCTCTTCCATTTTTAAAATTCGGAGAAACGACTCAGAAAAAAACAAATGTCTGTGAAGTATTTGGTGGTCTCGCCATCTGAGAAGGTCAAAGCAGTTGAAACTAGACAATAATATCCAGAGTTATTACACTGAGAGATATGAAAATACTTAAATTCTTTCGCGAAACGAATGCCAAGCTTTACTTACCTACACCAAATTTGTGATGATGATAAGAAAATTTAGGAGAAATTATGCTATATTCCAGTCTCCCTATTAATAAATTTTAGTATAGAGAGAAGCATGTGTTTGAGACGACTAAAAGTTATGACGAATAATACGACGAAGCTGTTTTTATAGGTGCTCTGTATTCATAAAGTGCTAGTTAGCAGCAAGACTAGCTTATTCCCACGGATTTGTTTATAGGCATAATTTTATTAGGTACTATCAACTTGAGTTTGAAGACTTATCCACACAGGCATAGAGATAAACGCTAACGAAAGCAAATCCTATCCTACCAATATTATAAATGTGAAAGTTTGTGAGGATGGATGGATGGATGGATCTTTGTTACTCTTTCACGCCAGAACGGCTGAACGGATCTGGATGAAATTTGGCACAGAGATAGATCATAGTTTAGAATAACACATAGGCTTTTTATCCCGGGAAAATGTACGGGTTCGTAAACCACGCGGGCGAAGCCGCGAGCGGAAGCTAGTATATTATAAATCGTAAAATCGTCACACACGTTACCCTTTCACTGTGATCTTATATGAGGCACGAGGAGAGCCTCCACGAGTGACGAAGCATGAGATGGTTTAGTGCACTGTGGGCAGTCAAATACTGACTGGCAAATCTTTTCACTAAGGGATAAGTGATTTCCTTAGGATAACTAGACAAAAGAAGAAGAATATACCTCCAAAAATTCATACAAAATATGACAACGCCCCAAAAAAGGGGCGCTCACGCAATTGCTACTGCTGGTTCTCAAGTTAGTGACAACGCTCAAGTGAAAATCTCCAACTAAAGATACCCAAACAAATAACAAATTCAAGTATTATTGGAAATGCAGCACAAATCCGTAAAAATGCAATAATTAAGGCATTCACACTGTTACGCAAATTTCACTCCAATTTTGTAGATAGATGGAATTGTTTTAATTTAAAATAAACCTAATACAGGCACTTATGAAACGTTATGGGACTCTAGTTGCACGGTTCCAAAAAGTTGGTCCTATGGAGAAGAACCGGCAAGAAACTCCATGGATTGTATCCAACGACTCCAATTTCGAAACTTCTAAAACCAGTAAAGTTTAAAAAAATATGGCGGGATATACATTTATATATATTGCAAACACTTTCATGAAGACAACAATTTCAATGTAGGTGTAGCGAGTATTTTCCGTGTATAAAATTTCAGTATGAAAAAAAAAAAACGCCCCGTATCGCACTGATCAATAGGTAGCTCTACCTTATAATAATCCCTACGGAAAATAACACAAACACCCTTTGTGAATTTATAACGAGATCAAAATTATACATAGTAAAGGTTCTTCGATTACTAAATAATGTACATATTTGATCAATAAATCAGAGGTTCGTTTTGTTTGGACAGATTTTCCAATATTGGCACAACTCCAAGTTTTCATTCTAAATCTTCGAAAATACTTTTTAATATCAGTATCAGTCAATATTAATGTTACTGTTATTGCTAGTACAGTAACTGTGTCCTACCGCTGGGTAAAGGCCGCTCGCCAATTAATATTAATAATACCTATAAAATCTCTCCCTACGTCAACAAAACTTAAACAAAAATAAGTACCAAAATTTTACAGCGAATTATACTTAAACACAATACAAGACTCCTAAAAATATCTTTTACGACAAAAAACAATAAAACTTGGCATCATATGAATGGTGAAAACATTCACAATCGAGATATGGACCAATTTGAATAACAGAACCAGCCAACGTAGACACATCATTAAAGGAAGACATAAATAACTTTTGCTTCATGTTCCCAGCATGTAGTGGCAATCAGGGGGGTTAAGTTACGCTGGATGTCATGGCAATATTGCAGCAAGAAAATAAAAACAAAAGAATAGCGTAAGAATTAAGCTCTAGCGATGATGTAGAGGTTATGTCAAACTATAAAGTATCAAAAAATAAAATGCTAGTTATGCATACGAAGTGATAATATTACTTTAAAATTTAAAAAAAAAATCTCCAGCTTTGTCACTTTGCGTAAGTGAGCATACAGATAAAAAAATGTACATAAGACAACATGACCAGCTAGGCGAACACAAGTGGCGCAACTGAACTTTATCTTCATGAAATTATAAAAAAATAATTAAAATCTGTTGTGTGCGAGATAATGTAAGGAAAAACTATAAGTCCGGCTAGACCAATCCAACGTAAACTTTCCTTTAGACACTTGGAGTATATACCTAAACCCAATTAGTTCAGTTATCCACTCATCATAAAACTGTCTTCTACCAAAAGGCATTCTACCGATCGCTTCCTTTCATCCCTTACACCACTCCCTAACCCATTGTTACGATGTATTCAAATGAAATCCGCGGCATCGCGACTCAGAAATACTTGGTAGTTCCGGACAGAAGGATACAAACTTTAGTTTTTAAAACAATGTTACTTAAGTACGCCTGGGAGCCAAATAACTTATATTACTTGAACTGTCTTGAACATTAGTGCCGTATAAAACCGTCTTCTAGAATGGCAGGTTCCATTTGTGGCAAGTACTTTGGTAATTTGTTTGGGCGATTCATTCTATTTTTAGTTTGGAAGTATAAGTATTTATTATTGATTTCATCGTCTCGTCGAGCATTTTTGTATCGCAAGATCAATTTGGAAATAACTTAACAGACTACGAACCCAAGTCGGCCGATGCAAAGATAACCTCCACAAGTAGGGGTTCAGACGGCTCAGATCTCCAGTACGAGTGCGGCATCTCCCCGCAGACAATGGCCCACCTCTCCTCCTGCTCAGCGTGTCCTACTACCTGCTTGCGGGAGGAATTAAAGGCGGAATATTGGGCCAAACTGATTTAATGTGCCATCGACACGCTAAGAAGAAGAATTTGTTACGAGTGAAGTAAACCTGCACGACTGATAGGATTCTTTGCAGCTATCGATGGTGTGTGTGGTGGCTGGGTTGGAAGGAGTTGGCTATTACTATTCGGAGAAGAGGACCGTACCCAAGCAGTGGGAATGAAATAAACTGAAATATAGTAATGGATAATGAAGTGTTTTCTTCTTCTTTAGTTTAAAAGCTCAGCTCTAGTTGGTGGTCTGCCTCACTGGTCTAGTGGTCGCAAGCACGCTTGCTGAGCGTGAGGTCCTGGGCTCGATTCCCGGGTTGGACAAAGTATTACTGGGTTTTTCTGTATGGAAATTCTCAGTAGCAGCACGGAGTCCGGAACTATGCCCGGTAGAAAGCAATAGGCTCGCCCCCTATTACATGAGACTCAATAGCATCGGTGAAATGTGGGATATATTACACCTCTACCTAACCCTTCAGGGAATACAGGCGTGATGCTATATTATGTTGTTGGTAGAGCAATCGCAACTGCTAATGAAACGTCTTCATGAACCAATTTTTTTTTCTCAATTCCCAAAAGGCATCGTCTATTTCAGACGATTTGAAAGAACGCTTTTCTTTGTGGCTGTACCTTTATGGGAGCGACGCTAATAGCCTGATACTGTTATGGGGATTTGTCATTTGTTTTGAGTACGTTAAAGCTTCGAACATGGTTCAAACTTGCCCTTCAACTAAAGACCAAAAATTTTGGTCACGGTACGAAAAGGTCTTTCTAATTCATAAATACACAGATGGCCGTTGATGGTCTAGTGGTCGCAAGCACGACTGCTGAGCGTGAGGTGCTAGGTTCGATTCCCAGGACGGGCAGTGTTATTGCGATTTTCTGTATGAAAATTCTCAGTTGCAATTGTCCGCTGTAGATAGCAATAGGCTCGCTCTCTATTACATAGGACTCAATAATGATATCGGCAAAATTTTGGTGTACAATAATACACCTCTGCCTAATCCTTCATGGAATACAGGCGTGATGTTATGTAACTAGCTGTGCCAGTAGGTCCTTCTGAGGTTTTTATACGTCCTTCTAACTCCCATCTCACCCCCTTAGGGATTGATTAATGGAATCCTTAGCAGAATGATACCTTAACTTTATAAGGAACCTACCCACCAAATTTCATTTCGGGCTTCCTGAAATTTCGTGAATAGAGTAGATTTTATATAAATATAGACTACGCATTCCCAATTTACGAAGAATTAAATAATTTGGTAGAAAATTGCGGTCTTAGTAAGTTCGAATACATTTCTTTTTGTTTCTGATCCCTTCATTAACCTAACACCTTAATCAATGTAACCTGTAAATTCTGAAGGGCCATCTCCCTTCGCAACCCTTTAATGCTACGTTATCGGTGTACATAGAAGCTGCAGCCCGTATACTTGATCCAATCTCTTAATCGCTTCTAACAACGCCTATAAGGATTTATAGCATGTTCTATTTTAAGCTGGGTCTACAATGTAATGTAGATCAAAATATATGTTGAAAATGTATCTTATTTACCTACATGTTTGGCTCGACCTTCTATCGGCATTAAATCCGGAGGTGGAGAGACAATAGCAGTGAAATGAGGTGTGCCAATTTAGTTTGTGAAAGGATTTTGTAGAACGCTGAATCCCGCAACTATTCCTGGTGGTGCTGATTTAATATTATAAGTACAGTCTGTGCCCTACATTACCTGACCGCCTTATAAGTACCTACCTATGCCGAAAAGAGGGCGAAGTCGGTCTGTGGATGATGATGATGAATTACCTGTGTTATTTGATGACATGGTAGGCGCAGTAGCTAAGGGATTACCTTTTTCACTACGTGTCGTAGGTGCGATTTCCGCACAGAACAAATATTTGTATTATCTGTAGTTGTTTCGGTACTGCACTCCAGTTCCAATTTATGTTTATGGCTCCATCGTTATTCGATGATTTTGCCAAGGTCAACGAGACACTGTGATAGTTATTAAAGAGAATGAAATAATAACTTATGACCGGTATTTGTAGCGTTGAATTCAATTGATCATGTTGAAAAAATTGTAATGTACCTCAAACTCGCAAAATCAAAAAATGTAAAAAGTTTTTTTTTTTTTTGTAAACTTTATCAGAATGTGTAGAATTTAAAATAGGATGGGACAAATTTTCTATACAAGATATGACCTGATATAGGCTAGCTATTAAATGATATTAGTAAATATTATGTCCACTTTGAAGATTTTCGATTTACCGAAATGTATAGTCATTTATTAATATTTCTTCTAAATTTAGTCAGACAAACCGACAGACATAATTTCACATAATATATCTAATAACTTTTTACGTCTTTTAAAGTATCAGTCCCAACAATTTTGTATTTAATAAAGAAAGTTAAATAAGCCATCATATTCAAAACTTTTATGATTGATATTCTTCAAGAATTCAGTAGAAAATCAAACTTCATCACTTATATAAAATAAGATGAACTATAAAACAGAAAGAAATATTTAAGAGGTATTGGAAAATGTTGCTATATTCCATACAATGTAACCTTAAGCAATTTCTTCAAGATTGAAAGGGACATCATATTGAGTAAAAGACCAAGAATGATGTTCTGTTCAGCTCGAAGTCTTGGGTCCTATATCTTCGAGTCAATCAAAGAATTTTTGGGTATTTCTGTTAGAAAATACTTAGGACTTTAAAATTGTGCCCGTTGTAAAGCTCTAGTCCCGCCTCCCATTGCATGGGACTAAATTGATAATAACATCGACGGCGGTACTTCTTTGCCTAACTCTATGAGTAATACAGGTGTGATGGTACGATTGGCGCAGGGGTTGAGAGATCGACTGCTGCGCTACGTGTCGCGGATTCGAATCCCACACGGAACACATTTTTGTATGATCTACAGATAGTTTCGGGTCTGGGTCTTTGTGTATGTGAATACACACCGTGCCTCGGAAAGCAGGTAAAGCCGTTGGTCCTGCGCCTGACCTCTCTCCGGTCGTGTCGGATTGCCGTCCCATCGGACTATGAGAGTGAAGGAATAGAGAGAGCACCTGTATTTGCGCACACACTTGAGCTCTATAATATCTCCTGCGTAGTTGGCTAATCTCTGGTGAGATTGGTCGCCGTGACCGAAATTCGGTTAGGAGGACATTACAGGCGTGATGCTAAGTTATAGTATGCTATACTATTTTGACGTATGAGAAAAATATTACATCAAATATAAACGTGAGTTCTTAAAATAAAATATTTACATAGTATAGCTCAAATTATTTTTATCACTATGGCTTTGGATATTTGTATTCTGATACCATTGCCTTATTTGTTTTACATCATCATCATCATCATCATCAGCCGAAGACGTCCACTGCTGAACGAAGGCCTCCCCCGGGGGGGGGGGGGGGGGGGGTTTGCCATAATCCCCACGCTTGGCAGGCGGCTTGGGGATCGCAGTGGCTCACCGATTAGTGAGAGGACGCTGCTGCCCGTCCTCCGGTGTCTGGCTGCTACTGAGAATTTCCATATAGAAAAACCGAATAACACTTTGCCCGACCTGGGAATCGAACCCAGTACTTCACGGACCCATTTGATATTTGTTAAAATTAGTGAGCTTCTCTCTGACTTTCATTTTTTTACCAACACTATTATAGGAACCAACATTGGGAAAAACAGTCAAAATGAAAAGGAGGAAGACCAAGATGAAATTACATTGACAAACTAAAGGAAAGCCTGGCAGATGTGAAACATCGAAATTATTTTATACAGATAATATGCATAAAAGGATAGTTTATGAAAGGCAATCAAAATGGCCTAATTAAAAATAAAATATTAGATGTTAGGTATTTACTGAATATGTATTTTTTAAATTTGGGACTTTTTTTTCTTTAAAATAATCCTGGGTATTTTGTTTTTGATCATGCCAAATTTATTTCCTTTAATAAACCTCCTTTCATGCATACATATTTTATATTTTTGTTTCACACTATCATATTGCGTGGTGGCGCATGCACGAACCATGTTCAAAGCTAAACTATATTCCAATAATCCCATTAACTGGTAAATTGGCTTCTAACTCGGCAAACAACATGCACGGATGGTACGCATTCGGAAACGGCTAATGTAAACGACTTTCGGGCCTAAATGCGGATTGTATTGACAGCTGGAACAAGTGACTATGGCTGCTATGGCCTCGCATTACGATTGTACACGAATCGAAACTACATAGATTAGTTCAGCGCAGTGTGATAATTGTATTGAAATTAAGTTTTGTGTTTTGTTACTATGAAACTTTATTTATTCATGCATGAATAATTGCATAGGTCATGTGTTATTTACTCGTGGTAAGGTGATAAAAAGTGATGAAATTCATAATACTTTTTTTTCGTAAACATCTGTCATCATCAATTGAACTTTTTTACAATAATGTTGTACGTAAATTTAATTTCTACCTTATCCATGTTTAAAAATCAAATCATGGAAGTGATCTCATCATAATCCTCTATTTCATAATGATAATCACAGATGCCGCGTGGGCAGTCTAGAACAGTGGGCGGTAGCGGATCTGTGGTAATGAAAAGAAAAAGCAAAACATTTTTTATTATTTTTCTCGTTGTTATTTATTCATATAATAACATCACCATCCGCCTAGCTTTTTCCCAAATACATTGTCAACTCCCAATGTACGCTGCTGTGGCTGAATATCAGCATTTTACAAGGAGCGACTGCCACACAATTACTCCGAGACACTGATACTCTAAAGTTACACTTGTTGTCAGACTTGTTGTCAGACTTGTTGGGCTGTTGACACTTTAACGACTGTCATAGGTCTTCGTATGACATTCATAACACATGATATCAAAATTGGCGCACTGCTAAATACAATCCTTTATGTTTCAGATTGCGACGGCAAAGGAAGTGGCTTAAAATGGCGATAATCAATTCATTAACAGGCAGGTCATTGAATTAAAAATGGAAATTTCGTGTGTCTACTGAATACAAATAACTTTGACCCCGTTTTTGAGAACGGGCTTGCCATCTGTCAGGTGAAGTATTGATGACCATAATTTATAAAATTCATGGCATTCTTCATAAGGGGCGGATATACGACGACAAGGCTGGCGCAGTGCCTAAGTGATTAGCTTTCTGCGCTTAGTGTCGCGGGTTCGATTCCCGCACGGAACAAATATTTGTATGATCTACAGATAGTTGTTTCGGGTCTGGTGGTGTGTGCATGTGACATGTATGTTTGTAAAAATGTACCCACGACACAGGAGAAGTCCGAGAGAGGGGCAACGTTTAAAAAAAAAAAAAAAGAAATATACTACAGAAAAAAATACACCATTCTCCTCAATAAGGAGAGCATTAGCCTCGAAATAATTTTCCTCGAAATAAACAACAGTATATAAGCTTGGATTCATATACTTTGAATTCTGCTTTACATTGAAATTGTTGAGCGAAATTAACTTATACTAGTTTCTATAGTGGCAATCAGTCAGAAAATAATTTAGGCAAAAAAGAAACGGGTATAATATAAAAAATGTGGTATTATAATACAATACAATATAGTAGGTGCTGCACCCAGTGGCGGACTAACGAGCCTCTGGTCCTGCGGGGCTTCCAAACGCATCCATGTTAACTTGAATTAACACGTGAAATAAACATGCCGTCTATTTACCTCACCATGCCGTTGTAAAAACTGATAGGGAAACAACAAAGGTTCGTGTAGTCTTTGACGCGTCCTGCAAGTGGAGTAATGGGGTATCTCTTAACGATGACCTAATGACTGGTTCAAGGTTACGACTAGACTTGCGACATTTGTTGATCCACTGGAGAGTTCACCGTATTTGCCTAGTATCGGATATTGTAAAATTGTACCGAATGGTGCGCATGGCTAACGAACATATAAAATTACATCAACTTCTCAACTAGGGGGCCTCATTCAGCTTTGCCGCCCCGGGCCTCTGACGTTGTAATAAGTTGACAAAGTTTTATCGCAATCAGACGAACGGAATGGCAGCGCATAAAACACGAACAAACAAACATTGATTTTTATATATTAAACTAGCTGATACCCGCGCGTACAACGATAAATCATAGTGTCATAAGCATTGTAAGATGCTTTTTAATGTCCAGTTTACAGTCTCTAGTTGATAGTTCATGCTACTGGAACATATTAAAATCCTAATTCTAACTATTCTAACTAATATTATACATGCGAAAGTAAGTTTGTTTGTTTGTTTGTTACCTTTTCACGCCTAAACCACCAAACCGATCATCCTGAAATTTTGCATATACGTTGTCAAGTATACCGAAATGGACATAGGTTACCATTCATCCCGAAAAAAAAATAGTTCCTGAGTAAAACAACAATAACGTTCTTATCATAATAGATGGCGCCCCGTGTCTTTCGCAAGCAGAGTACAACCCGAATTGATCGTCAAATTCTAAATTAACGCGAGCGAAAGCCGCGGGCAAAAGTAAGTATTGCATAAACCTACAAATAAACATAATAACAAAAGTTAGACTAATTTCCTAACTTTCACTTCCCCATAATCAAATAAAAACAAGTAATGAAATATTATGTCATTATCGCAAAAGGAAAAGTTAATCTAACTTGTTTATTACTCATACTCAACTGTGTTCTTAGTAACATGATAAGGTCACACGTGCCGTCATGCCTGTATATCCTGAGGAATTAGGCAGAGTTATAGATCTGTACTCTAATATTTCCCTGATGCTGTTATTAAAACCCATGGTCTCTCCAAACGTTAGAGCTCGTCCCCATAATATCGTATAATAGGTATTTGCAATTTACAGGCACCAGATTGCCAGATCTGCGAATACCAGGACTAAACCAATGCGGGGAAAAAATCCTCAAGTAATAATTAAAAAGATAATTAGATTTTCTCTCAGTCGCCTTGCCTCGACATTTTTGATATTCGAAATCCCACCAAAAACGAAACGGGCAATTAAGGAAAAAATTATTTTTATCTCGTTTATCTAGACTATATAGCAGGTAATTAGAGTGAAATAATAGATTATTCTAAATTATTTGAGACAAATAGGGACAAGTGGATGTCCCTGAGGAATACCAGCTCACAGTTTTATTAAACAGTGTTAAAACTTTTTTTAAAACGTTGTCCCACTCTAGGAATAATACTCCTGCATCGTGGGTGCGTTTACAAATACATAATATTCACATACAAAAAGACCCAGACTGGGAACAACTATCTGTTCATACAAATATTTGTTTCGTGCCGAAATCGAACCCGCGACACGTAGCGCAGCAGTCAATCTCTCAACCACTGTGTCAACATTACCGTCAATCCACTCAGCCTATCGTTTTATAACATTGGAATAGAACAAGCTATAGGACATACATATGTGTGGGATATATAGGCAAAAAAAAAACTATTTATCACTAATTATCTGATTTATTTTTCGGATACTACACGAGACACCACACCGTACAATCGTCGTATCGCCATCTTATATTCGTTTTCACTCACACCCATACATCCCTTTCATTCGTTCACCATGTTTAATTATAAGCGCATTTATGCTTTTAAACAATTTATCCCACATATGTGTCAGTGTAATCACGACGCCAATCCGCTTGTCTGTCTCAAGTATATTGGGTTTTGTTTGTGATGACTTAAGACTGTATTAATGAGTAATAAATAAGCATTTCAATAGAACATAGCAATGATTATTAAGATCAGTTGATTTTAAAGTCGTCAGCCCATACAAATTCATCAGACTGATTGTAGGGTTTTTTTTATTTAAAATTTTGCCCCACACTAGGATTTCTCCTGTGTCGTGGGTACAGTGTAAAAACATACATGTTACATACACACACAACCAGACCCGAAACAACTATCTGTAGATCATACAAATATTTATTCCGTGCGGGGATCGAACCCGCGACACATAGCGCAGAAAGCTAATTGCCACTGCGCCAACCGTGTCGTCAAATCGGTCGGTTTGCAGATACATCTTTACATCTTGATAAATGTGCATAGTACATATAGTCTGCTTACTGCTAAAAAACAATAAGTGCATTTTGACTCTAAATGCACTTATTGCTTTTTAGCCGTAAGAAAACCGCCAAGTTGTTGATCTTATCGTTATCAATAGGTACAAAATATACAAAAATATGCATGCAATATCACTATCACTACGTATCGTCTACGTAAGCAGACAATATACTCAACGTACACATAATTGTAACTATTTATGACAATCCGAGAGAATTCTTTGTGTAAAGAATCGTTTCTTGAACAAGATAAAATATGAAAAACTTTTTCAACGCACTTTGTAGTTTGATATTTCGAACATAGGACAACTAAGTTTAACAAAAAAAAAATAGCAATTTTATTTCAAGTAATTATATATCTCCCTGCTTATTCTCCCTA
Source organism: Shargacucullia verbasci (assembly GCA_947562105.1). Classification (NCBI taxonomy): domain Eukaryota; kingdom Metazoa; phylum Arthropoda; class Insecta; order Lepidoptera; family Noctuidae; genus Shargacucullia; species Shargacucullia verbasci. The sequence continues at coordinate 11,698,814 of OX387294.1, read as the reverse complement.
CGTATTCTAAAGAAGTGACGACACAGTTGGTGCAGTGACTAAGTGATTAGCTTTCTGCGCTAGGTGTCGCGAGTTCGATTCCCACACGGAACAAATATTTGTATGATATACAGATAGATGTTTCGGGTCTGGTTGTGTGTGCATGTGACATGTATGTTCGTAAAACTGTACCCACGAGACAGGAGAAATCCTAGTGTGAGAGAAATCCTAACCTTATAAAAAAAAAACCGTACTCGACATCGTTACTTTGCTCACCCCAATGACCACAAGCGTAATTGTACAAGGTTGTTTGTATCCTTCTTTGATAAACACTTATCTACCTGCTCACCGCCACTCAACTCAAGAAAAAAAACGGCATAACAAGCAAAAATATATAATATTTCACTTATTTGGCTGTCGAGGCAAACGGAATTAATAAATCACCCTCGTTTGAAGCCTCGGAATGAAAGTTGTAAGGAAGATGAGACAAAGGGGGCTATTTCCGATGATCTATCAAAACACTCAAGCACTGGTACAGACGTTGAGTAAAGTGCTACGAGTGTTAAATTATTTAAAGGATTTTTGTTTATGTTAATGATTTGGAATTTTTTGTATCTTATCGTATTGAATTGCACTTTTGATGAGTGTTTTCACAGCAGCATAATATATGTAAGTACAGTCTGTAGACTGTACTTACATATATTATGCTGATATAGCATCTCATATACTATTTTCATATTACAGGTACTGTCATATCGTACCGTAACCCTATCGTTATTGGCTAATGGAAACCCATCCTCACCCTTCCGTACGTCAAAGAAGGTGTTCGTGGAAAACAAACTAGAATCTAAGAATTATTTTACAGTTAATATTAGTCCCCCTTAGGGTAGGCCTTCGTTCAGCAGTGGACGTCTTCTGGCTGATGATGATGATGATGAAATATTAGTTCGTATTAAAAGCTTCAACTAGTAGGTATCATCATCAGTATTGCAAAACCGACAAAACCCTTGTCCCGATCTGGTCTAACCCAGGACCTCACACTCAGGAGCCCCGCTTCGGCTACTACACAAATGTGGCTTTTGTGTTATGTTATTATAATGATGGTGCGTGAGGTTGTTTTACAAAATGGCCTATTAATTTAAATTCAAATCGTAATTAATGCCTAAACAAATATATAAAACTTTAGTTGGAAGAGCTCGAACTATAGTCGCTCCATTGATTATTTCTCTTTAAAAAGTTAATAAAGGTATGGCTGGTTGCTCAAAAAGATTGTCGGTTAGCCTCTTTGCCCATTACTGCCAGTTAGACTGGGACCTGATCATACTTTGAAAAATTCTTTCTTTTTTTATCTTGATAGGCACGCTTTTGACCACTATCTCACCTGATGGTAAGCGATGATGTGGTCGAAGATGTAGCAGGCTTGCCTAGAAGTAACCTATTCACTCTTGACTTAAAGACTCCCAGGTTGTAGCTATCAGGAAACACAGACTCTGGCAGGGAATTCCACTCCTCCTCTAGTATAAATGTTATGATGAATCTAAAAATCTAGGTGAGGTGATCAAAATTCAACATTAAACCATATTTCTTACATAAACTGTATTGATCCGTACTCCCTTCTAAAAAAAAAGCGTCAGTCACGAAAAATTAATATCACCAAACTTTAAAAGAGGTCGCGTTAATTTTGCTTCGAACTTCCCCCACTAGATGGCGGTAGTCGTTACACTGATAAGGACATTATGGCGTTCTGGAACTGATATCGCGGATAAATGGGGCTGAAAGATGCGATGGCAATCAGTTTCATCAACATTACCCTGTATTTTATACGTACCACGGTATGTCGCTACAGAGTATATTGGATAAGTAGTACGTATGCTATATCGGGCAAAAAACCTTCTTGTTATCACGGTATCCCTTCTGGCATCCAATGCGTGCCTGCTTTTCTGATTATATGGTCTAACAGGCAAGTTTTCTCCAACTCATACCAATGCAAAGTCATTTAGGCAAATACCATATTACTATAATTTGAAAAAAAAAAATGATCTTGTTTTTTGACTGCCTCATTGGTCTAGCGTAACCGGTCAGCATGGAGTCCTGGGTTTGATTCCCGGGTCGAGCAAAGTGTTATTGGGTTTTTCTGTATGATAATTCTCAGTGGTCGCACGGAGTCTGGAACTGTGCCTGGTAGATAGCCTCAATAGACTCGCCCCCTTTTACATGAGACTCTCTCTAACACTGACACCTCTGCCTAACCCTTCGGGGAATCAGGCGTGATGCTATGTTATGTTATGTTGATTTTTTTTTACACACTACTTTTTAACACTCTGATTGCCTCATTGGTCTAGTGTTCTCAAGCGTGACTGCTAAGTGTGAGGCCCTGTCGGTCGGACATAGTGTAAGTGGATTTTCCAATACTCTAGAACTGTGCCCAGTAGATGGTAACAGGCTCGCCCCCTATCATATAGGATTGAATAACGGCACTGGCGAAATATGGATGGAAAAGGTGCACCTCTGCCTAACCCTTCGGGGAATACAGGCGTGATGCCATGTTATGTGATGTATTTTTAAAATAGTGTGGAAAGAAATCAAATATCAATTTGGGTTTTGGCAGACAAGGTATATTTTGAATATCGTCTGAAAAAACAATTATTAATGCCTTAGAGCATCGATTCTCAAACTTTTTTGGCGACGGAACCCTTATGGAAAACGAAATATTTAACGGAGCCCTGAGTAGTTTATGTGTATACTTTATTAATAATCATATAACTTGAATCAAATGGGAGGTACGAAATTGTTTCATCAATTGTTTGTTATCAGGCTTGATAGAAGAGAGTCGACTGTGAGGAAAGTGACCAGTATTTTCGCGGAGCCCCCACAGAGACTTTGCGGACCCCTAGGGTTCCGCGGAGCACACTTTTAGTATGGCCTTTGAGACTCGCTGATGATAACAAGCCTAAACCTTCTTTTTTATCACACCTGTTTTAAATACCAAAAAGGTTTCTGTATTCTATTTCTCATGGTCCCAAATTAGTAAAAAAATATAAAGCCCTCTACTTTAAAAACCATTAATTAAACTAAATTAATCAATTAAGTTTAAAAACTATCTAAACTTAATCAATTTCAAAATAATTACGTAACTCGATGTCACTTTTATAATGAACAAACTTAACTGAATCGAAGAGAACACTAAATTCAATTCAGTCTTGATACTTTAAAGCTGTTTAAATTTCTTTTTATGTATTTACTTAGAAATCATTCAAATGAAGTTAGTCTATTTTAAATATTAGAAATGCAAAGGTTTTTACGCATTAATTTATTATGTTGGAATATCATACAAAATACTCCGTTTTTATTCTAAAAAGAAAACAAATAATTGATATAATTTCTAGGAATATTGTTAAACTAGCTTCTGCTCGCGGCTCCGTCCGCATTTTCCCGGGATAAAATGTAGCCTATGTGCTATTCCAGACTATAATCTATCCCTGTGCCAAATTTCATCCGGATCCGTTCAGTAGTTTTTGCGTGAAAGAGTAACAAAAATCCACCCATTTATACATCCATCCATCCTCACAAACATTCACATTTATAATATTAGTAGGATTTGTCGTCTTGTACAAACGATATGGATTGAATTACATTAATTAAACTGTCTGGAATGAAAAGCTGAATCTACTTTTACACGCACATGGTAACTTCTTTTTTATTTCCATCGCAGCGTATGTCTGGTTACCTGGGTTTGGATTACTGGAGTTGCTTAAGTCAGATAGTATTAGTATCTTTTGGTTGTAAACCAGATCTCATCATGTAGGTATATTTATTTCTTCAGAATTTGATTTACTATTAACTATATTATAGAGATGTTATGTTAGCGACTCTAATCCCTAATGTAACCAAGTTAAGAACTAAAACCGCTTGCATGATAATTTACTTTACTATGATAGTAAATAGTAAGAAAACTCGTGATAGCGGTACTGATCCAATTTTGATTATGACTTGGGACTTAATAAAATCATCTGCAAACCATCAGTTAACAAAATTTTCAAACAATATGTATAGTTAAAAAAAACGATCTCAAGAAAATATAACAATAATTACATTCAAAGTATTAAGACATGCGCCCCCGACTGTACCTACCTATCTATCAGAGAGAGCCAAGCCTCTAATAATGGCCCTTCTATTTTTTGTGACGTAATATCAGCAAGCCAGTGGTACGGACCAATGACGTAATTATATTAAAATTGCCTGTGAGCATAAGTATACTATATAGAGCTGTTTATACCGCTTTTGTTTAGTTCAAGTAAAGGGAAAGAAAGTGTTGGCTTGTCATTCTGGCATTGTGAGGATTAAGTGGCGAGGTTTTTGTGGGCTCTAAGTAATTGGATAGCAATTTGTCACCCTTTAATGATGGTTGTGTACGGGGTGTGTTGTGGCATTTAGTAATCCATCCATTGGTTTTGTTACTTTGATTTTCTTTTAAAAATGCGGCCATGTAGGGACTGGTAACCGAGTGATTGGAGTTTGTGATCTTTATGATTTTTCATGATATTTTTGAAAGCTCAAAAAAAAAGATTATTTTTTGATACATTTTAATGGTGAATGATATTTCTTTTCGTTAAAAATCAGTGGGCTGGGTGTCGTATCAGTACATTAAAGATTGTTTATAAACCTGTACAATGAATAGTTACGAGGGAATATTACTATAATCGAGAGAGAATATTGCCATAATTAGTAGGGAATATTGCCATAATCAGGAGGGAATATTGCCATAATCAGGAGGAAATATTGCCATAATCAGGAGGGAATATTGCCATAATCAGGAGGGAATATTGCCATAAACAGGAGGGAATATTGTCTTTGCCACGTTTGACAAACGAATTGCTGATTGCACTATATTGTTACCTCATAAGATTTCCACCTTTTATCAGGAAAAAAGAGGTAGCCAGTTCTTTGCTAGACCATGTTAAAATTCCAAAGAAAAGCCCTGAAAAAATGTTCAAATAAGTTTTGACACTCGCTCATCTTCACTTCTTTTATTTTTCATCTTTGACAAATAATTTTTCTAGCTTGCCACTTAGAAAAATGATTGATTATTCATCTCAGACTTTTCTTTAGGACTAGTCGTTTGGACGTTGGCTTTTCTTAACCAAATATCAGGCATGACTATTATTATGTTCATAATTCTTTTTGTTAGGGATTATAAATAGCTCTAAGTTGAAATATAATCTGTGGTGAGGGTCTGAAGTGGTAGGGTACACTTATGAATTAATAATTAAACTTTAATAATTAACCATAATTAGTGCATAAGGGGATAAAGTCTATTTTTATAGATAGAGTCATAATATTGCTACTTTTTTTTCCGTTATATTTTCCGTTCTAATGCCTATACTCAATAACAAAATTGTATCACATATTTTACAGAATAGGCACTTACATCTAGGTCTCCTGAAATCTTCTCCAATACTGTGTAATAACAATATAACAACCGTCTGCCTAAGGGACAGGTTTTAATCTAAAATCAGTGTCATATTTGTCTGCTACGAAGCTACGAGGCTACAAGGCTACGAGCCTACGAGCTACGAGTGACGTTATTAGTAAGAAGACGTGATGCGTGTCACAACTGTTACGTTATTGTGGTCGAGCCTATACATATATTAGACGCAATGTATATGTTGTAGAAAATGTGGCCTTGACACTTATGAAGCGGAATACTACTATATATTTTCGGTTATTTCGAAATACATGAATTCGTTCATAGAGACTTCAAGGAAAACATGCTTTATGTATGTGCTTTATCAATTGAAATATTAATTCTATTTCCATTTAAGGGCGTTACGAATTCTTTTTACAAGTCGTGCACACTGTCTTTTTTGTACCGAATTAACACTTATATAGACGTCCCGCGTTCTCCCAAAAAACATAGCATATTTAGATGTGTACATACCCTAAATACCGGGGTATAACAGTATCACGTCCTGATATTGATTACGTCATACAAGAGGTTGTAGAGGAAATCTGTCTCATTACGTTGCCTCAGTCTCGCTGAGACACAGGTCTTATTAATTAAGTGATATCAGATATTGTTAGAGTGTCGTGTTCTTGAAATTGGAGCCTGTCACTTGCCGTAATTGATAGCAGGTTAAGTAGGTCGTAGGAAATGTCTTATAGTATCTCTTCTAATAATAATTTAGGTGATTGCGAACTGCCTCATTTAGCAGGTCTTATTGGCAGCTGAGCGTGTCCTAGATACAATTCCAATTTTTGTTGAGAAGGAGAGGCTAAGATCATAATTAAAAGAAACTTTGCCTGAAAAGATGATAATGAAACCAACAAATATTTAGTGATTATGTCGAAATGTAAACTACACACACAGTTTCGAGCTAAAATATAGAATAAAGTCAAAGTCAGTTTTTTATTTCAAATGAGCCTTTGCTTCAAAGGCCCATTCGAAAACATTATAAATCTGCACAGTTCCAAAGTGGGTTGGTCTTATGGAGAAGAGACCGGCAAGAAAATCCATGGATACATACTCTTTTCAAAATGGTGGTTTACTATAAGTTGAAGTTATTCAAGAAAAAGCAAAACCCTTCTATTTATTACATATGATTAATCAGAACTTTAAATATCTAATTAATTTTTTTTAACTGATGAACTGGAAATATTTGGAAAGAGACTGGTCATCTTTCGCATAGAACAGAATCGTCTGGAAATCAAGGGGGGAGGCCTTTGCCCAGCAGTGGGATGTGACAGGCTACCAGTAACAGTAATTATTTTTTATAATAATTACAAGATTACGCTTAAAACTATTTCGTAAAATCAAATTAACTTCAGAGTAAAATATTTAAACTTTTTTTATTAGTTAAGTAAAAGCAAATTTTAGCAGGGTAACATTCACAACTTATTCGTAGTTTTTGACAATGGACTTTCAATTTCAACTTGTATCATTTAATTTAATCAATTCTTGAAATTGTTCGTAACAAAGAACTGTTTTTTGCATATGACATTACCTTTTTCTAAGATGTAGCAAGCGGTAACTACAAGGTAAAACTTTCTCACGCTACTTAACGTTCCCGGGATTATCGCGTTCATGTCAGAGCCTAATCTAACCATTGAAAGAAAGCTCCTTAAGGCGGTGGTTGAAGCTAAGCATTAAGCTGTTTACTAAGACCACTATTACCATGAATTACTTTTAGTTTGTACAAAAATAAATAAACAAAAATATTTTACTTTGTAGTGTCGATGAGGTGACGGAATATTTTTATAGTGATTGGCTCCAAACAAGTTCCGTCTCAAATTCAATATAAACAAGATCAAGATTGTTATTTTATTGAACTACATGAATATTTTGGTCCCAAAAAATGTCGCGCCCATCGCCGTAATTAAATAAACGCGTTTATCATAATTTATGAGCGTCGTAGCGTCGACGCTACGGCGTAGCAACGGTACAAGCTACGCGAGTCATTTGGGAGCTGGTACGGGCATGATTCGGAGACTGCGCGTCTCCCAGTGCTACGCGGGCAACTATTCCGTTCAGACGTACTTGCCGTGTTGTGCGTACATTCGGCGCGTCACTCGAACTACGGTTACCTACAAAGTTAAACACCGTTATCTCCTTAACCTAGTTCTACGTGCTGCAAATGTGATTTAATTTAAACAAAACGGTGAGTGAAGTGATTTTTATGATATTTTCTAGTGTTAATGTTTTTGAAGTGCTGATATCGTATTGGTATGATGAAATATTATGCGTTATTGTTGATAAAAGAAATCGTGCATTTGCATGGAAGATAAATTTATTGGAGATGATTTTACGATTCGTTTAATCGTATTCTTTTGGTCGGTAAGGAGTTTGGATTTTTGCAAGTGAAATTTTTATGCGTCTTTATTGTGGCTTTTCGAGTTTATATTTTACGGGAGTTAATATAAATAAGGTGAAACACAAAATTACGGATTTTTCTCAGTGGCTGAAACATGTTTTTTTCTGATTAGAGGCGTTCAAGTGTCCTAAATTTCAGTGACCCATGAAATCCGCTTATAGATAATTAGCTATGGGACCCGAATTATAAATATCTATAATATCTTACATAGATCTTTTATATAGGTAAATACTTTTTGCAAAATTAAATTGTGTGTTCGACGATATGATACCGGTATAACTTACATATTGCTATATACTTAGGAAAATTGATTTTCGTAAAACATGAGATTGCTTGATGCGAAAAATCTTCAATAAAGTCCCTAGTTTGTCACTGAGATAGCCTGAATTTATCGGCCTAATTTTAGAAGGTTTTGTGTGAAATATGACGAACATTTTTCTTATGCGGCTAAAGTCGAGTTTTATTAATTAGGTTCTTCTAGTTTGCCATCGTTTCGTTTGAAGGACGAATATCAATAATGTTTCGTATAATAAGACTGTAATAATACATAAATAGTAAGGCTATCATAAATACTGTCTTTTCGCATAACAACCGCTGTTATAACGCTCATATAACTTACGCGGGAAGACAAGCAGATGACGATATTATGTTCCTCATTTAATTCTTTGCTTAGTGTGGCGACATAGAACATTTTCAGTTGATTTTTTTTTCATGGCTAGCCCTTTTCTTGCATTTATTGTATTAATAATAATGATATGTATTTAGTCTTGGACACTCCTTGATAAATATCATTTCTAAATCAATACACAGAGTTTTTCCTGGTCTTCTACTTTCCGCATACAAATTGTCCCAGCAGCCTTTTCAAGTCCCTTATCCAGCCAGCTAGGGGGCGCCCTGCGCTAGGTTTTTAGACTGTTTAGCATTTATATCAAGGGCTAATTATGTTATGCAATTATAATATGTAATGCCAGGATTTCCACGACTGATTATAATAATAAGAATTTTGAAATAGCAAATTGCCAGCAAATAGGATTTCAAATATATCCTTCAAGGGTTTAGGTGGAGGTGTATTGTTGACCACCCTGTTTGGTTGCGACTACGTTAAGCAATTTTTACATTTAGTTCGGATTTTATTTAGGATTTGTGTGTCAGAGGGCACTTATACTCAGTGACAGCTTGCCGTTAAACACTTGCCTTTCATACAGAAAGATCTGAAATAGAACACGACCTGTACCTATGACTTTCTGAAATCGTGTGCTTCTCACTTAAAATAGAGCGGAAGAAAAATATCGTGAGGAAACCCGAGCGGCCCCATAAAGTTCTCAATGGTGAACTAACGCCAAACCCTTCTCATTCCAAGAAGTAGTTCATGCCCAGCAGTGGGCTATGATATATTGGTATACATCAGTATCCCTCTGTCTAACCCTTCGAGGAATACGCGATATTATATTACGAAAACGTTTGTATTGTAAATCTTTATATTTTTGAATATCGGCCAGCCCAGTGGCTCCGCACACAAAAATTATTACAGCATAACTTATCCCGAAAAAAATCAAAATATTGGCTACAGCCGCAATAAAATCCACTCGCATGAACACTTGTATCAATTTGTTCGTTCATCTTTATTTATCAATCTAATGCAGACGTATACTGAAATTTCTTTAGACATTTGGAATTGGATGGAAGAAATACCTATGTTATTTTATCCAATTTATATTTTACCTTATTTATATTTTGGTCTTAGTGATTTTAAGAACCTGTTACTATTTTTTTATGCTGGAGTATGCGGAAAAATGTATACACATAACAATTTTTTTTGATGTTCTAGTATTGTTTTAATTCTTTATTTTGTACTTATTATAATACATTATTAATGAATTATTTTATAGATAGCTTTTGCAAAGACAAGCTTGATTCAACATTGTGTTTTCTACCAGTATACTTAATGAAATTACAAAATACACAACTATTTGATACTATTTTCTCAATATATTAACGTTCAATAACTACTGCATTAAAAATTATATATTCACGTATACTTTTTTGTACTATAGGTACTGCTATATTGCTTATTGAATACCAAAATATTAATCCAATACACGTAATAAATAGTAAGATTAAGGGCTGATTTTTCAATAATTTGATAAATCTTAAATAAATTATATTATTCGTCTGATTCCATGAAAAACTGTTCTAATTTCTAATTAACAGCTAGATTATCTGGGCATTACAGAATCGGGCTTTAGAGCGATTTTCAGAAAATCCAAGTTAAGATACTTGGATTTATTATATCGAAAAAACAACTTCTTTGCGTTCATAATCCTCAAGTTGTGCTACTAATAATTTAAATGTTAATTACTTACTAAATGATGAATGAAACAGGCCATATAGTGAGCCATATAAACGTTCCAAGATTTTCACTTGAACTCCTAAGGAACGTTCACAAGCAAATACATTTAAAGTATCTCTTTATTTATTCTTGAAGACCAGTTCCTTGGTCCAAGAAATAAATAAGTTTCTGGTTTTCTTCGATAGAAACTTGGCTCTGCCCACTATTTTAATCAAATTGTGAGGAGCATGATAATGAAGTTAGTGGTCTCTTTGTAAAACAGATCTGTGCACAGCATTTATACAGTCAGTGACTTCAACTTGTCCAAATTAATTAGTGGGGCTTCAACGCAAATATCTAGTTTATAAGACGAAATTGTTGCCATAAAGAGAGTAGAGAACGCTAAAGATAGTGAATAACATTGAGTCAAAAGAAGTCTTGATAAAGAATTCAGTACCAATAAAGCTTAGTTCTAACTTAGGTAAAATAAGGTCTAACTAATAAAATTTATTTAACGTTTAGATACGAAGCTATGTGAACTTGATAAATCAGATGGATTTGATAATGTACCAAACTAATTTGAAGTTCAAAAGTCGTGCTAAGATTAGAGTATCTAACGTCAAGTGTGTATAATTAACTAAAGAAATACAGTTATTATTAAAAGCCTATGTTGTCCCAGTGCTGGGCAAAGGTTTCCCTCCCTTTCTTTCATTTCTCGCAATCCTGTGCTGTATCTGGCCAGTTTTCAATGAAAGCATCCAGTTCATCCAGCTATCTCCTACTTGCAGCCTAATTACAGATGTAGCGACAGGCGTAGATCGCGCGATAACTTCTGTCAAACGTCATTTTTGTCACATATAATGTATTGGCTGACAGTGAGATTGCTGTCGCGTGGTTTTCTTGTTGCTGTCGCTGTTTTACTTAATTAGGCTGCGGGTCCTGCTAATACCCTATGTATGATAATACAAAGAAAAATATATAATCCAGAAATAAATGACTAGAAGAAATGAACCAGAATCGTACGTAATGTAGTATAATATAAATAGTGAAGTTATAAAATATTACACATACTTACCTGCTTGCAGATCCAACCGTTTGTGTTACTCTCTTAATGGACTTTACAGTCATAAACTGAGTTGTTCTTTCACTTATGATGGTGTCTAAATCCTATATAACTGACATAGACACTGATGTTCTTTGCAGTCTCTTCTCCATTGGACCAGCCCACTTTTCGAACCGTGCACCTAGAGACTCGACTTTGAGACGCACTGCACACTAAATAAATATTCAAAAGCATTGTTAAAGGTCACTATTTGAAACCTTACTGATTTATTATTTAATTTTTTCAGGCTTATCATATTTTTTTTTACGTACCTACTATTGTAGCAATATATTTATCATAGGATATGATAAATATATTGCTACAGTAGTAATCCTACTTCCTACTAATATTATAAATGCGGGTTCGTAAAACACACGGGCGAAGCCGTGGGCGGAAGCTAGTTCCTTGATAAAAACGTCTTAGACATTTTCCGTCCTTTTAAAATGACTGCACAGTTGGTGCAGTGGCTAAGCTTTCTGCTTTATGGATCGAAGGTTCTATTCTCACACAGAACACACATTAGTATGCTCTACAGATTTAGACATAAATTTCATATACCAGGCCCCACAAACTGTTCGCATTCACGAAACAGTAGAAATCCTAACGAAAGTCAACGTATAAAAACATGTTTCTAAATATCAAAATCTAATACTTTTACCAAGAATCAGGATCCAAGGCAAGTTCAGGCAACTCCCCCTTATTTCAGATTAGTTCTATTGATAACGTGAATGGTGACGTCACACCGGATTATAATGACCGATGGCTTTCTATCTTTATCCTCCGTAATTTATTTCGGTCAGGATTATTAGGAATCCACCCCGCAGTATGTGGAGAGAATCCGATATTTTGTATTTATGTAGGTTTTAGCGAAGACTGATTATGGAGGGGTATTTTTGGGCAGGTTGTTATTTTTTTTTCATGTAATACAATAATATGTTATTTACTTACGGCCTTTTGGTGTGGTCATGCTAGGAGGCTTTTGTTTACCAGTGTAGGTTTTTAATTTGATAGTTTGTGATACAATATTTGTATGACAAGGTCTCACAGAAACGAACTGTTCCTGTGACTACGCAAAAGTGAAACTGATTTTTCAAATTACTCATCTTCTAGGTCTGTTTGTGGTGAAGTCAAAAACATCAGCTAATTATCGCTACTGTAATTTCAGCAAAGGTAAACATATCATTATAAATACATATACATATAAATCAGACATAAATTTCCTCGTATGATTCGTGACGCAGAAAACAGAGTTACGATAGCTTCCAAAGCACTGCTCGAAACGTTGGATTATTATATTATTAAACTTAAGAGCCGCGCTTTTGTTGGAGCAGCAATTTCCACTATTATCAAACTTGCCTTTTGAACTTCTTTATGCGTCATCATTTGAACTTTCTCTATATTTTCGGTTTATTGGTAAGTACATAATTTAAACTTTTGCTTACTACTGAATTAAGATTGCAAAGTATCGGCAAGTCAGTTCGATATATGATATTCGATATCTGAATTCTTATGGCCTTAGTCAGATTCATGTCTGTGAGGTTATTTTTTACTTATACTATTCACTTTTACAAAACAAGAAATTAAAGAATGTAAACAGAAAGGCATAAACAGTAAATTGCATAAGAAAGTTTCAATCATTCGTCTCTCTCGCAGAACATCATAAATGCCGCAAAAATTATTCTCCTGTCACTGGCAAATACACCATACTCTGGATTACAATCCAGGAATCGAATTTTATGTTATGTCATTCATGTCTTATGATATAGATTACGGCTTTTTAAAAAAATAGGATTTTTTTTAAAACTTTTCAGGATTTGTCCTGTATTATGAGAACAGTTTACAAACATATATTTTACATGCATACACGACCAGTCTCGAAATCTGTAGATCATACAAATATTTGTGCGTTCGGGTTCGAACCCGCGACTCGAAGCGCAGAAGCTGATCGCTTAGCCACTGCGCCAACCGTGGCTTCAAATTTCGGTAAAATTGTCGCTTAGTGTACCTACTCTCGGATATCGGATCGATTCTACTGCTTGGAGTCGGATCTCCTCACCCGAGTCCTAGCAGTAGAATCAGACCACCGATGATACGATATAAAAAATGATAAATTTTTTTGGTTGCAATCTCAAGTCGATATTTATTATTAACAAGCGACCCGCCCCGGCTTCGCACGGATGCAATTTACTAATTTGAGATTTTCATACAAAAATACCATTTTCTCGTTAAATCGGTGAAGCCTTTCTCAAGTGTACACGTGGCAATTGATTTTTATTTATATAGAGCAAATTGAATGACAAAAACCGTTAGGTAAGTTATGAAAGATGCCTATTTTCTACACATTAGAAAAAGCCACCAACATTATCAATATTTACAAGCGCTTTTTCGTTCGTTAGGAAGGCAAAGGACCGCAGTATCCTGTTGCTTCTCATTGAATGCAATTTGTTCGAGTAAATTGGGGAAAACGAGCCACTGCGGTGATCTAACAACACGGAATAGCCAAATTATTACCGTATTTTTCTTTTACTTCATGATTGTTCACTTGCGTAATTTAGTCAATGAATATAAACATAAGAACTACCTATATAAAAAGTGTGTTGTATACTTATTTAATTTGGTAGGGTCCAGGGAGAACATTATTTTTATTTTAAAAAAACGTTGCCCCACACTATGTATAAATACTGTATCGTGGGTGCGCTTACAAACACGTATATTCACATACACAAATACCCAGACCCGAAATATCTATCTGTAAATCATACAAATATTTGTTCCGTGCGAGAATCGAACCCGCGACATCTAGCGCAGCAGTCGATCTCCAACCACTGCGCCAACCGTGCCGTCAAATTGTGTGTTATATAATATTCTAATAACTACATGTGCACGAGTATTATGTATGTTTAATTAACTATACGAATAGATGTATTGAGAAAAATCATTTAATAAACAAGATTATAATATATTTCTTTACCGCTTGTATTGGGTCAATCTCTGCAGACCAGTAAGAACTGTGACTATTGAATTTAAGGATTTATTGCCTGCTTAATTTTTAAGGTAGTATATTTTCATTGGTTATCGCTGGCTGACAATAAACGACGACATAACAAAATTGAAGATTAATCAAGAGTGCGTGACACACAATTTGTATCATACTTAGATATGTATAAAGTCTAAAAATCAAGAGTTACGACCAAAGTAAATCAATAAATAACTATTTTTTTAGTACCGTGCTTCCACGATATACCAAAATAAAAAAAATAAACAAAATTGCCGAAGTCAAACGAGCGAAAGGCTTACAGGAAAACTAACATACACTTATGTTTGTGCGTTTTATCGTTTACCGTGTTCTTTAACTTTTTAATATTGACAATTTGTTTTCCTTACAGTGATAAATTCTACTATATGGAGAACGGTTCAGTAGTGAACGGGACGTATTAAGTTCTCATACATGCATAATTGCACATCTAGAGGAAACTGGTAATAGATTCAAGTGACAAAGCAATATGTGCCTCGTATATTTTTATATAACGGGAATTTTGTAGTAGGTACCTACGAAAAAATGCCATTACTGATATTTCTGGTATGTTTACTTAAGTTCATCTCTCATTAAGATAGATTCGTGCATAAAATGTCGTTAACCGTTTTCTCGTTAACTGTACGGTCAGCATCAATAAGATGTATACACGTAATAAAATTCAAAGGCGATTTTTAGAGGAAATAGTGATCGAAATCTTGACAAATTTTACACGTATCTGCGGATACATAAAAATACATAGTCATTTAAATTTTATGATTTTGACCAATGGTTTTCCAAGAATCAGCGGTTGAATTTACGCTTACGCTACGGGTGTACATATTTTTGATGCTGACTGTACCAATTCTTTAAAAACTGTGAATACTGAAGGAAATATCTTCAAAAATTATAAATAATCTCATAAGTACATTTTTCTATAGCTGCACCGGTTAAGGTAATATCCCTTACCGCTCTGTCATAAATTTCCATTTCCAAATATATTTTTCTAGGCCTGGTGTGAAACACGAATACGAATAGTTCCCATGTGGCTGCTGTCACTTTTTATACCGAAATAAACATCAGTATGTATGACGTATGAGTTTCCCATTATTTATGGCCTGAATACAAACAATGGTGTCTTTCATTTTCATAAAAGCGAATTTATACTTACGCTCACCGATATACAGGGTTAGCCTAGCTTGGCTAAAGCAAAACATTTTTGATTTATCAAAAAAAAAGTTCTATCAAAAATAAAATGTTCTCTCTCTGCAATTTATTTTTTGTAGTTAGTATTAAACTATAAAACATACACACGAAAAATATGACGCTTATGCGACTGAGTTACAATTACTGCGTAATAAAAAAATACGCAGTTATCAAGTTACTAGTGTAATATTTGTCTGGCACACTATGCCTATAAGGGACAAGGGTCTTAGTGAATGCTTTGCAAAATAAAAGTTTGAACATGAGATGAAATACAACACTAACAGTGTTGAGTTTGAGCATCACCCCCATATTCTCCAAAGAGTCACGCATACACAATACATTTCGCTGATACCGTTATTTAATCCTATATAATAGATAGCGGGCCTCTTTATCTCTAACTTTTGCCTTATCCTAGCCACAGTTAAAACCCAATTACACTTTGCCCGATCCAGGAATCGGACTCAAGACCTCACGTTCAGCAGATGCGCTTGTGAACACATTTGAATTTACCCACGTCATAAGTCGGAAAAGTAGTAAACATTGTATGAATTGTATGATGGACTAGCCGTCACTTCATATTTTATTGCAGTACTTAATTATGCAACGTGCATTTAGTTTCAAGTATCGTTATCACAAGTTGAATCCACTTTCAGCAATGGATATATTATACATAAAATAGTGCTTGTAATTTATTTTGAAAACTATAGATAGCTCTAAAACTAGCTCGCTCTCGTGGATTACGAACCCGTGCATTTTTTTGCGCGGAAATCTTATTATTTTTCTAAAATAAAAGTAACCTA
Source organism: Shargacucullia verbasci (assembly GCA_947562105.1). Taxonomy (NCBI): domain Eukaryota; kingdom Metazoa; phylum Arthropoda; class Insecta; order Lepidoptera; family Noctuidae; genus Shargacucullia; species Shargacucullia verbasci. The sequence goes on along the minus strand of OX387294.1, from coordinate 11,682,517 downwards.
AGTTACTCCTTAAAACATCAGCTTTCTGCCAGTGAAAGTCCCGTTAAAATCAGTTCAGCCTAATTAGTAGTAAACAGACAGACAAACAAAATTAAAAAAAAATGTTTTTTTTATAATTACTCGATATAAATTCATATGCATTTAGTAAAAAGCTGTTATTTTGACACTTTTGACACTTCAATTATATTAAATTGTGTAGATTTATAAAATAATATGTGTTCACGAGAATTCATTTTGATTGTCGTACCTGCATCTCATAAGATGTTTGAAGTTGGTAACTATAATCCTTTTCCCTCATATCGTCATGAGCAGTGGGAACATGGGAGCCTCTCATGTCGTAGTATATGATCTAGTATTCACTTTAGGTACTCTTTTATATCGTAGATAAAGATTAAACACATAACTCTGACATGTACATACACCAAAATCAGAAACAACTATCCATAGACCATACAAATATCTCTTCCATATAGTGTCGTCAAATAAAAAGTCCTGAACTATCGACAGCAGGAGCTCGTTCAATACGATTGTCTTCTCCGACTATCGATCAAACATTCGGGAAAGATCGGAAATACGTACCGTGCCTAAGCTGCTTTACCTGACCTGCAGTAACCTAGTTTTGGAAACACCTGGGTTCCCCGAAGGTTTATAGGTGCATTGTCGTACGCTTCGTCGATGACAGATAGTGATAGTAACATGGTACAACGGTGTTTCTCATGCCATTTGAATTCAAAACTATGGTATATAGAATCCATAGCATAGTATCTCGTCTATATCCTCGAAGGGTTAGGCAGGAGTGTACTATTGTACACCAACATTTCACCGATGCTGTTATTAAGTCCCATGTAATAGGGGGCGAGTTTATTGCTGTTAACCGGGCACAGTTCCAATCATCGTACTGCTACTTACAATTTCTATACAGATAATCCTAATAACACTGCCCGGCCCAGATATCGAACCCAAACCTCACGCTCAGCAGTCACACTTGCGACCACTAGACCAATAAAGTAATTTATATAGGATCCACGTTTTAAATTCATTAAACTTCAAAATAATTGCCGTAAATATTTGTTCTAAATAATCCCCACACTACGAATAATCCTGTATCGTGGGCCCGTTTACAAAAATATATTCAATTACATACACAAACACCCAGACCCACGGTTGGCGCTTTCTTTTTTTTTTTTTTGAATGAACGTTGCCCCACACTAGTATTTCTCCTGTATCGTGGGTACAGTTTACAAACATACAAGTCACGTGCATACACAACCAGGCCCCAAACAACTATCCGTAGATCATACAAATATTTGTTCCGTGCGGGGATCGAACCCGCGACACGTAGCGCAGAAAGCTAATCGCTTAGCCACTGCGCCAACAGTGTCGTCGTTTTGTGCTTCGATAAGCAATTTTGGTTGCTAAGGTAAGATAAACTATTCTTGGCTTCGCTTCACGAATTAACACATAGATATGCTAAACACTCTAATAACGCCTTTAGCACACCAATATAAACGCACACGAAAACTAACCAAAATACATGAAAAAATAAGTTTTCGCATCAAAATGTGGTAATTATAGATGCAGTTTTCCAAGCTCAAATATTTCTTTATATTTCTTTATATATTTCCATACAAAGAATATACATAAATATCACAAAAACATTGTATAGAGAATCATGATTCTAAACAGGTCTTGAAGTTTTAGTCCTTTTGATGGCCTAATAAAAATATAAAGTGGCACGCGTCACGTAAAAAGTAAAATGTTCACACACATCACGTAGGTACTGAATACTTGAGCTTTAGCCATTGTGGCGAATGTTCGGTACTTGAAATATACATATAAATATCTAAGTAGTTTGTATATATATGTATAAAATTATATGAGTGCTGTAAAATCGTTAAGTGTCGTGTGTAAAGGTAAAATATGTAGGCAGAGCTTGCGTGACTCCGAGAGTATGAAAATATAGATAATCTTGTGTAAGGCGAAAGGCAAAGATTCTTCAAAGTAGCATTGCTGTGTAGCAAGTTCTCCTTTGCGAAAAAGCGTGATGGTATTACTCCTTTGACATTTCTTTAGGCATATTCCTTTGAATGAGAAATAGTGTAAAATGAGTTCCTTAAGGTTTGAAAGAAGATCTAGTAAGAAAATTAACAAAAAAATTACTTTGATGGTTTGGTCTTATAGAAAAGATGAATGAGAGGCAATTAAAAAAAGGGAATTTTAGCACGAAGCTAAATGAAAATGCCTGGATGGCCCTAAAAGGACTTATACGGATCATTCATTGGTGATATCCTCCAAAAAGCGGGTGTGTATGAATTGGTGCATGTGGCAATCTATGATTTATGCTTAACCCATAGGAAAACGGCGTGATATTATGTATGTGTGGTATATTATATTATGGAATTTAAAAAAGGGTTTTTAAAACTTCAACGGCATAATGGGGTACAGTGGTTTATACTGCTTTATATGCGTCGCGGGTTCGATACCCACACGGAACAAATATTTGAGTTTGTAAACGCACTTACGATACAGGTATTATTTCCGATGTGGAGCAACGTTTAAAATAAAGATGAGAAGATTAAGTATGGAACTCGCAGGCAAAAGTTATTTGTACTAATAAGTACATAACAAATCAGCTCACAGTACCAATTTTTTTTTTTTTTATGTCATAGGCAGAATATGAAGCTTTATATGCCTCACAAAACTAATTTAAGAGTCATACCCACGTGCATAATTGTTTGCTTCTGTACAATTCCATAACGACAAAGAGCGTTAAGTCTACAGAGTTCTTGTTGTGTACTTGTTTTAGTTTCCAGAATTCATAGTTCACTTTACAAGCGGAGTTGTCGAGATTTCTGGATGGAGTGTATAGGGGTAGGCGAGGGTATAAGTAAGTAGTTTAGTTAAGTAATATTGAAGCTTGCATTATTCTTAACAAAATAAGCGGCACAGCTTTGCGGCTGTATTGCTGTACAAGTAAGGTAAAGTGTAACAAATATTAAATTAAAAGTACATATATAGAGTCTATTGGGGACACCTGTATTCCTATTTTAAAATTAGAATTGCATCACGCCTGTATTCCCCGAAGGGTTAGGCAGAGGTGTACTATTGTACACCCACATTTCGCCGATTCTGTTAATTGAGGCCCATGTAATAGGGGGCGAGCCTATTGCCATCTACCAGGCACAGCTCCAGACTCTGTTCTGCTACTGAGAATTTCCATACAGAAAAACTCAATAACACTTTGCCCGACCCGGGAATCGAACCCAGGATCTCACTCTCAACAGTCGTTATGAAATCGTATATGAAAATTAGAATATCAAAAAAAAACAACAGCAGTAAAAAAAATTAAGATTTCATTTCTTAATTTCATTGACATTGGTCATGTGATGATTACACTGAGCAATTGTAGTGTTTCGTACTCTATAATCTGGAGATTATATCTAAAGAATGAGCAGAAGTGTCGTTTATACTAAAAAACCACATATCGCAATCACAGTAGATAATTTATATCGCAACGTTTGCGTTGAATTGCATTTTCACTTTGAGTTGCCGCAGCCGCAGCCGAATTACTACACATGACAGCAGCACCAAAGGCACACGACAGCAGCCGCACTGTTGGTCATACATATGACACAAAAATGATGTTTGACAGTAGCTATCGCGCGATCTACGCCTGTCGCAAACTGATTGCTATATTGGTAATTAGGCTGCCGATCCCTGATACTTAACGGTAAATAAATCTGACAATTGTTGTCTCTAATAAACAGACATATCTAAGACTAGCTTCCGCTCGCCGCTTCGCCCGCGTGGTTTACGAACTCATACATTTTTCCGGGATAAAAAGTAGCCTATGTGCTATTCCAGACTATAATCTAACTCTGTGCCAAATTTCATCCAGATCCGTTCAGCCGTTCTGGCGTGATTGAGTAACAAATATCCATCCATCCATCCATACTCAGAAACTTTCACATTTATAATATTAGTAGGATGCAGTCATCTTCTTAGCGTGTCGATGGCAAATTAAATTAGTTTGCCCCAAAATTCCGCCACACGGACTGCGCTTTCTGTTGCGGTCATTAATTCCTCCCGCGAGCAGGCAGAGCAGGATAGAAGATCTAGCCTATCAGGATTTTCTGACGTTATCAGTAGCAGCTCGGAGTTGGGTATGTGATGATTAAGTTTCCATCATGATCATTAGTATCACGCGTGTATTCCCCAAAAGGGTTACGCAGAAGTGTACTATTGTACACCCACATTTCACAGATGCTGATATTGAGTCCGACCCAATAGGAACACGTTGCATTCTGGCACTACTGTTACCATATATTTACAGAATGTAACTTTAAGTGATACAAACTTGTTTAGATGTTTGCCAACATGCACTGAAGATAAATCGCAGTTATTATATAACAGATTTGCCTCAGTGGTCTAGTGGTCACATGCGCAGCTACTGCCGTGAGGTGCTTGATTCTATTCTCAAGTTGAGCAGAGATTTATTGGGACACTTAATATCGGTATCGGCAAAATTTGAAATCGTTTTAAGCATACGTATTGGGTGTTAACAGTGGCCCATTTTTTTTTTTTTCTAGAAGTTTCTATGATATCATTATATTGTTACATATAGGCTTTAGTTTTAACAAATAATCTCCAATAATATGATCCAGGAACTACATTTAACGAATTTTACGAGCTTTCAACTAGAGAGACGACACGGTTGGCGCAGTGGCTAAGTGATTAGCTTTCTGCGCTACGTGTTGCGGGTTCGATCCCCGCACGGAACAAATATTTGTATGATCTACAGATAGTTGTTTCGGGTCTGGTTGTGTGTGCATGTGACATGTATGTTTGTAAACTGTACCCACGATACAGGAGAAATCCTAGTGTGGGGCAAAGTATTATTTAAAAAAAAAAAAAAAAGGTACACGAATGTCATATTTTTAATCTAAAATCGAGTCTAGACATTATCCCACCATGTTGTCTACACATGTTTTAAGAAGAACATGTAATTTAATTCCACACAATTTCCTAAGGATGTCCTCACAAAAAATACTTATTACAAATAGATTTCCATCTCGGTCAGTTTTTGCGGGCCCGACATTGACTGATGGGCCTTTAGGGGTCTAATAGTGTAAAGGCCACACATTTTTCTCTGTTATATTTTGTATAAGGGCTTGTATAGATCTTTCATTGTTGGGTAATAAACTACTAGACTAGCTTTGATGTTACAAAATAGTACCTTTACATAGTACTTGTTGGGGTTCTGCTACTTGGGTGACAGTATGTATCAGGCAGGAAAATGGGACGTCAAAATCTACTCATGCATTTTTAGAAGATTGTGCAGCAAAGCCTCCCCCAGGTCGATGAGGTCTACTAAGGGTCCAGGAAAAGAACGAGTGAATCCTGCGCCTATCATAGTCCTTTGTCTCCTCCACGGCAAAGATCTGTCCATGAGGATTTCAGCCAGTAGATTGTTTTACTTACAGGCCTGTAAAAGCTCGACTTCTTAGTTTAAAGTCTACGCCTGTGAATTGTTGCAAGCCAGTTTTTTATTAATAGTTTTTAGTGTTTCTAACGGAACACTAAAAGCCAACATCTAAGCGACAACTTTATTTTACTTTTTTTTTTAAACATTGTCCCACACTAAGATTTCTCCTGTGTCGTGGGTACATTTTTACAAACATACATGTCACATGCAGACACAACCAGACCCGAAACAACTATCTGTTGATCATACAGATATTTGTTCCGTGCGGTAATCGAACCCGCGACACTAAGCGCAGAAAGCTAATCACTTAGCCATTGCGCTAACGGTGTCGTCAAAAATTTAAAATGTTATGGCTATTAGCACAAGCAAGCATCGACAAAATTTTGGTCTACAACAATACACCTCTGTCGAACCCTTCGGGGAATACCGGCGTGAAACTATAAAACGATGATTATCAGAGGACGGCAAGTTCCTTTTATCTACGATTAAAATCACTTGATACGACGCCCTTCTGCCCTTAATCAGGAAAAAGGTCACTTCAAATTGACCTATCCTTAATCCAGGTTAGTAAATAATACCTCGATGGAAATAATACATTAATTCGTCAGTATGAAATTATTATTTCATACATAAAATTTATTACTCAATATTTTGGGAACCAATCACAACTAAATTCGGGTCATATTTTATTCGTAGTTTATTAGCCAATTAACCTGTCACTACTGCTCATTAACACGGAAAATATGGAATTCCCATATAATATTTCTTTCAAACAAAAATAAATATGGCGGGTTATATAGAGCTGATGATTCATTTTTATTAAACGTGATTTATATTTCCCATTCGTTCCCAAACTACATTGATCTAAGGATCGCAAGCGCTATTGCTGAGCGTAAAGTCCTGAGTTCGATTCTCGGATCAGGCAAAGTGGTATGTGCCTGCGAAATGTGGGTGTACAGTAGTTCTGCGTAACCCTTTTGGGGAATACAGGCGTGATACTAATGATCATAATGGAAACTTAATCATCATATACCCAACTCTGAGATGCTACTGATAACGTCAGAAAATCCCGATAGGCTAGACCTATCCTGCTTAACCTGCTCGCGGGAGGAGTTAATGACCACTACAGAAAGCGCAGTCCGTGTGGCAGAATCTTGGGCCAAACTAATTTGCCATCGACACGCTAAGAAGAAGAAGATGACTGCATCCTACTAATATTATAAATGCGAAAGTTTGTGAGGATGGATGGATCTTTGTTACTCTTTCACGCCATAGCGGCTGAACGAATTTGAATGAAATTTGGCGCATAGATAGATTATAGTCTGGAATAGCACATAGGCTACTTTTTATCCCGGGAAAATGTACGAGTTCGTAAACCACGCGAGCGAAGCCGCGAACGGAAGCTAGTCAAAAATAAATTCTGAAATCTTGTTTAGTAAATACTTTTCCATCTAAAAACTCATTAAAACTTAATCTCTTGCTTATCTTTGGAGTTTTCAATTTTTAATTTATCAAAATCACACAATGAGTATGTCAATGGCAATGAAAAACTATGACGTCACGCCTTTGTATTCCAAACATTTTTATAACAAAATGTCGTTTGACAGTTCATAAAAAGTAACTCGGATCACTAGTAGTCATCTATCATATTATACTTCGCCTAATTTAGGAAACAAACCCACCACCTAATGCTTAGCCAACGCACATGAGACCTCCAGACTAATCAGGCAATTATGGGTAGATAGATAGAGTATTATTTATTGTACACCAAGGGAAATAGTACAAAAAGAAACACCATTATACACATAGAGTAGTTATAGTACTAATTTAATAAATATTAGCTTTTTAAATATTAGACTTTTTAAGTATTATATTAGAGTATCATAGGCTGTTAATAGGTGTTGGATTCTCACTAATTACGACATTATTGCAATCACCAATTTCTTACCAAGCGTGGTAATGTCATTATCACCCCACGCAATAGCAATCTGGCTCATATCCAGCTGTGAGCCTCTTTTTACAGTTATACAGTCGCGAGCAGAAATATGTAAACAATACTCCAACAAAACTTTTGTAAAAGTATTAATTGTGAAATCTTTGTACACTAATCAAAGTAGGCATATAATTTTTTTTTTTAATTCGTTGCCCCACCCTAGGAGTAATTCCTGTATCGTGGGTGCTTTTACAAACACATATGTATCATACAGTATCATACACATACACCCAGACTCGAAACAACTATCTGCAGATCATACAAATATTTGTTCCGTGCGGGAATCGAACCCGCGACACGTAGACCATTGCGCCAACCGTGCCCTCAAATATTATGTATTTGATTGTCTCATTGGGCTAGTGGTTGCAAATGCGACTGCGTGAGCAACTGTAGAATTGATTCCGGAATTGGTTAAATGTGTTATTGTGTTTTTCTGTATGGAAATTTTCAGTAGCAGCACGAAGTTTGGAAATGTAATCGGTGGATGCCTCGCCCTTTATTAAATGGGATTATAACGTTATCAGCGAAATGTGAATGTTCAATGATACACATCTGCCTAAGCCTTCAGGAAGCATGGGCGTAATGTTATCACTTTCTCTCACTTTTAGCAAATAGAATCAATCAATCAATAATTTTAAATGTTTATTTGCTAAAAATACATTATTATTACAAAGGTAAGATCTTATGTATTCACTAGTCATTCTAAAATTCACTTTTGAATATCGTTATGTGTATATAAGTTCTTTTGACTATACCAGATGTGTCCTCTCTTATATTTCTTTCGGGAAATACACCACATAAATACGTAATTAAGAAACTAATAATTTCCTAACATCTTGTGTGTATACAGATAATATTACTGCGACAAAATTAATACTAAATGACCTTATGTTATCTTACTCGGCACCATTATATAAGAAACAATCTTAAAATATCATAATTATTCCGTAAAAAACAAAATACTACTTCAGTGATTCGCCTCAACGATTGCACCGCACAGCGGCTATTTCGCTTTTTATTAACTGTGCAGCCAACTTTAATTGCTTACACAGTACTCGTAGGAACACGTTAAAACTAGTGATTTGGCGCACCGCGTGCAATATTCAGCGCTATATTTGCTGGAAAATACCAATGCGCATGATATTATAAAATATTCATTTTTAAATAAACGATAGCTCCATTTACGAGTACGCTGGCAAATTACTGGAGTTTATTATTAGATATTAAGAAGTACTTAAAACTTAAAACTAATTGATTCTTATGAGCTTATTAATATGTTTTATAGAATAAAATTTGCACAAAAAACTTGTTGTTGAAAAAGTCTCTTAGAAATGCTTTTTATGAACTGGAGTGTTTGAAAAAATTATAATACTTAAATTAGAAACATTTATTTTTAAAACATAGGTATACATAAGGATCTTATCTATAAATACCTACTTACAAATGAACTCTTGGTAGATACGAAACATCTTGCTACAAAAAAAAAATATAATCGCAGAATATTATCTAAATAAATAAAAAATATTGTAATTAAATTTTTAAATGATATTACTTACACAACTGAGATGTCATTTAGGAACTCATCTATCATTTATAATAACATTTCTCAATTAATATTTCATTAAATGCTGTTTTTAATTTTAGGACAGTCATCTTTTTAATGAGATCAGGTATATTATTATTATAGATACGTGGAGCAATACCAAAAGTACTCTTATGCGTTCATGAAGTATTAAAATTGACATGACATAATTTATTATATCATATCATATTGGGTGCGTATTGGGGTTTTTCGAGCTCTATACAATTTTTTTAAGAGATTTGGTATTCACTAGAATAATATACACATTATATAATAGAGCAATTTTAAGTATATACAATGAAGGAAGTATTAAAATTTTTAAGGACCGAAAATAAGGAATACAGGTATCTGTAGTTTTGAGACTACACATTGATCTTAAAAATCGTTTTTGCATCCTAAACACAATGTTATTAATAGTAGACTGCCCCCACAAAGTTATCCTATATATATATATATATATAGCCTATTATCAGGTTTTACATTCTTTATCTATTTGAACGAATCGTGTTGTAGCGAAATAATGATAATGGGGCATTTATTTTTTGAAGCTTCTAAATATAATATTCATTACGTAGTAAAAATATGTCACATTACGACATGGTATAGTACAAAAACGTGAAATATAATATTCGTGTAACATCAGTTCGCAATAGGGTTTGGGAATTCCCGACAATTTCAAAGTCCCGGGACACGAGACAGCCTACAATCAAAGTCTCGGGAATTCCCGGGACTTTGATTGTAGGCTGTCTCGTGTGACATTTAAGAAAAAAAAACTTTTTTGTCCTTTTTTAAGTGAGGTAAGCCTTTTTTAAGAATTTTAATTGAGTTAATTTCTGGTGAAACGTATTAAAAAAAGGCAATTTTTTGTAAAAATCAACATTTATTAAACAGAAAATTAATTCTTAATAACTTTAACGTTAATTTCAGTCTTAATAATTGCTTTGCTTATTTCTTTTAATCACACATAGATTCACTTATAAGCAGTTAAATCTTATAGTTATAAAACGAACTTAGTTAAAAATCATACTAATTCTTAATAACTTTACTATTATCTAGTAATTCTAGTATCTAATCATTGGTCATAATCACAACATTGTTAATTATCATAATCACAGATTTGTTTCATAATTAAATAATCTAAATATTAACAATTTCGACAATCTTGTCTCGTCTCGAGTCTCGACAAGAAATTCACGGGACTCGAGACAACTAAAATTACGAAAAGTCCCGGGACTTCAAGATACGAGACGTCCCGGGACCCAAACCCTAGTTCGCAACAGCTATAGATACAGTATATTTCTTTCATAATCTGACACCCACGGGAACATTATTGGAAAATTCAATTTTCATACTTATGTATTCTACATTCAAATGTCACCGTTCAAATGTTAGCGTTCTCATTAACTTTCAAGGCATTCTATTAACGTAAGGTATACCTACTTGGTAGAGCAAGTTGAAGGACTTATTGAAGCCTGCGGTACCTATTGTCTGGTATCTATTCTAGGTTCCCAGAAACCTGAGATGCACGAATCTGTGACAATGGTTTGCACCCGTACTGAGGTATGTCGTGAGGAACTGTTGTGTATATCAGTCATCTCAAATAGGTATACGCCAAATTATTTCGTTGTGACTTTGAATGAAGGTGATGATATCGTTTGAATGTGGTGTTGTATGATATAATATTTTATTTTGGTTAATGTGAACTATGGTCACCTCTGCCGAACCCTTCGGGGAAGACAGGCTGTGTTCATGTATTTATTATGATAAACCGATAAATTCAAAACAACACAAGATAAGACAAGAGCTGAGCTCTTAAATTAAAGAAGAAGAAAAACCGGTACGCTACGAAAACAGTTAACTAGTTCGGCATACTAAGAATAATTCCTGTATCGTGGGTGCGTTTACAAACATTAATATTCACATGGACATACACCTCAAACCTGAAACAACAATCTATGGATCATACAAATATTTGTTCCGTGCGGGAATCGAACCCACAACCCATAGCGCAGCAGTGGATCTCTCAACCTCTGCGCCAACCGTGCCTCAAACGTAACACAGACTTGTTCTTAAAATTACAATCTTTAACCAAACCAAACGGTTATTAGATCGTAGCGTGCAACCATCAAACACGATCATAGAGTTGTTCTTGTTGAACTAGTCAGATTCACATCATAGATTCGGTCCAACTAGTTTCCGGTACTCCAAGTTTTCGTAAGTTAGGAGTCAGCTCTATATAGAGTACGAAACCCACACAGACAAATACACACACCTCCAAGTAGTATGTGTATTCAAACAAACGCATACATTTGAGCAGTATACAGAGTGGTCCAAAAAATAACGTCCGGATAAAAGACTTTTGCTACTAAGCCTACTTGGAATGACCCAATGTATGTTCTGTCATGAAGTTTAGGATCAAGTTTTCTCAAACTTTCAATCTTTACATCTCAAATATTTACATCTGACATTTTGACTGATAAATATTAATCATTTTGATTATTTTTTAGTGTAAAAGTAAATTTAATATAACATTAATATTACGCGAGGAATTAACTCGATAAGACAAAAAAAGCTTTGTCCTTTAAAAATTTACAGAAAAGTTTAAATTAATCTCGAAAAGTCCATCGAAAAATCGCAAATAAATTGCGAATATTTTAGAGGTAGGTACGCCTCACGTGTAGGCTTTGTCTTTGACGGGAAGTCTAGTTTTTTTTATATATTAAACGTCACGTTTTGTGCCATCCTGTATGTTTATATGTTTACACACACATACATTCATACTTCGATGTTAGTTTCAGTCCGTGTCCATATCAGGATTACAATATTGTGTCCAGTTGTCTCTAAAAGAATAAAAGAACAATGTTTTGGCTTCTTTTCTTTTGATGTGAGTTTTATGAGTACGCCTTTGCCAATTTGCTGCTGATATGGCATGCTAGCGTTTTACTTTTTGAGGACTAGTAGGTACTTCTACTATCCAAGATATTGTTTTAAACCCACACAAAGAAGTAACATAAGCTACCTACAAAAAACTCCGTTTACATTCGGACTACTGAAAACGAGTTGATGTAACAATTCTGATTGAAAAAGTACTTATAATCTACTCCCCGTGTTATGTGCCCTGTTTATAAAAAAAACTTATGTTTGAGAAAATTTGTGAAGCTGTAAATGCGGTGACTTTAAAAAAATTAAATAATTGCAGTTCGTTTCGCAGCACCTCACCGGTAATTTATCATTACTAGAAACTAATTTACTTTTTAATATTATTACAGAACAGAAGCATTTTTAACGCATCAGTCGATCGTATCCAAAGCAAACCATACCGCTATCATGAGTATATTACTATTTACTTTCAAAGTAAAAGTAAATTTTCATGATAGCGATTTTAGTTCTTAAGTTGGTTACATTAGGGATTAAAGTCGATAACAAATGATAAATCAAATCTTTACTATGACTAGATGTCACATTAGTGACTCTAATCCCTAATGTAACCAAGTTAAGAACTAAAATCGAATAAAAATTTATTTTTACTTTGAAAGTAAATAGTAAAAAACGCATGATAGCGGTAGATAAATTATTTTTAAAGCGTCTGGAAATGCTACGTGCTTATAAAACATGTGACTAAAGCTTTATTGCTACTTAGAAATCTACTCACAAACCAACAAAGAACAGATATACTCCAAAATCCTTCATACGAAACACGCAAAGTTATTCTTACATCCTTTCCCAGAACCGCATTAGCACAGTTTCGCCTAAAAAAACATATTCAATACTAGCATTGGCATAAAGCTAGTTTACATCTGTGACCATACATTGGCGTACCCCTAGGGAAATCTACCCGTATAGTTGTGAAAGTTCGGAATATTATTCATGTAATTTATAATATGGATCGCTGGCGACTGGTAGGAGCTGACTACTCGTTTATAGTCGGTTATGAGTTGGTGTTGGACGTTTTAGAGAATTTAGCTAATTAGATTCAGAAAGTTTTTAGGGTTTTAGTATTAACTGCAAATGCCGTGAGGGTCTATGAAGTTTCGACTATATTATCTTTTGCTGTGGACAAAAGAATGGGCAAGTAGGCGGAGTGGGTGTTTTTAATTATGCGGGACAACAGAATGATGTAGTTGTTCTATTAAGATTTTGGAAAAATGTGATCTTTGATCTCGTATTAGATTCATGTCTGATAGATAAATCACTAGCGCCGCAACTGTTTAATCTTGAAAGGATTAGCGACGATTAATTGAAGGATTTCTTTTAAAATTATTTTCGAGAAGTCCACCTGGTTGGTCGAAAGCTAAATTATCTTTATACATGTGGCTTGTGAATGTGTGGGTGAAAATATCAATATTATAATATAGGTATTATCATTATATATTCGTCTTGTCAATTAAATGTAAGATAAGGTAGCTCCGCCTTTATTTCATTACCTAAGCACTTGACATTCGTCGTAGTAGTAATGGGTGATCGTAAAGAGATATTATTGTAGTGAAATTTACTTGGCGGTTCCAATTAAACACCGTTTTGGCTTTTAGGCAATAAACGCCTACGCGTTTTCATTACACATTAGGCACTTCATTAGTTTTATTACCAGCCATTTTACTAGTGCCTATTACGTCACTAAGTACCTAAGGATAATGGCCGCTCGACACGACGAACATTTGGTGATTTTTACGCAAAAATATTTGTTTGAAAGTCATCGCCTTAACTTGGCAAGTTTGGAACTTCGAAAGGCTTTTGAGACGTTCAACAATGGCGAGTATAGACAAATTGTCCATTAACTTTATGTTCCTTTGAAACCTCAAAATGCGTATTCTATTTATACCACTTTATATTCAAAGTGATCTAAATAGAGTGCGTATTTTAAAGGTTTTAAAATTCTTTTCCCGCAGCTTTAATGCGTAAAAAAGCAACAGCAAGATTGCTACATCGGTAATTAGGCTGTATGAAGTATTCGTTATTTGAATATTGAAAGACCGAATTTTGCGTCAGTTTTCATCTCTTGCTGGTGCAAGACCAAAGCGCGAATGTATCGTATATTTTGTGAAATATCAAGTATTTTTCTATACTTTTCTGTAAATCGCTTTCTTTTTTCAATTGTGTCAAAAATACCGTAATCCGAATACCTACTTATTTACCATAGCAACGAAAAATCTCCTTTTACTTTGGCAGTTAAAATCATACCTTTTCACAAAATTTTCCTTTCAATCCGAAATAGAAACATCAACTTGTTTCAAGATAAACAATTACACTTTTATTCCAACAAATGGTAATTGAATACTCCCAACACGAAATAATAGTGTCTTAAAATTAACAAATCTCCAATTATTTACTCAGTTGCTTACAAAAACATGGTCCAAGGCGTTAATGAAGTCGTTTCGCGAGTCCAATTAATTATTTCGTTTGTCAGTGTTTGTGACGCGACTCTACCGGTACTACAACACAAACAGAAAGAAGACACAAAAATTGAGTGAAAGGGTGCAATGTTAATAAACGTTTTTGTTTAAGATTTTTTTAGATTCTTGTCATGTTATAACTTACTAATTTCTTACATTACAAGGAAAATTTTCCAATACACAAATTGCTTATGTAGGCCGTAGAGCTGCCGAATTGAAATGGAACTGGGCTGGTCACGTTTGCCACATATTGGATGAGCTATGGGCTAAAAAACTGACACAGTGGCTCCCAAAAGGTACGAAACGACAGCGTGGCAGGCCCAAAAGGGGATGACGAGATGAACTGGACTCCTATACAAAGAACTGGCCCCAAATCGCAATGGACCGGGATAAATAGAAAGAGGGCAGGGAGGCCTTTACCCTGCAGTGAGACACTACAGGCTTATAATAATAATAATATCAAGGAAAATTAAACAAGTACTGTTGTATAATGAGCTGGAAGCAAAGAGCCAACAAATGTCGAAACATGAGACTGTCTTGCGCACCCTGGGTAGTGACCCTCGATACTACGATTGCTGACTGGCTAATCTTTCCACATGGTACCTCGTGCTGAATCGACAAAAGTATTGTACTTTAGTTTCAGCCAGTCACCTTGAAGTTTTTAGGTCCTTTAGGAACTTTTAAACTTCTGGTTCGCTTGGTTGATCTCCCATTATTAGGAGGTACAGATTCCCTATTAGCTCATTGGTCACTTCGATACGCTTTCTCTTAGATTTTTCAAGAAAATGTCGTGTGCAACGAAGGCATCACAACGCTAAGATTTTTATGAAGTTAGACTTCGTATTTCGTAAAGTTCTTAGTGGCAATGCTTTTACCTTCTACAAAGAACTGATCGGCAATTTTATATTAGCTTATTTTATATATATACCTATAGTATGTATACCTATAGTATGTATACCTATAATATGCTAGACTGTTATAACTGGAATATTATCTATAAAATTTACCCTAGTTCGCCCAGAGACCGAACTGGGGATAATAATTTTCCGTCAGCCTTAAAAGCATCAGCAGGTTAAGTAAGTGCTTAAGGCAGCGGGCCAGGACAAATAAGTTACGTAAGGCATTTAAAGGCGCCTCGGGGAGCTGCGGGTTAGTGATGTGCGTTGACTTTATGTTGACGAAACTATGGCCTTTGGCGTCAGTAATGTACTCGTACATATAGTTACACAAGGCTTTAAATGAATTTGGGTGATAGTTCAATGGCGCGGTTGTCTACGCGTTATAATCTCAAATTATTATTATTAAAAAAGTATTAGTTCCATTTTTAACCATATACATTTAGTGCCGTTTTGGTTTAGAAAAGTCTCTACAAACACATGATCATCTATATCACAAAAAAGTTACGCTTTAGACCTTGGTTACATTAACAGCATTTGAACAAGGCACTCTTCGTGTGTTGCTTTATATTTGTCGGTATTCGTAAGGAAGTATTGCCATAATATCACGCTGGATACTCTCACGATGATGGATTCATTTTAAAAAAAGAACATTGCCTCCTAATAGTATTCTTCTTGTATCCTGAATATCGTTTACCTACATCAGACACGCATTAACAAACAACTATCAAATATTTGTTCCTAGGAATCGATCCCACTCTACCCGAAGTGCAAAAGGCTAATTGCTTAGCAACTTTAACAATCTTGCCATTCCGTGATAAATTTTATACAAGAGTGCGTATCACATACTAGTGTCACACTAAACTAATACATTATGAGAGATCTTTGTTTGATTGTTTACTGGTAGTAACATAAAACATACAGAAATCACTCATTACGTTCGTTAGTTATGGTGGATTAATAATACAAATAAATGTTAATCTCAAAAACATGTAAAAGCCATTAATAATATAATAAATATTGTATAAATTATAATGAAAGCTTTCCATAAATATTAAAATCATTGATCGAAAATTTATTCAAATACAAAATGTCAACTGAATGAAATGTGATGTCTCGCAATTCTTGAATATTAAAAATAAACTTGAATAATATTTTACGTGGTATTGCTATATTTTCGTATATATAAGTAGAATATTGTGAAATATTTTTCTTAACTCTACTATGACCACACTGCTTATCGTAAATTTATGAAAATGGCTTTGTGTTGGTGTGACAAAACATTTGCAATATAGTTACAAATATACCTACTACAAATTTTTGTAACATAGCATCACGCTTGCATCTTTGTATCCCTCAGGTTAGGCAGAAGTATATTATTGTACACCCACATTTCGCCGATGCCGTTATTAAGTCGAGGTGCGAGTCTATTGCCATCAAACGGGAAAGTTACAAACTTCGTGCTGCTTCTGAGAAATATACAGAAAAACCCAATAACACTTACGCGACCCGGAAAACAAATCTAGGACCTCACGCTTAGCAGCCGCGTGTGCAAGCACTAGACTAGACCAATGAGGCAGTATGTAGAAACTTTTTGTTTTTTTTTTTTTTTTTGTAACAATGCTCAACTGGACTCTGGTATCATAGTAGCGGTTGCCGACTCACATCCGTGAACCAGGTTTACCTATATTTACGTGTATCGCATGCTATGGTAACTAACCAATTGGCTTCCTGCGCTACGAGTCGCGGGTTAGATTCCCACACAGAACAAATTTTTGTATGGTTTATATAATATTAGTTGTTAAATTTGTCTGGCAACTGAACACTATAGCAGAAATATTAACGAGGAATATAAAGATAATTAAATAAAATAAAAATTAAAACCATCCACAGTATATTTTCTATTAAAATTTGTGTTTTGCCTATCCATTAACCCAAAAAGATTTCAAGATATCGATTAAATTTACGGGCAAGCGATATTCAATTTTTGTTTTATCGATAAAAATAATTTATTCCAAAATCTAATCCCAGCACTTCCTAAAATTATCGGTCGAGTGTATAACAGGAAAAAGTCCAGGTAAATAGGCTCATTTAAAATTAGTTTACTTCGCAAACAAATAACTTGCTCGCTCAAAGGAAATAACACGATGAAAACAGAAATTAATCAATTCGTAATCTTGTTGATCGAGTTGGTAATAAGATGATCGTCAATAATTGTAGGAACCTTGAGTCGCCAAAAATTTGCCAAACAATTTTATTGGAACATGGAGAATGTCAAAGATTTAAGAAAGAGTAGCCAATCACGTCGGGGTCACCAATATGGAGGAACGAGGTATAATGTTCTTCCATGGGCAAGTGAGGTGATATTACCTGGCAAGTTGAAGCCCGACATTTAATGATGAACGTGTTAAATATATTGTAAACTTTTTATCCCGAAATTTAGGATTTTGTTGTTGTTTGCAGTTGTCGCTTGATACCGATAGATGGCGCTAAAATACTTTTTCGACGTGTCTAGATATCAGTCGCTTATGGAGGCTTTTGACTATATATATAAATATAAATCACTCTTTTTAGAGGTTAAGAACAACAGAACATAAACCCTAAAGCGGATTTATGTTATGTTGGTATGAGATTTATCTTCTGCACATAACATGACATAGCATCACGCCTATATTTCCCGAAGGGTGAGGCACAGGTCTACTATTAGATACTTACATTCCACTTATGCCGTTATTGAGTACCATGTAATAGGGGCCGAGCCCATTTGCCATGCTGCTACTGAGAATTTTGACACAGAAAAACCCAATAACACGTTACACGACCCGGGAATCGGCAACAAGACCTCACGCTGAGCAGTCTCACTTGACCACTACACCAATGGGGTTACCGAACACTACGAAAAATACACTTTTATAGCTGTGTGTTTCATAAACAAAATAAATGACAACTAAAAAATTACGTCACGTTGACTACGAACAAAGCAACATTTCGTTTCTCAAGCTGCCATATTCGCTAGCAACGAGTATATGAAGATCCATTTCCATCTTTTTCGACGCCAGGGACGGTTTCGGCTAACGAGACTAACAAGGCGATCATGCGTTAACATCCGCACGACTTGTTTTTCGGCCGACGTATGAGGTAAAAACCGAATAACCTTGGCTAACTTTAATAACCGATTTTTATACTTATAGGTAAGAATATTTTTTACTTAAAATCTTAAAATTAATAAACTAAGAAAAAGCTACTGAGCGTGAGGTCTTAGGTTCGATTCCCTGGTCGGGCAAAGTGTTATTGAATTTTTCTGTATAGAAATTCTCAGTAGCGGCACGGAGTCTGGAACCGTGCCCGGTAGACGATAATAGGCTCGTCCCCTATTACATGGGACTCAATAGCGGCATCGGTGAAATGTGGGTGTACATAGTACACCTCTGCCTAACCCTTCGGAGAATACAGGCATGATGTTATTTTATGTTATGTTATGAACAATATTTTTGACGTCATTCCAGTTTACGTTGTAAGAGAGAAACACATTACAAACATAATAAGAAATTATTAGTACCACATAGAACTATCATTAGCACTAAGTGTAAGGAGTACAAAATATTTGTTCTGTGCAGATCAAACCTAAGTCCAAAAATTTCAGCGTTCTGTTGGCCGCTCCATGGACTAAGAACACCAGCTAAATCTGAATTTCTATGCATTTTAAAGGAGTATTACTCCCAATTTGCATTCCACGAAAATCAGTATAAACATTCCTGTACCTTTTCTCAACTGAACCGTACGAAAACTTCCACACTAGCATAACCAAAACCAAATTCAATGACATCGCTAGAAATTCTACACTCCTTTAGACTAAAAAAGAGCACAAACGCATGTAAACAGTTGAAGATAAAAGCTTGAATCGCTCGGAATAAATGCTCGCTCCGCTCTGCATTCGTAGAACCCACTTCGAAAACTAAAAGTAATAAAAGTACCGTCATGCACACTATGCACAGTTTGCCCGTTCTCCCGGATAACATCATCAGCCAGAATAAGTTAAATAAGTTAAATTTTATAGGTATAAAACTGAAATATTATGCAGGTGATATTTTACTAGGTTTTGCCGTCAGCGTCGTTCGGCTAAGTATTTTTGATGTAAGTTTTCGAAGTTTAGCAGGTAGTCAAGCAGACATTGGTTTTTGTTCCTTCCAGATGTTGTTTAGACTGAATAACCAAGTAATTAGTGTCTATTTGTAAATATCTTTGAGGCAAATTTATTAAAGGGAAACAGTCAGTCTGAATGAAATTAGGATATTTATTAAATAAAGGAGAAGAAAACTTATCAGACTATTCTGAACTAAAACTGAAAAACGGGATAGCATATTAATTATTATAAGCGCAGATTCTGTATCGTACCGTCTGTTGGATGTAGAAACTAATCTCTTGAGATAAAAACATCGCCACGTAAAATTGGCTTATTACAAATCACTCAGTCTACTTAGACGCGGCTGCTGAACGCGAGTTTCTGGGTTCGATCCCTACCTCGAGTAAAAGTGTTATTTTTTTTTAGAAACGTCTCTGTTACAGCACGTTTGCAGTTGAGCCCGGTAGATGGCAATAGGCTCGCCCTCGGCGTAACATATCTGCTTAACCCTTCGGGGAATACAGGCTTGGTGATATTTTATATTTATTACCAAGTCCCGCTCGTAAAAATGATTTTCCGCATTACCGGGTCGCGCTTTCTCAAAACTAACGTGAGCAAAACCTTCCATACTAAAGGCATTAAACGCAATCATTTATCCAAATCCCAAAGCTAGTTTCCAAGGAAATTCCTAGCAAAACCTTACTTCACGATGACCTAACGTCATTCAACTCCCTAATGGGCTAAATCGACTGCAATCATTACCGATAAGATCTTAGACCGTACGTAATGTCCGTAGCTCGGTACGTTATACTAAAGAGGTTCGATTTGGTTCTAGAAATGGTTCCAGCTCTCATAGTAATTCGGGTTATATAGATATTACTGATTCTGCTAGAAAAAATGTGTATTATGAATTTAGTGATTTTAGTAAAATTGTATGTGCTTTGGTATATCAATCGTCAATTACAATAAAAAAAGAACGAAACGAGAAAATAATTAAGACAGAAATCAAGAAATGCATAGCTATAACACTGGTCAAGGTAGAGCCGTAGTCGCACGCCTGTATTTTTTCTTTTAATAAAATAATTTAAATAAATCCGGTATAACAACTTGAGAAATTATACACATCGGTACCTAGTTTTTATGATTACATAATAATACACACATATAATTAATTAATAATCCTTCTTTAACACATACATCAAACTTTAAATCATAACTACCCACAAATGTGGTAACTAAGCTTATACCAAAATTGACAACCGTGCATAGTCATTTGACGTTCGGGCTTCCCATAAACAAAATGGCTGACACTATCACTACATAATATAAAACAAAGACCCCGCCGGGTTTGTCTGTTCGCGATATACTCAAAAACGACTAAGCGGATTTTTATGCGATTTTCAATAATAGATAGAGTGGTTCATGAAAAAGGTTTAAATGTATAATTCGTGAAGGTTTTGTGTAAACTGGCTGAAATATGACGATGATAGTTGAAGATTTCGGAAAAAATCATGCCGACTGGGAGCTTTACTGGCGTCCGCCGAGTAAATGCTCGACGTAACAGGCTGATACGACACTACAACAGAAAAAAATGAAGGTGTATATGCTACCCGTGCAAATCCGGGGCGGGTCGCTAGTATACTATAAATATATGTATTCAGAATATAATAAGGCCTCTCTTACGTGTAACTTGAGTATCATCAACCTTGTTGGTAGTCTTATTCTCTCATTATACATGTGCCAAATATGTTGAGAGACAGCCCTACACGTGGTTTGGTTTCACTCAATTAGGGATACAATTTCGAACTTTCAGTGTAATATTAGTTGTCTTAAGTATTGATGACTATATCTTGATATTACAAGTTTGACATTGTCTGGGAAAACTGGGAATTAATTAATAAGTCTAGGTTTAGTTTCTCATGTGAAGATCACATATATCTGCTTGTTTATTCTTCTGTGAGAGCTGTAGGAAATGTATAGGTTATATAGGCATCAATTCGTTCGGAAATCTGGAGCCGGGCAGTGTTTCTCTATGCTAAGTCTCAGTAGCAGCACGGAGTTTGGAAATGTGCCTGGTAGATGGCATTAGGTTCGCTCCTTTCTACTTGGCACTTCTTACAGCATCGGCGTAATATGGGCGTACAATAGTACGCCTCTGCATAAGCCTTCAGGGATTAGTCGTGATGCCATGTTATGCATGTTTTATGTGTCAAAAATAATGTACATTCCTGACACATTTATTATAACATCCCAAATGACACCAGTAACTTTGAACACACGTCAAAAATGATTATACATTCAATTTTCTTATTCATGAGATAAAAAACGTGACCGCTTTACCTGGCGTATCAAAGCAATGCCTCTTCGAAATTGCCTCGTGTCTATACTTATTGTAAAATTGAAAGATTTGTTTGTTCGTTGTAAATATATTTATATATTTTTTTTTATATGAACGTTTAATTTTATTATGAACAACGTTGCCCCGCACTAGTAATAATTCCTGTATTGTGGTCGCCTTTTACATACACAAATACTCAGGCCCGGAACACCTGTAGGTCATACAAAATTTGTTCCGTTAGGGAATTGAACCCGCGACCCGCGCAGCAATCGATGGCTCAATCACTACCAAACCATTCAACAAGTTCATGGAACAAATCCAGGTAGTGGGCAGTAACATGCTTCTAGCCATTAGTAAGAACATAAATGCGATTGAAATCGTTTTTTTTTTACCACGACGGATGCTTTGCTGCTTTATCGTGACTTTAGTACTATCTCGTGCATCATACACACGATTCAAACAAATAACAAGACGAGATCACATCATTTTTTTAACTGAACATAATCAAAAAGGCTTTTATATTCGTTATCTAACATATGTATTACTGTCGATAAGAACTGTAAGCTGATATTTATGCAAAATAGTAAAATCAGAGATGTATCTTTATTACGAGAAATATCTAAGATGACTCATTTTTTTATTCCCAAGGAAAAATCCTTGGATAATAAAGTAACAGGCCTGAGTAAATGCAATTTCCTAGCTTTTCTCTTTCGTCGGAAAAGTCTCGTGGATTCTTAGCTAGGAAGTGTTTAGAGTTTTTTCTTTGCTTTCTTCTTTACATCACTATACTGTTATGATATTCATCATCTGCCTAGCCTTTTCCCAACTACATTGAGGTCGATTTCCAATCTAACCAGTTGCGGCTGAATAACAGTATTTTACCCGGAGCGACTGCCTTCTGACCTCCGCCACCCAATTACTGGGAGACACTGATACTCAAAAGACAGACTGGTTGTACGACTTTTTTGGGCTACTGACACCCGTAACGACTGTCATCAGTCTATGTATGACACTCAGGATGAACCGCTTAACGTACTTTCCGAGGCACGAAGGAGTCTCAATATGTGAAAAATGGTCACCCATCCAAGGACTGATCGCGCAAAGCGCTGCTTAACCTCATAGATCGATCGATTTGCGCGGTAGCAACAAGCCTCTCCATGCATATACTATTACGACAATCAACGATGTTTTTTTCTTTGTTCAAATTGTGATCAAAGTTCTTACAACCAGGGGTCTAAGTAGGCCAAATTGTGCAGTTCATCCATAAATTGTGATAGCGACTGTCAAACAGTTATGATTAGTCATTGAGTGATATTTCGCCATATCACTGCCTCATTTGTCGCAAGCATGGCTGCTGAGCGTGAGGTCCTCGGTTCGGGCAAAGCGTTTTTGAGTTTTTCTGTATAGAAATTCTCAGTAGCAGCACGGAGTCTGGAATTGTGCCCGGTAGATGGCAATAGGCTCGCCTCCTATTACGTGGAACTCAATAATGGCATCGCCGAAATGTGGGTGAACAATAGTACACCTCTGCCTAATCCTTCGGGCAATACAGGCGTGATGCTTTGCTATACACACATATAAGTAAATTTTGTTAGTGTGTTTATAAACAGCACTAAAACTTTTATTTGTTCATTAAGTTAACGCTTCAATAATTAAAAGCATTTCTTAGTGACAATGCCTCAGTACGTCCGATGTGTTCTGTGCAGTCAGTCCTGGGTGTCGAAGCGACCTTCATGTGTGTCGTACGCACATTCTCACGCACACAAAAATTGCCCAAAACACGCGAGCCGCCCGCGCCGGCCGCGAGCGTCGCCACTCGGCC
Organism: Shargacucullia verbasci; assembly: GCA_947562105.1. Taxonomy (NCBI): domain Eukaryota; kingdom Metazoa; phylum Arthropoda; class Insecta; order Lepidoptera; family Noctuidae; genus Shargacucullia; species Shargacucullia verbasci. Next base: position 11,658,888 of record OX387294.1, on the reverse strand, counting down.
GTCCGCAGTGATTGTGAGCGGACGTATACGATATAATTACACATATTCAATACGTAATCAAGTCATCATTTCAAAACTCCTCCACCATCGATAACTCCACGCCGCAACAACCGTTATATCTCATAGCAAAAATCATATCATCACGCTTATATTTTCCCGAAGAGTCAGGGAGAGGTGGACTATTATAGACCCACATTTTACCGATTACGATATTGAGTCCCATGTAATTAGGGGCGAGCTTATTGCCATCTACCGGGCACAGATACAAACTCCGTGCCTCTACTGAGAATTTCCCTACAGAAAAACCTGATAACACTTTGTTTGCCCCCCTACAATCTAATCCAGAATTTCTCGCTTAGCGGTTGCGCTTGACACCACGAGAACAAGACAGTCAATCTTTCCACCACGGCATGAACAATTCTTGAACGAGAGCTGATGCCAACAGAAAAATAACAGGATTAAAGCTTACTCCGTTTGACACGCGTTTTGTTAACGCGCGCTTGCGTTTCAATAAAACGTAGCTGTGAATGATATGACGCCAAAAGGCCGCTTTACATTCAAACAGCACTAGACGTTCAAGGAGCCTTGTAAAGGCGCAAATAGCTTATTGAAGTTGTTTTCTTCATTGTGACTCATATGAATGTTGGGAAGATATGAGAGCACGATTTAACGTCTAGAAATGACATTTTAGTGTTTTAAAGGAGTTCTGTTCATATCATTTTATCAAAAGAGATGAAGATAACTTATTACTGATTGACTGCCTCATTGGTCTAGTGTTTGCAAGCGCGCCTGCTGAGTCCTGGGTTCGATTCCCGGATCGGGCAAAGGTTACTGGTTTTTTTTGTGTGGAAAGCCTTGTAGCTGCATGGAGTCTGAAACTGTGACCAGTAAATGGCAATAGGCTGGGACTCAATAACGGCATCGGCGACATTTGGGTGTACAGTACTATACCTCTGCCTAAGCCTTTGAGGAATACAGGCGTGATACTATGTTTAAGTTAATACATCGGTTTATTTTATATTGAAGCAGAGTTCTTTAATATATCTATAACACATTATCTCATTAAGACGCAAGAGGCGCCCGCAACGAGAAACAATAGAATTTCTATTGGGTCTCATTTGCATCATTTGTCGAATTATTGGAAACAGTATGGAAACCGGGCACCTAGAATCACCACGTAAAGAAAGAGCCTTTATAGGCCTTGCTGAAATCAAAATATTCAACTTGACTTGGTTTAAATTTTTCTCATTGTTGTAGAACTCACGGCTGCTGAGTGGAAAGTTGTGGGTTTAATTTTCTGAATCGAGAAATGTTTCATTTATTAAGTAAAAAGAGTTTCAAAATGTACCTTGTAGATGGCAATAGGCTTACTTACAATAAGTATCTACACTTCTACCCCACCTGCAGAATATACACTTGTTTCTACGTAAGTTTAAAATCGTTCTCGCTAAAATGATACAAGCATTTCTGCAACCGATTCACAATCCACTATTATTTTCCGCTTTAAGTAGCGGCAAGGCACTTAGTACTTCGCTCATATTTCGAAGAAGAAAACAGGTACACTATACACTATTCTTGCTCAATCATGCTGAATAAGTACTACAGGCGTATAAGCTATGCCGCGTCTGCTAGCAGCCTTACGTCACAATATAAGGAAAAACAAAAGCTCCATACTTTTATGGCGACGGTATGATTGGCGCAGTGGGTTTGCTCCGAGTATGGAAATAATATTTGTTTCGGCTACTGTTTATTTGTTTCCAAATGTATGTATGTGGGAGATTTACATACATCCTTATGTAGACTATAATCATTTTTTTTTTCTTGATAGGCACGCGTTTGACCACGTGAGATACCTGATGGTAAGCGATGATGTGGTCAAAGATGTAGCACGCTTGCCTAGAAGTAACCTATTCACTCTTGACTTAAAGACTATCATGATAAAGGAAACTTCGACTGTGGGGGAACGTTTATTTAGAAGAAAAAAAAACAGTAGTGAAGTAAAAAAAAAAACAAACAATTAATATTGTAGGAATATGGTTGTAAATTACCAATCATAACAACTGCTTTCCTGATAGCAACTGGTGACTACCCGTGATAGAAAAGACTTCACCTATCATGTCAGCATGAGCTGTCACATTGGGATCGCTCATACCATAGTGGAAAGATCAGCCAGTCAGCAATATCGAGGTATCGAAGCTGACTGCTCAGGATATGCCGGACGATCTCAGGAATCGTCACTCGTGGAGAATCTTTCCTTGCATCCCAAAATTAAAAGCCCTCCTACAACTGAACATTAATTACCAGTCTTCGGTGAGATAGCACCTACATAGCTGCCGAGTAGATTATTCAGTATGTGAGGAGAAGCAGCGTTTGGTCTTCATCAGTCCTTAAAGGACCATTCTTCACACATCGGGAGCTCTTTGTGCCTCGGAGAGCCCTTTGAGAAGTTAAATCGGGTTGCCATTTAAATTGATATGACAGTTGTTGGACAGGACTCCACAGCCCTAAAAATCTGAAACTAGTTTTACTTTAGGATGTCCTTGTAATTGGATGGTCACCGAGGTCAAATGGCAGTCGCAAATGAGTACAATACTGATATCTAGCCGCATCTGGTCAACCACAACAGTTGGGAAAGTACACAAACATGATAAACAAACATTTTTTTGTGATATCGTATATAGAAGCGTCCTTATCAGTGCTATGTGCCTATCATCCTACAATACAGTTATGGACCTATTCTTCATATTGCCAACTGAATATAATCAAGACTCAAAACAGTCTATCTGACTGGCGCAGACTATTCAAATAGGTGCAACACTATAGGTTGTAAGGTAACTTATTCAATGCTATGGTTTGGTATCTTAATTTGTACGTACTGGAACTTCTGTTACTCTATCTAGTTTATGGTCAAGGTACATACTATAAAAAGTATCTATAACACACCTTGTATATAAGCTTATATCTTAAGTCTCGGGTGCATGGCAGCTAAATCAATACTAAAGATAAATAAGTGCATCGCTTCCTCGTGCAGAAAGAGTAATGAATTTCTCATACCTACATAGCATCAAGTCCATATCTTCCAAGGGAGAAGGCAGAGGTGGAGGTGCTGGTCAAGTAATTAAAGAGCGAGCCTATTAGCATAATAAGATTTTTTTACACAAACACTTTATCCAACATGGGAATCGAAGCCTGCTAGGTTCGATTTCTCAGGCTCTCAAGCCACATTCTCGACTACTAGTCTACTGGGGGATATTTTCTTCTTCTTTAATTTAAGAGCTTAGCTCTGTTCGGTAGAACAATCGCCACAGCTGCTCTCTATTTTCTGCCTTCGTTTTGAACTCTTGATATGATATAAGATATACAACTAGAATATTTAGTTTTAATTTAGATTAGATTCCATTAATTCTCTTGATACGACTCTACTCCTACGTTCTCTTTTACTTATTGTGCAAAGCTACGTCCAGGTCTCTCCTTCCTCTGTTTCCTTCAGTTTTCCTTCTAAAATTGTCTTGAAAAAGTGATCATATCGTATCAAGTGGCCAATCATTTTTCTTCTCCTGTTATCTATTGTTTTCAATAACTGTCTTTCTTCATTAACCATTAGTAGTACTTCCTCATTCGTTTTCTTTTCTCTCCAACTGATCTTTTCCATTCTTCTCTAGCACCACATTTCAAAAACCTCTAGTCTTTTTCTGTCCCTTTGGTTCATCGTCCACGTTTCACAGCCATATAATGATGTGCTCCAGACATAGGACTTGATAAGTTGTTTCCTTATTTTGGTTTTTATAGTCGCTTTAAAAGATGTTTTTTTTTTCTGTTGAAGACTTAGGCTAATGGGAATATTTTATATAATATTTCTTTTCAGTACCAGTATAATGAGCAAAGAGGAAATATGCTATCATGGCATAATTTTGAATGAGAGTTTTCACTTTTCGCTGATAATAACACCCAAAGCATGTCTGCGGTAAAAGTGAAAGCCACTGAAAATATAGTTGTTTCGATGAGTTTTGGAACCTTACATAATTATTAGATGAAAAGTTAACTTTAAACAATAAAAAAGAAAATGTTCTAAATGTTTGAGATTCTATATCTAGACTAGACAAAGAAGTTAATATTTCTCTCAAACTTATATTTCATAACATACCAAACAAAGGCCAAAGTCCTAGATTGAAACTTATAACTGACAAAGCAATTTCAACTGTATAAAATGCTGCTTAAAATTCAGAATTAAATAAGGGGTGACAAAAGAATTTGGAATGAAAAAGCACCCGTTTTGTATCTCTATAACCCGTTTCTGTCAAAACTCATGAATAAGACACGAAGGGTGCTAGTTTCACAGGGAATTGAGAGAGTATATCATTTATGATAATTTTTTAGCTCAAGGATTTCAAGTGGGAGCTGCTACTGTGAATATTTTTCGAATTATTCAAAATATATTTAGACGTGCTATGTTGCTATGCTATAATAAGCAGTAATAGCGGTTGAATGCTTGACTTCCATGCAGGAGGGTCTGAATTCAAACCTGGCCCGCACCTCTGACTTTTCGGAATCATGTGCAGTTTAGAATTTGAATATCACTTGCTTTCACGGTGAAGGAAAACATAGTGAGGAAACCAGCACACATGAGAGTGCTCCATAAAGTTCTCGATGGTGAGTGTAGTGGTGAACTATTGCCTAACCCTTCTAATTCTGGGAAGAGACCCTTGACCAGCAGTAGGACAGTAATGGGTTGAATTTATTATTTTAATATTAGACTTTTCTTATCTGTACAAATATTATAAAGAGGTAAAATTTGTTTGTAAGTTTGTATGTAGAGGGTAATCTCCGGAACTAATGATCCGATTCTAAAAATTCTTTCACTTATAGAAAGCTACATTATTTCTGAATGCTATAGGCTATAAATCATATATTGCACGTAGGTTACGCGGACGAAGCCAGTATGTCATAAATTAATTTTTGATAAGCAGCATACCCGTGCTCCAAAGTTAACTCCCAGCCTACAGTGAATTTGTGTGACTGTCATAGTAATTAACGCAATCTGTTGAGAGTGTGGGCTGTGGGTGAAGTACTAATGACAAAATACAACGATATCTCAACCGTTTGCCTAGCCTGGGTTTCCATAGTTGATTAGATATGTATTTCTATACCTTTCCTTGCTATGGCCAAGCATTATCAAAATGAAAGCTAAGGGATTAAATTTGACCTTTATACTATGCGACAATTAGAGCCTGTCTGTATCTTATCTCGCAGCCGTCTTATTTAACATTATGACGTTACAAGAAGAGGGACATGAAAAAACACCATTCCCAGAAATTCTCTCTCACAAAGCTTTAAAATCTTGTACCAAGGATCTAACAGAATCTCGGCTAACAAAATACAAGGAATTTTAATTCAACCGACTGCGCATAAAGACGTATTATTTTAGGGCTGCGGGTAATTAGGGCGTGGTAAGGACTTGAAGGCTGTAATGTTTTTGTAGGCATCCCTAGAAACCTTGAAAACATGCTTTCCCTCTCAGCAAAGGCTGGTTCCAACAAATGGAGTGCTAATTTGTTACACATAATGTACAAAATATGTGAGACGTATGTTTTAATGAGTTTGGTGAAGTAGGTCAAACGTTTTTAATGTCTTCTCGTAATTTATTTTTTATTCACGGTGTCTTCTGGTGTGTGTTATTTACGGAGCGGAATTTGGCGTCTTATTTCGCAAAATAAAATGAAATAATATATTAATGATTAATTGGTTTATAAAGAATATTTGGATAGGATATACTGTGTTATACTCGTATTGTAAATACTTTTTGAGTGTAACGTCTTCAGTGCTATATCAAATTAAGTCTTAGTGATTTAGGTATTATAGCTATTTGTAAGATACTCCTACAAATCTATCTATCAAGTAATCTATCCAGTTGCCACTGTATATCAGTATTTTACGAGGAGCGACTCCCATTTTACCTCCGCCACCCAATATTTTTTCTTTTTAAGAAACATTGCCCCTCACTAGGATTTCTCCTGTATCGTGGGTACAGTTTACAAACATACATGTCACATGCACACACAACCAGACCCTCAGCCTAATTATGTAAAAAAAGCGACAGCAACGCGATAGCCACGCGACAGCAATCTCACTGTCAGCCAATACATTATATGTCACAAAAATGACGTTTGACAGAAGTTATCGCGCGATCTACGCCTGTCGCTACATCGGTAATTAGGCTGCCGAAACAACTATTTGTAGATCATACAAATATTTGATCCGTGCGGGGATCGAACCCGTGAAACGTAGCGCAGAAAGCTAATCGCTTATCCACTGCGCCAACCGTGCCGTCATAATTACTGGCAGACACTGGTAAATAGACCAGCAGCCTAATTACGTAAAAAAGCGACAGCAACGCGATAGCCACGCGACAGCAATCTCACTGTCAGCCAATACATTATATGTCACAAAAATGACGTTTGACAGAAGTTATCGCGCGATCTACGCCTGTCGCTACATCGGTAATTAGGCTGCAGATTAGATTGGTGGTTAGACTTTTTGGGCTGCTGACTACCGTCACGATTGTCTTAAGTATTTGTATGATACCAGGGCCCGATAGATTAGACTGCTTGCTGAGGCACGGCGTTTGTACTTAATGTGGTTTGTTAATTTTTATTTAACACCACGAAACGATGAGATTAGGTGCAATCGCTTTATATCAGATCAGAAAAGTTCAATCATCTAACCATTTGTGTGTGTATGTACCGGTACTGAACTTTATATAGGTATATCATAACATAACATAGCATCACGCGTGCAATTCTGTTTTATTCTTCTGTTTTATATCCTATCCTACTAATATATAAATGCGAATGTTTGTGAGGATGGATGGATGGATGGATGGATCTTTGTTACGATTTCACGCCGTAACGGCTGAACGGATCCGGATGAAACTTGGCACAAAAATAGATTATAGTCTGGAATAGCACATAGGCTACTTTTTATCCCGGGAAAATGTACGGGTTCGTAAACAACGCGGGTGAAACCGCGAGCGGAAGCTAGTATTATTATAATTTGCCTTTAGTTTGGGACAAATAAACATATTTTCTTTCTTTTTGCCATATGCCGGTCACAGTTTCAGACTCCGTACTGAGAATTTGTATACAGAAAATCCCAATAACACTGCCCGACCCGGGAATTGAACCCAGGGCCTCACGCTCGCGCTTGTGACCGCTAGACCAATGTATACACAACAACTATACACATCTTTTCTGATAATACTGTTAATCAGCTATCGATTATTGCTTCAAATTGATTACGATCCACCAGACAGACTTATTAGCTCGTTATCATGTTCCTGTCAGACGTTCCTTGAAATGTAATATATATATGACAGATGCGAGAACGTGAGATATGTCTAGAACCAATTAATCGTGGATCAAGCTATATTGCTATTAATACGCGATAGCTAGATGACTGATACTACTAGGAGAAATATTGACTTGTATTAGATTGTTCGTGGAAACTAATTTGACGCTTTAAAATACTTCTTCGGCTTTTATTTATCAAATCAGATGACCGTAGTTTATTTTTTTAATTCTTGCATATCTCTCTTTATAGATCCCTGTATACAAACACTCATTCAAATCTCGACAACTAGTTGCGTATTGATCATTTGAAATGGTTTTCGTCTATCGTGTCGACACAAGTTATCACATTGGAACTGGCATATTTTGGTGGAAAGATTAGCACGTCAACTACGGTATTAGCCAGGCTGACTGCTCAGAGAGCGCCAGATAACCTCAAGTAAGGTATTTCTATTATCATATAACGAGAAGTTGGAAGATATGGTATGTGGGCTGTATCCAACAAGTCCTTTCAATAAACCTCTATTTCTAAATGATCTTTAATTGTGTAAAAATAGTTCTCAGATTTGTAGCTATCAGAAATGTAAACATAATCAACATTCACAACACAAACTGATTAAGTATTTATTTGACGAAACCTACATTGTTCTCCCATACTTTTTCCACATTATGTTCATGGCAAGACTGTTAAAAGAGACTTTAAAAGAGTATCCATGGAGTTTCTTGTCGGTTCTTCTCCATAGGACCAACTTTTTGGAACCGTGCAACTAGAGTCCTATAACGTTTCATAAGTGCCTGTGTTAGGTTTATTTGAAATAAAAACAATTCTATATATCTATCTTAATAAAACTCGAAGCTTTTCTCCTAACACGCTTCGGCAACAATACATCGCTTTTTGTCTATTGATGTCTGACGCATTGTTATCGCATGTCGACAAAATAATTTTCCTTATACATTGTCACTACATATTAGCAAACAAAGTCCCCCGCCGCGTCTGTCTGTCTGTTCGCGGTAAAATACTACTGAACGGGTTTTCATGTGGTTTTCGCCAATAGACAGAGTGAGTCATGAGAAAGGTTTAGATGTATAATTCGTTAAGGTTTTGTGTAAATTGGCTGAAATATGACGATGACAGTTGAAGATGTCGGAAAATATCATGTCGACTGAGAGCTTTACTGGCGTATTCCGAGTAAATGCTCGACGTAACAGGCTGATACGACACTACGACAGAAAAAAATATGAAGGCGTATATCGACTGTGAACTGGCAACTGGTACCATCTCATTTTTGACAAAATTACAGGATAAAGAAGAAATTATCGACCGCGTTGTGCAGACAAAGCGGTCGGTGTTAGTACAAATTGAATGAATTCGATTTTTGCGTCTAATTTTGATTTAAGTAAAATATGCTTTTTGCTGCGCTGCCGGGTATAAAGTAGTTTAGAATGGTATAACCTAGTAAAATCCTCATAAAATCGAGATAAGACATGTTGCCAGTTCACAGTCAATATGCTCTGCTACCCGTGCGAAGCCGGGGCGGGTCGCTAGTTCAAATATATAATATTGCACCTAAGTAAACGATATTTAAAATATATTACAAAGTGCTATTGTATATCATGTTATGTATTTGATGAAATTATTTTGAGGCAGTAAATATGTATTTTGACTTCAAAGGCGACCTAATTAAAATATGGTACTTCAAGCATATATTCATTACATATAATTATTACGTGCGCGTATTGATATTTAGCTGAATAAATATTATTGATGCGAATAAATTATTTTATCAAAATTATTACATGCGTGAAAAAACAGTATGTTTATTTCAACATTTTTAACCCGTGTTTACACGATTTGGTGAATGGACATGCTATTATAGGTACTGATAGACTTTCAAGCTATCTGATTTGAAGTGTACATTAATAAAAGGGTTATCTTGACCGGGGTTCTTATTAATCGAAGGGTCAAATAACCAACCCAAACAGTAGTAGTCATTGCTTATAAGTATTTGATAGTCCATAAAAAAAGCACCATGCAAGTACCTATTCCCTACTTAGGAATAGTGTTCAGAGTAATATTAAGTGCTTAACATAAGCATAGCGAGACATCTACATATAAACCCCAAAAGGCCAGACAGAAATGTACACACTCACATTTTGCCGATGACGTTAATAAGTCTCACAGAATAGCTATAGAAAGGAAAGCCCAAAGCCATCTACCACGCAACATTCAGAAAGTCCCACCATCACTTTGCTTGACTTGCGAATCGAACCCAGGATTATATGCTCAGGCACATCACACTGAAGACTGGTCCAATGACCATAAATAATTGATATCAGAGACTCGAACACAGTTACTATAAAAGTACTAGTAGGTACGTAAAAGATGTACGTTATTGAATTTAAAAGGTAGAGCGTCCTTTCAAATAGTAATCAGAAAGTTTATAAAACGCCTCATGCTGCTACATTTTTTAGTTAGATACAAATTGTTTTGACTTTGAAGACTATTCATGAAAGAAATAAATGGCCGGTTTTATTAAAACAAAAGATTTCAGGAATTCATGTAAAATATCCAAAGAAGACGTCAAACTGATGATTTTCGGACGCTTCCTATTGAGAATAAAATCTCCATAGCCCTTGATTAAGCCCTGCTCATAATTTTACCCGAAATTACGTAAAAGTAATAATTTTCATTGCTTATCTTAATTAGGTACTATGTAGGTACTACGTAGACCGCCATATATGGTCTAGTAGTCGGAAGTGCGACTGAGCGTGAGGTCCTGGGTTGGATTCCCGGGTCGAGCAAAGTGTTATTGGGATTTTCTGTATGGAAATTCTCAGTAGCAGCACGGAGTCTGGAACTGTGTCCGGTAAATGGCAATAGGCTCTTCTCCTATTCCATGGGACTCAATAATGGCATCGCCGAAATGTGAGTGAACAATAGTACCCCTCTGCATAATCCTTCGGGGAATACAGGCGTGATATTATGTTTTGTTATTCTTAATTAGGTACTAGTATAGTTTCATTAAGCTCCTTGATTCTACGCAGCCTTTCCAACACTATTTTCTAGTTAAAGGGTATTAAAAGAAACTACGCAACTAAAGAAAATTAAGTATTAAAAAGAAATGCGAGCTATTACTTGCTACCTCCGCATATTAAAACAGGTATTTTCTTCAATATTGTTAGTGGCAGGTTACGGTAAAATATGCTACATACAGTTGACAAAACGGCGCAGTTGTTGAGCGATCGACTGCTGAGCTACGTGTCGCGGATTCGATTCCCGCACGGAACAAATATTTGTAAGATTTACAAACTTGTTTCGTGTCTAATTGTGTGTGTATGTGAATATTTGTGTTTGTGAATGCACCCACGATACAGGAGAAATCATAATAGGGCATGGGGGCAAGGATTAAAATGATTAAATTAGTTATTACATCAAAATTCAAAAATCGAAATTGCAATTTTAAATATTGTATGACTTCTAAGTGTATGATAATTTCTGAGCCGTATATTTTATTTATTTGTATTTTACACGTACGGTAAATTTAAATTGTTTCGATTCGTCTTGTTGAATGACCAAGTAAATTTTTGGTGTACGAGCTACTAACGCGATACTCAGAATAGGGTTCCAATTATGTCGTATTTTCATTATGTCGTCACCACTTTGTTGTACCACGCAGTCTCCACCCACGAATGTAACAAAGACAACAAAAGGATTATACCAAAAGCAAGCAATGGCGTTCGTTATTTTACTACAAAATACAGGGATAACAAACCCACCTGCCAGGCGTAAACATTATAGCTATATTTCTTTTACTATTCATTGAAAATGTTACAATGATTGCCGGCTCTTCTCCATAGAACCAACTTTTTGGAACCGCGCGACTAGAGTCTTCTAACGTTTCAAAAGTGCCTGTGCTAGGTTTATTTGAAATAAAAATAACATAACGCATGTATTCCCTAAAGGATTAGACAGAGAGCTACTGTAAACCCATATTCCGTTGCTGCCATTATTGAATCCTATTAAATATGAGCATGTTGCCATCTACCGTGTACAATTCCAAACTCCAGAGAGCTAATGACAACCTCCACACAAAAAAAAAAAAAACAGTAAAACTTAGTTTGATACAAGAATCGAGCCCAGGACCTCACGCTCTACAGTCGCGGCTGCAACCACTAAACCGAAAATGAGGCAATTCTTAAAATGTTTTTTTTTTTTAAATTAATATTTCTGGATTCTTCTTACAGTCCCTCATGCGTTCGGTCAAAATAATTTCTCATACATTCCAAAACAAATCAAATTGAAGCTTTAAATCCAGAACAACGTCATGGTCTGATTTTCAACCTTCCACTCCATTTTATAATCACGAGTCAGACAAATCCTTAATCTATCCTCCAAAACTAATTAGCCCTCGCCCACCCCCAATTATTCGAAGCATACATCCCACGTCCCACCTGCTGCTTATTAACACAGAAACATAAAAAGTACCGCATTGCGCCACCATTACGGAAGCCTCATGTTATATTCAGCACACATAACACAAATTAAAGTTATCTTATGTAATATTAATAATGTAGGCCCCTTGTGTAGAACTTGCTAACTTTTGGGGTTTGAATTTTTATGTTTAATTTGAATTCGTTGTTTTTTTTTTTATAAAGAAGACTTTTGTATACTTTTTATTCCCAAAATTAGCGAAAGGAGTTGATTATGCCATTTACAAACTAAAATAATCTCATTATCTCTTTCTAAGACAAAACGTGAGAAAAGGATGACAGATATATAATCCTGTTAAATTAGTCGGTCATGCTTGTTGTCATGTCATGTTCGTTGAAGTGAGTGTTAACATCATGTTGTCCATATATTCTAAACTCATTGACTACCAATTTTCAATCATCTGTTGTTCCTTACAAAATACACCAGTAAATTTTGTCTACACTTATAAAACGTTTAGTCACATCTAATGAAACCCCTGGGAAGTAATCTAGTACAAATTTCCAACTAGATACAAAATAAATTGTACCTAGTTCTTAGAGCAAAATCTGGAAAAGAAATCCCGGACTAAACCACAGAACATAATAACTAATTATGCGCTAAGCTCATTAACTAACACTATCTAATCCCAGAACTTAGTGGGGGACTCACAAAACGCCAGAGATAACCAGTTCACGGCTTAACAAAAGCGAGTACAACAAAATGGTGCTATCGTTGGAGCATTTTATTCTTGCTTAGTTCCGTTTACTTACATAGGGGTAAAATCTCTTCTAGGCAAGCGTTTTGCATGTATATTCTTGCATTAGTTTCTACTATTTCTTTCATTTTTTATCTTATTATTATTCTATTGTATCGTGGGAACGCCTAGACCAATAACAACTATACTTAGATCATTTATATATTTGTTCTGTGTGGGTGGTCCCAAAGCAAACATGTCGACCTTTCTTCTTGATATGTGATAGTAATTTTCCAACCATTATCCGATTTTATTTGGGGTCGGTGCAGTACGTTTTCATCATCCATTTCTCTGAATAATTACTGCTGATTATTTTTATTAATTTAATCGGTCACGACCAGTTTTAAGGTGATGGTTATGTCTATCCGTTTAACTGCTCAAATCTTAAAAATATTCTCCCAAATGTGATGTAGGTATTATTGTTATTTAAACGCATAATATTTAAGATTCTAAGGAGGCAATTCATTAACCTACCATACAAAACTCTTGTAGATATGGTCTCTTCCTCTATAGAAATGTTCCTCTACAATCTCAACTGCAAAAGTTAGGCAGGTGAATTTTAACCCCGCAAGTATTAGGTATGAACGATTCTGTTAGTTAAATTTTTTTTGTAAGTATATGAATTGGTCTAAAGGCAAATATATCAAAGTCAAATTTGAAGTCAAAGTTTATTCTCTATGGTCATCACTTTTATGTTTTACATAAAATATTTCTAACAAACGGAGTAATCTGAACGATTCTCAAAATACAACAGCTTCTACCTACCCGTCCATATACTTTGATTTCAGTTATTATCCACGTTAAATACGGTAACGGGTTCATAATTACCTCGTTCCAACTAACTGAACTTTAATCCGCTAACTTTGTAGCTGACTCACGTAGCCACAGATAACGGGCCGCAGTTTAACAAAACAGTTATATCGTCCGGGAATTGTAATGGAAAATCCGGTATTACGGTCAGATGGTTACACTGTTTAAAGCGGACAATTCCAGCAATTACGCTGAAAACGTTATTTTAAAGAGGAAAATGTATGTTTATGTCAAAATCAGAACATGGTTCCTTGACCGTCAAAATATCCACAATATGACCTCTGACCTCTTAACATAAAATTACAATGAGAGTTACTGCTCGTAGAGGTTCTCTTCTTCGACGGGAACCTCTCCATGGCAGGAGTGACGAAATATGAGATCGTATGACACACCCTGGGTAGTCAGTGTTGATAACACAATTAATTGTTAACTGGCTAATCTATCCACTATGGCATCAATTCACTATCGGTAGCTGGTGCCAAGTCGACAGACACTCGACAACACTTGTTATATTGTGTGTGAAGCAGCGGCGTGCACAGTTTTTAGACAGGGTAGGCAGAAAATTTTAAAAGCTTACTTACCAATAATACTGCGTGGTTTTGGTTCGTCGTCTTGTCGATTAAATAACAATGTATGTGATTTACCATCTCAAATATCTTATAATAAATATTTATCTGAGTTATGTAGGGTAGGCAGTGTATTTTTGTGTTTATGCACTGCACGCCACTGGTGTGTAGGTTACCACATTTTGGTAGATTCTACCGTTCATCAATTATACGAAACCTTCGTTATGTTTTTCAAATATTATAGAAAAGAAGGAATATTCCAGCTTTGCCTAACTCTTCTTGGAATACATGCATCACGCTAAGTTATGTATTACGTTCATCAGAAGCAAAAAACTTGAAATTAAATAAGAAGTTATTCCGAATTATAATCAGTTTCCAATTTTACATAGTGATGATCCTAGCATTGATCACGCGATGGGTTCATCTGTGGTACACTCAGTGAACGAAATATTATAAATCAATCACGAGTCTTTGGGCCCGTAATATGTCATACAAAAAAAAAAACACTTTTCTTCTTCTTACGAGTCAAACCACTAAACACTAATTTATTATACCTGGTCAATATGTAGTAACTTCTATGGCTTTGCAGATTGGTCTATTTATATCAGCATTAATCACACGGTCAGTTATCTGTCGGAACATAAACTCACCAAACCCTTGTCCAGTAACTTATTAGCTGATTCACGTTCTGTAGAACCGGCTAAACAAAAGTATTTAGAACAACTTTAAAATCGCTGGAGAATTTGGGTTCCGCGAAATTGGTAGCTTCTGAACAGCGAATAAGATGATTTAGAATGTATGTCCAGTTGCAATCAATGGTTCAGCTTCTGAGCAGTCATAGACTAGCGGTTGAACGCTTGCCTTCCATGCAGGAGGGTCCGCGTTCAAACCCGGCCCGTATTATCACTTGCATTTACGGTGAAGGAAAAACATCGTGAGGAAACCTGCACACCTGAGAGGGCTCCATAAAGTTCTCGACGGTGTGTGTAGTCCGCCAACCCGCACCGGACCAGCGTGGTGGAAGGCCTACCCCTTCTCATTCTGAGAAGAGACCCTTGTCCAGCAGTGGGACAGTAATGGGTTGAAATCATTTATTATTATAACCTAATCATGAAAGCCTGTTATTGAGGGTTGTCGTTACTAAAATTACTTTAGACTTTGATACTGTTTATTTTTATATTATAAAACATTACTAATAAAGACAGTTCTACTTAACCATCAACTCTATCCCTCTCATGTTTGCGTTTCAACGCAATGTTTGCAGTCATCTGATATGTACCACTCTTGTATTGGACTGTAGTAAAAAAAACGGTGTTCTGTGGCTTAAGACGTGTTGTGTGTGTGTGTTAGTTATCTGTAACAGATGTTATGATGATGATCATAAATTATAATTAAAACTCATTGAATTAGTGGAAATATTAGCTAATCTAAAGACTGGCAAATTTTCCCACTGCAGAGGCTGACTGCCCAGGGTGCACCTGACGAATTCAAGTTTTGTTACTCATGCTAGTGTGTTAGCTCAGTGAGCATTTGTGAGGGTCTGCTTTTGAAATTCAATATTTGGTAAGGATTCGTAAGTAATGAATCTTTAACTCACAAATCCCTGGAGACCTTCCTGCACCAGAGTATTTTATAAACTCTACCAACTGATGTAGCATGTTTGACTAGTCCTCATTAACGGGATGAATCAACAATTTCATTGTACACTTTATTTGTAACAAATATTATAGTACTCGTAGTATTGGAAATAGAAATACTGTAATAAGATTTGCTAATTGCTCCACTGTATTATCGTTAGTTTAATTACTATATTCTAACGTTAACTGGTTATCTTAGATTTCTTCGTAGTGCTAATTTTCCATTGCATACCAGTAGAAAATAAAAGGAAACTTGTGATAAATTATTATCTTATATTGGTGCGTAATCAAAAGTAAAATAAATGTCTTTCTTTGGTTTTCTGTTGCCTTATACTAATCGCGTCGCATTATTAAATTTAAAAAAGTTATACCAATCATTTAATATTAAAATATTAATTAATTTTATCCTGACTCAGCGTCTAACTTGACAAGATTAAATTTAATAGCAATCTCATTGTAAAATCCGTAACGTTGCGTATACAAATTGAACTCCTATCCAACTAAGTAGCTGACTCACACGACTATACTGACTTATGAAAACTGTTTGGAACAACGGTATCGCTGAAGAATTTTATTTCTGCCCCAGTACACGCTGTAGGTACATTGTAGACGACAAACGACAGTTCCTAGCCAGTTTTGAAGGCAGTAAACAATTTGTGAAGTTTACACAGTTGTAAGCTTTCACCGCGGGCACGCCTCGGGCGTACTAAACTTTGTTTGGAGTTAAAGAAAATGAAACCGGATGGGGCATTTAGAGAAAGCGGCTTATGACTCCCAGATCGATATTTTAGTTCACTGCTGACTAAAGGAGCTTATAGCTACATACCTTCTACACTGATCTGGGAGGTTAAGCAGCGATTGCTGCGGTCAGTCCGTGGATGGGGGACCATTTCTCGAGAGCCTGTCTCGGAAAGCAGTTTAAGCAGTTGGTACCCAGTATCATACAAACACTGTCGTTACGACTTGGCTGCTTTTATTAAATATGCGGAAAGTGAGGTCGTAGAATTTTGCATAAGTGATGTTTTACAATATGTACGAGTATGTAAGGAACTTGGTAGGATTATGAAAGTTAAAGTCAACGGGTATACATAAAGTTCATGTGTGAATAATTATCGCTTCGCGTGTGGTAATATTCTTCGCTACATGTTTTTGAGAGTAATCTGATCAAGGAACGGAATTGCCGTCATTGTATCTTCTGTTCTCTATCTATCTTAAAAGCGTATCCAAGAGGCACTGGGAGAAGGACTCAGATGTAAACTATACCACTGAAGTTTTAGAGGAAAGTTCTTGAAACAAACAATTATCATTTCAAATTATAAAGTTTGTCTGAAGAGATCGCCTTGTACGATAAGACCGCATTGCACACAAATAAATGTAAATGTCGGTCCTATTTATGTTATGTGGTGTACAATTGTTTTATAAATAAATATGTAAATTATATTCTATATTTTTTTATGGCCCACACTAGTTACAGTTTCTGTATCGTGGGTGCATACACGTAATGAGCTGAATTTATTGATTGATTTGGTGATTCTATAAAGTCTTTCATTCATTCATGTACGGTATTATACTGTAAGGGTTTATTCACTCACTGTTTAATACTGCACATACATTATCAGTGAACATACGAACACTCCGCATTGTTCTCAATTACTCTAAAATTCTAATCCGCCTCCTATATTCATGATTCCCATTCAATTACAATTCAGCACATTAGGTGCTTCTACAGATTTAGTCTAGACATAGTACAATTGTGGTATTAAGGCCTTTGTGCTGGAATATTTCGAGGTAACTATATGACCTAACTGGGGTGTTAGTCTTTAAAGATAATGGAATTATAGTGTTGATTTCTTCTGTTTGTGTTTATATCCTATTATTTTATTATTTGTTACCGTATACGAAGATATTAATGAAGTGTGCAAATAATTTCCTTTTAATGTATAAGCATCGGCTAAGAAAATATTATATAAATAAAATAAATATATAAATAAAACACTCAAAACCTAACGTCTTTATTACAAAACAAGGTTTATATTTAGACTTGTTTTGAACCTTCGAGCCAGTTTTTGTATTATAAACCTTATTTAAATATAGTTCTTTATCCAAAACAGTCAAGCTAGTACGGGATTAAGTTTTAAATTTTGTAATAAAAACTATATTTCGTTCGCAATAAGGTTCATAATACAAAAACTGACTCAAAGGTTTGAAACTTGTCTAAAGATAATGTAAACCTTGTTTTGAAATGAGGGCTTGGAGTTTTTATAAAAAATCTTTCTTGGACATGGTAAAGACAACTAGTAAAGAATAAACAAAAAGAAAATTGGTACATTTTGCAAGCCTGTTCTTGTGCAAAACCACTGGCATCTTGATTTATATCTCGCTTTCATTGTCAGCTGTCTGTCGAATGACACTTGACTTATTGACATTGGATTGACATGGAGTTATTACGACTCCACTGCGGATTATGAAGAAAGGTGCTTTCACAATAACAAGTCTGGTCATGCTTTAATTGTCTAACGAAAAAACTTTTTTTTCAACCCGATGTAATGTAAACTACTAGCCGCAAATAACCCTTAAGCAGACATAACATGTCTTTCTTCTGCCTGGCGTTATTAACTGAAAGTTCTACATCTTGTAGGTTGCTGAGCATGAAATCCAGGGTTCGATTCCCGGATAGGCAGTGTTATTGTTTTTTTTTTCTCAGTAGTAGCCCGGAGTTTGGTATTGCATCCGGAATGGCAATGGGCGCATCCTTTATAATATTGGGCTTAACAATTCGTGATATGTGGATGTTCAGTCAGCATAAAAAATATGTATACACATAGCGAAATTCAAATGCTTATTCTTGGAAAAATATAGGTTAAAATCATAAAATTTAAATGACTATGTATTGTTATGTATCATCAAAAATTTTGTGTAAAATTGGTCAAAATTTCAATCACTATTTCCTCTAAAAATTGCTTTTGAATTTCATTTAGTGTATACATGTTAGTGATGCTGACTGTACAGTACATCTCTGCCTAGCCCTATGGGAAATACAGGTGTGATGATATGTAAAAAAAAACCATCGTGTCTCGCGTACATTTCGGCTAACGCGGGACTGGTCCCAGATAGGTACTGCCAGGATTCACCTCAATAAACGTGTAAAGGTAATTTTTTTTTTTTTTTTTTCGTAGATATCATTGCCCCACTCTAGGAATAATTCCTGTATCGTGGGTGCGTTTACAAACATATTTCACAAACACGAATACCCAGACCCGAAACAACTATCTGTAAATCATAAAAATATTTGTTCCGTGCGGGAATCGAACCCGCGACACGCAGCGCAGCAGTCGATCACTCAACCACTGCGCCAACCGTACCGTCAAATACAATACAATAGTTAACACATTTGTTCGTGTACAATTCATATAACGAAATCTTTGCATTCAAAATTCAATGTATTTACATGCATAATGCGTCTTCGTACGGTTCTAATGCACCTAATCTCAATAAAAACTGTTGTTTTCTGGAATAAAACACCAAGACTTTTATTTTTTTCCGCCAGGCAGTGACTGATTGCCGTTGCTTCTATCCATTTGCGCACCATCTTCTCGCTTACAAATATTACAGAGTATTTAAATACAGAGTTTATGTAGGCACGAGTACCATTCGTCATAAAATATTTTGTGAGTTAGTTATTGTTTAGTTTTTAAATAAATTGCCCACACTAAACCGATTCCTGTATCGCGAGTGCGTTTACAAACCGAAATACTAATGTACAAACAATCTTACCCGTAACAACTATTTATACCTGTCATGCAGATATTCTTTCGGTGCAAGAATCGATGCCGCATCGACATATCGTAGCGTAGAAAGCTAATCGCTTAGCCACTGCGCTAATCGTGCCGTCTAGCTAGCTATATAAAATCCCGCGAATTTCACTATGTTAAGAAGCTTAAGAAGCTCAACAAAAATATTAAAAAATACTGTTACTTATTCTACCAAAGAGCTTTCATAAGAAATAATAAAGTTCAACACAAAGCTTAGGTCTAGTCCGCATTAGTCGGAACACAGCGACACAGAGTTACGAGGCCACGGTCTTATAAATATGTAAGGACAACAGTCTGGACTCATGTCCAAAGCATGTTGCATATTTACATAATACATTATTATCAATATACGTTGAAGAGTGTCTAGACGGTCGCAGACAACTACATAGATCATTAGATTAGGATGAAGGCTTTTGTTAATATCATGTTTGTTGAACTTAAAAAACAATAGAATCACGCGTATGTTAGGATTCTCAGAAAATATAACACGAAGGTATGTATATAGGTGTATAGTTACGAGCATAATATATATCCTCCTGACCGAATTTCGGTCACGGCGGCTAATCTCACCGGAGATTAGCCAACTACGCAGGAGATATTATAGAGCACAAGTGTGTGCGCAAACACAGGTGCTCTCTCTATTCCTTCACTCTCATAGTCCGATGGGACGGCAATCCGACACGACCGGAGAGAGATCAGGCGCAGGACCAACGGCTTTACGTGCTTTCCGAGGCACGGTGTGTATTCACATACACGAAGACCCAGACCCGAAACAAATATCTGTAGATCATACAAATATTTGTTCCGTGCGGGAATCGAACCCGCGACACGTAGCTCAGCAGTCGATCTCTCAACCACTGCGCCAACCGTGTCGTCAAAACATACATTACGAGCATAAACATATATACATTTGCACTTTTTAAAACATAACCTATAAATTGTACACCCACTTTTCGCCGATGCTATTATTGAGTCCCATGTAATAGGGGGACGAGCCTATTGCCATCTACCGGGCATAGTTCCAGACTCCGTGCTGCCACTGAGAATTTCCATTAAGAAAAACACTATAACACTTTGCCCGACCCGGGAATCGAAATTAGGACATCACGCTCAGCAGTCGTGCTTGCGACCATGTTAACTAACCAATGAGGCAGTTAACTTTTTAAACTCCATATACATAGTTATCTAAATAATATAGAAGTATTAATGATAATGTCCTCCTGACCGGTTTCGGTCACGGCGGCTAATCTCACCGGAGATTAGCCAACTACACAGGAGATATTATAGAGCACAAGTGTGTGCGCAAACATAGGTGCACTCTCTATTCCTTCACTTTCATAGTCCGATGGGACGGCAATCCGAGACGACCGGAGAGAGATCAGGCGCAGGACCAACGGCTTTACGTGCTTTCCGAGGCACGGTGTGTATTCACATACACAAAGACCCAGAACCGAAACAACTATCTGTAGATCATACAAATTGTAGCGACTACTACTCGCAACATGGCGAAAAGTAAAGCGCCATCTATCGGAGTAAAGCTACAACAACAAACCCTGAATCGCCCTATGAAAGTTTACAACGATTCTAACACATATACGAATGTCCAACATCAATCGTTGGGCTTTGGCCCGCCAGGCTAAACACCTTGCCTGGTCGGAGGATCCTCCCTATTCAATGGAGGAACACCATACCTCGTTCCACCATAAAATATTTGTTCCGTGCGGGAATCGAACCCGCGGCTCGTAGCTCAGCAGTCGATCTCTCAACCACTGTGCCAACCGTGCCGTCGAATTTTATCTGTGTTACATACCTAATTATCTATAATAATAATAATTTATTACCTTCAAAAGTACAATATACAACAGTATACAAATATCTTGTAGTTACCACAACAAGATGGTTCTACGATAGCATAGTAAAATAGTAACACATAGACTCCTAAACTGAGACGTGCTCGTATTATAGGAGTCAGTGGTTCTCAATGGAATCAGGCGTTACTTTGCGGAAATCCATGATATATAAGATAAACTAAATATTCTGGTAGTATATCTCATATGTCAGTGGTTCTCCATTTGAAGCAACATATTTTACCATCAAAAGTGTGGACAGCATAAGACAATACTCAAGTTAAATTAGTGTTATGCTTAATACTACGTAGGATATTACATTACAATTAGTTCAGTATACCTTTGTATATGTAAATTAAATATTCATGCAAGCTTACCATTTACTTTAGTTTTATTAGTTTAGTTTTTAATAATTTTAATTTTAATTGTTATTGGTTTTTAATGTTAATGTAGAGTAGTTGTAAGGTAATGCGTGATAATAGTTACATTACTGTATAGCTATATATTATTATCTTGGTAATACACGTTAGAAATATGATATTTCTAACGGCAAGTTGTTAAAAGTTTGTGTTCACATATTTGTCCTCATGACTGTACACACCTATTTCGCTAAATATAGGAAAATCTCAATTATTTTTTTATTTTATTTTTTTGTTTTTATAACGTTGCCCCACACTAGGAATAATTCCTGTATCGTGGGTGCGTTTACAAACACGTACATTCACATAAACAAATACCCAGACCCGAAACATCTATCTGTAGATCATACAAATATTTGTACCGTGCGGGAACCGAAACCGCGACACCTAGCGCAGCAGTCGATCTCTCAACCATTGCGCCAACCATGCCGTCTCTGATAAAGAATTTGGAATTTCCCACATAAACCGAATGCCCATCAATCGGATCGAATACAGAACCGCACTCTCAGGAGACGTGTTTGCAGCTACTTAGCAATTCGGCAGTAAAATAAGCATTGTTTTTTTTTTTTTTTTTTTTTTTTTAAAACGTTGCCCCACACTAGGAATAATTCCTGTATCGTGGGTGCGTTTACAAACACATATATTCACATACACAAACACCCAGACCCGAAACAATTATCTGTAGATCATACAAATATTTGTTCCGTGCGGGGATCGAACCCGCGACACTTAGCGCAGAAAGCTAATCGCTTAGCCACTGCACCAACCGTGTCGTCTTGTATTGTTGATCCTAACCTATAAATTTAGTATAGCAGAGGTGAGGTAATATCGTTATTGATATTTCTTTGGATAGCGTAATAAAATTGGGACAAAGGTCTATTTTTGTATGGAATGGAAAATATTTGATATAAAAGCAATATGCTTGTTAGCTTGTAGGCGTAAGCCTTGTAAGAAGAAAAATTCAGAAATATCAATTTCTTGAATATACAAGGACAGAATTTATTAATATATCTCCTGAAGTAGAAGTAGAAAAAAGATATTACTTCAGTCGGTACTTATGAAACGAGCTTTGTAGAGCAACCTTTAGAATTTAGACAATGCAAAATAGCAACTTATGTATAGGGATCTAAGAGCTATAGCTCTTAGATTTCTATAGATTAGATTCCTAGACTATAGTCTAGGAAACTACAAAAACCTATTAAAGTCTATATTTCTATTCCATAATGCAGTCCACTTTATAAAAAAAAGAATGGAAACGATAGCCGAAGGATAGGCAGCTTGGTAACTCGTCAAAATAAAATTATAATCTTTTCATACGACAATCACACGTAATAGCCTCAATTTTGTACATCTTAGAAAAATGTCAGCTTACATTACTATGTCCTACGGAAGTTCTAACGGCTAAGCCCTTGAAGATAGGCAGCTTTAAAGTACAATGTGGTAAACGACTTTATATGACCTCATAATATACGGAGTTGGACATTGTTGGGGCCATAAATTTAGTTTAGTGGCTTTATTTGCAAGGGTGCTTAGCTTTCGTATAGTTTGGGATTATGCAAAAATTATTATAGGGGTAGGATGTGGGATATGGACTAGTTATTTTGGACTGAAGTTAATCATTTAGGCTTAAGTATCTCGTTTGGTATTTGGATTTGTAGCATTGTGATAGCCGGGAGCTAAAATAAAACAAAAAGCTAACAATCCATTGACGCCAGCCATGAAACAATGTTACCGCAAATGTCCATACAACACTTGTGTGAAGAAAATGTTATAGATGATGCAGAAATTTTTATTGAAGGAAAAAATAATTCAAAATCAATGAATATAAAATTGCGTAACTATAAAAAATTGTATCTATGATAGATTTATTTAAATTACTGAATTTTTATCTAGTTATTTCACTGACTGTACTTGCCTTGTAAATAATGAATTTGAAGAGAAGAAAACAACGCTCCTACCTAATGACACCTTTATTCAGTACACTCAACTCGGAAGGGAAATAGAGTGAAAGGATAAATGCCATAAAAATACAAGACATTTATAGGAATTTTTATGGAGAAGATTATTTTATTCTTACACATAGACTGGCTTTTGATGAAATGGATCGTAAACTTAGTAAACCAGTTCACGTAATAGTTGTATAAAACTCTAAGCCAAATACAAAATCAAACCTAGAATTTTGAAGTTAGCGAACAGAAATAGACTTGATTTTATGAAGTCGACGGGTGACCTAAATACATTTTCTTTTCCATTTTCTAAATTAACTTGTATTAGAGTTATTTTTGAAGCTATTCAGATACTTTCGAACTTAATACGAGAGTTCGTCGATTCAAGAACTATTTTTAGATGCGTTTGTTTTTTGCTTTTGTTTGCATAAGTTTTAATATTCTTTTTTGCCAATCAATTAACGTTTTCACACAAGCTGATATCAATATCGACAATACTGAAATGTTTTATTTATTACATACATTATGATTTAACACTATACTATTTAGTCTTATGGGTATATTGGTTGCAAGCATGACTGCTGAGCGTGAGGCCTTGGCTTCGATTCCCGGGTCGGGAAAAGTGTTATTTTTGGTTGTATGGAAATTCTAGTCTCAAACTGTGCCCGGTAGATGAGATTAGAACTCCATAATGGCATCGGTGTAATGGGGGCGTACCATAGCACATCTCTGCCTAACCCTTCGGGAAATACAGACGTGATGCTATATTCTGTTATGTACTATCAGTGTTGATCAGATATAACATGGAATAAGGGTATCAGCTGTAATTGTGACAATGTCTTACATCAAGCACTAAAACTACATTAAAAACTAACATTCTATAAAAGCTTTACAAATTATACCCATCCTTGTCACTTTCACTTAAATGAAAAGAGATGACAACAGATTCTTAATCCATTTTAGTTTTGAGAGGTTTATAACATAAAATAAAAATTAATAACATACCTAACGGTTTCTAACACAAATATGAATTAGGCATTATTATTAAACTTACCACCATAGCTTAAGTTACACACTTAAGTTACAGTTACTTAAGTTACAGCACCATAGAAAAACTTAAAAACACTGCACAAATAAATGACGAATATAACGGCCACTTCAAAAACTCATATATCTCACACGATTAAAATCTACTTACGATCGGAACGTTGTAAAATACTAAGCTCTCGGTAAATAACATTTTAAATGTAAAAGCGTAAATAATCCGTTATTTACAGACCCTCCGGATTTATTACAGAAATCATTTACAATGTAAGCACTACTTGGAGAGCTTGTAGTATTAATGTGGAGCTAAAAATCCCAATAAAATGAAGTACTGAATAGCTGGTAAATATTTGTCATTAAGAAGCAGTAGGGTGCACAGAAAGATTCCGGATTACGATATCTACGTTCGTGACTCCAGAGCATAATCGGCAAGTCCCTTCATGGATTTTTCTGACTGGAATAGCTTTCTATGACAATAGCATAAGCAATTGTCTTATCAGCTCATGCCAACACGGTGAAAGATTTAGTATCAGCTCAATGAAGTACTATGCTCTCTTTGTTGATTTTTGTAAACATAAAAACAGCATCTAGTCTTAATCACCGAATGGCAGACGATAACCGGACAGAATTCTTAATCTGTTACTACTACTCTTCTTCTTTAATTTACTCTCTCTACCCCTACTTTCTCCTTTACATGCTGTGCAAAGCTTCGTCTAGGTCTTTCCCTTCCTCTCTTTCGTTCAATTTTTCGTTCTAAAATTGTCTTTAAGAAGTGATCATGTCATATCAAGTGGCCAATCATTTTTCCTCTCCTGTTATCCATGGTTCTCAGCAACTGTCTTTCCACTACTACTATAACAAATTGCCCGGTGCGGGGATCATGCTTAGTAGCGACACTTGGGACCACTTGACCATTGAGGCAATGAAATCAGTGTAGATTTCCGTAAGTTAAGAGCTATCTGATACAATCTTAAGTTAATAATTATTTGAAATATTATTAGAACATGGGTAACGAAACATGCAAATTCAACAAAATCTAAAATTGAAATGGGAATTTGTATCCTAAAGTTCTAAATCATTACGCCTAGAATCGATTGACTTTGGCCCGCCTCTGTTTCATCGAGACAAATTGGTCCGTAGCTAATATTTGTTATGACTTATTACTGTGGAAGTTTTGAGTTTGTATAATAATAGATGGGTTTACGACCTTTGATTGCTTACTCATAAAATTGAATAAAAAGAGAAAAGTCCTACATTGACTCTTGTGAAAAGCTTAATTCTCAGTAAGTTTTTTTTAAATATTTATCTAGTCTCAACATATCACTTATTCAGAAAGAGTCCGAAGAACGTAAAACTTAATTCTTTCTAAGAAGACGTGGAATTTTTGATTTCGCTTACTGAAAATACATACTTACTCAAAAATAAGCCCAATGAAGTTCTGCTAAATCAGTATTTTTATTGAAACCCTTTTCAGGTACAGGGTACCATAACATTTATACGGGCTACATAACCTTATTCACAAAAGGCATGCGTAAGAACAACGTACGGTTTCGTTTCTTTTGATTTCGAGCTGTGGGTACAAAGACAATGGGGCGGTCCCTTGGGGCTTAAATTCGTTACTTAAAGCCAATACAGACAAAGAAATGGCATGTTAGATTACGTATGTCAATTTATCAAGGAAACGGTATAAATTGGAGAGGGATGTTAGGGTAACGATAAGGTTTGCCTTGGGTAAAGGAAGGAATGGCGTTTTTGATGATATGATTCAACACAAGCGTTTTAAGTACTTATTGATGTTTTTATTCATATTTATTTTTATATTCGGACTGTAAGCAGAACTTAATACAAATCTCGAATACCTAAGACAGTTTCGGGAATCAGCAGCCCAAAAGGTCTAACCTTAGTGTATCAGTGTCCCGTTGTTAATTAGGACGTGGTCAGATAGTAGTCGCTCCGTATAAAATACTAGTACGCAGCTAGATCTGGTCACATCGGGATCAGACCCAACATAGTTGGGAAAAGGTTAGACAGTTGAAGGTAGTTAGATAGAAAATAAAATCTGTTTTTAGCTTATAATGTTATGAAAACATCCCGTTAGACTGAATAATTGAATGGAATTAAATTAAATTCAACTAAACACATATTCACAGTATAGTGCAACATGTAATGTAACCATTGGTGTTTGCAACTTATACAACTTACAACAATGACTTGGGATATTGGACCGTCGTTCCTTAAACACAACGTAACGTTTTATTTAACAAACACAATACACGGAATCACAATAAAAAGTTCGGAATGAATTCAAGCTGCGCATTACATTACACGTCCAATTGGTGAATTGTGTTGCATTGTACCACTGATTACATAGCATGTTGCACGTGCATGGGCGCACCATTAGAGGCTACTAATTTATGCTAAACTTGATTTCTATTATTGTGATTCTAGAACTTGGTATGTAGCGCACGAAAATTCGATTCCCGGATCAAGAAAAGTGGTAAAGGGGTTTTCAATATTTAAATACTCAGTACCCGCACGGAGTTTGGAACGGTAGGTGGCAATTGGCCGGTGCTATCTCATGGGACTTTAAAACAGCATCGGCGATATCTTGGTGTACAATAATACCTACACCTCTGCCTCCTCCCAAAGAAATACAAGCGGGATACTATATCAAGTTAATATAATTTCGAAGCTCAATTCGAATTTAAATTATTAGTGTTTTTCTCAATACATCCCAAACACCAAATCGGTTAACAAGGTATCAGCAGTAACAAACAACGAAGTGATTGACATGCCCTAGATTCATCTCGTACCCACAAAAACTTGTTTGTGAAAACCTATAACCGAGGCAAAATCACTCAATATCGGCAAAACAAATAATGCTAAAAGCTCCTTTTCAGAGTAATGACCAAGCAGAGTAATAACTTATCTAAAGTTCAGGAACAATCGATTTTTTGACGAACAATATTATAGTTCGCCGATGCGAAGGTTGAAAATGTGCTGTATTCTATAGTAAGCGCATACAATAGAATCAGCGTATCGCTTGTCGTTTTGCCGTCATAGCTGCATTACAGTAACATCATTGAATAAAGGTACACGTACGTAAGCTGCCAACGAAGACAACAGATATCGACTTGTTTTTATTTTTTAAAATTCTCAAAAAACCGTTTTTCATAAACCGAACTAACGCTTGCATAGACTAGTTGAATTACAGCTCAAGAAATGAAACTTTGTTAAAAAAATTTAAGCAGTAATTCACGTCTTTCAACTAGTGAATTATTTATCCATCCAATACAGCACAACTTTTCTAAAATAGTGTGCCCTTAACAATCTGTAATAAATCTCCAACTTATAGGGTGTATACTTTTCCACAAAGCTTCTTAGAATCACCCCATAAAGAGGATTAGAAAATTCATACACCCAACAACGTTTATCTTGTTAAGAAGCGGCTCCACTATAACTTGTACTGCAATAACTTACCAGAAAGAGAGAAGAATATGTACATCCCTTTCGAACGCATTACGTCACCACAGCCGAGTTCATTAAAAACAGGGTGTTGATTTAAAGCAGTACAAGATTAAGGAAGTAATTACAGACGTGGATATAAATGGTTAAGTACACAAGTGTTTCAGTCTTTGTTTTGGTAAAGATTTTCATTTAATTACGTTAAAGAGGATCCTTCAGCTGGTGCTTCTTTAGTCTTACTTAAGTTGGGTTGTTTAGTCTCGAGCTTGTTAACTCGTATAATAGTTAAAAATGATTACTTAACCACACTAAATTATTAACTTTGATATAGATGAGTTGTTTGTAAATTTTGTACTATAGTTGTAAAATTAAAAATATTATACAACAAATAGGAATGGGCGGACGACATTGTTGCCATCGAGGGTCGGATGAGACTGGCGCAGGAGCGTAGAAACAGGCACTTTCAAAGAGAGGCCTATGCCCAACAGTGGGCGAAGTCGGGCTGTGGATGATGATGATTGACAACAAATACTAC
Source organism: Shargacucullia verbasci (assembly GCA_947562105.1). Lineage (NCBI taxonomy): Eukaryota > Metazoa > Arthropoda > Insecta > Lepidoptera > Noctuidae > Shargacucullia > Shargacucullia verbasci. The sequence continues at coordinate 11,630,239 of OX387294.1, read as the reverse complement.
AAAATTTTACCTGCTCATAAAAACTGACGTTCTATAAAAACGCTGCATACCTATCACTGTCATTTTTATAAAATTTAAAAGAGACAGATTTAGAGCCATTTCGGTTATCACATGTTCATGATACGATTATGAATAATAATAATAATAATCTTTATTTCAGATCAATGTCCATACATAGTTACAAAAATAATGAAATAATGAAAATTACAAAAAAGTTTATAAAATTTGAGCACGTATAAATGCGTTCAGGATGCCTGAGTCCTGTTTTTCCGCAATTACCTGTAGGATGCTGTTGGTGCTACTCCTGACTCTGCTCAGTAATGATGCGAGCCGCTTGCGAATTACCGCATGGAAGCCGTCTACCCTGGCTTCCGCAAACATACTAGAGGCACTGCAAAAACGGGGCAGCCCCAACAACATCCTAAATCCATTGTTATATTGGACACGTAGGGCACTGAGCGTCCTCTGCGTATATTTGAACCACAGGTTGCACCTGTAGAAAGTCTGGCAGTAAGCTTTAAATAGTGTGACTTTTACTTGTTCACTACAACGCACAAACCTGCGAGCCAGCATATTACTTCTAACCGCCAGTGCCCTACGTTCCCTTTCTATGTCAACTTGGTCTTCAAGGTCCTCAGTAACATAATATCCGAGATATTTGAACTTTTCTACCCGCTTTAGTTCAACGTCATTTAGCTTTATTGCGGGCACATTTAATGTAAATTTACCGGGAGCCTTGAAAACCATGTACTCACTCTTCTTAGCATTATATATTAAACCATGCTGAAGGCTACATGTTTCACATATTGCGAGTAACTGCCTCATTGCACTTACAGTTGGGGTCAGCAGCACCATGTCATCCGCGTAACTAAAGTTGTTCATACATACGTTGTCAATCCAGCATCCTACTCGTGTGCTGATGAGCCCAACTATAAGCTCGTTAACGTACAAGTTGAAGAGCTTAGGAGAACTCAAACCACCTTGTCTCACCCCGCACTCCAACCTGTACGTGTCTGAGTAGGTGTTTGCCCATCTTACATAATTATTCTGGTTTCCGTACCAGAAATGAAAAATCCGTTGTACCTGTGTAGGCACGCCAGTTTTCTTGAGTTTCTCCCATAACAAGTCATACGACACAAGGTCGAATGCTTTGGAGAGGTCAAGAAAGCACGCATACACAGGTGTACTTCTTTCCGTGTAGTATTGAACAGTGTGCTTCAGACTCAGAATTGCGCTTTCAGTGGAAAGTCCCGCGCGAAAACCAAACTGAGCATCATGAATATTGAGATGTTTATCAAGTTCTGAGTCGAGCACACTGTCCAACACCTTGGCCACGATTGTAGCCAAGGAAATTGGTCGGTAGTTGTTCTTATCGGACAAATCCCCAGTTTTATTCTTAACAATCGGTACTATGATGGTTTTCATAAGGTCCATAGGCAAGTACGAGTGATTCAGACATAAAGTATAGAACATTGCGAGCACACGTGGTAAATGAACACCAGCGTATTTTAGATGCTCGATACTGAGTCCATCATGACCCGGTGACTTGCCCCTAGACATTCTACTCACAATTTGTCGAACTTGTTTAGCGGACACGTTATACAAATCACCGGTCATGGTAGACCCAGGATCTGCAGACGAAGGACCCAGTGGAGACTTTGTGGTAAAATGTTCTCTAAACAGTTCCGCTATATCTCTGCTATCACTCACACCTCCCACGCTCACAGGAAGGCCAGTCTTATGGTTTAAACTATTGGTTGCTTTCCAAAAGTCACTAAAGTTTTTAGAGGCACGACATTCTGAGATGATTTCCATTTTTAACTGTTCTTTATTTTTGTGACACCACTTTAATCTATTTTTAAATACTTTGCGACTTTCACACATTTCTTCATATATAGTACCGGATTGTGGCCTATCCTGAGAAATCCAGTATAAAAATTTACTTCTAGCTTCCCTGTGGGCTTCACAAACATACTTATTCCATCCTATCACATGCTTTTTCTTACGCGTGTCAGACTGAGTTTCACAAGTGTTAACGGCTGAGTCTGTTATTGCCATTATTATATCCTTATATAGTTTATCTAAATAGTTTCTATGTTCCTTACAGTTACAAATATCATAACTACATTGTCTTAATTCAACAGGGAAATCTATTAATTTAAGTTTACTATTGCACAATTTGGTATAGCTTTTTATCTGTTCCTTAGTTCTATAGCCCCAAACAGCTTTATTTTTAGTATTGTTACTACAATGATTATTTTTACATATAATTGCACTTAATTCACACTCCATGACTAAGGGCAAATGATCTGACCAAAACATGTCATAATTAATAAATACATTCTTAATAGTTTGTTTGGCAGAATGACTAGTAACACAGTGATCGAGCCACCTCACACACCCGTGAGCCTCGCTTATAAACGTATAATTATTTAATACACTTCCTAACACATCTATATCCACACAGGTCCATTGTTGGTCCATACATAAATTAATTAGTTCGTTACCGAATAATTCTCCCGGATGAGCATTAAAATCTCCTAGTACGTAAACAGATTCTATAGAGTAATGATCGACTATCGCACATACCTCGCCAAAACATGTCGTAAACTCCTCCAAATTGTCTATTCCATTTGTTGGCATGTAAATACTAAACACAAGAAATAGCCTTATTTATATTCTACTAGAGTCTATTCTACACTATAAGATATGCATATGTATGAAAATATTCTAACTTACTATATCATTATTAGTATCAAAGGCCGGCAACGCACTTGTGACTCCTCCGGTGTTGCGGGTGTCTATGGGCGACGTTAATCGCTTACCATCAGGCGATCCGTCTGCTCGTTTGCCGCCTAAGACATAAAAAAAAAAAAAAAAAAAAAAAAACTTTCTATTTAATTGTAATTATCAATGTAATTGAGTTGGTATAAAGTGTCAACAGTACTTTGACTGGATGAAATTATACATTTTAAACAACGGACAGCATGCAAAACCAGAACGCGCAATGCCGAATTTGGTTTTTTTTTTTAAATTGTATCCATTAAATTTCTCGCCGGTCTCTCTTCCATAGGACCCCCCTTTGGACACGCGTGCCTAGAGTCTCTAGACTTTTCGAAAATTCCTGAAAAAGTGTAGTTGAAATAAAAAACTTCGACTTTGACTCACATCCCGATTTGCAGTATGATAACTAGGGATTAAGTTTATGATCGAGACATAAGTTACGGTAAATTTTCTTCGCACTATTGTACAAAAACGCTTGCGTTGACGGAATTACATATCAATGGACGGCTAAAACAGAGGTTTACGCAATCATTTATTATTAAACAACTCGCAACTTTTTCAAATTCGCTGAAAAGCATTAGCAAACCTTTAATGAGTTTCAACCGACACGCTAGTGACGTAATAAAGACGAGATTGAACGAACATGTCACACGGAAACAGTGACGTGGGTAGGGTTGTACGCAAGAATTAGAGTTGTCACCATATCCCGGACACGTCTACATTAATGACGCACGGGTTTTCCGCTCGGATGTCCGGATAGTCGCGGTTAATTATTACAGAGTGATTTGGGTGCTGCTTATTTAAACCCTATGGTTTCTTGTTAGTGATTATCGGACATTTGATTGAATTAAATATGGCTGAGGATAGTTACTAGCTACTTAATTATGGAGTGATTAGATTACTAATCAGCGTGGTACCCAGTCGACCAAGTTTCTACTGTATGCCTGGCTTATAATAAAGGTGAGTTGATTTATTGTAGGCACACTTTTTATGATTGATTCTTCGTTCTTATTAATACTCTAACAAGAACTGTGATTAATTTAGCTAGATCTGCGAAGAATAAAGAATGACCACCCAGTGCTAATATTTCGATATTTAAAAATATTTTCCGTGCAAGTCTTTTAGGTAACTCCAATCCTGCTCAAAACACCAAATTGCAAGTCAAAAATCAAACTGAAATGTGTCACAGTATTATTCTTGGAGTTTCGCAAAAACGTAAGGAAAATAACAAAAGTAACAGTTATTACACAGATAGAACAGGCATCAATCCAATAGTCGGATGACAGTGTGACAATGACAAGGAAACAATAGAAAGCTGACACAGTTCCATTGAACGTACTGTGTAGACGTAGCTAGGGGGAACAGTTGGACGGTGTTGGTGATTAAACTTGAAATGTCGCACAGCGGATGAGAACGCAAAATATCAGGAGTTTCATATCGTATGTGTTGTTTTTCACTAGTAAGTCATCTGTACACAACGAAATTAGGAAGACCGTAAATCTAAGACTGTACTGATTGACCTTGGTGTCTATAAGTTGCTCTAAAGTACTGGAATAATAAAATTCTAACGTACGTTTCTCCAATCGTTGTTCAATGCATTCATTAATGTTTGATGCTTCTCACTTGTATGTCAATTATTAACCTTTCGGGTGCGAACGGAACGCGAATCAACGCGTACATGATAGTAGTTTTATCATCTACAACTGCGGCATTGAAGGGTTAGTTGATTCCAAGAAACAAAACAAGTCCGTAAGAAGTTAGTGCTGTGACGAGATGATTTATGGTGTTCCTCCATTGAAAAGGGAGGATCCTCCGACCAGGTGAGGTGGTTAGCCTGGCGGGCCGAAGGCCGCCGATTGATGTTAATTTTTTTTTTGAGTTATCCCTCGCAGTTAGCTCAGGGAGCTTTTACTGCTTAACCGAGCAAATGGCGATACCAGAAGCTCCAGCCGATGTCGGACATTCGTATGTCTTAGAATCGTTGTAAACTCTCATTGTGCGGTTCATGGTTTGTTGTTCACTCCGATAGATAGCGCTTTACTTTTTGCCATGTTGCGAGTAGTTTTCGCTACAGTATGAACACGCCATTAACTTTTACTCATAAAAACTCGAAAAACAACATCACCAAAATTACTAGTCCGTTAAAAACATCATTATTTTACCGCACCATTATTTCCGTGAAACCTGTCCAGAACCGTTGTTCCGTTATTAAGTGCTAAGACAGTGATTGAGCAGCGGCTTGGGTATCACTCCAATGACTAAATAACATTGTTAAAGCGACAAGGACAATAGATGGGCTTGACGTAGGGTCCGGAAAGGATGCCATACAAAGTACGTAATATACATAATCTTCGGTGTTGATTAGGTTTTCTGTTTACGATTACTAAAGGGATATATGGTAATCAAGTTTATATGAACAGGATAATCCTGAACGTAGGTTTAAATAGAAGTGTGATGTACACCCACAGTTCGTAGCAGCTGTTAATATGTCCCATGGAAGAGGAAACGAGTTTACCGGGCATAATCCTAAATTCAGCTGCTTCTAGGAATTTCAGAAGATCTAGGAATTCAACCCAGAGCTTCATCCTCACTAACCGCGTATGCGACCATTAAACCATTGAGGCTGAGGAATCTTGGTTACCTATTAAAATTTTAAGTCATTTTTTTACCGTTAGGCCTTTGCATTTTCAAAACCTCGGTATTTTAGTTGCACGGTTTCAAAGTGTAGGTTTATCCTATGGAATAGAGACCGGTATGAAAGCCCATGAAATTATGAACGAAACCGTTTTTCTGTATCAGTATCTCGTAACCCATTGAATTTTGTACATTTCGTCTAATTTATGTTTATCAGCTCAGTAATAAGCTTAACTATTAGTTGATTGAATAACGAAGAAAATAATTAAATTGAATTTATTTAAAACATAACTTACATAGCATCACCTCTGTAGTCCTCAAAGGATTAAGCAGGTGCAACATTGTACACAATTTATAAGCCTTGTTTCACCGATGCCGTTATTAAGTCCCATGTAATAGCCTGTTGTTATGATCCTAACACAGTTCCAAGCTCCGGACTGGTACTGAGAATTTCATCGCAGAACAACTCACTTCATACTTATAAACTCACTATTCCCTAAACAATTACCCACACAAACGACATGCGGAAACATCAATTGTATTTATATTTAGAACAAACATTTGTTGGTTTTACAAATATTTGTTCCAGCATTGGGACAATACTCAACCGGGAAGGATTCGGTTGGTCCTTTCAACAGTAAGCTTAGTAAGCTTGCATTAATTTAAAGGAAGCCGAAGCATTGCAGTTGATACTGCGGTACTGAATAATTATGAGGGGTTTTAAACGTCAGTTATTGTTGTTACGAGTTTTAACGTAGAGCCTTGCAGCGGTAGCCTAAAACTGACTGTGAGGAATACGAGGTGAAGTGATAAATGTTCTTTAAAAATTTTGGTATTTTAAAATACTGTCGACTCTTTTTTATAATAGGCACATTCTTTTAATTGACAATCACGTCGGGGTAACCACTTTCCAGAACTAATATTAGAAGTAAAAAAATATATATTAGTAGGCACTTCTACTTTAAAATTATGGGCTCGTGAACAAGCTAGCTGCTCACAGATGACTTAATAAAGATATCGGTGACATGTGAGTGAGACAATCATAGTAAATACACTGCCTAACCCTTCGGGCTATACAGTCGTGGTGCTGTTATATAAATACGGTAATAAAATAGTTCTGTGTAAATAACATAGTCAAAGTGGAACAATACAAGAGATTGACACAGGACGGGAAGGGATCTTGCGTTGTGTAGTGGACTTATATAATAAATAAAGGTTCTATATTTCAACCCGAGTTTGAATTAAGCTGTTTTGTGGGTAGTTCAGGATCTAAAACAAGAAAGGTCACCTTAGACTCTTGACCTTATGGTTTTGGTGATCTAGCTGGATAAAAAGCATTAGCACTTGTTCTGTGAGCTTCGTAGATACTTTGGGGTTAAGCAGTGCTTGCTGCGGTTAGTTCTTAGATCGTTCCTCACACGAGTTACCTCCGTGACGCCGTGACAGTCATTATGGAAATCAGCGGCCTAAGAAGTCTGACACAAAAACTGATTGAGTGGTGGAGGTCTGATGGCAGTCGATCTGTATGAAATACTGAAACACACCCGCAGCAGATCTGGTTAGACTGAAAGCCGACCCCGGTGTAGTAAAGAAAATCCTAACTAATATTATAAGTGCGAAAGTAAGTTTGTTTGTTTGTTTGTTACCTTTTCACGCCTAAATTACTACACCGATCATCATGAAATTTTCCATATCCGTTTTCAAGGGTACAAAAAAGGACATAGGGTACCTTTTATCCAGGAAAAAAGCACTGTTCCCGAGGAAAAGAACAATAACGTTCAACAGTCACAATTGCTTTAGGTCGCTAGATGGCGCTACGTGTGACCCTAAGAAATGCACGGCTTCGTAATCAATGCGGGCGAAGCCGCGGTCGGAAGCTAGTTTATTATACATTCTTAAAAACAGCACATTCAAAAGTTCTTTTTTCAATTAAGTATTGGCTTTGCATTCTTATAGTCATCATTACGAATTAATTAGATGTGCAATTAACTTGACTAAGCTAGCTTGCTTAAATAAATAAGATATACGGTACACATATGACGTTTATGTTAATTAAAGGCCTTATGTTAATAATACGTGAGTTGACTTGATAGGTAAGATCTAATTATTTCCATGTTAATTAAGTGGGGAATATGGTATACTATGCTACCCATATTAAAGGTTTATTAAAAAAAAAATAGCCCATTACCGTCCCAGTTCTGGGTAAGACACACATGCCCAGTCCGGGTTGGTGGACTACACACACCATCGAGAAGTTTTCGGAGTCTTCTCAGGTGTGCAGGTCTTCGTTCACCGTTAACACGAGTGATAATCAAATTCTGATCCGGGCATGATTGCGAAAACTCAGAAGTGAGGGCCGGGTTTGAACTCAAACTTGCATGGAAGGCAAGCGTTCAACCGCTAGGCTATTACTGCTTCTATTATAGGTGTATATTAAACAATACGAGTATATAGCGTCAGTTGTAACCCATCTTTCACTAGCCAATCTCGCTCTTTGTTGGTAGAGTAGATTTTGTACGCATGGGTATATTTCTACGCATTGACCAGTATATACAGGGTGATCCAATATATAAAGAATATAGTGTGGTGTCTTATACGGTAATTTATGGTGTTGGTTGTAAGGAATTTTATGGAATCCCGTGTTCGCAATTATAAAAGTCAGTTCAGAAACACTTTGGTGTCACTTTATACTTTAATTTAATTCATATTAAATATGATATTATAGAAAATAAATGCCGAGGACCCAATGAATAATTTTTACTCTGTCTTATAGTTTCATATTTTTTCCATACTTACCCAAATAAGTGCTTTTTTATATTTAATTCTGGCTCAATAATAAGGCATGAAAAATAGCCATTATTGTTCAAGGAATTTTCCGTATGTTAGGTACACTGCTACATTAGGTACCTACTTTAGGCGTTTAACCTGGATCAGAAAAGCGGCGTTCTATCGTCTCAGGGTGAATAACAGGTCAGAAGTGTATTTGGCCATCTATTTCGTTCCATCTCGAAAAATTCCGTTCTATTTTTTCAGAAGAGTGACTTAAAATCTTGAAAAAATATATAGGGTACTTTTTATTCAAGAATATTAAAATATTTTTACGTAGGCGCAGTTGGACTGAATTAATAGAGAATATAACTATACTAGCTTATTATAGAGCGTAAGTTGTAACCCCACTTTCACACGCTGACCTCGCCCTTTGTTACGACGTCGTACCTTTTGTGAGCGAATGGACGAACATGGATCTTTACCTGGACGGCATAAGAAGTGCTGATATTATGAGATGGGTACACAGACAAAGATTTCCGAAGCTCCTGCTGACTGGATTTATACATACGAAAGTATGTAATGCAAGCTGTGCCCCTAATGCGTCCAACTAAATACTTAAGGTTGAAAGGGCTCGTAGCAACATAGCTACCATGCAGATTTGTCGATCTGCGAGGTTAAGCAGCGCTTGACGCGGTCAATCCTTGGATGGGATATCATTTTTCACAAATCGAGACCCCTCCGTGAAAGTACGTTAAGCAGTCCCGGGTGTCATACGAAGACCTATGACAGTCGTTATGGGTGTAAATAGCCCAAAAAGTCTGACAACTAGTCTAACCTTAAAGTATCAATGTCTCCCAGTTACTGTGTGGTGGAGGTCAGAAGGCAGTCGCTCCGTGTAAAATACTTATATTCATAACAACTGGTTAGATTGGAAGCCGACCCCAATGTAATTGGGAAAAGGCTAGGCAGATGATGATAAGTTATAAACTTACGATGCTAAACGTTACATACTCGTAGATAGTCATGTTGGACAGATCAGATAGCGCTACACTAGAGTGGGGAATCACTGGTACCGCCTCGCTATCATGTGTGGTACCTAAGTATAACTCTGTTTTTAAATCTTCAGACAAAAACGATATAAAAAAATACAATGTCAAGAAAATAAATTAGGTCGAACGTCCACTTAAAAATAAAATCAACATTCACCGTTCCACATTTAAAATCAGAAAAAGCGAAAGTCATTATCCAAAACCCAACGTCAAGTGACGGTAGGCAAACAAAATCCGGTATTTACATAAACAGAAATACCGAATTTAATCTACCATGAAGTCGTAACAGGCAAATAATCCGAATGTACCAAAAGATAACATTCCAATATCAACAGGGTTTTGCGTACCGAATTTCTATTTCTAATTAAACTTATTTGGGGCGTGACTGTAATGGTATCTGCGAGTGCCAGTAATGACATCACTGGTGCCAAATGGACACTGTTGGCGGGATAAGTCGGCATCGCAGTGACGGGATGGCACGTTTTTGCTATATAGTGTTGCCAATAACGGTATTATATGTTCTGTTTGTGTATTAAGTTATTGAGGCGTTTGATTTTATTGAGTTTGTATGAGCGGAGTTTGATAAGATTTGTGATTTCTTATGTTTTGTGATGTTTTTGTCTTAGGTATACTTATTGGAAATTCAAGCAAAAGTCATAGAAACTATACGTTTGCGCAATAAACGTTATTTTTATTAATATGGCAACTAAGCTGATGACGACTATTAATTCTGCCGGTGTCGAGTGGGGAATAAAAGATTTAAGTGACTCAAACTAAGCATGGGATTACACTAGAGAAGTGCTTGTGTAAACCTATAGATATTAATAGAATATATAAAAATATATATTTCTAATTTAGATGGTTTGATATTTATACATTAAAACACGCCACTGAAGAGTAGAAATAACAATTGGGAAAGAGCTAAACTCATACTTTCATTTAAAATTTGAAATACCTAACAAACGTCTTTTCATTAATTTCATTCACAGGCAAGAAAACTAATTAATTTTAACAAGAATCACAACACGAAGACGGCTTATTAGTGTAATTAAATATAATTCTCTTCTGATAACGGATTCAAAACTGTTCAATTTCAAACTTCGCAATTAAACTAGGTATACAGGGTGAAATCAAATCCCATTTGATATACATATTTATGTGAATATTAGAACTTATTTTTTGAAAATTGAAATATTCGTATGCAACTCAAACCCAGATCCCAAATCTTTAACTCAAACCCACACGTTTACTGCGGGCCGGTTTTTATCCGGAAAAAGGTACCATACATCGATTGGGATAAGCTTCCGGTTCCTGAGATCTTTCGTTCCCTACAAATAATGCCTCATTTTGGTTATTATAACGACGGTTACCGTACCAATAATTACTATTTTTTGTTCTGCAATCTTCGATTCCAAGTGAAATATCAATTTTAACTTTTTATTCGTAAAAGGTAGACAAACTATCACACGCTACAATAAATATTGGCTGTTTACAAATGTACCCTGTATACATTGAAGATCGTAACTCATTCAAAAGTTAAGGTATCATAGAGAATTTAGTGGCACTTGTGTTAAATACAAGTTTATGAGAACCGCCCATATTAATTTTGGTTTATATGAAATTATATTGAAATTAACTTGTTTGCTCATGCGGATGGTACACGGTTTCTAACTCTTCGCAAAGTTCGTGTTAATTAGTGACATTTGAGGCTTTGGCCGAAGATGTGTAAGGCATTTGCCAAAATTACGATTTAGTAGATCTTAAAATCGAGGAAGGAATTAATATCTTAGCGATACATTTTTGAAAGATTTATATATGGATAACAATAGGATAAACATTTTTTATTGCAAACAATAATCGTTCAAATTGTTGTTCAAGCAGATTGAAAAGTATAGCTGGATTCCGATTTTCAGGCCATTGAACAATCTAGATTATATAATGTAAATTACAATTCCAGCACTGAAAAGCTTTATATGAATATTTGTTTTAAAATGGTCAGTATTATTTTCACTAGAAATAAGGCCAATCTAAACAAACAACGAATGTTGGCTCAAGCCGAACTGTGGAGAAGTTACACAAATAAACTTTTAATTTAACCCGTCCATTGTTTGTGTAAATTAGGCGCGTCTCTCAATGAATTTTATATGTTAGTTAGGTTCACGTACAATATTCCTTTGTGTTAATTTTTGGGTATGATATTTTTGTTTAAAACAGACTTGTCTTTAGCACTTTTTTAATAACATTTTTATCACAAATCAACGAGAAAAGATTGCCTCCAAACTCTTCATATATAGTCATGGTAAAATACTTCACAATCTTAACAAATATCAAATTAAATCTCATGATTAGAACGCACGCCTCTGAACTCTGCAATTAATCGCGTCGTCTCTAGGCTATGATCGCATCGTGACGTTCTCTTGAAATTCCCCACCACTATCGGCTCATTATTTCTGCTATCCAACAGTTCATCCCCTTTGTTTGTCTGCGCGAGATAATGAAGTATCCTTTGCAGATCAGATAGCAACGGAACCATTGTCGGGGAACAATGCCCGAGTTGTTTAAGAATTTCAAGCTAAATTTCCGAGCTAAGTTTTTTGGTGATTAAGATAGTATGGAACAAAAGTTCAGTTGTTATTCGGCAAACCGGGCTTAATGTAAAATGTTTGGTTAAAATTTAAATGCTCCTCACTGGTCTGCGTTATTTAAAGTGGTTTTGACGCAGCTATATGCAGTTGAAACATTATTTTAAGTAAGCTCAGAGAAATAGAGGCGCACTAACAAATAGAACACGGTATTATCATTTTATACATTAAAAAACACAAAGAATGCTCTGATTTTACATTATCTCTTGCATCTCAGTCTAAACAAGTCCCAAAAAAAACATCTACATCTAAATCTATCCTATTCTTCTCCCTCTTTATACGAGTATCATGTAAATGAATTAATTTAGTATGGATTTTACAATTCCTTTGTAGTCTGAGAGAAACAAAATCAAGTACTGCAAAGTGATTGAAAAAGAAAAGAAGTGGGTAATCGTCTGTGAAGTTATTTATGTTTATCTTTGTTACACGTAGTCTCAAGCCAGCGAGACAACACAACACGGTACAACTTAACTTCTAGACAACGAAGGAGTTAAATCTTCTTATTACTGTCTTTCATTAAAAAGGAAAGTCAATTCATTGATGACACGGTTAGCGTAGTGACTAAGCGATTAGCTTTCTGCGCTACGTGTCGCGGGATCGATTCGGTTCGATCCCCGCACGGAACAAATATTTTTATGATCTACAGATAGTTGTTTCGGGTCTGGTTGTATGTGTATGTGACATGTATGTTTGTAAACCGCACCCACGATACAGGAGAAATCATAGTGTGGGCCAAAGTTTAAAAAAAATGTATTTGAGTCTCCATTTTTATAATTCTTATCCCAGACCGATTCGGGATATAAACCTGTCGAGGATATCTAAAAAACGCAATTAATATGTCAGACAAGCAATTGGTAAACTCGATTCCAATTCTCGACAACGCCACTGGCCGTCATTGGACTAAGGTAGGTACTCTTTTTGACTGTCAAGTTTGATGGATATTCTGTCGTGTCAGTCAATTGTTAGATTCCGAAGTACGACGTTCTAATATTTGTTCGGTTAACACTACCTACATTTTTAAAAACTTCTAGTTTTAATTTACGCTTAGAATTATCAATATTTTGATTTTTCTTCAGAATAGAAAATATTCATAGGCATCAATTGCACATCTCATATTTTATAATGCAGTAACGCCTGCAAAGCGAATTCTCAAGATATAAATTTTGGTCAGAAAAATTGAACCGCGAGCAGTAATCGAACTTGTGACTAAGCGGTTCATTACACCAGAGGTTCTGCCCTCGAGATACCACGATCTCTGTTAGCTTTGTCGAATCCTACTTCCACATAGCGTTTTATGGTGACGGTAGCGAAAACTACTGAAACTAACTTGGAACGAAATGAAAATCTCAATTTTACCTCTGTACTCATTTGTACTGTACATATCTGTTTTTTATTTTTTATTTTTAGTTTATGACATTGGCGGCAAACGAACACGGATCGGCCGGATCGCCTGATGGTAAGCAATTGACATCGCCCATGAACACCCGCAACACCGGAGTAGTCACAAGTGCGTTGCCGGCCTTTTAAAAAGGAGTACGCTCTTTTCTTGAAGGTTTGAAGGTCATATTGGTCCGGAAATACCGCAAGTTCATTCCACAGTTTTGTTATGCCAGGCAGAAAGTTTCTAGAGAAACGCACAGTTGTAGACTGCCAACCATCTAAACGATCATCTGTACATCATTATTATCAAAAATGTCGGTAAAATACCATATTTCACGCAAATAAAGATTCTACGCTATTGTATAAAAAGAGAAATTTATTTCAACGTTAAGTAAAACCTCAGCATATGGCTCCTAATTCGATTACTACTAGACACAGAATTGCTTCGTTTGTTTTCGAACCATCACGAAAATAGAATCGGATTTCAATAAAGAGGACAACGACTCTCAAAACTAACATTACACTAAACTCGAAAGCCAAATCACTATTATCACTAGCCGACGGTCGTAAAATAACTTCGAAATCTCTTAGAAGACAATATTCAGGCGACTCAAAAAGAAATATTCGTTTACCCTCGAAATGGCACAAGTATAACTAAATAATCGAATAAAATGCCCAGCCTCACCCCCATTGGTTTTTATTAGTTATTTTCTACTACACATACTGCGAGCTCCGTTAGATTTATCCGATTTCATAATACAAGTCGTTTAACACAAATAGATATTGCCGAATACTCGATAAAAAACGATTCCGAAACGAGATATCGGATTCCATCTCGAGTCGTTTGTATTCGGATTACTTACTTGTATGAGAACGATTGTTCTGAATTTTATCGTAATAAGATATGATAGAGAGACTGAACAGGATAAATTAAATAGGGCGTTACTACAAATTGATTCCCGATGTTCGATAAAATAGGGAGAATAAATACCATTGGGATGATCGAGTTTGAGACGAAATCGTTTGAGATGACGTAAATAAAGAAATGAATAAAGTCAAGCCATTACTGTCCCATTGCTGGATAAGAGCCTCTTCTAAAGATGAGAAGGGTTAGGCTTGATTCCACCACGTTGGCCTAGTGCGTGTTCGCTGCAGTTTAGGGAACCCTCTCTTTTTTCCCCCACGATTTTTACTTTTTTTACTCTCAAAAGGCCACTGAAGATGAATAATAAACAATAAACTATAGTTACGAATGTAATGTCCACATTTTTGATAACTCTTACTATGATTGCTGTAAGGTTCAAATTTAGCGATCATCATATTATGAGGTTTATACTATTTACTCTCATAGTAAATGTAAATTTTCATGTAAGCGATTTTAGTTCTTAACTTACAGTTACAGTAAAGATTAGAGTCGCTAACATGACATCTCTATAATATAGTAAATAGTAAATCAAAACTTTACTATGACTAGATGTCACATAGCGACTCTAATCCCTAATGTAACCGAGTTAAGAACTAAAATCGCTATCATGAAAATTTACTTTACTATGATATTAAATAGTAAGAAAACTCGTGATAGCGGTACAGGACTCGGGTTTAAATAATGATAAAAGAAAGAAGACATAAAGTTAATAATATTTAATTTATTTCTTAGAAATAAACAAGTGACTACTCGTACAAAGCAGCGGGCACACATAGCATAGAAATGAACAGTATAAATTCATACACCTTTTACATAGCAAATCCCAATTCATTGGCACAATTGGAGACCATCCGTTCTTTGTTGCATACCTAGATCAAGATTACTGAAAATTTAGTTATATTTCGCATCAGACTACTTCATTGGTATAGTGGTACCAAGCGCGACTCCTGAGCCTGAGATCCTGGATTCAATTCCCGAATCGAGCAAAGTATTATTGGACTTTTCCTGTGTGAAAAATCTTAGAAGCAGAACGGAGTTTTGATTTGTTCTGAGCCCGGTAAATGTCAATAGGTTTGCACCTTATTACAAGCACTCAATAACGGCATCGGCGAAATTTGTGGAATATAGGCGTAATGGTATATTATATTTTCACTTGCTTTGCCTCTGCGAAGTAAACCAAATCATAATAGAGTAACCGACTTTATATGTACATCCGTATGGCGAATACACAGTGAAGCAACATTAAAACATTACTAAAACACTATCACTAACTAAATATTATGGGTCTACGTGGGTCAGGGGATCGCAATATCCCTTCCAATCTACATATCCGTTATCCTACGCTTATTACTCCGCCCATAATAATGACGTCAGCGTTTGGGATACCGCGTGTTGATGAATTATTACTGAGGTAGTATGTGGAACACACTACAACACGGTTGGTGCTATGGTTGAGTGATCGACTGCTGCGCTACGTATTCGGATATGCGGATTCGATTCCGACTCGGATCAAATATTTGTATGATCTATAGAGTTGCTTCGGGTCTGGGTGTGTCCATGTGAATATTAAAATTAGTGTTTGTAAACGCACCTATGATACAGGAATTATTCCTAGAGTGGGGCAAAAAGTAAAGTGGGGTAAAGGTGTTTTGTTTTCGTTTCTCTAAGATAAGTGTAGAAAAGTGTACAATCTACAATCAAAGGAAACGCAAAAAAACAAAACGTGTTGTCAAAATGTTCAAATTTCGAATTCGATTGTCAAAAAGTTCTTATTATGACAATCCTATACATTTTCCTGACATTATTATTTTCTTGCGATTGTAGACTGTGTTCTTTTTTATGGGACAGGTCAGTCAAAGGGCAAAGTTGAGGGTGTCAACACCATATTCAAGATTAGTTACATAGACTTGTTTTACGAAAACCAGTCCAAAGCTTGAAAGCCAAACTGACGGTCTTTGAGTAACCTAATACTTCGGTCGATATTAAGCTAAGTTAGGGTAGATCTTTGACCACAACAAAGCCCGTAACCTACTTAGTAAGTACTTAAGACTATCATAAATAAAGTACTTAGGATCTGGGTATTTCTAGGGTGAGAATAGGAGTCAACTATTTTCCCATGACTTTATATTTTAAGGAAGGTTTCGTTTAGCTGAACTAAAGGTAACTAAAGGTGGTATAACTTCGGTTAGCCTCAAATTCTATAGAAAAAATAAAATAAATGCTCAATTTAACAAGTTCAAGATAAACACCCTCACCTCACATGTCATGTTGCTTAGATAAAAGTATTATATTATCCCCCTCAATCACAGAAAAAATTAATTTATTTATATGGCTCTGTCGCTTAGCAACCATCCGTCATCGATAAAAAAGTTAAAGCACCCACTGGCGATAATTCTCTCTGCACAACGTTTCTGCACATTTGCCTTCTGTGTAACCACAGGAACCGTACCATAGGACCAAATTTTTCAAGTGCCCGTGTTAAGTTTTTGGAAATCAAAACAATTCTATTTATCTGGTCAAATTGTGTTTTAACTTAACCTTGATTTAAAATACACGTCGCAATTTTGTTAGGTTTATAAGACGTTTTATCTTTTTATTTGGGGGCTTTAAAGTGTATTAAATCAGTTATCTCATCAACACGTGCCATGTTCTCATTCTCTCACGAATATGTATGAGCCTAACCCTTTACCTTAAATCCAAAACTTGACTTACAAGACACACTTACAGTCTTCTCCTCAATACATGTCTAATAAAATCCCAAGCTGAACAATGCTTGCGTTCATGACTTTAGGTTGCTTGTTTAACATAATACCTTGGCCGTTAATTTAGGCCAAGTCGACCTTCGTAGCATATAAGGGTTAACACTTATGAAAATGTAACAAAAGACCATTGTTATCTGGTTTCTTCCAAAGGGTTTGTTTGAGTAAGTTTTGGAAATCTTAGCTAGTTGCTTTGTTGCATAATTTCGGTGAGCTTGTTATTTTAGGAGTAGGTACAGAGACTAGTTTTATACAGACAGCTCAGGCTTGCTAGTTGGAATGTTTGATTTGTTTGTTTTTCTATGTAACACATACAACACTACCCCCTATATTTATTGACAATAATATCTTCAAGGAAAGAGCCTCCACGTGTGACGCACCCTGAGATCCTCTAGCGCACCTTGGGCAGTCAGCCTAGATACCATCATTGCACATTGGCTAATCTTTCTACTACGGCAAAAGCAAATTCCATGTGGTGTCTTGTGCCAACACGAGAGAAGAAAAAAAAGAAGAAGAATGTCTGGTATAAGAACCTTAAAATATTAATAATTTCAAAATACGGACAGTATCCAGGCCGCTTACTATACGATTCGTACCTGAGAACATAATCCTTGTGAACAGAAAAAAAAACTGCGTTAATTTGTACTCCACTGCGAGTTTTCCTCGACGTCGACTGTAGTTATCGTTAAGCCAAATGTATGAAAATAGTTTGCGAACAATTTGATAGCAGTTCACTCATTCGGACGCACGTCACTGGTTACTTTTTGCACAATTACTCCACTTACACTATTTAGTTGGGTCTTTCAAATGCTACAAAACACCAGATAGCAAATAAAGGTTATCTTTGCATAACTTTCATTTACTAATCAAACTAACAAACAAATCTTTACTGCATTTGGCTAGTCCTTAAAGTAGGTAGTCCAAACTGAACTACCTAATAAAGTTAATCCGTCGAATTGTGCCCAAAACTTGAATGTATCTTTTACTTTGCATAATAGTACACTGATAGACACCGAAGAAAAATAGACAGTTACGATAAGTCCACCTTTTTTGATAGCCTTACTAATTACAAAGAGAGTTTTTAAGGGTCTTTAAGATGTCAAAATATTTTATCGCAAAAATGGATTCTCCTGTACATAACCAACAAAAAAGTATATGTATTGTCATATGGAATGAGTTCACACACATTGATACACCCTCGAATATTAATAAGTGCATTAATAATAAAATCTCATTTTGAGTAATTACAATAAAAAACCATTCGGGCAACTACGATTAAAAAGCTAAAATTTCAAACGGCAGTTGTTCAAAATTAAACGAGACGCTTACTACAACATGGAATATTATATGCATCGTGCAACTGTGCTGCCAGTGCTTGCCAAAGTAAAACGGAAAAAGTAAAAAGGTAGTTAACTCCTTGTTTGTAAAGAGATATCTCCCAGCAGACAAGCGTGAACAGTTTGAAAAGGAAAACGTGGCAACGAGGTAACTTGTAGTAAAAAAAGGATGCAGTGCCATCCAAGATAATAGTAAAGTACTTAGCCATGAGATACTAATGTCCAGTTGTATACAAAAGACAACTCACACACGCATATTCGTATCGTGAGGTACTGATCAGTTGCCATTTCTCATCAAGATCGCAAGGACAAATTCTCATTCACATTGTATTGGACGGTTTGGAGTTCTGACATTGTATTCTTCTGAGCATCCAATAAACAATAAAGTACATATTGAAAAACCAAATAAAACAAATTCACTCTATTTATTAAAAAGTAAATATGCAAAGAAATACAAGGAAATAAGCGCCCCAGTTATTTTTATACTTTATAAACTACAAGTTTCTCTTTAAGCAAAGGCACCTGTCATTGCTGCCTATAATTTACGGTATATTTTAGTATTCCCGTGTCAAGCAAGCGATGATATATAGTCCTTTCATCCGAGACCGTGGGAGGCAACTTTTAGCATGAATTTTAAAGTAGAAAACTTGGTACTTGAATTTATATTTTGACTATATTTTAGTTAAGCCAGGAATCAGAAGGAAACGAATTTGCATTCTAGAAAATACATGATACTGTTGCATAGTAAATTTTATTGGTAGTGTGTGTATGTTTACCATATATGTATATATATTTATTGATATTTTTATGTTTGAAATTCGGAAACAATGTCATATTGTTATTGAATAAATAAATGAAATGAAAGTTATTTTCTTAAAGGACTTACTTCGTACCTACTTTGATTACTCTTGTATTGTGGGTAGAAGTTCCATAGGTACATAGCTTATACTCGTATTCTATAGGTATAGATATTACATGCATAAACATCATACAGTCAAATCCAGAGCAAATATTTGTTCGCTGCGGGAATCAAATCCATGACCCGCAGTATACTACTTAAGTCTTTAAAATAGACTTTGACCCCTGAGCTTGTTTCGGCGTTTCTTCTCAGGGATAGTCATAGAAAATGCCGACGCCATCTAGTTTAAAAAAGACATGTAAAAGTGATTGAAAAATCCTAATTACAAAATAAATAATTTCATTTCGTTTCGTTTCGTTTCTTTTAATTTCGTTTCATTTCATTTAGATTGACAGATAACCTATAAAACCTAGAATTTTGTATAAAGCACCGGTCTAAAAGTAAAAAAAAAGTTCTGTTATGTTTCGTCTTTGTATAAAGGAAATGAATAATTTCCACATTTCCACGAATGTTTAACGCAATTATTCACAAACAATCCAAAAGTCTCATAAAAGTCCCATGAAAATGCAAAATAAAAACGCATCACACACATCAATGCATAAAGTTGGTTGAATATACATATTTAAAACTTTTTACAATTTTTCTGGACAGAACTGTACATTTATTCGTGCATAAATGAAATAAACTAAATAAACTACATTACATTTTTAATGTACGTTATAAAAGTGGTACAAATGCGCTTAAACTTTTAAAGAGTGAATTGTGGTTTGCATTGTCTAAATTTTTGTTGGCAGCTTGTGTATAAACTGCTTCATTGGTGTACTGGCCACATGCGCGGCAGCTAAGCTTGAAGTCCTGAGTTCGATACCCAGATCAGGCAAATTGTAATTGCTATTGTCTGAAATTCTCAGTATCAGCCTCCCGTGTTGACCCATCCACTTTTCTGTAGGGTTATCACTAAAAGGTGGATGTACTTGTCTTACACATAGATTCAAAAGTCTTAGGCGGGTTGTAAAAAATAAAGTTTCTTTGTTGTTTTTTTTTTTTTACATATACTGTATAAAAAATCAAATGGTAGTAGGTTCCCCTCCTATTCCATGATACTTAATTACGGCATTAGCAAAACGTAAGTGTACAGTACCTACATTAAACCTCCTACTAAACCTTCGAAGAACATATAATGATATGTACAGTGTCTTTTGTATGATGTTACGAATCGATACGCAACGAAATCCAGGGGCTTATGGTGTACACTGACCGTGTTGAAATCCAAAACGTGTATGGGGATTTGGTCCAGAGTCCGATAGTATTCCGCAGTAAGAACGACTGAAACAAAACACATCATATTGTGTTTGACGTCCTCGCAATCGTTAAGGGACCGGCACAGTTCATTCAGAGTAACCTGCCAATGTGTGCCCATCTCAAGTGGACTTTCCACTTGCGATGTCGTGGACACATTTTATTATTATTCACATAACACACAACAAAGCATTAAGCTTGTTTTCCCCGAAGGGTTAAATAGAGGTGTAGACACCCACATTTCGCTACATTTAGTTATTACTGAGTGCCTCGTCTAAACTCCATGCCAACAGAGAATTTCCATATAGAAAATACAATAACACTTTACGCAATTCAGGATTATAAACCAGAATCTCACGTTCGGTAGTCGCGCTTTCAACCACAGGACCAATGAGTAAGTCATTTATTATTCATTTACATAACTTATTCATACAATGGTTTTAAATTGCAAAAGTCCACGACCAGTGGAATTAGAGAAGGGAGGTCTTTGTCCTGCAATGGTCCTTAATTCCACTCTACAGGCGTTTAATAATAATAATAAATATTTACAGTAAGCCTCAAGGGTATTAAAGGCTATATACGACATGGTTAACGCAGTGGCTAAGCGATTAGCTTTCTGCGCTACGTGTGGCGGGTTCGATCCCCGCACGGAACAAATATTTGTATGATCTACAGATAGTTGTTTCGGGTCTGGTTGTTTGTGCATGTGACATGTATGTTTGTAAACTGTGAGAAATCCTAGAGTGGGGCAAGGTTTAAAAAAAAAAAGTCGTAATAATTTATACAAAGTCAGTGGTGTCCAATATTATGAGTAGTGGACACATTACTCCATATAAATCCATTTCAAGATACTAAAATACCTTACAGATTCCTCGACGAAAATGTAGATTTAAAAGAAAAAGGAAAACAAAACACAGACTTATCTAATTCACCGGTTCATCTTCACGACACAGTGAGGGTAAATTGAATGAGTTTTTTAATGGTGCCCGTAGGTCGGCCATGAAACTGTCCGTACTTAAACACCTTTAAACCCGATACGTTCGGCGAAATGTGGGTCAAGCTGACCGCTATACCATTCACCAACTTACCTATATACTATTTTAACGTTTATGGTCAAGTGAAAACTGTTTTGTGATTTTCAAAGGCTTTTGTTTAGTACTTAACGTAAACGTATCACTTCTTGCTGAAAAATCGCACTTGCACATTGATTCCTTTTGCTTTCAAATTGAGAAAATGAACACGAAATCGTGCGTTTTTGTCGCAAAATCAGGCTAGTGTATTTAGGGTCTTAGTTTTACATAACCGTATATTTGTCAAGCGTGCGTGCGTGTAAAGCGCCCAACGTGGTGTTTATGGCAATATCCCCTCACGATCGTTTATTTGAAAGTAGAACAGGTCTGTGTTCAGCTGTCACGTAAATGGCCTATATGTAGCCATAGATTTGCGAATAGGTATGTAAAGTAACAAGATTTAGGGGATTATGTCACGTCCGTATAAAGCGCTGTTGGTTTAAAATTTAGACATTCACTGTTAAAGTAAGATCTTTGCCTCCGTATCACAGAAATGGTCCTAATGATAATCGTTTCCGAACGTTAGTGAGAATTATTCAGGCAAAGAGTTCGTATACCACACAAAATTTAAAATCTGTTACTAATATTGTAACTAAATGGACCCATTGGAGATTCCCTGATATCATGACATCATATAAGTTATATTTAAACCGAGTTGACAGCAATAAAGTTAGAAATAATAATTAAGAACACCCTTTACACTACCATCAACAAAAACTAGGGCCCGTGTCTTAGTCTCCATTAAGACAAACATTACGAGACCACGCCCCGTCTGTAAAAACACAAGATTTTTTATTAATCTATTCCTTTTGTTTCTACGAAAATAGTTTGGCTTTTGTTCTTACACAGATAACTTAGTATAAACACAGACAAATGGGTGTTACTTGTAATCTAGTACAATAAAAATGTTTGTGTTCTCTGAAAGTGTTTCTTTTAGGTTTTGTTTTTTTTTCGTGTACAGTGGTCTCGTATGTAAATGGTTAGAAAAAATATTATGTGATGTCGCACCGTGAGTTGTTTTGTTTGATAAAATGTTTTTCTTTATAAAAAAAGATTTGTGTGAAAAGAAAATGTGTAAATCATTGTCGGTATATAAATAACGTTTGTATGTTTTTAAATTACGGCTTCTCTAAATAAGAAACTGTATTATTCTGTATTAAACAGAATTTATGCAATAAACATAAAGACAACTGTTGACATAAGCAGACGACAAAGGGTACTGAAAATGTCATATCTACAGATATTTTTTCGTATCTGCTATTTACAGATATTATATCTTTTTTCTTTCTTTTTTAAAAAACGTTGCTCCACAGTATGATTTCTCCTGTATCGTGGATACAGTTTACAAACATACATGTCACATGCACACACAACCAGACCCGAAACAACTATCATACAAATATTTGTTCCGTGCGGGGATCGAACCCGCGATACGTAGCGCAGAAAGCTAATCGCTTAGCCACTGCGCTAAACGTGTCGTCGTTTTTGCTTTTCCATTCGAAATTTAATGGTCTTAATCAAATATTGAATAGGTATTGTTTCCGTAATAAGACTACTACGCTCGCTGAATATACATATATCAGGTTTTGATTACAACAAATAATTGCTGTGTATCTCTATCTCAACTACCAGGAACACGATGCATTTTTTTTTTTATTCCGTAAAAACAGAAACCAGTATCGAAAAAATTTGAAACAGGATTTATTAGAAACATAACAAAAAATATTTCCGAACATTTGTTGTACACTGAATTTTTTTGCTGGTTTTTTAAAAGCAATTCGTAGATTCAAAAATGGGAGACGAGAGCCAGCACTGTGCGTTTAACTATAAATCCCATGCTTCCATATTACATCCTTTTGACTAAAGATTACCTTTGTCTTTTTCATGTCATATAAATATACATATATGGTTACAAAAAATACTTCTTTAACCAACTTCAAAAAAAGAGGAGGTTCTCAATTCAACTGTATTTTTTTTTAATGTTTGTTACTCGATTATTCCTTCAATTATGGACCGGAAATCGAGGGATACCTTCAAATATTGTAGGACAAATAGCGCGCTTGAGCTTTTTTTCTTAATGAGTCAGGTGTTGGCGTCTGAAAATCGTTATTTCATGATGTTGAGCTGATGATGGATGTCATAGTACTCCTCAACGGTAAAGAGTTACGGAATGAAACTTCCGAGCTTGGGATCACACGATATATTTTTATGTGCCTCGTATATAACTTTTGGTATAGAGGGTGTGATGATGGAGTCAGGAGATATATAGTGGAACTCGTCAGTAGCTACTAGTAAACCCCTCGAGTTTGGGCTCATTTTAAACCGCTAAATGGCAAGACTAACACTGTATTAGTTACAACCGTTGTCTTAATCTTTCCATTTCTCGTAATGCTTTTTCACCATGTGGTCGGCGTAGTAATTTATTTGGTTTTACATCACAAAGTGCAATACCGTCTCGAAGGTTTTCACTCGACTTGGGGCCAGAAACATTTGAACTTCGTAAAGTTTTTTAAGAGAAGCGTCCTTACTAGGTTTACCCATCACTCAAAATTGTAAAATAATTATTTTTTTTAACAAAAAATAAAAACCGCTTTAAAAAAACTCAAAACCAAACTAACTAAAAAGCAAAAAATAAATGTTATATATACGCATTTGATGGAGTAAATTTCAAAAACCATCCGGTTAAATTCAAAGCCCCTCTTCAATTGTCCCACACTAGGAATAATTCCTGTATCGTAGGTGCAATTACAGATACATACACAATACACATTACAATATTCATTGTAAAAACAGCCAGACCGGCAGCCTAATTACTGATGTAGCAATCAGTTTGCGACAGGCGTAGATCGCGCGGTAGCTTCTATCAAACGTAATTTTTGTGTCATATATGTATAGGCCACCAGTGACGCTGCTTTCGTGTGGCTGTCGCGTTGCAGTTATGATTAGGCTGCCGGAACGATTATCTGTACATCATCCAAATATTTGTTCCGTGTGGGATAGAACCCGCGACACGTAGCGCAGCAGTATCGTCAATTGAAGGCAAATAGCATAATTAGGTATGCTAACAAAAATTGTTTTAGTTGCTAAAATCTCCTTTAAAATTCCAACCTAACCCACCTAATGAGACTCAGCTCACACTGAGTAATGACTGCAGCTGTAGATAAAACTAACGACGTGTTAATGTCCGCAATAGCTGTCTCGTTCAGCTATCTTTGAGGAGAGTAATCGTTATAGATGACACACTCCTGAACTTAGTTATACAACCTTATTTTTTACAGTATCTCTATTATGAGTTTACAAGTCTATACCCACCAGCCACTATTGAATATTAATGGTATGAAGATTTTTATTCTTATGACCAAAAAGCAGCGATAGCCTAGCGGTTGAATGCTTGCCATCCATGCAGGAGTTTCTTAGTTCAAGCCTATATATTCTGACTTTTCGGAATCATGAGCTGATCAGAATTTGCTTATCACTTGCGTTAACGGTGAAGGAAAACATCGTGAGGAAACCTGCACATCTGAGAGGGCTCCATAAAGTTCTTGATGCTGTTTGTAGTCCGTTAACCCGCTCTGGGCCAGCGTGGTAGACTAAGGCCTAACCCATCAGATTCTGAGAAGAGACCCTTGCCCAGCAGTGGGACAGTAAGGGGTTGAATTTATTATTAACAAAAACAAAACAGTTCTCGAGGTAATTATGAACATTTTCTTCAGGAACTGTCTTGATACTTTCCAATCTTCTAGAAAGTGTTATCAGTAAAATAGAATATTCTTTAATGTCTCATACTCAAGTAAAGGGAAGTAGACAACTGTCCACGAAGTTAATCTTGATTAGATAATATCAATTCCTCAACGTATATTATATTTGCCTTCATCATGCATGGTTGGTGTAATTTCAATTGAATTAAATCAAAATTAATCCACATCAAGGCACTGTATTCATTAAGCTTTTCTTTGAACAACGTCAAGTCAAATAAACGTATCCCCTTTTTGACCAAATCCCAATACAGGTCACAAAACAAACATCGATTTATAAGTACAAATTCGAAGTGACAATATAGTATTCCTGTTCCATTTGTGGCACACGTAAAGCCACAAATTAAATCCTAGTTCACATTTCACCCACACTGCATTGATACGACAGGTAGCGAAACAGTCTTTTAAAGCATTGTGTCCCATAAATCTGTCGACATGTACCATTTCAATGCCCATTCACCGAATCCTTTACGGGCCTGAAAAGCTTTTAATGATTCTATACCAAACAGGGTCCTATTGCGGCAATCAATGAGTTTATTTCACCCGGACGACCTTTAGGTAAACAGGGTAGGGGTTGGCCCTGTTTTGGAAGTGTTTTTGTTGGTTATAATCTCGGTCAATGTTTTGGAAACACAGATATTGTTACGTAACTTAGTATTGTATTGAATTGATGTTATCAATGAAATAAAAGTGAGTTACAATAGTGATTTTATTTGTCACTCACAACATAAAACCGCAAAATGTTTTCAGAATGCTGTTTGCAAGCAAAATATTATGACAGTTTAGTAAACAAAGAAACAATGTGAATAAAAGTGCCATTAACAATGCCATTTGCACTTTACAGACACTAAAAGAAAGTAAAATGTAGTGTTTATCTTCCTGTGTCACTACTAAGAGACAACTGAGAGAATTGGGTCACTGTCCTCAGCAGAAAAGCTTGCAACAGTCAGAGTTAAAACTCGCTCCGCAAGCAATAATTGCTTCATATATACGTTCAGTGAGCTAGAAAAAAGCTTTTACACGCGGATGAACCTTTGATTACGATCCTTTACCGTAGTTTTGGTGCAACGTTTTGTATCCCAAGAGTATCTGAAATCGTTAATTTCAGATGTTTGCTATACCGTCGATAGCAGTTGGAAAAAACATAACATAGTATAGATAGGGTTAGGCAGAGGTGTACTATTGATGCTATTATGAAGTCTTATGCAATAGGGAGCGATCCTATTGTCATCAACAGTACAGTTCCAAACTCCGTGCAGCTACTGAGAAT
The DNA here is from genome assembly GCA_947562105.1 of Shargacucullia verbasci. NCBI lineage: Eukaryota > Metazoa > Arthropoda > Insecta > Lepidoptera > Noctuidae > Shargacucullia > Shargacucullia verbasci. The sequence continues at coordinate 11,603,707 of OX387294.1, read as the reverse complement.
TCCCATACAGAAGAACCCAATAATACTGCGCGACCCGCAGCCTAATTACCGATGTAGCAATCAATTCGCGACAGGCGAAGATCGTGCGATAACTTCTGTCAAACGTCATTTTCACAAAAATTACGTTTGACAGGAGTTATCGTGTGATCTACGCCTGTCGCTACATCGGTAATTAGGCTGCGGGATTGCTCATGATGAGGCAATGAAATAGGAAAACATCATATTATGTACATAGTAAGTTCTACCAGATAATATTGCAGTAGAGAAAAAACCTGAAAAATCCAAGAATATCGACAAGAATAAGGAAATTTAAGGGACTCGACAATCATCTCAATCAACGGTGATAATCAACAAGAATTTTAAGGGACGGCAACAGTTGAATGATAACCGTGGCATTGCAAACGTCCATGTCCAATTTTTTTTTAAACTTTGCCCCCTCTATGATTTCTCCTGTGTCGTGGGTACAGTTTACAAACATATATGTCACATACACATTCAACCAGACCCGAAACAACTATCTGTAGATCATACAAATATTTGCTCCGTGCGGGGATCGAACCCGCGATACAGCGCAGAAAGCTAATCGCTTAACCACTGCGCCAACCGTGTCGTCATCATATGTTTGTACATGTAAAAAAGACTGTTACAAAAATAGCAAAATATTGCCAGACCAACTGGCACCATATAAAACCTAACCTTAATCCTTTAGCAAAATGAACCAAAAGTCTGAAAAATAAAAATAAAATCTGCCAAACAAAGACGTCACTCACAACAATCTTGTTTATGTTTACTGCCTCTTCCATCACTTAAATAGCGATAAAATTACGGATAATGATCTAATAAACAACACATGAAGACATTCATTTATAACGTCCGATAAATTAATGTAGCAGATATTTATGGCTACAATTAACACCTACTTGAGCGTAAAAGAAATATGTCAAATATTTCCGTTTAGTTTTTCTGACTGTGTAGCTCCTGGCTGGAAATATAGGTACCATTTTATTCGTTCTCACGGGTTTCGTCGTTCATTCTCTCGTGGATATGGTTCTATATCCATATTTATTTGGGTGGGCAGAAAATTATAAAGCCTACTATTAGCTTTGAATTTACAAATTGGAAATGTGAGAACAGTGTACGGATATTTTTTATTTTCAGTTTTTATTTTATCAACAGGCTTTACTTTAAAGGTCCACTTAGTTTATTTGGTGAAACCTACATTGTTCACATCATGTTTATAGCAAGATTGTTGAAAGTGATTTCAGATTTTAGAACAGAGTATCCACCGAGTTTTTTGCCGGTTCTTATTCAAAGGGCCTACTTTTTGAAACCGTGCAACTAAAGTCTCATTAACGTTTTAAAAGTGCCTGAACCATATTTATTTGAAATAAAAACAACTCTACATATGTGTCTTCTTTTTAATGAGCTACGAGCAAATGATACTGAAGGCTTAAAAAGCTCTCCGTAATTGAAAAACAACGTCGATATAAGCCCAAATTAAAAAGTCATATTCCCTTGCCTAAACGAATTCAAAATTAATTTACTTACACAAATAAAAAAGGGTTCCAAACGAAACTACGGACCAAAGTATTTTTTATTTAATGCTTAGTTTCACTGACTGCAGTCATTGTTTAATTCCCATTGCGTATTCCGAGTCAGGAATTAGAGCCAGAGGTCATAGTGTGAGTTTCTTTCGACAAACCCGATTTAACGCATCGAACGCGTTCGGCGCTCCGATTGGTCCGTTTCGTGCTCTCCACCAATTGGAGCGCCGAACGCGTTCGATGCGTTAAATCGAGTTTGTCAAAATAAACTTACACTAGGGCCTCAGGGCGCTATATCTAACCGATATTTTATTTATTTACACGTCTAATAAGTTCAAATCGGTATTGGTGGATGACACATTAATTCAAATTTCGGAAAAGGATAAGAGACAAGATTTACTCTTTTATATACTCTGTTTTTGGCTTAGAAGAACTCGAAACATTACTTCAATGTCATGAAATCTTAAGATAAAAATGCGATGCATTAAAAAATTGTATGAGGATGTAATTGTTATGTAGACTACCTAAATGTAGGTGTACAAAAGTACATCTCTGCCTAGCCCTTAAGGGATCACAGGCGTCATGTTGTTATGCTGTTCTACAGACTATGCATTCGCTTACTAGCATGTATTACTTTACAAAGTGAAATATCCTAGTCAAGGATAATTATGTATATAACATAACATAACATAGCATCACGCCTGTATTCCCGAAGGGTTAGGCAGAGGTGTACTATTGTACACCCACATTTCGCCGAAGCTGTTGTTGAGTCCCATGTAATAGGGGGCGAGCCCACTGACATCTACTGGGCACAGTTCCAGACTCCGTGCTGCTACTGAGAATTTCTACACAGAAAAACCCAATAACTCTTTGCCCGACACGAGAATCGAACCCAGGACCTCACGCTCATCAGTCGCGATTACGGCCACTAGACCAACGAGGCAGTCATACTTGCAGTTTACATAAAACAAGAGTGATGATATTTTTGTACATCCTACTTCCTACTAATATTATAAATCCTACTAATATTATAAATGTGAAAGTTTGTGAGGATGGATGGATGGATGGATGGATGGATCTTTGTTAATCTTTCACGCCAGAACGGCTGAACGGATCTAAATGAAATTTAGCACAAAGATAGATTATAGTCTGGAATAGCATATAGGCTGGCTTTTTATCCCGGGAAAATGCATGGATTCGTAATCCACGCGGGCGAAGCCGCGAGCGAAAGCTAGTACCTACATAAATGTTTACAAAAGCCCTTGCCAAGGATATTTAATACTTAGAATGTATCACCGATACTAAAAGTTGCTTCTGAAGCTGTATAGGTACATATCACATAGAATACTTTCAATGTTTCAGGTATCGCAATAATGTATAAATAGCGGCAAGCAGCTATAGGTACATCTTTTCTGCCAAAGTTATTCTTTTCCCTCGCTTGAACTCGCGTGGGAATATAAGCAGTAACGATAAATTTTATCTTTTATTTCTAGTTCAGAATGGAAACTACATATGTATTAACTGACGGCTGATCTTAAATCTAAAAGTATCAGTGATAGTTGGGAGCTACTGTCTTTATTTATAATTGACGGCACGGTTGGCGCAGTGGTTGTCAGATCGACCGCTGCGCTGGGTCTTTGTAATGAAATGAAATGAAATGAAATTATTTAGTATGCAATTAGGATTTTTCAATCACTTTTACACGTCTTTTTTAAACTAGATGGCGTCGGCATTTCCTATGACTATCCCTGAGAAGAAACGCCGAAACAAACTCAGGGGTAAAAGTCTATTTTAAACTCCAGACAGATTGTAATTATGTAAGGGTTTATGTGAGACAAATATAGGGTGGAATATTCTTTTGAAGAAAGTGCCGTAACTATTTGAGCTAACCTGTCGCAACAGATTGCAAGCATGCATCAGTTATCGTGAGAATTAATGAAATTAAGAGCGTTCAGCCTAGATCTCGATCGATGTATAGCGGTTATATATAAGAAATCATTTCAATTTAAACGACATTACAATATCAAAATAATGAAGTAAATAATATAATAATTAATGGCAAACATTTTATATAAAAAATGTGTATGTGAATATATGTGTTTGCGCTTACGATACAGGAATAATTCAATGTGTGGGGCAAAGTTTAAAAAAAATGCAGACTTTTTCCTGGAGGCTCAAAATATATATGCATATAATCCTATAACGCCATTGACACAGACTCTTCTCATTATATAAAAACGTTTCGGCGTTTAAACACGTTTATTGAAACGACAAAACATTGTCAGGATACGGTTATAAAAATTAATATACTGTGAAATTATTATCACTTTTAGGAGTTCCTGTAATTAATTAAGTAATCATTAAAATCCATATTGATATCTGCAACTAATTATACACACAGCTCTAGATAATGATGCTCTAATTATTAGGAAAGCTCAAATGGGTTATGAGCTTTTCACCAACGTTAGTGTTTTTCCGCTTGCAAACAAGTGAAAAATGTTTAGAATCGTGTGTTCCGATTTTTTCTTGTAATAAAAGGTCTGTAGTGAGTACGTAGAAGTTATTTCCCAACTATGGCTTAAAGTTTGTAATAAAATGAGCATAAACACACATGCTGTGTTTTTTTTCGTACACGATGAACAAAATTTCAAGCGATCTCAGGCACGTTTGGTCGTATAACTTGAAGTACATACTGCAATAACGTCGGCACCATATGGAGTTCGGCCTCCCCGAATGAGAAATGAGGCTTTACGTATGTACATACACGCCCAAAGTCAAAGTCACTGAGTAGGAAAAAATACTCTGAAGGAAAGTCTTTGATGATATCAAAAGAAAGTGGCTTTATTTTCTCTGAATAGGTAACGAAACAGCAGAAATATTTTAAACCTAAAACTAAAGAAATTAAAGCATATTATTATACAACATTCCTCAAATTTCTAAATCACAGCTCACAAAGCGAAAAAAATGTCCTCTTTGCACGGCGGTTAGATATCAAAATTCACAGAAAGGGTTTTTTGTTTTCATAAGCCATCTCTGGTGTTAAAAGGGGCTGGTATTTTTCATTTAACCCTCCACCGCCAGAAATGCGGTCGAAACATTAGTAGAGTTAGATGTGGAGCGATCGTTATGGGGCCCCTGTGACCCGTTAAACGTTGCTCCGCTCTTGGTCCCCCTTTTTAGCATTTGAAGGGTTGGCCCATTGAGCTTGACAGCTATGAATGCTGAAAAAAGATATTAAGTCTATACATACATTTTAAACGCGACAAAGGGTTATACAATGAATGAATAAAAACGCCAATCGTTGTTGTAGAGAAAATATTAAACGAATGTTCTGGAACTTAATTTGGTTTGTTATTGCAATATTTTTTTGTAACAAGAGCTCTTTAATTTGGAGCCAGTTATGTTGCTGTGGCAACAGGCCTTATCGAAACTAAGGAAAAACTGAAATAATTTTTATATATATACAGCTTATTAATAAATGCGAAATAAATTAAGTATATGATACAATATTGCGGTATTTTGAAATAATTTATTTCCCTTGTGGTTTAAACAGTAATCAATCGTTACCATTATTCGTTAATCAATTAGGTATTATATATTATATAGATTGTTTTTCCTAGAACTAATCAAAACGAAGTAAGTAAATTACAGTCACTTCTTCGTTAAACAGTAAAAACAATAATGTTACTTATTGGTCTGGTGTTCACAAGCGCGACTGCAGAGTGTGAGGTCCTGAGCTCGATATCCAGGTCGGGCCAAATGTTGTTGGATTTTTCTGTACGGTAATTAACAGCCCGGAGTCTGGAACTATCCCCGGTAGATGGTAATAGGTTCGCCCCATATTACATGGCGGCAAAATGTGGGTTTATAATAGTACACTTCTGCCGAACCCTGCGGGGAATACAGTCGTGATGCTGTGCTATGTTATGTTATAATAACAATGTATGGTCGGCTCTTTTTACCGGCGCGTACGATTGTCTGCGTACATTTGTAATGTGTCGATACTACTCCGCTCTCTATGAGTTTATTTTTAAATAAACAATACTGGATATTCTTATTGGGTTGTTTGAAGGTGTGGTTCATTCCTGTTACGTGTTGTACATCACATTGTTTAACCGTGTCCATAATAGTTATAAAAACGTATATACAAGTATATAAATCTCTGCGTACAAACGCAAATTTAAATATTCAACACAAATATACCCATTTATTCGTACCTATATTTTAGTTGAATATAACATGAAATGCAGAACTGAAATACTAAAAACCAGAACTGTGTCACGCATTCGCATTTGTTGATATTAAACATCGCGACCACTTTATGACGTAATTCTGAAAGCTTTCAATTCTCTTTGAAATATCTGAATAAATACTGAAAATTTTATATTATACTAGCATCCACCCGCGGCTTCCACCGCATGGTTTACGAACTCTTACATTTTTCCGGGATAAAAAGTAGCCTATGTGCTATTCCAGACTGGCGTGACCGTTCTGGCGTGATTGGGTAACAAATATCCATCCATCCATCCTCACAAACTTTCACATTTATAATATTAATAATTATTAATAATAGTATAAATAGGATAGGATAAGATATAGTCACACATTAAGCTCAAAAAATAACATAAATTAAAATTTTGTTTCACGTAAAATAATTTTATTCAGTTTATGTATCAAGGGGAAACTTAAGGCTACTGCGGTCTGTTGCGGCCACGAAACGGCTATTATTGCGGTTACCTTCACGTGGCTCTTTCTTTACGCAAATAATAACGTTAGCCACAGCCTTTGTCTACATGATTACTGTTAGGACCAGTAATTGGTTGCGGCTATGTTTGAAACAGAGTACCTGGGTACGGCTCATTTGTCATAGCATAGAGGTTAAGCATTTGATATAATTATTTGTTACATTATAATTAAGCTATCTGCGACGGTTTGTTTGGACAGCCAATATTGGCAATTTTACAGAAATTATCATTGTAATAATTGCCTCTGTCAAATTAGCAATAATGTCAAACACAGATTCTAATGGCGATAATGCACATTCTAGATAATTAGGGACTTGATGGCATGTTTGCGCATGTGAGATTATAACATTTATCTGTATTCTCTGAAGGTTTTATGCAAATAGTCCTCTGTGGTGAAGGCAGTCTGGTCATAAAAATCGCCAGCATTTGAATACTTTTGAAATTATAATAGGTTTTGTTTAGAAAGTGACATGAAAAGTATTAGAATTCAGTTGTTGTGACTAATCGCAACATAGCAAAAAGTACTGCGCCATCTATCGGAGTCAAGCGACAAGAGAATATATAGATTCTAACAGATATACAAATGTCCGACATCAACAGTCGGGCTTCGGCCTGGCTATCTACAGTACTTGGTCGGAAAATCCTCCCTTTTCAATAGAGGAACACTATAATGTTCAAACGTATGGTGAAGAAAGAGATATGCCTCGTTCTTTCTTAGTGGTGACCCCTTACAAGGAACATCTTCCTAACCTTAGTCGACATCATTCATTACCTATTCCTCCGTAGACTCATTTATTTGTCCGCGTTTATTTTTGGTATAACCATGACACGTTCTGGTACAAAAATATTTGGCACTCGTGCCCTGTCTGTCAATTAATAAACGCACTTCTGGACACACCTTTCTAAAGCAGCATTTTTATTTATTCAGTATTCTCTTTGTTTCAGGTTAGTATATATTGGCGTCCTGCTTCTTCAGTTCTTCGTATTAGTCGGACGGCAGTAGTTGTGAACATCACAGAAACCGGAAAATAATGGTAAAATATTGGACGTGACTATTGATAGATATTTAATATTATGAAAGGGGAATGAAAAAATATTTAGGTAACTCGTATGGATGACTTTTTTAAAGTTATTGCGTTATATATAATAGCATATTGTCATCACCTCTATCTACGTAAGCAAAGGGCAACATTGCTTAAATATAAGCTTATGTGACTTTAAAATTTGTGTAAGCATTGTTTTTGTATGTTCTTCTTCTTTAATATTTTCTGCGTGAATCAAAACCGATATTGCTCTTGTTTTGGCATGGATACCAGCCAGTAAGCAGGTTTTGTACCATGGCAGGAAAGATCTTTCCGTGCACTATTAACTACACTCATATTGCGTTTAATACTTAAAAATCATAATTTCCGAAGAATTCAACGCTGAAGCAACCTCTCATTGTTCTAATAAAGACATGAAGCCTAAAGTTAAACAATGGTGCGCAAACAAAGACTTACAATAAAGAGATTAAGTTTATAAACGTACTTGTATTAGTATGAAATATTTTGCTTAAGTTGTCGGAATGAGAGCTTGCGTTTAGGGGTATTTGCGGAATTTTGTTCTGCTTTCATTGCTGGAGTACCAGGCTAACAGAATTCTAAAGGAAGCTTTAAACGGAGTGGGTATGAGGTTTTTGAAAAGTAAATCTGTTCGTGTATGTTCACTGCGGGCTAAGTGGAGTTCATCGGGTGGGCTATTTGTGGCAATGTTAGAGATCGAGTTGAATTTCCTGTACTTATATTTTGTTAATGCAAAAAAATAACGTGAGGAAACCTGCACACCTGAGAGAGGTCAAAAATAAGACTTCTTATGTATGTAGTCTTAAGGCAATTTTTAAATCTGAACAGAGTATTTATCCTGCAGTTAAATAATAAAAGGCTAAATTATTTACACAACCATTTATCCATCATCTTGTAAAATTCACGAACAACACCATATTTACAGATGTCGGCGGTTGTACTTGCCTAAAAGTTTATTTACCGACGAGTTTTGACAGCCCTTATTGTTCGGCCAAAGTACACGCAAGATAAGCATTGTATTTAATATTACTTTTTTTTTTAAACTTTGCCACCCTCTATGAATGATAATTGTAACGTGGGTGAGTTTTATAAACAGAAATATTCACATGCACAGACACTCAAACCCAAAATGACCATGTACTAAATAGGTATGTAAGTAATACAAATATTTGTTCCGTATTCGAATCGAACTTGCGACACGCAGCGCAGCAACTACTGCAGTCAGTATACATATCATTAAACATGAAGAATATAATTATTATAGAGCATTTACTTACACTGACTTTTACTTTAGCTGTGTGAGACAAATACAGGTGTACTTTTTTGTAAGTTCCCTTTAATTTTGATAATGTCAGGCTGTATACACCTACATAATAAAAGCCTTCTTAGATGGGATACGGTTAAAGGTCACAGAGCTTAGTAAACGAACTGTGACCATAGACAGTCGTTTTTAGTGCATAAAATATGAAGAATACTAATGTTGTTTGTTCATCTTTTTGACATCGTTAAAAGGAAAATACGGAAAATGTATTTGAAAGAGCATTTCTACAACTCCACAATTATTTCTTCAGCGGCAGTAAAGCGCCGGGTACCGGTTGGTATAAAATAAAATCAACAAAAATAAACTTACTGTTTATGTCTATATTTTGGATCAAAATGTTCCCTAGCTAAAAAACAGGCAGAAGTGCGTACCTCCTTACAAATATCTAGGTAGGTATTCAATAGATATCTTCAAGGGAGCGTCTATCTGAAATATATTCAAAATAATAAGATACGTTTCCATCCCACCTGATCGGTGGCGTGCCGTGTTTCGTAAATCAAAACATGTGTCAGAATATAAGATTCGAAAGCTCACGCTCAAATCTCAGGAGTAATCGCCTAAATATATCGATCTCGTGACGTGATTATTCTGTAAATAGATTTAAAAAATATATAGAAATCGGAAAATGATTGGTACAAAAATTTTTGTTACTGTATTGTCATGCCGTGATTGTTACCTGTTGTGAGAACACACACATATTTGTGTACTGGTATAATAGAGCTATGGGCTAAGATAACCACTCAGTGGAGCCCTGATACAGGATGACGCCGGCGCGGTAGACCGTGAAAGAGATGGTGGGAGGAACTGGCCACATTAACTGGCCACATCAACTGGCAAAGATTGGTCACCCTTGTAGTTCCAAGTGAGATCTCCAACCTGTTCTGTGCACTGGCACCGAACAGGTTGGAAATCAAGGGCGGAGGCCTCTGCCCAACAGTGGGATGTGACAGGCTAGCAATAACAGTTATTTGTATAATAATTAAAATAAAGCTATATTTTAACCTTTCTTACGCATTTGACTTCAAATATTATATAAAAATATACACAGTTATTGTTTCAAACGATTTATGTCCAAACCATTTGCATGAATACAAAATGTTGAACACAAAATGTATTCAACGAAATTCTTGAAACTAAAAGTGGAGTATGATAAAGTGAATGCAATTTAACAGACAAACCGCGGCATCTACAATAATTTCCAACGTTTTTGTTGCCAAGCAACAGGTGCTCTGCTTACCCTACTAACACATGTACAATAAACACCACACACATTCGCAAACGTACGAAATACGGATCGCATTCGTCAAAATAATTTTATATAATAAAATTGGCCCGCGCATATTACATACATAGGTAAGTGGTATTATAAAACTTTGCGCTCAAAATGTTACAACAGGATTTCTCTTACACACTTAAAACAACTTATGTACAAAGATAAGTTGCATGTGTTACATATTTGGACCACACAACACTCTATCGCGCCACGTTTTTAACCTGTATTTACTTCATCACCACGTTTTTATTCTATTTTTAGTTCTTCTAGTTTAACTTAATTGTGATCTATTTTTATTTATTTATTTATTATTATTAATTGTATGGTACAATGAAAGCCTTACTCTGAATCATGTCATACATGCGTTTTCTGGGCCCCAAGTTGAAAAACAGCGCTGTAATACTGCTTAATAAGCCGTATTGCAGCATACAGCTGAACAAGGGGTCCCATTGCTGGCACCGAATACACAGAATTATAATATAATAATATTATAACTCTGTGTGTACTAGTATTATGTTTATTTTCTTGTACTGTATTTTTTTTGTCTTTTATTGTTATGCGTGCCTGCAATACATAGTTTTTCTTTCTTTCTTCTTTCTTTGTTACATGCTTGTTACATTGTTTTACAAGGCTACGAAAACAAATCACAGTACATCTTGTACTAGATTTTACTGTATTACAGTGGTGTATAGTTCCTCGTTATAGTGACCATAAAGTAATATGTAGGTAAAAAATACGGATTATGACAAGACAACTGATTAGTGATAATGTCCTCCTGACCGATTTCGGTCACGGCGGCCAATCTCACCGGAGATTAGACAACTACGCAGGAGATATTATAGAGCACAAGTGTATGCGCAAACACAGGTGCTCTCTCTGTTCCTTCACTCTCATAGTCCGATGGGACGGCAATCCGACACGACCGGAGAGAGATCAGGCGCAGGACCAACGGCTTTACATGCTTTCCGAGGCACGGTGTGTATTCACATACACGAGGACCCAGACCCGAAACTATCCGTAGCTCATACAAATATTTGTTCCGTGCGAGAATTGAACCTGCGACACGTAGCGCAGCAGTCGATCTCTCAACCACTGCCATCAAATTATTAGTATTAGTAATTCGTTTTAATATAATATCTTTTATCATGTATAAATATAAACACAATATATTAAATAAAAAACTCCTTTAATAGGTGGAGTACGACTCACAAATACCTACCTATAGTACTTACTTTAATATGGAACGTAATCTGTGTATCCCCTGTTGGAGGCCCATAACATAATAAATAAATAAATCACTAATTATAAATGGAACGTAATATGAAATCTCGGTAAACGCATACGTCCTACATAAAGTAGTACTTACAAAAGTAGGCCAAACCATTATTGTACCAAAATGTTCGACATGCGTAATCCACCATCCGCACTCACACACACGAAGCCTACGTGTTGATTGACCGTGCAATGATCAAAAAGCAAAGCGATTCATGTCACGTCTATGTTAAGCTCGATAACGCTTGACGAATTTAGCGATATTACTTCTGTTCACCACAAAAAAGGCGGAAAAAATTAACGGAAAAAGGGATGTTTATTTTTTCATGGCGTTTTTAATGCTTAATCGCCGATAGAATTAAATGCTCTCGTTTTACTGTGACGGTTGTTTGTTGTTTGTTTAAAAATGATGCGATGTTATGGGTTAAGGTATTGTCATTTGCAACTGAACAATATCGAGTTGTATATAAAAAAAGAAACCAATGAAAAATATACTTCTTGTGTGGACATAAATTAGCTTTAATAAAATGATGGTCGGAGTTATACAATCAATTGATTACATAAATTAAACTATCATCATCCAAATGTAATAATAGATCTGAAAATTCTTTTTCAAGAAAACATCGGAGAATCGATTAAAACTGAAAATCAGAAAAGCTAAACATCGACATCGTCTTTCAATTAGAACCATTCGTCGATCATTCTAGCGAACGCTTAACTAAATATTCGTCAAAACAAATTCGGACAGGACTGGCGGTGGAACAATAAGAATTGCTCCTCTCAGCAAAAATTTCGCAGCTTGTCAATTCGTTAGAATGCTTCTATTTGACCAAACGCTCATGTCGAATAAGCAATAGTCGTAATATAACATTCGCTAGAATGCTCATAGCTCCGTTCCATCAACGACAACAGAAAAATCATTTATTTATCTTTCTATCCTTACTTTGGCTGATCCACTTTCACTGATCCGTATCCACGAATAGATCGCAGTCAAAAATATATCTCTTAACATCAATACTCCAGTTTTTCATCTGTCCCAAAAATAATTCAAAGTAACGTTTCTTTTAATACAATTCAAATAGAATAAGGCTTAAGAATAAGGCTTTTGATCTACTAAACCCTTTCAGTACCGGATTAGTTTCAGTCAGTCACATTATGAATGTGGATTTTAGGATTTTGCTTCATGAAAGGAAAGATCCGTATCTTTGAATGTACGTCTGGAGAAGTACATTATAGTTCTGAGTGGAATTTTATCTTTTAGTATGGCTTTGTGTAGATCCTAGCAAATAATACTTGAAGCTTCAAAATGTTACTCTTAGATATCTCTTTGTAGTACTTGTTCTGCGACTTAAATGTACAAAACTATTAGTAGTGTCTGTAATCTGTTCGTAATCTAGACAGTGGGGCGTTTTGCTTAGTCTTTAAGAGATAACAAGACAGCGATAGTGTTTTCTTAATCTTGCAACTTCACTGTCTTCTGGAGCATTTTTTTTTCTATTCTGCATTTGAATTCTGTCTGTAGGTCTGGATCGTGTCCGTTGGATGGCAATAGGCTCGCCCCCTATTACATGGGACTTAAGAACGACCATCTATGAAATATAGATGTATAATACATCTCTGCCTTATCCCTGGGGGAATACAGGCGTAATGCTACGGTACTAATAATGGTAGTCTGTAGTATAATGGCAACAGATGAAAATTTTACCACAGACATAATTATATAATTTAACCCATTTTCGCCACGAACCTTTTTACTATTTTGTTTCATAATAACTATCATACATATGCTATGCAGGCTGCCATTCTCTCGCCTATCAAAATAACCCATTTAAATTCTACCAATTTCCTAAAACGACAAGGTTGTACGATACCTACACCATGTTTTCGTTTCATTTCGCGATCAGCATCACTAATAACTTCCAACCCAGTCCTTCGTTCCCCTTCATTGTATCGACCTCATACAAGATAGACCCCTCATATTACACGAAACCTCATATGAAATAACTTTCCGAAACAATTAAAATTTTACTTTCCCGCTGAAAATACCGCGCATTATTACAACGAATATTTGTCCTGTTGCCACAAGTGTGTTCTGTGTTCAGTGTTCAGTGTTCACGGTAAAATAAACTTTTCCTTTCATAATCATACTAAAAAGGAAAGTTTTGTTTTTGTTGGCTACTCGTACAAAATGGTTTATCAAATTGATAGGTTGGGACCTTCCCTATCGTTTAGTAGCTTGGTGTTTTATTTTTGCGTTAGTAAATTTTCCTGTTCTATTCTTGGTTTATTATATTTTGAACGTAAGATATTCGGCAAAAAACTCATGTATTAAGCCATCGTTAGCTATTTAAACTTACGTAGATACTATTTCTTATTCAAATGATAAAATATTTCAGCAACCTAACACCGTTTCACGGAAAAAAGGGACGGGAATGTTGGATGTTCCCTATAGATAGGTAATCCTGGCATCGGCAGCCGTAATTGAGGATATTTTAAAAGGAAATAATTGTGAGCGCTCGGATCATATATTTTGTATGCCTGATGGATAGATCCGGGTCTGGGTTTATACCAATATGTACCCACGTGATATACTGATTTTGTGTACTGTACCAAAAAACCTTTAAAAGGAACTTCTTCAAAACTTTACTACCCATTATATATCGTGACAGGAGAATTCAATTAATTTAAATCTTATTAAATATCCCAATCTTACTTTAAGATGTAGATCCAGAAACTGAAAAGTGGTAAAAGTCCGTGTCAAAGTGGTAAAAGTCCGTGTCTTTGTTAACCGCAGTTAGGCCAATGCGACCTTTTTCCCTCATTTGCGACCGCATGGTAATATGGATTACTTTTGCGGGTAATTTTCTCGCGAAACTTGAGGGTAAATTGAAATAGATGGAAGGGTTTTTGTTATGTGGGCTTTATAATGGAACTTGGTTGCCTCATTTTCAGCGTTACTGTGCAATGTTTAAAAATTAAGGTTTTATTAAAATATTCAAATTAGAACTCGGTATTATGATGGGTTAGAACGTAGGCAGTAAGATTCTAAGGACTAGTGATGCACTTGAGGCCACTATTCATTTTCTTGAAAGAGTTATAAATGAGCTTATATTTTGCTTTATTTTTTACTGATATACATGGTCTGATTTCTTTACTATTGCCAACAGTTATGGAAATATGTGTGATTTGTTATTATTACTCCATTACTCTACTCTGTGTAGCACTGTAATTTTTTCTTTATAATTTGGCGCTTCTCTGTCGCGACTATACAATCTACATTAGAATCGATCATGTCGTGGTCAAAGCGGACTGCCCGGAGTGCGCCAGACGGCCATTTTTCGTCACTCGTGGACGTTCTTTGCCAGCATTTTCAATTTTATGCGATATTCAGGCTCGTTGAGATAGGTTTATAGATAGGATTGACATGTATCATATATATCAATTATTCATACATATCGATTGGCATAGTATGATCTATATTGAACTAGTTAACCAATTTGTTGAATCATTAAAACGGTCAAAACTTGAAGGCAAAGGACGCGATGATAAATGAAATGAATCAAAAATTCAAGTGTGTTCTCTCGACAAAGTACTTGCTTTAGAAAAAACAAGTAAACAAGACAACACGAAGATTTACGGTCGCAAAGATAAATCACAATAAGGTGTGGTGACTTACAGATTAAAGTAATAAATATATATTTAAACGACAATGCACGCGATAAACAAATAAATCACAAAGAAAAACGGTGAGCTCATAGTAATATGTCACGAACTAAGGGCTGTGTATTAATCAAATATTTTATGCGACAAATACTACCTAACTGATCTAGCCTACGCCTTATTGATCTAGTAGTCGCAAGCGCAACTGCTGAGCGTCAGGTCTTGGGTTCGATTTTTCGGGCAACGCATTATTGAGGTTTTCTGTATAGAATTTCTCAGTAACAGCACGGAGCTTGTAACTGTGTCTGGTTGATGTCAATAGGCTCGCCACCGACATGGGTCTTAATAATAGCATCGGCGAAATGTGGGTGCACAATAGTACACCTCTGCTTAACCCGTCGAGGATATAGGCGTGATGGTGTTATCCGACGATCACTGAATTTATGTTGAATCTAGTGAACTCATTGTATAGCATTTATTGCAGAGTTTGGGGCAGTTTATTATACAAATAGCAGTTATAACAGAAACATTTTATAAACATTTATAAATATTATGCAGCTTTAAATAATAAGATGCATTTGTTCTTTGCAATGAAGAAACTCAATCATAACTTACTGTTTTAATTTTATTTTCTAAGATTATTTTCGAGGTGTCAATAGGTTCATTATTCTTTCTTACTATATTACTGAAATACAAGCATTATATTGTCACGAATTGCCCATGTTCGTGACACTTAATAATTATGAAATTTCCATCAAATGATCTATTCATTAAAAGGAGCATTCAAAAGCCATCACATGTTATTATCAGCCAGTCAAGAAAAGGAGCGTAATTTTCAAAGCTATAATCAAAGTCTTACTCTCCGTGGCAGACATAATAACCAAAAGAAGCACAAATAGTATCGTAGCTGTTTATAAATGGACCGAGACAAGACTCAGAAAACTAGTTAATTCAAAGTACCTATACAACGCAACACAGAAAATGGATTTTGAATCCTTAACATAATTACACTACATTACAGTACCCGAGCCCATATTTCTTAACTAAACCACGAAAGAAATATAATAACAGAAAAAGAAAAACAAAGAAAATAACGACTCACTCGGTTGTAAGAAAAAAAAAAAGAAAACCTAGTGTAAGTTGCCATCGTCTTGAGTGAGAGTGATATTACGAAACCTTTCCCTTATTATAGTTCCAGATACTGATGCGAATGACAGTTGTATAAAAATAGAAACATTTGAAATTGGAAGCGACACTAGTTTTATTTTTTTGTAATCAGTGTGTGTACGTATTTCAGACAGAATAAATACTCATATTTTATGCATTATAATAAATACTAAATGAAACAAGAGCCGAAGCTCTAATAGTCTCATAAATTACTAGAAATAAAACGATATTTTATTACTAGCAAATTTAATTTTTCGAAAAAGTAAATTGTTCCCTGCTGGTAATTCGAAAATGGAGTTCTTTGCTGTGACCATTCTTCCAAATTATAATCTGCTGATATACTGTTAATTATTTGTTTTTCTACCTGTCGTTACTATTCTTTGTACAGTCAGCAACAATAGAAGTTAACTAACAGTTGGGTCTCTAACATCAATGTTTAATAAAACAATACAACCCAATTCAGAATTATAGTTTCACAAATAAAGTTACACTTAGGCTCTATGACAACCACTAATTCAATTTCTTTTATATTTATTTCATTTCTCGTAGCCAAATGATATCAAAATATGTATGCGTGTTAATCTAATTTAATTTCTGAAAGAACCTAAAACCTTTTTCCAAATTAAAAGCAACTAGACTCTAAATTGCTTGTTTGCCATTTTCAAAACGGCTGTATCGAAGAGCGACACCCGAAAACAATATCGTAAAGCAAAGTGTTGACAAACGGGAATACCACTCGCTTGTTTTTGCTCGGTCGCCAAAAAATCTATAATTTCATTGGATATTTTGACAAGTGTGTCATGATTCCGACATTCTGAAATCGGCTTTTATTTTTTGTGTGAAACAAGAGTTGTAACTCGTATTCTACGATCTAGAACCATAAGAAAGTAATTTCGATGAATGTACATAGATTTACCTAGATATTTATTGAATTAATAGACATTGGACTGCCAAATTGGGCTAGTGGTTGCAAGGGCGACTACTGAGCGTAAGATCTTGAGTTCGATTCCCGGGTCGGGCAAATTGTCATTGTCAGTATATATTCTCAGTGGCAGCACGGAGTTTGGATCTATGCCCAATAGATGGCAATAGGCTCGCCCCTATCACATGGGATCGATAACGGCATCGACAAAACGACAACTGTGCCTAATCTTCTGGGGCATACAGTCGTGATTCTATATTATATTATTAAATTGATTTGAAATTAAAATATTTTTCTAAAATAACCTCTGTGATTAACGGAGTGGCTCGCCGCACTGAGGGTTGAATTTTTTTATATGGGAGGCAGATATTTCGCACTGGACGTTTATGCATGGTGTCGTACTTGTAGAAAAAGGCAGCAAAGACATGATTTAAAACAAAACACTCTTTCAATTTGATGAGGAACATTTCGTACAACGAAAAGAGAAAATGATCGGATCACTTACAGTTGGTAATGGAGAAATGCAATGACATTCATGCTGATACGCCAAAGCTTCGCTTCTTTTATATTTTCAAATTGTATTGAAATGTAAACCTCTCACGGTTCAGTTTTCTATCCTTACAAGACGGACCTTATATTGATTTTTCTATCACTTTAATAATACTACTTAGATAAAAAACATGTTTTTAGTCAAAATCAACAAGATTTCACTGCGTGTTTTTAACTAACATAATATTATATAAATATAAGTAGTAGCAACATAGTTACCGCGCAGATCCATCGATCTGCGAGGTTAAGCAGCGCTTGACGCGGTCAGACCTTGGATGGGTGACCATTTTTCACATATTAAGCACGTTAAGCAGTTGGTCCCGGATGTGATTCGAAGACCTATGACAGTCGTTAGAATGTAAGTAGCCCAAAAACTCTGACAACCAGTCTGACCTTAGAGTATCAGTGTCTCCCAGTTACTGCATGGCGGAGGTCAGAAGGCAGTCGCTCCGTGTAAAATACTGATATTCAGCCGCAACCGGTTAGTTTGGAAGCCGACCCTAATGTAGTTCGGAAAAGACTAGGCAGATGATGATGGTAAAAATATATGAATCAAATTGATGCCTAATTACGTCAAGCGCACGATAGGCAGTTAGAACCGTTAGAAATCTTTGCTGAATGGCTAATCTTTCCGGGACATCATGAGCAATTAACATTAGAACTCATACCGAAAAGAAAATAAATATGTTTCAAAAATAAATTCAAGCTTAGTTAGGTTTCCCTCGTTTTAGTTTTTACATACAACCGAACCTTTTTTCTTTTTTCGGTACATTCATGTGGTACCCCATTTTCGTTTCTTTATTTTCATAAGTAAATATTTCAGCTCACCTTGCATTCAGCTGAAAACGCGGCCAAGCGTAGACATTACCCTTTTCATTCGTTTTTGTTCTACATCGTGAATGTTTTCGAAAAATGTTCTTGTAAATACATAAATCTCGGCACCCAGTCAACCTATTCCTGTTTTTTTTTTCCTTATTTTTTGTTGCAATCTTTGTGAGTGGTATTAAAAAAGTACCAAAGTACGAGTGAAAAATAATACTTAAGCATTTTCCTTTGGAGATGTTCATCGCCTGGGTGGACTTTTAGCTTTGAACGTCGTACGCATTTTAATATATGACACAATGATTTTGCGGCTTTATGAAGTTAAATATGGAAGTTAAATGTTTTGCACTTTATGTTTCTTTGTTATTTTTTTTTTTGTTTTGTTGACTCGAGTTTCTTTAATGTTGTAGGAGTTTGGACTTTTAATGTTTTCTGTTCCGCTTTATATCGTTTGTCGTCGTTTTCTTGATGACAAGATGCTGTTTGTATCTAAAGCGAACAGTTTTTTGGTTTTCTATAGAAACCAGGATTTTACACTATCAAAGAACACAGCTTTGCATTGTTTGATAAGAACTGATTATTGCTTTTACTAGAAAAATATTTTTTTATATGGAACGTAACAGTCTCAACACAAAAGATTTTCTTTTTGTTTTTCCACTTCATGTCTCTATAATAATGAACTTTGAATAATATAATAAAGAACATAGGGTGCCTATGTATCTACCGTCACTTATCTACACCTACCTAAACCTACATCCTCCTACCATCCTTGGTCGCACATTCACAATAATTTATTACAGAGTTAAATAGAAAAAATAATTTAAACACAATAAATTAGGCACCACTATCTTATCTCACACATAAAATACCCTCGACAAAAAGGGACAGTAATTAATTCCCGTTATCTCCTCCGATATCCTCCGGCGGTCATCACTTTTTACTATTATTAGCGAAGATAAATATCCGAACTGAAAGGATTTTATCATAGTTGGAAAAACAAATGACCCAGTTTTCCCGGCATAAATCTATTAATATCTTTTGCAGCCCGGTCGGTTCCCGAGCCGCTTGCTAGCGAGAGGTGACGGGCAAAATCTGTTCTGTGATCACTTAAGTCTAGTTTATTTGACGATGATGATAAATTATGATTTTATCACTAATAGGGGTCGCTAGATGTCACCAGGGTGCTCTGGATGTAATTAGATATTATAACTCACGGAGGCTCTTTCGTACTAATGTCCTTCGCCGAGTCCTCCTAAAGCCTTTGTGAATAAAAACACAAACAATATCCGTTTAAAAATATAAAATAGTAGGCCTACTGCCATCGGGAACAAGGTCCAAGCTACTGGTAGTAAATACTTCAGAGACTTTACGTTACATATCCTGGTGAATTCAAATTCACATTCACTATCGTTCATTTGCATATATGGGTAGAAAAAAATAGATTTGGGATATTTAACCAATTTGCATTCAAAATTAATCATAATACGGTTATATAAATTTAGTAATCACACTATGTATTTCCATGTTAGCTCGTGCCGACTCGAAGGACCAAGATTCCGTCCCTATTTCAATAAATATAAATACATAAGTATATGTATAACAAACATATTAAATTATCAATCAATAAAACTATTTCCCTCTTAGTCCGTCAGAAAAAAAATATTTTAATAAATACATATGTCCGATTTCTACCTATCATTCTGAGCATACAAAAAAACTCGGCGTACCGTAGACGTAAATAGTTGAACCGTGGCACTCATAGTCAAGTCCACGGACATTTTCCACTCACTTTCCGCTAAAGTTGTATCGCTAAATTTATCGCTACACGAAGCAATGGGCGAGCAATCGTATCCGCGTAATTAACTCTGTTATAGTTTATTATTTATTCGCTTATTCTTTGTTAGGAAAGTTCTTCTATTTTTTGTGGAAGGTTAAGGCGTTAGTTTTCTTTATGTGGCTTTATCAGGATATATGACTTTTGTACTAAATTTCAATAGCCCAAGCGTTTTAAAGGCATAAAAACGTCAGCTGCTGTACATAGATTACTTACTAAAATTGAATATGTATCTATAAATATTCTCTTTTGCAATATTTACTCTTATAATATCAATTGGCCCGGCCCTTTTTTCAGAATTAGACCCTAGTTTACCACAAAGGAATAGTGTGGATTGGCGATATATAATCACCATCAAGAAAATTTTGGCGGTCCGCTAGTTTCCTTAGGATATTTTGCTTAACCGTTACCAAAAAGTGATAAAAGATTCCGAAAAGCAGAAATGCATGAAAGGCCAACTTACAACCTAGGTTAGTTATTTGTGAAAAAAGTGAATCTACACGAAATACTAAGCATAACTTTAAATACTGCCCATGAAGCCACACACAATACCTACATTTTGCAGGTAGCAACGCACTAGGTACCAAAATCAATCGAGTTCAAGCCTAATGTTCGCCGAGGCACGAAGGCACACACACATCTATCTATCATCCAATTATTAGCAGCCCACTGTTTAATCATCCTCGGCTAACTAAACTGCGATTACCGAAACCACTACTACTGTTGGTTTAGAGATTTTATTAGGACAATTAGTTCTGATTATTATCATTGCATTTTGGTACGATGTTAACCGACCATTTATAAATGATTTTAGTGTATTTGTGGTAGCGTTCAAAAGTTAGTCTGCTAACTGCGATATATATACATACAACTGCACAGCAAATTTAATTTCGTAACGCTCAAACATTAGCAGCCAAATCTTAATATCATTATTCCATATTAACTTCTCAAGAAAAGTAATCGTTTCACTAACGATACTTTGATGAAAACGATAATAAATTGCACTTTTGACTTTGATATTAAAACGCGAGAAAGGAGTGAAATATATTCGAAGAAGCCAATAGTACCTAATATAATATTCAAGTCATAAAGCAGCATATTTCGTACAATCATACAACCATTAGTAAGTGAAATGCGCACTAACGTACAAAAATCGAATTGGGTCAGCGACACACTGGCATACATGATGGATGTATGAGAGAAACACTTTGCCATCACGAATAAAGTGAGGAAATATTAAAATTTATGTACAATACCGTCACACGTTTCTAACGACGTGAGAAACCGTTCCGAGATATGTCATAATGTGACACGAAGGCGAGACTAATATAAATGTCGACTTATATAGAAGTTTCCGGGAAAATCTTTATAGTGATTTAGGTTTCAATTGAGAATGGAATATAAGGTAGAAAGCGCTTTGACGCAGGAAATGAGTCGTTAATATTTGTATTCATACGGCCTATTAATCTACGAAAATGTACATGAAGATATTCGCTTTTTATGTAGCGTTCTGAAAGTCTATTGTTGTATTTTTCAAAGGATTTGGTCGTACTCTTTTCGCTTGCGGATTCTGCATTTGTGTACACAGTACCAGTATAAGTATCTTTTCTTATGTGGGTCTTATCATAATCAGCGTGTGTATTGCTTTTTGTCTCAACAGAGTTCATAAGTATGAGTTAGTAGAAGTAATGTGTAGTATCACAGTTTATTTAATTTACGTTCCAGAATACTAGTTGGTATTTTTCTACTAGCTCATGAATATTTTCCTCGCTGGATCTCAGACGGATACGATTATAGAAGGAGTGACTACCAAAACCTATCTATATCAACTTAAATTAAACTAGACCATCCTTATCAAATGTCTTAAATGAAACATCGCTATAATAAACAGGCTATTAAATAACAAAACAGTCCATAAACCCAAATCCTTATAGCGCTGATTAATTCACCGTTCCTAAATCCAAGACTTAACGGTGTAAGGCGTTTAATCATAACAAGGATAAGGAAGGTGATAAATGTGATAAATTCGGCCGCATCGTATCTGTAGAGGATGTTCTTAACCGGGATGTAGTGGAGGAGCTTAACTAAAATAATATAGATACGTCTATTGGAGTGTCTTCTGGTGAAATAAAGAAAGCTGTAGATGCTTAAGAATCGTAATTAAGAACGGCAATATTATCCTCTGTTAACAACAACGTCGATCCTGTCAATTACGCTGATAAACTATGTTCCTAGAGGATATTGCATAATTCAGAGATATTTGAGGCACATATCTGTTCAGTCTTCTTTGTGGCAAACGATTAGGGAACCCAGTTCTACAGAATTAGACGACTTCGGACTATTATACCATGAATATTGACGGCACGTCTGAGTAGGCACGCAATGTCTGAGCGATTTGATTTCTGTGTTTCGTGTCACGGAACAGATATTTCTATTATCTACAGATAGTTGTTTCTGATCTGGTTGTGTGTATTTATGACTGTACCCCCGGTACAGGAGATATCCTGGAGTGGGGAAACGTTAAGAAATGATTATGTAACTTTAACTTTTATAAATAAGGACGATGCGACGATGCTACGTGAAGTAGCCCTCCGACTTGATTTGCTCTTTACCCCAGGTACTGAAAACGGAAGAATTTTCGAAAAGGCAACGCTGAAAACTAAAACCTTGCATTATATTATTCATAATCCGTCAATCCCCTCAGCTGTAACATAAAATCGCATCACAAAGTTGTCAAATTTTACATCACTTTAACTATTTAACTTTGTGAAACCGCATTAATTAACAAAGTCTGTGCCTTTAATGTCCAGTCTGGATGACATACGAACGTTGTAATTTGAATTATTATTAGGTTTCATTTTAAAGCTGGCCAGAGAATTAAAATTAGTTCTTTTTTGGAATTAATTCATTATGCAGTTAGCTTTTATTATCTGGGACTGAAATTAAGAACTGATTTAG
Source organism: Shargacucullia verbasci (assembly GCA_947562105.1). Lineage (NCBI taxonomy): Eukaryota > Metazoa > Arthropoda > Insecta > Lepidoptera > Noctuidae > Shargacucullia > Shargacucullia verbasci. Next base: position 11,580,579 of record OX387294.1, on the reverse strand, counting down.
ACACCTGGGATTCAAGTACTCCTAGGAGGTTAATAACCTTTTAAAGAATATTTTACAGAAAGCAATCCGAATGCCGAAACTAACAAGACTTAAAGAAATATGACGACTCGGTTGGCGTAGTGGCTAAGCGATTAGCTTTCTGCGTTAAGTGTCGCGGGTTCGATCCCCGCACGGAACAAATATTTGTATGATCTACAGATAATTGTTTCGGGTCTGGGTGTTTGTGTATGTGAATATATGTGTTTGTAAACGCACCCACGATACAGGAATTATTCCTAGTGTGGGGCAACATTTTATTTAAAAAAAAAAAAATGAACGATAAGTTAAAGTAACTAGTTAGTAACTGATGATGGCGGACTTTTTATTACCTAAATAACACTAGTATTGTTCTCAAGTAAGTGACATAGTATGTTTTTATTGAGAATAAAGATTCTTTAAACCTAAACTAAGTATGTACCTCTGGTTTTCTGAAACCTTAACACAGTCCAATCTAGAATATAAGACCCCCCAAAATCTTGCTGATGTACTAACTAGCACCGAATTGTAGTAATACATTCAAATGTTGGAATGGAATTCTCATTGGGTTCCTTCATCATTGAACAATAGTTATCTTGAACAAATCTGGCAACATACACACTATATAACCGTGCCTAGCTGTTTCTACAGAAAGCCTCTTGCACCCCATCAATGAAAGCATCTTCAAAAATCCGTCATTATTCTCTTTTATGTGCCATCTTCTGCAATTATAATTTGCTCTACCAACTAAGATTAAAAAAGCCCATTATTAAAAAATAGAACACATGTATTGTCGCTTTATTTTATTACTGAAAAGTTGGGATAAATAAAACAAAATATAGCTGTCAGTGTTTCATTCTGTCACTAACTGCGCGCTGTTTGTTATAGCAAATTGAACTGATAACTCATTCACTAAAATGCACCAGCACACACTACGGTTATGCGGAAAAATATTTGTTCGTGTTTTCTATTTCAGATTTAAAATGTTCATTTCAATCTGTGATTTATTCGTACCTATTTTCCAAAATAATAAAAATAAACGCAATACCACATTATTCGGACATTTTGGTACTCTTAGTTAACCTATGACGTACGGCGATGCGCCACCGGTACATGGTGGAAATCCCACCCACACGCAAAAAACGTTTTGTGAACACATTCATTGTGCGTACAGCTAAGGAGTGGAATTCCCTGCCAGAGTCTGTTTCCTAATAGCTACAACCTGAGAGTCTTTAAGTCAAGAGTGAATAGGTTCCTTTTAGGCAAGCGTGCTACATCTTCGACCACATCATCGCTTACCATCAGGTGAGATAGTGGTCAAACGCGTGCCTGTTAAAGGTAAAAAAAATATTTATCAAACTACCTACACAATTTTTTCACTCGAGCCAAAAAGCACGCCAGACAAAAAAATCAAACGGTTCATATTAAAATAATTTAATCAAAATTCTTCCGAATCATTCATTACCCATTTCCCTACTTAATCGCCGTTGAAATCCGGTATTTGTAATTGAAAACGCTGAATGTCGGTTTTTATTTTTTTTATTTTCGTAACATCGCCTGATAAGCTGCTTACTCATTTGTAGGGTTCGCTTACAAATTTAATACTGAGATTACATTTTAGAAGCTACTTATTTTTATTACAAGGTATTTCGTGTCTTATTACATGGAATGGAACAGTAAAATATTTTATGTTACGTCCGCTGTGGTATTAAAAGAGATTGTATCAAATTGTGGTCAGCATCCAGTATTAATGCTCTGACAATGGCTGATACCACAACTCTGTAGAATTGTGTTTATTGATCAATGGACGTATCCGTTGATTAATATTTATTACTTTGATGGACGTCATGCTGATTAATGGAATGATAGTCGGTGAAGGCTGGCGTGTGGGTGGTAAACAAAAGCATTTGTACCATTTTTTACTGGTGGACATAGATCTCTTGATTGATATTCACAACGAAAGAATTCTCGCCATTAGCAATTAAAAGTCGGCCGTCGTTTAAAAAAAAAAGGGTTACGTAATTTTTGGATACAAGAAAAGCCATACATATATTATTTTGATTTAATATGTATTATACAAGGGTGCACACAAAGAACATCTACGACTAACACTATTGGTTAATTTTCCCACTATTAATATCTTACCTACCCACTTAGCAAAACAAAAACATATTAAAATCTGTATAGACCGTTATATATTTCATACTACGAAACATTCTGGAGAAATTGTCTTTGTAAGAAATAATATAAAATATCCTTGAGTCTGCAGCTTTGATGTTAAAAGGCAAAATTAAATCGCTTAATACTCTTTATATTTTGTTACAGGTAGGAGGTATGCGGGCTCCGAAGGTACCCGCTACCTTGCTACTGTTGCTCTTCGCAATAGAAGCTTTAGACGCCAACAGAAGAAAACAAAAAGAAAAAATTATACCAGCAGCGTTAAATATATGCGATATCAGTGATAGAGACTCGAAAGTCCATTGCTATTGTGAATTTAGCCAAGAACTCAACGAAGCTATAAAGACAGAATGTTGGGTCTTCAACGGAGGGATAGAAAAAACAGATCCTTTATGGACAAGCTTCACATCACAGTCCAACATAGAAACATTGGCCTTCAATGTAAGAGCAGACGGCGGTCTAGACTTCGTTCCATCGAAAGTCCTAAGATATTTGAGAAAGATAAAACACTTCAGCATAAAATACAGCTCGATTCACAAGATAGAAAGTTACACGTTTGTTAACGTAACGTCGGTCCAAGAAATGACACTGACTAAGAATCAGATCGTCTATCTTGGTAAACATTCGTTTTATAACTTGCCAAATTTAACTATACTAACTTTAGATGAGAACAGAATAGTTGAACTAGAGAGCGAGGTGTTTTACGAACTACCGGCGCTGCAGAAATTATATCTTACTAGTAATAACTTGAGCGTTATTCACGACGGAGCATTCAAACATCTCGTCAACTTAATGGACCTGGAACTCGACAGAAATAATATAAGTGAACTCAAAAAGGAATGTTTTTATGGACTGGCAAATCTAAAGCGCTTAGATTTAAGAAGAAACAAATTATCCAAACTTAACTCATTTACGTTTACCGAACTGTGGAACCTCCAGTCATTGTTATTAGATTATAATGAAATTTATGTTTTGGCTCAGAGGACGTTTGATGGATTATCGCAATTAAGGAAGTTGAGTTTAAGCCATAACAAACTTGTAACTTTGGCCAGCAGCCTATTTGAAGGGGTCAGAGGACTGGCCGCTTTAGATTTAAGACATAATAAATTAAAGAGGTTCACGTTTGAAAACCTACATCCCATCTACGACAACATGAAGAACCAGAATAGCTATATCTACTTGGAAGGTACGTATTTTATGAATACTCAAACTTCGTCTGATTAATATCTTAAGTTTCCTTCTCTCAGTTTATTTGAAAATTATTCTCACATTGACGAAGTAAAATTTAATTATCGAATAAAAATCAATTAGTTTGAACAGGCGGCACTCTCAGAAGTCATCGTTGCTCCAATTAGGGAATTAATTAACGCGTCAATTGTTACAGGAAACGAATTCCCGTGCGACTGTCACCTCGCATGGATGCATAAGCTTCGTCACGAGGCCAAAAGCGTCAAAGTGCGAACGTCTCTCGAAAATTTCATTTGCAAATTCAACGCGGATCCTTCGTTAAATTCACACTTTACTTATTTCGAAAGGACCGTTATCGGATCAAACAATTTGTACGATAGCGATGACAAAAGTCAAATAAGAGATTATTCGGATAATCCGGATGATTTTTTTCAAGACGAAACAGACGACGCTTACGTTGATGAACCTAAAGCCGTTAAGGGCGAAAATGAGAGGACATTACTTCAGATCCCAGTGGAGACGCTGCCGTGCCCCCAGGACGTCAAAAGTGTGACAGATAGAACGTATACATACCCGTCGCAAAATGAGGCGAAAGATTACAGGAACTTAATCCAATCTTCAAAAACGACATCGATCGACTCGCACCTCTCCGTTTTGCTGCCCGCGCTTATGATATTAATATGGACCACTCAGTTGTAAATAGTAACAGAAACGTATTTATTTTACTCTCCCTGAAAGGAATATTAAAATCGTTTTGTTCGTAAACCCCTTTATTTTTATGGAACATTCACGTGCTTACTCAGAATGTAAATAAGTACTCGATACCACAAACGAATCAGCATTATTATGTATAAAATATTTTGCTTTTTGAATCTCAAAGACCTTATGAAATTGTATATAGTAATATAAGTCTATGTAAAAAATGTGATATAAAATATAAGTATAATTATGATAGACATTGTCTTGGAAAAATAAATTTTATCGTAGGGTACTTTTCTAAAAGAAAACTTGAATTTTTCTTATCGTGGAATTTCATTTATTGCAAAATCTATTGAGAAACTTTATGTAAATATTTGAGATGATAAAATAAATCGGTTGTACATATAATACGAGCTATGAATAATCAGAGAAAATGAGAATTTGAATGTATTAAAAAAAACATTAATATACTTTTTCCATTGTCTTTGTAAAGATAGAAATGTTGTATTGGTAATGGATGAGACTGCGCATATATTTGATCTTGTCTACATATAATATGACTATAATTATTTTGTTTTCAAGTAAATATTACTTTATCTGTAATGTGTTCATACTGTAGCTATCTTTTTGTGGTGACTGAACACTGTTCAATGAAGAATAATAAAAATGTAAATTATCATCACACTTCAATAATTCTATTCTTCACACAGCGAACATCGCATACATAAACTATAATGATATGCAGACATTTTTCTATTATTCGCCACGTTCTAGTTACCCGGAGGGTAAGACTGAGGTATTTTGTATATTCCTGCCTAATAATACATTAATTAAGATATTGTGTTGTGAAATTCCATCATATACTTCGGTATGTTATCCATCATATATTAGATTAACAAGCTCTAACAAAAAAAAATCTTGAACAAAAATATTATATTAGAAATTGTTTCCGAACTTACGGACCGAATAATGAATAATGTACGCTCAATTTGCTACCACTTGACAGAAAAGCGATATTAATAAAATCGCTAGTAGACTATCGGTAATCATGATAAATGCACAGATGTCCCTATCTTACTAACTACTAAAAAAACAAATAGAATTCTCGTCCATTACCAAGTGAAGCCTCATTTCTTTTATTAACACTTTCATTTCTTGTCCAACAATGGGCAATCTTTAAAGCACTGACCGCAAACACCGTGTAACTAAATCACATGCAACTCTGAGGTTGTGTTAATGTTAGATATTATTCCGTTTGTAGCACAGACATCCCCAAATGCTAATGTTTCAATCAGAATGTTTAGACATAAATTAATGTTGTACGCTAATTTTACCACATGTAATTCTAGATTTGAATGTTACCACAGGTAATCCAAGATTAGTTTAGTTTATATTTTGTGTGTATGAGGATTTTTTGTTGTTTTTTTTTTACGGCATAGGTGGCAAACAAACAGACGGATCGCCTGATGGTAAGCGATTAACGTCGCCCATGGACATCCGCAACACCGGAGGAGTCACAAGTGCATTGCCGGCCTGTTAAGAAGGAGTACACTCTTTTCTTGAAGGTTTGAAGGTCGTATTGGTCCGGAAATACCGCAGGCGACAGTTCATTCCACAGTATTGTTGTGCGAGGCAGAAAGTTTCTAGAGAATATGACTTGGATTCTTCTCTTGAATATTAGCCAGTATAAGCGTGGGAACCTTAAAACTGGAGAAAAGGAGGGAGGTTTTTGCCCAGAGTACAGTAGAACAGCATAAGCTTTTAATATAAATATAATGCATCTGACCGTTATTTGATCAATCATTTTTATATGCACAGATTATAAGTTTCATTATCAGCAATCGGTTTTTATTTAACAAATCGATCATGACATGTGTAGACTGGAAGAAAATAGTTATATAACTTACAATATTATTTTATTCGTCTAAAAAATTTGGTAAAGTGTGAAAACCTTTTTGTATGCATGTACAAACGTACTAAACAATAAGAATGAAAATAAATTGTATTTGTTAAGATCATATAATTATGTTCTGTACTGCAGTAAGACTATGTTCCAATAACAATTAAAAAGATTTTATTGTTAGAAAGAAACTCGTATTGCTCGAGGTACGTCGATACAATTTTTGACAAATTATTCAACAACGTTTAGTTTAAAATAACCAGGTTCTTATTACTCGGACCGGAGAAGGGCGAGTGTACGATAAATTGCTTGGTCATCCTAGCTCCGGGTAAGGTAACCAGCCGTATAACATGGGGTCTAAGTGACTCGACAGGTCATTTTCAAACAGATCTATTAGTGAAAACAGTTTGGGCGTTTTTGAGATGTATTCCGGACGTGATATTGACTTTTTTTTTTTTTTTTTTTTTTTTTTTTTTTTTTTTTTTTTTTTTTAAAACATTGCCCCACACTAGGATTTCTCCTGTATCGTGGGTACAGTTTACAAACATACATGTCACATGCACACACAACCAGACCCGAAACAACTATCTGTAGATCATACAAATATTTGTTCCGTGCGGGGATCGAACCCGCGACACGTAGCGCAGAAAGCTGATAGCTTAGCCACTGCGCCAACTTGTGTACTTCATGTAAATCTGTCGCTAAAAAACCGTGATTGTGGTATCCCTAGTGATTTCAGCAAGTCCTTGATTTCGTTCTTTCCCTGCGATATATCTACCGATATCAGTGTCGTGTCGGCTGTAATATCTAATATGAAAACGCCTTTTTAAAGTATTGAAACTCTCATATTGATACAACAAAATAAAACAATTCAATACACTTTATTGTACACCAGAAATAGAAAAGAAATATATATCATCAGTCTTAGGATTTCAATACTTTTAAATTTTATAGTATTATTTGATATTTAATTTATCAATAGGCGTGGCCAACTATTTTCTTAAAACAATTCACCGAATAATTCCAATGAATAAAAAAAACTGACCATATTAGTTTTAGTTTATGACGACATTCTGCCCATCATAAATATATTACTACTATTCCTATATAAATAATAGTTTAACAAAAAAACAATGCAACAAAAACAAAATTTATCGTGACAAGTTACAAGGTAAGCTTTTAAGACAGGTCGTAAAAAACAAAACGTAAGATACCGTTAAATAACATTCATTGAAACAGTTACGTTAGGTACGTTATTTTTGGAAGATCGCCAATCGGATACGGATACTATCGTATAAGTGAAAAATAACTGATTCAAAGGATTCCTGTACTACATTTTGTTAGAAAAATACGTAGTTATTTATGTTTCGGGTTTCATTCATTTTTATGAATTTTATTCATGAATAATAAAGATGTCTATCTTAATAATTGTTACTGTGCTTAATAAATAAAAATGACTGTGCTTATATTACCTGTATGTAAAAATTAAATGTATAAGAGATAAAATGTCTTACCCAAATATTCATATCTTTTGAACTTTTCTTTGGGTTTCAGCTTCATTGAATCCTGCTGGAAGCTAACACGTAGTTTATTTTTATACATTTACGTGTTATAATTTGTGTATTATTATATGTAACTAGCTTCCGCCCGTAGCTTCGCGCGCTTGACTAACGAACCTGTGATTTTTTTTTACGCGGAACCCCACTGCTAAAATATAAACCTAAGTTACTCCTTATAACATCAGCTATCTGACAGTGAAAGTCTCGTCAAAATCGATCCAGCCGTTTCAGAGATTAGCCGGAACAAACGGAAAAAAGACAGAAAGACAGTTAAAATTTTTTTTTAAGTACCGTATTTATTTTCATATGACCCATTTCAAATAAGTAGATATTTCCCTCATGTTTATAAAGTGCTTGGCCATGGTAATTACGATTCTAATAAAGGTCTTTTTAGAAGCATGTTGTATTATATTTCTTTAAAACGCCAACGTATTAGTACATCACATACTTTATTTATAACAGATACATATTTTGAACATGGTAAACAGAATCAGATAACAAACAATATCGAACAAAAATATAAATAGCGAGTTTACGATAAATGTATTTACTTTATTTGTAAATGTTTATTTTATAAAATTGTGTTTACTTTTCCCGAATATGGTTGGATGCCAAAAAAGAGCACCTTTGCTTGTATGGATGAATGTTTATTTAAATATACAATTATTTTTGTGAATATATCTATAAAACTATTTCAATGAGTGTATATCTATAAGTCGTAAAACTTTTATATTTATATAGAAATTTATATCAAGTATATACCTTAAGCATCATAAATATGGTTTAAATTGTGTATGTTTATTACATAACTTTATTCCGCATTTTGTGAACCAAAGTATTAAAAATCATTCTGTTTTCGTATTTTAGTTTTTACCTCCTCACTAATAAATGTTTAATAAATAATGTCTTAATTAACATAAGCATAACAATTCTTTTGTAATGCGTTTTTAGGAGGTAAGGGGTAATTATCTAAATAAATCGAGAAGTCTTTTCAACAATTTTATGTATAAAGAATTCAATTGTTTTTTATACATAATTCTAATGTTACTGTGGTACAATTAGCAGTACATAAATATTTTTAATGAATTCAACATTTCAACCGTGTAAGTCTAACTTAATATTACATCTTCTCACTTTACTTGTGTATATTTTTCACATAATTAAGTTATCAATCAACTAGGTTATCGACTGTAAATAGTTCTTTGTAAAGTTATTTATTAATTTAAAAATTATTTCATTAAAGGTTGATGTTGGAAAAGTCCTTGTTTTGTTTCTTTGTTCTTCAATATAGCAAAAGTGAGACAGACGATTGAGTAAGTATGTATATTGGTGTATGGCGTTTGTATGGTTCTTTACTGCTTGTTAATCTATTATATACTTGCTCAAGAAGCAGTGGAAATTAGGCTCCAGAAGTTGTAACCCTGGCTGTTGATTTCACCGTTAAAACAAGTGATAATCCAATTCTGAATGTCTAACCGGCAGCCTGATTACCGATGTAGCGACAGGCGTAGATCGCGCGATAGCTTCTGTCAAACGTAATTTTTGTGTCATATAATGTATTGGCTGACAGTGAGATTGCTGTCGCGCGGCTGTCGCGTTGCTGTCGATTTTTTACGTAATTAGGCTGCCGCACATGAATTGACTGGGTTCAAACTCAGACCCACATGCATCTAAGACAAGCGTTCAAGTGCTAGGTTATCACTGCTAATCTATAAATATTAGCGCCGTAGTTCGTTACGGCTTTTAAAGAGCTGCAGATAGTTGTTAACGGAGCCCTTCACCTTCCCTTCAAGTCCTCGGGGAGTCGTAAGCAATGAGGGAACTGAAAAAATATAGTTGAATCTATTTAGGGTATATATTAAGGGTATGCAGACAATTACTGGTGCTTAATACAGTCAGTGAGCCAAATCATTCTAGCAAATAATACGAAAATACTGTTTCATAGGTCCAGTAGTCTCCTAAGTACGCCTTCTGAGCGTTATGTCCTGGGTTTAACTCCCGGTTGGGCAGTGTTATTAGATTTTTTTATGAAAAATCTCAATAGTAGTCCGATGTTTGTAATTTAGCCTGCTAGTTAAAAACAGGTTCACCTGCTTAACATGGGTCCTAATAACGGCACCGTCGAAATGTAAGTGTCCAATACATTTTTTTTTTTATAAAACGTTGCCCCACCCTAGGAATAATTCCTGTATCGTGGGTGCGATTACAAACACATATATTCACATACACAAACACCCAGACCCGAAGGCTAATCGCTTAGCCACTGCGCCAACCGTGTCGTCCTCTACCGTCCGTCCGTCTACCGAACGATTCAAGTAATATAGGCGTGACTTATGCAAAATAAACCTTTGTCCTATAGAATATGCCTACCTGGTAGCATTTAATCTATTTTCCCAATTAGTTGATGTAAATCCAATCAGTAAAAGATAAACTGGAATATGACCCCGACCTGTAATATAGAGTTACCGTAAATATTTAGAGGTCTCAAATTGATTCGCTTCTCCAATTAACAGTACAAAATATAACGTAATACGCCTTGGTCCCCTGACTTCAAGGAAAATAGACGAAAAACAAATACCTTAGCAATTTATATTATTATTCTCTGATTTAATTAATTTCGTAATATTAATTAAATAAACAATTATCGACTTGATAAAAATCTATTTCAACAAACACCAATACAGGGTGACTTTGATGATATTATATAAAAATTCCGTAATTGAATCCTATTTCAAACATGTGAAAAATAAATAACATAATTTTTTATGACTTTTTGTGCGCCTATTCAAAATGAAGTATAATTTTTGAATAATATTCTTCATTAACCTCGTTGGTCTAGTGGTCGCAAGCGTCGACTGTTTGGCGTGAGGTTCTGGGTTCGATTCCCGGGTCAGGCAAAGTGTTATTGGGTTTTTCTGTATGGAAATTCTCTGTAGCAGCACGGAGTTCGGAACTACCCAGTAGATGGCAATAGGCTTCCCCCCTATTACATGGGACTCAATAACGGTATCGGCGAAATGTGGGTGTAGTACATCTCTGCCTAAGCCTTCGGGGCGTTACACAGGCGTGATGTTATGTTATAATATAATATAACATCACGTCTGTATTCACTGTATGATTTTTAAATAACATATGACGTTATTCAAAAATATACCCTGTATAGGATAAAATTTTACAAGCAAAAACACTAATTATGACAGGCACTGATTTTTCAACCATTACCGTACTGCTTTAGTCGAGTGCCAAATATATTTCTAAGTGCTAGAGTACCTAAGTGCTCAGACAGAGCATTAGTCAGTCGAGTTAAAAGTTGTGTCGTTTTTACAGCGAGACGACTCGGCGACCACTAATGCACAGGATGAAAAACCTTATCAGACAGTGGCGAACAAAATTGGAAAATTTATTTCGATATATTATTTTCAACGTAAATGCTGATGTGTGAGCCAAAACTTTGAACAAAGATCCAGAATACTTAGAGTGCAGAAAAAACATTCATTTGTAATGGTCTTTTTAGTCCTATGGTAGCGAGTGTATCTGCTGAGCTTAAAGTCCCGGGTTCGATCCTCGGATTGAGTAGAATATTATTGTACTTTTTTTGTTTTAAGTATCTTAGAAATAGTTCTGCGTTTGGAAGTGTGCCTCTTAGATAAAAATAGGCCTGGATCAATACAGACCTGTCCTCTTCGGAGATTACAAGGCTATGTTCACTAAAAAGAACTAAATATAAATTGTTTTAAGATGATATTTGATGGATTGGTAATAGACACAATGCTTCCTCTCTCCTACATTGCTGTGGCCGGCGGAGCCCAAAATGACCGAATTATTTGTAACATTTACAACCTAGATTACATTGTGGAACGCAATTAATATTGAGTATTGAGTATCTATTAGATACAAGATAGGGATAAAAAGTTTGTTTCGGCGTTTCTTCTTAGGGATAGTCATAGGAAATGCCGACGCCATCTAGTTTAAAAAATACATGTAAAAGTGATTGAAAAATCCTAATTGCAAAAATAAATAATTTCATTTCGTTTCATTGTTTTTATTTCAAACTAGCGATCCGCCCCGGCCTCGCACTGGGAAGCACACAAAATTAAAAAAAAAGCCAAAAAAAGAAATTGTTGATCCGATCGCTACCAATCTTCACAGGATCACCCGCTGGGCTAATCTGAAGATTACACAAAAATTTCATTAAAAACGCTCCAGCCATTTTGGAGTCCATAATGAACATACATACACACATTTATTTTTATATAGATAGAAAATAGATAAACCTCATACAAGCACTTTTAAAACATTAAATGACTCTTGTTTTATTATCCTAATATTTAAGATACACGTGGATCTTCAGCGGATTTTAAAAGCGACTGAAGGACAAATTTATTACTGTGCTGAGTTTATTTGAATACCAAATTATTATTTAGTTTAAATATTGAAACCAATACTATATTTCAAGATACTTCTTGCCTCATTAGTCTAGTGGTCGCAAGCGCGACTGCTGAGCGTAAGGTCCTGGGTTCGATTCCTTGGTCGGGCAAAGTGTTATTCGGTTTTTCCGTATGAAAATTCTCATTAGTAGCTCGGAGTGTTTGAAATACGGTATATATGTATATACGGTGAAATATGGTAGATGGCAATAGGTTCGCCCCCTGTTACATGGGACTCAATAACGGCATCGGCGAAATGTGGGTGTACAATAGTACACTTCTGCCTTTCCCTTCGGGAGTACAGGCGTGATGCTATGTTATGTTCTAATATATTTCAAATCAACCAAACAAATAAATTACGAGAAAACTTATAAAAAATCTCATAACCTTTATTCTCTTAAGAAGTCGCCGGAGATATTCTGGACATTCATACACATAGACATTATGCCAATGTCTTCATTATCTCCCACATATGGTTAAGACTATTGCAAAACAAAAAAAAAACTCTTTAACCTTTTTCCGACACAAGCATCGAAACTAAAACCTGCCGATCACAAACCGCACTTCCAACTACTAAACTAATGAAGCGGTGAAGGTTCCTCACGTAAAACATAAAAGGGTTCAGGAAAGATCATTTTCAAAGCGCCCAACTCCATGCGAGGACACGTTCAAAAGTTTTTACTAGCCCCAAAGGGCAAAACTTTGGCTCGGTTAATTAGTTAAGAGTAATTCCAACATAAAATGAAGGTAGGTACTCATCACTGTCTGTACTTTATCTTCATATTGGTGTAGTTATGTTGGCAGGCTCAACATTTTTGGGGCTTTACTCGTCATATTTTGTTGTTGTGAGTTACGAAAAGGACACTGGTGGCTTTGGACTTTGCTGCATATATGCAGCAAAGTCCAAAGCCACTTCTTATAAGAAAAGGATAAATATGAAAAAAAATAAGTCTCTACTAAAGTTATATTAAACTAGCTTTTGCCCGCGGCTTTCGCTCGCGTTAATTTAGAATTTAACAATCAATTCGAGTTGTACTCTGCTTGCAAAAGACACGTGGCGCCATCTATTATCATAAGAACGTTATTGTTATTTTCCTCGAGAACAGTACATTTTTCGGAATGAAAGGTACCCTATGTCCATTTCTGTACACCTGACAACATATATGCAAAATTTCAGCATGATGGTTCAGTGGTTTAGGCATGAAAAGGTAACAAACAAACTTACTTTCGCATATATAATATTAATTTTTAAAAAATAACACTATTTAGTATTTCTTAGAACTTCCAGTTTGGCTCCAAAATAAACAAATTTGTATTTTATAAGCTTTAAAACCTCATTGTGTTATGTCACTGAGATGTCAATATCGCCTTAACCATTAATCGATAATACTTTCAATCTTTATATTGAAAAAAGAACCGTAAGTTTTATATGAATATTTGTTTTCAAAATAGCATCACGGCATAATAATCTAGAATAATTCAATGGTCGCAGCAGTACACATTAAAATTAATCTCAAGGCCAAGCATATAAGGAAATTCGCCGGTGTCCCAATTTAAAAAAATAATTTAATTCGAAAATGAAACATGCATAATCTGTCTCATAGACTTAGAATTTTGCTTACGGTAAAATGGTCTCTGTAACTGTGCTGCTATTGTGAAGTTATCTGAAAGAACATAAGATCCTAGGTTCGATTCCCGGGCCAAGAAATGTTATTTGATTTATCTGTTTCAAATTCTTAATAGCAATACCATATACCGGGGTATTTGGTATTGGGTCACGTAAATGGCAATAGGCCCTTGGTACTTCGTACTACGTAAATGAAGGTGTAAGGTACACATCTGCCTAAACCTTAGGCAAATCCAAATGTAATGTTAGTTTAAAACATTAATTCCCAAAGTGGTCCAGGTGGATCCCCAGGGGTCCACGGGAGACTAGACGGGGGACTACGTTGGCGTGACAAAAAAATGGGGGTTTACAATTCAATTTACAATATGGTAGAAATGTAGCTGCAGGGGGTCCACCGGAACCAACTAAATTTTGAAAGTGGTTTATGAGAAAAAAAGTTTGGGAACCTCTGGTTTAAAAGATACCATAATAAAAATCTATTTAAACAATCCACGGCTAGAAAATAGTAACAAACCCATTAGTAATCGATAGGTCGTTAATTGATAGTAAGCCCGCAGAACCACTGCGGTTAACCCGACAGTACAGGCATACTCATAGCTTGTATTATGTATGAACAGCATAACATATGACTGAATATAGAAATATAAATAATCTTTATTTTGCGTGAAATATGGTGAATTTACAGATCTTCATGTTTTATAATTTGTTTCACATAATTTCGCCTACTTAATTCGGCATGCAAAATGTAATTGAAATAGACATAGGTAAGTCTTGCCAATCTTAAAATTGAACTTTTAAAATAATTAAGGTAATACCTTTAAACTAATAAGTATGTAATATATATATATATATTATACTAGCTTTTGCCCGCGACTTCGTACGCGTGGAATTTAGAATCTGATATTTTCCTGCGATAAAATGGAGCCTATATTTTAAGTTAGACCTCTAGCAACACATCGGTGAAAACTGCATTCCATTCCATGCAGTAGTTTTTGCGTGTACAAACATACAGAAAGACAGACAAAAGTTCTAAAAACTGTTGTTTTTGTTTCTGTTGCTCTAATAAAGACCCTCCATATTCTCTAATATCTATAATCTACAGGCATCGGCCTGTTATAATTTTATTATAGATGACATATAAGTAATATCAATATTTTTTTTTTGTCTATTTTTAGAGTATCATGAAACTATACTTGAAGACACGGTTGGCGCAGTGGCTAAGCGATTAGCTTTCTGCGCTACGTGTCGCGGTTTCGATCTCTGCACGGAACAAATATTTTTATAATCTACAGATACTTGTTTCGGGTCTGATTGTGTATGCAAGTGATATGTATGTAAACTGTACTCACGATACAGGAGAAATAATAGAGTCTGGCAAAGTTTAAAAAAAAAACTAGATGCGGCTCTATATATCAATATTTTATACGGATCGACTACCATCTAACCTCCACCATCCAGTTACTATCAGACATTGATATTCTACGGTTAGACTGGCTGTCAGACATTTTGCAGCTGCTGACACCTGTAACGACTGTCATAGGTATTCGTAAAACACCCGGGACCAACTGTATAACATGCTTTCCGAGGCATAGAGGAATAGAATAGAATATAATATTGGATGTGTGAAGAACGGTCACCCATCTAAGGTCTTACCGCAGCAAGCGCTGCTTAACGTCGGATATCGACTGATCCGCGTGCGAGTACATATAAAAAAACCGTATAGTCATATAGATTGTAGAACTTATGATTTATATTGCAAGGATTTTCAATCGCTTTTACACTTCTCGTCGTCGTCATTATCTCGTCTTTTTTAAACTATAGCGTCAGCATTTCCTCTGACTACCCCGAGAAGAAAGAAAGAAAGAAAGCAGTGTAACACCTATGTAATATACGAATGCATTAAATAACTTGAATTTGTTTCAAACTTGAATGAAACATCGGCAATAGCCTGCAAACTGAAATTCAAATGCATTCTATCCTACATAGCAACGGCCGAAACCAATAATAATCCTTGAATCCCTCCAAACGTACATAATATTTCTTTTTAAAGTACCTACTCGGATATAAAAACAAACGGACTAATGCCGATTTACAAATAAGACAAGCCCAGCGTTATTCCAGATTTTTCCAATATTCGCGTATTCAACACAGGGAGCGAACAAAAAGAAATCTTTTTTCGAGAAACGACGGATTAATACAGAAAGCTCCCTAATTAAACTGGTTCTGGTATCCAGACCGCAAGTTTTGCATGATCTGCACGCTTCGCCCTGAATTCATAATGAAACATACGTAGTGGATTGACATCTCCATAATTATGTTCGTGCATTATTTATGTAACGATCTGGGCCCTTTCTAGAGCTCTCGACTGGAGTATTGCGAAATTACGCCACAAAATTGTTGAACATGTTAGATAAATAAGGTGGGAGGTGTGAGGGTCTCAAATGTTGGTGTTAGAAGGGTTTATGTCAGTTGCTTGGAATGTTCTTGGACATTGCGCATGTTTGCCGCATAATTTGATGTAATTTGACCATTTTCTGAATTAATAAAGGGAATCGGAAATTCGGATGGTTAGCAGTATTAGGGTTATCTATAAAAGATGAGATACTAAAACGTCAATAGAGCTGTACTGCTAAAAATAAATGAAGAGGTACAGTTTTCGCAATTCACGAGCCCGCATCGTTTGCCTTTTATGTTATTGATATAAGGTTCAAATTGGAATGATACACGCGTATTCGTGAATTGATACGAACAAATTCAGTCGTTTGAACACCGAAAACAGTTATATTATTTTGACATGGATGTAATTTGTGCCGACAAAATACCTCATGACACAAATAATAAGATCCCTATATCTAATGATAGTTTGCTTATACGTTGAAATCTCCACAAAATAGAATATACAGGATTATTTTTATTGACACGGATCTGAATAAAAAATGTAAAACTATAACAGGAAGACAAATTAAAGTATAATATATAACATAACATAGCATCACGCCTGTATTCCCCGAAGACTTAGGCAGTGATGTACTATTGTACACCTCTATCGTTATTGAGTTCCATGTAATAGGGGGCGAGCCTATTGCCACCTACCAGGCACAGTTCTAAACTCCGTGCTGCTACTGAGAATTTTTCCATACAGCAAAACGCAATAACATTTTGCCCGACCCAGGAATCGAACCAGGATCTCACGCTAAGCAGGCGCACTCTAGACCAATGAGGCAGTTCGTACTTTAATATATAATAGACAAATGTGTACGATAAAACCTCGTCATCAACTTCAGAATTAAGAAAAACTGAATTGCCACACACATTTTCACAGTACAAAGAGATAACGCATCACTCAGACTAATAAATAATTACAAATTATTTGAGGAAGTGGTCATTTGCCCTATCAAAGACAAGCGCAGTCCATTTGCATAACTTTTGACCAACAGACTGACTATTCAGTTCGTATAATATTCCCTGCTAGCAACTTCCAAGTGTGTGGGTAGTTTGTCATTTAACTCCTGGCTGAGTTTGCGATGTTTATTATGATATTTTGAGCAATTAGTCTTAGGAGTACTCACCTAATTCATCCCTTAGTTGAGGACTTGGTCGTAAATCTACATGAAACATGTGCAGATAATTGTATGTACAAAGTTTATATAGTATTACTACGTTTAGGAGTCCGCGTTCGTCGCCAGCATATATGTCTATATATGGCTATGAATATATGTCTGTGTGAATCTTCTTGGCAAGCGTGTTTCATCGTCGACTATATAACGACGACACGGTTGACGCAGTGGTTAAGCGATTAGCTTTCTGCGCTATGTGTCGCGGGTTCGATCCCCGCACGGAACAAATGTTTGTATGATCTACAGATAGTTGTTTCGGGTCTGGTTGTGTGTGCATGTGACATGTATGTTTGTAAACGCACCCACGATACAGGAATTATTCCAAGTAATGATTTAAAAAAAAAAGTGTCATTTTTTTTATATTTTTTTTATTCTTTGCCCCACACTAGGATTTCTCCTGTGTCGTGGGTACAGTTTACAAACTATCTGAAGGTCATACAAATATTTAATATTTTTTTTACTTCTCTTTACTTAACTGGCTTCTTTTGTTGTGACTGCCTGAGCTCTCATATTAAAATTGCTGGGATGCAATAAAAGAGCCTCCACGAGTGATTAAACTTGAGGTCTTTTTGTCCAGCCTGGGCAGCCAGCCTCGATACTCCTGACTAGCTAATCTTTGAAAATTCATGATGGCTTGAAAGAAGGTGAGAAATAATGCTATAGTATAATAAAAAGTCAGCAAAAATCCTTAAAAATCAGTCGGCCAAGGATGCGCCGATCGTCAGAACATAGTTGTCAACTGAGGTAATATAACGGCCAAACACAAAACTATTTGAAATAAAAATAAAACATCAAAAGTCTTTATTAGTATTTGTTAACATTCAGAATGCCAGGACCTATTTACAAAAATGTTCGATCTGGATCTGTTTCTAAACGTGGTATTACTATACGGACTACTATTGTACATGTATTTACTAGAAACGAAGTAGCTGTAAAGTTTTTACTACCTTTTTTATTACTGTCTGCTGTTCAGGCATCGTTCAGCGTTTTCTCAGACTATTACTAACTATCAAAGGTCAAAGTTTAAAACATAGGAATAAATTGTTCGCTCGCTTGCATGAGCACACGGCTAGTATTCTCTTTTATTTTTAATATACTTCTCACATCCTCATATCGAGTATAACATAGTCTTAACTGGATTGCCGTCGTCGTATTATGTAGGAAATATATTTCATAATGTTATATTTTGATTTTGGGCTGCTTCACTGAATTGCCTAGTATGAATTATTATCTTGAATTTTGATCTTACAGGCTTGGTTTACGCAAATAATACAACGTTTACGGATGATACCTTAAAAGGAGATCAAAATTCATGTAACCTAATCTCCCAAAGCCAAACAACACCTAATTTATCCCCGCTTTTCGTAACCAAGGTAAACCAGCAAACCCTTTTCAACTCCATATTGCCTCTAACGTAACAAATTCAACAGCTACACATTTAGTACTAAAAACAAGGGCTAAATTGTGAATAAACTTTACGCCCTGTCGCAGTACACATGTGACGTAATATATTGCGTAAATACAAGCTCTTATGTTTCATAAAATTGTTAGAGAGCCGTGACGTAATACATCATTTTATTAAACGACGCACGAGATGTTTGATGCGTCGCAATTTGGATATTTTCTCGTATATATTATTTTCCTTTTTCGTTTATTCCTTATCGACTTATATTAAAAAAAGAAAAAGTAATCTAGGATTTTGAATAATTGAGAAAGCAACAGCAGTATAGGTTCAAAGCTAAATGTAATTCCAAAAGCATATATAGAGGGAATTGGGGGCCTGGGTTCATATGCGCTACAAGACGCAAGACAGTATATTATATTGTTTGAATATATTTATATCCTATTATGCCTAGATTTTTATATTCATATTAAAATAAGGCAATTCCTTTCTAAGATATGAGCAATCAATCGAAACTACTAACTACACTATCGATCAATGAACCAAAAAGAAACATATTGCCGTTTTCACTTGACAATCGGACTAGTAACCGCTGTATCCAAAACAGGAGTGTATTTTTTGGAAATCCGTAGTATTTTCTAAAGAATTTTGTTCAAACAAAATGTTTGCAGCCAGTTTTTTCGACTGAAAATTTCGAATCTGGCAAGTGCAGTCACTCACTGTGAGCGACAACGCCAGACATATCTACTGACGTTATCTCGAACATTTCTCCCCTTAAAATCTATTGCTCTTGTTTCTACTGTAGGTCCCAAAATAGTTAAACTTTTGCTAACATTACCCTATTAGCGGTTTTAGTTTGGTGCCCTAAATTTTGGTCACAAACGAAAAGTTGAATCTTGAAAGTTTCTAAAACCAACTTCGCTCATTTGTTAGCTTTGATAGCAATCTGTTATGACTTTCAATCTAAAACTTCAAGTTTTGATGGCTTTAATAAAATGGGTATAGACCAAAATATGCGAAATACTGTTGAATATTATTGGAGCATTCCTTGACTAAAATCATAAGTTGAGATCACTCAGAAGCATTATTACAGGTAAAAGATTGGAAAATCTGTAAAAATAATAAGCTATTGGATGCTAACATTCACTAGCTTTGTAGCTTATGGAAGCAAAGCATTACTCTTGGTGGCCAAAGCCTAGAAAAAAGAGACACTAGAGATGTATTAACAAAAATATCTGCCGAGAAATACTTTCATATGAAAGTCTAAGTTCATAAGAACCACTTAAAACTATTAGCACCTACCCACTGCTTTTGCATCTCCAAGACGAAAGGGGTCACAAATTTCCAATAACAAGACTAAGCACTCTCGAGACCCTAAACAATTGTGAGGATTTCTGCGAAGTGTTTCTACGTAAAAGATTAATTCTGCTAAGGCATAAGAAATACAATCCAACCTCCTTTGAACTTCATTGGTCTAGGAGACGTAGAGTGTGAATCCCTGGATGGCAAGTGTTATTGGTTTTTTTTTATTTTCTATTAGAAATTCACTAGACAGACAGGCAAAATGACAGAGGCGAATTTTGAGTCCTAACTATCAGCGTAGTCTGTATATCTTTCTGAAATAAAACGTTCCCATAAACAAATCACCATTCTATCGAGAACTGAGCCGTTGCCGGCAACTATTACCTTATCTTTGCTAATATGGCAGGTTTTAGAGATCTCCGCTTGTTTCGTCTTTATACTTAATAACAAGACTACTTGAGAAAATTAAATAAAGTTAACGGATTGTATGCTTTCATTGTTTTAAGTTTTATTATCTTGACGACAGTTTTACGACGCTTGAGGTTAAAAAGACAAGAGTGTTGTGCGTTTCAAGTTAGTTCTTTGTTGACAACTGTCCGTTTTTTGTAAGTACAGATGTATTTTTTGTTTTATTGTTGTGGCAGTATAATGTTATGCTTTAAAGATTTTGTTGCAACAGTTCAGATGTAAGTAAACAACGAAAGAAAGAGAGTATCAAAAATAAGATCGAGACACTTACGAATAATAATAATGATGGATGGAGAGCATCCAGCCGTTATTGAATCTCATATAATATGTTATAAGTGTATAGCCATCTACCAAGCACCATGCCAACCGGGTACAGGGTTTATCAGGATGCTGGCACAGCTACTGAGAATATCGATCCATGCATAAAAACTCTATAAAACATTGTTGTTTTTCCTAACAAATTGAACCCAGGATCTATTGCTCAGTAGTTATGCTTGCGAATACTACACCGATGGATACCATTTATATGATAAAAAACTCAAAAAAAAAATTTTCTTCATTTTTTTGAGAATCAAATCGTTTCATATTCGTATGAAACACACTAGACATTACACATTTGAAATCGGGAGCACAATTTTACTAAAAGGTTTTCTCTAATCCAATATTTGTAAATAGAGGCACCTGCGGCCAAACGTTAAATATTTATTGCTATTTTATTTTCATAACATACAAATAACGCGAACACGTTTATTTTATTTATTAACGTTATTTACGACGGTAACAAAACCAAACGTCTCTTTGTGGTTATGACATTTGAATAACAGATTAATTTATGACACCATATTGTTTTATTTTCGTTTCCCATGACTAACGGTTGAAATCTAGTTAGTATGAACTCTAATCACTGGAACTACCAAAACTATACATCTCTAATTTAATATTACCAGAATATAAATTGCACATAATTCTACATAACTTTTTATTATGAGATCACCTCTCAAATCCTGGAACCATTGGTAAAATGAAGGTATACAATACACCTCTGTACCACTATCACAAGTTTTCTTACTATTTACTATCAAAGTAAAGTATATTTTCATGATAGCGATTTTAGTTCTTAACTTGGTTACATTAGGGATTAGAGTCGCTTATGTGACATCGAGTCAGTAAAGTTTTGATTTACTATTTACTATATTATAGAGATGTCATGTTAGCGACTCTAATCCCTAATTTAACCAGTTTAAGAACTAAAATTACTTGCATGAAAATTTACATTTACTATGAAAGTAAATAGTAAAAAACTCAGAATAGAGGTACTGTTTAACCTTTCAGGAAAAATAGGCATGATGATATGTTTTGAATTATTTGTATCTTTGTTGCCTGCCAACAATGGTTGAAAATTTGGACGTTATTTTTTGGTACTTAATTTGAATTTTGATTTAGTGAAAATCCTTAAGATTAAGATGTAATTCACAAGTAACAATTTAGTCATTAACTATTCATAAGGAAAGGGCAGAAAATTCTTTTTAACCCAACAATTTCTGCTTTAAATATTTTTTAAATATTTCCTATGTCTCCAATATTAATCAAACATGGAAATCCTACCCCCCCAATAATTTTCAAAATCCGAAACTAACAAAATATAATATTAGTTCGTCACAATATCCATACATCGTAAAGAGATGGAAACAGGTGTCCTTTATATAGAAATATAAATCAACCACTTTAAAACGACCTCCCCCGCTAATCTTCGCGCTAACAGTTAAGGTTATAAAGGGGATCAATTGTGTATAGTCAAGGATTGAGTTATGCTGGATAGTGTAAAATTTACTCTAAGGGACGGAAATTAAGGGCGTACCAAAGGTTGAAGAGCGGGATTAGCTGAACGCAGATTATTAGAATTGTTTGACTTTACAGCCGAAATCCGAGCTCTTTAGTTTCGGAAATACTGTTGTTAATTTAGATTTTGAACCTTTGTTTTATGTTAATTAAACGTTGATTATATATTGATTGAGAGTATAGAGGATATTGTTAGTTTATAGCTAATTGGTTAAACATGTATTGTATATTTGGCTGTCTAATAAACATTATAACTAAATTACCTACCTTTTTTTATTCTTTAAGAATGCTGGTAAGCTTTTTTTGGTAAGCGTTTTGTCCTTCCTTCTTAACCATTTAGCATTTAATTTATCCAATGGAAAATGTTCGATAAACCATTTCGTCGATACCTCAATTAGCGGATTTGGAAACGAAAGTCGCATATTTTATAAGACATAGGTCAAGACACTGTTATAAGAAGATAACTGTATCCATATCGCTAAATACGCAGGCAAAGACTAATAACATAAATAAGCCCGAGTACAAAAGCGTAACAAACGATCAACCTTTGCCTTTTGACGTCGGGACACTAACACTCCACACATATCCTAATGACTATCATCAATTAAAGCATTATTTCGTTCATACGCACCCTTTGTCCTACATCAGCAACAAATGCGATACGACGCGATGCCTCACAACACAAGTTGTAGGACAGATATATCCATGCTAACCAGACTATTTGAGCGATGCTATTTTGCATTGCATTGCGTCACATTAATAAGTATGCCTAGATTCTAATGAATGATGCATAATGAAAACACACAACATGATGTATGCCAAGACATACAAACTAATTTGGCCTCACGTATCTTTGCGATTAACATATTGATTTAACGACTACGTATTATCACGTACTCGTAAAAAGGGACTGAATCCACCTTTACATTTTTTGCTAAGATATAATTGGTTCCTGTTTGATATTCTCACATCGCATCGCTTCGTATATTATCGAGGTAATCGCTCGCATAGGACAATGGGTCAGTGAGTACCTGAGACTCCCCCTTCTTCCCCGTCTCTGCCTACCGTAGGAACGTCTTAAGCCTCTCACGCGAAGTGCCATTTGGCTTGCTGTAATCCTTTTTTGTTTAGCCACGCTTTGGAGTTTCAATCCCAACCTTAGCAAGTTACTACAATGTGTATAATAGTTATAGATTAAGAAAAGGACTGCCTCACTGGTCTAGTGGTCTAAAAACACGACTGCGGATCGTGAGTTTGAGGTTCCATTCCCGGGTCGGGCAAAGTGTTATTGAGAGTTTCTGTATGGAAATTCTCAGTAGCAGCACAAAGTTTGGAACTGTGCTCCCTTGATGGCAATTGGCCCCCTATTACATGGGACTTAATAACGGCATTGGCTAACTGTGGGTACACAATAGTACATCTCTGCCTAATCCTTCGACGATATAGGCATGATAAGATAGATTAAGAAAAGGATAATGGTGTAAAAGTTTGTATAAAATTTTGGTACTTCGTTCAAACCATTCATACCTTTGTGCAAGTCAACGATAGCAAGGACTGAATTGCCATTCAAAGTGTGTTAAATCACCATAAACGCAAACATACACTCTCGCGTGAACAAACGCTTAAAATGTTAACTTGTTAATGTAAACATTTACAAGTTAGAGTTCCCTAAAGCATATAAATGCAACGTGTACGCAAGTAAACTTGTGTTTCTACGTGGTTGTGAACGATGTCGACTAGTGTCAATACGGAATAATGGCGACCAAACATAAAATATTCGTGTTTATTGTTTCTGTATTTACATTTTCTAGTGACGTTTGCTCAAACTTTCAATGAATATTGTTATGGGTGTTTGTAGAATGGAATTGTCTAAACTTATGAGTACTTTGTACATCCCTTTTCTTATTAAAAGTGTGAAAGTGTGTTTTGTTATTTATTTCTCATAGATACGTATCTATAAATTTCGACCAAGGGGGTGAAGAAAATATTTAAAAGATGGTTAATTAAAAAGATAAAGATGGTAAATTTTTTTTTTTAAAACCGCCCGTAAAGGCCCAGTTGAAATAAAAACATTTGACTTTGACTTTGAATTTAGCACAAACAACTAGTATACGTTATATAGCTTTTACTTATATGTTATACTAGCTTCTGCTCGCGGCTCCGCCCGCATTTTTTGGGATAAAATGTAGGCTATGTGCTATTTCGGACTATAATCGATCTCTGTGCCAAATTTCATCCGGATCCGTTCAGCCGTTCTGGCGTGAAAGAGTAACAAAAATCCATCCATCCATCCATCTTCACAAACTGTCGCATTTATAATATTAGTAGGATATTAGTAGGATTAGTAGGATTGGATAGGATAATTGTATAATTTAAAGCAAGTGATTAGTAATTGGTTGGTCGCAAGCGCAACTGTTGAGCATGTCATACAAAGAGAACCCGTCGTATTAAAAATATTTAAAACTAAGAAGAATACAGTCCACTGATGTTGGACATAGGCCTTCCCCAAGTTATCAGCATCTGATTCTCTGTGTATGATTTTAGTTTACGAAAATTATGAAGAGATTTTGTTTTGAGAAAATCTTTGATCAGAGTTCCACATACATAAATGATTACATATTCATACAATAAAAGACAAATCTACCAAAACATTACCAATTCCCAATAAATATTGACAAAACCAGAAAACGTACAATTACAATGACCTTTAAAGCCTCAAGGAAATAAATTTCAACGGAATAATCTATTAGGTAAAGTTGCTCACTAAGAAATTCAATTCGAGCACCCGCTACTATTTGTAACCACGACACGACGCGACATTTATCATAGAACCTAACTTTCATATACACTGCTGTAAAACTACACCAAAATGAAATCAACATTCAAACAAAACCCGCACTGTAAAGCGTTACAAAGAAACAATCTTGTCGTTTCTCACGTTTCTAATGAAGACTTTCTACCGACTCTTATCTTACCACAACAAAGGCGAAAATAAACATGGCGTAGTTCGCGAAGCTAGAAACTATGTTATGTATCAACGCAAGATAACAAAAACAAACTTATCGGGGCTTTGAGATGAACATAATTTAGTTTTCAGGGGAAATCTCGTATTGAAACCTTTTAGGACGTGACTTTGGGAATGAACGTTGATTTATGCGGATCTTGGTACTAGTTTGAAGGTTTGTTTAGGCTTGAAACTATTGTAGTTTTGAGCTGGTAGTGTGAGCCGGAGCATAAGTTGGTTTATGAGTACTTATTAAAGAAAAGTCAGGCCGAATAATATTAACCATTATTGTGTACCCACTGTTCTTTTTTTTTATGGCATAGGCGGCAAACGAAAAGACGGATCGCCTGATGGTAAGCGATTAACGTCGCCCATGGACACCCGCAACACCGGAAGAGTCACAAGTGCGTTGCCGGCCTTTTAAAAATGAGTACGTTCTTTTTTTGAAGGTTTGAAAGTCGTATTGGTCCGGAAATACCGCAGGCGACAGTTCATTCCACAGTTTTGTTCATACTTAGGCTATTAGGTCATTCATAGATAACTTCGTTAAACATTTGTTAAAAAAGGCTTAAAAAAAGTATATGCTATACACGCTAGAACAATTCGAAACGTGGTACTATTGAGAATTTTCATATAGAAAAATCCAATAACACTTTGCACGACCAAGTGATCAAACCCAGGACCTTATACCAATGAGACAGTCTACCAGTCCAGTTACAAACGAACTTAAAATATGTTTAGGAATAACAATGCTACTTCTCGCCTCCTTCTGCCATTCTTCCTATTTTTGTTGTGACGCGACTACAAATTTCTATCAATTAATTAATTCGCAGTAGATGAATCCACAACAATCCAATCTATATATGATTATCTGTATGAACTTGACAATAATTAGAGTCATAATTCATAAAAAACAATATAGTCATTCGATGGGTACATCTATTTTGTGTATATATGATTACTGTGCAAGGAAATCAATATACTTATGCATTTTCATGGTCCTGCGCGCTGGCTACGAAGTCGCTACGGAAGCTACGCACGTCGTAGAACGTACGTAGCAAATGGCTACACACCGCTGCAGTGAAACTAAAGGAGAAAAAAATATAGTATAAAAATGTTATATATTATATATATAATTCAACATTTGCATTTTTTTTTTGGTATATTTTTTATTTATTTCAATCATATATAGATTAATTTTAGGTATAGTCGTTAACAGTTTATACCTATGCTATTTCTTTTAATTTTAAAATTAATCTTATTTGTTCACTAAAGAGGTCGTTAAAGTCGCCTTTATTAGTAAAATTACCTGAGCAACCTCAATATGATGAGCCCATTCCCACTTCAGCTTAGAATTAATTTCCTTAAAGAGGACTTGTATGAAAAAAATAACGGTAACCTATCAAAAATCAAAGAGCCAAAATCCCCAACTAGCTAGTTTGAATTCCGTGTACCCTACTGAATCAATATCCACTCTAAACTTCAACGTAACGTTGCCAAACGCATTTATCTCACGAATCCAACCACAAATTCACCTACACACCAGGCTATCAAGCCCATAGGGAGACAATGCCAACACCTGCCAATAAATAGAAATCCTGACACATTTAGAACACACTGTTTTATGCGAAGTGCAGGGAACGCAGAAAAGCTTATATTTTAGTTTATAAAGCCCTCGATGCATATCACATTGACCAGTGTGGAATGGAAAGAGTATCCATGGAGTTTCTTGCCGGTCTCTTCTCCATAGGACCTACCCCCTTTGGAACCGTGCGCCTAGAGTCTCGACTTTTTAAAAGTGCCTGAAAAGGCCTACTTGAAATGAAAAAACTTTGACTTTGAGTCCCAGGCCTTATAAAAGCTTCTCCATTTCTCGTTGGTTATGTAGAAAGCCACAGCATTAGCGATTCGTTTTCGAGCACTAAAATGGTAAAATACTGTTGGATTTGGTGTCTCGCTTTTTATCATTACAATGGCCAACTAAAATATGCCCGACTGATAGTAAGCGGTCACCGTAACACAACAATTAACTGCCTCATTAGTCTAGAGGTAGCCAGTGCGACTGCTGCACATGAGGTCTTGCATTCGATACGACCCAGAGAGGTCGGGCAATGTTATTGAGTTTCTCAATAGGAAATAGGCTTGTCCCCGATAAGGTGGGACTCAATGACGGCATTGGCGAAATGTGGGTATATATTATTACACCTCTGCCTCCCTACTTCACCCTTTGTGGAATACAGGCGTGATGCTAAGATGTTAATTTTACACTCAGGCATTGCTAAACTTAAGGCGCTTACTGACTGAGCTTATGTGATGCAATGCCACGTTATATTGATATTACATTACTAACACACTAAGCTAGCTGTTAGTGATGGAAACAGACTGAATTTCTGTTACGCGAGATACACACTCCATTTAAACCACGCCACGCAGTCAGTCACGTGATTTTGCGTCATATGCGTCAGATTACGTGAATACAGTCAATACGAACATTTGCTCATCTTCACGCGTAATGAAAATTAAGTATCAGGCATGTCACAAGACACAAGAAGTATGCTTCTAAATTGTGCTATTTCGTATAAAAATTGATGGCTTCTGTACCCTTAGCATGAATGTTTTGAGGTCTGATATCGTAAGCGTATGGTTATTATGCACGAATTTTGAATTAGAAATATTTTTTTTTTAACTGACGACTTTGTTCGTAACTAGGCATGATAGAAAATTTGCGTCACGCATAATATAAAAACATAATCGTATAGAACACTAATCGTATTTTCGACTCAAAATTCACTGACCGTAACAATACGGTTACGTTTCTGTACGTCAAAATATTCGCGTAAAGTCTACAGGGTTATTACATCACGTACGTAACGTCATATAAGTGCGTTCAATCCTTTTATACCTTTATTCACACCCATAAACGCACTATAATAAAGAAAAGCACACTGCATTAACAACACTAAACAACAAAGCAAAAAAAATAGTTTCAGGTTTACAATAAAGCGCTACAAGTCGCTTCAAAGATGATTAAAGTACCTAGCGTGAACACAGGCAGCAAATTGTTTTAGAACAACGTTTTGTTTGTGAAGCGCTCGAGCCATCTCGAGGCGTGCTTAGAGTGCCCACACTTGAGTTCCCGGCTATATTGCTTTATTTTTACAACTACAAATAGAAGGATTCTTTGTTAAACGTTTTAATATCCTGTCTTGAGTCTGTACAGAAATCTCATAGAATACAGAGATTTCTCTCAATACAACGACATGCTCTAAATGCCGGTGAGGCAAAGCGTCCGCCTTTTGTTCTATAGGTCGCAGTTTCCTTGCTTGTAATAAGGTGCAGTTAAATCTCGGTTCATTCTAGAAACTTGCGCGGGATGGTTTGTACCTACTATATTAAAATATAAAATAAATAAGGACATACTAAACAGTACACACTGCATTACCCTTCTTACAGGCGTGGTCCTATATAAAATATTTTTACCCTAATTCATATTTAGCAATATGTATTGTCATAATATAATTTGAAGTTTCTACTTACAAGTTGTTTTATTTTTATTGAGTCTGAGAGAACTATGATTATGCTTATTAAAGGAACCATGGCCAATAACTTAAAAATTTGCTATAGAGATAAAAAATATCTAAGAACAAGATACTTGTTTAACATAATTTAATATATACTAAGTGAATCAACGAATTTTAATCTATTACTTCATACAACTAGTGCAATAAATAGTTTATCGACTTAAAGTTTTATCTTTTCACAAATATTATGCAAAATAAGCTGAGAAAATAATCGTTAAATTCATTACGAGACGACTTTTCTTAATTAAATTCTACTGAACGCGAATGAGTTATTTATATCGCAAACTGAGTAAACAAAATGTTCATTATGAAGAAAATTCAACTTTGAGACGTATCAGCAATTTCATTAAATCTTAGTTTACTGAATGATACAAGATTTAATTAATATTATACATCAATGGTTTCTGTCATTGGGGGGAGCGGGTGCCATAATCCCCACGCTTGGCAGGCGGCTTGGGGATCACAGTGGCTCACCGATTAGTGAGAGGACGCTGCTGCCCGTCTTCCGGTGTCTGGCCGCAGTTTTAGGACGTAGCCGGGACCAAGAGAAAGGCTCAGAGTCACACAACGGGCAATGGAGAGAGCTATGCTCGGAGTCTCATTGCGCGATAAAATCCGGAACGAGGATATTCGCCAAAGAACCAAGGTCACCGACATAGCTCTCAGGATTTGCAAGCTGTAGTGGTAATGGGCAGGCCACATCGCTCGAAGAACGGACAACCGATGGGAAAGAAAGGTTTTCGAGTGGCGACCACGAACCAGAAGACGCAGCGTAGGTAGGCCTCCTACTAGGTGGACTGACGACATTGTGAAAATCGCGGGCAACCGATGAATGCAAGTGGCGGAATGTCGTTCGATGTGGTGGTCTAAGGGGGAGGCCTTCATTCAGCAGTGGACGTCTTCTGGCTGATGATGATATATCAATGGCAATTAAATTATTAATATACTGAAATTTAAAAATAAAAGCAACCGTTTTTATTTTTGTTATATTTTATTTCTTGTCACCTTTTTGTAATCACTATTACTGTCTACGGTTAACTTTCTAATCCAATTTGCTTATGTATGTAATACTAGCTTCCGCTCGCGGCTTCGCCCGCGTGGTTTACGAACCCGTGCATTTTTCTGGGATAAAAAGTAGCCTATATGATATTTCAGTCTATCTCTGTGCCAAATTTCATCCAGATCCGTTCAGCTGTTCTGGCGTGAAAGAGTAACAAAGATCGATCCATCCATCCTTACAAACTTTCACATGTATAATATAAGTAGGAGTAGGATTAGTAGGAAATTTGAGTAGGATTAAAAGCAGCTCGTTTGAAATATGACGAAATAGTCGTTAGATCTAGTTCTTTTAGGCAAAGAAAGGCCTTGGTGTCAGGCTGAAAAAATCTAAAAGATGTAAAGTAAAGCATTTTCAAAAGGTTCCATCTATACTAAACAATACCAAAAATCCTTTTCCTCTCAATTTTTTTACAACAGTAAAAGAGCTTTCCTAGAGCCTTTCGTAGAGCTAATTATTATCAAGCTATTATCATCTCAAAGATTGTCTGCAAGCAATTTTCGTATTCAAAATATAATGTACCCACAATTACGAATTAAACCTCCCGGAGTATAATAGCCAATCTCGCTCTACATTTTATTGAGTTAATGGAAAACGAAGCTTGTCGAGGAAACTAATCTCCAACAAAAGTGGGACGGTTATTAAAAAATCTGTCCAACAAGCCAAGATTGATATGATAAGGAAAATTTTCTTTGAAAACACTGGTAATGTTTACAAAGATTGTTATCTTTTCTTGGTTAATGTAGTGAAGGTTGAATTGGCGTGATGAATGAAAGATTGAGGGTGTGATTGTGTTATGCGAAACAGATTTTTGATTCTATTTTTTTTGTGCGTTATACGCTTTTATACTTAATATATTTTCGTTATAATTATATATTATACCTATTTAAAACTTGGTCTTAGTTATTTGATTCAGTATTCCGACATCCTTGAATTGATTTGAATAATAGGTTTTATCAGCTGCATGGAGTCTAAAACTGTTCTCCAGTAGATGGCAATAAGCTCGCTCCCTATTACATGGGACTCGATAACGGCTTCAGCGAAATGTGTATGTGCAATAGTATTTACATATATCTCTGCCTAACGCCTACCTGCCTGCCGGCCTGCTTTCGGCAAGTTCAGGCATGATGCTGTGTAATGTGTAATGCGACACCACTTAAAACCAAATTGTACCCTTAAATTAAAAGTAAAGTTTTGTCTCCACTACCTTACATTACCACCATGTTATCAGGTGTACATTGTTTAGTTTTTGCAAAATTGTACTGCAACATAGCCAGTTGCAACTAAGAAACCCAACGTTGATTCCATATAAGTGCCCCGTTTCATCGCATTTGATAGGGAACGCTGAAAATAGCAAAATATTCTGTAGCTAAAGCGCAGAACCAACATTCATATCGGAGAGCCCGCAGATTACACTGTCAATGTCGGACACAAGTCTTACAAAGACTTTTAGAATAGACGTAGAAATATTTTTAATATAAGTTAGCAAAATATGAAAATGGAATGTTTTGTTAATATTGTATAATAAAATCAGAAGGCGCATGTGTAAAGTAAAATAATTCCCAGCATGGGCGCCAAAGTTATTAATTTTGGTGTTCGAGATTAATAATATTGTAAGAAAGTCACAAGTTGTTAAAAGAGACTTTAAAAGAGTATCTAGGGAATTTCTTGTCGGTTCTTCTCCAGGACCAATCTTTTGGAACCGTGCAACTAGAGTCCTATAACGTTTCAAAAGTACCTGTAATAGTTTTATTTGAAACAAAAACAATCCTGTCTATCTAAGGATTACTCTACAATCTACAAACTTACAGTATTCATAAATATGTTACATTATGGACAGAATTTTCAGTTCATCTAATGGGGTAACCCAAAATCCAAAATAGACCATTAGGGAAAATGACTCCTAATGGTCTCATACCACCCGTGACTAATGCCAAACAGCTAATGTCCTCCGTCTCTCTTATAAATCAGCATGCAAGCACCCTAAACCCAAAACAAAGCTTATAATTTCCCAACCCATACAATCCTTTTTGCCATAAAAGTGCGA
This sequence comes from Shargacucullia verbasci, assembly GCA_947562105.1. Classification (NCBI taxonomy): domain Eukaryota; kingdom Metazoa; phylum Arthropoda; class Insecta; order Lepidoptera; family Noctuidae; genus Shargacucullia; species Shargacucullia verbasci. The sequence continues at coordinate 11,548,669 of OX387294.1, read as the reverse complement.
GCAATTTATAAAAAATAAAAGGCAAAGACTGCAAGCCGTCGCCCCGTGGTTGACATTTAACTCTGCGATAAATTCGCTCACCCAAGTATTAACCTAATTAAATCGGGTGACCCATTGTACCCGCAATGCACTCAACGGTTACCAATTTTTTGGATGCAAGCCAAAGTCAGTTTACTCGATCGTAATAACTTTAAGAGTACCTTCGAATAATATTTTCAAATATTTTTGGCGCAATGTGTTTGCTTCGTTTATTTAATGGCCGCCCGTAATATCGTGCACAAAAAATATTGGATGTAGTTTGTTAATTTAAAAGTCCGTCACAGTTTTGGACAGAAAATAACATAGCATGACGCTTGTATTCCCCGAAGTAATTGGCCGAGGTGTAATGTGTGTACCCATTATTTTCCATCTATCGGGTTCAGTTCCAAACTCTGTGCTGCTACTGAGAATTTCTATACAGAAGAACTCAATAACACTGGTCGGCCCGGGAATCGCTCGTTCAGCAGTCGCGCATACGACTACTAGATCAATAAGGTAATTTATCATTACTACATATTATAAAACAAAGTCACCCGCCACGTCTGTCTGTCTGTTCGCGATAAACTAAAAAAACTACTGAACGTTTTTCACCAATAGACAGAGTGATTCATGAGAAAGGTTTAGGTGTATAATTCGTTAAGGTTTTGTGTAAATTCACTGATATATGACGAAGGTAGTTGAAGATGTCGGGAAAATCATGCCGACTGGGAGATTTACTGGCGTGCGCCGAGTAAATGCTCGATGTAACTGGCTGATACGACACAACGACAGAAAAAAATGAAGACGTATATGCTCTGCTACCCGTGCAAAGCCGGGCGGGTCGCTGGTATTGGATAAATATGGAATACTGAAATCCTTTTACGTGGATATACATAGACGGATTTAGCTAAAATTGGCTTTTTCCTTATGATCGCTGGAACTCTCTCACTCTTTGTAAATATGATTGCGTTAGGTAATTACTTTACTCAACAGATTAATCGTCACATTAAGACAAATGTTAGAAACGGCAGCCTAATTACCAATGTAGCGACAGGCGTAGATCGCGCGATAACTTCCGTCAAACGTCATTTTTGTGACGTATAATGTATTGGCTGACAGTGAAATTGCTGTCGCGTCGCTGTCGCTTTTTACGTAATTAGGCTGCCGGTGGTCTATTGGTTTTATTATCATGGAATAATGATACAATACATAAGATAATTATGGAATGTGTAGGACCATAGGTACTTTATCCTACCAATATTATAAACGTGAAAGTTTGCGAGTATGGATGGATGGATGGATGGATGGATGTTTGTTACTCTTTCACGCAAAAACTACTGAAAAGATCTAGATGAAATTTAGCACAGAGATAGATTATAGTCTCGAATAGCACATAGGCTACATTTTATCCCGAAAAAACGCGGGTGGAGCCGCGAGCAGAAGCTAGTTATAAATAATTACAAAATATTATATATGTATATTAATACTTCATATCTTAAGTAATGCAGCTTTGCAAATTGTTTTGTTTTTTGCATTCCTACATCACTCAAACAATAAGGCTAAGGCAATAATAATAAATATGATAAACAAAATATATGTGACTAACTTCTGCCCGCAGCTTCGCCCGCGTGGTATACGAACCCGTACATTTTTCGGAATAAAAAGTAGCCTGTCTGCTATCCCAGACTATAATCTATCTTTGTATCGAATTTCATCCAGATACTTTTTATCCCGGGAAAATGCACGGATTCGTAATCTACTCGGGCGAAGCCGCGGGCAGAAGCTAGTTTATAATATTTGTAGGAAGTTCAGTTATTATTACGATTTTCACTAAAATCTACCTCAGTATTGTTTCATTTTATTTTACCTCAGTATTCGTTCTTCTGAAACAAAATAATTACATTTTGACAGCTGCTGTCAAATTATCTCAAGTCAACCTCCAACCACAAGACGCCTATACAACAAGATTTGCACTGATTCAACTATATAGACTACGCAAATCAACATACTACTTCACTAACCTTCATAAATTATACATACCGTAAAATGATAAAAAGGAACTCAAAACGCTATAATAAAAATAGTCCATCGAGTTCATAAACCACATCTCCATTACAGAAGGTTATAAACCCCAATCCATATCTCACATCACAACACTCAATATAACCTTATAAAAACGCAGGAAGCGTTCGATTTGACGTTTTCGCAGCCAATGAAAAAGTGGATTGGTGCTATCAATATCCATCATGTGGCAAGTAAATTAAATTGCCGTTACGTCCGAAGCAAAATCCCCCGGGGCCGCCTCTGTCATCCCCCTGTCTCTACACCGAGTCGTTTTATTAAAACTGCAAAAACGGACAGTCGCAAACAAGGGTTAAGTACAAAATGATGGCTTTATGCGCGATGGTTCCAGTACTGTTACGCCGGATTAGGTCCCAAAGCGTCAAATATTGACTTTTACCGACTTTTACCGCCAGTTATTGGTACCTTGAATGGGAAATAAGGTCGTGATGGTCACAGCTTTAGGGACAAGTTAAATAAATAATACCGGTACCGTAAAATATATTTGGGAGCCATGTTTGAACGGGAACGATTTGTATTTTAGATTTCAATTTGGATTTTTTGTAAGAGGTTTGCAAAGAAGTGGTTTTTGTGTGACTGAAATTAATGTTTTCAAATCAATTAGTTTGAAACGTTAGGATTAATGTTTCTAAATCATTAACAATCCTTAAAACTTATTTTCTAGGCGACCGTCACTGGACTGAAATCAAAACTTTCAATCGACCAATAATAAGAATTTTATTTTTAGAATACTGCATTCATAAAATCTCTGCATCTGACACTCCTGACCTTAAAATGAAAGCGATGACGTCCCATTTGTCCGGTTCGGTTTACCGTGCAGATAGATTCGATAGCATTAAATTTAGTTCTGCATTGGAAACTGTCGCATCTGGTTAGCCTGGAAGCCGACCTACATTGGAGTTCGGATAATGTTTACTCGATACTGTTTTATTTGATTTGATGAAGTTATAATTTTTAGTTCAAATCATTGTAAGATCATCACGTCTACATCTCGAAAGGATAGACAGAGGTGTATTCTATAACTTTACACCCATATTGCAGTAAGTGGTACTTAAAAAATCCAGTGATTCCCACTTTCCCCGACCTTGTCAATTTGATTTTTGGTAAACAAATTTTCCTTGATAAATGTTTGATAAAACATATTCGGTAAATATCTCTCAGAATTAGTTTGTTGTGTGCGATATGTAAGTCAGTCTCCCCGTTTCTTTTTTATATAGACACAGAATATTAAATAATAATAATATTGTATGGTTATTAGTATTAAGATTTTATCAACGTTTGATGAAACAATGAAATTAAAGGAAAAGTCATACATATGTGGATGATATGCTTTGGAGTGACTCAATCTACGTTACTAGCAAACGGCATAAATACACTACTTTGATGAAAGCGCTGAACTCGAAGTCATACATTATATTGTATAATAGTACAAATCAAAAAGAAGCAACGATTCTCACAAGTTTATCGACCGAAACGACTGAATACTCCTATTTACTCTCACAGCGTACCTCACCACAAGAGTTAACCGGACCACAGTAAACCCATTTAAAGGTGGCAACGCACGAGTAATAAATACCGATACACACCCCTCGAAACCATTAACCTCCTTTCTGCATTGCAGTCAGGCAAAAATAAAATTTACTACCCCATTAAACGATGTATGCTAAACACACACTGGAATGTGTGTTCTTATTTTTTATGCGGCTTTTGCGAAGGCTCTCTGAGGAGTGGACGCTCTTATAAGGTTTGTTCATTAATTTATTTATTTATTGCATGCAATGGTGGAAAGATTATCCAGTCTGCAATTTTGCAGTGCGCCAGAATAACTGTTATCATTAATTTGAAAATGCTCTTTCTTGTACTTGATAATGTGAGCTATAATAAACTTATCGTTTATAATGTGTATCGTGGATATGAAAGTCTTATTTTTTGTAGTCTTCACACCTCTACTCCTCGAAAGTCAGAGGTGTATATTTTGTAAACCAACATTCCGCTGATGCCATAATTACGTCCCATCTAATAGGAAGCAAGCCTATTGCTACTACGCTGGAGTTTGAAATTGTCCCAATTCAAAACTCCGGGATACTAAGGACCTTAACTAAACATATAATAAAGTTATAACAGGCCGATGTCTGTACATTATAGATATTGGAGAAAAACTAATATGCCCCCATATTAATTTTTCTCCAATATCTATTTATAATGTTATAGTCTTTATTAGAGCAACAGAAGCCGAAACAACAGTTTTTAGATTTTTTCTTGTCTTACTGTCTGTATTTTTGTACACGCATCACGCAAAAACTACTACATGGAATTGAATGCAGTTTTCACCGATGTATTGCTAGAGGTCTAACTTAAAATATAGGCTCCATTTTATCGCAGGAAAATATTAGATTCTAAATTCCACGCGTAGGAAGTCGCGGTCAAAAGCTAGTAATATTTAAACCTAATAACATTTTCGCGACGTAGGAATTCCAGGACCTTGTTCCCAGCAGCCGCGCTTGCGCCCACTGGGCCAATGAGGCAGTCAACCTTTTGTAAGCAATAACGTGAAAACACTTTCTTGTAATAACGGAACACAATTTAGCCTTAAACCGTTCCGAAAATCGATTTAAAACTTTTAATAAAAGGATTAAACTGGGATTCGGGGGTTTAAGTGAATTCAAATAACTTCCCGTCAGATTTAATATGGGTTGTCTTTATTTTAACGCTCTTTAGTCTTTGGGGATGAGCACAATTGGAAATTCATTTTTAGTTTTGATTTTGTGAGAGAAAGAGTGTTTTCTTCTGTTAATTTTCTTAACTATTTCTTTGGTGTGCTTTGCATATTGACTTTGACTAAAGATCATATTAATAATAAGACTTGACATTGAATATTATTTTTTATTGATGCATTATTTTGAACAGTTTATTTAATTGTGCTCGCGAAAGCCAAAAAGAATAACAGACATTACGTTATGAGGAAAATGAACTATAAATTCTTGATAATGAAGTATAAATTCCAATCTAATACATTATCAGTGACGTTAACGTTTGTTGCTGAACATGGGCTCATCATGCGTCTGCTACATTCTCCACGTACAAACGGTATACTTATTCAAATAGAATGTTTCTCACGTGTCTTGTGGGGATACATTTGTGATACACTTGGGACTCGTATGAGGGATACACCGACGTTGCACTAAAACAAACTTTATTACGATCTTACGAACTTATTTATTGGTCTTGACGACCTCTTCCCTTACGGGTTGAATAGTAAAACATAAAACACCCATAATGTTTTTGATCCCTGAAGGAATAGGTATAGTTGTTCCATTGTTCACTAACTTTGTTTATGAGCATTCGACCTTATTGTTTGAAAGGACACATCGCCTTTATATATTTTCTGTGATGCTTATTAATATTTCTATAAACTTAATTAAGAGGTGGTCACAATGTTGTTATTGCTAAAGTTTTTACGAAAAGATTCAATTTAAGTATCATATATAAACATAACATAACATCACGCCTGAATTTCCCAAAGGATTAAGATGAGGTGTACTGTTGTACACCCACATTTCGCCGAAGCTGTTTTGTATTGAGTCCCATGTAATAGGGGGCGAGCCTATCTCCATCTACTAGGCACATTTTGGGCAGAATTTCCATACAGAAAAACCCAATAACACTTTGCCCGATCCAGAAATCTAACCCAGAACCTCACGTTCAACAGTTGCGCTTACGGACCACTCGATTAATAAGGTAGTCACACAAAAGTAAATCTTGTTATAATTAAAATACAGAAGAGAAGCAATCTTAACTTATAATTAATTTTCTGAGGTTCTGATACAGGCACTTAAATTTACGACCACAGTGTGGCAGTCAAATAGATATAAAATGATAAATATGAGAATATTAGATACCGACGGTGAAGTGTCAATATATAATAACTAACATTTTGGTGATTTTCCTCCATAAAAAAGAGTAATTACCCTACTGAAGTAATTGCTATAAAAAAAAAGATTGTATATATATTCAATAAATAGTTTAGTATATTATATGTACACCAGTGGCGTGCGGTTCATAAAGACAAAAAGACACTGCCTACCCTACATAACTCTGATAAATAATTATTATAATATATTTGAGGTGGCAAATCACATACATCATTATTTAATCGACAAGACGATGAACTAAAATCAACATGCAGTAGGTATTTTTAAGTAAGTAAGCTTTAAAAATATTCTGCCTACCCTGTCTAAAAACTCTGTGCACTCCGCTGATGTACACTATACTATTAATTGAATTACTTAATAGCATATCGACTGTGAACTGGCAACATGTCCTATCTCGATTTTATGAAGATCTTACTTGGTTATACCATTCTAAACTATTTCATACCCGGCAGCGCTGCAACAAGCATATTTTACTTCAATCAAAATTCGACGCCAAAATCGAATTCATTCAATTTGTACTAATCCTGTAATGTTGTCAAAAATGAGATAGGACCAGTTGCCAGTTTACTGTCGATATCCCTTTTTTATGTAATTTTTTTGACGGCACGGTTGGCGCAGTGTGTTGAGAGATCGACTGCTGCGCTAGGTGTCGCGGGTTCGATTCCCGCACGGAACAAATATTTGTATGATCTACATATAGATGTTTCGGGTCTGGTTGTGTGTGTATGTGACATGTATGTTTGTAAACTGTACCCACGACACAGGAGAAATCCTAGTGTGGGGCAATGTTTTTTTTAAAAAAAAAAAGATGTAGTTGAATGCTATAAAATGAAAATCGCCAAAATGTTAGTTATTGTATATTGACACTTCACCGTCGATATACACCTTTTTAGTGGAGCAGAACTGACCGGTTGATATTAAGCAAGAAGATAAATCTTTGGTGAATACATTATATTTTATTTTTCGTCTTCCATATCTAATAACGTTTTAAGCCAGCTCAACACCCAGATCAGTATCTGACCCAAGACGGCATATTTCCCCATTTTATACGATCATGTATTTCCATATTCTGGAAATAACCTTGAACTCCATATTTTACGACTGGGTTCTATACATACATAAATGCGTAGGTGTGTATGTTGGTATTTTTACGAGGCATCGTGTTCATACATTCAGTTTTATGACTTACAGATGAGACAATATTTATTATTAAATTGTTTTCATGAGTCGTACCTTAGTGTCTTTGGATATCGTCATCATAAAATGATTGTAAAAATAGACTTTCTTTTTTCCATTAACGGCTAATAAATTCATTTCAGGTTTATTAACTAATCATAGAACATTTTTTTGCCAATTAGGTTTTAATTTTAAAAATTAATTGGAATGTTACGTGGCCGTGGGTAAGTTGGATGGTCGAATCTTGTGAAATACTTATATTGAACATTTCTGGTAAGGCTGGAAGCCGACCCTCACTTAACAATAAAAAAAATCGGCAGATAGGTAATGGAGCGTTAATATTTTCCGTCATTGTCTGAACTTTGTACCTATCATTACAGTTTAATAATCGAGAATAACTCCCATTGTCTCCATATTTCATTGTTAGGACTTTTCTCCGAATGAAAAGAGTTATGATTTAGACCATTAGAACCCAAAATGGTCCAGGTGGACCCCCGAGGGTCCACGGGAGACTCGACGGGGTCTACGTTAGCGTGACAAAAATGGGGGTTTACAATTACAATATGGTAGCTGAAGGGGGTCCACCGGAACCAGCTAAATTTTGAAAGTGGTTTATGAGAAAAAATGTCTAGGGCCCTCTGATTTAGACCATCACCCTGGCCTAGCGAGCATTGGCACTTTACACACACGATCGAAATATTTAGGTTTCCACATGACGGCTTTTTTTTTTTCAGTGTTATTGAAAATAAAGTTTCAACTTTACTGCACGGTTGGCGTAGTAGCTAAGCGAATAATTTTCTATGATTCGTGCTGCGGGTTCGATTTCCGCACGGAACAAATATTTGTTATGATTTACAGATAGTTGTTTCGGGTCTGATTGTGTATCCATGTGACATGTATTTTTGTAAGCTGTACCCATGTTTAAAATCCTAACTAATATTATAAATGCGAAAGTAAGTTTGTTTGTTTGTTTGTTATCTTTTCACACCTAAACCACTGAACCGATCATCATGAAATTTTTCATCTAAGGTGTTAAGGGTACCGAAAAGGACATAGGGTACCTTTCATCCCGAAAAACTATTGTTCTCGAGGGAAAGAACAATAACTTTCGACGGTCACAATTGTTTTACGACGCTAGATGGCGCTACGTGTGACACGCAAAAATGCACGGGTTTAGTAATAAATGCGGGCGAAGCCGCGGGCGGAAGCTAGTAACAAATAAACTAAAGAACAAAACTCAGACCCACGTGCATGGAAGGTAGAGTTCAACCTCAAGCCTGTTACAGCTATTCACTTAAACACAAATTAAATTGTTTGTCAAAGTGGAAATTTAGAAACAATTCAGTTGTTAATTTTACATAATCGAGTTCTCTGTTTTGAACTAAGTCGATTTTAATATAATTCAACCTGAAGATTAAATGTGTTTATTTCATTTATGCCTTAAATAACGAGTGTTTTGTTGTTTTAATTTAAATTTTTGGTTATCTTTTTACATAACACTTTTACGTCATATCCGCATGGACTATAACATGGCAAACGCTTATGCCGTAGTGGTATGATTAGCCAGTCAATAGTGGTGGTATTGTGACTGACTGCCCAAAATACGCTAAACAATCTTAGATTTTATGACTCATAGAGGCTCTTCTCTCATAATCTTTGTTGCAGTCTTGCTATCAGTTTAATTAAATGTGGGCAAAGGATATTATAATGACCAATATGGATGCCGATATGTGTGTACTTAATGTAGGTACTCATTTGAAACACGTAAACGTACTACGTATACTAAGAAAATTATTGTGATGCGTGAGCGTGGTAGGGATTATGAATAGTTGACCCAGGTACGTCTTAAAACTACGGCCAGACACCGGAGGACGGGCAGCAGCGTCCTCTCACTAATCGGTGAGCCACTGCGGTCCCTAAGCCGCCTGCCAAGCGTGGGGATTATGGCAAACCCACCCGTGGGGGAGGCCTTCGTTCAGCAGTGGACGTCTTCTGGCTGATGATGATGAGCGTGATAGAAGTGTAAATGAAACGCGAGGATTTTTATATTTCAGTCATGAAATTAGTTATATTGCGCAGAAGTAAAGGTGTAAAAGGTGTAAAATCGAATAGATTAATAACGGCTTATGTGAAATGTTTGTGTACAACGGCTGTGCTTCCCCTTTGAGAAATACAGCCGTAATGGTTATGTATTAAAAAACTTGTTTCCAAACAGTATAGCGACGTTTCATAACAGAATATTCGCCTCTGCTTTCCGTACGATTTTAAAAATTCCGTTTCGTTTCATACGAGAACGAAACCTGTACCTCCTTTGTGCATAGGTTCATCAAAAGCGTTTTCTTTTTTATTGCATTTTAAGGATGAGAAGGAAAAGCTACTGAAATGGTACAGTCAGTGACAAAATAACATATACAAAGCAAGATAACAGAAGTACAGAACCCTTCAAATTTTATAGGTTTGGTTTGTATAAATTTAATCTTGCAAATTTCATTAATTTTTGTAATTAATTATTAAAGAATAGTGTTACTTTACGGATCAGTCTAAAGGTTACTAATTGAGAACGATAATTATCGTTTGCAACAAATTAAATTCAAAATTACGAAAAGTTTATTTACTTCTACTGAACTGTGAAATAGAGTATTTAGAGGGGTTTCCTAACAAACTGCAAAAAAAAAATATCGTTTTCATTACACGGTGAAACAACATCATCATTATAAATAGTACATATACATACTAGCTTCCGCCCGCCCGCGTGATTTACGAACCCGTACATTTTTCCGGGATAAAAAGTAGCCTATGTGCTATTCCAGACTATAATCTATCTCTTTGTCAAATTTCATCCAGATCCGTTCAGCCGTTCTGGCGTGATTGAGTAACAAATATCCATCCATCCATCCTTCCATCCATCTTCAAAAACGTTCACATTTATAATAGTAGTAATAAGTATATTAGTAGGATAGGATTAAAACTCACGACGAGTGACAATGTTTAGATAGTTGATGTTTAGACTGAGAACTTGTGACGTATCCATTATTATTGATGCAAAAAGCAAGAAATATGGTTCGGTTTGCAAATCACAAACCCCAACAGAGAAAATCAAACTGCTGGCTGCCAGCACAAACTGTTTTTAGATATCTACACAAAATCCCTCATACAATACATACTAACAATTAACAGTTACCTGTTAGTATATATATTCAACAGGGCTGTCCAGAGTACTCTAAACGACGAAATATTTTCTCTCGGGGAGGCTCTTTACATACCTAAAATTTTGTAAAGTAATGACGTCATTTTCAATCATCCTCTTAATTCCGTATAATATTACATCCAATTAGTTGTTACCTTGTACGAATATCATCTAATTGATCAAACAACGGCTGGAGGTATTAAACCAATGAAACAATCCCAAATTGATATTAATAGTTGTTTGTTAATACGGTCGCTATGACAACCGTTTGAGCGGTATTTAGTTTCTTCATAATTAGAACGCGTTCTTCGGGGTCTTCGTAAACCTGGAAATAGCTTAGGATTGTGCCTTTTAGGCTTCGTGAGTACTTAAATAAAAATGAAACGAATGAAATATCGAATGTGAAGTGGCAACATGTCCTATCTCGATTTTATGAGGATTTTACTTGGTTACACCATTCTAAATTATTTCATACCCGGCAGCGCTGCAACAAGCACATTTTACTTCAATCAAAATTAGACGCCAAAACAGAATTCATTCAATTTGTACTAACATCGACCGCGTTGTATGCACAACGCGGTCGATAGTTTCTTCTTAATCCTGTAGTGTTGTCAAAAATGAGATAGTACCAGTTGCCAGTTCACAGTCGATATGTCATATGTTTTTAAGTATTCCTTCAGTTTCTGAATAGTTGATTAAACATAAAGAATCTGTGGTTTTTTGACTAGCTAATCTTTGCAGTGATAGCCTAGCCGTTTGAACGTTTGCCTTCCATGGGAGTGTCTGAGTTCAAACCCGGCCCGCATCTCTGACTTTTCAGAATCATATACGGATTAGAATTTGATTATCACTTGCCTTAAAGGTGAAGGAAAACATCGTGAGGAAACCTGCACACCTAAGAGGGCTTCATACAGTTTTCGATGGTGTGTGTAGTCCGCCAACTCGCACCAGGTCAGCCTGGTGGACTAAGGCTTAACCGTTGTTGTATGTCATTGTTTACCGTGGAAAATAGAAATAAGCTTTGCTAAATAGAATAAGTACAATTGTAAAAAAAATAATTAGCATGTTGCTTGAACGCACTTATCTGACGATTGGTTTCAGGCGTTTTTGTGTATCGTGTTTTATATATATTTATATTTCTACATAGCATCACGCCTGTATTCCCCGAAGGGTTAGGCAGAGGTGTACTATTGTACACCCACATTTCCCCGATGCTGTTATTGAATCCCATGTAATAGGGGGCGAGCCTATTGTCATCTACTAGGCACAGTTCCAGACTCCGTGCTGCTACTGAGAATTTCCATTCCGAAGAACCCAATAACACTTTACCCGACCCGGGAATCAGACCTCAGGCTCAGCAGCCGCGCTTGCGACCACTAGACCGATGAGGCAATTATATTTCTAATTAAATAAAAATACTTATTAAGAAGAGTAACAGTATCACAATATTACGTATACAGAGAATTAAAAAGAAAATTATAAATTCTTGATCTAATAGCCTGTTTTTTAAAACATATGATAACATTCGTATAATCGAAAACCAACCATGTGCTCTAACCCTTACCGCTATATGACCTTTTGGCTGACTTCACTATTTTTATCCAATGACCCTTAATCCAAAGGTCACTTTTAAACTTTCACACACATAGATTCTCCATGGACCATTAAACAGAAGATGAATTATTAGGTATATCATGAAAATCGAATTCACATTAAATTTTCTACGAAAATTCTCGTCTATGTACCTATCTCTGTATATTCAAATCAAAATTAACTTTTCTCTGTGCTTATGGATCTTGGTTTTTATTTTGATACAATATTAAGGGGAGTCTTATGAGAGCCAAGTCTTTTTAATGTATGATTCACATTAAAAATTCAAACACATTACAACCATGGCATGTGCATGAAACGATGCATATTAAGTAAGACTCACATTTTCGAAACACCATACTGCGCTCCAGAACTCATATAAGTGACGCGGCTGCAAAGGCCGCCCAGCTTAAATGGGACTGGGCAGGACATTTCTGCGTGCCACATGCCGTTCGAACTGTGGGCCCACAAAGCACAAAACTGGTGCCCTGAGACAACAAGACGGGGTCGCGGCAGACCACGTAGAATAGCACATAGGCAATGCACACCAAAATGCACGCGGGCGCGGCCGCGAGCGGAAGCTAGTAAAGTATATATAAAGTAGGTACTCGCTTCCGCCCGCGGCTTCGCCCGCGTGATTTACGAACCCGTACATTTTTTCCGGGATAAAAATGCCTATGTGCTATTTCAGACTATAATCTATCTTTGTGCCAAATTTCATCCAGATCCGTTCAGCCGTTCTGGCGTGATTGAGTAACAAATATCCATCCATTCTCACAAACTTTCACATTTTTAATACTAGCTTCTGCGCGCGGCTCCGCCCGCGATTTTCCGGGATAAAATGTAGCCTATATGCTATTCCAGACTATCTATCTCTGTATTAATCTATCTCTGTGCCAAATTTCATCCAGTTCCGATCAGCCGTTCTGGCGTGAAAGAGTAACAAAGATCCATCCATCCATGCATCCATCCATCCTCACAAACTTTCACATTTATAATATTAGTAGGAAGTAGGATTAGTAGGATTTATAATATTAGTAGGAAGTAAGATAAGATAGTAGGACTAGGCATTTTTATTTTGTCAGCTGCGCTAATTTCCTATCCGTTCCCATATTAGACACTTTTAGCTTATACTAAGAGAACTCTACTTTGGCCCAAGAATTAGCATTGCAACGGACAATAAGTGTTCTGGCACCTAGCCATGCCTAAGTTTTACCATACTTAATTAGATCTGCGGTTGTTTCTTGTACGGAAAAACAATATTATCTTGCTTGGCTTGCGGGGCGAGATTGCTAGAGAACCCTATGTAAACAAGAAAGAACAACATTGTAAAGAAAATTTTATTGTTACGAAACAGACGAAATTTAGTTGTGTTAATCGCTGTGGCATTCAATAGGTTAATTAGTTTTATTTGGGATTATTGTATCTGTGAGTCCAAACACTTGTACAATAATTATAATTAGTCGTGCAATGCAATATAGTATGATATACACATACATGTGATGGTATAAATGTGATAGCAATGACACATGTATAGTCATACAAAGATATAGCTATATAAGAGTCAGCAGTTATAGATGAAGTTTCCCTAAGCCAAAGGTCTTAACAGGATCAGGATCTTGTACGAAATGATTTTTGTTATCATTTCCAGACTTCTTTTTTGAACAATAAAACGTTAACAAGTCATTTTTTTCTTAATTCTGCGTGTTTAATAATCAGACATTAAATACTACGCTTATCGCACCATACTATATGAGAGAAAAGGGAAAAACCTAACGTTAGACAACTTTCTGATGCTATATCTCAATACTTTAGTACTGAGTAGTACTAAAAGAAAAAATACGTTTTTCATTATTTTCCCCAGACTACAATAATAATATGATTTGTGTGGTGATTAAAAATTCTCACCGTTTATGGATCAACTATATTACTGGAGCACATTCATTTTTTGTGTACTGCTTAAAGACGCCCTTTTCGACCTTTATTATTTACTAGCTTCCGCCCGCGGCTTCGCCCGCGTTGTTTACGAACCCGTACATTTCTCCGAGATAAAAAGTAGCCTATATGCTATTCCAGACTATAATCTATCTCTGTGCCAAATTTCATCCAGTTCCGTTCAGCCGTTCTGGCGTGAAAGAGTAACAAAGATCCATCCATCTATCCATCCATCCATCCATCCATCCTCACAAACTTTCACATTTATAATATTAGTGGGATAAGGATACTGATTCCGATTTTAAAAATGAATAACCATGCATTTTCTAATTCCCACCTCTGAGCATTTTTTATTTAATTCTTTGGTTACGGAAACGGATACGTTGATAATAAACACCAAAATGTCTGGTGGTAAGAGAGTTACTCCCCTGTCAGGTTGAGTAAGAATTAGTGTCACAAACGAGATAAATCAAATTACCAAACAAAAATGAAGAATGTTTTTTTTTCTATATATTTTTTACAGTCTGGAAATAGGAATAAGAGATAATAATAATATCATCACTGTCTCACTTCTAGGCCCAGACCTCTTTTGAATTAAATACACTTTGTTATTTTCCTCTTTTTTTAAACACTGCCCGCACTAGTATTTATTCCGGATTATTTTCAGCTATGCTTGAGTCGGCTTCCAGCTTAACAAGATTTTTCTTTTTGCACGTTGCCCCACTCTGTGAATTATTCCTGTATCGTGAGTGCATTTATAAACACAAATATACACGTATACAATCACCCAGACCTACAATAACTATCTATAGGTCATAGATTTTTTTTTTGTTAGCCTTGTCCGGGATTCGAACATTCAACCCAGCGGGCTTAGCCAAGTTGACTATCTATAATAGCTATCGCTTTAGAAAACTCAGCAAATGTATGGGACTCACATAGCTTCATCGTTATGTCACGTGGTTAAAGCAAACTAATTTTCAAATCGTAGCCAAGTTTACAAGATATCCGTTCGTTAAAACAAATATAATGCACCACAAATAGAAACACACTTGCGACCACGAACCCAATAAGTTATTTAATTAAAATATATCTACAATTAAAATAATAAAATCACTAATCAACTTAACTAAGAACTTGAAAAAAAGCCTATTAAATCACGAGTCCTACATGCCGCCTCTCTCTGGGCCCTTTCCAACCTTACCTGGTGCTCGACCTACAAGCCGTCAACGCGCGCTCCACCTGCCATACCATCTCCAGTATTACCATCACCTGATCTCTCAAAATGTGGTAATTATGTTTCTTTTCTTTTTATGAGATAGGCGGCAATTGAGTAGACGGATCGCCTGATGGTAAGCGATTACCGTCGCCCATGGAGACCCACAACACCGGAGGAGTCACAAGTGCGTTGCCGGCCTTCTTGTGATTTAAATGCTGTTATTTTTGTTTTGAATATAATCTTTTTTTTCCATTTACTTTTAATAATCATATACAATTAATGAACTAAGCACTACATACACTAGATGTCGCGGGTTCGGTTCCAGCGCGGAACAAATATTTGTAAAATCTACAGATAATTGATTCGGGTCTGGTTGTGTATAAACGACATGTATGTTTACAAACATACATGTCGTTTATACACAACCAGACCCAGGTTATCACCTGTATCGTGGGTAAAGCTTACAAGCTTTACCCACGATACAGGTGATAACCTAATGAGGGGCAAAGTTTCTGTTTAAAAAAAAGCTATTAAATATTTTTTTTCGTGAACAAACAATTTTAAACAATAATTTATTTCTATTAAATAAAAACTCGATTACATTTTGTATTTCAGACAATATGGTTATTGTATTTCAGATAAAATGAAGTTTTGATATAACCTTTACCCCATTGAAACTCTTATCATCGTGGTAGTGCGAACAATGTATTCAGGCCCGTATTATTTATCTAGAACATCTAAAATT
The DNA here is from genome assembly GCA_947562105.1 of Shargacucullia verbasci. Taxonomy (NCBI): domain Eukaryota; kingdom Metazoa; phylum Arthropoda; class Insecta; order Lepidoptera; family Noctuidae; genus Shargacucullia; species Shargacucullia verbasci. The sequence goes on along the minus strand of OX387294.1, from coordinate 11,532,788 downwards.
TAACTTTGTTACTCAGAACAAAGCACCTATGTAATGTTAAATACATGAATTATGTACATATCGATGTACATATCGACGACACGGTTGGCGCAGTGGCTAAGCGATTAGCTTTCTGCACTACGTGTCGCGGGTTCGATCCCCGCACGGAACAAATATTTGTATGATCTACAGATAATTGTTTCGGGTCTGGGTGTTTGTGTATGTGAATATATGTGTTTGTAAACGCACCTACGATACAGGAATTATTCCTAGTGTGGGGCAACGTTTTTCTTAAAAAAAAAAAAAAAAAATATCAAGTTGGATAATATTGGGGACATGCATTGAACAAGTTTAAAATGCATTTATATACTTAAATAACTGACTATATAATTGACCGCCTCATTGGCCTATTGGGCGCAAGCGCGTCTACTGAGCATGAGGTCCTGGGCTCGATTCTCGGGTGGGCAAAGTGTTATTGGGGTTTTCCTGTATAAAAAATCTCAATAGCAGCACGGAGTCTGGAACTGTGCCCGGTTGATGGCAATAGACTCGCCACCTTTAATAATAATAAAATAAATTCAGCCCATTACTGTCCCACTGCTGAACAAGGGCCTCTTCTCAGATTGAGAAGACGACATTGACGACACGGTTGGCGCAGTGGCTAAGCGATTAGCTTTCTGCGCTACGTGTCGCGGGTTCGATCCCCGTACGGAACAAATATTTGTATGATCTACAAATAGTTGTTTCGGGTCTAGTTGTTTGTGCATGTGACATGTATGTTTGTAAACTGTACCCACGATACAGGAGAAATCCTAGAGTGGGGCAATGTTTTTTAAAAAAGAAAAAAAGATAAAGAAAAAAAGAAATAAGGGTAAGGCCTTAGTCCACCACGCTGGCCTGGTGCGGGTTAACGGACCGCCACCTTTACATAGGACTTAATAACAGCATCGGCGAAATGTGGGTGTACGATAGAACACCTCTGCTTAACTTTTCTATGCCGTGTTATGTTATGTTATACTTAAATAACGTCACGCTTTATTCCCAGGGGGTTAGGCATTACACCGGGGTGTCTACACTGCGAGGACGCCCCGGAGGACACGGTGCAGCACACGGTGGAGGTGTGCCCGGCATGGGAGCCGATGCGCCGTGTCCTCGTAGAGGAGATCGGCGGCGACCTCTCGCTCCCGACCTTGGTGAGATCCATGGTTCGGAGCGAGAGCGCATGGGCGGCCGTCGCCTCCTTCTGTGAGGCGGTCATGGCCGCCAAGGAGGAGGTAGACTGGCGACGCCCAGGAGGCCGCCGAAGGGGACGCCCGGCTCGTCGACGCCGCGAGGCGCGCGACGATCTCCAGCCACCATAGAGGAGAGCCTGCGGGCGGCGGACTTGGGCCGTCCGTCGCCCGACCAGAGAAAGGCCCGAGACGGGGGGGGGCAGCGTAGTGTTCCACGCGCCCCCCCGTTAACAAAGTGAAGTCAGCAACAGTCGTGGGGCCCGCCTGGGCTAAGGGCGGGCCAACGCCTGCCGGGGCTGCGAGCCAATATAACAGATATCGCGGCCCCGGTACACCAAGGGCGATCATGGGGACACGGGTGGGTTTTAGTCAGTAAGAGTCTGACACATCCCTTCGCTCTTGCCCAGGGCGGAGGGGGGTCATTGGATGATTTCCCACCCAAAAAAAAAAAAAAAAAAAAGGGGGTTAGGCATTACTCTATTGGCTTTTTTTAAAATTTAAACATCGTTTAATACATGCATGCCCGTTAAGAGCACTCCGCAACTAACCTCAAAACATATTTTCATTAATTTTCATGTTGCTATATGTTTTATGGAAATGTTATTTTAAACATTTGTGGGATTTATTGACGAAATTATTGCTTTCACAAATCTTACATCACTATTTTACCCTTCAAGGGTAAAGTTTTCGAAAATACTGAAACACGTGTTTCATAGTTTTTGGTCACGAGACGACAATGGATGACACAGGTTCAGTACAGCATACATAACGAAAGACCTATATTCAGCAGTGGAACGCTTGAGATACAAACATGACTCTTTCTAAATACTATCTCCAAAATAGACTTATGTCGAAGCAGCTGAGAATTCCCCCCTAAACTTCATTATTATTCTTAAGCGTTGCCTAGATACCTTCTTATTTTATGAGTAACTCGTCTGTGTATGCCCTTAGGTGTCATAAAAGATAATAACCTAGGTGTAAAATTTACAACCTAGGCCGTAGACGCAAACTGCGTGAGTCTCACAGTCTGATTCGATTCTACTTTAGGAGAAATATACGTCGCAGATTTCGCGAAATCCCGGAAATATCTTCCCTAAAAAAGGAGCAAATGTTCAGCCGCAATATATTTGTGTAAAATCAATTTTATAGAAAAATTCTCATCAACTACACATGGTACAAGTATTTTTAGGATGGAAAGTAAATCTATGATAAACAATGGGCGTTCAAGACGGTAACAATAACCGTCTTTCTACTTGAAGAAATTTTTCAGAAGATATTTGCGACTTGGTAAGTTATTCCTATTGAATAAATGGAGAAGATACATTTATGTGCCCTGCCTGCTGGCACTCCCCGAAGGGTTACGCAGAGGTGTACTAAGTATTGTACACCCACGTTCTACTGATGCTGTTCCTAAGTTCCATGTAGTAGGGGGCGAGCCTATTGCCATCTACACTTCTACAGGGCTCCGTTGCAAATTACGTGCTGCTACTAAGTTTTTTCCATACAGACAAACACAATGACACTTCGCCTGGGAATTGAACTCAAAACCTCACTCGGCATTTGCACACCCGACCAATAGACGGTAGAGTAAAAAAAAAATACAGACATTAAATTAGAATGTGTGAACGTGGTACAATTTTGGCCAGAAACGAAACCGGGAGTGATTGGTTTTCACCAACCATATTGGATTTCCAATTTGTTTAACTAACCCGTACTTGTTAGTGAGGGGCACTCAACTGTTGGAAATCTGTCTAAATCCGTTCAACCCTTAATTTGAATACATACTGCTGTGGTAGTAACATGCATAGCAATGGATTGGTATGTAGAAGTCAGAGCGATAAGAGTTCTCAAACGTTTATTCCGTTAAAAGAGATTTTCATAATTCTGGCTGCCAAAAGTCACCATGTATTTCTTCTCAGAATTAGTTTGTCAACCTCTGCACCACACTAGGAATAATTCTTGCATCGTGGATGTGTTTACAAACACAAATATTCACATGAACAAATACCCAGCAGCCTAATTACCCATGTAATCAGTTTGCGCTGCGTAAATCGCGTGATAGCTACTCTCAAACATCATTTTTATGTCAAATATGTATTGGTCAAACAGTCGCGTATCGCTATTTTTTACGTAATTAGGCTGCTGGAACTACTATCTGCAGATTATACAAATATATTTTTTTGTGTGAGAATTAAGCCCCTAACACACAGTGCAGCAGTCGATCGCTCAAACACTACGCCAACCGAGCCGTAGAATTAAACATAGTTCACATGAGTTTCACAGACTACACTGGAGAACTTTATGAAGGCATATCGAGTATCCAAATTTCCTATCGTTATACTAATGACACTGAAATTCTACGTACATTCTACGTTGGTTTTGTACTCAGACCTCCTTTTTTTCACATAAATGCCCAAAGTATTCCGGCTCATTTCCCCGACATACTGGCAAGTTTTGACTGTAACAGTATTCACGCTATTCTTGTCTCCGAATCATAGCTCAAACCATGTCTCCCAACCACTACTTACTTTTCCCGTCTTCCAACTTATTAGAAACGACCGCATATCTGGAGGCGGTGGTAGTGTTGGCATATACCTCAGTTATATATTGTAATCTTAATGTATATTTTTTTGAACTGTGTCATGTGCAATAAAGCGTATATCTATCTATCTATCTCCTTTCAACTGCTGGCTATCACGTTTTTAATTTAAATATTATTAAATTCGAACTCAATCGCGTTGTATGGTTATTACCCCTCGTACAGAATGTTTTTTCTTTATTACCAATAATACCAATCTGTAATATTACCCGGAACAAATCAATATTTGTTATTTTCACCTGGTTTGAAATAGAAGTGCCAATTCATAATTCACGAATGCTGTACTTTACACCAGCGTTCGGTTCCATTAGAAGATTCGTGTGAATTGTTGGATGAATTGATTACCGATATGATTTTCTAAGTCTATGTTAATATATTTTATTTTTAGTTCTAATAGTGAGTTATCTTTAATTCAAAAAGTGTAGTTTTTGGAATCAGCTTTAGCTCGTAAATAATGGTGAAAATCTATGAATTTTATTGTATACAGTCAACGTCAAAAATATGTATACACATAATGAAATTCAAAAGCGATTTTTAGAGGAAATAGTGATTGAAATCTTGACCAATTTTACTTTTATTTGACTACATTGTATCTGCGAATACATAAAAATACATAGATTTTATGATTTTAACCAATAGTTTTCTAAGAATAAGCGCTTGAATTTCGCTACATGTATACATATTTTTGATGCTAACTGTACTAATGTCAAAACATATTCTTACATTTTAGCAGTAGGATCTCAAAATTTTGGTAAAACAGGTAAGCACTATTATATAAAGTGCTTCATTCAAATTATATCCTTAAAATTACAATCTAGGTCTCCGGAAAAATATGCTCGGAACCTCTTATAAAATGATCTAAATAGCATGAAAATTGCCCAGTCGTGCCCTGTACAAAATTGGGTAAATCGAATCTTAGGGCGATGTGATTACGACATCTAAATGTACTGAATACTCCAATTCAAATTTCTATTGCGAATAATTTGTAAATTGAATAAGGATTTGTCGAAACGATTCGCGGGGATTTTATTATTCGCAAATCGGGACCCAAAGGTCTTATAATGAAACGCGTCCTATATACGGCGCACGATGTACGTTTCAACAAGTAACAATTCAATTTTAATGGCGGATTTTATTTTGGTGCGGAAGGGAGGAGTATTATCGCTTAGGATATATAATTTAAATTATTTCCCTCATACATAGATGGCGCGTAATTTTAGTGTGATTAAATTTTAATTTTGTAGGCAACATGACGTTGTATATATAAATAGTCGGACTGATTTAAGGTTGAACTCCAATAGCCTCAATGCAAGCATAAAATTCCACTAGGTTTCCTAAAGGATATTTTATACGTAGATTACACAGCCATATTAAGCAAACGTCACGGTTAATCAAATAACCGATTCCCTATCGACCCAATCACAAAGCACACGATTAATCTAATTACAATTATCGGTTATTAGTACAAATGAATTAAGGACAGCTCAGTTGATGCAGTGGCTTAGTATTCCACCTTCTGGAGTACTACGCTTCGATCCCAATTGAATCTCTCTTAAGCTATCACATAATTTTTTCGACCTATCATGTAATGAACATGTTCCATGCGAGTGATCGTCAATTCTTTTTACACGATAGCATTAACATATGGCTCTCAATTTTATCTTGAAATTATTCGTTTCCACCGGCGTTACATGACAGACCCGTAAGATTTTGTATTAATATATTATAAGTATGTTTTTCTTTGCATGTAAATTTTTGTTTGAACGTTTTACTGTTTTGTTATTTCTATGTTATCGTGTATTTGTTACTATGTACGTTGTAAGTTTAATAATATGTCTATATAAGTTTTTGAATGAGACCACACTATAGCATTGGGTACTAACCCGTTATGATAGTTTTAAGGGAGATAAATAAATAAATAATATTAAAATAGATTTATATGTTCAAAACTATTATACCTACAATAGGCATTAAGATTAAATTATCTCCGCGATACAATTTAATCAATGTATAAATAGCAACCCGTCCATAGCCGTAAAAATGCAGTCCAGTGTTCTGTCTCTCAAAGTACAAACACTCAGAGTAATAGCCAAGCTAATAACCAAATACTGAAGATTAGAAAGACAAAAGACCTACCTCATCACCATAAATCACATCACGCAATCACTTGAAATATTAAAGCCAGGACAATTAGCCGAGTTTGAGACAGCTACAGAAGCCGGATTGCCCACATTCATACCGAGACAATTAACGTTGAAGTCAGTATTTCGTTCCTTATATTTCACCTTCTAATTAAATCCTGTGCGGTTACCAAGGACTTCGTTATGTTACAAGGTAAAAGCTGGATATACAGGGTGACTTTTTAAACGTATTTGATTCTTATTTCATATTTATGTGAAAAATACAGGGTGGTTGGTTAAGCAATGGACTTATTGAAGAAGGATAATATTTTCGATTTTCGTTCAAAGTGTGTAAAAAAATAGCACCATAAAATTTCAACTAATTTCTATCTCATCTACATAATCTTCTTCTATAGTTTCAGTACGAATATAGGATTCGCCCATGGCGTAGTGATGATAGTTTCATAATGTCCTTGAATAATTATGTCCTTCAATCAACAAGTCGTACTGTACGACCTTAATATTAGAAAAATAAAAATTGCTTGCTATTTTCAACTTAAGAAAGCACAATTTCGTCAAAATATTGCTATAACTAGGTAATAGTCTACGGATAGCTGGATTAAAAACATTTAATACTCGTCAAACTCGTGTTAAATTTATTGAAATATATTTTTTCGTCAAACCGAGAATTTGATTACGCCAGAATAATGATATATGTATGTCCATTCTTCAAAAAGTCACTCTGTATTTTCTGTTATTTAAGTTATAAGTTGTTCAATTTTCTAGAACTTTTAATTGACGCTTCAAAAAAAACATGATTGAAAAGCGGTAAGTTAAAACTGCCGCAGGAAAGCGGCGACTTTATTTATAATATAACTTCAATTTAATTGAAGTTATATTGTTTCTAGGATGTTATTCCGTTTTCTTTAACTTCTTTTTATGTCTTGAAATACAATAATTCATCCTTTGTTTTGTCTTTCCTCGTCTTCACCTTTTGCTCTCTTTCGTGTCTTCGTGACTTTTTTTTATAAAGAGAAAAAGAAGCAAATATGAAAAATGCTATGCCGTTAAGAATCAAACTTTTATTATAATTTTGTGATGAAGATTAAGGGTTGTTCTGTCAATTATGAATCCTGCCTTTACCTTCACAAAAATTAAACAATTTTTACTCTCTCTCTCTCTCTCTCTCTAATACAGCTCCAAGTTTGTCTGTCCCACAGACTAAGGCATTGCTCCATTATTTAGTTTAAGATAAAAAGAAGCTAGCCAAGGCATTATTCCGAACTCCATGCTGAATACTCCACTGAGAATTTTGTAACTAAAAGAAAAAAAAAACATCTCATACTAAACCTAAAGACATTAAATAACTTGAAGATAACGTTTAATTTAAATTTGTAAATGTCGGTAAATACACCCTTGTGACATGCACAATTCAAAAGAATATAAATGGAGAAATCAAACCCAACGACATAAAATGCATTAATTGCAGCGCCATGTAGATCCATTTCAAAATCATTGAAAAATGTTTGGAGTCGACAAGTTGGTGGTATCTGTATATCCACAGCAATAAATCTTTGTGCAAACGTGCAACATGGCAGTGGGATTCAGCGAGGGTTGCAATATATGTTTTATTCAAAAAATAAAAACCGACTCCAAAAAAACTCAAAAACAAAACTAATAACTAAAAAGCAAAAAATAAATCTTTTATTATACAATATAGTAGTTGAAGAATATTGAAATCGGTGCCAAGTAAAACATAAAAGTAATATACCTTGCTGCTATAATAGCGACATTGAAACAACGGGTTCACGTAGAAATTGTCGAGTGCGGAGCGAATTATGCGTCGGACACGACACATGCACTTCGCCAATCGTGTCGGTTTATCATTGCATGTTTTACTTGGCACCGACTTCAATATTCTTCAACTACTATATTGTATAATAAAAGATTTATTTTTTGCTTTTTAGTTATTAGTTTTGTTTTTGAGTTTTTTTGGAGTCGGTTTTTATTTTTTGTTAAAAAATTTAATTATTTTACAATTTTGAGTGATGGGTAGACCTAGTAAAGACGATTCTCTTGAAAAACTTTACAAAGGTCAAATGTATGTTGCCCCAAGTCGAGTGAAAACCTTAGACGGTATTGCACTATGTGATTTTAAAATCAAATAAATTACTTAGCCGACCATCGAATCTGCAATATTACCCATCTCGGTTTAAAGTGCGCATCAATACGAATAAAATAAGCCCAAACACTATGTAGCTGCTATCAACCATTATGGAGTTCCCTAAACTGTACTGCACCTGCATCACGGACCTTGCAGTGGCAGTCATTACCCATCTCGGTGTAAAGATCTTGTCAACACGAATAAAATAAGCCCAAACACGAGGTAGTTAAGATGTACCGTTGAGGAGTTCCCTCGATCCTCTGTCGTCTCCATCATCAGATCTGCCCTAAACCTCCATAGTATTGTAGTCTCATCAGATATACACATAAATATCAAGTTTTTACCCCATGCTCGCCTACAATTTTCAAGAGATGCCCTCGATTTCTCAGGGTTTCCACCATCAGGTCCTGACCTGATGACAATGGGACCAAATGACAAGCATACCCTTTCAAATAAAAAAAAGAATTTTTGAAATCAGTCCAGGCGTCTTCGAGTAATCGAGTAACAAACATAAAAAAAAAAAAAAAAAAAAAAAAAAAAAATACAGCCGAATTGAGAACCTCCTCCTTTTTTTTGAAGTCGGTTGAAAAACATCCTACTCCATAAATGTTTTTAGTGCTCCAGTTCTGATGTCACTTAGCAATTAGATATCACCAAAACATTAGGAACACACACATTTCACCAAAAAAATTCTTACAACTCAATTTCACAGTTGCTAACCTAGGAATAGAATCCAGAACCACATATTGCACTTGCGATCATACTTGTGCTGCATCAGCAACTATAGATTTAAAAAAAAGTTTTAACCTTTCACATTTTTAGATTCTAAATTAAAAAGAAAATTTAATTTAGAGAATCCATTAAGATTCGTATCGCTTTCATACCAATTTATTTAAGAAAGATCGTTCTAAGTAAAAGTTGGTGTGCGATGAACTTAATAGAAATATTAGACCTGGGACCACCTAGTTTGCAAATGCCTCATTTTATACCTACGAAAACAAGCATACTGGTTAACGTTAGATCGGTGCTTTTGCCTGAATTATTTTTTTGTACCGAGTCAAGATGCCTAAGGTGCCTAGGAGCAAGTAAGATGAAATGGGTGAGATACGCACACTATGGTAGTCACTATATTAACTATCCAGACACTGCCAGTACTTTTACAATTTAGTAAACGAATAATACTAACAAGTATCAGAGAAGAAATATCCTGCTGTAAGAAAAGTTTACTTCTTTTATTTTCGTGATAAAATCGGCCTTCACTAAAGTTGCCTTTAGAATGAAATCGTAGTAGGTATAATTATGTTCGACTTCTATAGGAGAAAAGATTCATCATCATCATCATCAGCCAGAAGATGTCCACTACTGAACCAAGGCCTCCCCCAAGGGGGGGGGGGGGGTTGCCATAATCCCCACGCTTGGCAGGCGGCTTGGGGATCGCAGTGGCTCACCGATTAGTGAGAGGACGCTGCTGCCCTTCCTCCGGTGTCTGGCCGCAGTTTTACGATGTACCCGGGTCGGGAGAGAAAAGATTAAAGTTATATAATTCAGCAATCACACATCCGATCCGTAAGTTATCTTAAATACCAACTTCATTCTGGTAACTTAAAAAAAATACGTTTACCTACTTGCCAACCATGGCAATTATAGTATTTTACTAAATAAGCATTGAATAACACTGTATAATTTAAAAAAAAAAACATTTTAGTTAGCCTTAATCTTGGGCTGATAGTTCATGAAGCCAATCCAGCATTGTCAAAATTGCCGAAAAATTTAGTTACATGCGACTTAATAAACGCATCGGCTAAATAATTACTGTGTGCAATTAGCACATCTCTGCTTAATGCTCCAGAGAATACAGGCTTGATGATACGTATATTTGTAATAAACATATGACTATTTTCATTATCAACAGAAATAATAGCACCACGCTTAATAAACGGAGGACGCTATCGCTAATCCCTTTGGCGCAGGGAATAAGGCATCTTTTACGAGACTACGAGGTTGAAAGCGGGGTCGCTACACTGTGTACACATTAATCGTTAAAGCTAACCTGAGTTGCATATAGATTGACTTTAGTCACGATATGGGAACGAGACAACTTAATATCGATAGTTCTTGTTGGTATCACTGGATAATAACGAGGCAAGACAGAAGATAGATCAAAATGAAGACGGCTGGTAACAACACTATCTTCAGACAATATCGACATCATTAATTACCTATTAACAATACAGGAGTGCTAGTAGTCTGGGGCACGTAAAAACACATTGTGTAAATCCCAGGGCGATAGTGGATGAAACTGGCTCAGGACTGCCAAAAGTGCCTTCAAATAGAGAAGTCTCCTTGCCAAACACTTAGCATTAGAGAATCGGTGGCTGAATAAATGCATATGAGATGATACGTATGGTACTCAGTGATGATAAATTGTCACTATGCCCCTCCCACTTCCACACACGTCAATCTTCTGTAACCGGCTAAATTGATACTGTGTGCAACCACACACACATAGTCACGGCGCACGTACGCTCCCGTCGGGCAAGAGCTATGTGGCCAACTCTTCATCTTTTTCCAAGAGGAAAGATAAGCCAGTCAGCAATGGTACTATTGAGGCCGACTATTAAAGAAACAGGTTATCGTTGTCAAGCAGTACAACTTGACTAAATGAGTAAAAAATGATGATGAACTGTCCTTTCTAAAAGACCTACCTTTACTTCCAGCAATAGATAAAACAAATCTTTTGTTGCTAAAAAAATAAAGAACAATTTTTCCCTTATCAGTGCGGCGATACGAAGAGAATTAACGCCGTCTACGTGACCTGGGGAACAAAGACCGAATTATACATATTTTTCCCCTTCAAACCTCCGGTCTCGTATTTGCGGAGCAAACCGACTGCCTGTATCTGATTCGATAGGATTTTCAATGATACGAACAAATAAGGTTTTTTAGGACTGATTTATCTCTCTATATTGCCTTGTAAATAATTCAGTCCATTACTGTCCTACACCTGGGCACTGGCCTCTTCTGAGTATTCAAGCGCAGTCCATCACACGGGTTAGTGGACGATCTTCGAATTTTCTCCGATAGTTAAATGCACTATGTTATACAAGGCAAATATATTAAAAAAAATTACGTCGTACTTCTGACTGTTTCTGAGTTTTCTTGACAGGAAAACCGAATGATGACCAATGAGAAGATGAAAATACCATGCCAAAAACTTGAAATAGTATTTTTAAAGGTCATATTCTACCAATTATTGTTTCTGAAGAAAATGATTAGATTTTATATCTTAGAATAGATAACTTTATTAATTCGCGTCTAAGACGAGAATTGAATAAGAATTTGTAAACTAGATTAAAGACATTCAATTCATAAGTTTTTTATTCGTATTAAAATCTTTAAAAGACCATAATTTAAAGCTCTAATTGAATTTAATAATTTTGTTGATTTCTTTTGGTGTACAAAACAGAGTATATTATTATTTTTAATAATAGATATTTAAAATTGTTTTTCATTTCGACTACGAAAAATATACCAAATCATAAAAATAAATTTTGACGACACAGTTGGCGCAGTGGTTGAGCGATCGACTGCTGCGTTACGTGTCGCGGGTTCGATTCCCGCACGGAACAAATATTTTTATGATCTACATATAGTTGCTTAGGTTCTAGGCGTATGTCCATGTGAATATTTGTGTTTTTAAACGCACCCACGATACAGGAGTTACTCCTACAGTGGGGCAAAGTTTTAAAAACAAATAAAAAAGAAAAAAAAAACTATATGTATGATATAAGATTGACACTTTTTTTAATAATAAGAAATATCCAGTAGTTAGAAGACAGTAGTAAATGTACGTGGGCGTGAAGAGTTGGCACTGAAGACTAATCCAACTTAACAATTTAGTTTGATATACTTTCGACTGTATGTGGAAGCCCTAAGGGAATATTTTAAAAATAAAACGTAAAGAAATCTAAGAAATACGTTTGTAGTCAATTAAATATGTAACCTTTAGAGTATCTTCTCCTGTACCTTTCTTTGCGTTACAGACACTAATGGGATTTCTAAAAATAACTACACAGATCAGCTGCTTCATTGGTCTAGAGGTCATGAGCGTGACTGCTGAGCGTGAGGTCCTCTGTTCGATTCCCGAGTCGTGTGAGGTGTTATTGGATTTTTCTATATAGAAATTCTCAGTAGTATCTCAGTAAGCTCGCTCCTTATTACATGGGACTTTATAACAGCTTCGGCGAAATGTGGCTGCACAATAGTACATCTCTGTCGTACCCATTTCGTAATAAAGGTGTGATACTATCCTATGTTACATGTAACTACACAGAATCTAATATAAAAAATAATAAACTTGCTTAGTCCTATAAACCCAGGGACGTTGCTGTCAATACCCTAATGATGAAATAAGGCTGTAATATATAGACTCCAACCTCCTTTCAAGGGCGAACGTCCCCTAAACCCATCGAACGTGTCAGGTGCAAACTTACTTTAAGATTAATCTACTTCTATTTAAGATGAATGTACAATCGTATTTGGGGAAAGTGATAGAAAGATATAGATATATATGCATCTTATGTGGACTGAATAAAATTGAAAATCGGTATTTCAATAAATGTAGGAAATCGTATGCTTGTAATTCAGGACTTTATGCAGAGTAAATAAGATACACTGTTAGTATATAATAAAAAGGTGGTGAAGTTTATTATGATATTTCTAACAAAAGTCGAAAGATGAACCTTAATTAAAATAAAATAATAAATTCAACCCATTACTGTCCCACTGCTGGGCAAGTGTCTCTTCTCAGAATGAGAAGGGTTAGACCTTAGTCCACCACGCTGGCTGGGTGCGGGTTGGCGGACTACACACACCGTCAAGAACTTTATAGAGCACTCTCAGGTGTGCAGGTTTCCTCACGATGTTTTTCCTTCACCGTAAATGCAAGTGATAATCAAATTCTGATCCGCACATGATTCCGAATAGTCAGAGGTGCAGGCCGGGTTTGTACGCGGACCCTCCTGCATGGAAGGCAAGCGTTCAACCGCTAGGCTATCATTACATTACCTGATGATGAACCTTAATTACGTACCAAATATTATTAATAGCGTATCCATGTCTGCTGTATCTCAAATATCCTTTCTGAGGGAAAGACCTAATTTGAAACTAAGTAAGTGTCAAAAATTCTACGAGTGACTTTAGAAGGTATTTCTAGCCAAAGTTCCATCTAATATCTCAAAGGCTCTCAGAATAAAGGGTCGTCACCAAAAAATCTTAATTTAAGAATACTTTTAATGCGAATATTTTCTGAGTCTGTCGCGTATTAAGTAAAGTGATACCAGTTGTTTCCCCTTGAAAAGGCACCACCTGCGCATCACCACCTCAATTATTCAAAGAATCTTTCTCTTACATTTTGGATAATGAAATTTTAATCATTTCTCTGTCTTAAGTCAGCACTTATAAGGCTTGGTAGATGATTAATTTTTTACGTAGCTCGCATTTTCGCTTTCGTCTCGTGTGACGAAAATAATTTTGAGCGCACATAAACAAATAAGTGACTTGTCCTGGGCAAAAATGGGACGGAAATAATTCTGTTTTATGTGCCTACAAATTCTTGTTTCGGGAAAGGTTAAGATGAATTTTGGGACAAAGGGAACATTCTTTGAAGTCAATCGTTACCGCTGAAAATGTTAAAGATTAATTACATTTTATATTTAGAAATACTTTCGCTAAAATGGGTATTATTTGAAGACGATAATTTATTTTTGGGTTGATTAACAGCTTCAGCTAGATATATTGCTCTGATAGTGCCTTACGTACTTGCTAATTAAGACAAACGGTGGACGTGCATGCGATCGTGGCATTAACACGTCAAGCGACGTGAAGTAGCGTGTGATCAATGTCAGTTAACTTTGAATAATTATTTCTATTTATGAAAATATTCTGTCTTCATTTTAGATTATAATTAAAGTAGAAGACCACGATTTGAATTTATTTAAAACATAATCGAATTTTTATGATTTTTTAGATATTTGACATGTAAAAATATTTTTGTACAGACTCCATACATACTGTAATAACTGCCTCATTCGTCTAGTGGTCGCAAGTGCAACTGCTAAGCGTGAGGTTCTGTGTTCAACTCCCGAGTAGGTCTACCGTCGGAGTAAGAAAAGGCACAACTATAATATTTTTAAAAATTTCGTTTTGTACCTTTTCAGAATCAGGAAAAGACTTTACTTTTAAAACTCCATTACCGTAAAGTTGACGAAATGTTAGATATGCCTTTTTAAATTACAACGGCTGTATTGTGTTTTTCTGTATGAAAATTATCCATTCGCAGCTTGGAGTTTGGAGTTATGCCCGATAGATGGCAATAAGCTCACCCTCTATTATAAGCGGTGACATGTAGGAGGAAAATAGGTCGCGTCTGCCTATCCCTCCGATGATAACAGATTACCAGTAACAAGCTAGAAATAATAAACAAGTTTAAACATGTTAAGAATATTATAATAAAATTTATGAAAGACTACGATATACCTATTGTGTTTAGTGAAAATATCTATTGCCTTTGAAATTAGAACTTAAAATCTATATACTAAAGCACCAAGATGCCAACGTCACTGTGAGAACGCTATAGTTTTCAATTACCTATCAAAGAGCTGCGAAGGTCACAATAAATGGTTCCTTGAGACTTAGAATAGGGTTGTCGTTCTTGCCTATTTATTGAAGCAGGTTCAAATTTGATATCGATGTTGATGAGAGTGGTTTTGAGTTATACAGATGTTCAGATTGTAGACAAATTAAAATTTTTCGTGGTATATATGGTGAACATAATATAACATAATGCCTGTATTCCACGAAGGCAATAGGCAGATATATATACTATGTAAGCGAAGCAAGATGCGAGATCCTGGGTTCGATTCTTGGGTTATGCAAAGTGTTATTGAGACTCCCCTTCTTATGACACATTCTTCGATGCCATAATTAAGTAATAGGAAGCTACCTATTACATGGGACATCATAACAGCATCGGAGAACATGTGATAAAGCTAAAATACTGCAAATTATTCCACGTGATCAAAATCACAGGCAATTCAAATATCTACTAATTATACTCAACAATCCTCCACTAGCTCCACCGCAAGACTAATTAGAATCAAAAATAGTAATTTCAGTTTAAACCTGAGTTTCTAGCTGCAGTAAGGTCATCCATAATAATATACAGACACAGAGCAAATAATAATAAAATCACATTAATCATCATCATCATCATCATCAGCCAGAAGACGTCCACTCTGAACGAAGGCCTCCCCCTTAGACCACCACATCGAACTACATTCATAACAATACCGAAAACTAATTTTCAAAGAAGTTAGGTACCTATCTACCTAATTTCAGAAATCTCACAGATGTCACTGTCAAATAACCTCAGAAACTAGTTTCCAAACTCAAAATACGTGTACAGAACTAGTATTTAAAACAATTTAATACTACTAACAAAATTATAGCCCTGTTAATAGGAATAAACTCACCCAAAACACATTAATGCCAATCTTGTTTGAAAGGGATCTCTACAAAATACTTAATTAATATCTCTGTTGAAATAGCATTGTTTTAACACATTGCGATACGACTGCGTGACGATTTTGCTCTTTGGCGCATATTTGTATTCCTCAGAAGCAAAAGAGTTTAGAAGAGATGATATTATGATAAGCCGCGATGACTTTATAAAGAATAAGGTGGACAAAACAAGAAAAATCTACGAAATCCAAGTAAAACCTTACAGAAAAGAGACATCTATAGACGCTGATATTAGAAAGAGTCTTTGATGATAAAATATTTTGTAATTTCAACTGCTTGATGATGATTACATGTTGCAACAAAAGTACTAATATGCAACAATACCATATCTTTAAAGTACCTTACGGCGTTAACAGTAACAGAACAGAGATCAAGGTATAAGAGTTGGTTCACAATAAACAGGACAGTAGATGTGAAATGTGAGCGTCTTTAAAAAAAACAGTTCTTAGAAACAGGCCTTGCATTTTTTCTCATATCAAAGAAGTATATTAAAGGAAAAGCCAATATTGGCACCAAATACCCTACGGTCAAACACACACCAAAAAAAAAATCATAATTCCTCAATTCTAATAAACAATACATACGTGCAAAATAAGGGATCTTAGGACACCGTAGGCAAAAGATATTAATCATAAATTTTCACAAAAATATGGGGAATATAAATATAGGGATAGTCTTGACCAAGACAGTTATTATGAAATTGCTAATAATAGTATGGCAGATAGTAAACTGACTTTAGTTAATTCTGAAATTTGACTGGTTTCAAAGATGATACCTAAACTATTGGTATAGACACCAAAAAGAGGCATGTGGAAAACATAGAACTGGTTGATGCAGTAGTCGAGTTCGATTCCCGCACGGGAAAAATATTTGTATAACCTACATATAAATAATTGACACGGATCTGGATGTTTGCGCAAGTAAAGAAAAAAAAAATACTGAGGAATTCCACCAAAGTTCATTCTTCTAAAATAAGGGTTCTTGGATTGAAAAGCAGGTTACTTGCTTAGAGCTAATCGGTATGAAGATTCAACCTGCAATTACTTATTATGCGAGGATAGGGACCCAAACTTGTCCCTTTATGCAAGCTCATAATATAGAGGTAAGTTAG
This sequence comes from Shargacucullia verbasci, assembly GCA_947562105.1. Lineage (NCBI taxonomy): Eukaryota > Metazoa > Arthropoda > Insecta > Lepidoptera > Noctuidae > Shargacucullia > Shargacucullia verbasci. Next base: position 11,516,002 of record OX387294.1, on the reverse strand, counting down.
CTAAGTAGCTCAAATGTATTCGGTATGGTTGATCAAGTTACACCAATGAGTCAGTACCGACTTATCTTACTAAGGGTCGGGACTCGTCTGGAGTCTGAAGGAAGTCTGTTTTATAATCCAAGCAACTTCATCATCCTCATCTTCCTGCCCTTATTCCATATTATTTGGAGTGGCGCAATATGTCTTTGTGTTCCATTCATCTCTATCAGACGCTATCCCAGACTTCACTTTCTTCTTCCCCGTGTCACATTTCACACAATCCACCTTTTCGTGGGTCTGTCATACTAAGAACCCTTTTTGTAACATGTTACTATTACATATCCATACCACGATAAACGATTACTCTTTGCTTTTTCTGTCACTGGTACCGCTTTCATACTCCCCCTAATATACTCATTCCTAACCCTGTCTATTCTTACAACTTATGTCAGGAATAAGCGGCAGCGCTCGCGTTTATTTTGTACTGAGGTCGGGCTGCATCCGTGGTCGGAATCGTTGAGTATAAAATGCTTTATTTAAAAACATGAACACAACATAATAACAGTATTAATTTGAACTCGGTAGAAGTCTTAATTGATTTGTTTTTTTTTTTGTGATTCTTTTATTTGACATTATTGTGGAGCTAATAAACACGACAATTACAACATTAACTATAAAATATAATTACACGACAATCACGACACGGTTTGCGCAGTGGCTAAGCAATTAGCTTTCTGCGCTACGTGTCGCGGGTTCGATCTCCGCACGGAACAAATATTTGTATGATCTACAGATACTTGTTTCGGGTCTGGTTGTTTGTGCATGTGACATGTATGTTTGTAAACTGTACCCACGATACAGGAGAAATCCTAGTGTGGGGCAAAGTTTAAAAAAAAAGAAGAAAAAAAAAAATGGTACATTAATTTATGTGATAGGTTTTGGTATAAATCAAAATAGAAAGCCGATTTTTATTGTTGTGGTTTTTGAAATACTAAACTTAAAATATTTTTTTACTTACCATAAACATCTACTGTACGGAGGTGTTTCGAGACCTATCTCTAATGTAACCAAGTTAAGAACTAAAATCGCTAGCATAAAAATTTACATTTACTTTGGAAGTAAATAGTCAAAAATACACATGATAGAGGTACTGATGTCCGATTTCCAAGTCAAGTGATTTTGGAATTTCTGCTAACGGTACGCTATTATTTACTCATACATATATATACGTAAATAAAACAATATTTGGTTTGGTTATCCAAAGTGTTTTTTCAAAGGAACTCTCTCGCCTACCTCGCAAGGCGGAACGGAGGCGGAAGCAAAGCAAGATGTTTTTTACTATTTTCTATCGATACCTTCAAATATTTTCCTGTGGTCGGCAGAATCCAGTTAAAAAAGGCCAACGGTGCAAATACGAACTGAAATACCTGTATTTCTGTTCTACGTAAAACCATAACAAAAACAAGTTATTACCTACGATTTTCGATTGTGGTTTCGAGTGTTGTACGATTTAAATCACCCATTAACATACTTTGGTTTCAGGTACCTTGGTAATCCGAATTTTATATAAAACTTTGAGGTTACTGAAATAATTTTAATAGTTTGTAGAATTGCGCACTCATTAATGGATTCTCCGATTATTTTGTAAATTAAAAGCTGCACCCATAATACTATTTTCAGCATCAATGATTGATTGGAAAATACATATAATTTTCAGTATCGAAATGGATTCGCAGAAAAACTATTTTATTCTGTAGAATAATGTTTTCTAGGCAAAAAGTCGTCGTTGCTTGAAAAGTCGTCATGAGACGCAAACTAAACAATAGAACCACTGGCAGCTGGCTGTGTCTGTATGAATTATATCAACCGAGTCATAATTAAATAATATTTCTAAAACAAGTTCTTTGTTGAGGTCCTCTAGAGATTGAGTTATAAAATCGTTTTAAATATTTAGAGATGTTTCTACACAAGTTAAATTTTAGAGTGTAAAATTCTAACCCAAAATATTCATTTGACCGTTAATGTTACATTGGTTAGGTTTAAATGTGTGTTATTAAATACTAGCTTTCGCTTGTGGCTTCGCCCGCGTGGTTTACGAACCCGTACTTTTTATCCCGGGAAAATTCCCGGGATAAAAAGTAGCCTATGTGCTATTACAGACTATAATCTATCTCTGTGCCAAATTACATCCAGATCCGTTCAGCCGTTTTGGCGTGAAAGAGTAACAAAGATCCATCCATCCATCCATCCTTACAAACTTTCACATGTTTAATACTAGCTTCCGCTCGCGGCTTCGCCTGCGTGGTTTACGAACCCGTACATTTTCCCGGAATAAAAAGTAGCCTATGTGCTATTCCAGACTATAATCTATATCTGTGCCAAATTTCATCCAGATCCGTACAGCCGTTCTGGCGTGAAAGAGTAACAAAGATCCATCCATCCATCCATCCATCCTCACAAACTTTCACATTTATAATATTAGTAGGATAAAGGTTTAAAAGGGGGAACCACCGACCGGACAAGGCGGTTAACCTGGCGGGCTGAAGCCTGATGGGTGATGTCGGACATTCGTATACCTATGTATTACAATAATTATAAACTCTCATAGTGCGATTCAGGATTTTCTGTTGTCGCTTCACTCCGATACATGGAGCTATAATGTTTGCCTTGTTGCGAGTAGTAGTCACCACAAATGTAAGTATTCATACTTATGTTTCTATATGAATAATATTGAGCCATTAGCGAAAGCACTCTATATTGTTTCTATGGACAGCCAACCAACGTTGCATATATTTAACAAAGAAATATAACGTGACCACATAACATAGCATCACGCCTGTTAAGTACCAATTACGCAGATAATCTGCAAGTATAGAAAATCATGTAATTTCATATAAATATTGCATCAGCTTGGCAACTAAACTAGTTACTAGCCATCGATACCGCAAACAGGCTAAAATGAAAACCTTGAAGGATTACGCAGATGTGTACTACGGAAAAAATCCAATTACAATTTGGCAGACCCGGGGATCGAACGCAGAATCTCAGGTTCAGGAACTGCTTGGAACCAATAGGTCAATGAGATGTTAAATAATATTAATAATAATAAGATAACTCTTGAAAAATATTTGTTAAAGATTCGCTCTCAGCAGCAAAGCTTGAACTACTTTTTTTTTTTTTATTTGCGTTGTGAGAACCTATCATGGGTTATGCTCCGCCTGGCGGGGGCGGAGGGGTGTGCCGGACTCTTACCGGCTAAACTCACCACGGTGGTCCATCTCGACACCATATGGTGGGCCTTGGGAACTCTTAGAAGACCGCACCGAAGCCCACCACGGTGTCGTGCCGGTCGGCACTTCCCGGAGGGAGTGACTGTAAAGAGGCTACCCCCTCGTGCACGTCCCGGGGGAGACTGTAAAGAGGTCCCCCCGTCACCCTCGCTGGTGCTGTGTGCACGGCGACACTGACAACACCGTGTCGCCGTCTTCTCGGGGGTCGCTAAGTAAGTTCGCGCAGAGTCCCCACTCTGCGCGATCGCGACCCCTAAGGAAGCTTGCACTACTAGGTCAATGACGCAAACGCTAGGATTTTTTTTCTCATTATACTCGTATAAAATTACCACGATATACTTCAATTTTAATATTTCACGCAACAGCACACCACCTAAACATATATTAAAAGCACGAACCAAATCATTTCCCAGAGGTATACATAAACGCTTAATGTATACTTTTTCAGCCAAAAATAAACATCTCCAGTGTAATGTAGAATATCCTCAAAAGAACGTTACACTCCTCGAGTTGTGAGGGCCCTTGAAAAGTCAATTTACAGCCACTCAATAAAGATTACAAAAGAGCACCTAAAACTTAAGTGTTGTGTGATAATCTTGCCGTCTCTTTCTTGCTTAAGAATCGTCAGTTGTTCAGCGGAAATCCGGATGAAGAGCTAATGGAAAGGGCAAGATTATGTTATGAGTGGTGAATAGGCGTGGTTTAAATTTAGTTTTTAAGAATGTGTTTGTGTTTTAGAACATTCATACCGTGTGGGACAACATTGTTGAACAAAAAAAAAATCCTATATGAGTACATAGGCCTGAACTATCTGTAAATCTTACATATATTTGTTCTGGGTGAAGATAGTACTAGTGACACGTACCTAAAGTAAAGCCATTCATATCGCCCACGGAGCAAATACTTTGTATTTACTCTGTGATATCGCCAATACGTTGTCAGATATATTTTAACGACAATCGAGATTAAATTGTTAAATGAAACAAATTCAGAGCTTGGAAATCTTCTTATACGAAGTTTCTTGTTTTCGAACACTTAAGGAAATCAGATTATCACCAAGAGAAACATAAGTACGCCCACCATCATAAAATCAATCTTTCATTAGACTAAAATTATTTTGACAGTATTTTATATGCGTTGTCATAGCTAACGCCGTGGTCAAAAGACTAGCCTTGATACCCAGAATTTAAAAATACCGTTCGATCCCCGACATTAAAACCTATCTATTTATTATACATCTTTGTAAACCAAGGTGTAGACAACTCAGCTCACTTTAGAGAGGAGTCTACTTTGCGCGTCGCCTGTATGTCTCCGTAGACGACGACGACGACGTGCAGCGCGCTAATTCTTCGTGCGGCGAGTAGTAGCTTTGGACTACTCTGCCTACGCCCTTGTTCGCAATCACCGCGCGGCGCCTGCCGCTTTTGCCTGCGACGCAAGTCGCCGGTACTCGTGATTGCGGGCGTCGGGACGGCAGTGGACTGTATTTTCTTTGGGGGGTGTGCGTTTTCTAGGTAGTGTCGTCGGCGGGCCACTCTGCCTGCCTAGGACACGACGCCGGAATTGTTCTTCGGGTAAGCGGAGGAATCAAGGTAGTATTGATAAAACGAGCCAGTGTAATTTTGACGCACACAATGTTTTTAATTTCACTTTTACCAAAATACACAATTTACAGGAAAATCTTTGACACGGTAACTTGATTATATTTTTACTATAATTTTACTTTAAATAAAGACACAACGACTTATTACAACTGCCCTAAATTAATTTCCTATAGATTATTACAATAATTAGGACGGTGACTTAACGACGACTATGACAATGACGAGAATTACGACGACAACTAACTGCTCCGTCCCAAGCAGGGGCTTATAAACCCTACCGCGGGTGAAAGGGTGAAGAGGGCGAGGCATCCCTCAGGTGATCGCCTGCGACCAATCGCCTTTTAGGCGCGCAGGCGTCACTCACCCCTGTCACCCGCGCTTTCTTCGTTCCGCTAAGTATAGCGGCATATTCCGTCGTGAGCGGCCAATCACAAGCACAGAGCGTGTTTCGCTACCATATTTGGTCAGGAATTGCCAAAACACGCTATGTATTGACCGCCCACTTCCGGCTCTTCCTATATATCTTTATCATACGCACACGCACACGCGCAGACGCCTTACACCCACAGCGCATACGCGCCCTACCATGCTCTCGGAAGTGTGCGTCTTCATTGTATACGGTCGTGAGTCCTACGCACACTAACACTGATTCCGAGAGCACGGCTGGCGCCCTGGTATGCGCGCGCGTGTGCGCGTGACGTTGCGTACATCATAATACAGCTTACAAATACAGACAAAGGATCGGATGGTCGGCTTCCCAACACAAGGAGTAATCGACATTCTGTGTTCTTCACGCATAAATATTGTATGAGCTGGAAGCAGATAAGATGTGGCCGGCGAGAATATTCTATTTTAAGATGAAGCTTCAATGGACCTGGGTGGGACGTTATAGCCGGGTTGGGAGACTGGCTAATATGCTAATGTAAGTTCAAGTATGGATCGTTTCGGTAGATTAAGTTCTGCGAATTTTATGATTCTTGGCAGTTTTGTTAGATAATTTTTTTTTGTATGTTAAGGGATGTGTGTAATTGGGAGTGCAGGGCAACGGAAATATTTGCTTTAGATGCTCTTTATAAACTACTAGCTTTTGCCCGCGACTTTTTCCGCGTAACCTACGTGCAATATATAATTTATATCCTATAAATACTCAGGAATAATGTAGCTTTCTATCAGTGAAATAATTTTTAGAATCGGATTATTAGTTCTGGAGATTACCCCCTACATAATTTTTTTTTTTTCTCTTTATAATATTAGTATAGAAGTATATATATTATATAGAGAGCTTTCTTAACTCAGGAAACTGTTTTGAAGCGGCCTATTAATTATCTCTGTATTTCTGTTTTCAAGTAAAAATGTATTTAGTGCAAGCATTTCTTGCAGTTGCTTCAATAAAAACAAACAGTAGGTCCTCTATGCCTTTTAACATATCAGTAGTGGCACATCTAATGCTTAAAACCACAATCAATAAAATTGTTGTTTGCTGTAGCTCCCACGGCTGATACAGGTTCACCGGGTTTTGTGGGATCTTTCAAATCTTAGTGGAGCATTCACACACACTTCCTGCTTTTCGCGATACAATATTCATTTAGTTTAGTTTGAAGCAGAATCATGCGAACTGCATGCTCTATGCCAGCACTAGAATACTCCATTGGGAAAGGTTGCAAAGATAAAATCTTCAAGATTAAAATCTTCATGAACATAAAAACTGGCCAACCCGTTACACGCAGTATAAGTTAATGACGTCATAAAGTCAGTAACAACGATGCACAACATCTGCATATGTCCACAGGTGCTCGAACTACAAAGAACAGTAACTGTCGAACCAGGACTTTAGGTTCACGAGGAGTGATAATTTTGAATATTTGCCATGTGGCTAGAACACCTGTAACCCCACAAATGGTTATAAGAGAAAATCATGCTTACGTTAATTTTAACGCTGTATGCCAAGCACTTTTGCCACGGTACCAGGGTAATCAGCCACTGCCAGTGCGGCGAATGCGCGAGCGAATCCCGTGTCTCCAGCGCTCCAGGTATGACGCGAGAACACCGAGTGGTTTCAGACGGTAAAAGTCCGACGTCACCCGTCGCCTTCCCCAGGGCGGCGGGTATTCATGAGCATTTCTATTCGGTAAAAAAAAAGGGTTATCAGCCAGATAAATTAATGATCATCATCATCATCATCAGCCAGAAGACGTCTACTGCTGAACGGAGGCCTCCCCCAAGAGGGGGGGTGCCATAATCACCATTCTTGGCAGGCGGCTTGGGGATCGATGGGAATTAATGATCATACCAGGCAAATAGTAATAGCTTGAACCAAATATTTTATTTATTTAGTCTGAGCTTTGGCAATCAAGAGACTGGAATTTTCTGTCAACGACATCTACAATAAAACCACGTCATTATAACACAAGATTCCTAAATAAAACGCTAAATCATTGAACACGAACAGTTGACAATCGCAGTTACGTAACATAAATAGTTTTGTTTACACAAAACACGCCTACGATATTGTAAATACGTACTTACATAATATTATTGAGAATTGTTGTATTGTGTTTGATGCGCAATTTCTATGCCCGATAGAGATTATATGACTATCTTCACGCTTCAATGAATAGAAGGGTATATGCTTCAATAGTATACACTATTTCATATAATATAAGACGAATGAGGCCCGTTTCGCCCAAGAATAAACAACATTTATGCCTCACTAAAGTTTCTATGAACAATGATCAATCAAGATGAGCTAATACCCTATTTAAAGAAATAGTACAAAAGATGTTCGTGACTTGGTTGGTTACTTTAGTATTTTTTCTGGAGGGGCTGAGTGCTGAATCACAGGTTCAAACCTAGTTCAGCAGCAGGTGCTAATAATTAGACAATATTTTAATACAATATATGTAGCTTACAGACAAATTGTGTAAACACGTATATATTCTTTGGTCTAATTAATAAATAAATTTAAATAATTACGTTGTCGACGGGACGGTTGGCGCAATGTTCAAGCGATTAGCTTCCTGCGCTACGTGGCGTGAGTTCAATTCCTGCACGAAAATATGGTATTATCTACAGATAGTTGTATGATCTACAGATAGTTGTACCGGCATCAGCCTCATTACCGATGTAGCGACAGGCGTAGATCGCGCGATAGCTTCTGTCAAACGTCATTTTTGTGTCATATAATGTATTGGCTGACAGTGAGATTGCTGTCGCGTTGCTGTCGCTTTTTTACGTAATTAGGCTGCGGGTCTGGGTGTGTGTTTGTAAACTGTTCGCCTGATAAATGAGAAATCATAGTGTGGGGCAACGTTTTATATGAAACAAAAAATTGAAATATAGACTTTTAACACTGCAAACTATCGTGCCTTCCAATTTGCTTCCTGGCAATGTATTATTTTGCGGTATAAGCACGTGTTTAAATAACATTTCTGACTGAAGATATAATATTATATCAAGGATGTTGTGGGGCCGGCCCTCTTACGCTCGGTTCCTATAACCGCCCGTCCATTATAATTATTTGTGTATGTATGTCCAAATCATTTGCTATGAAAATTTATTATTAACACAAATATAAAATTGGAATCTTAATTAGCAGCTCAAAGTGAACTGTTAATTAAATTATTTTGTGTCCAGTAAAAGAAATAGTATCTGCTCCAGACATGGATCCTAATACCATCATAAAATATATGAAACTTGTTATACAATGCGACTGCTTCGTTGGTCTAGTGGTTCCAAGCGCGACTGCTGAGTGAGATCTTGGGTTCGGGCAAAGTGATAATAGGTTTTTCTGTATGGAAATTCTCAGTGGTAGCACGGAGTCTGGAACTGTGCCCGGTGGATGGCAATAGACTCGCCCCCCGTTACATGGGATTTGGTAAAATGTGGCTGTACAATTATAGTACATCTCAGCCTAACTCTTCATAAACACAAACATGATAGTACAAAAAATACCTCATTTTATTTCTTGGTAACTTAGCCATGTTATAACGCATCGGGCTTGTATGTATAACTTATGGACTATGCGCATAACTTTAGCCCAACTATATCATGTCCATGGCCGCAATAAACTTTTTCTTCTCGACTTTAAAACTTCGAACACGAACGTATAACTCATTCTGCAACTTTGTTTGCTGTATCAGAAAATATGGAATACGGAATATCATAAAGACTTGTTGTATTAAAACTAGGACATTGAAGTTTGTACTGCAGCCTTACTATGACGGCACGGTTGGAGCAGTGGTTGAGAGGTCTACTGCTGCGCTACGTGTCGCAGGTTCGATGCCCGCATGGAACAAATATTTTTATGATCCACAGATAGTTGTTTCGGGTCTGGGTCTTTGCGAATGTAAATATATGTGTTTGTAAATGCACCCATGATACAGGAATTATTGCTAGAGTGTGCAATGTATAAATTAATATTGTATATTTAATTCTGAGTTAAAAAGAGTAACCATCGAGTTTCTTGCCCGTTCTTCTCCATTGGAAATCAACACTTCGGAACGTGGCAACTAGAGCCTGACTATTCACAAGTGATACATGAATAAAAATATATTTGAATTCGAAAAAAAAAAGTGGGGCAAAATTTAAAAAAATATCTGAGCCTTTGGCAACCAATATGATTTTTTTTTTAGTAACCTCGACTTTCTTATTCTTGAAAGTTATTCTTAGGACATTCTACCAAATAACTGAAATTTCTTTATCATAATGAATTTTAATCCTTAATCTCCCGGATAAAGTAGGTACCTAAATGTATGAACCGGTTTAAGTTCTGAGACCTTAACAGGTTAACAAGAACATGACTAACTATAAGCGTGCAAGAATGTTTTTCTACCATTGCATTTGTTCTTCAAAATCCTTTATTTTGTATAAAATATCGGTACATAACGGATAATTGGATACAGAAACATTCGTTTTTACGCCATTGCCCAAAAAAGGAGTGTAATGTTTTCAGGGTTCATATTATATGTATGTATGTATGTGAGTTTTTTTGTTCCATCATAACTTTTAAATGCCCGAACAGATTTCGATGTATGTGGTATACTTAGAATCCTTACATCATCAAAAAAAATTCAATATTTTTGGGGGACCTCTAAGATTAAAAAGTGTTCCACAGAACGGTCCCCCGACAGCAATAACAAATTTATTTATCTGTTTAGTTAGCGAGTAAATGAGTGACCTTTCGTTTTGTCTAAAAAGATTAACTAATACAACTTATTTTTTGCTTTTTACTTCGTTTTATGGCAGGGCAGTCGTTTTTTTTTTTTAAATTATTATTTCATTCACATATGTATTTTACCGTTAGTGTCATGTAAAAATAATGGTACGTATCTATAATCTAATTAAAATACATAGCTTCACAAATTATAACAAACTAAATGATCTATAAAAACTTTTACCACTTTCTTAATTAGAGCCATCATACAGAACCATATAAAAGCTTTTACTTCATTCTCAATGAGAGCCATCACGTAAAAATAGTCTAATTAATTTTAGTTCTAAATTTCGCTCCATACATTAAAGTGAGTGATGTGCCTAAACGAACTAAAACAAAGTCCATTTCAGTAAGTCACATAGGCTTTTAACTGGAAACGGGCGGAACAAATCGGATGATACCGGTATTAGTTGGACGGCACCGGTTTTGAGCTCGCTTGGTTAAGGTTACGCTTCCATTTGGCGAAGTTGCATTTTATCGGATTTTAGTTTACACTGTAAGACTTCTCGAAGGCTACTTTCTTTCATCTCTGTCGTACGTTTTGGCCATATTCTGTTAGATTTTTCATAAGTCATCAAATACAATAAAATCAAATCTAATAATATTTTTCAGGTAAACTTCCCTACAAACCTAACTGAAAAATATTTTGAGATCGTCACAACGTTTTGCGTGGAAAAGATACCAAAGCAATTATTACTTTTCAGACCGTATAGCAGTAAATTTAATTTTCACTGAAATACATTATTATTAATTATAAACACATATATTATAGTCTACATGAATACATCAATAACTTCATTTGTCATTACCGATATGAAACACTAAATCAAATTAATGTATAATTATAAACAGTAATTTTAACACGACTATTTTACAAACAGGATCTATTTTAGGTACAGTTTACAAACATTATGTTTGTGCATATAAGGTGTACAAACAAGAGTATTAAAACAATCTGTACAACATACAACGGTTTCGTCCGGAGATCCGTAACTCCGTCTCTATCTGACAAATGGACACGTACCTTTATATGCACGGCGCCAGTTTTGAGTTCGCGTGGTGAAGACTTCCATTAGCCAGTCGATTGTTTTGTTTTCTGCACTTACTTGTATATGTTTATTTTAATGCTTATTGTTTAAATGTGTAGCTGCTGTGGATGCAGTATTCTCTATAAAGTTTTGTCATCTGTGGTTGCATTGTTTACTGGAATACTATATACATATAATGTCCTCCTGACCGATTTCGGTCGCGGCGTCCAATCTCACCGGAGATTAGCCAACTACGCAGGAGATATTATAGAGCACAAATGTGTGCGCAAACACAGGTGCTCTCTCTGTTCCTTCACTCTCATAGTCCGATGGGACGGCAATCCGACATGACCGGAGAGAGATCAGGCGCAGGACCAACGGCTTTACGTGCTTTCCGAGGCACGGTGTGTATTCACATACACAAAGACCCAGACCCGAAACAAATATCTGTAGATCTTACAAATATTGTTCCATGCGGGAATCGAACCCGCGACACGTTGCTCAGCAGTCGATCTCTCAACCACTGCGCCAACCGTGCCGTCAGTATACACATATACTACTCACGTGGAACTTCTTTGTAATTATAACGTTTTCTATTTCATCACAGGTGCTAGAAAATTGTCTTTACTAAGTGGAATTACAACTATCGGTCCTCCGCCTTCCTTATTCAATCTACTTCCAAAGCTTTGTAATAGATTATCGTACTTCGTAAGCTGTCAATATTACCTGCGTAACGTATCGTAACGTAAGGACAGGATCTCAGGATGAGAAGGATCAGACCTTTATATCCACAACGCTGGCCTAGTCCGAGTTGGTGGGCGTTAGTTTAATACTCATTTTTGTGCATATGAGATGTTTGTAAACTTTTCTAACAATGATCGTGTATTTTTTTATTAAAATTGAAGCACTAACTTACTATAATGGAAAATACATACTATTTGTGTTTTGCTGTGGCTGCTGACATAAATATTACATAACTAAACATACAATGTATTTTTCTGAAACAAACTTTTATTTTCGATTTCAATTTTTTTTGGATTAAATTAATACATTCTCCGGCCTTCTAAATAAACCACAGACATGAAATAGCGACACGCTAACCCGTCAACAGGCTAATTTGAAAACCAAAGTTCAACCTTCATAGGCTTGTTCCAAAACTTTTACAATTATTACGTTTTCAATAAACAACTTTAAACAATAACAAAATAATGAATCAAGTCACTTTCATTCGGAACAAACAAACAGGTCGCTTCTCGTAACCGTAAATAAATAATACAAGTGCAAGGGCGTTCGTTCCGCTAAATAGATGATAAGTACCGTCTGCCGATGCCACGATGTGACGTGGGATTATGTGCATCTCTTTCTTTCACATAGTGGGGGACAAAGATGGTGTTGTTGATGCGAATTCGGGTTGTTAAGAAAATGTCTGGGCTGCGTTCGGCTTTATGTTAGTGGAATAACTTATTCTTTGATTTGTTATAATCTGGTTTATCCCGAGACAGATTTTCTGTGTGGTTTATCTTCTACGTACGTTCTAATTACTGTATAAGGAGATAGGTAAATTATCCGACATCTTTGCCTAATTAAATAAGATCTTATAGTATGCCATGATGCAAGATATAACTCTGTTTTTACAAGTTTGACCGTGGGAATATGATGTACTTGCTTGCGCTCGCGGCTTCGCCCGCGTGGTTAACGAATCCGTACATTTTCCCGGGATAAAAAGTATAGTATAGCCTATGTGCTATTCCAGACTATAATCTATCTCTGTGCCAAATTTCATCCAGATCCGTTCAGCCGTTCTGGCGTGAAAGAGTAACATAGATCCATCCATCCATCCATCCTCACAAACTTTTGCATTTATAATATTAGTAGGATATTGTTTGTTGTATTTTTAGACGGTGACCTGAAAATGTAAACACATAAAATATTGTGCTAAAACAATGAACGTACAACAAGGATTATAAATAGATGGGAGTTTTAGGAACGGGATTTGGTTACTCTATATTCCAAATGCATGGTCTTTGGATTAAATGATCAATACCTAGTGCAGTAGCGAAATTCAAAAGCGAGTTTTAGAGGAAATAGTTATTTAAATCTTGAGCAATTTCATACAAATAGTATCTGCGGATACATAAGGTATAAGGTAATGCCTCTGCGGATACATACAAATACAAAGTCATTAAAATGATTTTAACGAATACCTTTCCACAAATAAGCGTTTGAATTTCGCTACGTGTATAGGTACATCTTTTTGATGCTGAATGTACAAAGTTGATTAGTTACTTAGGAATATACAAAACGCACTTCCCGAAGTGTTGTTGTTGTACTTCCCGAAGTGTTGGTCAGAGGTGTACTAATGATATAAATTGTAAAAAGAAAAATATAACCGCGAGCAGGGATTGAACCTGCGACTTTTTTGTTTAGCAAACTAGCCACTTTAGCCTCTGCTCCTGCGATCCAATCTAGCTACGCCGAATGCTTCTTGCACATTTTTACTGTTGTACACTTGAATTTGCGGATGCAGATTGCAGATTAAGTGCCACTTAATAAAGCAAGCCTTTTGCCATCTACCGAGCACATTTCTGAAATCCGGGCTATTTCTAAGCTATTTCTAATTTTCTAACAGAAGAATCCAATAACAGTGCCCGATCCGGGAATGGACCACGGAAACTCACGCTAACCAGCCGTATATAACACGGCTATACCAATGAGGCATTTTTTAGGCACAATTTCTTAGCATGGATTTACACCACATGACTACACAGCACTCAGATCTATCAAATACAATCGTAGTAAACTAATATTCTTGTTTATAACTTATATTACACGACTGCCTCATTCGTCTAGTGGTCGCAAACGTGACTGCTAAGCATGAGGTCCCAGGTTCGATTCCCGGGTCGTGCAAAGTCTGTATGGAAATTATCAGTAGCAGCACTGAGTCTGGAACTGTGCCCGTTCGATGGCAATAGGCTAACCCCCTATTGCATGGGACTAACGGCATCGGCGAAATGTGGTTGTACAATAGTAGGTACACCTTTGCTTAACCCTTCGGGGAATACAGGCGTGATGCTATGTTATGTTATGTAATACACCTACCTACAACTCTGACTGTTATATCAAATAAACATAAAACATTTACTGGAAACAGTTTTAAATTTCACACTCATTCTGAAAACAAGCTTGTCAAAATTTTAAATCAAACACTATATTTAAAAAAATTATCACTGTAAATATTAACATTTGTTATCTCACAATCTAAAACCACAGAGTAATATTCCAGATTACAGTTGGTATAAAAAAATCTTAAGAAAACCTAATTATACCAGTGACGTAGTTTATTATTGTTATGACCAAACGTATCGTAAACAATACGTCACAGTTTCATAATGTCTGTATGCTTGTCGTGACATAAAAATTAGTAAGAAGTACAATAGTCAGTTTGTACACAGTGCCCCGCGACATAATAGTACTATTTGATTGGTGTTTGACAAACAGGGGCTCGTCAACTTATCGCGGGTGTGTCGGACGTGAGCTGTGGGGGACTTCACACGTTCTAGAGGTACGCTGTATTTTTATATGAGATAATAATTTAATAGGATGTGGATGATGTAGACTTACATTTTGATAAGGAGCATGAAATATTTGGACAAGCAAAAAAAATCTTATCTTTCTTTTGATTCTTTACATTCAATTAGACAGGTATTTAGGATAATCATAAGATTATTAGATATTAAATAAGTGAATGTAAAATCTAAAAATACTAGACTCAGTTTATATATATATTCATATGTTCATACATAATATTTTACAGTCGATACGGTGATACAATTTAATTTCATAATGTCTCAAAATCCAGTTAATGCAATATTTTTAAAATCACATCAACATACGTGTTTTTAACAAATTTTTCCTGAACTAAAACTTGAATTCCCAATTTCCACCAATTACCATGTAAAGTCAAACAAAAACCTAATCGCCCCATAGCGAATCTGAATACCGAACGGCCAAGTTAACTTTTCAAACATTTTCAAAGAGAAAAGCTATCGACGTCCGTCCTATTCAAATATTTAACCATCCCTTACATATAAAGCGATGGTGCATAAAATATGAATTTTCATCGAGTTAACGTGCATTCAATTGCATAATAATCTCTCGATCGTCAATCGTTTAAATGGAAATCGTATCTAAACTATCTTTAATTGGTATAACTACTGGGATTTTCTTTGCGGATTAACTTTTTCTTTTTGTATTCAAGCTAAGTTCGGATTTGTTTTTTGAAAAGAACTCTGACACTAGGATTTCTTCTGAAAATAATGTTGGGTACAGATAACAGATACAAATCTTACATTCGTAAATGCAGTGTTCCATGCAAGTATTTAACCTGCGACTCGTAACCGTGAAGTCACCAAACAACAAATAATCATGACGTCAATACCATAATATAAAACAATAATTTTCATGATTTAAACAACACTAATAGTGACTGAATGTTGGAAGTAGTTAATCTTACCTTAAAACAATACAAGCATTAATACGAAACAATCCACCACAAGGAATATGACATGGAACAATAAACGGCTCCACAAAACACAATGGCTGTTATGACAGCCACATCGCTAATTGGTTCAGTTTAGGAGATTGGGATAGTGGGTCATTAGCCTCATATAGTTATACAAACATAGAACCGACACGCATTTCATCTGTAGAAATGGGTATTATAAACTGGTGAGTTTTAAACGTGAATAGTGAAAGTTTTAAAGGTGAGAGTCACGTCGTGTAATCGGGATGGGTAAGATAGAACTAGAAAGACGAAGACCAAAAAGAAGCTATAGGTGGTAACAATAATACAACATTAGGCTAAACCGCTTTCTTGGTATCAAGTTGTGTGCCCATTCATAAAATCAAACAACCAAACCCAGTTGGTTCGTAAGGCACAAGAAACAATTTAAATTTACACGATCTGCGAAGAGTTATGCAAGGATTATGTTATTCTTATGTATGTCAGTTAAGTTTCTATTTTGATGTTACCTTAAATGAATAAGAGCAGATTGATATATTATGCAGAAATATATTTGTAAAATTATTGGTTTTTATAGTGTACGATTTCAGAACGTGACATCCTTGGTTTCGTTAAAGTCGTGACGTCATCCCCAATTTGTAGGTTTACATGAAATAAAAGTTGTATGTCTGAATGTGGTAAAGGAACTGGCGAAAAATTATCATTGTGGGTTATTCTTCTTCAGCTTTTTGTGTCTATAGTATGTTTTTTATTTGTTCTTCTCCAAACATGGCCAGCGAGATGGCTATTTGATTGGCCTCCAGTAGATTCTCCGCATACAGAAGACAGATAGTTAGGGCACAACAGTAGATGCTCTATTGTCTTTGTAGCGCCGCAAACAATGGAGCGGCCAAAATTTCAAATGCCCAGCGCATCCTGGTAACAACTAGCAGTCGATAATGCAGAGTGTAGCTAGCCAATCCTTACAACACGATGGCTAATCAAACCCAATCCGAACAGTCCTCAAACCCAGCTCCAAAACAGGTGCAGATTATAATCCTATGTGTTATAATGATGTAAGCGATATCTCTCCTATCAGTCAATCACAATCCACGCAAAGAATTGTGATGGCAATTATTACTACTACGAGTCTTGGAATCAATTCTACTGGATAAGTATTTATAGTTATTGTTTAAAAATTCTCAGTACCTGTCTATGTTGTTATTTTAGTTGGGCCCAAGTATTATACAGGTCCAAATACCGGTGGAATAGTGGGAATATCTCTGGTTAAAATATTCCAAATTGTATCACTTCATGGAGTTCCAATAATTCAGTAAAGTCGGTATTTATAATATTGTCGTCCAGTTTTCATATCAAAATTCGCGAATCGTGATATTTTGAGTGCATGAAATTTACGTCAAATACATTTCAGAAGATAATAGTTTATTAACTCTATAAATAATTTGGTTGATAAGTTCAAAACCCATTTCAAATCAGTTGAACCGATTAAAAAATTAAATGGAACTAAATTCATTGATAAAATACTCTTCTAAACACATTTAAGTCCAGATTATGAAACTACATATGCAAACATGAATACTGTATCCTATAACAGTTCTACAAAAAAATAACCTTGGGATTGATTTAACATCTCAAAGTAGCGGAATGCTTTATATATTTGGAAATTTCTATTTGTGACAAGTAATACTTATGAAGTCATTTCATATCAGATTTTTGCGATGATTATAATAAATCCACCTTCAAGCATTCTTAAAGCCTAGACTTTAGGAAAGCAGGAATCTGATCACCCAGATCGAAAAAAATATTAAGTTTTATTTTATGTTTCTGTGTATTGTTTTATAATTATTTATTTAGGTTAGTCTACAATTGTTTACACAGTACATTTGCATTAAATTCCTTCTGAATACATTTATGAGTGCAACAGTTACTTACAGGCTATATGCACCATATGCACCAAAATAATAACAATAATAATAAATAACCTCAATTGTTCTCTACTACTCAGTAGTTGTGGTGGAATCGAATTACGTATGTAGTATGTAGTTTATATCAGAAATGACTACGTTTCTAACAAAATTATGATCAAAAAACTTACTAAACTAATGTATCTTCCTTTTGTAAGGTTGTGGTGTACAATAAAGAATACTCTATCTATCTAAACACATTTTACATCCGTTTCTTATAATAAGAATTCTATTAACAATTCAACGATTAGCGTTGACTGACGATAAAAAGGTCATGAGTTCATATCCAATTCGTTCAACTACTACGGAGAATCTACTTTTAGTACAGTCCAACCAAGAGATAAGTAAATATACAAGGTCACAAAAATAAATATTTGATAGTATGATTGGAGCAATAGTTCATCGATCGACTGCTGTGCCAAGCGTGGCGGGTTCGATCCCCGCACGGAACCAATATTTGTATGATCTAGTAGTAGTTGTTCCGGGTCTGGGTATTTGTGCATATGAATATTTATGTTTGTAAATGCACCCACGATACTGGAATTATTCCTAGTGTGGGAAAAGTTTTTTTTTAAGAAAAAAATATACAGATGGTTTTTTCTGAGGAAATAATGAATGCAATCGAATAATATATTACTTATTTAATAGAGATAATAAAACTGCTTAAATTCATTAGGGCACAGGAGGCTCCCGGTGGTCGAAACATATTATTTCTAATGTGTCTAGTTTGCGCTACTAAGCGGGTTAAAGCCCTATTATAAACAATAGACAATCAGTTCGTACAAGACTTTATCTACTAATAAGTATTTGTTCGACTAAACTACACTACAAGTAAGTATAGTATATCGAACTTAGACGGGATTTCAGGAATATTCTAGAAATGCATGTCATAGGGGCACTATCTCCTTTTCCTTAGAGCACTACGTCCAACCGTCCACTGCAATAGTTAAAATAAATGGCCATTATAATGTCCAACTAATATTATAAATTAAAAAGTTTTGATGTTTAAATATCTTTATATTACTCTTTCACATTGTATTATTAGATAATACGAAAATATTTCTTTACAGTTACCTCCAGAAGCTTTTACGTAGAAGAAATTGTGTCGGTTTTTCTTCCCAAAAAAATTGAAACCTGACATCGTTTCCTTTTGTTCTCCATTAGGCGTCGTTAAAGTATTCTTTCTACAAAAATGTTAACCTCATGTAGTTTCGTTTCTTCTTGTTTTCCATTGGTATCGTTAGAGTAAGAATTTATTTCAAAAATATAATAGTTTTTAAAAAGATCGAGCGAGCGTTTTCTTTAGAAAGTCTACCAAATGCGGGAACATTTTGTTTCCTTATATTTTTGGCTACACAACAGATATGATCGAGGTCTAAAAAAAACGCATTAGGAGTACTGAACCAATGCATTTGCGATTATGGCAATGATTATTTAATATTAATAAAGATAAAGAATTGCTGAAGAATGTAGTTATACAACCAGATTTAATCCCTCTATGTGAAATGAAAAAAAACCCAATCATAAAAAGTAAATTAATCTTTATCAAAATCTGTGATAAAGAGTCAGGTACATAAAAGGCTGGTCGTAAAATGATTACTTAGCGATCTTGACAAACACTTATCACTTTATGTCATTGGTTTCTCGTAATGGTATACATATAGTATATACGTCACGACTAACAGTCGTGATTTTTGGAGCATTAAAAATTGTTTTACGTAGTTAATCTCGGGTTTCATATGAGGACTTCTAATACGGATATCTAATATTCTATGACAGATGTCAGCGGCCCAAAATTCTGTCAACTGGTCTAACCTTTTGAATGAATTTCTCCCAGTAATTGGGTGGCGGAGTACAGATGGCAGTCGCTCCGTGTAAAATACTGATACTCAGCCGCATCTGTTTGACTGAACCTACACACAAGCGTCACCGTCAGGGTTGGCGCTAGCGACACTTCCTGATATTAAATTTTATATAAAAATGCATCGCAATTTCATTTTAATGGAGTACTTTTGGGTACAATAGAAGGTGTCAATATCAATCGTGTCCTAGCAGGCACTTAGCAGATTATGGGATCATAATATAAGGTGTCTTGAGTATAATAGAATTAATTTTGTGTAGGCCCTCTTCTTCTTCTTATTTAAGAGCCTCTTGTCGGTGTAGCTGAAGTTCTTTCCATTTTTCTCTCGCCAGTTCAGTCTCCTTTACCTCTTTATACGGTCATGACGGCAACCTTTTCCTTTATTTAGCTCATCTAACTTGTCCTTAATCTTCCTCTCTCTCTAATTCCTTCTATCTTCTATATTCTATCTATGTGTAGGCTAGCGCCCCAAAATGTAATATAGTTGTAACATCGCGACAATTTCGTTAACACTCCAAGCTTTGATATTAATCTGAAGAATTGCTACAACGCCGCGTTATCGCAGCGTTGTAAAGAAAACTTGAGTGTGAAGCGTTTAAAATGAGGAGTACTCGTTTTTAAAAAAATCATGTTGTTTCAGATATAAAACCCATTCACGATGGTGGACAAGATGACGAAGTGGAAGTATGCGCCGCTGATGGTGTTTCAGCTCGTTCTTATGGTGCTGTTCATCGTGTTCACCAAGTATGGAGGCCCTGAGGAAGCTAATGTTAAAGGTGAGTGGCTTTACGATTTTAAAAAACTTTTTGGAACAATGTACGATAGAAGTATAAGTAGATAGGTATTTTATAGGTAGGAGAATATTTTATGCTACCGGACAATATTGAAACATACTTTAGTAACTACTAAGTACCATAAATCGGATTGAAGCCACAACATAAAAACCTGAATCGCATTAGAAAGTGTCCAACTATTCTAACACTGCCAACGGTCGTGCTTCAGACCACATGGCTAACCTTGCATGGTCGGTGGATCCTTCCTATTCAATAGTGGAACATCATACCACATTTAATCAGTCAGAACCCGGATAGTCAAGCAACCAATTTTACATTAGCACATCGGGCAACTACCTACCTAGGAAAGCATGCCAGTCACTCAGTGGTAGGCACACTCAGCTGTATTAGATAAAAATTCAACCCCAATATAATTTGAGAATAACTGTTTAACAGCACTTTTTTGTTCTTCTGTCTCAAGCGAAAGAAAATAATATGCTTAGGAATGCATGTCTCCTAAGCGCCGATACAATCAACTTCTTCAATGATATAATAGAGTGGTCTTAACGAGCCACAATTATATTCGCTCTTTATCTTAATAATAATCCTCGGTACCAATTAATTCATTCGCGCATCCTCTTTAAATCCATATGCGTTGCTCTAATTGTTAAACAAGGATGTTCTGTCATGACGAACTGGGCTAAAACGGAAGAGTTTTATGCAAACTATGTCAGTTAGTAGGACGTAGTTATATTATTACTTTTAGTTAGAACAGACATATTAATTTGTCCTCTTTCATCTGGATGTGTTTAATTTGAAATATCATTAAATCAGGTCAGAAGTACACGCAAATTGGTATTTTATGCTATAATTGTACAATAAATACCCATTTTGGGAGATTTTCGGAATAGGTCTCATTATCTCATTGGTTTAGCGATTGCGAAAACTGCTGAGCGTGAGTTCTTGGCTTCGATTTCCAGGTCGGGAAAAGTGTGCTACGTAGCAATCCGTTTCAAACAAATGACAATAGGTTTATCTCTAATGGGACTCAATAACAGCATTAGTGAAATGTCGGTGTAAAACAGTACAACCCTTTGAAGAATACAAGCGTCATGGTATGTTATTTTATATATCTAACCGAATCTGAACAAAATAACTAAAAATCAAGATTTTATTAAGATTTGACGATAATATCTAATCTGTTATTGTAGCGACACATATTTGTCGTTTGAAAGTGTATTTTTTCAGATGCGTACACATATAAAACGATCTCGAAACCTATTTCACTGAGTGTAATTAGATATGCAACTAAACTGAAATGTCTACTGTTAATCAACGAAAAAAACAAGCTCTATCAATTTCGCACATTAATTTCACATGCGCAAAAGCGTGACCCGAAAAAATTAACCCCAAAATATATAGCAGCAACACGTTGTGAGAGAAACAAAATATACCACGGTATCACATTACATACTAAATTGTTAATGTCATCGCGCGCGTTGTCAATTAAAATAATGTTCTCCATGTGAATAAGGAGGGCTTACAATTAATTTGCTTGAAATTCCAACATTAATCCAGAGTGTAGTCGAGGCCGGTAACGAGTAGGTAGGATATGGGCCAGGGTTGCTTCTTAAAGTGAAACGTCTTATCGTCAACGGTAATTAACGTAAGGGACAAATTGTCGAAACTGAGTTAAATATATAGTTTTACTCAGAAAATTCCGCTCTATCGATTGGTATATTTAACTTTTTGATATCTTTAAGCAATTGCATGCCATGATCATAAATACTGATGCAGAGATACAACAAATTCAACCTTAAGTCCAAACGGCAAACATCAAATTTGTATATTATTGTACATACGCTTAGCGTAACTCTCAAACCGAAATAAAATAGTTATACAAAGGTATGCTATGATACCAATAAAGTTGAAAGAAATACAAGGACTTACCCATTTTTTTCTAGTGTTTTGCGATTTTCCAAAACTTGCATTTTTTCCCTTTCAGTAATTCATATTTCCGGTGGCGTTATAACAGATTAAGCAAGACATAGATAACTGTTAAAATCACTTATGAACAGTCAGACTATAGCTGCTACGATCCAAAGTGTTTTCCAATGGAAAAGAATGGGCAATAATAATTTACTCTTGAATACGGGCAGGTTTTTAGTTCCTAATAAAAAAGACTATAACATAATATAGCATCAAGCCTGTATTCCCCGAAGGATTAGGCAGAGATATATTATTGTACACCCACATTTTTCCGATGCCGTTGTTGAATCCCATGTGATAGAGAGCGAGCATATTGCCATCTACCGGTCACAGTTCCACTCTCCTTGCTAATACTGAGAATTTCCATAAAGAAAAAGTCAATAATACTTTGCCCGAACCAGGAATCGAACCCAGATCCTCACACTCAGCAGTCGCGCTTGCACCCACTTGACCAATGAGGCAGTGAAGGCCTTATAATTTCGTTGTATAATTGTTGTATAAATAGACATTAAAGATTATGTTACAACCCACAGATAAACTAAGAAGTAACAATGTCTTATAATTTATAATAAAGATAATTAATACAATGATGTTAATGAATATAGAAAGCCACATAGATTATAACTGTAAACTGACTGCTTTGTATAATATTCCGAGAATAACACAATAGCGAATGGATTCTTATTGTTCAAACTAGGTATCACATTGGCTTACTACGAATTCACTGCGAGGAACTTAAGACATACACTAAACCAATATAAACCTTGACAAGACATTGGTACCAGTATACTTACTTTGAAATGTTTTGACATCAGATTTCTTCATACTCGTGAAGAATTTTATTTATGAATCAACAGTTGGATACCGATGGCCTTCGAACAATAGATTTTCTATTGTGGTTTGTATGACGCGTTAATAAAATAAGTTACTCGGTCTATTGGCTAAGATTATGATGATTTATGACAGTTGTCACAGACGATTTTAAGCCTGAAAAATAAATAATCCTAAAATAATTCCTCAGTCAAAGTCAGTTGACCCGTGTATGTCTTAAAACTGCGGCCAGACACCGGAGGACGGGCAGCAGCGTCCTCTCACTAATCGGTGAGCCACTGCGATCCCCAAGCCGCCTGCCAAGCGTGGGGATTATGGCAAACCCCCCTTGAGGGAGGCCTTCGTTCAGCAGTGGACGTCTTCTGGCTGATGATGATGATGAATTCCTCAGTAACGTTTGGGCTCACTCTGAGCAACATCGTTGAGAACCTTGTTGGCCGGCTAATATAGGATTTTTTCAGGGAGTTTGTTACGCTGCTTCTTTTTCTAAGACTAAGCTAAGAAAGCTAAAATTAATCAAGCTAAGTGATACGTAGGTATTAGGACATGTAATTTATTTTCTGTTGTATTACACATTATTATTATTATAAGTCTGTACAGTCCCACTACAGGGCAAAGGCCTCCCTTTATTATTTCCACATTTCCTGGCCTGTTGAAATTTGGGGCCAACCTTTTAGGTGTATTACATATTACGCTGCATCCTAATAAAATATGTTTAATATTCGTCGTCACATTCAGCACAGCCCTACCGCCGACAACTACTGGGGAATGTACCACAAATTGAATTCACGACATATGAGGAGATTCTTATTATAAATTCTATGTCTCATTTAGTAGGTCTCTTAGTACTGTGACTGTATTACCTGTACCTACAAATTTGAATTACCTTTGTCCCTTTGCAAATAATAGGTATTGTTAGATCGTCTGGTTTAGATAGTACAATCGTAGTTTAGAGGTATTTTGTAAAGACATTTAGATACTAGATGTATCGCGAGTAAGTTTACACATATATAACATCACCCATATTGGGAAATATTAGGTTGTAATATTTTTATCAAAGAGTAGCAACGGATTAACGCAATGTAAAAAAGACAAAACAGCTCGATCGCTCCGCCCCTCCGACACCGCCTTAAATCGTAGAATCCAGTGCTAAACAATCCTTTAAAAAACAAACCAATAAAAATTGACATATCACTGTGAATTCCAAACAACTCACAATAATTTTCACTTCAATTCTATTTTCAATGCGTCATTCCATCATACGTGTTTGTTTCCACAGAAAATTAGATTGAAACACTGCATCACGAACTATCTTCTTATCCATAAGTTACCTCATGTTGACTCGACAGAAGAAGGAGATACGTAATCAACATATTTTTCTGTATGAAAATTCAGTAGCGGCACGCAGTCTAGAACTGTGCTCAATAAACGGCTATAAGTCCGCCCACTATAACATGGGACTCAATAACGACATCGGTGAAATGTTGGTGAACAACAGTAAAACTCTGCTTAAACCTTCGTGAAATAGAGGCGTGATGATACTATGTTAACACGGATGTTTGTGTGTCAAGTGCGAGTTGTGATAGTTAACTGGAAAGAATGCCATTGTCACACATTGTCTTGTAATAGATTGCCAATCAATACAGTTTATATGGAGTAGATCAATATATGAGAAGTGGTGACCAGGAATCGTTAATATTGGAGATTATTTTAGCTTTAGCTAAAGAATTGTCCAGATACTTTTCATTATAACTTTGACATTCCAAAACTTCGACTCACTTAAAATCGTCAAAACAGTATCAGATCCTACTAATATTATAAACTAGCTGTGCCCGCGACTTCGTTCGCGTGGATGTCGGAACTTAACAATGTATTTTTTAGTGCGAAACGCAATTTAAAAAAGAAAATATTATAAAAGTTACGTGAAGTTAAGAAGACCAAATGCACTTAACCCTATTTTTTTCAAAAATAAAAGATTTTTTTCTAAAATAAAAGTAGCTTAAGTTACTCCTTATTACATCAGCTACCTGCCAATAAAAGTCCCGTTAAAATCGGTCCAGCCATTTCAGAGATTAGCCTACACAAACAGACAGACAGACAGACAAAAATGTAAAAAATGTTATTTTGGTGTATATACCGTATATATATTCATATGCATGTAATAAACAACGGGTATGACCCGGGTACGTCTTAAAACTGCGGCCAGACACCGGAGGACGGGCAGCAGCGTCCTCTCACTAATCGGTGAGCCACTGCGATCCCCAAGCCGCCTGCCAAGCGTGGGTATTATGGCAACCCCCCCCTTGAGGGAGGCCTTCGTTCAGCAGTGGACGTCTTCTGGCTGATGATGATGAATAAACAACGGTTATTTCAATATTACAAACAGACACTCCAATTTTATTTATATGTATAGATGTATAGATGTGAAAGTTTGTGAAATCGCAATTTATGTATTTTAATTATTTCGTCTGAAGTAAACACGAACATAATCTGAAGATACCTTTATATATCCTCTGCTAAACTTGGGTTTCCACCAATTTAACTAACGATTAAAGCTCTTATTTATTAAAATACGATGACAGACAATTGTCAACAATTTCATAGTCCCCAGGGGGCCACTCTATCACTTTTTACCACACACTGAACTGATGAAAACAAAAGTCAAATGTTAATCTGTTTTTTCGCGTTCCAAGTAACAAAAAAGCTTTCACATTAGTATGAAATACCAAACATTTCATACCAGTTGATCGCATTGGCTGAAAAGGTTTACTTAGTGCTCGAGGTTCAAGTGCGACAATTTATCACAATTTGCTCGCTACTGAATTCTTTATTGCCTTTACCTGGCTTGTAAGAGTATGCTTAAAAAATGTATTGATTTATCTGAAATTGACTACCTACTACCTATTCGATTGGCGCAGTGGCTAAGTGATTAACTTTCTGCGCTACGTGTCGCGGGTTCGATCCCCGCACGGAACAAATATTTGTGTCATCTACAGGTAGTTGTTTCGGGTCTGGTTGTGTGTGTACGTGACATGTATCTTTGTAAACTGTACCCATGATACAGGAGAAATCCTAGTGTGGGGTAACCTTTATAACTGGCTGCTTTATAATTTGAAAACTGCCTCATTAATTGGCGCAGCGACCTCGAATGCCGTTGTTCAGCGTGACGATTTTCCTCAATCAAGAAAATTGAGAGCGGGAATGTTTAAATTTGGAACACATTGTGTATTTTATTTTTAAAAATATATATTTCATTTTATTTTTAGTTCACATACTTTCTATGTCAATTCAGCACAAAGCTTTATTTATAAACATTTACCCACCCACAACCCACCTAAACCTATATACCTATTGTTTGAGTTCTTTGTCACCATACTATGGCATGTACGTTGATATTGTACGAATAATTAAAAATAACTTTGTTGTGAAAATAAAATATTTCTTACATATTTTACAGACAATTATCACGGCGATTATAATAGTTTAATGATGCACATTAAAACAGATATTCTCTCAAATATTAACTAAATTCAAATGACAAAAAAATCATGGATTTTAAAGAAATATATCGACGACATTGTAATGTATAGTAAAGAAAGTAACGTATTTGATCGTCTTCAATCGTCAATTTTTCATAGACCTCTCAGGCGTGCAGGTATTCACGAGGTCTCCTTTACGGTTAGGGATCCTACTTACACCATCCTGCAAGGAAGCCAATAGTTCCACCAATACTCTACTCGTAACTCAACACAATAATTAAAAGCAAACAAACAAACAGCATGCGAAATATATGGACATTATTCGCACATTTATCTTGCAATTGAAGCTTAAAATCGTGCCCGAAGCAATGTTTATTTACTATAAATAGACCTGACGCATTCGACGTGTTTGTTTCCAGTGATATACAACCATTCAGACGCATGCACATTGGGAATTAAAGACTGACAAAGTGATATTGTCTTTGTGTATTGCCAATGTTATTTGTATGACATAATGATATTATTATCACATAAACGTCGAGGACCACAAATGTACATGTTACACGCCTGTATTCCCTAAAGGGTTAGGCAGAGGTGTACTATTGTACGCCCACATTTCGCTGATGCTGTTATTTAGTCCCATATAATAGGGGGCGAACCTATTGCTATCTACTGGACACAGTTCAAGACTCAGTGCTGCTACTGAAAATTTCTATCTCTAACGCTTTGCCCGACCCGAGAATCGAATCCTCACGCTTGCGACAACTAGACCAATGAGGCAGTCTTTTACACCTATATAATAATTATATTATTAGCTATCTTACATTTTTTAAATACCAATATTAAAATATTAGATTAAGACAAAGCTACAGTTCATTATATTCTCAGAAATATAAGTTTTACCACCTAAGTTTACATTGTGGAATGTAATAAATATATTGAGTATTGTGTTTGAGTAGTTTATTTACAGAGAGCACGCGACGTGGACACGGACGTGAAACAGAAATGACATTAAATTTTCACAAACTCATCCACGTCCCGTCCGCGCTTACGTAACATTCAAACAACAATTTGACATTCAAATTAAAACTAATTATAATAAACAGCAAACAAATTAGACATGTTGATACAACCGATTAAGGCGCATGCGTTTATCTGAGCTATACAGTTATACAAATTCCGTGTCTATATTATATTTAAAAAAAAAACTAACATTTGCACAAAATTGGAATCAAACGCAAGTCTAAAATAAACCTTGCTTAATATAGACTGACTCCTGAGTTTGTTTGGGCGTTTCTTTTAAGGTATAGTCGTGACGCCGACGCCATCTAGTACTATAAAAAAGACGGGTAAAAGTAATTGAGAAATCCTACTTGAAAAATAAATTAATTCCGTTTCAATTTCATAATTTCATTCATCAAACTCCGTGCAATGCCTTCTAAGATATATATATATATTTATATATTAGACCGACACGAATTAGCGATACGATAAACATGGCTTAGATTAGCATCGGTTAATTAACGACCAATCATAATACCATGCTAATATTATTAATTGGCAACACGTTCCGGAGAATCTCTTCTAGGTATCATTGACTTGTATTGATACCGAATTCCTGTTAGTAGACTCAATATTTACTTTTACCGGTTTTATGACCTTTCGTAGTATCTTACGAGAGGTCAAAAAACGACAGTATCCTGAAGCGTTTTTATATCATTAGACTGTTATTTCTACGTTTGAATTCGCCAATATAATGAGTTCATAGGAAAATAATTC
This sequence comes from Shargacucullia verbasci, assembly GCA_947562105.1. NCBI lineage: Eukaryota > Metazoa > Arthropoda > Insecta > Lepidoptera > Noctuidae > Shargacucullia > Shargacucullia verbasci. The sequence goes on along the minus strand of OX387294.1, from coordinate 11,487,691 downwards.
GATAATAGCCATAAGGTCGGTGATCGTAGCACGTGTTATTAGAATAGAATAGAATAGAATTTTATTTGTAAAACATAGTATCAATTATACAAGATCTTAAATAATGAGGTAATGCGCTATGCTTTGTCATTAAGACTACAGTTCAGCTAAAAGTTTTCATACAAAATGCGTTATCGTTTTTACCCCACTAAAAATGAGTTGATTTTGCTTATTTTTTATACAAGTAAAAACTAGGTCGTTGACGGTTTGTTTTTTGATATTGTTTATAGATTGAGAAATAAATAATCCACAAAATGCATTTTTTTTAACTAAATATCTTCCTTATAGGTTAACTTAAATTAACCAAATTTTGAAAAAAAAACAATACGTCTCTACCTAGTTTATAATCTGACATAACGATGGAGACTAAAATCAAATTAATTCGTTAAGATTTCGATGTAAGAAACGTTAATGTCCAAACACCTATTTTGCGTGTATTTCAAGACAATTTTGTCAGAAGCCGGCAGCTAAACAAATATGAGTTAATAGGTAAATACATTAAATTTATAACATATAACAAAAAGTTAAGTATTACTAAAAATTATAGTTATTTATCATTAAATAACTCGTCTATTGAACAGTAGCAAATTACATTACTATATTGACATACAGGTTAAGTTCTTGGCAATGTTTATGATAGCCCTTTGTAACCATTGACGATTCTTTGCTGCAATTTACAAAGAGAATACGAGACAGACGTGACACAGAAATAATATTTTCTTCGCTAGTGGTTTACGTCCCGTCCGCGTCCGGTGATTGTCTCAGTGCAGGTGACGTTATATGTATAGATTATCATAAAAAAGACATACAATCGACACACTTGTCTTTTCAATTTCCGTTCCTAACTTCTATTATATTTGAATTAGAACGCAAGCGTTTAGATAACAAGGAAAACGCAGAAATATTCATTCATAAACGTGTTCAAATTTACCTAGATATAACGATACAATTCGTTTTACAAGTTTTCCTTCGAACATGTTTTCATTGAAAACCGGGTAAACAGATGGCATATCCGGTGCTGTGACGTTAGCAGTCCCCTATTGACCCGGATTGAACGCAGAACTGGTTATCAATAAACGCGATCGTCCGACGGTCTTAGTGCATTTCAATTACCCGGATTATTTGCGCTTGACTGGCGTAGTTGTTGTGTTATCCGCGCGGATAGGATTAAAATTTAACATCAGTAGGTTATGAATATTTAAGTGAGTATTGTTATAATTTTTTTTTTTAATATAATTATAAGTGTGTCTTATTGGTAGTTACCTACTTTCAAATAATTATTATGCTCTACGGTTTCTCCTGTATCGTGGGTACAGTTTACAAACATACATGTCACATGCACACACAACCAGACCCGAAACAACTATCTGTAGATCATACAAATATTTGTTCCGTGCGGGGATTTAACCCGCGACACGTAGTGCAGAAAGCTAATCGCTTAGACACAGCGCCAACCGTGTCGTTTAAATCGTGACTTGAGAATTTAATTTAATTTCTCTATTTTTAGTTTTAAATAGTTGATTGACAAATTGCAAATGGTTCCATTCTCTCATCTGTCATTCACGCCACGCCACGTAAAACAGACTGTAATCAAATGATGGAAGACTTGTTTTTAATAGGCCAGTGTTCATGCTACTAGTTTTTTTTTATCCAGGCATTATTAAAACTGTTTATGACAAGAGTGTATTTTTAGTAACCTCAAGGCAAAGCAAATTTGCAACATAATGTTGGTATAACACAAACCAACTATTCATACCAACATTATGTTGAACAAGTAACAAACATTTAAAAAAATACAGTCGAATTGAGAACCTCCTCTTTTTTTGAAGTCGGTTAAAAAAACAGTATAACGTTGTTAAAGTTCTAACACCACGTAAGTCATTTTGGCGGTTTTGACATCGTCCAATAGAAACTTGTAAAATGACATGACATGACATAGCATCACGCCTGTATTCCCCGAAAGGGTTAGACAGAGGTGTAATTGTACACCCTCTTTTCGCCGATGCTGTTAATGAGTCCCTTGTAATAGGAGGCGACCCTATTGCCATCTTCCGGGCACAGTTCCAGACTCCGTACTGCTACTGAGAATTTCCATACAGAAAAACCCAATAACAGTTTGCTCGACCAGGGAATCGAACCCAGACCAACGAGGCAGTCTTGTAAAATGAAATGAATATAAAATAGTATTGTACTGGTATCTATGTAAAATTACGCCATGTTTTCACTGTCCTTGAAAACTTGCTATTTTTGACATACGTGGCGTTAGAAATTCAACGACGTATTTAGCGATTTAGTAGAGAATTGCTCACTATTGTTAAAGAATAAAAATTAATTTAAAGTAATGGCCAATTTGACAACACGGTTGGCGCAGTGGTTGAGCGATCGACTGCTGCGCTACGTGTCGCGGGCTCGATTCCCGCACGGAGCAAATATTTGTATGATCTACAGATAGTTGCTTCGGGTCTGGGTGTATTGTCCATGTGAATATTTGTGTTTGTAAATATGACCACGATACAGGATTCGTTCCTGGTGTGGGACAAAGTTTAAAAAAAAAAATCAGTAACTCAACTTTTGAATGTTTACACATATCCTACACGATATAATATTTAATATTATCCTATTCACACTTATATCCATTCGGCACTCAAATATTCAGACATGAAATAAAAGCCATATTTTAACAAAAAATAATTCGGATTCTGAATTAAAGGTTACTAATAACGTTCATATTTGCTTGAAATATTTGTTTAACTGTAAAATGTTAATCGTATTCTAATATCAGTCTGATTACCTTCAATAATGCGTCAGTATTTAATCGAAAAAAAGCGAGAAATAATTTTCGTGAATTTAATTTTAGGAATATTATGTATTAAAATTACACACGCACATTAGGACTTCTCCTGTATCATAAGAATACTTTACAAACATACATGTCACATGCACTTACAAATCACAACCAGACCCGAAACAACTATCTGTAGATCATAAAAATATTTGTTTCGTGTGGGAATCGAATGCCCGACACGAAGCACAGAAAGCTAATCTCTCGCCTCTGCGGCAACCATGTCGTCAAAAGTAATTATAATTATGTCTAACCTCTAAATATCTAATCCTAATTTTAATATTATAAATGCGAAAGTAAGTTTGTTTGTTACCTTTTCACGCCTAAACCACTGAACCGATCATCATTAAATTTTGCATAAAAGTTGTCAGGGATACAGAAAAGGATATAGGGTACATTTCGTTCAGGAAAAAATTACTGCTCCCGAGGGAAAGAACAATAACTTTCGACGGTCACAAATGCTTTAGGACGCTAGATGACGCTATGTGTGACCCTATAAAATGCACGGATTTGTAATCCACGCGGGCCAAGCCGCTGGCGAAAGCTTGTATTAAATAAAAAGAATCTCTGTGGTATCGATTTTTGAGAAACAGCAAACCCAATCTCTTCAAGCACATTAAGTACAAAAGCAAACTCTTGCTTATTAGAGAGAGAGATCTAGCTGAAACCCTAATAATTTTGAAGCCACTCTCGTTATCACTGTCTAGTAAACCAGCATTGTAAGTTGCCTTGCTGACGTCACTACCATGCCCTATTAGTCTAGTCTCACACAGGACCATTCAGAAAATATCTCCAAAAAATATACGCCTATATCACCCGAAATTCTTTCTCTAATCCCCTTACATAAGCATATTGTACAATGACAAAAATCTCCTTTGTTACCGACTTTTACACAGAACAATCAGCCCTTATTATTGCTATAGGTATATCTTATGCCACAAAGTAATACCATCTTTTCAGACGATATTAAGCGGGTGAAATAATAAATAAGGGTCGACTTTCATTTGTTTAGGGATATATCGCTAATATTGTATAGTTCTACGTATTGGTAGCAGTGGTTTTTTTAATATCCGTGATCTGATTATTACCTCATTGGTCTAGGGGTCGTAAGCGCGAATACTGAGAGTGAGGTCCTGGGATCGATTCCTGGGTCGGGTAAAATGTTCTCGAGTTTTTCTGTATGGAAATTCTCAGTAGCAGCACGGGGTTTGGAACTGCCCGGTAGATGGTAACCTACTCGCCTCTATTACATAGGACTCAATAACGGCATCAGCGAAATGTGGGTGTACAATAGTACTCCTCTGCCTACATCTCTTCGTGGAATACAGGCGTGGTACAGGCTTCGTAGAATTTCTATACAGAAAAATCCAATAACACTTTGCCCGATCTAGAAGTCGAACCCAAAACCTCACGTTCTAGTCCACTCGACCATTAGACTAATGAGGCAGTTTAATATAAAATGGTATAATCTTTACCGACCACCACGGTAATAGCCGAGGTGGTCAACTACTTATACTGAACCATAACTTCCTCTCATCCCTCCATAGACCACTAGTTTTTGCTAGTAAGAATCACTTTTAAGTCAAGTTCATCTCGCCTACTTCTCCTCGGTCTGCCGCAATCCGACTCGGCTGAGCAGCGTTGGGGAATATGCACAGTATCTTCTCGTCCCAAATATCGCAGCGTCTTAACCTCTCCGATGCCGCAGTTCTAGACACAATAGAATACCGATTGTGTCTCGCGTGGATCTGCGTTCCGGCAGCCGAGAGGTTAAGACGAAAGTCTTTGACCAATGCGTGTTGCAAGTGATTACATACGGCACTGAAACATGGCCGCTAACCATGGACCTCATAAGAAACCTCAAGGTCACGCAAAGGGCAATGGAGAGGGCTATGCTTGGAGTTTCCCTGTATAATCGAATCAGAAATGAGGAGATTCGCAGGAGAACCAAGGTAACCGACACAGCCTGAAAAAATTCTGAGCTTAAGTGGCAGTTGACGGGGCATATTGCATGCAGAATGGCATAAGGTTCTGGAATGGTGAACGCATAGCGGAAGGCGCAACGTGAAAAAATCCCCCACAAAGTGGACCGATGACCTGCTGAAGGTCGCGGGAACCTACTGGATGCGGAGCACAGGACCGATCGATGCAGCGATACTTAGGAGAGCCCTATGTCCAGCAGTGGACTTCTTTCGGCTAAGATGATGATGATGATTTGGTTATTATTTTGGCCCAAAGCTCCCTTAGATATGCGAAGAATATATCCGGCCCAGTACTGCTGAAGCTTAGCAGTTTTTCAGGTAATGTCTTTGATCTTAGTTTTGGAGTCCAGTTTTTTCTCCTTACACAGTCAATTAATCCAACTCCTATACTACTGCGCTTGGGCTTGGAAACTAAACATTTATACAATGTTATTCTTAAAAAAGTATTAAACCTAATGGATAAAGTTTCACCGAATATTTTATTTTACCTTTTATTCCACATTATTCTTTGGTCGGCTTAACAACACACACAGAAAGAGAATCAAAGCGAACTTCGTTATAACTTTCCTATATTTATGTAAATGTACAGGAAAGGCTGTGATGAGATAATATAGAATACGGAATATTATCATACTTTTATTCCTTATGAGATTACGAAGACGGTGACTTTTTCCTCCCATAGGTGTGGAGAAAGGGTTTATGTCAAAAAGTTCGGCATCACCACCCGATATACAGTCGGGGTGTCAAAATTAGCTTTTCTATTTTATATGGTAACTTACAACATTCATATAATATCATCACCCCTCAATTCCCCGAAAGGTTAAGTAGAGGGATTATAAATTGTAAACCCACATTTCACCAATCCAGTAATAAGTTATTTCGCCAATTCGCCAATAAGTATGTTTCATGCTAACTTCATGCGAATTGGTCAAAAAAGTTAATACGATATGATAAGAGCTTTCACAAAACGTGGCAATGCTTATTTTATGTTTTGATTTGAGTATTGAAAAATATCCATGATCCCATAATGACTGCATACGCATTATTATGAAACCTCTATCCGATATACCCGCAGTTCTCTCGTGAATCTCGTGGTTTCGCATGGATTAACATTTCGGCAGCCAAGAGGTTATGAAATTACCTTATATATTAAATGTTTAAGTTCATCAGAATGTATGTATATTACAATTATTCTTCTTCTTTAATTTAAGAGCTTAGCTCTTGTCGGTGGAGCAATCGCCATTGCTCTCTATTTTCTGCCTTCGTTTTGACCTCTTGATACGACTCTACCCCTACTTTCTTTACTTGTTGTGGAAAGCTTCGTCTACAATTCAAGTGATCACATGTTTATTACCGACTAGCAACACGTCCCGGCTTGGACCGAGTGCAATGTAGAAAATAAGAAATGCGCTTATTGAGATTTTCAAACAAAAATAACATCCAAATTTCTGACTTTTCCAGCGAATTATCCAAAAACTTTCTTTCAAACTTACCTTGACTAACAATTACAAACACATTAAAATAAACCCGTGACCCGGGTACGTCCTAAAACTGCGGCCAGACACCGGAGGATGGGCAGCAGCGTCCTCCCACTAATCGGTGAGCCACTGCGATCCCCAATCCGCCTGCAAAGCGTGGGGATTATAGCAAATCCCTCCCTTGGAGGAGGCCTTCGTTCAGCAGTGGACGTTTTCTGGCTGATGATGATGATGATGAAAAACAAACAGCCAAATGGGTAAAGCTGTTCTGAAGTCATGCTCCGTCATACATGTAGTAATTGATTTTTATTTATATAGAAGAGAAGATAGTTAAAGGGAGTTTAATAGAGTCCTATGTTAAAGACTCGTCTGTCAACTATTCACCGTTTCATCCGCCATTATAACTGTGTGTAAGCTTAGATATTATGATGAATTCAGATGAAGAGTATGAACAGTCCCTAATCAGTGAAATAACTGGAACACCAGGTATTCCAATTTCAGTCTCAAGTCGATCAATAGGTAGAGGTTTTTTTTTTAAATAGGCTAGGCTTTCTCCAATATAGATACAGTTTACTGACATACATCTTACACGCAAACAAACCCAAACCCGAAACAACAATTTGTAGATCCTACAATTATTTGGTCGGTGCGGGCATTGAACCCGCAATAGAATGTGAAGGATTATGCCTTAGTCCACCACGCTGGCCTACACACCACAGCTACAGCTTGGTGGACTCCACACACCATCACGAACTTTTATTGAGAACTTTCAGGTGTGCAGGTTTCCATTTATTTACTATACTATATAAAAACTTTCCGAACTGAACTTTCTTGACCCGGGTACGTCTTAAAACTGCGGCCAGACACCGGAGGACGGGCAGCAGCGTCCTCTCACTAATCGGTGAGTCACTGCGATCCCCAAGCCGCCTGCCAAGCGTGGGGATTATGGCAAACCCCTCCTTGGGGGAGGCCTTCGTTCACCAGTGGACGTCTTCTGGCTGATGATGATAAAAACTTTCCCAGACTTTTACCGGAGTCACTAAGAGCCTCTAAAAGTCTTGGTGATAAATCTAATAAAATTAATACTAACAAAGGTACCAATTATTTCCTAATTAATTGGAGTGGTGTCACTATTTCAGGCCCAGAGTAATTGTAGTGCGACAAATGAGATTGTAACAAAATAATTAAATTTGTTTATTATTAAATTTTGTTGCCTTTTGCGTACCCATTGTCCATTTTATTAATGATCTGGGTTATTAAATTAAATAAACTATATTTATTTTATTTGTCATTGTAGCTATATTTTAATTAAAACAGAATTATAATAGAGAGATAATCACCCCGGTATTAATTATATACTATAGTATGTATCGCCGATTGCGTTAAGTCCCATGTACCTAATAGGAGGTTAGCCTATTACCATCAATCGGGCAAAATGCTAAACTCTGGGCTACCACTGGAAATGTTCTTAAATAGAACCCAATAACACTTAAAAGAAAAATTATGAAATGTACAGCCGAAAAAAATTATATATACATAAATACGTGAATTCTATTTCATAGATTTATAATTTGTTTAGGTAATCATTGATCAGTCATGTATCTTTTCAGACAAATTGTAATGTAATTAGGAGAGGCTTCCCCTGAATTTTGTTATTATGGTCAACAACCTGCCATTACCCTGATATTTATTATTCAATGCCAATGAACTCGAATTACTCTCAATTGGACTAAAAGTATACATTTTTACAAAACTCGTACGATTGACCTCTGTTGTATCCCTCTTACATGCAAACGAAAATGAGAACTTAAATTTTATAATATTTAAAACCTATACTGCATCTAATATACTATTTTATGCACTTTCATGCAGGAGGGTCTGAGTTCAAACCCGTTCCGAACTTCTGACTATTCGGAATCTTGTGCCGATCAGCATTTGATTATTACCTGCGTTTACAGTGAAGGAAAAGATCTTGAGGAAACCTGCACACCTAAGGGGGCTCCATAAAGTTCTTGATGGTGTGTGTAGTCTGCCAAACCGCACCGGGCCAGTCTGGTGGAGTAAGGTCTAACCCTTCTAATTCTGGGAAGAGACCCTTGTCCAGCAGTGGGACAGTAACCCTAAATGAACACTGTAAGCGTTACAGTACTTCACGTCGTTGTCTACTGATAGCGTGCCTAGAAGACCAAAGAACAAGTCACGCGTACTCTCAACCAGCTTTAATAAAAACATAATTTATATTTTTCTTCAATATAGGATCAGTTGTCATTTTTGTCACTCATTTCATTTATCCTAATTGTATATTTAAACTAGGTTCACAAGTATTTTATTGATTTCCGATATTTTTTTTTAACTTCACCCGTTTTTCCTACCAATTATTATAATCATCGTATTTTTTTCTTCTATATCGTATACAGCTTTATCATACCACATAAGTAACCGAAAAGGGATTTGGGCCATAAAAGAAAAAAATAATATAAATAGTACACGAATGTTCCACGTTGTATATATCCATTTTAAGTCCCATTATCCTCCCGGGGCCCATTTTGTGCCAGAAAACAATGAATTGTGTAATTTCATTTGCAATTTTTCATTTGACATTCTAACAATTACTGTTGCGGGGAAAAATAAACAGATAAAAGGTCGATGTATTGTTCTTTTTATGCGTGATGGAGTTCGAAATGGGTGTATTTGGAGCGCTTAAAAAATAAAATGGAAAAAATGTTTAATAACTGGGTATCGTAAATTCGTATACATTGTTCATAGGTACTACTTTAGTGTTAGTGTAATCTGTTGAATGCTAAGAACTGGAGTATTGATGGGACTAGGACCAAATATCGAGATTCGATGTCGTAAGAAAGTCAAAATGGGTAAATAGATCACAACGCGAAAGTGGAGAAGGGCAGGATACTTGACAAGGCGAGATGACGGAAAGTAGACCGAGGCAATATTCGTGCAGTAGTTAAATCACGGATGAAAGCTGCTAATAAGAACTCCAATACTATGGTATGAGATGAGATGATCATAATGATGATGATGAGAGAAACTCAGGACCAGCAAAAGCGTAAATAAAGGGAAGGATTGTAGTCAGCAGTGGACTGACTAGATAAGCTCCATGATATAAATGATGTTATGGAGAAACGAGGTATGGTGTTCCTCCATTGAACCTCCCTTAAGTTAGCCTGGCGGGCCGAAGCCCGACGATTGATGTTGGACATTCGTATATCTGTTAGAATTGTTGTAAACTCTCATAATGCGATTCAGAGTTTGTTGCTGTAGCTTCACTCCGATGGATGCTTTACTTTTTGCCATGTTGCGAGCACTAGTTGCTACAATATCAAATGCGATTTAACAATTAAATAACTTAGATCCTGTAGCATCCTACACGTTTTTGCCAAACATGCGCAAACGCATTTGCATACTACAGTACGCACATGCATTTGTTTTGCAAAAATGTGAAATCGATAAATGTGAAGATTGGAAGCCTATCCATATTCATACATCCATTATAGTACGATATGAGCGAATCTTGAAGAAAAATGATAAAATTAAAGGCTTAGTATGAAGTTACCAATTTACTTTCTTTTGTTCCAGGTTTTGAAGATACCCACGTCATGATTTTCATCGGTTTCGCTTTCCTCATGACCTTCTTAAAAAAGTACTGCTACAGTGCCTTGGGATTCAACTGGTTCTTGGCGGCATTAGTCGTGCAGTGGGCTCTCCTCTGTCAGTCCTTTTTCCATATGAAGGATAATACTATTTTTATTACAAAGAAGTCTTTACTAGGTAAGCTATCTTTATATGCTACGAATGAAATGGATTTATAAATCGGGCCCGCGACTAATTTATTCATTCATAGCATGGAATTTTGCTTTTCCTGTGAGTGTCGTCAAAATAAATTAACGGTTATGTCTTTAAGATGGGAATCGGTTCTCTTATGGACAAAAAATAATAATTATTATAAAATTAAAAAATACATTGACTGAAATATAGTATTGTTCGTTTCAGAGAATCTTATAATTGTTTTCGTGTACATAAGTCTGATAATGGGCAGAAACATAAAGCTCCTTCATAAATAGGAGAGGTTTCCATACGAAACAATAAACTGTTCTATTGTTTACTAAGACCTCGTCCCGCATTTAATCTCAAAAGTTGATTCATCACAAACAAATAAGTATTGTATCTAATAATAACAAGATCCTGCTTTAAATTTTAATGAAGGCACCATTTTAAATGCTCAATTTCCTTTCGATACTGTTTCACAAAAGAAAGCTTTAATAGCATCGCTGAAATGTTTTGATATTGTTTGAAATTGAATTACCATTTTGTATAAATGAATTTTTCCTTTTGGTACAGTAAATTAGGTCAGACGTTGGTTTTTAGGGTCACCTTCATATATCATCGTTTTGCTTACAATTACATTAACAATTTGCTCAAGGGGCTTTAAAAACTACCAATGTCAAGTATCAAACACGTTGGGATATACGTTTTCTTTTTTATTTTGCTCCACACTGCTCACCTATATCATGAGCGTATATACAGTCACAATTTAAATCTCACAAGGTACGTACATACGTCATAGACGCAGACACAAAACGACTATCTATTCTGTAGTTCGTACAAATATTTATTGCGGGATCGCAACCGACTACCTGTAGTTTAGAAAACCAATTGCTTAACTTACGCCAGCGAACATTGACATAAAGGCTGTATAGAAATCGAAAATAGAATATGCCTATTACTCTTCATTATTATACAGAAATGGCTATTATGCCCTGATTCCACATGGTAATAAATTATATAACCTTTGTCAATAGAGTTTCAGTAATAGCCATTTTATTTTCAGAGGCGGATATTATGGCAGCTACTGTCCTCATTGCCTTTGGAGCATTATTAGGTATCGCAAGTGGAACCCAGTTGCTCTTCTTATCCATCATAGAGACAGTGGTCGGCTGTGTTAATTTGTACCTTCTAGAGTCTGTATACAAGGTTGGTACTGCTAGAACTTTATGTTTCTTTTTACTATTCCATTTACTTCGACTACCACAGAAAACAAAACATTAACATCTTGTTACATGAATCTCATAATATTACAAGAAGATTTATTATTCAACAAAATTAACAGAAAGTTCTAATTATATCAAAAAGTTACACTCAGCAATTAATAAGCGAAATTATTTAAGGAGATTGTATCGCATATTTAATTAGTTTAATTCCTCGCTAACTTTGTTATTCTGTATCTTACCGTCTTGTTAAAAATAGACGAACTTTTCTCTTCTTGTCTGTGGGTATCGTAAGATTCTTTACTCAAGTTGCGGTCTCCCGCGCCCGGATAGTATGAATCTACTTTGTCTTCTTTGCGTCGGTGGACGAGTTAGGACTTTCATGATATTTTATGCGATGTGTGACGTCGATATTTTTCTTATGTGAAATATAAACTCTTAATCCAAAAACATAACTACTGCGTGCCGTACTACTTGCTCGCGGGAGGAGCTAATGGCTGCTACTTAAAATGCAGTCCGTGTGCCGGAATTTGGGCAAACAAATTTAATTTGCCATCGACACGCTAAGAAGAATACATTGCGCTATGACTTTCACCATCGTTGGTCTGTTCGAACAATGTCTCGTAATTTCTTTTTTCTTCCACAACAAGAAGATAGCCGTACTGCTAGTTTGGTACATGCATCACATTTTTCAGAATATTAAACTGGATCTATCGGTTTCTTCTTAAATTATATTTGTTTTAGGCTTCTGATGTAGGTGGTTCAATGGCTATTCATACCTTTGGAGCTTACTTCGGTCTTGGAGTGAGCTCAGCTTTGAGAATTAAGAAGAAAACTGAACCCGAAGCACCAGGCACCGTGAAACTGGATGGACCTACCTATTCATCTGATGTTACTGCCATGATTGGTTCGTAAGATTTTTATTTAATTTAACTTACCATAAAATGTATTTCTACTAATAAGGTAACTAAAAAGTATTCATTGTAATAATTACTTGACAATATCAATGGTAATATTTAAAACGGGAATTCGTATAACATGCCTATTGTCACATCTAGTTAAAACTAACCGACAACTTTTTGGGTAAGTTTGTATCTGAAAGCACGGGTTAAAAAAGGGAAAAACGTTTAATTAATTTATTGATTTTTTATTTAAAAAAAAAACGTTGGATTTCTCCTGTGTCCTAGGTACAGTTTACAAACATACATGTCACATGCACACACAACTAGACCCGAAAAAACTATCTGTAGATCATACAATTATTTGTTCCGTGCGGGAATCGAACCCGCGACACATAGCGCAGAAAGCTAATCGCTTAGCCACTGCGCCAACCGTGTCGTCAAACGTTATGCCGATGATCATATTACCTACATGTATGAAAATGAAACACATACTCAAAATTTTGTAACAAAAAGGCAACAAATTTGGCAGCACTTAAAAATGACTTTAAGTGTTCACATGTTCACTTTTGAAACTCACATAAACGCAGCTCACTTTTCACCTCAGTGCACGTAAAAGTGTCTTTTAATATTATTGAAAATGTTCTCCCTCCGTTCGCTCCATTATCCAAGTACTAGGTACTGACGGAATGACCTAGATTTGTCTAGATTGTTCCTGACTCTTATACACGCAGACTTTTATAAGTACAGTTCTTTTGTTCTGTTTTAAAGGCTGGTACTTGCTATTATGATTAAGTCGGTGCAATAAGGATCTATGTTTTATGAATATTAACAGCACTTTTATTATTATTTATTCCGTTTATTCCCTTTTGTTTAGGTTCGATTTTCCTATGGATATATTGGCCATCATTCAACTCTGGGTTGACAAGCTCTGATGCTGAGTACCAAAGAGCTGTTATCAACACTTACTTATCACTAGCTGCTGCCACGGTAAGATTGAAAGAACAGTAGGCATATTTTTTTCTTCTTCCGACACTTTAAGTACTGCTGTATCGTAAAATTTGTAAACAATGTCTTATATAAACAGACAGCGAGAGCCAGATCGTAGAACTGTGACAAGAAAACACATCACTTAGTGTTTGCACCAATAGCATATTAAAAATTATTTATATAAAGTATGATAAATCTATTTGTACCAGGTGACAGCCTTCATTGTATCATCAATGGTAAGCCACAATCCGGGCAAGTTCGACATGGTGCATGTCCAGAACTCCACATTGGCTGGGGGCGTGGGAGTGGGTGCTGTCGCCAATATGTTCATATCGCCTGGCGTCGCAATAGCTATTGGCATTGGTGCTGGAATCCTCAGCGTTCTGGGGTACAGATTTTTGACGGTGAGTATTAATATAACTTTTTTAAATCCATCACTTGACATTTCAAGTAGTTTCAAGTGGATTAGATTGAGATTCTTATCTGAAACTTTACTTTAACCTTCAATTAACAGCACTAGATAAAATAAAATGATATCGTCAGCAATTTCCTAGACTACTTCAACATAATATTGCGTCTAGTCTACGAAATCTGGAAATTTCTCCAATATACGCCTACTCTCCCACAAAATGACGTTACAGCTATAAAACTACAAAGTTTCTCTATCTAGAGACGAAATTAGGGAGAAGTTTAGCGAATGTGTCCAAGTGTTAAAGAAGATAATATTTTTGTGAAAACTTTGTTCGAGATCTAAAAGTCTCTGGGGATAGACGGTATCTAGGGCAGTAACTACCTATTTCAAGTATTTTGAAACTTTTGTTGAACATCGGACAGTTTAGCCGTTTTACCTGTGTCTTCCATCTTTTGGCACTTTGCCTTTTTCCGATACACCTTAGTAACCGAATTAAAAATTCGGTAAAGAGGTTTACGGGCTTAACTTGTTTTTTTTTTTATTCGAGATAGATTTTGTTTTAATTATCTTTGCTTTGCAGGTGCGTTTAAATCAAGCGACTTTAAGGTTGATATAATTTTGTGGGAAAACAAGAGTTCGTAATCAACTCATACTAGTATTAATGCACAATGAATACTAGTGAATAGTATGAAAAAGATGTCTAATCACTTTTATCACTTTGTTTTTTTCTGTAAATTACTTTTAAATACCGTTTAGGTGCGTTATGACTAACAAACTTCGAACCCAAAAGATACCTAATTATTAGGTTTGTCAAATATATTTCAGAAGAAAATTATCTAACACTAGCTTCCGCCCGCGGCTTCGCCCGCGTGGTTTACGAACTCGTACATTTTTCCGGGATAAAAAGTAGCCTATGTGCTATTCCAGACCAGAATTTATCTCTGTTCCAAATTTCATCCAGATCCGTACAGCCGTTCCGGCGTGATTGAGTAAAAAATATCCATCCATCCATCCTTACAAATTTTCACATTTATAATATTAGTAGGATAAATCAAATTAAAGGAATTTTTAAGACCAACAACTTTTGAAATTCTTTGAAGTATTCCTTAGGGTTCCAAACTTGATGGTGAATGATTCACTTGAACTCAAGTTAATGAGATACTAATGGTCTTAATTATAAGTGTCAGGATATTTTAGTATTCCAACCAATTCTTATATGTCCAACAGCCCAAACTAGAAAAACTGGGCATCCAAGACACGTGTGGAGTGAACAACCTACACGGCATGCCAGGAGTGTACTCCGGTCTTCTATCAGTACTGTTCGCTGCTCTGGCCACTTCTGACACATATGGCAGTGAACTGGGCAATATATTTGGAGCTATGGAGGTAAAGAAATATTCTCTCTTTTTATATTTATTTTTCTTCAAAGCTGTGAATTATTCCGGTATCTTAGTTGCGTTTACAAACACAAATCTTCATATGCACAAACACAACGATTCGGAATATCTTACTGTAGGCCATACAAATGATTAGTTTCTCTTTATACACACACACACATAAATATCCCATCTCGAAGGAGCCATAGCCAAAAACAATTATGCAGTTGGTTCTACAGCAAAAAATAGTAATACGGCAAGCTCAGAAGGAGGTATTGGGATGATCTTAACTCCTATTCAAATGATTCGCCCCTTGAAACAGCCGCCGACAGAGATAAGTGGAACTACGGGAGGGCCTTTATAAAAATATTTGCTAATGTTATTACTTTAAGAGTATCGTTTGGCTACCAGCAAAATTGACAAAATTATACTGAAATACACGCAAAATTTGTGTTTGGACGTTAACGTTTCTTACATGTACAAGGAATTAATTTAATTTTAATCTCTATCGTTTTGTCAGATTATAAGCTAGGCCGACAAGTTTTGGTGTTTTCAAAATTTTGATTAATTTAATAATTATCACGAGATAAGTATAAGGAAGATTTTTAGTTAAAAAAAACGCATTCTGAAGTTAATTATTTCTCAATCTATAAACAATATTAAATAAATTTATTTGTGTTTATAACATATAAAATCAGCAACATCAGCTCATGTTTAGAGGGGTAAAAACGTTAACGCATTTTGTATGAAAACTTTTAGCTAAACTATAGTCTTAAAAGGTTGGAGTATTGCGACCTCTTTTCTTGCAAATCATCATTCTATCGTTGATATTGTAAGCAAATCTCTTATACTCATGATTATGTTGGAAATAAATGTACAGACTGCCTCATCTATATGGGTTTGATTACCAGGTTAGAGAAAGTGTTACCGGGTTTTTCTGTGTGGAAATTCTCAAAGTAGCAGCAGTCTGGAACTGTGCCCGGTAGATGGCAATTGGCTCACCCGCTGTTACATGGGACTTAATAACGGAATTGGAGAAATGTGGATGTACAATGATACACCTCTGCCTAAGACTTCGGGGAATATAGGCGGGATATTATGATGATGAATTGTACATCATTTTGTAACAAGATGTCAACAACGATACAATAATTCCAAGAAGACAAGAAAACTCTTAAAAAATAAACCAACAGGGCTTACAAACATTCAGTCTCAATATAATATTCTGAAAATTTTAAACTGCAATGGATTTTCTCATATTTTCAGGGAGGTAGATCGGCCGGAACACAGGCTTTGTATCAACTGGCGGCTCTGGGCACAACACTGCTATTGGCGTATGGAACTGGACTTATTGCCGGTATGAGCTTGTTGTTATTTCTGTTAATTGTCTTTTATTTCGTTTTAGTTGTAAGTATTGTCCCTTAACACCCGGAATTCTTCTGTATCGTGGGTACAGTTTACAAACATACATGTCACATGCAGCGGCGTGCACAGAGTTTTTAGACAGGGTAGGCAGAAAATTTTAAAAGCTTTCTTACCAATAATACCCTACTGCATGTTGGTATTGGTTCGTCGTCTTGTCGATTAAATAATGAAGTATGTGATTTGCCACCTCAAATATCTTATAATAAATATTTATCTGAGTTATGTAGGGTAGGCAGTGTCTTTTTGTCTTTATGTACCGCACGCCATTGATCGCATGCATACACAACCAGACAACAGTAACTACGAGTATCTGTAGATCATGCAAATATTTATTCCGACCAAGAATCGAATTCGAAGCTAATTACTTACCCACTGCCTCACTGATCAAGTGGTCGCAAACGCGACTGTCGATCGTGAGATCCTGGGTTCGATTTCCGGGTCAGACAAAGCGTTACTAGATTTTTTTATGGAAATTTTCAGTAGCAGCGCGGAATCTGGAACTGTGCCCGGTAGATGGTAATAGGCCGCCCCCTGTTACATAGGACTTAATCACAGGGGCGGCGAAATGTGGGTGCATAATTATAATACACCTCTGCCTAACTCTTCGGGAAGAGAGGCGCAATGCTATGTGATGCTGTGTTTCAATATCTTGTAAATAGATAATAAAATACAGATAGTGCCATCCACGAAGACGCGCCCCACTCTTCTTCAAGTGTGCAACCTTCCGCTAGTGTTTTAGTTCTGTCGATACACACTAATTACCTATGAGTGCACACGCACAATACGAAATATTAACTGATCACGAAAGAGCATTACGGTCAGGTGGAAAGCCTCGACCAAAAATAGTGGGGCGCGTCTTCGTGGCTGGCACTATCGGTAACAGTAGGAGAATAATTCTACTGATGTTCTATTTTTTTTCCAAATTGCAGCTCAGTAACAAACTGCGTGTTATCTAAACTAACATATCTATTACATAAACAATCATTTGGCACGTAGCATATATCGGACAGGAACTCATAAATATTAATGTTGCCATACCAATCCTATAAATTTTGTGTGGTCTAGTTAAACACGAAACGTGTACCATTTTGTTCTCGCTAAACTATTATAATAATAATGAACTTCACCCTATTCTGTCTGTCAATATATTAATAAATTATCGCTTGTATGGAGCCTCCCTGAGGCCCTTTCCCTCCCTTTTACCTTAAGCAGTGGCTACTGTAAGCCCATAAGACTTTGTTTGGCAAAAAATGGTGTTCGATCCAATATTTTGTCAAAAATGAGCCTCCATGAGTACTCCGTGCTGAGGGGTTGTATCCACGGCTGTTAAGCAAGAGGTCCTGGGTTCGATTCCCAGGGTGAACAGAGCGTTATTGAGTTTTATTAAATTCTCATTAGCAGAGTTTGATGTTGTCCCCGGTAGATGGCGATAGGCTCGCTTACTATTCCATTTAACTTGATAACGGCATCTGCAAAATGGTGTACAATTAAATAGGTAACTGCCTAACCGTTTGGGACATACAGGCGTGATAATGAGTGTAGGTTTTGAATCACTTTACTCAAGCTTTAAAAATTGGGTTAATTTATTCGTGAAAGTACTTACCTTCTTATTTAAAATAAATTATGTTGAAATGCGATTATGTACTCTACAAACCATCGGAACATACTTTCAAGTTTTTATCCTCTTACATTTAAAAAGCACTCCATTAAAATTATTCTCTTTCACGAATTATGTAGTACATAAGTATTAATATTACCTACAATAACCCGAACGTTATTCATGTAACTATTACACATAGCCGGTCTTTAAGTATGGTTTCTGATATCAATAATACTATTGCATTTTCTTTGATGTCATTAATCTGTTTGTAAATATTGATATTACTATTGGTATTTGATAAATAAAGATGGATGTCCTCCAGCTTAAAATTAATCTTCCCTCGAATAATTTCATTAAAATAATTTAACAAAATTATCTGACTTGTTCTTTGAACAACGAATAAGCATTGTCGTTCAACGTCGCAATGCAGAGAATCTTTTCGCCATGCTAATTTTTTTTAGAGGTAAGCTGTTTAATTATACTAGATTATCTAGCAGTTTAATTGAAATTGAAACCGTTTTTGCACGGACTTATCAGAAAAATAAGCTATCTGAGTTTTATGCAGCTATTGTAAAATCGGCCTAGCTATTAAAAATATGTCCATTAACAAGCAACATTTAAAGAGGAATGACTCCCGATTTCATCCTACTAATCCTATCCTATCCTATCCTACTAATATTATAAATGTGAAAGTTTGTTAGGATGGATGGATGGATGGATGGATATTTGTAACTCTTTCACGCCAGAACGGCTGAATGGATCTGGATGAAATTTGGCACAGAGATAGATTATAGTCTGGAATAGCACATAGGCTACTTTTTATCCCGGAAAAATGTATGGGTTCGTAAACCACGCAGGCGAAGCCGCGGGCGGAATTTAGTATACTATAATATGAGGCCATGAGAACCATATTGGCCTAACTACATTTTTTACAATAGAGTTTATGATTTCTTACAGTTAAAATTGATCATTTAGGTTTCTACCAAAATAATCAATTTTAACAATCTACTGAATATTTATTATATCACTTTTAGGCCACCCTGGAGAAACTATTTTAGTAGAAACCAAAATGATCATGATGAACTGTAAGAAATCATAAACTCAATATTGTAAGAAACGTACTTAGGCCACTATGGTTCTCATAGCCTCATATAGTCACAAAATATTCGATATTCTGTACCCAAAATAAAGCTTGTTAAAATACAATACAATTCGTACACGTTTATTTGTCCAAAGGATTTATTTTATCCCATCGGATCGTGTGATTAACAAATCAGGTTTGATTAAAACCCGTCCGCCAATATCACAGATGAATCGGATTTCTGTCCGTAAGTCCCAAGTATGTCCGGGAGTATTTCGGACTTCCGTAATTTGTCTGGATCCGTTACATGTTTTCAACTGTTTTCCAAAATTGACGATACTCGCTCGGGTTTCAGTGAAGGGGTGAAATTACGGAACTCAATTCAGCCTTGATTTCTGTTGTTAATTTATTAAATTGTGTTTATTCAATATCTTTGGGAGTGGAATAAATAGTTTGAAGCGGCACGATTGTGTCGCGTGTTGATTCCTGCAAGGAACCAATGTTTGTTTAATCTATAGATAGTTGTTTTGGATCTGAGTGTGTATGCATATGAGATGTAGGTTTGTAAACTCTACGCTGAAATGACAGGGTGAAAGTTAAAAAAAAACCATCACATCACACTTTCTATGATAAATTCTAGCTTTATCATAGCAGCTGTGGGCATTATGATAATTGGTAATAAATGAAACCTATGCATATCAGATGTAATATCGATAAATTACGTAACGAGAAAAGAAGACATCATATAGTTTTTACTGTAAATACGCAAGTTAGCGACCACGATCCAGACCCAATCACAGCGACTTCCCCAACACGCCAATAAAATTTAAATACAAAACGAATTCACAGGCACTTAAAAATGTTATTTCACAGGTATGCTGGCGAAAACTAAGTTATTCGTAGCCCTGAAGGAATCGGAGCGATACGACGATGAACTCAACTGGGAGCTACCCTAATTTAACATAACAATGACGTCTTTATTCTGAAAGCATTGAATTGTAAACTTCATGATTTTAAAATAGGTAGATAGGCAGTAGGTAGCTATGAGTGGATGGAAGTTAACGAATGAATTTAAATGTAGGTTTATTTAGACCAGAGGTTCCCAGACTTTTTTTCTCATAGACCACATTCAAAATTTAGCTAGTTCCGGTGGACCGCCTGCAGTTACATTTCTACCATATTGTAAATTGAATTGTAAACCCCCATCTTTTGTCACGCTAACGTAGACCCCCATCGAGTCTCCCATGGAGCCCTGGGGGTCCACCTGGACCACTTTGGGAACTAATGATTTAGACGGAAAAGTTGAGAACCGAATTGTGTGTGTTTTTTTTTATATATATTTTATATTATTTCTATACTCGGACAGATATTATGGCTGTATGAAGAAATAGGCATTAGCGTAGATGTCCCAAGAGACTATACCATGTGGTTCTTTGAGAAGGTTTTTATAGGATTGGCGACGCGTGAGTGATGACCCTGGTATTGCAAGCATCCATAGATTATGGATGTTTGCAATACCAGGGTCTACCTAACCGCCTACCATCAGGTGGACCGTATCCTTGTTTGCCACCATAGTCATATCTATGTATAAAAATAAAGAGTCCATCGAAAAAAATCTCTTACGGTTTATCGCAAAAGGCGTTGTATACACTGTTGATCGAATAGGCTGAATGTACACCGTGCAGCCATGCCTTTTCGTGTATATTGTTACACTTCGATATTATGACGTCATGATGTGAAAATGGCAAGCTAATCCATGAAACTTTGTTAATTTATAATTATATGTTATTGTTTTAACATATGTAGAAAGTAAGAAAAGTCACATTATCATCAATAAGAGCCTCTCACAGAAGTTCCGTATTGACTCATTTATTATAAGGAATTGTTATTATATATATACTAGATTTTAAAGAAACTTAAATCGATAATAATTTTATTATATAAGGGACTAGAAAATAGGACATCTTTCTAGTCCTTTAAAGGGCTATTGTACTCATCAGTCTGGACTTCTTCTTCTTTCTTTCTTCTTCTTCTTTCTCTTTCAATCGTTGTTGATATTTATTAACTTTCTCTTATATATTATATATAATATAAGAGAAAGTTAATAAATATCAACAACGATTAGGAAATATTTATGTTATTTTTGAAATATTTACTACTTAATCAGGATAAAGACGTAATTAAAATAAGATGTTATAAACAATTATTTTTTATTCGTTTGTTATGTTAAATATTAATAAATAATTATTTCATAATAAAAGCTCTCTACCGAAGGTGCTTATTATAATTATTATAGTTGAATGGAATTACGAATCTGTTAAAGTACATACTGCATGCAATGAAAATTGTAACTACCTTCAGCAGAGTTACAGTCTATTTTTCTGAGGAATGTTAGACTTCAATAAAAATATTGGAAAACTGAGTCTTTATTTTTTCTTTTCGATTTTCTAGAAGTTGACCGTCCCGACCCGTCACCTGTTGAACAGTGAGCAAAAAATTTTATCCAAGATTAAGTAAATTTAGATTACTTAGAACGACTTAAATATTTGATGTAGGACACAAAAAAGGCATCGGAACCTCAGAAACGGAAACTATGTTGACGGTGCATTCGTCACAGTGGATAGACGATTGGCTCTTCGCCCGGGTTCAATTCCCGTACAAAATAAATATTTGTATGACCTAAAGACAGTTGTTCCGGGTCTAGATTGTAAGAAGTATCTATAAATGCGCCCATGATACAGGAGGAAATCCTAGTGACAGGTACAGCATTAAAAAAAAGTGAACTTCGATGATAAACAAAATCAAACCTACTGAGGTTAATTGGTTGTGTTGATCTGAACTTAAATTATTGAACGGAAAGACTGCATCTTCTTACAAGATTGTTGGTGAACAGGATGAAATGGCATCATAGAGAAGTCTACACAGTGGGTTGACAAGACCGACTCTTAAAAGATGATTTATGCTAGACCGTGGCGGTCGCGAGCCGTGCCTCGTTCACATGTCCGAGGCGAAGGCACCGCACGGGAACACGATGCGCTTCATATTAAATGTTCATAAAGTTTTAAATCCGTGCGTCACGTGCATCACGTCATGTCTAGCATAAATCATTCTTTACCGGCTTAACTCACCATGGTGGTCCACTTCGAGGTTGACA
Source organism: Shargacucullia verbasci (assembly GCA_947562105.1). Taxonomy (NCBI): domain Eukaryota; kingdom Metazoa; phylum Arthropoda; class Insecta; order Lepidoptera; family Noctuidae; genus Shargacucullia; species Shargacucullia verbasci. The sequence goes on along the minus strand of OX387294.1, from coordinate 11,465,410 downwards.
ATGCCAATGAATGCTCCATACATTCTTATTACCTACTTCTTATTTTACCTCATTCATAATTAAAAAGAAATTAATAAAACAAGTGTCAATAAAAGTCAACCCGTTGACAGCCAATGAAAGTATCCTGCTGTTTCGCGTACATAATTTTTAAGTCTTAAATTGGTTTAGTTATTCATATAAAGCCATATTTAAGAGAAACTGTGTTATAGTTATTTTGTATGAGTAAATTATATATTACTATTTTTTCGCGTATTGCTTTAACGGTAATTTTTCAAGGTAAGTACAAACATAACAACACCTCAGTGTACCAAAATGTGCCTCTCAATTGATCATGAAAACCAAACGCAACATCACGCCTGTATTCCCCGAAAGAATAGGCAAAGGTGTACGCGATATTTCGCCGATGCGTCTCAAAAGTCCTATGTAATATGAGGCGAGCCTATGGTCATTTACCGGGCACAGTTCCAAACTCCAGGCTGCTATTAAAAATTTCAGAGAGTCCTAACTACATCAATCAGGCGTCGCATCACAGGCACGAGGAATTCAGTATAAAATTTCTATAACATACCATATTAATCACACCAAACTAGAGTCTCATTACCTACTCTAAACTAGAATCTGGATGTTTTGAAAGCAAATGCTAGTTGAAATAAAAACGTTGAATGTATATTTTTTTGGTTCTAGGTAAAACTCTTAATCACTAGCACAGACAATATAATGCCACTAGCAAACTCATTAGTAGACATTTTGGTACGATGTAAGTACATTATGCTCCTGATCTTCCAGTTCTTCCTCCTGGTGTTGTATTTTGTGTTTTGTGACTATGGTGGTGATGATGACGTCAATACTAGGGGTGAGTTCATTTATTTGTTGCTATGAAATGTTCTAAACAAAGTTTTTAAGACATCTCCAATTTGATGGCGTCTGTAATCCCGCGCAAGTAAATGATCTGAATTATTATTATAAAACCTGAATATCTTTTATACCTAACTCATTGGGAATCGCTCATGCCGTAGTAAAAATATTGCCCAATCATTAATGGCAGTATCGAGACTGCTCAGGATGCGCCAGACAATCTTAAATTTCACGGGAGATTTCTCACACCTGCCAAACAATATCTAACCAAATGAGATGTCACACTGTAATGGTTTCTAATACCTGGATTTACAGCTTCTTTATAAATTATAAGATTTTCTGTTCCAGGTTATGAAGATACCCACGTCATGATCTTCATCGGTTTCGCTTTCCTCATGACCTTCTTGAAGAAGTACTGCTACAGTGCCTTGGGATTCAATTGGTTCTTGGCCGCGTTAGTCGTACAATGGGCTCTCCTTTGCCAGTCTTACTTCCACATGAAGGACGATAAAATTATTCGCATTACAAAAAAAACTTTGCTAGGTAACCAACTTAATTAAGAATGGTCCAATGTTTTTTTCCGAGTAGCTTCATAGCCCTAATAATATATATTTTGTACCCATCTGTTCACCATTCAGCCCATGCCTACCAAATATTCAGGAGGTATATTCTTATTTACGCTACTATCCGCCAGTTTACTATCACTATTAGCCTGCATTAAAGATATGGTGTCTGAACTTTCGGTCTGGAGCCAGTGTGGATTATTAATTATTGAATTGGTTGATCTCGTCCCGCAATCTTCTTCGTGGTCTAATATAACGCCTCCTTACCGTATCAAGGCTCCACTTAGAGGTGATCATTCATCTCATGGGTCATCAGACATCTGGCGAAGGTTGCATGACTACATTTTTTATTTTATTATCAACGTCACTATTTCTCCAGTGCGTTTATACAGGTATTAATATTTTATTCACAGAGGCGGACATAATGTCGGCAACAGTTCTCATAACTTTTGGAGCACTGTTGGGCCTAGCAAGTGGAACCCAGTTGTTCGTTCTAGCAATAATAGAAACGGCGGTCGGTTGTACAAATTTGTGGCTTATGGAACATATATATAAGGTTTGTAGTGCGAGCTACTTATTTGTATCTCTAAATAGTAAAAAAAAATCAGCCAAAAGAAACGATTTGGTTTGCACCGATGTGAACTCTATTCCTACTTTCCAAGTTCTTGAGACAGTATGACCCCAATATATTTCTAAATTAATATTTTATTGTAATTAATAAAAACAATGCCACAACAAAAAAGTCTTAAATGCGATCCCCGCATCAGGCAAAGTGTAATTGAGTTTTTCTAATCAAAAATTCTCAGTGGTAGCCCGGAGTTTATAACTGTGTCGAGCAGATGGCTATAGTCAATATTACATGAGAATTAATAACGGCATGGACGAAATGTAGGTGAATAATTGTACAGCTGTAACTAACCTTTCAGAAAATACAGTGTGTAGATATTATCTTTGTGTTAATCAGAAGGGATTACCAAAACTATTATTTTGTTAAAGGCTAAAGATGTAGGTGGTTCGATGGCTATTCACACCTATGGCGCATACTTCGGAATGGGAGCTAGCACAGCCTTATCATTTAAGAAGTACCCTGACCCCCTTCCCCTAGGAGCCATCAAACTGAATGATCCTAGCTATTCATCTGACGTCACTGCCATGATTGGTTTGTATACTAACTATTTATATAACACTAGCGCATTGCCCGCCACTTCATCTGCGTGTATTTGTTAGCTAATTTGTGTCGTAGTCCTTCTCCAGGTCCCAGGCTACTTTTATGTAAAGTTTAATTAAGTACGATCGCTTCAGTGGTTTAATCGTAATGAGTTAAAATATAGAGAAACAGAGCTACTTTCATATTTACAATAGTGTGGATGTAACAGAAATGAACCACACCCTCAAACACTTCAGTTAGAATATTTCTGATCGTAATACACACACTGACCGATTTTACTGGTATGTGCTTAGTTATTATTATTTAAGAAATTAGTTATATTCGTTATGGGTGAATAGTAGGACACATAAATCTATACAGTCGAACACGTTAGACGAGCGATTGCAATTGCCAGCAGCTGAAATTTACTTAGTAACATGATTAAAATTCTTTTTATATAAAAATACGTGTCAATGTCTATTCCGTAGCTGGTTCTTAACAAACTAATTTCGGGGTGTGAGTTTATTATGTGACACGTGACAACTCACACTAGGTTTCAAACATAATTTTAATTACCAAATCACTTTCTTAACTTTAATATACTTGAAATTAATTTGAAACGTTTTCCTTGAAAATTTTATTGAAGGTAAAGAGCATCTAAAAGGCAATGCCAAATTTTCATTAGAAAATATAATTATACTGAAATTCATCGTCTCATTTTTGAAATGACGCGTATGGCTCTATAGAAAGACGAATTCTGAAGTCTTTACTATTTTTATTGTATTGAGTAATCGGTTATTTTAAAAGTACAGATACCTACGTTCCTTTAAGCACGTGAGTTTAATGGATGGGTAAAGATAATATGGCTTATTGCTCAAACTAGAATATACACTATGGATATATTAACATGAAATATTCAAATGAAAGATTCACAACGGCATAAATGAAATGTAGATGTATTATCATCACCATCATCAGCCAGAAGGCGTCCACTGCTGAATGAAGGCCTCCCTCAAGGGGGGTTTGCCATAATCCCCACGCTTGGCGGGCGGCTTGGGGATCGCAGTGGCTCACCGATTAGTGAGAGAACGCTGCTGCCCGTCCTCCGGTGTCTGGCCGCAGTTTTAAGACCTACCAGGGTCATCATGTGGATGTATACATTTGCCTAACCCTTCGGCAAATACATACGTGATGCTATATTATAGTTGTGTAAATAAATAATAAGAACGTTTAGTACAAAATTCAATCGATTTCTTATTACTTAGGTTCTCTCTTTCTATGGATCTTCTGGCCATCATTCAACTCAGGGCTAACAAGTTCTGATGCCGAGTACCAGAGGGCGGTCATCAACACTTATTTATCATTATGTTCTGCCACGGTGAGTTTTATATATTTCATATGCTAAATATGGGTATATATATACCTATATGCCTAAACTAATATCTAAAATAAAAATGTAATCATAACTCACACAGTTATCAACAGAGGCGAGGCGGCTATCAACAGATGTGTTGCGTTATAATTATTGTGTTCAACTTTTTAACACATGTTTAAGACAAAGTACAACCATAGTTTGAAATATTTGCAATATATTATGTTACAAAGTTTGAATACAATATTTGGAGTTTTGTATATTTATACTAAAAATAAGGTTGTATAGTTTTCAAATCGTAAAACGATGTTTTTAAAGTAATTGTTCGTAAAAAATAAACCATTATAAAACTCAAAAGCTTTATCCATTTCTCTTGCGAAATTTATGATAAATATAAATAAAAGTAAACACGAAAATGTATTTTACTGGTGCCATTACAAATAACACGCTTGAGTGATCCAAAAAACATAAATCAAACATCATGGCGTTGGAATAAATTTTATCCAATCTGAACATAGTGGACAACACCACCTTGCAGTACCATAATATTATATACGGTTCATATTTTTAAATTATCTATGCTAGCTAAACCTGGCCACGCTTTATCTGATATTAACTATTATGGAAGTAAACAACCTATTATATTAATCGATACCTATGTAGTGTCAGCTATTGTTGTTTTTATTTAAACCTCGCGAAACGCTTAAAATTTCCCGTTCTCATGAGAAATTTGGGACAAAAAGTATATAAAAACGATCCCCGCACGGAACAAATATTTGTATGATCTACATATAGTTGTTTTGGGTCTGGTCGTGTGTGTATGTGACATGTATGTTTGTAAACTGTACCCACGACACAGGAGAAATCCTAGTGTGGGGCAACGTTTTTTTAAAAAAGAAAGAAAGAATATAGAAATGCAACGTAGTGTAAAAATTTCAAGACAATCCATCGACTATTTTTCAATTTTTGTGGACACAAACATACGGAAGCTGCATGTTTATGTATAAACATTATTACATTTTTCAGAGAATTAGAAAAATGTTTCTTCAAAATCCATTATTTCCGCCAGGTAACATCCTTTATCCTTTCCGCGATTGTGAGCCACAAACCGGGCAAGTTCGACATGGTGCATGTCCAAAACTCCACACTGGCTGGTGGCGTGGGAGTGGGTGCTGTTGCCAACTTATTCATATCGCCCGGTGGCGCGATATCTGTTGGTATCGGCTCTGGAATAATAAGCGTAATGGGGTACAGGTATTTGACGGTGAGTATGAAATATTTGGCTTGATGGTTTGCGAAAAATATCATGCTATTAGTTCTTCCAGATTAGATAGTAGTAGATTCCATAGTAGATTGTGTCAAGAAACACACAGCATCATCCGCTAACGGCGTGAATATCATACCAGCTTTTTACACTATAACACACATACCATCACATTTGTATTTTTCGAAGGGTTATTGTACACCCACACTTCGCTGATGCCGTTATTGTAATAGGGGGCGAGCCTATTGCCATCTACCGCAGCACAATTCCAGACTCCGTGCTGCTAGTGAGAATTTCTATACAGAGAAACCCAATAACACTTACGCCCGACGCATAAGTCGAACCCTTAGCAGTCCCGCTTTGGACCAATAGATCAATGAACCAGATAACACTATAGCTTTAATACCCGAAATTTTACTTAAATACTAGCACCTACTAATTCCAATATTTCTTATATGACGGTATTGAATCCGTTCACAATACTTTCCTCCAACGGGTAACTTAACTTTGTCCCACCAGCCAAGGATTGAAAAACTCGGCGTTTATGACACATGTGGTGTGCACAACCTTCACGGTACTCCTGGAGTGTTCTCCGGCCTTTTGTCTGCACTGTTCGCGTATATGGCTACTCCTGAGAAGTATGGCGACGATTATGTCCACATATATCAAGCTATGGCTTTGGTAAGGACTTATTAAAACTTAAGATAAAAAATGAAACATGACAGGCTTGTTTTTGAGGAGTTTATTGAGTCTTGTTTGACCAGTCTCTTTAACAGGCAAAACGGTAGCAGTCAGAATGGGGGAGAAAAAACTAAACCTTTTTAAAAAATATGTTCAAAATGCATTATTTTTAGAGAACGTTTGAAGAAAAGAGATAAAAAAAATATCTGACTGTACTGAAGTAAAAAGAACCCTTTTATTTATCAAGGATTGATATACTATCGTGGACGTGATATCATTCTAATCCCACAAATGTTATTACTATTGTACAAATGTAATGCATTTATTTTCGGTGATCTTAGCATAGTCTCATGATCCAGACTATGATACAAGAGTTTTATGTATAAAATGACAGAAAATGAAAAAAAAAATTAAAAAAACAATATTACATTATTTGAAAAATGACACGGCTGATATGAACGGTAATTTTGGGATGACTTTTGATAGAGATACAATAGCTTATGGCAAGATCATAGTGACCATTTATAAATACATGCTATTCAGTGTTTATACAAGATTTAAAACGTAAAGCGCATTTTTTTAGTTCAATTGTTACTGATACTGTAACTCTGTCACATCCCACAGCTAGTCAAAGGCCCTTCATTTCTAAGCCGTTCTGTTCTGTGCCAAAGATGGAACAGGTTTTGCCAAATATGTCCAGTTCGTCCTGCCACCTCTATCGCGGTCTGCAGACGCGCCGCCATTGTAATTATTTAAGAGCTTTATTTATTGCTTTACAGGAAGACAGAAGCAACAGAAATCAGGCGTTTTTTCAACTACTAGCTCTGTGCACTTCAATTTTAATGGCGTTTGTAGCTGGAATTATTGGAGGTATGTTTTTTTTTTTTTTGTTAGCGTTTGGAGGTTTTCGTTTATAGAAGGGAGATCGTTCCCCCAGAGAAGTAAAGACGCGATTGCCACTCAATGAATAGGTGACCGCTTTTAAGAGATCGAGAACTCTTTGCAACTTGGCGAGCACATTAACTATTCGAAGCGGATTATCATAATAACAGTCGCACATGTCTGACAGCTAGTTTAACTTTTGGTATCAGTCAAGTATCAGTATCTCCCATGCCTATTCTAGAACTTTCTTAGGTATTTGAGTCTGTATAAATATGAATAAACCCAAACATGAATCGACTATTTGTAGGTTCATATAGGAACAGCTAATTACTAATTACAACGCTACAAAAAGCCATCAGAATTTATCATTTTTAAGTAATAAATGTTCAATTGTAGTAATTACTGAATTTACAAATATTATTTTCAGGATTTATCGCGAGAACCAAACTATTTACATCTCTGCAGACTTCAGAGTATTACGATGACTCGGTAAACTGGGATTTGCCGAAAATAGATGAAGAAAGACAACCATCAACAGGGTCGGTCATCAAGGAACAGAAATAAATAATTGAAATGATTTAGAATATTCTAATTTTTGCGTATCGGACCTCAGAGGAGGAGAGGGATGAGCCTAGTGCCATCCACCGGGATGAATTCAAAACTCCGGACTGTTACTGAGAATTTTCTAATAGGAAAGCTCAATAATTCTTTACCCGATCCAAGGATCGCGAAAGAAGCTGGGGCGCTAACGACTACTAGAACAATGAGGAAAACTCATAAGGAATTAATAACAGAACAGTTCTATTAATCAACAAAATTCTTCCCTATTTGACAATGAGTGAAATGAACACTAACATCTAATCAACGTTTGCTAGATAAACGCTGGTTTTTAACTAACAAAAGATAAATATAATCCCAATTTTAATTATCAAATAATATGAACAAATATATCAAAGAAATCCCAAAATAATTCAAATTAAATGCAAAAAAAATACAAATTATATTTAGTTCCCCCGCACGCTACAGACTTTTCATCGGCTGATAGTTCACTAGGATTGATAATATGTACAATGGTCGTGCATTGTACATATTATCAATCCTAGTGAACTACGGGTACGTCTTAAAACTGCGACCAGACACCGGAGGACGGGCAGCAGCGTCCTCTCACTAATCGGTGAGCCACTGCGATCCCCAAGCCGCTTGCCAAGCGTGGGGATTATGGCAAACCACTTGGGGAGGCCTTCGTTCAGCAGTGGACGTCTTCTGGCTGATGATGACAATGCATCAATGGGAGTATGTACAGATCCATGACGAGACTTAATATGCACAAAAAAATGAGGTGTTTATATGACTATTCCAATTTATATGAACAGCAACTTAATTGGGTTGCTGTAGGAAACTCACGTTTTACTGATTATATGAGTACGTCTATAGACGTCAGTAACGTGTACCCACAGGTTACTGACGTCTATAGACGTACTCAACATTAATTTAACAATTAAATTAATAAGTAATGTCGTTGATTTTTATTTCTTAAAAGGTTTTTGATAAATAAACTGCGTTCTGCTTTTCCATTTTTTATTATCTGAAAAATATAAATCAATTTAATGATTTTATTTAAAAAAAAATCAAAATGTCCAAAGTTTCATTTTGTCAGGTACAAAAATAGATGAAGGAAGGACGAAGAGGGCTTTTGTCGTGCACTGTGCTAGTATAGGTATAAAAAAGACAGGACATTTTACATAAGAAAGTAAAAAAATCATAATATAAAAAAACAAAAAATAACAAACAGACATTATTTTTTTAACATTTCATAGCCCGTCCACCATACTTAATAGCAAGAGGACACTATGTAACAATATTTTTCAGTTCTCGGTTTTAAAACGTGTGCTCAACTGATCATTTTTTTAAGTACTAAAGTCTAAAGACAGATGCTACAAGTTTTCTCTACCCACCTAATTCTAGTCCCGAGAGATATGGAGCAATTCTTGCGTACTTCGACAATGTCTGTTTGAGAGTCTCTCGCCACAATCGAGACTCTCTAATATGGAGAGACATACGAATATATCTAATTATGGAAAGAAGAAAGTCATTCTTCAGAGAGGACAGTCAGTTCTCTAATGAGTTATTAGAGTATTCAGAAAAAAATAAGCGAGATATTTCGACATGACCTCTCTAATTGCTGCCAGTTTCGCATTAGCGTATTACGTACCAGCAATAATTCCAGCTATATACGCCATTAACATTGAGGTGCACAAAGCTTAGTAAGCTTACAATTACAAGCTTACAATTACAATTACAATTACAAAGCTTACAAAGCTTAGTATTTGATAAAGTGTCTGTTTCCTATGGCATCTGCCTTTCTGTACATATGAAATAGTTAAAGCCTACACATTTTTTAATGGTATTAATATAGTAAAATTTATCGTACTACTGTTAATAGTCTCTTCATTATCCTTCTGATCTTATCCCATTCTATTTGTAGTCGGCGTAATATTTAGGTATTTTTTATTGTATTGTATATTATGACGGAAGTGCGTCATTGGTCTATTGGTTGCAAGCGCAAGGTCTTGGTCGAGGTTGGAAGGACGGCCATTCTGAACGAATTGACACCCTCTGAATTTAAGTACTTTAAGTAGTTGGTCCCGGCCATCATATGTACGATTCAGACATAAAGTAGAAAATGCTTTTAATTTAGTTTGGCGGAATTAACACAAAAGTGACACCCGATTCAATTAGTTAGTTTACTTTATTTAAGCAATCACAGGCAAGGCTTTAATATCATATCATAATCCGAAGAACCAAGTAATTCTTTGTTTTCCGCACCTGTCAGTCTAAACAAGGCAAAGCAAGGCAAATAAAACACCCTTTTAACGACTCCAGTCGAAAGACTTGGAAGTCCACACAAATCCTGTATACCAGCCAGGCATGGAAATAAAGTATGCCTAAATATTTATTTCTGACGAGCAAATATTTTCCCCTGGGGATGCCAATGTGTGGGGAACACATTGGCTTAAAGGATTTCATCAAAATTATTGAATTTTATATTATATGCTATGAGTAGATTGGCTGCCACTGCCACGTAGGGAGATTAGGTAAATTGAATCAATTTTATTTAACCGTCTAGTGCTTCTGGTGACTGGATGTATTTTAAGTAAAAGTAAACATACTTGGTCCTCATTGTTTAGCGGTCTCGAGCGTTGGTGATGATCGTGAGGTCATGACTGTGTTCGATTACCGGCTCGGGTAAAATATTATTAAGTTTTTTGTTAAAAAAAACTTGAGGTTCAACATCATAAATATGCTTCTTCCTCTATTTAAAAGCCTTGCTTATCGTTTTAACTGCTGAGTTCTCTCTATTTTCCTAAATATTATCTATTTTAATCAGTTCTGTTGGCAGTACTGTTTTAGTATCTAGTTGCCGGCGCTTGCGTCAATTATATTCGATAAAGTGTCTGGTTGTGTGTGAATGTGACATGTATGTTTGTAAACTGTACCCACGATACATGAGAAATCCTAGTTTGGGGCAACGTTATTATTTAAAAAAAGTTTACATCATACACTTGATTGCATGACACTATATACCATTTATTATAACAATAGACAAAAATGTTCCAACAAGACAGGCACATTGTTTGTGCCATTTCTTCAAGCTACGGTTTCAGCTCATATTGATTGACCGTAAAGGTTGATAACATTATTATACCGTGAAGAATCCCAGCTGGGAGTAAACAATTTGTTTATTTCTATTATTTCCTTGTTATGTTGTGTTCCTCTATTCTCACAAGGAAAGCCTATTATAGGATTAGAAACTATGTTGACGATAGAGATATATGGCGCTAACTATCTTCTGCAAATCTGCACGTGTGGTGTCTCTGATTATCTCTATTGTATCTAGTACTTCTTGTTTAAATTATGTTACGCTTCTTATTGCTTCTTATTGTTATTATTTCGTATTTACTCAACTTTCGTTAACTGTTCGTGAAGTTTACATTGTTATAACTTAATTTTGTATTCGAAACATTTAATATAACTCGTTTGTTGTATAACTTGTATTGTATGACGCACATCGTGCAATGTAACGTGTTGATAATATGTGTTTTATTTTTATTCAATTCAAAATATTTATTTCGGACAGTTATACATCCATATTTGGTTAGTTACAAGGCTTAAGAACTATGTTGGTCATTTATTTTACCAGGATGACCCCATACTCCGTCTCCGAGTACACAAAAATTGTGTGCACCCAATGCCCGAGGATAGTGCTATCAGGTTTTTTACTAAGAGTCCTCAGGATGATGTTGGAGATTCACCTCACTTTACTCATTACGGAGGCGACTCTTTTATGTATTATTGTATAGAAATGAAGGCAATATTATATTGTATACGTTTTATATATAACACATGATAAATTTAAGATCATAAATTGTAAATCATCAGTTTTTGAAAACTGTACCCATGTAGTTTCTTGCCCGTCTCTTCTCCATAGGTTCAACCCACTTTTGAAACTGTGCACGTGGAGTAGGTATCGACTTTTACAAGGCCAAAGCCTATTTGAAAACCAAAACTTTAAGTTTGTTATATTGGTCCTTATTGATAAAGTTATAAAAATAGAGTAGGTACAGCAGTGTCGCAAAAAATCTTTTGGCGCCAAAACTAATTTAGTTGTTTAAAATTAAAGAATGCGCAATCATACTAGCTGAAACCTGAATTTAAACAAACGACAGGTTTGAAATAAGTTTAACGAAAAACTAAACATCCTTTTGTTTGTGTTCCTACATTTTCTGAGTAGCCACTCCTCGAACTCGTTCCGGATCAAAAATAAATTGTATTTATAATTAAAGTTAAAATGGAGGCTCAATTATCACCGAAATAAGGTCTAATTATTATTTGCAGTAATGATTAAAACAAACATAAATTCAATTTTACGTAAAATTATAGTTTTTACATTATAATTTCGTATGTAAATTTTAAATTAATTCCCAACAATTTTTTTTACATATTGTAATGCATTTATTACATAATGCATTTATTTACAATTTCAGCTTTCAAATGGATAGCAGGTGAAATAATTATAATCCATTCCATAACAAAAATATCTGATGTCACTCAGCAAGCTGGGCCTTCTACATAGCAGGTGACCCAGGCGGATATCATGGTATCAGTTGGACTCTTATTTTAAAGACTGGTCCTTAGCAGAGAGAAGAGGAAATAGAAGGAGGTGTGTTCCCTGCATTGGGTTCCCTACATTAAAAATTAAACTGTCATTTAAATGTTCGCATTTTTTATTCTTTATTTTTTTTGAGTCTTTTATCTTATAAAGGTATGTCAGCCTCATCGTAACCTAATCTAATCATTACAATAATGATATTATTACCGCGGAGGAGGGAGATTTATTTATTTTATTTACGTTTTAAATATTAATTTTGTTGCTTTAGATCTGGGCTCAGCGTACAAACTTGAGTTTGCTTCTCCCGGTAGTTAAATGTAGTTGATAGCATTTCTATAGACTTCAAATCGCAATATCTACATCGTGAAATTTAACCATGGAAATAATTTATCGTTAACAACTGGAACAAGATGTCAAAAGAATTGGGCCCTGATTATTTGACCTTGAAATTCAATTATTGAAAAAAATGAAATAAAGATCGCATAGAGTGTGGAAGTGTCTTTTTCTAGTTAAGGTGACAACGCTTCGTGAGACAAATAGGACTTATACTTACCTACAGTCATGGAAATAATATTTCCTATATGAATTTAACTATCGTTTGACATATTTGACAATTTTCGTAATAAGCCTGACACATAATTCAAATATAAGTCTCCAAATACATATCCATGAATTCAACGTTGAATGCTTAACGTCTTAACAAAGACGATGTAATTTATTAAGCTTATTGTAGGCTACGGATTTTAGGCTTTAAGCGATAGATACTTTAATACTAGAGGCTTTATTTGAGGGGTACTTAACGGGCCATCTGAGCTTTGTTGCGCAAATGGATAAGCTTGCCTTAACAATGATACCGTTTGTAAAAGGATTTCATGATGAATTTATATTTTATGCATATACAATTCATGTGAATGTATGAAACAGGAATTCTAAATGACGTGCGCGTGATTGCGACTTTTTTAGAGAAACAATATTGTTTTATATCCCTGAAGATAAGATATGATCCATTTTATAAATTTAAACTATTTAGGGTGACTGACTAAATATGGGCCGGCGGTTTAAAGACATCATAATTTATGGTTACACATGACCATGAAATAATAAAATCTTGCACTGAACGAATAGTCTTTGATTAGGCAAGGTATATGATCCGATTTCCACTACAAACTCAGATAAATACCAATGATTGCATCACAGCATCATAAACATAGCATCACGCCGGTATCCACGAAAGGTAAGACCGTAAGCGTACTATTGTACACCTGCATTTCACCGATGCTGTTATTAAGTCCCATGTAATAGGGGGTGACCCTATCGCCATCAACCGGGCACAGTTCCAAACTCCGTGCTGCTACTGAGAATTTATATACAGATAAACCCAATAACACTTTGCCCGATCCAGGAACCCAGGACCCAGGAGTTAAACTAATATATAAAAATCAATATTTGTTTGTTTGTTCGTATTTTATGCGCTGCTATACCGTTCCTCTGATTACGATTGTAGCGACTACTACTCGCAACATGGCAAAAAGTAAAGCGCCATCTATCGGAATGAAGCTACAACAACAAACCCTGAATCGCACTATGAAAGTTTACAACGGTTCTAACACATATACGAATGTCCAACATCAACCGTTGGGCTTCGGCCCGCCAGGCTAACCACCTTGCCTGGTCGGAGGATCCTCCCTTTTCAATGGAGGAACACCATACCTCGTTCCTCCATACGATAAAACTTTGTCAACTTATTGCTTGCACTTGCGTGAGACTATAGGCATAGTATAATTAACTTACTGTAGGAGGCGCGCGTGTCGTACCGGCAAATTTATTTGAAAGAGAACATTTATTTCTTCTGAGCCAGCAACGCGCCGTGTACCAGCTAGTATATAATATATAGTTTTATTAAAATAATGGGGTGAAATGTTCTGGTCCTAATTTCTACATAGGTATTTTGAACGACAATCGAATACTGAATACCAATTATATATGTATTCTTTAATATCTGCGTCATTTACCCACCCTGGCACACTGTAGAAGCATTGTAAATATTCCATTTTCAGACTCACTTTGTCGTCCATCGGTCAATTAGTGTGAAAGAGGACCATCAAAGGGGTTTGTAATCCATCAATGAACCTTAAAACGAGACCGACAAATGCATAAAAGCATTCACAGTGGAAACTGTATTAAAAAAAAAACTGCCTTCATAACTTATTTTGAAGTATGCCATTAGCAGAAAACACCATTCAGCCTATGTCTAATACATAAGTAGATTATCACAACAAAAAAATGAAAGAACCTTTCATCATCATCATCATCATCATCAGCCAGAAGACGTCCACTGCTGAACGAAGGCCTCCCACAAGTGGGGGGGTTTGCCATAATCCCCACGCTTGGCAGGCGGCTTGGGGATCGCAGTGGCTCACCGATTAGTGAGAGGACGCTGCTGCCCGTCCTCCGGTGTCTGGTCGCAGTTTTAAGACGTACCCAGGTCGTCGAAAGAACCTTTACGACTGAAGAAACATGAGATCATCCGTCGCATCCTGGGTAATCAGCCTGGTTACCATTGACGACGGGCTATTCTTTCCATTATGGCATGAGTGATTCCCATAAATGATAGCTCATGCCGATTCGACAAATGAAGACAACAACACTATTTTTGTCATTGATTTAATCTTCATCACAATCACAAAATCTATGATTACTAGCTTCCGCCCGCGGCTTCGTACGCGTGGACTACGAACCCGTGTATTTTTTAATAAAAAGCATAGTACCACATTTTTTAATAAATAGGCATGCACAAAGATGTTTTCAAATCGGACTGGTAGTTCCAGAAATTAGCGCTTTCAAACAATCTTTTCAGCTTTATAATATTAGTTTAGATAGACAGTGGGGATAACAATCATTCTCTCCTTACCAAACACTAAGGTCAGAATGTGAGCAAAAAATAGAATTGACTTTAAAATCTATTGGTAGTCAAATATTCTGTGTTCACGTTCCTAGGTGATCATTCCTATACTCATTTCATACGTAATGTTTGTTCCAGTCCACCAGAACACTTGAACTGGTCAATATCCTCTCAGTAAATCACTAGAAGCCTGGGCAGGAAGCCAAGGCGTTGCATAAAATTAAGAGCCAATAGATAACATGGATGTAAGAATTCGTGCTAGATAGGGGTATATTTTGCATTCATGTGAGCTGGGACTATTTATTATTTAGCAGACTATTTTATAGCAAGTGGAGAATTTAACGTTTAACTTATTTATGTATAGTTCAGTCGGACCAAGAGATAGGCATACAGGGTTAACAGATATGTACATATACAATATACCTTAATACATACATATATATATATATATATATATATATATATATATATATATATATATATATATATATATATATATATATATATATATAATTCTTCTGTAAGTGTCTTTGTCATCTAACTCCTCCTAAACTGCTGGACCGATTTGGATGAAATTTTGTGTGTATATTTCAATGGGTTCCTGGATGGTTTGAAAACACAATTGGACCCGGTAGGTGGCGCTGCAATCGAGTTCTAAAACAGTTTCGGGCAGGACAACGTCTGTCAGGTCCGTTAGTCTATCTATATATAAAAATAAATGTTTGTATGTATATTCCCTATGGACTCCAAAACGGCTGGAGCGATTTAAATTAATTTTTTAGGTTATCTTATTTAACACAGCGGGCGATCCTGTGTAGGTTGGTAGCGATCAGAGCAACAATTTTTATTTGGCTGTTTGGCAATTTTGTGCCATATGTTTCCTACATCTGCCCGGAATATTTTAATGACCTACAGATAGTTGTTGGGTCTGGGTATTTATGCATGTGAATATTTGTGTTTATAAACGCACCCATGATAGAGGACACAAAACATTTATTATCAAGCTGAACCAGAACGGACCCATTCCACAAAGGGTTAGAATGCGCACTGGTAATACAATTAGATACAACGCTAAGAGGCGTCACTGGAGGTGGACTAAGCTCAAGCTGTAAGCGGCTTGTTTATTACAGTTGAGCTGAATAAATTCCCTTAAATATCTAATTTAAAAGAAAAGAAGAAATAATAATAATGTCCTCCTGACCGATTTCCGTCACGGCGGCCAATCTCACCGGAGATTAGCCAACTACGCAGGAGATATTATAGAGCACAACTGTATGCGCAAACACAGGTGTTCTCTCTATTCCTTCACTCTAATAGTCCGATGGAAAAAAGCGGGTCACAAAGGCACTAATATTTTGAATCAATTCTTAAAACAGCTAATACTTAGTTACCGAAAATGCATTATACCTTGTTAAATCCTTACAGGATGCAAACACGTCGTTTATTTTAAACATTTCCTAGCTAAAATGGGTCATGTTATATCTTTTATTATATGAAATAGAGTTAAGTGATTTTAAACCCAAAATCTTTGCAAAATTTACCACACACCTTAACAGAACATCATTATAGTTTTTGTTCGCAAGCTAACGAATTCTCAGCTCATTTCCTTCGTTCCAATCGTCAAACAATCGAATCATCAACATTATTCAGGTAAATTGATCAAAAAAGTTATAAAATTGGGCCTTCGCCTAAATCCGACGCTTGATGAAGACATTCAGTGTATCCGCAGTCGATTTTCTTGAACACCTTTTCCTTTTCTTTTGTTCACGAAGACTTGGGGATAATTTGAAATGGAATTATGTTTATTTATCTAACCGTATGCGGAAATTACGATATTTACTTACATGTATATATATATTTATTAATTTGGAGTGCAAGGAAAGATCCTTCACGAGTGACAACTTTAGAAGACAGAAACAGAACTGTGAAGAGTCAAATGCTGAGAAGAGATGAAATGTCCTGGGTTAGATGTCCATATTACAGTGTTATTGGGATTTCCTGTATAATTTTTTCTTACGCCAACCACCAAAGCCACCACATACCAATAGAAAAATTTTACTTTCTCAACACGGCACTTATATGTTTTTTAATTCCCTGTATAAAAGCTATTAATTTCTGAATGCAAAAAATTTCTCTAATCTATATTATGTATCAGCAAGAAGGTTAGCTTAAATGCTGTCAGTGGGATACTTAATTCAAATCCCAGGTTGAGGTGCGGCTCGAAGATTCCAGCATTCGGCTGAAATGTATTTAAAACAAATAGGCCTGCCCTACATCATATTGCACAGAATACTCAAAAGTTTATCTTCAAACTAAAAGTAGAGAAATAAAAACAAGAGATGATTGATATAGTAAATAACATGTATTTAAAAAATCACTTATACATAAATATATCATAACATTACATTACACTAATTCTATAACTGTTAACAATGGTTACAATATACAGCCAAATACAAGTGTAAAATATATTAAATATTAAACTAACCACTGCATATCCTGGGCCCTGAGATTGAAAACAAGTTTGAACTGCTAAACAGTAGAATAAGAGTCCCAGATTCGTCAGCCAGACTATTAAAAGATGACAAATCACTCCCCATATGTATATCAAAATGAGTTTTTCCTCGTCTGTGAATATGGCAACCATCAGAATAATGCTCACAACAAAAATCCCAATCAACGAAAAGAAGATCATAAACAAATGCATGAGTAGATCGAGCCTGCCTACGTACAAAGATTTCCACAGCGGAAAGTTTACACATATTGACATGAAGAAAAACAGTCCAAAGAAACCGTAAATGATACCGATGATGCTGAGTATTATAGAACCGACTTTTAAAGGGATGCACAGCAAGAATTCTTCTAGTTGTATATGATCGTCCCAAATGAACATTCTATCGTAGTTTATTCTTAGGAACTAAGTATATATATTTTTTTCGTAATAGCCGCTTGTATCGCTAGCTATTTTAGCTGCTGTATCCAATTCCAATTTATGTTTATAAATACATCGTTATTAGCTGCTTGTATCGATCATGTTCAGTATTTTGACATTTGACTGGCATTGATGTTATTTTATGTTGGGTGTAGATAAAATTACAGTTTACGTATCAAACTTCTTGGTAATATTGGATCGTTTTTTTTAATATCAGTTAAATTGATAAAAGGAGGCTCTTATCATATCATTGTATCGTTGGTTCCTTCAAAAGCACTGATCTCTTTATTCACACTATTAGTATCGTCCCCGTAGAGCGAAAATTAACTAACATTTATTATTATATTACTTTTAATTTATGGCCGTGTTTTGATTCAAAAACAAGAAACAATCATAAATTGTCTATATTTATATATAATTAAAGATATTTGCGTGAATTTCATAAAAAAAATTAGTGATATTTTTTTGTTCTTGAAAAAAAAAAACAGCCATATATCAAAAGTCTACAAATGTTAGTTAGTTAATTTTCGCTTTACTAGGATGATATTATAAATGCGAAAGTAAATCTGTCTGTCTGTTTGTTACCTCATCACGACTAAACCACTGAACCGATCGTTATGAAATTTTCCAAAGGTTTCCCATGAGGTAGCTTTCGACTTGAAGAAGGATATAGGCTTATTTTTAACTATTATAGTAAAACACTAATTAAATAATGAATATAAAATTTACGCAGACTAAGACAGCTTGTACCAAAAATTTTGTATTGTGTTCTAAAAAGCGAGCTTCCAATCTAATTAGATTGGAAGCCGACCCAATTGCAGTGAAAGCAGCTGAATACCTGTATTTTATACGTAGTGACTGCCATATGAATTCTTCGCCTGCCTCTCATTTTCTGGGAAACACTGATACTCTCAAACTTTAGTTGCCACGTTCCAAAGTGTTGTTTTATTGTGGAGAAGAACGAGCAAGAAACTCCATGGTTACGTAAATTCTGATTGTTTAACATTTCATACTGAATACATTGTTCTCTCAACCTAGTAGTAGGTCTAGACTAAACAAACTGATAATTATAATATCTGTAAATTTCTGACAGCTATGAGCTAGATAATTTATATTCACAGAAAAAGCACAAAAATAAATATCTTCTTAGAATTTAATAAACAAAAAACAAACGTTGCCCCACACTATGAATAAATCCTGTATCGTGGGTGCGTTTACAAACACAAATATTCACATGGACAAAACCCAAACCCGGATCAAATATCTGTAGATCAAACAAATATTTGTTCCGTGCGGGGATCGAACCCGCGACCCGCACAACAGTCGATCTCTCAAACACTGCACCAACCAAACCACTCAATTATAAAATTATTGTTGTTTTTTGTTTAAACGTCATTACTATTTCCCATTGGACCATCACAATACCTGTTGAATTAAATGTAGCAATTACTTCGACCTTTCCTTTCTCAAATAGAAACAGAGACGGAATATCTAGATCTAAAGATACGTTCTTAAATGAGAGTTTGCCCTGAAACAATAGAACATTTTAAACGGTTGAAACGGTGGAAATTGTGAATAGAAAAAAAAACACAACAATAACCTATTGTAAAGTTTTGAAATGGTATGTTGCAATTAGATCGTGCATTATTTCATAATACATCGGCTAAATATGCAAACCATAATGAACTGAACGGAAACGATTTACGTTAAACCCCGAAATGAGGTTTAATTAGCCTCAATCACTTGAAACCTATCTTGATTTACCAGTGCTAGCTCAGTTTTAGGACCAGGCACAAGGACTTTATTGCGGGCAGATAGAAACTAAATAATAAGTTGGATGGTATAATTCCTAATTTCGATGGCGATTCATCATCAAGGAGATCAAAATTTTATATCACATAAGTATAAGATTTTGATTTCTTTGAAGGAATTTTCAGATACGTAAATTCAGTTTTATATTTAAGTTTGCTTGCCCGCGACTTGATCCGCCAGACTTATATATTATATATATGACGGCACGGTTGGCGCAGTGGTTGAGAGATTGACTGCTGCGCTACGTGTCGCGGGTTCGATTTCTGCACGGAACAAATATTTGTACGATCTACAGATAATTGTTTCGGTCTAGGTCTTTGTGTATGTGAATACACACCGTGCCTCAGAAAGCACGTAAGGCCATTGGTCCTGCGCCTGATCTCTCTCCGGTCGTGTCGGATTGTCGTCCCATCGGACTATGAGACTAAAGGAATAGAGAGTGCACCTGTGTTTGTTCACACACTTGTGCCCTATAATATCTCCTGCTGGCTAATCTCCGGTGAGATTGGCGGCCTTGACCGAAATTCGGTCAGGAGGACATTAATATTATATATATTGAGAGCTGCTGAGAGGATGAAAATTTGAGATTACTTATATATATTTTTATATGAAATATCCAAAAAAATACGATTGGAAAATTTCAAACATAGCTAAGAACCATCCGGGCGACCCCTGGATAAGTTCCTACATTTTTTTTTATCAAAATCGGTCTATCCATTTGGCAAGAGAAAAATTACGAAGACACGCACTCCGGAATTTTATATATAAATATTATTGACCGTAAACTCACAAAAATTACAAATCTAACTAGCTTAAGGAAATAATTCACACCATAACAATAAAGAAAAAAAATTGCTTAAACAATTAAAGATGGCGAATACTTCTTAATAAACGCTAATCTCTAAATAGACGACGCTGACGTTTCAGTGTATGAGCTGACTTGGACATTAAAACACCATCTTCCGCGAACCTCTTTCCCAACTACATTGGGTTCGGCTCCCAGTCTCACCGGTTGCGCGTACATATCCGTATTATACACGGAGAGACTGCAATCTGACCTGCGTCACTTAATTAGGTACTGGGAGACACGGATACTGTACGATGAGACTGGTTGATAGATATAGGTATTCGTATGACACGTAGGACCAACTGCTTAACGTGATTTCCGAGGCACGGAGCAATGTTGCTTAACCTCGCAGGTCGACTAATCTACGCAATAGCTATGTAGTTACGAGCCTCTGTGTTCATTACAATACATCGCTTTAAACGTACATTTTTACCTAACTTCATTTTTTTTTTATAATCATATACCCTCGCTACGATTTCTCCTGTATCATGGGTACAGTTTACAAACATACATGTCACATGCACACACAACCAGACCTGAAACAACTATCTGTAGATCATACAAATATTTGTTTCGTGTGGGAATCGAACCCACGACATTTGACGCAGAAAGCTAATTACTTAGCCACTACGCCAACCGTGCCGTCAAAATGCACTTAAATGTTTTAAATGTTTACTTAACAATGGTGCATTTTCTCTTTAAAGGTTCAACACAGTTTATGTTAGCTCATTTTGATAGCTAATAAATATAAAACAAAGTGTACCTACATTTTATGTTTATAGACTGTGACAATACATATAAAATGTGAGAGCAAATTCTTTGTTTATCATACACATACATAAACAGCGCCTTAACACGATGAGCGAGACAATCTAGACCGTACGGTTGGCGCAGTGGTTGAGCGATCGAGTACTACGCTACGAGTCGCGGGTTCAATTCCCGCACGGAACAAATATTTATAATCTACAGATAGTTGTTGCGGATCTGGGTGTCTGTGCATATAAATAATTGTGTTTGGAACCGCATCCATGATACAGGAAATTGTTGTGTTTTTTTTAAATATAAATACCTAATCATAATCTAATCGCTCAAATACAGTAACTAAAGTTTCGGTATAATAATGAACGACATAAGTCATTTAAAACAATAAACTTCTCAGAAGAGACCTATAGGGTTTCTGATTGTTGTCAATTTGTTTTGTTTAGAGTGACTGGTAGATAACTTTCCTAAAGGAACATTTTGTACATAAAAATCAATTTAATTTCGCACTACGTTGTAAATGCATTACGGTACAAATGAACTAGAACATATTCTCTCAGCCTTTATAGAGAACTGTTTTAATTAATTTCATAAATAGAACCATGATACATTGAATCCTTTCACGACTATTGCAAACCGAAAATACACACAAATATACTTATTCAAAACGATTTGTACATACAAATATTACGGTGCTAATGCAAAATATCTAATGTTAAGAGGATGCGGTCCATCAATGCAACATTCAAATCAAAACACTGCGAAATTCACGATTCATTTACAGAATGTTGCTGCAACACATTTACGCGTTTGAACCGCTTCGATAACGTCATTGATTATACGCGAAGGGTGGGATAATGGACGCAAAATATGTATGCTTTATTATGTTTATTGGTGTTTACTTGTTATACGCAGAACTACTCTCCATAAACCACCTCATTGTGGTTTATATGAAAGTAGGGAGGGCTCCAAGTGATATCAAGGACAAAAACCCCAGTATCTTCTACACAGATGTAGGTACTCCAAAATAAATGGCAGACACAACTGGTAAGCTGCTGTAATACAATCTTTATTTGCTAATAATCCTATCCTACTTTATATCCTATCCTATTTCCTACTATCCTACTAATATCCTATCCTATCCTACTAATATTATAAATGTGAAAGTTTGTGAGGATGGATGGATGGATGGATATTTGTTACTCTTTCACGCCAGAACGGCTGAACGGATCTGGATGAAATTTGGCACAAAGATAGATTATAGTCTGGAATAGCACACTGGCTACCTTTTATTCCGGGAAAATGTACGGGTTCGTAAAATACGCGGGCGAAGCCGCGAGCGGAAGCTAGTTTAACATACATTTTCGTCTTTCATATTACCATTTGGGAGCACTTAAACTGCCAATGATAATACCTCTGGATATGACGTGAATTTACTTGTTGAATTTCTTACATCTTCTTACTACTATTATATGTAAATGCGTAAGTTTGGATAGATGGATGTCTGTTACTCAATCACGCCAGAACGGCTGAACGAATTTGGATGACATTTGGCACAGAAGATATATATAGTCTGGAATAGCAGGTTCATAAACTACACGGGCGAAGTTTTTAGTATTTAATAAGGCTCTATTTTGAGTGATTAAACTTCGTCTATAATTAACATTCCTTGTTTCTTTTACATTAATGTTTGATGATTGAGACAGAGAGTGCACTGTTGCACACCGACAATGCACCGATGTTGTCGTCAAGTCTGATGCAATAAGGGGCAAGCCTGGCAAACCTCGAGATGCTAGTAAGAATTTTTAACACTTTATTAATAACACTGTCCGACATGGAATCAAAACCCAAGAAGGACTTTTCAAAGCTTTTTGAATAGAAATTGCCTTGTTATTTATTAAAGTACACTTAAAGAACAAAATGTAAAAAAAAACTCGTAGTGTAGTGCAGTTTTAATAAATGTTGTTGTTAACCCGTCGGCTAAGCTAAACGTGTTTGTGTTCAGAATGAGCTCACAATACTTGGACCGGTCAATGTGAGTTCACGATCGCCGTTGGACTACTGATCCTTCGAGACTTGAAACATCGATACGGCCGAGACCTAACGAAGTTCTACCATGGTATGATCTGTTCTTAAGGTCACACAAGTCCGGTACAAAATATTCTTGATACCATGACTGTTAATAATTGGAAAATGAAATAACATACAAGTAGACAAGACCAATGGACTGCCAAGAGACGGAAAAGAAGTCAAATCCCACGCCGTTAAGCCAAAAAACTTATACAAACGATTTCTAGCCATAGTGTAAACGTGTGTACACGTGACACTATTCACATAATATGTAGTTACATTAAAATCAAGAACACAAACTCAAAAATGCACCAACCGAAAAAAAAACTAATCTACAATTGTTTTAAAATGTAAAAAGAAATTATACGTGATCCAAATACAAAAAATCAAAAACATCACAGCTTCCTGTCAAACTGCAGTTAACACAAACGAAACCGAACAGAAATGAAAAATTAATGAGAAAATAAACGCACAACATCTGCGTTACTGCTCCTGTATCGTGACCAATTTGTCTTGACCCCAACAACCATATACAACCTCACCCGATCAGTCCAATTTTGTTATATCACGCGGGGTGAGGGAAGTCTTTACGCTGGCCGTCAATGGACCCATCATGAAATATTCATTTTAGAATGCTCCCTGGAGCGGGCTGCGATCTCTTTTATTAGCATTTAAGACAAGTTTTGTAATGTAAGTCGAGGTTTCTTTCATGTCAACGTTTCGGCGGTTTGTTTCTGAATATTGAGAGCTATAATTAGAATTTATTTTAAGACCTTTCAATATTTGGCATTTGCATTTTATTATTGTTTGTTCGTAGGTCCACTTTATATTTTTATATAGTCTCTATACATATCAACTTATTTCCTACCGACTAATGTATTGTACCTAATATTGCGATTTAGGAGAAAGTGAAAAACGAGTCGTATGAATACAGAGGCAATGGCTATTGCTCCACCAACGAAAGTTGAGCTCTTAAATTATAATTACCAGAAAATAAAAGGCCACGTGCTGCTCAACATTCTACACCACTTTTAATATGTAATGTAAAACAAAGGCTCAGTTTTAAACCTTAGTAAAAAAACCTCAGTTTAATTTGAGTAGTCATAAAATAAGAATAAAAAATATCTCCGTTTTAATTAATTAAGCTTACAAGGAAATGAAAGTAAAACAAGAGGCGGCACCCATTTTTCCACGCCAGTGAAAAGGTCACAGATAGATTTATATGTTTTATGGATATAAAAAACAAACGTTTCATATAAAATTATAACAAAGTTATACACAAATCAAAATTAAAAAAATCAAATTAGACTAGTGGTTTTTGAATGTCAAACTAATAATATTATGGACAGAACTAATTCACCCGCTCTTGATTCCTATGTGTTTTAGCTTGCGCAGAAGAAACGGCCCAACAAACTCCCCAGCAACACTCCCATGTCTGTGATTATACAATAAAGAAAAGAATGCTATTACAATAATTAAAGCTTGGCAGAAACTTTTCCACATGTGATAGTACACACCATTTCACCAAAAGGAATAAAATAATATAGCCTCCATTGTCCTAAGGATGTCATATACCCGCTTACATGTGCAAACGTCTTGCAATGGCAGTCATTAGGGCTTTACAGCTCACGCATGCAGAACTAGGATCCCTTTGATGCGAGGCAAATCCTACTATCCTACTAATATTATAAATGTGAAAGTTTATGAGGATGGATGGATGGATGGATGGATGGATGGATGAATGGATGGATCTTTGTTATTCTTTCACGCCAGAACAGCTCAATGGATCTGGATGAAATTTGGCAGAGAGGTAGATTATAGTCTGGAATAGAACATAAGCTACTTTTTATCCCGGAAAAATGTACGGATTCGTAAACCACGAGGGCGAGGCCGCGAGCGGAAGCTAGTGAATGTTATAAATGAATAAATTATAAATTAATGGATCTCAGCTAGCAAGTCGACCAGTCACCACAAGCAGTTCACGAATATGACGCCAAGATCAGCCATCACCTTCCTCGTCATTTTAGAGGGGAGTAAGTGACCCGACCCATGACGCCACCGCATGCAGTGACATCAAAGGGAGCATGATACATATGCTTCCTAAAAATTGCAAAAAAAAAAAAAAAAAAATTTGCTATCATCACTAGTTAACTGCATTAGACCTCTTCAATTCAATTCAATTCAATATTTATTGCAATATCTGAATTACTATAATGACAAAGGTAGGTATAGATTGTTGCAATAGTGTTCAATGTAGCTTCAATAACGTTTTTGAGTCATCCTGTCTGAAGCGCAGCAGCGGCTATTAAAGCGGACGAGTTCTTCAGTGGAGATCCCGAATCAGCATACGTAGGTATAAAGCATAAGACTCCAGCTAGTTTGACCTATAAACTGCCTCCAGGCTAAAGTGGATGTTGAAGGAGAGTGTTATGACGTAATTAGAGAGAGGCCTATGTGTAGCATATTGATGTTGACGTTGATGAAAATTATGTTGTACACCTCGCCTCAATGCGCCGTGTGAAGTGAAATCACAGGCCGTGGGATGATCTTTATAATGTACAGAATTAGAGAAGGGTCGGCGTCGGCTCACTAAGCTTAATGAACAACGAATCTACCTAAAATAGACAAATATTAATATATAAGTAGGTACCACTTAAATATTTCATACATTATCATTATCAGCGATCAGTTGATGACTTAAATTAATCATGGAACCATGTAACTATTATTTATCATCGCCGCAATTTTGAAATTATGATTTACTGAGATAAGATAGATGGATAGAATTGTTTTTATTTCAAATAAACCTAATACAGGCACTTATGAAACGTTAAGGGGCTTAATTTGCTCGGTTTAAAGAGATAATATTATTGAATACAATCATTTTTAGTTTTTGACATTCAAAATGTTCGGACGTCCGTTTATGTCGGTCGTTATTTTTTTCTGGTTTAGCATATGCTGCTATCATGTAAGTTACAATCTATATTATAATTCTGAATGAATATACATTTTGTGGTTTTTGCATATCCTGAGAATAACCAACCAAATGACGTGCCAGAAATGTAATATTGGCAACATCCCCAAGCTGATACCATTTCTGCCAGATATTGATCATCGATGGCTCGATTTATTCTTTTGGCATTTTGTCATAAGGGGTTCGTGAAATGCCTCTGGTGTTACAGGTATATCGTAATTAGGGCTTTACGGTTCACGCATGCAGAACTAAGATGCATGTACATATGTAAATGAATAAATTCAAAATTCAATTATCTCTGCTAGCAAGTCGAGCAGTCACCACAAGCAGCACGTTCACGAGTATGGTTTTAGTCGGTAAGAGTCCAACAAAACCCATTGACTTACTTCCCCAACGCGGTGGGTACACATGAGACATTTCCACACGTTAAAAAAGGGGCTTGTGGAATATGCCATACTTTCAACTAGCCAATAACTGCACTAAAACGAAACAGACCGTGTAGGTCGCAGTAATGACATCAACTGAATATCGGTGTTGGTGTTGGGACGATATATACATTATGTAGTGTAAAATCCGATAAGGCGCTAACAGCAGCTGATTGACTTCAGTAGAACAAGTTATTCACACATTGTTAAACTATTTTTGGTGGATAAAAATAATTGTGTAGTTATTTATGTACGGTCAACATCAATATGATGTATTAAATAAATTCAAAAGCCACTTTAGAGGAAATAATGATTGAAATCTTGACCAATTTTACACATCGACGGTGGACCGTGGATTTCACCGTCGACATAGATAGTATCTGCGGATACATAAAAATACATGGTCATTTAAATTTTATAATTTTAACCAATCGTTTTCCAAGAATATGCGTTTGAACTTCGCTACGTGTATACATATTTTTGATGCTGACTATACATCTAAAATGGCCTTCAAACATACGTCTTAAAGTTATCAACTAATTCAAATAATAAATATTTATATGTCATATTATGAATATCCCTTTGTCATTAAAATTGCTCCATTATAATCACGTACTTTCCATTGCCTGTGTAGGTACCCGATTGTTTTAATATAAACTCTTGTAAACGGATTACGTTTTTTGGCGACTTTTGCTGAGGACAACGGTAAGGCAGAAACGCTTCATCATCATCATCAGCCCACATTCGTCTACTGCTAGACATAGGCCTCTCCCAGTAAGCACCGCTGAGCCCGATTTTTTAACTGTCCTGCCATCCACCTTACGCAAGTCATTGCTCCATCTGGCTGTGGGCGCCCTACACTACGTTTGCCTACTCGTGGAAACCTTTATTGAAATATATTTCAGTGTATCCAACTGATACCGGACCGAACGGCAGTAAAGTATGCTAACCCAAAATACATCAATGTGACGGCAACTGTCCGGAGATCAAGCAGGAGAGGGGCCTATGTATTCAACTTAGATATAGATATAAATCAACCAGTAAATAACAACATGACGGTAAGAATAAACGCAGATCTACACTATTATAAATGCGAAAGTAACTCTGTCTGTCTGTTTGTTACCTCATCGCGACTAAACCACCGATTCGATCAAATTTTATAAAGAGGTAACTTGTTATATGGAAAAGGACATGAGCTTACATTTATCATTGTAAACCACAAATTATATCTAACTAGCTTCCGCCCGCGGCTTCGCCCGCGTGATGTACGAAAAGTAGCCTATGTGCTATTCCAGACTAATCTATCTCTGTGCCAAATTTCGTCCAGATCCGTTCAGCCATTCTGGCGTGAAAGGGTAACAAAGATCCATCCATCCATCCATCCATCCTCACAAACTTTCACAATTATAATATTTGTATAGAAACTGACTTCCCAGAATCCGCCAGACGATCTCATAATCTTCATTGAAGTTCTATCACCACGTATGTTAAATATAGTAACTTTTCAGGACAGTGAAAAAACTGCAATACCATTTTATATTCATTTCATTTTACGATTGTTATTTCTGATTGACTGAAACAACGTGTTTTCCGATTCTCTAGCAAATGGCATCAAAATGTCAAAACCGCCAAAAAATTACTTACGTGGTTTTAGAAATACAACAACGATATTTCGTCAGTCTTGGAGGCTTTGCGCACCATTGAAAATAGTTTTCAGGTTGTAAATAGAGATTTCTTAAACAAAAAAGTTGCCCCACGCTAGGAATAATTCCTGTATCGTGGGTGCGTTTTACAAACACATACATATATTCACATACACAAAGACCCAGACCCGAAACAACTAGATCATACAAAATTTGCTGCGTGTGGGAATCGAACCCGCTATACGTAGCGCAGCAGTCAATCTCACAATCACTGCACCAAACGTGCTGTCAATTTCAATTTTTTTTTTTTCTAGCTAAAACTCCTATTTTTCGAATACCGAAGCAAATACAATCAGTACGTTCGTATTTTCTTTGAAATGAGTTTCAAGATGTGTGACCTAATTCTTCATGATTCCTCATTGGGTGTTGCTATTCGGAGGTCCGGTATTACGAGCTGCCCAATCCCTGCGGTAAATATAAAACTTTTTTAATTTTTTATTTAGAAATATTTTTAGATTAAGAGGTTTTAATCGACTTAAGGAATTAGAAATGTGGAAACAGTAGCTCAAAATATATTGGTAATGAAAGGCATATTATTATATTAATTTCAACTAATGCTCTAGGGGTCGCAAGCGCATTTGCGCTTGCGACCCCTAGAGCTAGGTCCTGAGCGTGAGGTCCTGGTTTCAATTCCCGGGTCTGACAAACTATAATTGGGTTTCCTGTATGGAAATTCTCAGTAGCAGCACGGAGTCTGGAACAGTGCCCGGCAGATGGCAATAGACTCGCACTATTACATGGGACTTAATAACAGCATCGGCGAAATGTGGGTGTACAAAAGTACACCTTTGCCTAGCCCTTCAGGGAATACAGGCGTGATGCGTTCAACAAATGTTGATTGAACTCGCGCGCATTATTTCACTAATACTTTAACAGTTACTGTGAAGGAACAGTACAGAAGAAACAGAAGAAAAATTGAACAGAAGAAAAATTTAGGAACCAACATGTCTTTCGAACAAAAATTCAAGACTTCAATCCACACTAGGCCCTATTTGGTTACTACTCCTTCTGAGACTCGGAAGACTTATTACTAGCAGTTGGAACTTAAATATCCTAATGATGATAGGCAAGTATTGACAATCCCAGAATAATTATTTTTTGTTTTGTGTTTAAAAAACACATTGCCCCACACTAGGAATAATTTCTGAATCGTGGGTGCGTTTACAAATATCCACATGCACAGAAACCAGCTGGAACAACTATCTATAGTCCATACAAATATTTGTTTCATTCGGGGATCGAACGCGCGACTTTTAGCACAAGAAGTCAATCGCACCACTGTACCATTAACACTTTTTTCTTTTTCACCTCTGTGAATTTTGTTTCAGGGTCATATAACTCTGAAAAATACGACTTTCAATGAAGATATGCCCTTTGACCCTTTTGGATTTGACCAAGGCAAGGTTGAACTTATAACGTTATATGAACCAGGAAAAGAAAGTATAGCCAACGTTGAAATCTTTTTTCATATAATACGTAAAAAGGTTTAAATATAAGAATAAACAAGATTATTAGAAGAAGAAATACGTTTTACTATGACCAATACAAAAAGTTTGGTGTTATTCTGTTTTTAATAAATTGATTGTGTACAATTCTGGTCCAAAGCCGATTCAATGCTGAGGTAATTAAAAATGAGAACTTTCCTTCAGAATGAGACAAAATTAATAAGTCATATCAAAAACTTATATTTATATTGATAGCAGAGCGTTTTGTACGACTATACAATAAGTTAAAGAAGACACATTTGTTAAGACGTGTATTGGAAACAAAGTTATGAGAGTGACTAGTAACAGAAAGAGAATACAAAAGAGTAAAAACATATGAATTTAAATATATATCAAAAGACTCAATTGCCAGGGTGTTCTTATTAATCTAAAAAGGTTTTAACACAAAATACCTACCGAAATGCAGGTACCGTAAAACGGGGTGAATAGGGATGCAGAGGTGAAAAGAAACAAAACTTTGAAAATATTTCAACGTTGAATGAACACAGATTTTTATCTACAAGAACTTCATTATTTTTAGTTAATTAAAGTACATTATTCTTGAAGTCATTGTTGGCATCAAACTGAGTTATTCAACGGTTGAAATGATTTCAAAGTTTTTCCTCTATTCGCCCCTGGATCCCTGTTCACCCTGCTTTACGGTAACGAAACCATAGCGACTTCTATTTTGGCTACTAACACCATCTAGTTTGCTATGGTTTCAACTTTCGAATTAATTTATTTTACTTCTTGAATAGTTTGCATTATCTATTTCCCCCACGATCTGCCAACCTACATAATTTCATTTCTTCTAATGTACAACATCCTTTAGTCTCACTTGTGATCACCGCCACCCATTGGAATGCTGACCTAAAGTAAGGCTTGGAATCCCTTATGATCTGGTCATCTATTTGGTTGACCTCCACACAAATAAACGTACAGATAGTTGTTATGACGGGAGATAGGTAGGATTATAGCAACCCTCCAGTCGATGGATTACCGTTGATGGAGTACGAGCAATAGCGGAGATATAGCATATATATATAACGCTTAGGCAACTCAAATAGTTCTGCGCTAAAGCCATAAAATTTAAGTGTCCTAGTGTAGGAAACAAAATAAAAATAATAATATAATAACAATTTTATGGTGTCATAATATTGTTATTTTGTTATTATATTCTTCTAATGTTATGTTATGTTTATAATCAACTGTAGGAGGATAACATTTATGATTAAAATACTGTCAAATACTGCAAACATGCCGATAGTGTTTGGGACGCTTATTAATTGCAAATTCCTCTCAAGGTAATCTTAGACAGTTAACAATACAATCACTGCACACACAATTCAGAACTACGATCGAAAATCAGAAATACGAACGATTTAAAAATATCTTAGGTTCGAGCCGATTTCCATCTCAGACCCTCCTGCACGTAAATTCAACCGTCTTTTTTAACAGAATACATCAAGATAGTCAAAATTGACCACTGGATATTCTAACTAACAATCATATCCCTTAAAAAAAACCCACCGTATTATATAAACCTAATCATTTTCAAATTTCACCCAAAAGCTTTGTTCATTAACCTACCACTACTCGTATGTTAAATTCTTTCATTGATACTGAGATGCTTCTTAATTTGGCTTACACCGTAGGGCGAACAACGGAAAACAAATTTATATATCAATCGCTACTGATGCCGGGTTCGTTGAATCCCTGCCTTTGAACCATCTATAAAGATCAATGCTTCTTTGTACCCGGTAATTTGAGCCTTTTGTTGATATTTGTAAGTGGCACACGTGGTGCCAGTCGCCAGTGAAAAATTAGAGGTTATTGATTCGAATTCTTCTCAGAGGCAGTCAGTAGGAAACGCCGCCGCCACCTAGATCTAAAACAGACTTGTGATAGCTTCCCATATATTTACAGAAAATTAATCATTATTTCGTAAAATTTAAAAAAAAATACTTTTTGATTCTGAGGAATTAATTGCATACATGTATATTATAGTATATAAGATATGTTACATTATAAAAGTAGTCTGGTATATAATTATTTATTTACTAGGAAGGTTTACAGCCTAATAACAATTACATATGAGAGCATAATAAATTTCTCAGATTGCTAATAACAAGCCTCCACAGATGAGTATTAAAATATCGATTGACAATGAAAGACATTAGAAAAAATCTAGGCATAGAAAACACAGACCTGGTAACAATAATAGCTATGTAATATATATATAATTTTGTATTTAATTATAATAGTATCTTCTGTGTAACTATTCGCTTGTTATATAATAATATTTGTAGATAATGAGTGTAATAACTCTAAACAATAAGTAATATTTTAATATATTTAACTGCTGTAGTATATAGTTTGTACTGTGTATTTTACGTCATATATATATTTATATTTTATAGTACTTACATTATTTTATTCGTTATTTATCCTAGTTATTCTGCGACTGCGTCGAAATAATTTTGTATTACTATAGATATTCTTTTAAATGTCTGTTAAATACATTTTTGTTCTTATAAAAAAAAAACGGGTAGTTTGTTAAACATTTTAACTGCCATATACTTAGTAAAGGCTATGAACGAACATTTTGATTAAAAATTATCTATTGCTATGCTCTTTGTGTAATCAAAACCTTTATATTTTTTCTAACAGTCGAATGAAATGAAAATTTCAAATTTCATCACAAAGCTAGAGATATATTCGTTTCATATTGTCTTAAATACCAATACATCAATCAAATTGAAAATGTGTATAGCTTTGATTGGAATATGATTCGCCGGGGGCTTTCTCATAAATCCAAATGAGCTAAGTCCATTGAAAATAGAATGCGATCCATTGGAAAGGTTCTCTGAATCTGGCAGTCAGCAATAATATTGTTCAACTGTCGTTTGAATATAGCAAACATCTAATTGATTATTCTGCAGTCTGAGAATTTTCAAAACCAAACTTATACTAAGTTAACATATCATACCATTACACCCGTATTCTCCGAGATGTCCAGCAGAAATGTATTGATGCCATTATCAAGTCCCCATTTAGTAGCGCATGAACTACCGGGCACAATTCAGGACATTGAAAAATACCTCCTGACTTTTGCCCCACATTATGGGACATACCCAAACTCGATTATTTTCGTGTAAACAACTTACCTATTAACCCCACTTTTGTCGTAATTACATCTGATACGGCAACAGCTGCATTTTATGCAATTTGAAGCGAGAGATCTGGCCACTGCGCAGATTAGCCGGGTAATCCCCGAATTAGTAATTGCCTTAAATTATTCACGTGTATTTCTCTTCATCGAGACAAAATTTAAAAAAAATGCTTTGTCCTCACATTTTAGTACTCGCGAATTAAAATGTGACATCAGCTGCGTCATTCACAAATTACTTTTTTTTCTGAGCCTATAATTAGGGAAATGAGGCCTACCTATAAAAGCGTGGTACGAGGGGTAAATGCCCTGTCTTGTGATTGGTTTCATATTCAATTGTATTTCCAAATAAATGTCGGATTTTATTTTCTCATCTTCAAAGTTTTTGTGTTGAAAGAAAATGGGAGACCCCACTGCTAACTGCTATAAATAGGTGCTCTGATCATTTTCGTGAGTATTTTTTTAGATTTAGTTTTGACTCTACTGATACGGAGATAGTAAATATGGTATACCTAAAATAACAGTTCATTACTATCACTAATAAATCGTGCGTTCTCAAAATACCCATAACATTGCACCACAGCTATAATCCCCGAAGGATTTGGCAGAGTTGTATTATTGTAGGTACACCCACGTTTCAACCATGCCATTATTGCCATCTACCGGACACAGTTCCTGACTCCGTGCAGCTACTGGAAATTTCCATACAGAACAAGTCAATAACCCTGAGGTCAGTGTTATTAGGATGTTCTGTATGGAAATTCATCATCATTCCATGGAATTGAACCTCACAAGTCCTCACGCTCCTCACCTCACTAGACCAATTAGGAACTCAACCTAAAAGAGATAACACAAGATAAGTAGTATTGTTTATTATTTTTCTTATTAAACCTATAAATGTTTTATTAGTTACTGTTCGTAAAAAAGAAACGCAGCTTTAGTTTAAGACGTGAAACTTTGACGATTGTGAATGGTGGAAGTTCACAGTGAAAAATTCGACTTGTTTTAAAGTTGAATCGATAAGGTTTATTTTAACTTTGTCTTTTGAACGTGGTACGATATTTAATACGATTTACGTGTAGTATCTAAATAAGAAAATAATTTTCGATGATTGAGTCAAAAGCCTTTTTATGCCAAATATTATGACGCTACACGGTAACTCTAACGCTAATATAAAGATATTTATTCGCCAACGATATGGCACAGTAGTTGTTACATATTAAGATATTCCAGATACATCCGCCACTATAAGAAGCATACGAATATTTACTTAATTCTAGGTTACATTAAGGTTATCTATTACATTACACATATATTTATACATAAAAACTGTAATAAAAAACACTTTAATAACATTGTACGCATATTGATAACTGAAAAAGAAAAACGTAATACATAATTTTACACTTTTATATATCGGTGTGACACACACACATGAAAGCCCTATATTTACACGACATAAAGTCTCCCACATTGGAGGCTATGATCGTTTGAGTTTACCGTATCCAGATACGGTACACCAATATCTCTAAGGCTCACAACTGCTCGGAGGCCTTGATACCTGAAATTCGGTTCACCCAGCAGTCTAAAACGAGCTTGAAAGTAAACAAATGACAGGTAAGGCACATAATAGGAAGATGCAGAAGGCTAACACTAAAAAAACCTCACACAAAGAGTCACATCGAACGCAATTTCAACTGTAGATATTTTTGCGTAGAATTGGCGATTGAATCCATCTAATCAGGGGTCACGATGTAAGGTACTTGACGCTGGTTTCATATAAATAATGTTTTCCTTGTATATCTAACAACACACTCTGTGATATTAGGTCACTGACCACAGATCAAGCGACCGCACTTCTTTCCTCTGATTTTTGCTGTTCAGGACGGATAAAGTTGATACATAATCTACTGTGTTATTAGAGCCAGACATAGGATATCTACACTGTTAAGACTTTTGCCAAAAGCTGGATTGCATGCATCTTAACTGTTGTTTGGAGTGAACCTTCTACATTCTGCTAAGGCAGGGTTTCTCAAACTTATGACCCCACGTACCCCTATTAAAGTTCCTAAACTACTGCGAACTATTGGCCCCTCTTCCCTAACATAAAAAAATAAAATCCAGCTGTTTAGAAAAGAACAATAATTTATTTTAGTTACTATAAACGAAAATAGTAAGTAAAAGGAAAGTGTTAAAAATAAAAAGTTATTAATGTGATGGATGGGCTTGTTTTTTAGCGCAAATTGTGTCAATTTTTGGAGATTTTAATCTTATTCTATACTGCTCCTATCGCGCCATCATTTATGTCGCACGCGCTTACCAGCTATCCAGTAGCTATTACGTAAATTTTGTCGCGAACCCCCTACCATCAAATGGCGAACCCCCAAGGGTTCGCGTACTCAGTTTGATAAACCCTGTGCTAAGGTAAAGCATGACGTAAAAACACCTTCTCTATCGGGCACCGTCATTTATACAGGGGTAACAAAATATCTACTGGCTACCCTGCAACGTCACTCGCTTCGCTACCGAGAAGTGGAAACGAAACTCTCGGATAGATTTTGAGTGATGGCGCGTTTGGTTTGCACATGTTAATCCTACCGTTGGTTTTGTTTACTGGTAGGATAGTTGCGGTCACTTTGATGATTCGGTTCCGCTGACTGTTGCGTTACGTGTTACGGGTTCAATTCCCGCATGAAACAAATATTTGTATGGACTACAGATAATTGTTCCGGGTCTAAGGATTTGTGCATGTGAATATTTGTTTTTTTTTTTTAATTATTATAAATCGTTGCCACACACTAGGAATAATTCCTGTATCGTGGGTGTGTTTACAAACACATATATTCACATACACAAACACCTAGACCCGAAACAACTATCTGTAGATCATACAAATATTATTCCGTGTGGCAATCGAACCCGTGACACGCAGTGCAGCAGTCGTTCTATCAACTACTGCACCAACAGTGCCGTCAAAAAATTGTTATTTGTAAACGGATCCACAAAACAGGAATTATTATTAGGGTGGAGAAAGGATTAAAAAAAAAAAACTAAAAAATGTATGTCATGTTTTGAAGATAAATCTAGATTATTTTTGAACACGATTTTAAACCATCTGTGAACTACGATCTTATAATTAAAATCAATTTATGTATCCTCTTTAAATCATGAAAAATCATGAGATACTTGAAAATTGTATGTGCCTTAATTAAATAATCCATTAGGATGCAGGAGGCGCCGGGCGGCGAGAAACAATAAATTTTCTATTGTGTCTACTATGCGTCGCTTGACGGGTTAGTATTTCGAGGTTCAATTCATTATTTATTTTTTGTAAAACCTCTATATATCTAATATATCCATTTTGAATCAGCTTGTACATGTTATTATAACTGAAACCTAATATTCTAATAATTATCTTATCCAATAATTACGACGTCATTAAGCTAGTTACAATTAACCAAATTATCCTTAATATCCGATAGTACGAGTATATCTAGTTAACATAACAGCATTTCAATAAACCGTACCTACTTATTTGTACCTTGTGTATCTATGTATATATAATTACATATGTACAGCACAGATCTGTCGATCTGGGAGGAAAAGCGGCGCTTGCTGCGGTCAGTCATTAGATGGATGACCGATTTTCATAAATCGCGATCATTTCACCGATATCAATCATTATAGGTGTCATCTCCCAGTAAAATACTAATATTCAGCTGCAACTAGTTAGACTGGGCTGACCCCAATGTAATTGGGAATAGGAATAAAATGTTTTTTTATTTTTATTTGTGTACACAGCTATTTACTTTGTTATATAGAAATCGTGGGAGCTACAAGCGATAAGTGATTAAATTGGTTCTATATTTAGAACATTATAAATCACGAGAATTCTTCCAGAAGTAACTTGCCCTTTCGACTTGATACATAACTTTGGCTTTGTCTGACAACCAGTCTATCTAACCTTTGAGTATCAGTGTCTTCCAGTAATTGGATGGCGGAGGTCAGAATACAGTCGGTATGAGTAAAATACTGATATTCAGACGCAACCGGTTAGACTGGAAGCCGACCCCATTGTAGGAAAAAGACTAGGCAGATGATTTGCCTCACACTGGGAATGATACCTGTAACGTGGGTATAACAACGATAAAAATTCACATGCACAAATACCCAGACCTAAA
The DNA here is from genome assembly GCA_947562105.1 of Shargacucullia verbasci. Taxonomy (NCBI): domain Eukaryota; kingdom Metazoa; phylum Arthropoda; class Insecta; order Lepidoptera; family Noctuidae; genus Shargacucullia; species Shargacucullia verbasci. The sequence goes on along the minus strand of OX387294.1, from coordinate 11,428,218 downwards.
ACATTGTAGGTGATACAATTGTTCCGTCCATCGCTCGTTACCTCGCCGTCGATTAGTGGAAAATGATCTAAAATTTCTAGCCTTCATAATCCTCCAGAAGCGAACACAGAATAGCTTTTTTTTTTTGCGATGCGGGAGTTTTCCAGCAACTATTTATGTCTAGTAACCATACCTACATTAATAAATGCACCCCATTACTGTCCAACTGTTAAGCAAGGGCCTCTACACAGAATGAGAAGGGTAAGGCCTTAGTCCACCACGCTGACTTGGTGCCGGTTGGCGGACTACACTTACCATCCAGAACTTTATAGAGCCCTCTCAAGTGTGCAGGTTTCATCACGATGTCTTCTTTCACCGTTAACGCAAGTGATAATCAAATTCTCTTCCACACATGATTACGAAAAGTCAGAAGTCGGGTTGGGTTAGAACTCGACCCCTCATGCATGGAAGGCAAGCATTCAATCACTAGCTTCTTCACTTACATAGTAAGTAACATATGCACGTAAGAACTACTTGTCTATTCGTGAGAATTTCTGTTAACTCGTATGTGAACGACGGCCGTCCTAATTAAAGTTAAAACCACTGAACGGTATTAAGCTCTGATTCCCTGATTCTTAACAAGAGATACATCTTGTCATGCCGTTTCAAATTTAAAAGTTCACTATAACAAAATAATTGTTTCATAATGTTAATCGAAAGGTATTTTAAACTTTAAAAAAAATCCAGTTGAATGTTTTTAAATAAAATTTGGTAAGTCGTCGTGAAAATGAAAGAATTTATGACAATTTAAGTGAATAACGATACATATTTTTACATCTTCTTCACGATGGCTACGTAGATAGTTCTAACTGAAATAATTTCTTTTTTTTAATAATACGTAGATATAATATAGTTTTTTATACCTATTACCTTAATACGAGTATGTAAATTATTAAATTATATTAAATTGGCAAAATCTATGTCTATTTCAATCACATTTTGCATGCCAAATTAAACACAAAACCAACCACCAAATTAGACATAATGTGAAACATATCATAAATTCGAATATGTCTGAAAATCTACCATATTATTTCATTCAATTAAAAGTGACTGTCTCTTTGGTCTAGTGGTCGCAAGTGTGACTGCTGAGCTGAGGTCCTGGGTTCGATGCCCGGGTTAAGCAAAGTGTTGTTGATTAGTCTGTCTGGAAATTCTCTGTAGCAGCACGGGATCTAGAACTATGCCCGATATATTTCAATAGGCTCGCCTCCTATTACTTGGGACTCAATAACGGCATTAGCGAAATGTGGTTGTGCAAATGGTATACCTCTAGGCCCTTAACTACCTCAATACATGGGTGATACTATGTTATGATAAGTTGGATTTAGGGAAGTCGTATGTTGAATAAATAAAAATCAATTGCCACATGTATGACGGTGCTTCACTTGAGAACGGCTCTTTTTATTTGTTGTGTTCGTATTTATCAGGACTAGGTTTATATGAAATAATTTTTTTGTAAATTTCACGGATAAAGTCGGAAATTTGGATGGTATTTTTGTATGAAATTTTCCATTTTCTTCATTAGTAAATTGAACCCGTGCGAATCCGGGGCGGGTCACTTGTTCTTTATATTTTACGTAGCCATTGGAGTCAGCGGCGTGTACAGAGTTTTTAGACAGGGTATGCGGAAAATTTTAAACTTACTTTTAAGTTTATTTTTAACTAATTTTAAGCTTCCTTACCAATAATACCTACTGAATATTGGTATTGGTTCGTCGTCTTGTAAATTAAATAACGATGTATGTGATTTGCCACCTCAAATATCTTATAATAATTATTTATCTGAGTTATGTAGGGTAGGCAGTCTTTTTGTCTTTAGGCACCGCACGCCACTGATTGGAGTGTGTACAATAACATCGGAATCTATGTTTTTAACAGAATAAACCCCAGCAGCATAAAACAACCCTCATGCAAGCCTTTCTCCTAAACTTAAACAATACTTTAATCACATTAATTAAAGAAAGGCCAGTTTAATCCTACAAAAGAGAAAAATAGCCTGTAAAAAAACACAGGCATTCATAAACAAAATTCACACCTGAGATGCTAGGGGTATTATAATTTAACGTCTTTCCGCTTGAGCTGAAAAAATATAACCCAGTAAAAACATTGACGTAAATAGTAGCCGAGTTCTCTGGTAAAACAGAATATTTTATTTGCAAAAAATTTAAGTTTACAGTTTAGTTTACACAAAGCATCAATTAAGTCACAGCTCATCTCATGAGCATTTTACCTCGGTATCGCTCGGGCCATGCTCTACTTGTTCAGTCTGTACCCTGCTTAAAGCAATGTCTGTCTGTTTGTTCTGAAAACTGTTCTGTTCTGTTCTATGCTATTCTAAAAACTGTTGTTTTGGCTTCTGTTGCTCAAATAAAGGCCCCCCATATTAGTTTTTCTCAAATATCTATAATGTACAGACATCGGCCTGTTATAATTTTATTATATGTATAGATTCATTTTGTGTAACATTTTGTATACCAGTTGTCTTGGAGAACATGCGGGACTATATTTTTTCTGTGGGACCATATGTTCCATAATTCATGCAAATAAACGTTTCAATTAATTTTATTTCATTTACATCTTGGCCTAACCTTTCGCAGAATATAATGTGTGATACCATGTTAATAGCTTGCAAATTTTGTAATGCGTATTAAAATTAGCTGTCTTTAATATCAAGATGTAACTTCGACCGTATAGGTACAGCTATTTATGCGTCTCGTTGTTATAGGTACAAATATATTGAGACCTTGGCTTATCTTTTCAGTGCAGGCATAGTATAAAGGGTTGTAGCTGTAAGTACATAATAAAGAGAGGTGTTCTATCAGAAAATGTTATGTCCTTGCTTGGGATTTCTATTTAGATAAACATTCTCTCCTCTCAAGAAAATGCTAGAGTGCTTTAAAAATCTTTTGAAATTATTTTTCAAGAACTTAAAACTGAAGGGGTTGGCTTGCGATGCTGATTATGTGCAAACTAGCAATACAGATAAAAAAACGAAGACTCTTGTCCACAACAGGTAATTTATTTGTAAAGGCGAATTTATTTAAGTTCTAAATATACCCTCAAATGTACGCGTAAATACACAAAGAGAGTTCGCCGTTTCTTTTCAAACTTGGCCCACATTTCCGTGCACCTTGTTCTCGCGTCCGAGCATTAATTAAACGAATGAGCCCAATTTTAGGTTACGCCTTTCATGCTAATTGAAATAAATGCAAAGTTTTAATCAACGAATGGAAAATGGGGGAAAGTTACCAAAGGACGAGGACTAGTGATGGACGACTTAACAACTAGTAGAAAGGATATTTTGCTATTAGAGTTGTTCAGAAATAATAATAATGTATCTTCTTGTATTGAGTCGGCACGAGATATGGAAGTCGCTCATGATGACGTAATGGAAAGATAAGCCAGTCAGCAATGGTGTTATCGAGGCTGACTACCCAGGGTGTGCGCCAGAGGAACTCGTGATTCGTCCCTCAATCTACCTTGTATTAATTAGTGTTGTGAATACCAAACGTGCGCAATAAATGGCGTGATGTAGGTATGTGCGTCTTTATCAATAGGGATAGGGAAAAATTACTAAACATCACATCTATATAAATCGTATCTTTAAATGGCCCATTGCTTCTTCCAGTTTAATACATCTTTCATAGGATACTAGCGCCTGTAATTTTTTGAAGACATCAACTTTAATTGCAGTGTCAGTCCCTCCCAATAACATCCAGATAACATTGTATATAATTTAGGAAATTCATTAACTGACTAATCGTTTTTTTTTTTTCATAAGCGTTGCTTGGATTTCTCCTGTATCGTGGGTACAGTTTACAAACATACATGTCACATGCACACACAACCAGACCTGAAACAACTATCTGTAGATCATACAAATATTTGTTCCGTACGGGGATCGAACCCGCGACATGTAGTGCAGAAAGCTAATCACTTAGCCACTGCCAACGGTGTCGTTTGGTAGTTGCAAACACGGTTGCTGACCGTAAGTCTTTGTTCTGGGTTTTTCTATTTTAAAATGTTCAATAGCTACCTGGTATTTGGTTTGGCCCCACTAGCAATAGGCTCGCTTCCTATTACATGTGTCTCAACAATAGCATTTGCATATAAGTAGGTATACTATAGTAGAGTCAGCATCAAAAATATGTATACACGTAGCGAAATTCAAACGTTTATTCTTGGAAAACTATTGGTTAAAACACGACTGCCCTTCCAAAAAACGAACTAAAAAGTAAAAAACAAATTATTTATTTTTATTTTATACATTTTAGTGACAAGTTTTTGTTTACCGCTATTAAGCAATATATAGTTCTGAAATGTGCTCATCAAGGCCTTCAATTTGACACCCATATTGTAAAAAATTAAGTTTTTTTTTTTTTAATTATAGCCAGTGTCTGTGTGTGTAGTGTGTAGTGTCAGGGTATGTAAGGATTCTAACGATATCCCATACATCCAAATCTGTTTAGGCATTCAAGAGTTATGGTGGAATAAAGAAACTCACATACATACATGAAACCCTAATAAAAACATTACACTCCTTTTTTGGGCAGTCGTGTAAAAAGCGTGATGCTGTTTATACAAATGCCATATTACGTACAGTTTCAACAATAACTGAATCAACATTCTAACATAATTAAACTCAGTATCCTAGAATAATATTAGGGACTTACACGAAAGCCAGTTCGTACAATAGCATGGAACTAGTCGGAATCAACAAGCGGTTCGAGAGTAGAGCCTTGAGTAAACATGGTCGTATAGCGACCGAAGGCTTGATGTGAAGCGACAATATCCTTAAGCTATGTGCAGAACTCCCAAACTACTTGAGTCTGAATCCAAACCAATTCACCAAATAAATGGGATTATAGTCTAAGACTCTAAGCACACTGTATCTAACACTCATTCGGCATACTCTTGTATACCGACTAGTACAATTTATATCTATCCTAACTTAATCCTATCCTATCCTACTAATATTATAAATGTGAAAATTTGTGAGGATGGATGGATCTTTGTTACTCTTTCACGCCAGAATGGTTGTACGGATCTGGATGAAATTTGGCACAGAGATAGATTATAGTTTGGAATAGCACATAGGTCTTTTATCCCGGAAAAATGTACGGGTTCGTAAAGCACGCGGGAGATGCCGCGGGCGGAAGCTAGTCTATCCTAAGTTTATATTATATTACATGATATTATAAATGCGAAAGTAAGTTTATTTGTTTGTTTGTTACCTTTTCACGCCTAAACCACTGAACCGATCATCATGAAATTTTGCATATACGTTGTCAGAGGTACAGAAAACGATATAGGGTACCTTTCATCCAGAAAAAAGCACTATTCCCGAGGGAAAGAACAATAACTTTCGACGGGTCACAATTGCTTTAGGACGCTAGATGGCGCTACACGTGACCCGAAAATTTGGTTAATGGTTCGTAAACAATGCGGGCGAGGCTGCGGGCGGAAGCTAGTACCTATGTATATAAATAAAAATCAATTGCCGCATGTATCATGACATGGCATGCTTAAGAGCGGGCGAATTAGTTCTATCCATAATATTACCTATATGTTTAACGTTCAAAAAGCACTAGTGGTATAGTCTATTTTGAATTATGACGAAACATCACTTAAGAACGGCTCGATCGGTTTGGTTGATTTTTGTTTTTAGTAGGAATTGTCAGGACAACGTTTGTATGAAAGAAAATTTTTGAAACATCCATCCAAAAAGTCGGAAATTTTGGATGGTATTTTTGGATTGAAATCCCAAAAAAAATGACGTTCAGTTTTCTTTGTGGTGTCACATGTGACATGTTATAAAATAAACATATCTAATATTTGTTTTGCTTATGGCTATTTCTTTATTAGTTAATTAGAATAAAGAATCATCATCATCATCATCATCATCAGCCAAAAGACGTCCACTGCTGAACGAAGGCCTCCCTCAAGGGGGGGTTTGCCATAATCCCCACGCTTGGCAGGCGGCTTGGGGATCGCAGTGGCTCACCGATTAGTGAGAGGACGCTGCTGCCCGTCCTCCGGTGTCTGGCCGCAGTTTTAAGACATACCGGGGTCAAGAATAATAATAAGAATAGAATATTATGTTTTTACCATCATCATTATAATAATAATGAAATAATGATTTATTTTCTGTAAATCATTCCGTATAGCTTTCACAAGTCTTTTTTAGATCTAGGTGGTGCCGGCGTTTCCTACTGACTGCATCTGAGAAGAAACGCCGAAACAAACTCAAAGGTTTCTTTTTTAAAGTCCAGACATTTATTTAGATTATGTGAGAACATGTAGGGGTCTGGAATAGCCTTTTGAGGATAAAGCCATACAGTTTAGAATTGACCTGTCCCAACTGACGGGACACATGCATCAGCCATCGTGGAGCTCAACCCTATTTTAGGGAGCTCCTCGTTGGCACTCCTCCATTGCAACCGTGTTTAGCCGGGCGGGTTGCTAGTTTAATATACAATATTGTATTTATAATTCCCTCATCGTCGATCGTTAGTGCGACTGCTGAGTGTGATGTCGTGGATTCAATTCCCAAGTCAGAAAATTGTTTAACATCTTCTTGTGAGGATATTCTCAGTAGCAGCCCGGAGTTTGGTAACGTGCCCGATAAATGGCAATAGCGTCGTCCCCTATTACATGGGATCGGGAAAATAAGGGGCGGTTACGGTTTAAGAGACATGTGGGGCGTATACGGTCTGCTAAATCCTTCGAGGGATACAGGCTTGATGTTATGTAATTGTCTTTAGATAAAATGAAGTGATCTATTTATTTATATTTATACATAATAAATATAATAGGGTTTTCAACTTTATAATTTTTCTTCTACTTTCTTTCTTTTTTAAAAACGTTGCCCCACACTAAAAATAATTCCTGTATCGTGGGTGCGTTTACAAACACATATACACATATACAAACACCCAGCCCCAAAACAATTATCTGTAGATCATACAAATATTTGTTCCGTACGGGGATCGAACCCGCGACACTTAGTGCAGAAAGTTAATCGCTTAGCCACTGCGCCAAACGTGTCGTCAATATTGTACCAGTTTAGTTTTTGACATCACCAAAAAGAATTCATTACTTTCTTGTTTTTTCTACGAATAAAAGATAACAATATTTTTTACAAGACCTGAGGAGAATAGTTATTTGTTATACAAGAGTGCAAAGTTGCTTTTTAACCGCGTGCTCAATTTTGATGACCGAGCAAGCGAAGGATTCTAAAATTGAATCACGAGCGCAGCGAGTGATTCAAAACTTAGAATCCTGAGCGTTAGCGAGGGAATCAAAAGAGCACGAGGTGAAAAATCTTTGCACTCGAGTGCAACACGTAACTTTTCATCCCACCTCAGCGAGGAAATGACTAAATGCAAAAATAAAAAACATTTACAATCACAAGATACTTTTATTTCAATTTAGGTATTAACTACTACATTATGATAGGTAAGTATTACAGAATGATCTTTAAGTTATAACAAATAACACTTAGGTATAATTAAGAAAAATTGAAAGTAACGTTGCTACAGTTACTTATGTTGAGTGTAATATTTTTGTTAGGTACTGTAATGTTGGTGTTAGTGACTTGTGTACTGTTTTTCGGTAAACTATCTGTCATACTTAATAGTTGTACCGGATTTTCATCGGATTCCCTTGGCGTAAATGTTGGCGAGAGAGGGCGATGGTTAGGTGTTTCGTAACGGCTCATTTTTGATGTAGAAGGACCAGTCCAAGGATCTGACTGAGGCTCTTTCAGTGTAATGGCTCCTACGATGCCTTTACATATTTTAGACTTATTTTGGATGGAATCCTCTATGTATCCCTCTACAACCGCATTGGACTTCCAGCCTCCATGGCGCTTAAGGGACAGGAGATCAGCTCCTGAATCGGCCAAAAGTGTGGCTGAAGTTCGTCGGAAACAATGACCCGTGTACAACAGGGGTTCTGGAAGTTCAAGAAATGTTGCTATTTCTCGTGGGATACTGCCAATTTTATTAGCACCCATAGGCTGTCTAACACACTTTCCGTTGCGATACTGTAGAAAAAATCGATTGATTGGAGTGTTAGGCGGGCGTAAGGCTTGATATTTCTCAACAATTGTTACGTATTTCTTGCGAATGACGAAGTTGCGGTCTCTTTTTGTCTTTGTATTAGGTAAATTAATTAATAGTAAGTCATCTGAATGTTTCTCAATGTTTTTGACATTAAGTTGTGTTAGTTCATTAGTTCGACATGCTCCGTTTATACCAATAATAAGAACAACCTGTAACGTAAAGAGTATTGTAGTAGATAAGTTAATAAAATTGATATGCATGCATAATAGAGGGGCTCGTAGCTACATAGCTGCTGCGTAGAATAGTAATTGATCTGCGAGGTTAAGCAGCGCTAGCTAAGGTCATTCCTTGGATGGGTGACCGTTATTTACACATCGAGACCCCTCCGTGACTCGGAAAGCACATTAAGCAGTTGGTCTCGGGTGTCATACGAATACCTATGACAGTCGTTACGGGTGTCAGAAGCCCAAAAAATCTGATAACCAGTCTAACCTTCGAGTATCAGTGTCTCCCAGTAATTGGGTGGTGGAGGTCTGATGGCAGTCGCTTCATGTAAAATACTGATATTCAGCCGCAACCGGTTAGACTGGAAACCGACCCCAATGTAGTTGGGAAAAGGCTAGGCAGATGATGATATGCATGCATAATTATGCCTATCAACATCTACTAAGTACGTATTAGATTATGTTAATTAGTTGATTAATATACTTAAGTAGATACTGAATGTGCAACTGACTTACTTTTGCCGCCAAATATACGGAATCAGGTGCTTCGTTAAGAAACTTTTCAATTTCAGATGCTGTTAAAACCTTCGATTTTTTTGGTTGATGACCAGATGAGGCTCTTTTTAAAAATGCCACTAATTTAGGATAGGTGTCGATATGTATGTCTTTTTTCATCTTAATTGTTGCTTTTAGCATTGAATACATACTCCATAGAGTGCTTGATTTCTTGGTCTCGGATAATTCAATAAAATATGCCAGCAAAACGTTTTCTGAGAAAGTTTTTGCTCCTTTACCTAGTCGCCACGTGTTAAACATATCGTACTGTTTCAAATACTTCTCGCGTGATTGTTGAGGGAGAAAGCTCATTTGCGCATTATTAACAGTTTCAGTCAATTCTGTTGGCGTCAAATAAACTTCCTCGTCGCTAGAATCACTCATTTTAGGTTTTTCACTTGTTTTCAAGTTTCTTGTTTTTAATAGGTTTTAACAATATGACGTGAAAAGGGCGCGCGCAAAGCAAATTAAAAAAAAAGTACACCAAGAAGGTTCCGAGTCTGAGTTTTTAACAAATTAAAAAAGGTTATATGATAAATTCGGCACCATGGAGGTAGAAGTAAATAGGTTTAATGATGTTTTGAATTCACAAACTTAGTGCACACGATGTTCCAAATTCAATTTTACTTTATCCTCTAGCGGATAAAAACGGCTTTTGCACTCAGATATCGAAGAGCAAAAATACTCTTTCCGAGATGGTGGGATGAAAATATTGTTTTTTCGGCGTCTTACAGAATTTCTATCCGTGATTTGAATCAAAGCTAGCTTGAAAGATCCGATAATATTTTGACTGAGCTTAAAACAATATAAAAGATTTCTTAGATAAACTCGGCCATCATTATCGAAGAGTGAAAGCGACTGATAAATAAACATTTTAAATGTTTTCCTCATTTATATGAGTTTAAAAATTGTGAACAGCTTTAACTTGTTTACAAGACAATGTATTTAGTACACGGGCCATTTATAGTCTACAGACAACTTTTTTTTTAACACTGACTCTAAGTTTTCTTCTACAGGTACAGTTTACAAACATACATGTCTCGTGCACGCGCAACCAGACCCGAAACAACAATCTGTAGATCATACAAATATTTGTTCCGTGCGGGTTTCAACCCGTGACACGAAGCGCAGTAAGCTAACCGCCTAGCCAACGGTGCCGTCAACTATTTAACCACAAAAGACCGATAAAATTTCCAGGAGTCAAACAGCTGATACAGATTGGGCGCTGCTATTTGGCCACACAAATATAATACCCTTAAATAGTCAATTAGATACCCTGCAGTGGCGTGCGGTTCATAAAGGCAAAAAGATACTGCCTACCCTACATAACTCAGATAAATATTTATTAATATTTATTTGAGGTGGCAAATCACATACATCATAATTTAATCGACAAGACGACGAACCAGTACCAACATGCAGTAAGTATTTTTGGTAAGTAAGCTTTTAAAATTTTCTGCCTATGCTGTCTCAAAACTCTGTGCACGCCGCTGATACCCTATCAATATACTAAGATGTAACAGACCAGAAGATAACAGCGTGTAAACCGAACATTTTTCAAATCGTTACGCAAAGGAAACCTTCATAAAGTTTTCCGAACGGACTTCCACTTGTCTTAAGCTCAGGCTTCATCCCGCTAATTCGTCGGCTACTTACTCCCTTATCCAGAGGGTGCGGTGAAGCGAATGTTTTGTATAAACAAACAGTTGAATAAAACGTCTATTAGTACTTTTTGTGCTATTGAATAAACATGAGTGCATAGCTATTAGGCCACGGTGAGGTTAAACGGACTGTGAATGCATAACATGATACTCATTGACCGGGAAAGTTTTGTAATAAAATGTATTTACAAAAAACTTTTGGGTGTTACGAATAAAAGGGAGTCGACTGTTTTTTGTTTTCCTTTTTTATATTGTTTGTTCGTGTTATTTTTTGAGGTACCGTAAATATTATTTTAAAGTAGCAGTTATAGAAAGACTTCTGTCCAGCGATGGATGTGAACTAATTAATTTTGTGATGATTGTTTTCTTCTTAATTATAGCCTCAACAAGATAACCTGAGTTTTAAGGGCAATCATGAATATCTAGAAAAAATTAAATTATTTTTGTCAAAAGGGCGACGACACGCTTTCATGCGCTAATAACAAGTTACTATCATTAATGCGAAGAAGATTTTTTTTTATTCTTATGGTATTCTTAAATTGGGTTGGTCAATAGTTCATGATGTCGTTATATAATCATGTCCCATAGCATTTTATGTGGTACTGGGGACGATTTTCCGCTCCATATGTTTTATGAAAGGGTTATTGAACTAATAAGTTTCAACAGATATTTTTTGTTACTTTATCCATTAATATAGAGTTATTCAGTTTTAATTTTGATTTTATCCTGACTGAATAGTTGTTATAAAATATACTCAGAAGTTCCTGTTTCTTCACAAACCAGTAAATTGATAATTCATATTTACCGGCAGCAATTACGTAATAATATAGCGACAGCAACGCGACAGCCATACGATAGCAGCCTCACTCTCAGCCAATACTTAAATGATACCAAAATGACTTTTGATAGAAGCTAGCGATCTACGCCTGTCGCAAACTGATTGCTACATCGGTTATTATGATGCGGGTCAAACCCATGTTCTCAAAATTAGAAGCCTAATCGCCGTACTTGAAATCAGCTTGGAGAATATATACTATTATAATCTTCATTGACCAAGATACATTACAGTTTTTGATACTTACCTGTGAGCCATTATCCTTTTCTCACAATTTCGTAACACAGAAACATAAGATAAGTGAGACAAAATTAGTATAACTTGTAAATAACAGAGTCAGCTCAACACCATTGCTTCAAACTCAAAATCATTCTTATCTCAACAAACTTTCTCTTCAAACTTAAAGAAACACTTATAATAGTTTTGCAAGTATCACAAATAATTAAAATTAAACTTTGCAAGATCGCACATTAAAATGCGTAGCCGCACTATATACAGTAATTGCTGTCAAACCAGCAAAAAAACTTTGCTGCAAACCATGATAGGCGAAAACGAATAATTTTCGAATAACGTTGCGAAATTAATAAACTTTATCTTTGAGCTAAAGTTGAAAGTGATATTGTTAACTTTTGCTTGGAAATTTCGGTATTCATTGTTGGTATGACATTTTAGGTAATAGCGATATGATATTAAACTCCATGGATATTACAACAGAAGTAAGCTGCATGGCTGTCGCCGATCACTTGATCTGCGAGGTTAAACAACGCTTGTCGCGGTCATCCCTTGAATGGATGACAGTTCACACCACGAGACTCCACCGTGCCTCGAAAGGCAAGGTTGGTATTGGCCATACGAATACCATTGAGAAAGTTTCGATGCAGTCAACAGCCCAAAAACCCATAGAGTGTTATTGAGTCTTTCTAGATAGAAATTCTCAGTAGCAGCACGGCGTTTGGATCTGTACTTGATAGTAAGCAACCAACCTGCTCGATCGACCCTTATTACATAAAACTCAATAACAGCATCGGCGTAGAGTTTCGACATTAAATAGTACACCTCTGCCTAATCTTTCAAGAAATGCAGGCGTAATTCTATGTTTTGTTACTTAAATATGAAATGATCGTAAGTGTTTTTGGGGAGTCAGTAAACTACCACGCCCTTTCAATAATATAACACATCATCACGCCTGTATTCATCGAAGGATTAGGCAAAGATGTGCTTTTATACACCCACATTTCGTCGATACCGTTAATAAATCCCATGTAATAAGGGGCGAGCCTATTTCCATCCACCGGGCACAGTTCCAACTTCTATACAGAAAAACGCAATAACATTTTACATGACCCGAAAATTGTACCCAGAAGCTCACGCTCAACAATCGACGACACGGTTGGCGCAGTGGCTAAGCGATTAGCTTTCTGCGCTATGTGTCGCGGGTTCGATCCCCGCACGGAACAAATATTTGTATGATCTACAGATAGTTGTTTCGGGTCTGGTTGTTTGTGCATGTGACATGTATGTTTGTAAACTGTACCCACGATACAGGAGAAATCCTAGTGTGGGGCTATGTTTTAAAAAAAAAAAAAAAAAAAAAAAAAAACAATCACGCATGCGACCACTAGATCAATAAGACTGTTTATCAATCAATTATAGAATAAAAAATTTGAAAAAATTACAGCTAAATATAGCTCTTATCCTCAAACAACCCAGAGTAATTATTTTGCGTAACTCAGCACTCTCACGGAAGCAGCACTTAAGTAAACATAATTAAATTAAATTATTATTAATTTTATTTAGGCTCATAGTCGCACACTTGATACTTGAAAGACAGGCTGATGTTCTAAGTAGGTAAGTAAACAAGTGTAACACAAGTGCAAAGTACCCATTACACTAATATTATAATGCTTTAGTTACGGTTTACGACGCCCATGGGAAGACATTTGATGGCCTGACTGTACTAGAACGCAGAGAAATATTATTATTTCATACTAGTGTACAGAATATGAAACACCAAACTGCGGTCCAAAGCGTAAAAGACGTATACAGTAAGGTTGCTAGGCTCAAATAGGACCGGGCGGGTTACAAATTGGATATTTTTGACGGCACGGTTGGCCACTGACTGAGAAGGGCTCGTAGCTGCGCATATCCGTCGATCTGCGAGGTGCAGCAGCGCTTTACGCTGTCAGTTACTTGAATGGGTGACTATTTTTCACAAGTTGAGACCCCTCCGTGCCTCGGAGAGCACGTTAAGCAGTTGGTCCCGAGTGTCATACGAAGACCTATGAAAATCGTTACGGGTGTCAGTAGCCCAAAAAGTCTAACAACCAGTCTATCCTGAGTATCAGGGTCTCCCGGTTACTGGGTCGCGAAGGTAAGTAGGTGATCTTTCCGTGTAAAATATTGATATTCAGCCACAACCGGTTAGGTTAGAAGCCGACCACAATGTAGTTGGGAAAGGACTAGGCAGATGAGGCAGATTCCTGCGCTACATGTTACGGGCTCGAGCCCCGCACGAAACAAATATTTGTATGATATGTAGTTGTTCCGAGTCTGGGTATTTTTGCATGTGATTATTTGTGTTTGTAAACGCACCCATGATACAAGAATAATTCCTAGTATGATGAAAAGATTTAAAAAAAAGTTTTTTTTTACCAATTTGGAAAGTGTATATGGTGGTATCGAGGTTGACTACTCATAGTGCGCTAGACTATCTCAGAATTACTCACTCGTTTAGGCTCTTTCCATGCTTATGTAATGAGACTTACCCTTAATATTGTATAAAGCTAGTTAATGAATTAGTGCATTACCATATATTTTTGGACGTTTAAGATTAACATAACTGTAATCAGTGTTTATTAGTAGAGGGGCCAATATATTTTTATAATACACAGTTAAACTTTACTGTGAGTACACGCAGCGTTTACGTTATTTAATGGAAAATTATTTTATGGCAAGTTCAAAAAGTAATGTCGTCTTGCCTTGCCTTTGAGCGGCGTAGTAACATTCCTTCTTTAGCAGACTTACATGGAAAGTAATCAAAGGAGCTATGTGCCAAAAGGAAGAAAAGAGGAGCCATAAAATGAATACGAGTAAAATATGATACGATGTTATCGTTGCAAACAGTTTGGTAGGTACAAATACTAGGCAGAGACGATTTTTTTTTTTTTGTAAAATCTCTATTTATTCTTTATATTAATCTACGAAACAGGAGTGTAGGTAACCTGTAGAACAAGATAATGACTTTTGAAACGAAAAGAGGGACGCACAATAGAGCATGACACAAATTCACTTAATTAAAGCCTTGATTGCTACAAGAGGTCAGGTATAATCTTTCCAATAGAGTTAAAAATCCTCGTGTACCTAATAACGCTCCCATCAATATTCCAATACAGCGAAATAGTAGGGTAGAATCCCTATTTGTCGTCCTAAACCCGATTGACCGTCAAAAGCGTTTGCCGTGAGGACAGCGCGCCTTTTATGGCACATTAGCGACAAAGAAGGACTATTACGTCGGCTGGATCCGCGTAACGACTCTCATAGTTCACGCTCAATCGTTGGATTAAGCCGCAATTTGTATCAGTCAGGAACTGTCGCGTTTACCCTATTTAACAGACGAGAAACGGGATGAAAAATTCCATTGTTAACATAACATTCAATCTCTTTTACTATTTTCGTGTGCCCTTTTATATGTATGTCAAGAAGGCGAAAAGTCAGTTTCTTTATTGCTTTTGTTAACGCCAAAGTAATTTAGTCGTTTTGTATTTAGATACTTGTGTAAGCAAGTGTTTTACTCACTTGCTTACACAAGTAAGTTCTGCAATGTAAATTTTACTGCAATCCCTTTATATAATCTATATCATAATCACAATACCATTCACTCATTCACTGAACAATCATGAAATCTCAGGAAAGCCTACAAAAATCTTGAAAGGATGTAGGTATTCGCTAAAAAAGCCAGCCAAAATTCAACCAACGATGGCTGTTTCTACGCGGACAGAGTTTCAAAAACAACTAGTAAAGACGTTAGCAATACGGTGACCTGCGAAATATTGGACAAAAAATACTTAAAATTTTTCATATCAGTGCTAAGAAGTCAAAGTCAAAGTTGATGAGGTTTTTATTTCAACTAGAACTGTGCAGCCACTTTAAAAAGTCAAGTCTCTAGGCGCACAGTTCCAAAAGGGGATAGGTCCTAAGAAATTCCATGGTTTAAAAACAATAAAAAGTTAATTTACAATTAATAATCTTAAATTTAACATACATTATATAGGAAAAGCTAACTTATCAAAACGTTAAATTGCATAATGAGGTAATACAGTATATGTAATAATGGTGTTTCTAATAAAAACAACATTGACATGAGTAAAAAAATAAACGCCTTCTCTTGATCAGTAATTGGGTGGAACACCCTTTATTCTCTTCCTTTATAAAACTTAGCACCGAGAATTCCGTGCTAAGTTGTAACTTCAAAGGAAATTCAAATAGTTTGAACGAAAATAAAGTACGAAATCTAGAGTCAATACATCCTCATCAACATAGACTGTTCTGTTAACTATTACTTACATATCTTCTTAACTAAGCTGTTTTGACCTTATTTTCAAAAGTAGAAGGTTTTTTTTTATTTACCGCAAAATGATTTGTGATGAGTGTCTCATTGGCGTAGTGGTCGCAAGCACAGCTGCTGAGCACGAGGTCCTGGGTTCGATTCCCAGGTTGGGCAAAGTGCTATTGGATTTTTTTGCATGGAAATTTTCAGTAGATGGTAATAGACTCGCCCCTTATTATTACATGGGACTCGGTTAAGACATCGGCGAAATGTGGTTGTAGAATAGTACACATCTGCCTAACCCTTCGGAGAATACAGGCATGATGCTATATTATGATTTGTGATGAATGATGCTCATTAGTTGTCAACAAATATAACCCATAAGGATTCAAACACACGAACCACCACCATATCTCCAACCTTGATACAGTTCAACCGAAATCCATCAAATTGAAATCACTCAGACCAATCCGTTACATGATAGTGCTTTGAACTGTGTCATTCGATATTATCGATTGACATGGTCAGCCACATTTCGATGATATTGCCTTGCCAATCGAGTTGTTACGAACCCTGCAGCCATACCGATATATTTACTAGTAATAGAGTGGCAGTAGATATCCATATTAGTACCTATTTCATCAACCAGAACATAATATCTGACGGCACCCTTCGGTACAATTCTAAATGAACTCACCTAGGTCTTCATATTGCATCATGGAAAACGTCAAGCTCATCACTAGTAACGTAGTGGATGTGACCAGCTACTGGGGTAAGGTAAAACAATCTAATGCGACCATTGACCACGACGAAACCATCTTAGCACTCGCTTGCCAGTACCTCAATACGACGCAGTTGGCGCAGTGGCTAAGTGATTAGCTTTCTGCGCTAACTGTCGCGGGTCCGATTCCCGCACGGAACAAATATTTGTATGATCTACAGATAGTTGTTTCAGGACTGGTTGTGTGTGCATATGACATGTATGTTTGTAAACTGTACCCACGACACAGGAGAAATACTAGGGAGGGGTAATGTTTTAAGAAAAAAAAAAAACTTTCAAGCCAATCTCTTTCTTGTAATCAGCTTATAAACTCATTAGAAATACGGTTCTGGTTATTTTGTTAAAGACTCCTTGCAACACGCATGGAACGTGGCACTCCAAAACACAAGCATTGATTCTGTCTGAGTGATATTTCCTTCTAAAAATCAACCAAGACAATCGTTAAAATAAGCTTTTATTAAAAATATATTTTTTTAAACAAGCTTTTGTATCATCTAGGATCATAGTCCTAGTGAAGACAAATCAAACAATCCCAAACTCGATGTGGTTGCGTTGTTTCGATACAAAGCTCCTACTGCCACCTTCTGGCTCCACCTTCTGGCTCCATCATCAGACCAACTAGAAATGTATCGTCAACTAACTTACAAAAGTCTGCAAAATTTCAGCACAATCTGTTGAAGATAAGCTTTAAAGATTTGACCCGAACAAACATACAAACATTGCAAGTTAAATAAAAGCATGTAAAAAAGATATACAATGTGAATACTGCTAACGATTCACGTCATAGAATCTCTTGGATGCTTAAATATGGAACTCACGTCAAGAAAGAAAGTGGCTTATTAGACAGGGATCGACCACCAATAACAATAACTTTGAGGGTCCAAGTCAATTCATAAAACTGTATAAACATTCAATATCCCCATGTTTTCTGTATCATGAACTAATATTGTCGATTTTTATGATTTTTCGTGTATAAGGGTGACATATTTGACCCGTATCGACCGATCGATTGGACCGTAATGGACGCTTCGAATGACGAAATTTCGCGACCCGCGTCACGTACAGTCGACCAAATAAGTGTGCGCTGTGATTTTCATTATGCCCGTTATGGTTGTGTAGTAACGTTTTCTGCTGTGTGTACTTGTTTTTTTATGCTGTTAAATGTATGCTTGGTGCGTGATGTGATTTTATTATATTTAGGTTTTTATTGTTTGTTTATTTTTTTCTTTTAATATGATATATTTCAATGTGCTGTCATACTACTTAGTACCTATTTCGGCGAGGGCATTTTTTTCATGAACCATTTTTCCTGTCGTCTCTATAAGTCCTTATAGCGCTTTTAGTAAATATTGTTACTTATAATGTCTTATATGTTAATATGCATTCATTTAAATTGATACCTACGCGCTACCTCATTAAAAAGACTCACGAGATAGAAAGGAAAAACA
Organism: Shargacucullia verbasci; assembly: GCA_947562105.1. Lineage (NCBI taxonomy): Eukaryota > Metazoa > Arthropoda > Insecta > Lepidoptera > Noctuidae > Shargacucullia > Shargacucullia verbasci. The sequence continues at coordinate 11,410,060 of OX387294.1, read as the reverse complement.
AAGGAAAATCACCCTTGCCTGCGTTTGCGGATTACTGACCAACCGGAGAACAATTTAAGCATGCAAGATCCGAAGACTAAAACGTGATCTAAAACCCTATATTTGTGTAACGTATCTTACTGACGAACGATAAATCTGTTAAAACACAATTAAGATTGAAATACAAACGACAAGTATTGTACTTTATCCATTTATTTAATTTTTCCTTACTTTACGAACTTTGATTTTCAGTAGGCACATAATAACATGTAAATTTCTTTAACTTTTTTGTAATAATAGTCTAAGAAAGCTTCAATCTCTTCAATCAGAATTAAGGAAAATTAGTTGGAAACTTTGCGAATAAGTCAAATGTTCGCAAAAGTAAAATTATATAAAGTTTGTAAGACCTCTAATTGTTTTTCTAATTTTAAAAATATATTTAAATGTAACATTTTTACTTAGCTTCTAAATGCGTGAAATTCTTATGATAATTATGAGCTTTTTGTGGTTGAAGGCCTATGAGGATAGTTTCACAGTTTCATGCAAAATATTGAAGTATAACATATTATACTACTAGCTAGATTCCGTATCTATTGAAAATCCTAACTTAATCCTACTAATATTATAAATGTGAATGTTTGTGAGGATGGATGGATGGATGGATGGATGGATGGATCTTTGTTACTGTTTCACGCCAGAACGGCTGAACGGATCTGGATGAAATTTGGCACAGAGATAGATTATAGTCCGGAATAGCATATAGGCTACTTTTTATCCCGGAAAAATGTACGGGTTCGTAAATCACGCTGGCGAAGCCGCGAGCGGAAGCTAGTATTATAAATGCAAAAGTAAGTATGTTTGTTTGTTACATTTTCACGCCTAAACCACTGAACCGATCATCCTAAATTTTGCATATACTTTGTCAGCAGAAACAGACATAGGGTACCTTCATCCCGACAAAAAGTACTGTTCCCGAGTAAAACAACAATAACGTTCTAATGATAATAGATGGCACCACGTGTCTTTCGCAAGCAGAGTACAACCAGAATTGATTGTCGAATTCTAAATTAATGCGAGCGAAAGCCGCGGGCAAAAGCTAGTTGAATATAAAGCTAATTGCTTACTGCGGCAAATATGGCATTAAAATCTTATATAAAGATCAGTTATTAATTAATCTCTTTGAGCTATTATTATCAGTTTTATCATTCACTTGAACAAAAGTAACATAAGTTGGCTTTCTCAACACTTTACTCGTATTACGTAAAGAGTCGTAAAGTATTTATTTCCTAGTAAAAAAATATACCGTAACAGAAACAATACTATTACGCTTTTACACCCAGTGCACATCTTAAAAGATGAAAATAAAAACGCGTTTAGTGCTGGCCTCAAATATGATAGTCGATATCGATTTTGTACTCGTAGATAATAATCGATTAATCCAGAACGATTGCGGTGTTCACATTTCATAACTATTAGTATTTTGCTAGATACAAGAATTATAAGAACATTACATTATAATAGGAAGGATTAGAATTAGAATTTTAACCGGTGCAAATGATTTAATATTAAGCTCGACTTGGGAATTGAACCCTCTTCCACCATTTGACTAATCTTTGACGCACAGTTAAAAGTCCTGACTTATCACTTAAACATTATATTCGAACTTATATTACACCGCCCTCTATAATAACATTTAAATACATCATCATCTGCCTAGCCTTTTCCCAACTACATCGGAGTCGGCTTCCAGTCTAACCTCTTACGGTTGAATATCAGTATTTTACACAGAGTCACTGCTTTCTGACCTCCGCCGCCCGATAACTGGGAGACACTGATACGCTAAGGTTAGATTGGTTGTCAGACATTTTGGGGTACTGACACCCATAGCGACTGTGGTCTTCGTATGACATCTGGTACCAATTGATTAACGTGCTTTTCGAGGCACGGAGGGGTCTCGATATGTGAAATACGGTCACCCATCCAAGGACTGACGCACTAAGCGCTGTTTATCCTCGCAGATCGTCGGATCTGCGTGGTAAATATGTAACTACGAGCCCCTCCATAAATATATATATATGAAACTACACAGTTTCTATCAGGATCCAATTAAAATTAAATTGCTAACAACTAGTAGTGACATTACAGTCGGCTATTACAGCTAATACGAATGAAAAAGGGAATTATGTTCTCATATGCAACCATGTATGCAAATGATATGCAAAACAATTGTCCGCCTCAGGAGGCGCCTTGTCGCATGCATATGTATGCTTGTATTATTGTGTTTTTATCTTATAGTAGAACAGTTGTTTCAAAAATTGTTAAGCTTAATACCTTAGTTAAAAAGCTACCTAAGAGATGTGGAAAGACAATAATATCAATCAGGTAGGTTTGTTTTATAGTCTCTATCTCTTTCCAAATAACACGCCGTTTAAGAATAAATATGTTTTATAGAATTGACGTATGGTTTATTCGTTTCAAATACGATCAATTGATGAACCAAACGGCTTAGGAAAGAATTAAAAATCTTAAATATTTGATCATTTTATGAAGCATAAAATTCGAACGATATTCGAGAAGTGGTAAAAAAGAGGACGTTGCCTAATTGCAACAAATTCTCAGCAAAGATGTTCTCTCAAAAGCTGTTTAAATAATAAACGTATCAGGAAGCTTGAAATCAGCAGAAGCCCATATTCTGTTTTGGTATTCATTTCACTGGCGTAAAATCTCTTAAGAGTCAACCTGAAGTCTCATATAAAATTCTTTTTACTGAATAACCGCACTTATTCAATCCAACGTCAACCAAAAATTATATTTTCTAGAGCCCAATTTATAGTTCGCCGTCCGTCGCACTCAGCAATAATATTTTATCGATATTGGGGTCCCATCACTAGGATCGAAGTTTAGTCGTGCATCAAATTGAATATATTCATAAAAACCGGAGTCGGTTGCCTTTATAGACGAAGTTGGTTCATTGTTGACGTAACTGATAGTGCTTCAAATGTTTTCAATATTCAGGATGTATACTATGAGTGCGTTTATCAATATCACATGTTCTATCAACTTTTAGTACTTTGTCCATGTATAGAGAATTATGTTAACAAGCTGAAGCTCGTGTTGTATAATTTTGGAATATTTTGTAGTTGTGTATCCCTGATTTTAATTAGGATTATGAATAAAATTTCTTGCCAGTTCTACGCCATAAAAAGTCAAAACTCAAACATATTGCTTATGAAAACCAGCAGGATTGTGGCAAATCTTTATCTCATCATTATAAAGTAAATTAACTGGTGACCATTCATTTGAGGCACTACCCATCTAAATTCAATTTAGATGAGCATCTATTAGTAGAATGTCATTTTTATAAGCGTGTACAGTTTACAGAGGAATTAATATAATTACCATACTATATTATCTGTACTTTATTTACAGTTACTGCCTCTAATATTTCAAATAATAGTTTTTTTATTTTATTTCTCTTTTTCTCATGTTATGGAGTATATATCTTAATGAGATTGACTTTATATTGTACGATCACCAACAGCTTACCAGCCATTTAATTTGGAGAACTATGAGCTGTAATACTATCTCATTGGTCTATTGGCCGCAAGAGCGACTGTTGAACGTCAGGTCTTGGGTTCAGGCTGTTTTAATTTGTTTTTTCTGTATGGAAATCTTTTGTAGAAGCAGAGTTTTGAACTGCCCGGTATATGGCAATGGGCTCACTACCTATTACACTAATAACGGCGAAATTAACAATATTACACCTCTGCCTAACCGTTCGAGGAGTCCAAGCGTACGTTATTCTAAAAATAAGCTGATAAAAGATGCTACGACTCTTGTTCCTAATAACATTTTCCCTTCGTCGTTCCTTATAAACCGTAATAGATCCGGTCTATGAAAAGCTGATCTAAGGTTTCACCGCAATTCGGTAACAAGTGGGGACCAATTGAACTCATCGAAATCCGTATCAAACATCGGTCTGATTGTCCAAAAAGGTCAGAGGTTATCGAATGTACGACCGTGGATGTGTGTACACATACCAAAACACACATATTTTGTGTGCAATATCCCAGCCTCGCGTTCAATCAATGACATTATCGTAGTGTTTCAAACACGCGGCAACATTTTGTAAATGAATACCTAAGCATGAATTTCGCATCAGTTTGAATGTCGCTGCTGACCGGAGGCTATTTGTTTTTGAATTCTATCCCACTATTAGTTTTTGAATTCTCTCCCACTATTATTTGTATACCTTTACCGTTCTTTGTCTGATGTGTTTATGGCTTGTAATGAGTTCTGATGCACCCGGCTTTCATATTTTGCACGTATCAGGTGTACGGAATTCTCTTCTAAACGTTTTTCTTTTTAAATTCATTTATTTATCTTCCAAAACAAGAGAACCTTATTTAGAAGTGAAATAATCATAGGTCCAATATCATAGTATCGAGCATAAATTTTGCAACATCAGGAGAACATTAGAACTTAAAAACCCCTTGACCTCTTCAACTTGCACGTTCATAGGTATACAAATAGACCCGGTAGGATACGGTACGACTTAAAACTGCGGCCAGACACCGGAGGACGGGCAGGAGCGTCCTCTCAATAATCGGTGAGCAACTGCGATCCCCAAGCCGCTTGCCAAGCGTGGGGATTATGGCACCCCCCCCCCCCCCCCCCGGGAGGCCGTCGTTCAGCAGTGGATGTCTTCTGGCTGATGATGAGGTATACAAACAGACCTACGTAATATTTATCAACATGTTATTAGATACACGTTATTCGTCTGTGCTATAAAGAGAAATATAATGTAAGGGCAGAGAAATTTTAATTAATTGGGTGGCCCGACTCTTCATCTGCGGGGAGCAAAATCTTCATTTTCTGTCCACTCAGCACGAGCATCATTATCGTACATGAGTATCGCGAGTCCTTGTGAAAAGATTACCCAATCAGAAATGGTGGATATCGAGGCAAGGGATGCACCAAATGATTTCAAGTTTTATTTTCATAGCTACCCTCATGGCAGCTCTTTTCTTGCACCCCTGTACAACTTGCAGTATGGGATATCGAAATTTGTACGGGAAAATAATCCGCAACCCATGTAACTGAAGTCACGCGCAATAGCTATTTATGTATACGAAAAATAAACAAAGAATGTGTTTTCACAATTTGTCACATTTTATATGTATTGCCACAGTCTATAAACATAAAACGTTGGTACACTTTGTTTTATATTTATTAGCTATCAAAATGAACTTACATAAACTCTTCTAAAGTACTTTATGGTTAAGCACACACTTTTAAAGGCTTTGTTAGGCAGACTGTGCTGTTGTACGCCAATGCCTTTATTGAGACCCATGTAATAGGCGAGTGGGAATCGAAACTACGACCCATAGTGTAGAATTCAAGCCCTCGTAAGACGCCTTAGTGTAAATCATAGACTTAGAATTTTCCTGACGTTGTTTAAATACTATTAATTGCAATTCTGATTTGGCTGGTAAACAATCATCAAAGAGGGAAGGAAAAAAGAAGTCTTGTAAAAAAAAAATATTATCGTTTTTAAAATTGGAATCATGTCATAAGTGTCAGTTTTTATCGCTGGAAAGTCTGATTAAAGATTCAAGAATAATTCTGAATCCTAAAACTGAGCTATCTGCATTCGTTAATCAAGCTACGTTTCAAGTGATTGATGCTAATTAAACCTCATTTCGGGGTTGAGCGTAAATCGTTTCCGCTCAGTTCACTACGGTTCGCATATTTGGCCGATCTATTGTGAAATCATGCACGATCTAATTGCAACATTCCATTTCAAAGCTTTGAAATAGGTTATTTTTATATTCAGTGGAGTATTATGCTTTAGTCTATTCAAATGTGAGTTCTGGTCGTGTCACTGATTTCTGGCTTATGGGCATTAATATAAGCATCGAAGTTTTTGCTTAGAAACAGCCATAGTAGTATATAGTACATATATAGTAACAATGAACAGTACTGCCACATATATTATGTGCCGCCCCATGTGTATTTATAAATCTAGCTCTCTCTGTTGGGCACGGGCCTCTTCTGTATACGAGAGGAGTTAGAGCCTTAGTCCTCGACATAGACGTGAGGGTTGTCAGACTACACACACCATCGAGAACTATATGATGCCCTGTTAAATGTGTAGGTTTCCTAGCGCATAACGCAAATAATTTAATTTAAAATATTCTAACTTATAGATTTTAATTGGATCGGCACATTCACACGACGCATTTGCTATATTCTATCCTAAGGCATAACGCCTGTTTTGCCCGAAGGGTGTGACAGACGTTTCCCTACTGTTGTACACCCACATTTAGAATAGAATAGAATTTAAATTATTTCAAATAAGTTTATTACGGGCAATTTTAAAATGTTAATAGGATTCTAGTCGCATGGTTCCAAAAACTTAGTCCAATGAAAAAGAACCAGAAAGAAACTCCATGGATAGTCTTTTAAGATCTCAAATGTCTTTCAACAATATTATTACGTACATGATGTGTAGGTTTAGTCAAATAAATACTACGTGGATTTTTAATATAAAGTCTGTTGATTAAAATAAAAAATCAAAACCCCTACACTATGCTCACATTTACAACTAGCTTTTGCCCGCGACTTCGTCCGCGTTTCAGTCGTTTTTCGTAAAAAAAGTAGCGTATGTCCTTTCTCACGGTTCAATGGTTTTGATGTAACAGACAGATTAACTTTCGTATAGGATTTCTATGTAGCTTTAACCATTAAGGATGCACACGCGACGGAAGCTTAAAAAATGGAGTAACTTCTCCCGTTTTCCCAACATTTCCCTTTACTGCTCTGCTCCTATTGATTGTAGCGTGATGAAAAGTATACTATAACCTGCCCAGGAGTATGAAGAATAATTGTACCAAGTTTCGTTAAAATCCGTCGAGTAGTTTTTGTTTCTATAAGGAACATACCTAAAGACAGACAGACAAAAATTTTACTGATTGCATTTTTGGCATCAGTATCGATCACTAATCACCCCTTGATAGTTATTTTGAAAATACATTTCATGTACAGAATTGACCTCTCTACAGATTTATTATAAGTATAGATAGCCATCTGTAACTAGCGTAAAAATACATGAAAAAAAAATTTAGGATCATTAATGATCAACAAAACAACATAACAATAACAACTAGCTAATGAATACATTATATAAAAAAATTAGGATCATTATCGATCAAAAAGATAAGTTAATAATATATAAAAATTTCGTCGATGTTGAGACTCGAGGAATAGGGAGTGCACCTATTGCCATCTATTGTGTACGATTTCAAACTCTGGGTTGCTACTGATAATTTCAGAAAACATATTTGACGGCACTTTTAAGGCAGTGGTAGAGAGATCAACTACTGCGCTACGTGTCGTGGGTTATATTCCTGCACAGAACAAATATTTGTATGATCTACAGATAGTTCTCCCGGGTTTGAGTGTATGTTTATGTGAATATATGTGTTTGTAAACGCACCCACGATACAAGAACTACGCCTAGTGTGGGGCAACTTACATTAAAAAAAACTTTGTCACGCTTGGGACCATTAAACAAATTACTCCATTCAGATTGAGTGAAAGTATGTGTATCGACTAATATATTTCCTACATGACTGTAATGATGCTTGCACAATAACAATCACCTATATAATCGACAACATTTTGTTAACAGGAAACATTTTCATACATAATTAAAGAGTTGCAATTGTAATAAATAACTTTTGAATTTATTTGATATTTTTTTAAACACGACCTTATTAAAATAATTGAAAGTCACTTGATGTTTAGATGAAAGATAAGCAGACAGGTATATTAAAAAGATATAAAAACGCAGTACTTGCCCCAGTGACAAATGAATATTACTAAAATGTATTTACCGTTGTTTTTATTCTTCCTCGTGTTTATTTACGAGAACTGCGTAAGTTTTTTCGGAGCTACTTATTTAAAAATTAGTTCAAATAGTTTCTTAATCCAATACCTAGTACCAAAGTCACAAAATAACGCCAATTTTTGGACTTCCCGATTGGCTACAAAAATGTTCTGGAAGTAATTATCTGAAATACTCCTTTCCAGTGTATGAAAGTTATACCGGAACGCGCCATTATGACATATCTGAATGAAAATTATTTCACAAATGCATCAGTCAGTGTAAGACGTTATAGCAGAAAGTCTGATTATGTCGTAAATTTGGAGGTAATTTCAAAATGTTGGGTTGGCAATAATGTAACGGTAAGACAAATATCCATCATAAATAATTATATACATATATTTGTGTAGTGAGCCTCACGGATATACAAGGAGGATATATAGGAGCAACAAGGTTGGCGCAGTGGTTGATCGATCGATTGCTGCGCTACATGTCTCGGGTTCGATTCCCGCACGGAACAAATATTTGTATGATCTACAAATTTGTACAATTGTTTCGGATCTGAATGTATATCCATGTGAATATTTATGTTAGTAAAATAATCCACGATTTTAAAATAATGTATTCATAGACATACTAGATATGTGTAAAACTTGTTTAGAACTTTTTTCATAAATAATAACTCACTTTTGAATTTTGCTAACTTTATAAATGTTTGATGCTGACCGTACCTGTAATTTTTCTCACATCTATGATACTGACACAAAGTTCTCAATAGTGATCACTGGTAGTATTAACACTGTGATATTTACAAACTGTAAATATCTGTGAAATTGGTTGTAAACTATATAAGATATAAAACTTAATAGATTAGCAAGGTTGAAGTGATAGAGAGGTGGTCACGGTACTAAAAAGCTCGTTGTATAAAGAAGTTTTGAAATGGAGACTGGGACCAGAAAATGCCTAGAGGAAGCAAATACGATGAATATGACAGTCGCGGGCAGCAGCTGGTGTGGTACTTAATAATAACTGTCCGAGAAGGAAGGCAATAGAGAGGATTATAAGACTCTCACACTATAGTTTCATCGACACAGAAAGAAGATATAATATCATTACAAGTAACAACCTACTTAGTACACTTACATTTCGCCAATGCCGTTTTACGAGAGTGTAAGCCAGTTGCTGTCTACCAAGCACAATTAATTCCGACCTGCAATTGAGATTTTTCTAACAGAATAACCCAATAACACTGTGACCTTCCCGAGGATCAACCTAAAACCTCACAGTCAGCAGTCGCACTTGCGAAAAATAAACCAATAAATAAGTTATAGTCTCTTATAAACATTTATAATTTGCAAACAGGTCGACATCATCGTCTACCAATATCTGCACAATGAATTCAGGCGGTCCTTTGTGGAGACGCACTTTCAAGTTTGCGACCTTATTCTCAAAGATCCTTACTTTGGTAGTATTGTAAGGAAAACTGGTCTGGTCAGGTGTCCTGTACCTCCTGTAAGTTATATCGTCATTATAATATTTCAGTCCATTACTGTCCCATTGGTGGGGCATGAGCTCCTTCTCATTAACCGTCAAGTAACGAAGTGTAGACATCACATAGCACTGTTGTCCACAAATGTCCGGTTTTTCTTCTTTCGAGTCGGCAAGAGCACATGGGAATCACTCATGCCGTAGTGGAAAGATTATTATTTATATTAGTGACGTCGAGGCTGACTGCCCAGGTTGCACTGCTCATTAGCTAATAGAATAATGAGAAGGGTTCAGGCCTGAGTCCATAACGTTGTCCCGGTGCGGGTCGACAGACCATAGTGTAGCGACTACCACTCGCAACATGGCAAAAAGTAAAGCGCCATCTATCGGAGTGAAGCGACAACAGAATAACCTGAATCAAACTATGAGAGTTTACATCGATTCTAACACATATATAAATGTCCGACATCAACTGTCGGGCTTCGGCCAGCCAGGCTGACCACCTTGCCTGGTTGGAGGATCCTCCCTTTTCAATGGAGGAACACCATTCCTCGTTACTCCAAAATAGTATAGAGTACGTTTTTTTAAATTTTTGCATGTATTTATCACGATGTTTTCCTTTGCCGTCAGGCCAATTCTGATCCACACATAAGTTCAAAAAGTCGGGCCGTTTCAAAATTCATGGACTCATCTGATTTTATTTCATGGAGGGCATGGTCAACATTTGTCGCTAATTATGCACTCTATTATTATTTATGAAACAGTGATAAAAAGTTTTTTTTATTTTTTCAGGGCTTGCTATCATTTAGGAACGCATCTTTAGATATGAGTGTCCCTTCAGTGTGGCCATTTGAAAAGGGGAAGGCTGAGCTAATTGCTACTACATCAGGAATCGTCATGGCCAAGGGAGAAATAGTGATGAGGTTTCAACAAAAACTTCCAATGTTTAAAAATAAAAATTAAACAATGTAAAAATAAAATCTTCTATTTTATCAATTGGTAGTATTTGGGTCGTCAAATGGTCACCTACCCTTTTTCCAAATACGTTTTCCATTCTTGTCCAGATGTTGTGCATGTTAGATACACATTTTCCACAGGCCACAATTATGGCTGACCTAAATGCTACCTAAATAGCTCATTCTGAGCGAAGTTAATTATTCGCCTTTGAGATATTGCTCGTCATATCATACTTTGGAGAAAGACTTTAATATTATGTCCTATTAAGAAAATCGTATGTGTAACATCTGAGTAGGGATTGAGGACCTCATTGAATTAAAACCCAGTAATTAAAAAGCTCCTGAATTCACTTTTTCTTACACCATTTATGTTTCCTTAAGAGTAACACGTAAATCATATCAAGGATCATACCACGTTCCAACGACAAAGTTAAAATAAACCTTATCGACTGAACTTTAAAACGGGTAAAAAAAATGTCGCAATGCAAATGTGAATTCAACCTATGTTTGAATGAAAAAGAAATTGTTTCTTACTTCTCCACACTACTTAACTTTGGTATAATAAGAAATAACAGTGTTGATTTGCTGTCATCTAGCTCATAAACTACTCTCCGATATGAATGAAACCCAAGATTCTCTTTAGTCGAAAATTAATCTTAGACCTGCAGATGTCAATTGTTTTATGCAGCCTATAGACATAATCGAGGTTGACAGAATAATACATAGTCTCAAAGACGATAGTGACGCGTGACCCCTGTTATGACGGTTTAACAAATAGACTCATCAAAGAAATAAATCAACACACTTTGGTCCCTCTAACTCACATACTGAACCTGAGCTTAAGTACTAGAATTTTTCCCGATCTATGGAAAGAAGCCGGTCGTTCCAATTCATAAAGGCGGGTCCAAGCTAAACGTATGAACTCTAGGCCAATAGCTCTTCACGGAACCTTTACCAAAATTTTGGAAAAAATTGTATACAAATGCCTTACTTTATACTTGGACTCCTATAATATAATTTCTGACAAACATTTCGGCTTTAGATCCGGTAAATAAACTGAAGATGCAGTGAGTCTACTTGCAAATATTGTCTCTTCCCACCTTGATAACAACGAGCATTGCTTAAAAGTAACTACACGTAAATCGTATCAAGGATCATACCACGTTCCAACAACAAAGTTAAAATAAACCTTATCGATTCAACTTTATAACAAGTCGAATTTTTCACTGTGAACTTCCACCATTCACAATCGTCAAAGTTTCACGTCTTAAACTAAAGCTACGTTTCTTTTTTACGAACAGTAACTAATAAAACATTTATAGGCTTAATAAGAAAAAGTTAAATAAAAAAGAACAAACAAAACTGTCCTGTGTTAACTCTTTGAGAGTTTTTTCCTTTTGGGTCTCTTAGAGCCAATCTTCCGTATTTTTGTTACGATTGAAGTTTGTACCGTAAGGGATGTTTTCAATGAAAAGTCGATGTATATTAGCATTAAACAGAGTTCATGTCTAATCATTTGTTTGTGAAACAAATAGTTGGTTGTAAAACAAATGATAAGACATGAAAAAATATTAAACGTTTTTTAAAAATGGATACATCTTCGAATATGTCACACATGAAGACAATTTTTTTTCTTCTACGAGTTTCTGATGCATTTAGACTGCCATTTACTCATTACTATCTTAGAAGACATTCCGAAAACATCATAACTAATTCCAAATAACTACTATTTCATAAAAATACCTTTTATTACTAACTTAATAAATTAATTACGATAGGAAACCAAATCCAAAGTTACGACTTTACTTACATTCAGTGTTCTTTGACCGTATTTTATGGTAGCATGACATTTACGATCTATTTACTGTGTAAGCACCTAATATGATTATGAGTTAGGATTCTTACTTAAATGTTTACTGGAATATTTTCTGCAAGGTTTCTAAGATTTCAAGTTCAAGAAAACTTGTGGGTTTGCCTCGCTTGTGGTTTCTAGTTAACATTGGGAAACCTGAATCTACTTGCAAATTACGGTTCGCCTCCTCTTACATGGGCCTCGATGGCGGCATCGGCGAACCGTGGGTATACAATAGTACACATCTACCTAACCCTTCGGGGAATACAGACGTGATGCTATATTCTGACGAACGACAACATATTGGATTGTTCCTGTTGTGCAAGCTCTCACATTAGCACCAATATTTACTCTGAACTAAGACTCCCAAATCAATCACTGCGTTAATAAACAGTCCTTTGGTTTCGAGAGCCCTCAGACTGCACATAAACAATTAGATGTTTGCTATATCTAGACAACGGTTGAACATTATTATCGTTAACAGCCAGATATTAGTTATTAAGGATACTTCTCGATAGACCAGATAAAATGAAAATGGCCTACTAAATATAATTGTGTGATATTATATCCAAAATAGACACTTACAATTTGATTGACATAGATTCGGTACGATATATTGAAATGAACATGACGTATCCATTTTTGAAATGGTATTTAATTTATTATTATTATTAATATTTTATGTAATAGACGGCACACGAGCAGACGGATCGCCAGATGGTAAGCGATTACCGTCGCCCATGGAGACCCACAACACCGGAGGAGTCACAAGTGCGTTGCCGGCCTTTTAAAAAGTATATATTTATCCTACTATTAGTTCATTAACTGCGTTATTTGTCTAGTCTTTGCATGCGCGGCTGCTGAGCATGAGGTCTTGGGTTCAATTGCCAGGTCGATAAAGCGGTATCGGGACTTTCTGAAATTCTCAGTACCGACCCAGCGTTTGGAATTGTGCCCCGTACATGGCAATAGGCTCGCCCCCTATTCATCATCATCATCAGCCAGAAGACGTCCACTGCTGAACGAAGGCCTCCTCAAGGGGGGTTTGCCATAATCCCCACGCTTGGCAGGCGGCTTGGGGATCGCAGTGGTTCACCGATTAGTGAGAGGACGCTGCTGCCCGTCCTCCGGTGTCTGGCCGCAGTTTTAAGACGTACCCGGGTCATATGCCGCCCCCTATTACATGGAACTTAATAAAAGGATCGGTGAAATGTGGGTGTACAAAAAATCAACCTCTTCCTAACCCTTCGGGGAATACAGGCGTGATATTATGTTATGTTACTTTATTATAATAAATATTCATAAAAATGTCAGAGGCATTATTGAATTTCTTGTCTGATTTATTTGATGGTTGGACCAATATTAAAGATATTCAATGGACTGTTAGCATAAAGATCGATCTGTGAGGTTAAGCAGCACTTTACGCGGTCAGTCCTTGGATGGATGACCATTTTTCACATATTGAGACCCCTCCGTGCCTCGGAAAGCACGTAAAGCAGTTGGTCCCGGGTATCATACGAAGACCTATGACAGTCGTTACGGGTATCAGTAGCCCAAAAAGCCTAACAAACAGTTTAACCTCAGAGTAACAATGTCTCCCAGTAATTGGGTGGCGGAGGTCAGAAGGCAGTCGTTCCGTGTAAAATACTGATATTCAGCCGCGGTGGTTAGATTGGAAGCCGACCCCAAAGTAGTTGGGAAAAGGCTATGCAGATGATAGATAATCTTAAGACGAAAAAATTCAGCATTTCTACTAAGAACATCACATAGCGGTCCATGGAGGTCGCTCATGACATAGTGGAAAGATTAGCCAGTCAGCAATGGTGGTATTGAGGCTCACTACCCAGGGTGCGCCAGACAATCTGATGATTTATCACTTGTAGAGGCTGTTACCCAGTACACATTTCATTCTTAAATTCAATAACTTCTATTTTTTCACAGGCGACTGGCACCACGTGTACCACTTACAATATCAACAAAAGGTTCAAATTACCGGGTACAAAGAGGCATTGATCGCTATAGATGGTTCAAAGGAAGGGATTTAACGAACCGGCATCAGTAGCGATTGAAATACAAGTTTGTTTTCCGTTGTTCGCCCGTACAGCGAAAGTCGAATTAAGACGGATCTTAATGGCAGTGATTGCATTGTAAATAGTCTTAGATATAATAATACATACAGACGTTGGTGGAATTTAGAATGGATCAAGTTTCAATTCGGTAATGTTCAAAATCAATTGACGACACGGTTGGCGCAGTGATTAGCTTTCTGCGCGAAGTGCCGCGGGTTCGATTCCCGCACGGAACAAATATTTGTATGATCTACAGATAGTTGTTTCGGGTTTGGTGGTGTGTGCATGTGACATGTATGTTTGTAAACGACAACACGATACAGGAGAAATCCTAGTGTGGGGCAATGTTATATTAAAAAAAAAATGTTTTGTTCTAGTTTTAGGGTAAAGCATTTTTGTTTGTAGGTCCAGTGGTGATTAATCATTATCACACTGTATTCTGTTGAGAATTCCATAGCGCTGTAAACACTGACGGCCTCCAAAGATTTCTTTGAACGATACATTATTTATCAAGCCCGTAACATTTCTCCGAAATAATGAATACAAAGTTGGCTAAGTCCTAATCGAAGGTTGCTTTTTGACAACTTCGCATATTGATGTTCGAAACACAATTCGGCTTTCCAGTTACACGTTAAAACAGAATCGACACAGAAAGTAATATTTGAATAATAAATCCCGGGATTTTAGTGATGTTACTGTAAACGATCGATGAACGAACAGGCCTGTTCGTGTGTGGGTAACAGAATAATCATTATTTCCACAGCCGACAACATTTAGGTATCTATTACATAGGTATGTATATACGTACGAGTAGGTACTGCGGCGAATTGTCAGCCAAGCATTGTGACAAATTTACGATCGTTGAATATAAAAAGAAAATAATCATTCGTTGTGATATTCAATACAAGTGTATGATTGTGAATGGGCTAATTGGATGAAGTTGATGATAAAAATATGTTATTTTTAATTCCACACGTAGACTTCGTAATACTAATTAGTATTTAAAAAATGGTTTAATTTTAGCAACGGATTTTTTGCTCCCTTAATATGCTCGCTAATTTGGCGAATCACTGAACCGTTTCTAACGAGATTTCTATCCGATTCAACTTTTAGGAGCTAATCTTATTTAGGATTTATTATATATGATTAAAATATAACTAGTTTTAAAGTATTTCAGGTGTAAATGTCTTAGATATCGATAGTGACACTTTCTCAGATCTATATATATTTAAGTGATAATATTAATAATAATTTAGTCCATTACTTACCCATAGCTGGGCAAGGGCCTCTTCTCAGTATGAGAAGAGTTAAGGCATTAGGGCCTCAATACCTAGGCCTTAGTCCACAACGCACACAATAATTTAGTCCATTACCGGGACAATAATGGACTAAATGATTGTGTGCGTTATTGCTGGGCATGGGCCTCTTCTCAGTACGAGAAGAGTTAAGGCATTAGGGCCTCAATACCTAGGCCTTAGTCCACAACGCGCACTTTATGAGTCCTTTCAAATAAATATTATCATCATCAACATTAATCATAAATATCGTCTTCTAAATATGGAATTTTATACAGAACGGTCATGACCACGCATGTCAGTAGGTACTAGCGTGAAATTTAGAACTGTACCTCTATTATGAGTTTTTTACTATTTACTCTCATAGTAAATGTAAATTTTCATGCAAGCGATTTTAGTTCTTAACTCGGTTACATTAGGAATTAGAGTCGCTAACATGACATTTCTATAATATAGGTAGTAAATAGTAATTCAAAACTTTACTATGACACATATGTCACATTAGCGACTCTAATACCTAATGTAACCAAGTTAAGAACTAAAATCGCTATCATGAAAATTTATTTTACTACGATAGTAAATAGTAAGAAAACTCGTGATAGAGGTACTGTACCTAGTGGACAGCGCTCGCCTCTTATTACTTATTGACGTGGTCAGCAAAGTGTAGGAGTAAAGCATACACCTGGAAAAAACAGGCATATTGTGGAACATTAGCTAATTTTGGGGTACGAATATTTTAAGCTATCAAGATCAAAGGCCTAAGTGCCACTACCACCCAAAACTTGGAATACCGAGGTTGCTCGTTAACAATAATTGTAGATCTATTGTGCGAAGACTAAGGACTTGGGGAGAATAACCGCACGGGGCTAAGTTTGAAGTTAGTAATGGCTAAGTAATACTTGGATCAATAATATCTGTGATAGCAGTAGGTCTAAATCTAGCCACCGTAATTGCAGATACTGAGTTCTTGTGATCATCTGTCTAGCCTATTCCCAAATACATTGGGGCCGGGTTCCAGTCTAACCAGATGCGACTGAATATCAGTATTGTATACACAATGACTGCCATCTGACCTTCGCCACCCAATTAATGGGAGACACTGATATTCTAAGGTAAGACCGATTGTCAGACTTTTTGCGGATATTGACACCCGTAACGACTGTCCGGGACCGACTGCTTAACGTGGTTTCCGAGGAACAGCCAGATCTAGATGTGTGAATAACGGTCAACCATTCAAGGACTGACCGCAGGAAGCGCTGCTTAACCTCGCTTAACCTCTACTGATTTGCACGATAGCTACGAACCCAGGATTTTTTTTTAAAAACCCTAACGATTTCAATTTTTTCAGAAATATTGTCAGAATGTGTGCTTTTATCCAACACTGGTACGGATCGCTGGCAGGGATCGTTACTTGAAAATACACAAATACATATAAGAACCTCGTTTACAAATCTAAAGTGACTACTTTTAAGCAAGCGTCTACTATCGTCAAGCGCATCATTGCCGTAGGTGAGACAATTTTCAAACGCGAGACTATCATTAATATTGTTATCGAGATTATTCCGTTATTCCATTAACGGTGCTACTTAGATGCTGCTCACCTCATAGAATACATATATATGGGGAAAGTACTATAGGATCCGGGAATAAAACTGCTGTTAAAATATTTAACTCTGTACTGAACGCAACGAATTCCCAAATACAATTCTTATTATTTTAATTCCATGTCCATCACTCTATTATTTAATACTAGCTTCCGCTCGCGGCTTTGCCCGTGTGATTTACGAACCCGTTCATTTTTCCGGGATAAAAAGTAGCCTGTGTGCTATTCCAGACTATAATCTATCTCTGTGCCAAATTTCATCCAGATCTGTTCAGCCGTTCTGGCGTGAAAGAGTAACAAAGATCCATCCATCCATCCTCACAAACTTTCACATTTATAATATTAGTAGGATAGGATTAGAAGGATTGACATCCCTTCAAATACTTATTCTTTTTCATCGGTCACACTGCTGTCTTTATATCAAAAACCGTATTCTATTATATAAAATCTCTACAGTACAGATCTATTCTGCATAATAAAAATCACGTACTCAAATAACGAACTAAATAATACATTTCTGTACATACGTAAATATACATTCAGTGATCCCTTTCTATAATGCCAAAGTTCAAAAGATTATCGAATGCAGACTTATTATTACTTGAATCTTAAAAACGTCATGAAACGCAACGAAAACGGATAATCTATTTCATATTCTAACAGATGACGCTCACAAGCACATGCAAATATTATGAAAGAAACACACGACAAGACAATTGAGATGTTCCAGTTGTATTAAGGAGTTTTATATTCAGAGGCATTGTGTAAGTTGCTTTAAACAATCTTTATTTTACGCATCTGCCGCGTGCTGAGTACCGATTGGCCCGACAAAGCGTCGATATATATGATCGCGAAAAGTAGAACATCATGTTTTAAGATTCCAGAAACGTATTAGATACTAATAAAATATTTACTGTGTGTAAAAAAATGATCATATACCATCGTTTTAATTGTTGAAATCGTCAGTCTGTAGTGCTACTTTTACACTTAAGCTTTTTGTCTACAGATACGTCATAAAAAAATAATTAACTAACACACCGCGCCCGCATCATTCATATATCCGTATGTTTCCTATAGTAGGAATGCTCACTATGCCCGCAGCAAAAAGCACAATTGATTTAAAATAAATATTTCGTGAAAGCCGAGTCTCCTCCTTTGCTCATACAATACCTACTTTGACGACACGTTTAGCGCAGTGGCTAAGCGATTAACTTTCTACGCTACGTGTCACGGGTTCGATCCCCGCACGGAACAAATATTTGTATGATCTACGGATAGTTGTTTCGGGTCTGGTTGTGTGTGCATATGACGTGTATGTTTGTAAACTGTACCCACGATACAGGAGAAATCATAGTGCGGGGCACGATAATTTTAAAAAAAATATATTAATTAATTCTAAATTCAATTTTACTAATCTTTCGTTTGTTTTATACACAAAAAATTTTAAAAATGTCTAGTCCGACAAAAAAAGGGGTTACCTTGTATCTTTCTTCTTACTGATAGAAATACAGGAGAAAAATACTAAGGCAATTTTGAATTTTTTACTAACCTGTTTAACACATACCTACTTTAATCCTTAATGAGTCACTAATTAAGTATTGTCATTTAAATGTCTATAGGCTTACTATTTCCAATCGCTAAGAAAAACAACGCCGTTTTGCCTCCAGCGCCGTACATTTTAAAGCATATTGATCGTCTCAAAAATTTGGGGTGTCGTGAGCTACATAAAACACAATTACAACTATCTACAATGTTTGTTGTGACCCGGGTACGTCTTAAAACTGCGGCCAGACACCGGAGGACGGGCAGCAGCGTCCTCTCACTGATTGGTGAGCCACTACGATCCCCAAGCCGCCTGCCAAGCGTGGGGATTATGGCAAGCCCCCCTTGAGGGAGGCCTTCGTTCAGCAGTGGACGTCTTTTGGCTGATGATGATGATGATAATGGCAATGTTTGTTAGTTACGCCTGTTCCATTAATCCCACATAAATCTATCGGTGACCTTTACGTTCGCGTGGGAAGACGGGTGCCGCGTCTTGTTTTCCTTTCATTTCCTTGTAAGCTCAATTAATTAAAACGAAGACGTTCATTCTTCTTTTATTGATTACTGCTAACATAAACAAAGGCTCCTAACTAAGGTTGAAAATAATTTCTAAGAGATTCACAAGACAATAATCGTGATCATCAAAGATCAATATTATATGCCCAAGATTACGCAAAAAAGAAAGAAAGAAATATAATTTATTTGGAAACAAACAAGGTATAATAGAAAATACAAGTCAAGGCAAGTGTTCACAGCAATCGTAGTCGGACAACGGCTTCGTTTGCGTTTTTTTTTTGGCGTTGCGGCAAATCCTATCTCATAAGAGTCGCTCATTCCGTAGTGGAAAGATAAGCCAGTCAGTAAAGGTATTAATTATCATGTAAGATCTTAATATTGGTCACTCAAGAAGCTCCTTACAAATTTCGCATCGTTTATACTTTGTGCCACATGAGGGTTTCATAAATGAATCCTCGGTTCATACTACACAAATTTAGATGATAGATGAATCTCTTCACGTGACTCTTGACAAAATAGAAATAGCCAACATTAGAACAGTCTTAAAAATAAATTTTAATTATTATCGCTCTCAATATTCAGAAACAAACCGCCAAAATGTTGACATGAAAGAAACCTCGACTTACATTACAAAACTTGTCTTAAATGCTAATAAAAGAGATCGCAGCCCGCTCCAGGGAGCATTCTAAAATGAATATTTCATGATGGGTCTATTGACGGCCAGTGTAAAGATTTCCCTCACCCCGCACGATCTAACAAAATTGGACTGATCGGGGGAAGTTGTATATGGTTTTTGGTGTCAAGATAAATTGGTCACGATACAGGAGCAGTGACGCAGATGTTGTGCGTTTGTTTTCTCATTAATTTTTCATCTCTGTTCGGTTTCGTTTGTGTTAACTATTGTTTAACAGGATGTGGTTATCTGTCTGTATTAAGCATTGTACCAACATTCAGTATCAAACAGGCGTCTGAAGTAATCTTGGTAAGAAGACATCGCCAATACAAAATAGAAATAGTTTAATGTGGTGTATTCTTACTAATTAGGACGGTTTCAGACCTTACATATGCGTGTTTTAGTAAATAGGTTAGCTTAATGGATTTCGGGAAACGTAGCAAAGCCTTATTAGTTTTAAGATCGAAAATACAAATTTTTAGTTTAGTTTTGTCTGCGATTTGATTTGTATTTAGGACAATAACGAACGAATTCTAAACATTCAGGTAAAATTATTCAAGTAAACAATATAGCTACCCCCACACATATTTATCCATTTACAAGCAAAATTCTGAATTAACATAGTAAATGTAACAGCCTGTTCTTGTTATAAATTCATGTGCCAAAGTCTCTGTTGTATTATCGAATAAAATGGAAACTACAAAGGGAACACTTTCAAATGTAACAACAATAGTTAGTTTGTTATCTTGGGAAGTTTGTGTTACATCGAAATTGAAGTTAGAAGTCCTTTTAAGACTGTAAATAGTGCTACCTACGAGATGTTGGGACAACATAAACACAGCATTACGACTGTATTCCCAGAAGGGGTTAGGCAGAGGTGTACTATTGTACACCCACAATTGTCTCATGTTATAGGGGGCGAGCCTATTGTCATCTATCGGGCAGAGTTCCAGACTCCGGGCTAAGTAAGATTTTTCTAACAAGAGAAACCCAATAATCTTTTGTCCGGCCGGGGATCAAACCTACGAGCTTTACACTGAGCAGCCGCGCTTATTCAGCTCTAACTAGATTTCACGATATGATTGCATCGGCTTAGTACTTGCCTTTCTGCGCTACGTGTCACAATTCGATTACCCCACTGAGTAAATATTTGTATGTATTTTTAGTTTTGTATACTCAGGCGCAGTCGTCGCTTCATAACATATCTGGTACCAGTAAAAGTTAAATATGCCAACATGGCCATCATTCAGAGTACCTAATCTTCATACCCCTACAGATTCATAGATGTTCACTTAAATGCGTATTTGAGCGGTTTTCTTGACGTAACTATGGTCGAAGATGAGGAAAACTTCCACTCGGAGTACTTCAAATACAAAACGCGTTTATCCGTGTATCTTTATTATAAATAAAAATCAATTACCAAAAATGTATGTAAGCGTATAACTTCAAAACTGCTGCACCTATTTGGCTAATTCTTTTTTTGTTGTATTTGTTATTTTCAGAACAAGGTTTGTATGTAAGAATTTTTTTGGAAAATCCATCGAAAGCGTCGGAAATTTGGATGGTATTTTTGTATGAAATTTTTGATTTTCTTCATTAGTTAATTGCTCCCGTGCGAATCCGGGGCGCTAGTAGACTATAAAAAAATACTTATGAATCTTTAGGCTGGTTCGATTAATCATTTGATGTAGAAGAACCATGACCAAACTCCATGGTTAATATTTTAAAATATCACCCGTGTAACGTGTTACATAATATTATTCAAAGATTTAGGTGTACTTATTGACTTTGTTTACTGATTTGGAACCCGTGTAGAGGCAATCTGATTACCTGAGAGGGCTTACTCACGATATTTTCCGTCACAGTTAACGCAATTGATAATCAAATACTGATTTTAATAAGAATTCGAAAAGTCGGAGTTGCGGGCCGCCTTTGAACTCAGACCCTCCTGCATGAAACACAAGTATTCATCCGTTAAGCTATCCCCATCCAATATTATAATTACCGATATTATAATTCGATGGCATTGCGTCGCTTAGGTAACAATACAGCGCAAGTAAAATTTGATAAATTTCTGAAGAGACATAAAATTGAGATTATATCTTATGAAAATTTTCATAAATGTGTAATATAAATACAAATACAATAGAATTGATTACCATACAATACAATACACTTCATTGCACACCGTTTACGCAATATTTTTCATTACCATCCGCCTCGACTTCGCACGGGTAACAGAGCATATACACCTACATTTTATTTTTCTTAGCCGATGGTCTATTTTAATTTAATAAGGATCTATGAATCTACTGTCTCACTGACACTGACTCATCGTCGTATTTCAGCCAATTTACACAAAACCTTAATGAATTATACATTTAAAACTTCCTCATAAATCATTGCGTCCATTGGTGAAAACCGTATGAAAATCCGTTCAATAGTTTTTGAGTTTATCGCGTTCAGACCGATAGATGCAGAAAAAATCAGTTCTTTGTTCCTTCTGAAAACTTATCTTCTAAATTTTACTTGCGCAGGATTGTTAGCTAAGCGACGATTGGTGTTTTGCACATACCTAAGTACTTATATCAACACAAGTTTACACTATGTGAAGGTACAATAATTACTCTATAATACCCTGATCTATCTGCTTACGCCGAGGTACAGTCGTAAATACAACGTGTTTACACCATTTGTCAATTTGTACCATTATCTGTAACAAGTTTTGCTCGTAAGTCGTAGGTAAGACGATAGCGCGTTGTTAGTGACTGTACTAATATTTGTTGTATAAACTATTTTGGACAGGGTTGGATGTTTTGAAATTCTAGAATACTATATTCGTAGAGATTTTTTTTTTATCAGCCACAAACTTAAAAAATACCGGTCACATTTGGGCTAACAAAGAAGGAAAACAATTGATCAACACAAAAAAAAAAAAAACAATATTGTGTGGAAAACCGACCTCTTATACTACATTCTATTTTTTAATTCGGTGGAACATTAATTTTGTTACACTTTGAAAGAACGGTTGCTGAAACATCTATTAAATTCTCAGAATGAGTTAGGAGAGTTAGGCCTTAGTCCACTGCACTAGCCCGGTGGGGATTGTTGGACTACACACACCATCGAGAACTTCATATTAGCCTCTCAGTTGTACAGATTTCATCACGATATTTTCCTTCACCGTTAACGCAACTGATAATCAAATTCCGCACATGATTCCAAAAAGTGAGAGGTGCAGGCCGGATTTGAACTTAGACCCTCTTGCATGGAAGGCAAGAGGGTCTGAGTTCAACCACTAAGTAGACTATCACTTCTGGAAGATACAAGGTTAACAATATTTCAACAATCGCAAAGAGTCTCCGTTTGAGTTCCAAATATTTACTATTCAATAAGTTTGTTTAGTTTTAACGTCTTTTGATATGCAAATGACTCGTTGTTTTACCAACAACTCGAACTTTAGTTCTCCATTTTAATCCGGGAATTAATTAAATGAAAACATTCTGTGTATTATTGTTTTAGTTCAAAGTGTCTATGCTGAAGGAATATTGTGGTAATACGGGATAAGACAACAATTCAACAACATAATACTGTGTAGGTACAGTTAATCTAGAATTAACATTTTTTATTTTTTGGTTAGCGTGGCGAGAAGCCATCATGGGCTATCCTCCGCCTGGGGGGCGGGGGGCTATGCGGGATTCCTACCGGCTAAAATTACCACGGTGATTCGCCTCGACACCGTGACGACCGCAATCTTAGAAGACCGCACCGAAGCTCACCACGGTTTCATGCCGAACGGTACTTCCCGGGGGAGGTGACTGTAAAGACGCCACCCCCTCGTGCACCTCCCGGGGGAGACTGTAAAGAGGTCCCCCATTACCCTAGCTTATCTAGAATTAACCTAGTGTGTGTTCGATCGCCTGCTCGACTACGTCATTGCTCTAGTGGTCGCAAGCGTGACTGCGGAGCGTGAGGTTTGAGGATTCTATTTTCGGGTCGGCAAAATGTTATTGGGTTCTTCCGTACGGAAATTCTCAGTAGCAGCACGGAGTCTGAAACTGTGCCCGGTAGATGGCAATAGGGGGTCCTATTACATGCAACTCAATAACGCCATCATACACAATAGTACACCTCTGCCTACCCTTTCGGAGAATACAGGCGTGATGCTGTGTGGATCTGTAGAAGAAAATAGGCTTATTAAATAATGAAATCAAAAATTAGATAATAAATACAAAACACATAAACAAAGTCTAGCAACAGCTAGTATTATTATAAATCAAATTTCGAAAGGTGCACATAGAGTTGCGACGTTATTAAAGTGCCTGTAATAGCTCATTTTTCATTCATTTGGGTCTATTAGGCTCTAGGATTTCTCTGATTGCAGTATGCTGTACCCGACAGGATCCATAATTGATACCATTGCTTAAGCATAATTAAGATACTAACATAGATTTAAGGTTCTATATACTAACAAGTTTTGTATATAATAATATATATGTTAGTCTGTAAGGTATATATCTATGGGCCAATGTAGCCTGAAAATAAAGGTATTTTGATTTTGATTTGATTTGATTAAGCCTACTAATATATTGTAATACATTATGGTTGCAATAAAAATTTAAATTGAAATTGCAATATCACTTTGCGTCCTGTTGTTAACATTTTGTATGTAGTTAGGTTAAAACCTAATAAAGTTAAAGTCAAATGAATAGTATTTGCACCTGTGCGCCACCTAAGCCGGCCCTGTCTCTCTTAAATGGAATATAGCGTGTGCAGACAAGACTTGTCTAGAAAACAATACCGTGTACAATTTTATTTTATGTAATACGATACATTACCTACATGTGTAATCTTAATATCTTTTTAAAAGCACTTTGCTGTAAATCCTTTGTGCATGCTTTTTACATTAATGAATCATTCACTGTCAATGGCACGGGTCTCTGCTCAAAGTGAAAAGGGTAAGGCCTTAGTCCACTATGTCAGTCTAATATGGGTTGGTGGACTACACACACTTAAAAGAACTTCATGGATCCCTCTCAGGTGTGAAGATTTCCTCATATTCCTTTTAAATACCTTACTCCACTCTAGTCGTCGTCGTGAGTCGGATATGTTGTACGACATTTTAATTTCAAAAAGATATCTCGTTTTGACATTGATTAAAACAAACTATTTATCCAATGCCACATAGTTTAGTATCTCGTTTAACTTATACCGCAAAGTCAATACCGTACTCTTTATACATTTCTCAAATTATGCGATTTTCCATTGGAACAATTTACCCGACCAGTCGGTTTAATTGTACCACAGGTAAGGTAAATTGTACCACTAAGATTTAAGACATGATAATTGATTAATTATTTGAAAAAAATATGGTTTAAATAATACAAAATCGTTTAAAAAAAAGTAGTTCCAAAAATTAAATCAATTAATTATGAAACCAATTAAAGAAAAGTATAAAATTAAAAAAGAAAAAATAATCATTTATCAAACTTAAAAACAGACTTACAGAAACAGAGAAACATACATGTCACATGCACACACAACCAGACAAACAATTATATGTAGAACATGCAAATATTTGTTCCGTGCGGGGATTGAACCCGCGACAACGAGCGCAGAAAACTAATCGCTTAGTCACTGCGCCAACCGTGTCGTCTTCACCTTAGTGAACGATAAAATTCCGAATTCGAAAAATCAGAGGCGTTATTAGTGTTCAAATTCGAGCTATACCTGTAATTAAATTTCAATGGTATCAACACAAGACTGTCTCTGCCATTATCTACCTACCATTATATACCTTTATTATTCCTGCATTTATTCCATTTCCCGGTCCTTAATGAAGAATACGTGTACGAAATTGATCCCCTTATACCACGTACAAATGGGGATTCTATTACGTCACAATTCTGGACCTTTTAGATTAGTGCGGGAATAATAGGTATTATCTTAATGCGTTTTCCTAATACCTATTTTAGTTGGACCTCTATAGGATTTTGTGTGTTCAGCAGAGTAAAGATTCTTTTGAGATAATATTATCGGTGACGCGTTTTCCTTTGCAATGTTTGCGGTTAACACATCATGAAATAGGTTTAGTTTGAGTATTTTTAAGTTTCGTTATAAATTTCATTTAAGACTAATATCACCGACGACTAACAGGTGTTTTAGATAAAATGAGACGATTTGTAGAAAGTTTATCTTAAACCGATATTTATCTAAATCAATTAAGACCAATTAAAATTGATTATTAAACCACAAAATTATATTTTTCCTCACCCAAGATAATAAACATCTTAAACTGCCTCTTTGGTCTAGTAGGCCGCAACCACGACTGCTGACCGTGAGGTCCTGGATTCAATGTCTGGTTGGGCATAGTTCTTGAGTTTTCTGTATGGAAATTCTCAGTGACACCACGGAATCTGGAACCGTGGCCAGTAGATGGCAAAAAGCTCGCCCCCTATTACACGGAACTCTGTAACAGCTTCGGCAAAGTATAGCAGTATAATAGTCTGCCTAGCCCCTCGGGGAATATAGGCGTGATGCTATGTTATATTCTTCTTCTTCTTATTTAAGAGCCTTGCTCTTGTCGGTGTAGCTGATGAAAATCTTTCCATCTTTTTCTCTCCAGTGCGGTCTCCTTTACCTCTTTATACGACATGACGGCAACCTTTTTCTTTATTTGGCTCATGTAACTTATCCTTGGTCTTCCTCTCCCTCTCGTTCCTTCTATGTTTCTTTAAATTATGTTTTTAATGAAACTGTCATGTCGTATAGAATGGCCTATCATTTTTCCTCTTCTGTTTTCAATATCTATGTTATGTTACAAATATCATTACTACTACTAAATCACTTGTTTTGATTCTACCAGTATCGATATTTCAAACTTTAAATACCAATAGCCAAGCGGCGTGAAGTCACATTGACTAGTCCAAGTATTGTGAGCTCATTCTGAACGTGAACACGTTTAGCTAGCCGGCGAGTTAACAGTAACATTTATTAAAACTGCTCTACACTACAATTTGTTCTTATTTTTTTTGCTTCTTTAAGTGTACTTTAAACTAGTTAGTATTGCGAAGTTGTAACTTCTATCTAAAAGACTTTGGAACTCTGCATTATTCTAGCATTAAGTGATAATGGAATTGGATGGTCTCAATTTAAAATGTAAAATTCTAATTGAGGCACGACATTACATTTTGAAGACACTGTTGGCGCAGAGACCCGGGTACGTCTTAAAACTGCGGTCAGACACCGGAGGACGGGCAGCAGCGTCCTCTCACTAATCGGTGAGCCACTGCGATCTCCAAGCCGCCTGCCAAGCGTGGGGATTATGGCAAACCCCCCCTTGGGGGAGGCCTTCGTTCAGCAGTGGACGTCTTCTGGCTGATGATGATGATAATGATGTTGGCGCAGTGTTTGACCATTCGAATGCCGCGTTACGTGTTGCCAGTTCAATTCCCGCACGGAACAAATATTAAACCCACAGACATTATGAATATTTCTGTTTGTAAACACGCCCACGATAAAGAAGCTTTTTTTTATTTTCATACTAATCTCGTAACTTCAAAGCTACCGCGCAGATCGATCGATCTGCGAGGTTAAGCAGCACTTGACGCGGTCCAGTCCTTGAATGGGTGACCATTTTTCACATATCGAGAGTCCTCCATGCCTCGGAAAGCACGTTAAGCAGTTAGTCCCTGGTGTCATACGAAGACCTATGACAGTCGTGACGGGTGTCAGTAGCCCAAAAAATCTGACAACCAGTCTAAACTTAGAGTATCAGTGTCTCATCTTTTCTCTATCCAGCAACGGTGTTTTAATTAAAATGCATTACAATTAAAATCTAGAATATCCACAATTTAGTAATATCATTTACATAATACCAATCGTCCAGAGCTACTAATAATTACATGTGATCTAACAGTAAACATAATTTGTGGTGTGTAAACTGACTACGTTCACATTAACTAATCCACGTTAATTATTGAGTAAACTAAACAGTTAAGCTTATAGAATAAACACTTATCTTGTATTCAGGAGGGTCTTTGTTCGATTCTTGCTCGAACCTCTGAAGTGTCGAATTCATGTCCCAATTATGTATTGCACCTTATATAAAATTAAGCATGGAGACAGCCTCACCAACTCAGGGCGACGTTTTATTTTCATTTCACAAAATATACCGCCTACCTCCGCGTACATTCAGCATCAAAAAGGTATATACACATAGCGATATTCTAAATTGAGTTATAGAAGAAATAGCGATAGAAATCTTGAACAATTTCATACATAGTATATGCGTATACATAAAAATACATAGTCATTTAAATTTATGATTTTAACCAATACCATTCCAAGAATAAGCGTTTAAAT
The DNA here is from genome assembly GCA_947562105.1 of Shargacucullia verbasci. Lineage (NCBI taxonomy): Eukaryota > Metazoa > Arthropoda > Insecta > Lepidoptera > Noctuidae > Shargacucullia > Shargacucullia verbasci. Next base: position 11,381,835 of record OX387294.1, on the reverse strand, counting down.
TTCGCTACGTGTATACAACTTTTTGATGCTGACTGTACATGGGGAGTGTAGTAAGTACTCTTACTGGATAAACTAACCACGGTGATCATCTTCCTGACCTAATGCTGGGCCTCGGGAACTCTAAGGAGACCGCGCCGACGAACAGCATGGCACGACACCCGAAGGGTGTGACTGTTAAAATGTCTCACCTTTATCTTTGCAGTGCTAAGCACGGCAACATGTGATGTTAACTTGTCGCCGTCTTCTCGGAGACTGCTCGGTATGAGTGAGGTATCTTAATAGCTAAGGTACGTCCTTCTCACCCTGAGACAGTTAGCGCTGCTAAAAATTTCACTGACAATCCAATCTTATCACAATGATATGAGCAAATTCCATAATATGAGACTTATTGCAAGACCCAACTGTTCACGTAACCGACCCAAACCTAGCGTGTGTGATATGTTGCATAAAGATCCACAGATCTGAAGGTAAAAAAGACCTTCAAACACACAAAAAGCGCCAAAGAGTCATGACTGAAGATTGACAGTTTTAAACTTGAGCTGTTATGTTTCTACAAAGTTGCCTCTCTTATCAGTTAGAAGCTTTAAACGTTACCTTCCAAAAAAATTACGGTCAATTTTTTATTTGACTAGTCCCTAAGGCATCGTTCGATCCTGGGTATTTTTGGCCATATATAGTACACCTTTTCGACTCGTGAGCGTCACTAGAGTCGACCAATGCCCGGCTCCTATGACTTAGCAACCGCTATGGGTTTATATGTATTATATAACGACTCTTAGCTTTATTATCAATAATGAAACGGTAGAAGATCGTCACATTTTTAGATAATTATATTATTATTTTAGTCACGCATTAGACATGTCCGATTAATTAGTTGAATCGGCAAATGCAAATAGAATCTGGATTACCTTGGCTAAGAAACTTTGACCTCTTAATTATTATAGTTTCAAGTATTATTGCTGTATTAAAGGAACGCAGGTCGTGCCGCATCGATTTCGAGATTCGTCTATTGAGTTTGCTATATTCTGACATATCAGCTGAAGATTGCAGTCTCATCTTGTCCATCCATTAATTTAATGGTTCGCTCGAAAAACGGACAACCGATGGGGAAGAAAGGTTCTCGAGTGGCGACCACGAACCGAAAGACGCAGCGTAGGAAGGCCTCCTACTAGGCGGACCGACGACATTGTGAAAGTCGCGGACAACCGATGGGTGCAAGTGGCCGAATGTCGTTCGATGTGGTGGTCTAAGGGGTAGGCCTTCGTTCAGCAGTGGACGTCTTCTGGCTAGTGATGATGATGATGAAGTATTATTGATGATAATGAGAAATGAGAATCTTCCGAATCTTTTGAGAGCGAGAAGGGCTTGGCTTTTATTTCATCACGCTGGCTAGTTCCAGGTGCCTGTTGATGATAGTAAAATCTTTGGCCCCTAAGACAATCTTATCACCAGGCCACTTGCCCAAAGTTATAGCCTCCAATTTGAGAGAGGCCAATATCCAGCAGCCTTCATTAAGGTGAGAATCAGTTATAGCTAGATGATAGAATAGAAATTAAAAATACCCAAATAAACCTTATTCCACAGGCAAAGTCGCGACAAAATACATTACATATAAATTTGCTACTTTTCACTCTGCTTACGTCACAAGCAAAATAGGTCACACACATAAACAAACATGAATAAACTATCAAATATCCGATATCTATTTTTAGTTCAGGTTCAGTGGCTATTGATCTACAGCTCCCACTAGTCATTACTGAGAATTATTTATTAGCGGGTTCGATTCCCGAGAGCGTCCTGTGCTAAATGGGATATCGGATGGCCGTGACAGCAAACAAGGCCTGTGGATCTTTGATCAGGCTGAAATGTGTGTGTTTATGACGGAGGACATTTATGCTTTGGTTCGTAGGCTTTGTTTTGAATAGTAGCGTTGTGCCGCGTAGTATCAGTCTGACTAAAATACATGATGTTGAAAACGTCACGAAAATTTTACTTCGGAAACGTCGGTTATTCATACATTTTTCTTTGACATAGGAATACCAATTTTAGTGAGCACTTTATACTTAGTTTTGATACTAGGTACCATAGAGTCTCGATCACAATCGGCTTTTTTGACGAAACAGTCACTAGACAGCATCCGCTTTTGCGATACGACTCGAACAGTGCCCGATGGATGGCAATAAGCTTGCCCACTACTACAGGAGATTCAAAAACGGCATCAACATCATTGTCATACAATAGTACACCTCTGTTTAACCCATTGGAGAATACAGGTTAACATACCCACTATCATTAAAGCACATTACTTATTAGTAAGGTCTGCGCTGGGGGACGCCATTCCCGCACCAAATGGAATATCCAATAGCTTTGCTGTATAGCAAATATAGGCGCAAGTGCTTGTATTGGATCATGTGCTGTTTGTCAATGGGTACATTGTGTTTATCTGTGCCTATCTATCATGTTGTTTTGATTTCTAGATTGATGAATATATTTTTGTGTGCGCAAACAGTTCCTCGGTTTTGACGATGTGGGAGATGGTTAAGATTATATCAACCTACTCTCCTAGTTAGCAGTGATAGCTTAGTAGTTGAACGCTTGCCTTCGACGCAGGAAGGTCTGAGTTCAAACCCGGCCCGCACCTCTGACTTTTCAGTATCATCTGCGGATCAAAATTTCATTCTGGAGTAAACCTGCACACCTAATAGGGCTCCATAAAATTCTTGATGGTATATGTAGTCTGCCAACCAGCAACGGGCCAGCATGATTGACTTAGGCCTAACCCTTCTCACACTGAGTAGATAACCTTGCCCAACAGTGGGACAGTAATGAGTTGATTTATATTTATACTCTCCTGAAGTCCTGGATATGAATATCACTTTAGGTGTATATTGTCTCGGGCTTACTATTTTAAACCATCTTGATTACACACGTAGTGTTCAGTCAGGCATCTATACGTATTGGCGCTCTTCTACGTGCGTGCTTGCGTAACAAGGCCTTGCCACACTAAACTGCACGAAGTCGTGCGTTACCCCCGTCGCAACGCGCGTAGTCTGACATACCTAGCACGAAACTCGCATATATGGGCACGCAAAAATCAACACGTGTGAAAGATCGCATCATAGATCACCAAATACCTGCTTTTACCTAACTTAAATTCCAAAACACATACATATGAAACTGAAGTTCACACAAAACCTTTCGAAGTCCCATCTCGGTAATTTCTCGAAGCGTATCGCTTCGTACTCACCGCAAACTGTGAGTGCTAACTTTGCAGCATAAATTGGAATAAACGGCTATCGTTACCTTACTCATTGTACGATTAATAAAGAAGGTTAAACTTGTTCTCACAAAAAATAGTATATAAGTTTTTTTGTTATATTGTACGGACAAAAAGATGTTTGAGAAAGAGAAATTGACTTTAGACGGCTCTCGTTTCGATCGACTGAGACCTGCAGATTTCGTTTTTTTAAGCTTTAGTCCACCACACTCGTCTGTTGTTATTTGTGGGCTACACACCGCATCGAGAGCTCTTGGAGCCTTCCCACGTACGCAGGTTTCTTGACGATATTTACCTTTACTATTACTGCAAGTAATAATCGAATTCTGATCCCCTCATGAATTCGAAAAGTCGTAAGTGCAGACCGGAATTAAACTCAGACCCTCCTCCATGGCAGGTCAAGGTTCAAGCGCTAAACTTTGAAGTATTTATCTAGCATGTAGACAGTTTACGTCTACATACTAGAAAAATACTTCAAATACAATTTTCGCTACATGGTCCTTCTGTAATTTCTCTCACCATCTAGGAACAAAGTGAACTGAGGCAGCGCGTAGAAAGCAAAAGGGTAATTAAAGCATCAGATCGGCGCAGTTCGGTAACTTCACTTAATTGTTCGTTCCCACAGGCATTTTGCATTCCTTTGCTTGTGGAAAGAAGGGTTGTATGAAGGCGATTGTCTGGTATTGACTTAATGATTCAAATGGAGTTAGTACAATATTCGGGGCTTAAATTTTGAGATATTTGAGAGATCTTATATGAATGTTTAGGGGTTTGGAATTAATGAAAGATTTTCTGTATCTTATCTATCTTCATAGAATTTTACAATGAATGGTTGTGATATCACTACATCAATCTTTAATCGGTTGAATACTGCTGTTTTAGACGCAATAACATTTTGATTATGTCTAGAGATCTTTGAGATCTCAGTTTCGAGTTTTGACATACTACGGGCTACTACGCAAAAAACACTCTTTAACCTTAGCAAGTCCACAATAGTTTGCTTAGCATCTGCTTTATAATAAATGCTACTGTAAATATATTTTTAAAGCCACGTTTATAGTAACCCACATTAAAAACGACCTGAACTCATGTATTACATGTAACCTACATTAAATATATGTTGCCAGAACACAATATGAGTTGCTCATAAAGTTTCAATATTTATCAAAGATCTGGCCAGCGGACCTTTTAAATTCTTCAACATGTTACGTACAATCAATTTTCACCTATAACTTGGAAAAATTCCAGCTTCCAACTCCACTATGAATCGCACAATCAAACACCAATTCACGTACAATTCTCCTGTGATTGGTGACGTCACACGTTCTCGTTTCCGTGCGAACAGTCACAAGGCGCGTTTACCATCGATCTTGCTATCATCTATCGATGCTTTTTCAATGTGCATTGCTCTAGTAAACTCTGGAACGAATGTACTGCAAGTGTTGGTTCTACTGTGAAACGTAGAATCGAGTGACGGCGTTTCCAGACGAGTTGAAATTGAAATTGGAATGGGAAAATATTGGTTCATCTCTATTTTATTTTTGGTTTGATGGTATCAATAGCTGAAAAGTTCGTATCTTTTCTCCGGTATTGAGAGTACCAAGATTTGATCGATTACATTATAATATTAGACCTGTCTATACAGTATTTAGGAAGGCCTCCTACTAGGTGGACCGACGACATTGTGAGAGTCGCGGGCAACCGATGGATGCAAGTGGCGAAATGTTGTTCAATGTGGTGGTCTAAGGGGTAGGCCTTCGTTCAGAAGTGGACGTCTTCTGGCTGATGATGATGATGATGATGATGATGATACAGTATTATATGACATAAAATAACATAGCATCACACCTGTATTCCCCAAAGGGTTAGACAGAGGTGTACTATTGTATACCCAGATTTCGCCGATACCGTTATTGATTCTCATGTAGCGGTGGCGAGCTTATTGCCTCTACCGAGCACAGTTCTAAACTCCGTGCCGCCACTGAGATTTTCTATACAGAAAACCCCGATAACACTTTGCCCAATCCGGGAATCGAACCCAAGACCCCACTCAGCAGTCGCACTGGCTACCGCTAGACCAATGAGCCATTTATATAATTAGCTTTTTATTGAAATAACGAAAATGTACCTTAATAGTTCAGCCGTAATTTTCATATTTATTAATTAAATTATTTACGATTTTCCCAAACTAGAAACAGATGTGCGTTCTCATAGCTAAGAAGTCTATTACAACTTACACATATTCATCCGACCATACAAAAGTCTCTTTTGATGTGTACAACTAATTAATATGAAAGGCTCACTCACTCCACCTGTGGTCTCGATATTAAGACATCAATATGTTTTCGAATTAATTGAAAGACTTCGCCTTTGATAAACTAAGAACACTGAAATCTTGTTCTTCAGTTTATGTAGTAACATGAATTTGATGAACTAGTATTTGGTGATACATCTTTTGATGTGTAAAGACACTGGCATTTATAAATGGTGTAACGTATTTTGAACCAATGTGAATATCGAAAAATATGATGGCTTTTTTGTTCGCTTCGATAATGGTCACGGGATGTTACGGGTATTTATATGGGCTATGTAATTTTCATATTATTGTATAACATACTTTGACAGAAACGGCGACGCGGCAGACGCAGGCGCTTCTAATATTGAGGTCCTGGTTTCAATTCCCGGATCAGGCACAGTATTATTGGGTTTTCTGTATGGAAATTCTGAGTAGCACGGAATCTGTAATTGTGCCCGGTAGATGGAAATTGGCTCGTTCTCTATTAGGCACATGGGGCTCAATAACGGCATCGGCGAAATGTGGAGGTTCAATAGAGTACACTCTGCCTAACTCTTCGGGGAATTCAGGTATGATGCTATGTTATGTTATTTATTAATATAGTTAAGCTCATACCTAAATACAAAGTTTTTGACAAGGAATCAGAAATCAGAACTTTAATTAAACAGCGTTGGAAACGACATGTGAAGCCCGAAGCAATACATGACCGAAATTCCAAACCCAGCAACGTCATTTTTTTATGACGGTATCGTGATAAAAAAAAAAAAAACTGTTTGTACGGCTTCATATCGTCATTTAAATTCATGGCCTTAGAATACCAAAATATTGACAAAAAGTTTTGAACTGAATTTCGAATGTCGGTGTGAGCCTGCCTTAATTTAATTATGCCTGGACTAAGAGCCATGTTCACTAACAATATAACAAATGTTTAAAATTAAAACAGGCGTTTATTCGTATAAAAACTCATGTTGAACGGTGAATTTGTGTCCATCGTCTACGCCAACCGTGTCCATGACGACACGGTTGGCGTAGTGGCTAAGCGATTAGCTTTCTGCGCTAAGTGTCGCGGGTTCGATCCCCGCACGGAACAAATATTTGTATGATCTACAGATAATTGTTTCGGGTCTGGGCGTTTGTGTATGTGAATATATGTGTTTGTAAACGCACCCACGATACAGGAATTATTCCTAGTGTGGGGCAACGTTTTTAAAAAAAAAAAAAAAAAAAAAAAAAAAAAAAAAAAAAAAAAAAAAAAAAAAAACTGTTATGTTGTTGGTGAATTTGAGTTTAAGTGATAATATCATACACGGAATTTACCATTATCAATCTTTTTGTGCTTCTTTCCTTCGGCTAGTCCCATTGTCTAAAGTTAGCTTTCCTTGTCTGCTTTCTACATTTATGTTTATTAAATTACAGTTATCAATTATTAATAAAATAAAAAATAGGATAGCAGCGACATTTTGCTTCAAACATCAAACCAAAACCATCATAGGTATTGAAAACAAGACGCGATTCAGAAAACATACAATGCCAAAATACAAGAGCCAGCAACATCTCGTTAACAATATCCCTTGATAAAAAAAAACATGTTTATTTCTGTTTGTACGGCTCTATATCGTAAATTAAATTGGAGGCCATAAACGCTCAGAGCATCCGAACGAAAACCGAAATTGTGGTAAAAATATTATAGACCCGGAGCCCGGAGTGCGTAATAAAAATAATCTTAGTGACTGAGATGTTTGCGTCAGACATCAATGTTAGGATGTTTCGGTTTTTATTTAGGAAAATGTTTTAGTGATATTGGTGATTTGGTAATTGAATAAAAACTGAAAGGAATGTCAGAATACCAGAATTAAGTTATTAACGGTAAAATTAATTATATAGGTAGATAGTATTGTCTATGTCCTTTATTAGAAACTAGCTTCCGCCGGCGACTTCGCCCGCTGCTTCGCTGGATTACGAACCCGTGTATTTTTTCGGGTTAAAAAGCAGCAGTCTACAACCTTCTTCAGTAACATACAAAAATACTCCCCTATTTTATTTAAATCGGTTATTGTTCACAATTTCATGGGTTTTATTTTTTTGCGCGGAACCCTATTTCTTTTTCTAAACGGAAAGGAGCCTATTAGTTACTCCTTATAACGTCAGCTATATGCCAGTCAAAGTCCCGTCAAAATCGGTCCAGCCGTTTCCGAAATTAGCCGGAATAAACAGACAGACAAAAATGTATTATAAGTACCGTGTATACTTTCATATGCATTAAGTGAACATCTGTGATTTTGACATTTCAAAGAAATAAATATCTATTCAAATAGATAAAATCAATGTATACATACCTCCACAATTTTACGTACATTTCAACCAATCATCCGGTGTATCTTAGGTAGTTAGCCTCGCTTCCAAACAGCTGACTGGCTAAGATCTACTCGAATCGACTCGATCCCAGGAACTCGCGCTCAATAGTCGCGCTTACGATGACGTGAATATACCCTTGAATCGCTTGACGTTTCGACCAGGTTTTACCGATAGTGGTTACAAGAAGACCAATCTTAAGCGGATTAATTGGCGCTAATTCCTGCAACAAGACAGTTCAAAAGTTAGTGATGATTTAATTCTTTTGAGAGACTGTCTATTAAACTACAAAGCTACTTCCATTTTCCGTGCAAATTGATTTACTACCGAGGGCCTGGTTACTCAGTGTAATCACTTAAAGTACTTTACAATGAAAACTGCATTCGATACCAATGTACTATAACGGCAATTAATTTTTCAACTCACTTTATATTTTGTCGGAGTATATTGCAAAGCAATCTTGTTTTTTTAATTTGTAAATTCTATAGAATAATTATGTACTTAGTAAAATGCAGTTTTTATATTTATTTTATCATCAGGTATTGTATTAAAAAATCATGTCTATTAAATATATATATGCGAAAATTGTGGTTCGTAGCTACATGGCTACCGCGCAGATCAATCGATCTGCGAGTTTAAGCAGCACTTGCCGCGGTCAGTTTTTGGATGGGTGACCAATTTTCACACATAGAGAACCCTCCGTGCCTCGGAAAGCACGTTAGCAGTTGGTTACGGGTGTCATACGAAAACCTATGACAATCGTTACGGGTGTCAGCAGCCCAAAAAGTCTGACAACCACTCTAACTTTTCAGTGTTAGTGTCTCCCAGTAATTAGGTGGCGGAGGTCAGATGGCAGTCGCACCGTATAAAATACTGATATTCAGCCGCAACCGGTTAGACTGGAAGCCGACGCCAATGTAGTTGGGAAAAGGCTAGGCATGATATACGAATCGTTATGTAAAGAATAACGTTAGGTAAGGAATATAGTCATATAGGAAAGGAACATATGCAATTACGAGCAAACAATTTTACGGCAATTAAGTTCTATACTGTGATCACAAATTCGCTTTGACATCCACAGACCTAGCCTACCCACCCCTATGTATACCTCCCCAGTTTATTCTTATCTACATGTGGCCTACGCATTTTCTTATGTCTTCAACCCAACGCCACTGAACATCCCACGCTCCTTGCCGCGAAAAGCGAACAAATATACCTTGAGAAATGTTTGATGCGGGTTCCAAGCGAGTTACACACGTGACCATTTGAAATCCTTGCTAACTAAATAAAAGTAGAGGAAAGTTACACTTGGCCGACTCCATAAAATAACTACAAAATAACAGAGTGACCTTAAGACAGAATGATGGCGAACATATTAAATAACTTGTATTTTTTCCCGTGCCAAGTTTTTAATATCGAAATAAAAAAGATATTTATGATACGCGGTAACTTTACCAAGTTTTTTATAACTTCAAGTCGTCATTCGAATATGAAATTACTTTTGTTGCGATGTTATTTTGACATTGAATCGTTCTTCGCGAAATAATAATTGGGAGAGAGAACTAATTTTTGGACAGCGAAAAGTTCAGTCGGGTGCCTACGAAATTAAATTAAATTTATTCAATATTTTATTGTAATGCGGAAGGCGATTTTTCTTCAAAAAGGAAATGAAAAAAGCATTGAGTGTTTTCGCATGATGATTATGGCAATTTATACATCTATTTATTCATAGAGAGGGTTTGATCAGTAAAAACATGTCACTCTAATAGAGCCACACTTCCTACAATTACTAATTTTTCTATAGTTACCCCTCAACGTTTCATTTGAATTGTCTATTAGGAATCTGAACAGGGTTAAAATATCAGCCATAGATATGTATCATAATAACAATAATTAAAATACAGATTGAACCACTAGAGCCGTGGGGTCCGAATGCTCATCGGGTTTTTCGTGAAATCAGCAAACGGTTAGTTGACTCTTCACGTGACAAGAGGGCTGGCCTCTACTTCGGTCAGAGAATCAGCATTGCCATACAACGTGGCAATGCCGCCAGCGTTCTGGGCACTTTTCCCGTTGACAGCGATGTGGACAAATTTTACGATGCCCTATGATTTCTTCCCCTCCCCGTTTTTAACAGTTTGTACTTTTATTTATATATTTCTTGCTTGTTACTGATTAAATTAGATTATGTGTTATTTGAACTAAAATAAACTTCAATTATTATTAGATACAGATGAATGTAGTTTAATTTCTCGTCTTCTAATTGCCCACAATGCAGTGAAAAGTCGTGTTGATTAAATGTGGTTATATGCCAGTCAAAATATTTGGAAATAAAATTTATTTGAATTTGAATATTATATTTCATCAAAATAATACTTGGAATGTATTTTAGTGATTTTGTATATTCATTTAAACTAATATCCAGCGAGATCTTGATTTTAAATATGAAATGATGACATTATAAACACATTTAATCTATAGACTGCCTAGAATTAGATCCTTATTAGTGACACTACCTGATGGTGTAATTAGGAAAAAAAACATACAGCGTGTGTTTTTTTTTTCCATAATCAACTGGTTCGATTCCTGGCTACGAATACTGTTTTTTCAAAAATCTAATGATGCAGTTTTAGTTTTCATCAAAATCGGTTTTGGGACTCCTTTGAGTATTTTTCGATATCCCGTATAGTTTTGGATTTGACCATCCATGCCTACTTGAAAAATTCATAAGTAACAAAACATACATAAAGTTGCTATTTTATTTATGTATGTGTTCGACGATTGTATGAAGGATTAGGAAAAGATGTACTATTGTGCCATTTTCCCCGGTGCTGTTATTAAGTCCAATGAAGTAGGGGGCGAGCCTATTGCCATCCACTGGAGACAATTCTAAACTCCTTGCTGCTACTGACAATTTTGTATACAGAAAAATCCAATAATAGTTTACTCGACGCGAGAATCGAACCCAGGACTTCACGCTTAGCAGTCGCGCTTGTGACCTATTTTAACGACTATATTAACGACTTATCTATGCTCCAGGCGTCAAAAGAAAATTATAATTATATTATTGCTCGTAAAATAAATCGAACGAAAAGATAGAACTTTTTATACTTGCTGATTGTACCGTAGAACAAAATGAACGTTCAGAAATTCGTATAGTTTGGTTTAACTTTAATTAGTTTTGAACTTTAGGTGGCGAGTTTTTAAGCGATGCAAAATGCTGACGCTATTGAGATTGGTAGCATTTAGTTTGTTTAAACACTACCTACCTTTTAAACAGTATTTTAATTGGCTAAAAATTTTGTCGTGAATTTTTAGTTTAGTTTTTCAATATATTTTTATTGTTTTTTTTTTTCCAAAGTGAGGTGTTGGTGCTGTTACACCCATGTTTCGTGGATGCCGATATTAAGTTCCATTGCCCTGTACTAGGCACAATTTAAAACTTTGGGCTGCTACTTAGATATCTAGCCGAAAACCTAATACTTAACACATTCCCGACCCATGGATTGAACCTCATGCTCAACAGTTGCAGTTACGATCACTAGTCCAATGAGGCATTTTATAACTGACGGTTAGAAATTAATTCCAGTGCGCATTGTTGCGACTGCGCTTACTACGCTCCGAAATTGATTTCTACAGATAGACAGTAAGTTGTCTATCTTCATGAAATAGAAGAGAGGAAAAGACTCGCAATAAGATAACTCAAAAAACACTATAATAAAATGCCGTATTACGTAGTATTGCATAGGCATGAGCTCTTCCAAAGTTGTATTTAGTGAAAAACCAACAAAACTAGAAACTCTTTAGTAGAAAAGGCAGTTACTTGTCTATCTTCGTGAAATAGAAGAGAGGAAAATACTCACAATAAGATTACTCAAAAAACACTATAATAAAATGTCATATCCATAGGTATGGGCTCTTCCAAAGTTGTATTTTGTGAAAAACCAATAAAACTAGAAACTCTTTACTAGAAAAATACAAACGGCAAAAAGCAAAAAGAAATGTTACCGACCTCTATGGTCAAAGATGACGTGCCAGATCCACAGATTAAAGATCTATAAACTTGACACAAGCTGTCATAACAAATTCCAAGTGCATTTTGTATCAATGTAAAATAATATAATAAAAAGCGTAACCAAAGAAAAATTGTTTTCAATGACTTAAAAAGAAAATGTATGTTTGTACCTCAGTAAGGCCACTTAGTGAAGATGAACTGTTATTCAGAAGAAGAGCACTTCGAGACGCCGTTATATGTATCGGCTGGCTAAAACTTGCAAGTATCTATTATTTTTTCTCTACATTAGTTTGAAACGTTGACTATTTACCCCACTAGGCACTAGGTTGTGTTTAGCCGAAAACTATTAATATTACTATAAAAGGCATGACATAAATAATATGCCTATATTCGCCGAAGGTGTCATCACACATTTGTAATCGGTGCACGTTAGAAGTTTCTAAAATTTCGGCTTTTTGAAATGGTGGTTTCTTCGAGATGTTGTCCTTCATCATTAGACTAGTGGTGATCAACAACACATAAAATCAGAATATATCTAACAACTGCCTCATTGGCCTTTGTGAGTGGTCTTAAGAGTGCCTACGGAGCTAGTCGTGGTTTTAATCCTCGAGTAGAGCAGTGTTATTGTGTTTGCACCCCGGTGTTTGGAATTGTGACACCGCTTAAACGGAACTACCGAAATGCGAAATGGAACTAAAGCGCTGTCTAACCCTTCGAGAATTACTGGCGTGATATTTTGTTATATCAGTCTGACCACACAACTTAGTCAAAATTCTAAAAATACTCTTACCTGAACCTTTGCCGATCACTTAACTGACCTTTTGTTGTTCTTTTTTAGATGTCAATCATATGCTACGTGGGCCTCTTTCTGTTGCTTCACGCATACAGCAGAGGAAAGGTTTCTACAGCACTTCAAATCATGGTCTTGTTAACCATACCCTTTCAGATTATTAACGGAGTTCTTTTATTCATGGGTGCGCTTGAAGTTAGTATACACATATCTTTTATTTGTACAAACGAGATTGCGTGTCAATAGAACCTCCTCGAGTGAACACCTGAGATTGTCTTGAGTACTCGGAGAAGGCAGTCTCGATACCACTATCGATGAATGGCACGGCTAATTTTTCCACTACATATGCGACTTCCATGTGCTTGTGCTGACAGTAGAAGCCCTAATGGTAGGAGGTCACCGTCGCCCATGATCATCCACACCCTCGAAATTACTGAGGCGTTATGATCTGGTGATAATACTGGCTGTTGCTACCGTTCGATAAACGTTTTGAAATAGCAGGACTTTCCCGTTGTTACGGTACGCGAAGCTTGTTCGTTAGCTTGATGAAATAAAGTATTTACTTTTCTCACGTAGATCAATCAACGTAAAAGACTCAACGATAAATGATCCCGTAGCCAAGCGATATGCGGATATAATATGTCTCAAAGAAATGCCAAAATCACAATAACTTTGCGATTATCATTGATAAATTCATGTACACTGATAATTTAACTGAACCTATGGTGTTTTTTTGTATATTTTAAAATCTACAATAACCTAGAACTTCACGAACACAGATATCCTCACTGATATCGTCATTAACCTGCAATAAATGTATGAAAATTAAATAGGCATAAAAACCAGAGACAAAATTGAAAAAGAATGACGTAAAAATACACTGTTTCTTAAATAATCTTATTCACAATCTGCATCGATTTCAACTTCCAAAGATTTTGCTCGCTCCATCTTCTCCGCTTTATTTCTAAAAGGAAGCTTTGACAATAAAACCGAACAATTCTGTCATAGCATTCAATATCAACAAAAGACATTTAAGGGACTACGATTTTATCATAAAGCCACCTTTGAAACCGTCGATTTCGGCTTGTAGGTCGCATAAAAGGAAATATGTGTAAGTTTTCTTTGAATAACTTCAATTTGCCTTGGGCATACACTCGTTAAGAATACAGTATCAACAGGCAAATTTATCTTAAAGTATCATAGATATTTTTATTTATCCAGATTTGTGAATGAAAGTAGGATGTAGGATTTTTGGGTGAGCCTGAGATGACGAAACTTTTACACATGTGTGAGTAGATTAGGATGTACAGTTTCGTATCCTAACTAATATTATAAATTGCGAAAGTAAATTTGTTTGTTTGTTTTTACCTTTTCACGCCTAAACCACTGAACCGATCATCATGAAATTTTGCACATACATTGTCAAAGGTACAGAAAAAGACATAGGGTACCTTTCGTCCAGAAAAAGTACTGTTCCTAAGGGAAAACAACTTTCAACAATTGCTTTAGGACGCTAGATGACGCTACGTGTGACCCGAAAAAATGCACGGATTCGTCATCAATGCGGGCGAAGATGCGGGCGGAAGCTAGTTTAAAATAAAATATGAACAAGACTCATAGCGGGTTTCTGAGTACGGAGATTTATTCGGAATGAGAAGTCCTTGTACGCCTTAGTGAACTCCACACACCATCGAGTACATTATAGAACCCTCTCATATATATGATGGTTTCCTCACGATGTCCTTTTTCATCGTTATTGCAAGCTATTATCAAATTTTGAACCACATATGAGTTTCAACTGCCTCATTGGTATAGTGGTCGCAAGCGCGACTGCTGAGCGTGAGATCCTGGGTTCGATTCCCAAGTCGGGCAACATGTTGGATATTTCTGTATGAAAATTCTGCCTGAAACTATGCCCGGTTGATGACAATAGGGTCGTGTCCTATTAAATTGGCTCAATAACCGCACCGATGAAATTTAGGTTATAAAGAGTTTTTTTTTGTTTGTGTGTTGGGGATAATCTTTGCAACTAATGATCAGAATCTGAAAATTCTTTCACCGATGGATACCTACATTACCTCCGAGCCCTATAGGCTATAAATTATTCATATATGTAATTCAAGCAGACGAACTCGCGGCCTGAAGCTATCACTACATATTATAAAACAAAGCCCCCCGCCGCGTCTATCTGTCTGTCTGTTCGCGATAAACTTAAAAACTACTGAACGGATATTCATGCGATTTTCACCAATAGATAGAGTGATTCATGAGGACGGGTTAAGTGGAAGTATAATTCGTTAAGCTTTTACGTAAATTGGCGGAAATATGACGATGATACTTGAAGATGTCGGAAAAAATCATGCCGACTGGGAGGTTTACTGGCGTACGCCTAGTAAATGCTCGATGTAACAGGTTGATACGACATTCCGACAGAAAAAAAAATAAAAGCGTATATGATCTGCTACCCATGCGGAGCCGGAGCGGGTTGTTAGTGTTATATAAATTTCGAAAACTCATACCCCGCGAGAAAGGCAGACGTTCAACCTAGGCTATCTCTACCTATTTTACTATGATCTAATTATAATTTGTTTCAGATAAAAATACTGGCATTGGAAGTAGCGCTGTGGATGTGTGTAGCTATTGCCGCATATAACACTTTGGTTGGGTTGATGGGAGGAATATATTTCATCCGCACCGGCTTCCTTACCGTTCACTTCTTGTTGTCTGTCGTGTTTGCTGTGTTATCCTTGTCTATATTTAGTAAGTGTACATTATTTTTTATCTAATTTCCTCGAGTTTTTTTGATGTAACTGCTCTTTGGTCACAAAGGAAAATGGGCGCTTTTAGCGTATTTTGAAAAGTATTTTATCTCTTCACGCACGTACGTAATAACTGTAACAGCGTGATTGGCGAAGTGGTTGAGTTATCGACTGCTGCACTGTGTGTCATGGTTTCGATCTGTTTCGAGTTTAGCTGCCATAATAAGTTTAACTTGTAGGGATATCCCCTAGTTTCGTAATATAAGAACCCCGTAATGTAGTTGGCGGTAAGTGTAGACTCCCAATCCGTACTAGAGCAGCGTGATAGACTATGGCGTTAACGCTTCTCATTCTGAGAAGAGGCCCATGTCCTACAGTGGGACAAATAGGCTGATATTGATGATAAAATTCTGTTCTTTTTAGCTGTGTTGTGCCACGACGTCATAGTGATCTATACGTTTAAAACACTGATGCAACCGCCTCTACCTCCGCCTCCGCCGGAGACGCTCCCACCACCACCATCTTCGGACCCACGTTGCCCTTGCTGACTAAATAAATCACGAAAATTATGTCCAATTTGTTTCTTACACATCTATTTCATTTTTTGTTCTATATAAGATCCTGTAAGCAATGGTCGAAGGAGATTGATTCATAACTAAAGACTGTTGTCTGAGCTCCAGACGGTAATGTATCTAAACGGGCTATACTTATAATAATGTACGATATACTTGTTCAATCGGCGAAGCTGCCATCGCCAGACGACAGGCACCTTAATGTAAGAGCGTGCTATGTGTCGTGTTTTGAATTAATAATAATGAAAATAGCCAGCCATACGTCTTCGACATAAACTGCCTCATTGGTGTAGGGGTCGCTAATGCGACTGCTGAGAGTGAGATCCCGGATTCGATTCCCGGGGCGGCCAGTGTTATTGGGTTTTTCTGTATAGAAATCCTCAGTAGCAACACGGGAGTGGAGAACTGTGTAAACTCAGTTGATGGCAATAGGCTCGCCCCCTATTATATGGGACTCAATAACGGCATCGGTGAAATCGGCAGGTATACAGCAATAACTCTGCTTAACCCTTCGGGATATACCGACGTGATGTGACACATAAAGTAACGCATGGGGGCACAGATGTACCACATATCGCCCATACTCATAGACTTGTCATTTCACCCGTACACCGGCCTTTGGTCAATTTAAACATATTAATTTCGTATAATTTTACGTAATGCCTCGTAACTTTGTCCATGAAACATTCTTATTTGATAATTAAATAAGAAAACTTCAAAGCAGTTAAAATTCTTACAGATCATAAAACGCCCAAGGCATTATCAATGATACAATGTTAAAACATGACCAAAAATCGCAAAAGATCTGTTTATGTATGGAATTATTTTACAAAGGAGATTGGAATTTTAAACATATATTTTCTTAATAACATTTCTGTATTGTATTTTTTCAAATGCGATATTTAAATTTTGAAGCAGGTATTTCAATATTCAGGAATGCGTTTTAACCTATAGGCACTTTTATTCTATGAAGGATAGGTAAATCCCACTTTCAGATAAAGAATTATCAATGAAAGCGATTTCGGAAACCCTTGTTGAATGTAAAAAGGCTTAAATATACTTGTATACCCGCAGGATATTTTTTAAACCAGTGCACGATTTTTTTGGTTATTCTGCATTGAACTGTTTTTTATTTCTTTTGTTTAATTGTTCTATCATGTTTATCGGAATTTAAAATAAAAAAAATCATGTAGGGGAGCGGGGGGCTAGTTGTAACAATTTTTAGGTTTTTTATTGGGGAAGTCAAAATATTGAATATTTTCATCATGAAGCACTTTAAAATAAGAGAACGTCTATTCAGGTATCAATCAAAATGATTATTGGGCTTAAATTGATAAAAAAATCTTGTATAAATGACTTTTTGTGAAACTTGTATTAAGTTACAACTTACCCCGTTCTTGGGGCTAATTGTAACTGGCGTGGGGTAAGTAGTAACACCATAATAAAACAACATATTTGTTTGATTTTAAGGCATTTATTGTAAATCAATATGAGATATATTACTTATAAAGTATTTATTACAAACTAATGAGGTAACCAGTGTTTCTTTATCAACATTTTGATATTTCTTGTCGCTTAGTATCTATTTAGTCTTTTAAACAAAATAATAACATGTCTACCAACAGACAAAATAATTTTCAATGATTGAAGAGTGATAGTTTTGGATTTCTTTTCATGATTTTTTGAAACCAATCTGCTCCAACCGTACCATTTTTGTACCAAAACGGGGGGATGATTTTAACGCCTTTAAATAAGAAGTCGCTAAATCTCTTACCTTCTTTAATTTCTCATCCTAAGACAAAATAAATTTGATTAAGATAAATCTGTTAGGTCTGCAATAGGTAAGACTTTTGCACAGTAGTGGAATATTGTATTTGAATTTTGTTACAATGTGCCCCAAAATTTCATTACAACTAGCCCCATGACAAAATTTTGAATATTTTTGATTATTGAAAAAAAAGTTTATGTTATTATCCAATGAAAGTAGTTACGTACGACAGCTACGACGTAATGTATTAACTATATAAATTAATAGATACTCATTTCAAAAAGAAATTGCCGTAACTTAGAATCAAACTTTACGAACATATTTTTTTTATATTACCTGGCAAAAATGGTGCACCTACTCATGACCACTCACTGCGCTCTCCCGCACCTCACTGACTGTGCTTGCGTCATAAGCCCCGTTATAAGGAGCAGGTTAAGTGTAAATTGGAAACAAAATATTCGAAACCTGCTGAGTAATTAAGCTGTTACTACTTACCCCTGTTACAACTAGCCCCCCTCTCCCCTACGTAATATGTATATTCGGGGCCCGTAGAAAATTCTATCGGGGGCCCTTGATCTGCTATGGCTTGATCTTAAGTATAAAGTGACTTTTTGTACTGTATGAAATTCTGTATTACATTTTCTTAATAAGTTCCACCCAAAAAATTACGGTGAGGCGGAGGTGGCCGTGTTTGGGTATGCGGGACCCCTTATTGCGCGGGGCCCGTATCAATTGCTACTCTTGCTACGTGGTTAATCCGGCACGGGAAGCAGCGCAGGCGGCGCAAGTTGCATGGGTGGCTGGGTGCACCGTACGATGACCAATAAGTCAGATATGTTTATGAAACCTACAAAAATTGTGCAAAAGCAAATATCTTTCCTTGCCATAACTTTGATGAATAAAGGTTAATTAAATTTCATGAAAATTATCCTGGATATGTAGGCATGCCTTTCATCATCAGAATAAGCCTGAGTATAAACATTAAATAATCCATGCAACACTAAATAAAAGTCGCGGTTTCAGTGTAGTCTTTACGAACGAGATAAAAAATTAATGAACTCCAGAATAATGAAGAGAAATAATATTAAATGTTTAACAGACTGCGGGGAGCTCATTTTTTAATAACTTTATGAAAAGTACTTTTAACTTTTAAAACACTGTTATTGCTTCCCTTACAAAGGCTATAAACACACCTAAATTATACTGGATGATACCAACTTTGTAAATTACTTTGATAAAGGGAGAGAATGTATTTTTGGGGTACTCAGCTTTATAAACACTCTTTAGTCTTACCTAAATAAAGGTACACTGTGTACAATGGTCGGCTGAGAAAATATTATGTAAGAGAAGTAAAGGGTAGATTAAATAAATTTTCATTTAATTTTAAAAGCAGTATTATGGGAAAATTTCTCGATAAAACAAACACAACTTTTTGCAAACAGTTTGTTATCTTTCTTATTAAAAACAATAGGTATTCATTCTTTCGTAAAACACTCAGACCCTTAATTATAAAACAAATAAACAAATTATAAAATAATATAATTATAATATAATAAAGCTACATAGCTGCCACGCAGATCGGTCGATTTGCAAGCAGACTTGACGCGGTCAGTCCTTGGATGGGTAACCATTTGTCTCGTAGGCCCCTCCGTGCCTCGGAAAGCAGTTAAGCAGTTGGTCCCGGGTGTCATACGAAGACCTATGACAGTCGTTACGGATGTCAGTAGCCCAAAAAGTCTGACAACTAGTCTAACCTTACAGTATCAGTGTCTCCCAGTATCTAATTAGGTGGTGAACTCAGAAGGCAGTCACTCCGTGTAAAATACTGATATATTCAGTCGCAACCGGTTAGATTGGAAGCCGACCCCAATGTAATTGGGAAAAAGGCTAGGCAGATGATGATTATAATCATGTTAAAAACCTCTAATAACTGAAATGGCTTAGACATATATTGTCATCTCTTTTTATTTATAAGAAAGTGACAGACACAGGTTGTAGGACATTATACTCGGTCGGTGTAACCGCTTGCCTTCTCCAAGGCGAAGTCATAACATTAGGATTCCTGCATGAAAAATAAAGGTCATTCATCTTAAAAAAGAGAATTACGTCGCAATATGTTGAAAACAAATTAGAAAATGGATGGAAGACTTTGTATTAAGTAGTAATGGAATACTTAAAGTTCTAACATCAAGTCGAAATTAAATATGTATTAGAATTAAGATACCTATAAGTAAAGGTACATTTATAACTTCAAAATAATTCAAGTTAGTAGTTAAAATTGAATAAATCCATTAGAGTGAACTCTTTCAGAATATTGAAAAACAAAGATTTTTCAAATTTCTCATAATTGAATACTAATCGCTTCTAGTACTTTAATTTATTGATATTGTGTATCATTAAAAGTAATTCGCAAATTGCTTTTCGCAACTTTCAAAGTTGATTGTAATCGTCAGCTTCAAATTGGATTTACTAATCTTTAATTGGAATCTCTTTTATTTCTTTTGAATTTTGAAACGTAAATTGTAGCAATTAATGGAAAATTAAAAGTTTCTGAAGTAAGTATTTTTTTGTCGAAAGTTAAGTTTTTTTTTTAACTCGCGACGTTCTTTTTGTGATTTGAATAGGTTCATTGTTAAAGTATAATGAATAAATAATGAAGATTCTTTTCACTGTTCAACTGATTCGAGACAAAAGGAAAAGAGTAACATAAAAAAATATTGTCCGCATGTTTAAATAAAGTCTTATTATAATAATATCACTCCCTTTAGTCTAGAAGTCGCATGCGAGACTGCTGAGCGTCAGGTCCTGGGTTTGTCTGATTAGGCAAATTGTTATTGAGTTTTTTGTATAGAAAATATCATTAGTACCAAAGAGTTTGCAAATGTATCCGGTAGATGGCAAACAAAAAGGCAAAGTAAACAGACTTATGACATTGATAACTTAGCGTCACTCATGCTTTCCGTGAAGACTCAAGTTTCGACGACACCGCTATTGAATCCCACGAAACAAGGGGCGCGCCTATTATCATCTATTGGACACAGATCCAAACTGCCATTGAAGATAAGCCTTACTTAAAACCCAATATCACTATGCCTGACCCTGTCAGTCAATAGTGGTTGCACCTTGCGACTAAACCAGTGAGGCAATTAAAAAAGATGCATTTGATCCTAAAAAAACTACTAACAAACATGAGGAAACCATATTTGATAAACATACAAACCTAGTTTCCATCTTACGGTGTAGAACTAGTTAACACAGTGGTTGTCGCACAATACAGTGAAACTTTTCTCATTATTCACAGTGCACCGACTAAACAAGAAGGAACATAACAACGTCAAGAATTTACATTAAAGGTTGACTTACATGAGTTGTTATTAACGTGTGTCGTACAGTCGGTGTCCTACATTAGCTGACCCCCCCTAGAATTTATGTTATAACGTCTAGGGGGATTTTTTATTTTATTTATTTATTTATCTTTATTGGCCAACCAACAATTGTTTATACTGATACATTTTAACAGTAATATTCTATAAACTAAGGTTAGTATAACAATTTCTTATAGGTTAGCACCGCATGCCCCATAAATTAACAATTAAAATGTGCTACAAACACTATCCTAAAGATTTACTACTATTTATATAAGAAAAACAAAACAAAAAAAAAATGCTTTAAATGTGGGACTTGAATGAAATAACAACACAGAATGAAATAAAAACACACATAGAAAACACAAAACGACATACATTATTAGGATTAAGTACGCATTATTTAAACATTATTTAAAGTGATACGGCGGAACTTGCCTAAGGAGTCGAAATGGACATCTACTTTATCACTATAGCTGTTCAACAGTTTGCACAGCCGCGGGACGATAGAGCTTGCACCTAGTACTGTCCTACGAGGTGGGGGATACAGAGGAGTTATAGTGGCCCGAGGTAGCCTAGCTGGAGCCCGAAACTGGAACCTATTGAGTAATTGCGGGCAGTCGATTTTAGATCGAAGAATTTTAAACATAAAAATGGCGTCTGTGATACTTCTTCGTTTCTCTAAAGACACCATCCTAAAATGAGTTAGTCTGTCCTGGTAGGATCTTACCTTTTTGGCTAACCCGCAAGCGTAGGCTAGATGCCAAAGAAATCTTTTTTGTACGCGCTCCAATCTAAGATTGTGCGTGGCATAATGGGGTCTCCAGATCGCACTACAATACTCCAATATAGACCTGACCATACTGTTATACAATAAGATCTTGGTACTACTACGTCTGAAACTAGCGACATTTCTAATGACAAATCCAAGCATTCTCGAGGCCCTTGTTATGACAGATTCCACCTGTGGAACGAATGTTAGTTCCTTGTCAAATAGAACTCCCAAGTCCCTAACTTGATGGACTTCCTGAATGAGATCAGAACCTATGTGATATACACTTGTTGTGAATTTCTTTTTCCGGGTGTATTTTACGTGATAGCACTTTTTAACGTTCAACGTCATTTCATTGTCATTACACCATTGAGTCAACGAGTTGATATCGCTCTGAAGTAGTGCAACGTCATTATTGGATTCAATTACCCTGGAAAACTTGAGATCATCTGCATACATATAACAGTCCGAGAATTTGAGGCAGTGTGGGATATCGTTTACGAATATGTTGAACAGGATTGGTCCTAAGTGTGAGCCTTGGGGCACGCCCGAAGTTGTCTTGCATGTTTTAGATTGGAAACCATTAACTGTCACAAAAAAGAAACGATTTTCAAGATACGATTTTAGCCAGTCAAGAAGTGTGCCAGTGATGCCGTATGCAGATAACTTAAACAAAAGCGTAGCATGAGGGACTAGGTCAAAAGCTTTACTAAAGTCAGTGTATATAACGTCGATCTGCTTGCCACGGTCAATACCATCAGACAGCATTTCTGTAAAAGTAGCAAGGTTGGTGCAGGTTGACCTACAACTAACGAAACCGTGTTGAGAATCGCTCAAGTAGAGTTTAAAATGTGAGTGGATGTAAGGGCAAATTAGGGACTCGAACACCTTGGCAAGAGTTGATAATATGGAAATAGGCCTATAATTATTAATATTATCCTTCTCATCACTTTTATAAATCGGTACAACTTTAGCGATTTTCCAACAGTCCGGAAAGACTCCGGTACTTAATGATTTATTAAAAATCCGAGTTAATGGGGACAACAATGCAGGAGCGCACTTATATATAAATATTGGTGGAATACCATCAGGCCCTGCGCCTTTACGAAGGTCCAACGCTTTCAGTTTAAGTGCTAACTTCTCACGGTCAATTACCGGCGATGTCAGTGGTAGACTGTTATTCCTAAGATTGTGTAGCAGATCGGATGCAAGTTCAGTTTTACTCCCTTTCGCAATACTAAACGCTGAGGAAAAATGAGAGGCAAACATTTCACACACTTGCGTGCAGTCAGAAGTTACCAGGGATCCGTTGGTCATTGTAGCTGGGAAGGAACTAGTGCCACCTCTTTTTCCCTTAACATAAGCCCAGAAGCGATTCGGATTCTTTGAGATTTCGTTTTCTATATCCCGAATATAGTTATTATAACAGTCTGTTGCTAATTTAGAACACCGTTTTCCTAAAAGTTTATATTCGAGTTCATCCAGTGGATTTTTATAGGTTTTATAACGGGTTCTGACTTTCTGCTTTTCCCTTAAGGCACGTAGTAGTTTTTTATTAAACCAAGGAGGGTATTTTTTACCTTTGAAGGTAGATTTAGACTTAGAAGGTACATTTGTGTTTATAATATTTGTGATTTTCTCATAGAAAATACGAACCATATCATTGACGTCAGTTAGTCCCAGAAACTCAGTATCCCAATCAATATTATTTAGGTCATTGCAGACCTTGACGTAATCTAATTTGTGAAAGTTTGGTCTCATGTTTGGAGAATTGTATGGAAGCCAGTTTTCTTTGCGTGCTTTTAACTCTATTTCAAAAGGAGGGTGTAGGACATCAACAGTACTAAGAGGGTTTAGAGCGGCAACCACGTTACTACAAGGTATGTTAGTCAAAACTAAATCCAGTATTCGTCCACTTATATTTGTAATGTCATTAATTTGCACTAAATTGTGCATTTCAGTAAAGTCCAATAGTACGCTACTAAAGCCTGGCGGAGTATAGTTATCAGCTGTGTCCTTAAGCAAGTTCCACTTAATGTTGCCTAGATTAAAATCACCAACAATACAGGCGTGCAAACCAGATCGTTCGAGAATGACATGACAACCATCCAAAAAGCCATCTAAGGTACTGCGTAGAACTGGGGGTGGCAAATAAACTGCGCACAGAGCTATCTGACGAATAGATTTCATTAGCGGGACCTCAACGATTAACCAAAGATCTTCGCACTGGCTTTCCCATTGTATCAAACGTTTCGATTTTATACTTTTCAATACGGCTATCAAAACACCCCCTCCGTCTTTTTTACTATTGTTTCTATCTCTTCTGTACACTATGTATCTATCGTCAAAGAGCTCCGCGCTGCATACACTTTCATTTAGCCATGTTTCAGTTAGTATAATAATATCATAATTTTCCAAAGATAGTTGACGACAAAAATTATGGGTCTTTGTCCGTAGGCCTCTTGTGTTTTGGTAATAAATATTGACGGCCGAGAATTATAACAAAAAATATAATACTAATGCTATCACAATACTGAAGTGTAATCTAAGACAACTTTTTTAAAATGTCCATGTTTTTCACCATGATGTGTTCAGATTCTTCGACTTTACGCATAAAGATTTTGCCACCACGAACCCAGACAAATTTGTAGCCAAGTTCCTTAGCTTTCAGTCTCGCCGCAGCGTGGAGAGACTTATATGTTGGGGACAGATGTTCCGTCACATAAATTGCAGTTTTCAGTCCAGTGAAACCGAGATGCGTGCTGTTCAATTTATTATCACTATTGGTCTTGTTGAAATTTATGACGGAAGCGAGGAGTTGGTCACGTATTCTCGGGGAAGCGAGTTGCACAATAATCGACCGTGGTCGGTTTTTTTCAGGGTTTAGTTTGGCAACACGAGTGCAGTGCAAAATATCCTTGTTTTCTATGGAACATCCTACAGTTTTTGACAAGTCTGATACAATGTTAAACAAATTTTCTTGTTTCTTCTCAGGTAAACATTGAATTTCCACGTTATTTGAGCGAGTTTGCTGCTCCAGTTGTTCTAAACGTATCTTTAATGAGCTCATGGTACTTTTCATTTCAGAATTCTCTTTCTGAAGTTCTCTTACAGCCTCCATTGATGTTGCATGCTCTTTAAGGAGGTCCTCATACTGATTATTCATAAAATTCATTGATGCCTCCATGCCAGAAATTTTGTCATTGATGGGTTGTAACTCTCTATTTAACAGTACTTTCATTCTGTCATCAAAGTCGGATAACGCACGAGATAACTCGGTCTTCAACACGTCCTCAATGATTTCACGAATATCGGCGCGCGTGATGATATCTTCAGTACTAGGGGATTCGGGCGGAGAGCCAATAGCTTGCCTTTTATTCCCTCTGGTAGTCGAAATATTACGCAGAGGGGTGTTTTCAACTTCCTTTGCGGGGGTATGAGTTTCTGACATATTTAGTTGTATAATAATATCAGTTTTACAGCTACAGCTTTATTATATTAGGGAGCAATATAAGCAATTTCATCAAACAAAACAAACAGCAAAGGAAAAAAAAAACAAAAAAAATAATGTCTTCTTTTCCGGTCGTCAGTTTCGAACCCACGCCACCAGGATCAGCAAGCCGCTACAAACCCGACGAAGCTAATTAAGTCTTACAAGCTGATGGCGAAATTAACGATGTGTCTCTCGCACCTTTGTCGTAATATGCAGGAACATGTATTTTGTGACCTTATAAGGTAGCGCATCGACACCTCTTGCACGTTCTGACTCACCACCAATCGGCCAATAGGGGCGGCTTACGTAGCTGTGATTCACCAGCGGGCTGTGAGTTGTTGGTTCTTGAGACTTTTGAGTTAAGTTAATAATGCTTATTTCTTCACATAGAAAGAATATTTCGCAGATATTATTTCACCAATACGAGCACTAGGTTATGCACTATACTTTAAGTGTAATTATGTCTAATATTATGCACTTTGAACTACATAAAATATTTGTTTACAATGGAGTGACTTGCAACGCGTCTAACTGTTAAGAACGCCAGCACACGATGGGATCAGGTAATATAGGGCACCGACGTACGTAAAAATAAATGAAGATCAGTAGATTCTTTAAATTACTGAACTATGAACACAATCATGATTAAATATTTATCAGTTTTGATTGACTGTTCATTATTTATTTTGATGTTGACTGAACATTGAATATTTTTGTTTTATTTATTCTGCTATCTCATCTCTGTAACTTTTTTTTTCTCTCTTTCATTAAAAGCTGTGTTTGCTTGGTTGACAACAAAAGAGAGGTCATCCCCTTTATTTCAGTGAGTGTTAAAAAGGTAGCTTAAATATACATTAAATAATAATTTCTGCGAATATTCTTAGAAAACATGACTTTGAAATTATTCTCGCCTATAAAAGGAGCATAATAATGTATGAAAAAACATATTATTGGGTAGTTCGTTAGATCACTAATATAAAACCTTTGCATTGCTAGACAACACATTTGTTGGTGTAGCTATTTCCATTTTTCCTATATATACTGCTAAACTTTTTAATTTTTCAAATGTCTCAACATTTGTTTTTCCTTCAGTTTATTAATTTTATCTTGGTCTTCCTCTTTTTATAGAATTAATTAAAATATTATGTCCATAAAATTAATTATTTAAACCCAGTTAGTATTCAGCCTTGAAGCCTTCGAAATGTGATGTCGATGTCGTCGCATGGAAAAAGTATCGTGGACAGAAAAGGTCACTAACATAAAATATTCAGAAAGGTAAAAAAAAGGGAAAGAATGATTGGAAATTAAATAAGACATGATAAATTTATAATAAACATGGTAGAGGGACAGCTGGAGGCAAAACGAAAGAGAGGATGACCAACAATGGAGTATGTAGACCAACTTAAGGAGAAGGCAGATGCAGTGAGACATATAGGGAAATGAAGGAGCTAGCTTTGGACAGAACAAAACGGAAAATGATACACCAACAAGTGCCTACCACTTAAATCGAGGAGAGAGAGTATTCAGTAAGCTACAAAGCCGTATTGTCGTCATAGTAACTTTGTAACCTACGCGTAATCTGGCCGACCACATGCCATTTACCTTCACTCAATAATTACCCATAAGTCCTTCATTATACATAATTCATAAGCACACAATAGAGACAACATGCAGAAATCATAAACCGCACAACGCGTGAAACGAGGTCGCCTACTTAACGATGTTCAGCGGTCTATCGAAACGGCAGTGGCATTGTCTGACATAAACCTGTGTGAGACTTCTTATGTTTTCCAGACAATTTGAATTCTGGTTTAGAATATACCAAGCTCTTTCATCCAATGTATGACATAGTATAGCACGTACTTGTGATAGTAACGTACTGCAATCACCAGTCATTTTGCCTAACGCAATCATTATGGCAATATGATTCATAGTCATCTATTTGATGCCCAAGTTTACGAGCAAATGTGATAAAGATTCCGTGATGCGTAAAGTTGGTTTTCTGTATATAATATTAGTATATCAGAAGCAACCTTTGGTTGGCGGTAAGCACAACCACACGGCGTTCTAAGTCGGTATCCACTCATACTCGTACTAAACTATTTCATTATAAGAAATATATTTTCTCTCCTTTAGAAGGTCGACTAACTTTTAACACGGATAAAATCTACTTACGAACTTATACTTCAATCTAATTAAAATTTTCACGCGATAATAACCTTTGGAGCACTTAATTACAGAGATAATAATCGCTCGCATAGTTTCGAGAGTTCGTTCGATCTGATATTGGGAGTTTGGTACAGACATGCGAAATTTCAATTTATAGTTTGAATCAGGTACATGAGTTGATGTCATTAGGAGACTCGTCTGTGAAAGCCGCAGAGGGTAATTCATAGGTATTATATTCATGTAGAGATGCTAACTGCGTTAATTTAGTTGGTACGAAAGGTCAAAGAGCAAGTACAGACAGACAGGTGTCAAATTAAGACTTATAAATACAAATTGCTTACTATAGAGAGACATTTTAAAGTAAGTAACATTAAGTCAAATTTGCCATTCTCTCAAAGCTCATTGGCCACTATGGGTCAAATTATTATACCAGCTACCTCATTGGTCTAGTGGACGCAAATGTGACTGCTGAGCCTGGGTTTGGTCGAGGTTAGGTCCTGGGTTCGATCCCGGTCGAGCAGTGCAAGTGGACTTTATGTTGGATGCATTCAAGTAACATATTATTTAAAACGACTGCCTCATTGGTCTAGTGATTGCAAGTGCGACTGCTGAGCGTGAGGTCCGGGGTTCGATTCCCGGTTCGGGCGGTATATGGCAATAGGCTCGCCCGTATTACGTGTAGATGTACATAGTACACCTCTGCCTAACCGTTCGGGGAATACAGGCGTGATGTTATGTTAATAGACATAGTAGAACTATGTTCGAAAAATTCGTCACCTTTTCCTGTACTTTTACATCTTTATTAGACTTTATGTTATATGTAATGATAGTGACAATGTACCTAAGTATTAATAACAAACATTTTACTGACACTTTACAGTACAAAAGCAGCTCTTAGCCATATTAAGGCGTGTGTTGCTACGTTTTGGAAGTGAACACAGCGACAAAGTATTCTACACGACACTGGTCAAGCTTAGGGGCTTAGTTCAAACAATTTTATTAAGATTCTACTTTATTGGCTCACCACACAAACAAAACCGCAGTTCTTGTAGCGTATTCCAGGACGATTTTGATTGCCATTAATGTCCTAAAAATAAAAAGACCAACAACTGTTTGTACTCAAAATAGTATTACAAAAAAAAACTACTGGTATAAGAAAAGTATTTCTAACACCCGTTATCACCAGCAAAATTTCAAACGTAAATATAAGAGAAAAGCAATTATCTATCAAATATTTTAGTGTAGGTACATTAAAGCATTAGATACACAAACACATTGATCAAACCGGTCATCCCTTATTTCCAAATTAGCTTTTGGCCGCTACATCGTCTGCGTGGATCTTGAATATAAATATGGTTTCGTTGCAAAAAGTACAGCGCCATCTATTGAAATCCTACTAATATTATAAATGTGAAAGTTTGTGAGGATGGATGGATGGATGGATCTTTGTTACTCTTTCACGCCTGAACGGCTGCACGGATCTGGATGAAATTTGGCACAGAGATAAATTATAGTCTGGAATAGCACATAGGCTACTTTTTATCCCGGGAAAATGTATGGGTTCGTAAACCACGCGGGCGAAGCCGCGCGCGGACGCTAGTACAACACAAAACTTGCATCGCCTATGAGATTTTGCAATGATTGTAACACATACGAATAAATATCATAATATTAAATTAAACGTGTCGAAGAATCCTCCTAACAGGCAACAAATGAGATTTTACTGAATTAAATCAGTGACAGAGTTTGTATGAAGGTGTCCACAATGCGTCCATGGGGTACCTATACAAGTGCAGAACACGTGAAAATGTCGCATTGAATGGTCGTCGTGTGTACTCGGCCTATCTATTCAAGTTCGAGTGAGCATTTTAACCGATTTCACGATCATTATACAAACAAAAGACCACACAACTCTGTTTATTGGCAGGCGGAAAGATAAAATTCTATTCGTTTCCGATAAGGAAACGATTGTGCGTCTTGGCAACAACTCTGCACTATTGCTGGGTTTGATCGTTGTGGGAGTAATTGGGGTTAAAATATTGAACACGGTATTTACATACATACTTATATCCTTCCTACTAATATTATAAATGCGAAAGTTTGTGAGGATGGATGGATGGATCTTTGTTACTCTTTCACGCCAGAACGGCTGAACGGATCTGAATGAAATTTGGCACAGAGATAGAATATAGTCTGGAATAGCACATAGGCTTTTTATCCCGGAAAAATGGTACGGGTTCGAAAACCACGCGGGTGAAGTCGCAAGCGGAAGCTAGTACCTTATATACACATCAAGGATATACACTTTACACATTTATACATACACGAACAAGCAAGATCCATGTTCAGAAAACAAGTCTGTAACGAGTTGGCACAATTGGCGCAGATTAGCTGATTCACCTTTTACGCTGCGGATCACGAGTCCAATTGCGGCACGAAGTAAATATTTGTATGACCTGCTGATAGTCGTTTCGGGTCCTGAACTCCTAATATCCTAATATGATTGTCAGATTTATATCTGTACGAGAAATTATTACTGAAATAATTTTATTTTTTATTTTCTGTTAATCATTCCTTATAGGAAGCTTTTATTATAAGTATTTTTTAGATCTAAATGGAGCCAATATACAGGCAACATTATTTTTAAAGAAAAATAAAACAACTGTTATAACTACCCAACTATAAAAATAAGGGGCTATACTCCATAATGTGCGCTCACCTCAAACGATCCGTTCAAGGAACTAATATAAAGTGGAGTTTACGAACCTTCACGGTTAGGCCACATTAAAAACTTCTAATAGGACACCCAACTGGGACGAGCCGCGATCTGTTCAAACTTAAAAATGTTAACCATTAAAACTAGAATCATAATAAGATCGTAGAAACAATCTTGTCACTTTAACATAATATCGCATCACGCCTGTATTCCCGGAAGGGTAAGGCAGAGGTTTTTCGATATTTCGCCGATGCTGTTATTGAGTCCCATGTAATAGGGGGCGAGCTTATTGCCATCTACCGGGCACAGTTCCAGACTCCGTGCTGCTACTGAAAATTTCCATACAGAAAAACCCAATAACACTTTGCCCGACCCGGGACTCGAACCCAGGACCTCACGCTCAGCAGTCGCGCTTACGACGACTAGATCAATGAGGCAGTTGTCACTTTAACTGAAGAATTATTTTGGTTTCGCTTGTTGTACTCTAGGGCAAGTTCTTGACACTTACCTTCATCAAGTACAATCTGCAACTCAATTAAATTAGCGTATCACACTTTACTGCTGCACATAAACCTCTTCCTTTTCCTGGTTTCCGCGTTCAGTTTACTCCAGCAGCTGGCTATCTTTCCGCGCCTGCAAGCGGAGAATCTTGCCATATACTCGTAATTACCAATGTGGCTCTGACGACCGACCGATTGGTAAGATTCAGTTTCTTCTGTCATCAAATCCCCTTCTCGGGATGAAGACTACAGAAATTGCCTTCATATAGAAAATTTAGTTGAGTAATAAATTGCTATATATTGAGTAAAGTTAATTTACTGTACTGTTTACTACTACCAATTCACAAAAAACGTAAAAGTGTGCATAGTCATCCGTTCATTACCAGGTCTCTTGGCATATCTCACTCATATCCACATCCTGAAGGTTTAATATATTTATGGAGAATCACATCATCAACTCGTAAAGTTACGTCTGATTTATTTTTTCTTAGATTCCAGTAAGAGTATGTTTAAACATAAATTAAGCTGTTTTATATTCATGAGCGTGTTTTTCATTACAACAGTGTCGTGGTTCCCAGTTAGGATAGGATTACTCAATCTTGTGGTTGGCGTAAAAATGATTAATCGAATCTACATTGTGGTCGCAACTTATGCTTTTATAATAGTGTATGATACCTTATTTCATCCCGTGGTGTTTTTAGGAGCTTACCTGTTTGCTGTAACAGTTTTTATTTTCAATATGTGATGAGCCACACTATTATGAATACGAAAGTAACTCTGTGTGTTTGTTACCTCATCACGACTAAACCACTGAACAGATCATTCTGAAATTTTACAAAGACGTAGCCTGGGTCCTATTGAAGGACATAGGATAATATTTTTAGTATTGCAGCAAAACGCAAATTAGATAATACATATAAAATACACGTAGACATAGGCACGGGAATCAGCTAGTTACCCATGATTTTCTTTTTCACAACTGTAAATCTACTAATTATAAATAAAATATTACACTTCATTTTTTCCTACGCCCCATTATATTGTATCATCATTATATTAATTGGGGTTCTTCCATTAAAAATAACGCTTCTAAATCAATGAAATCACATGCACGTATAGGGGCGGAGCACAGTCCTTATCTTCATAACATTATCTGAAACAGGTCACCAAAATGTTCAACTTGTTACTTAGCCATCTGACGTCAGTGGCGGGACAGAGGCCGCCCAGAGTCCCCAAAAGAGAGATTTTGAGGGGCCCCGCGACCTCACGGCAGTGCTTACTATATTTCTAAGGGATCCATATTTCCAATTCTCCAGATATTACTTGCAGTGCTAAACTAAACTATTACCAAAGAGGTGTTCAGTTGGCGTCCGCTTTCAAACTAATAACATTACGCATCGACCAATCTGTCTGCCAATCGTGTTCATTATGGTAATGAGCGCTGAAAATTGTTCATTATGGGAGCAAATGTGGGCCACATTCAACAATGGACAACGCACATGTCTGGAAAATTGTTATTTGGTGAATTCAAATCGATAACCGGCTCTTTGTTCTAATGCATTGAATTTTGCACGTTGGTGATAATTATTTAATGCAATTAACTATTCGTTTATATATTTTATTTTATTTTATTTTATTTCTCAAGAAAACTTACAGCTAGAGTAAAGTCAACACATAACACATACAATACACGAAGGCCAATTAAAAGTTTCCACATATAGT
Organism: Shargacucullia verbasci; assembly: GCA_947562105.1. Lineage (NCBI taxonomy): Eukaryota > Metazoa > Arthropoda > Insecta > Lepidoptera > Noctuidae > Shargacucullia > Shargacucullia verbasci. The sequence continues at coordinate 11,349,269 of OX387294.1, read as the reverse complement.
ATAAGCATAGAATAAGGTAGACAGATGAATAATGCACACTGAATAGGCTGAGGGAATAATTTCCGAGTAGAAAAATGAGAGAGAAGAATAGCCAACCATTTGTTCGTCATCCCTCAAAGAAGTGATTACTCATTGTCCTTTTAAGTTTCGAGATGCTGGTATTAAACAAATCAACATCAACATCAACTCTCTGACATGTTGCGTTGTAGGTTCTGCTGGCTCTTATTAAGTATGAATTTTGCCTATAAGTGGATTGTACTGAAGGTGTATATAAAAGATTAAATTTCCTTAGTAGTGCTGATGGTACGCGCAGACCAATTTTATGTAGTAGTTCAGAGCAATCAGTCGAACCATTGATTAAGTTATGCAAAAAGGCCATATCAGCTATGGTTCTACGTTCGTAAAGTGGAAGAATGTGAAATTTTTTGCAACGGCTAAGATAATTAGGTAAGTATGTTCTAGATCTATATTGAATGTACCTCAAAAATTTTTTTTGAATATTTTCTACGCGGTTAATATAGATATTATAATTAGGATTCCAAACCTGTGAACAATATTCGAGACGACTGCGAACAAAAGCACAATACAATATTTTTATAGTTTTAATATTATTAAAATCACTAGAGATTCTCAAGACAAACCCTAATGCTTTCGAAGCTTTCTTAATAATTTCATCAATGTGTGCGTCAAAAAGTAACTTCGAATCAAACGTTACGCCTAAATCTCTAATGGTGCTGACCCTGGTTAACGAGGCATTTTCAAGTCTGTAATTATACTGCAAAGCGTTAGGTTTGCGAGTAAAAGTGCATATATAGCATTTAGATATATTCAGCTCCAACCTGTTGACAACACAATAGTTACGAAACCTTTCGAGATCGATCTGCAAACGAGAAGCGTCCTCAAAGTTTTTGATTTGACTAAAAATTTTCATGTCATCAGCAAATAAAAGCATTTTTGAATTTAGAAAACATAGCGATATGTCGTTAATAAATACGTTAAATAAAAGGGGGCCTAATAAGGATCCTTGTGGAATTCCCGAGGGAATAGTCATAGTTCTAGATGAGTAACCATTGAGAACGATAGTCTGGCACCTATTCTCGACATAGGATGAAAACCATCTAAAAAGATTTCCCCTAATACCCATTCCAAGCAGCTTGCGAATATCGTTTATCTAAGATTGAGTCTCTATTGAATATTTAAGTGGAAATGTGAAACGGGATAAATGATGACGAATTTAAAATTAAGATATTTAGTAATAATAGGTAATAGTGAGATGTGAGATGGGGGTATTGCCGTCCTAGAATATAAGTAGCTAGACTTTGTTATAGTTATGCTGAAATAGGATTAGGTCACATGTGTAGAAAGTTTCAGGACAGACGGGTGTCAGATTGTCACGCAGTGATTGCCTGTACGAGCGGTGCCGCCGCGGTATGTCTAAATAACGCTGGCGTGGTGACTTTAATGCCTTTATTGCGGAACTAGCTGGAGACAGCAGACCAATGAGCGGTGTAGAAAGAAATGAGGGAAACCTTTGCCCAGCAGCGAGAAAAAAAAAACTACGCTCATATATATCAGTATAGTCCACTAGACAATACGACGAGTAACTACATAACTACCCACGTCCTCAAAGCACTAAAACATAACGAGATAGGTATCACTGAAAGCCCTCAAATGCTAGCTCACTCAATCAGTCCTCGAACACAAAAGGCATCATTTTGTCCGTTGAAATTGAAATCTAATATCAATGTATTACCCCTCATCATATCAATTTGATACAGAACCAATAATTTGATATTGTAGCTTCACTCTGCATTAGCACCGTGTCGGCAGAATCGGGTTGTAGTCAATGAGAAGATAGTTGGTCATTTTTTGAAATGTCCAATGTTGAAATACTCCTCTTCTGTACGCGTTTACAAACACAAATATTCTTAAGCATACACCTATCTGTGATACATACAAATATTTTTTCTGTGCGGGAATCGAAACCGCGTTACATAGCGCACCAGTCGATTATTTAACCACTGCGCTAACTGAGGCATCTGTGTAATGTGACCACTTTAGTCTTAATGGTAATTACAACTGTGATGTTTACTCCACAATATTTCAATACTCTTGCTGAGAAGAAGTGTATGCCCAATGAGTAAGAAGGTAGCTGAGGTGTTTCGCTCTTTTTAAACTCCTGATGTACTCTCGTGTAACTGATGCGGACTGTACCTACGTTCCCCAAAGGATGAGACAACGAGATATAGATTTATTTTGACCGTTACTAAATGATGAATAGGATCATGAATCAAAATGTCAATAAAGTTAAATGATGCATGCAAAATGTTTATCGATGGTCTCGCCCATGCATCGGGTAGGATGAGATTTCTTTAAATTATTGTTTTTTTACTTTTATAGGTACTCGTTAATAGGCTATTGCTTTTCTTGTTACTCTTATAAACCTATTGCTGTGCGCACTGAAAGCAGTGCTCAAGCGATTCCCGCATATTTTCAACATCAAAAAACAGTAACGTTAAAAAAAATCCATAACACCATACGTACGAAAAGTCGTTTTGGAAATTAATGGTTACAGACACACAAAAAACCTCTAATCCTAACGCTTATAAGAACGTACTACATTATTTATTTAAGAATTCATACTGATGCTAAAAATCAAGCAGATTCTAGACAGAACCAAACCATCCTTCTTAATCACTCTGCCTACAACACGAAAGTCGAAGTTGATTGATGTTAACCGTTGCCAGAATATTAGGTTACCAACTTCAACTGATACCCTACGATTATACAGAAGTTTCGCCTCTATCGCTTAGTAACAAGTACGTAGTCAAGTTTCTTACGAAAATGTTCAAATTATTTAGACCATGTTTTGGGTATCGGAAACTGGAAATAGGCTTCAATTTGAAAGTTTTGTTTGCCTTGAAACAAGATAGGTTTCGAAACAGATGAAGTAATTGTAGCGACTACTATTCGCAACATGGCAAAAAGTAAAGCGCCATCTATCGGAGTGAAGCTATTACATCAAACCCTGAATCGCACTATTAGAGTTTACAATGATTCTAACAGATATACGAATGTCCGACATCAATAGTCAGGCTTCGGCCCGCCAGGCTAACCATCTTGCCTAGTCGGAGGATTCTCCCTTTTCAATATAGGAACACCATACCTCGTTCCTCCATATAATTATTCAAGTGTTTTCAGGTTATAATAGCTTCAGCCCACGATTTCATCCGCGTGATCTACATATAGGTATAATTTATAGCAAGCAATCGGGGATAATGTAGCTATTATCTATCGGTGAAAGAATTTTCAGATTTGGATCATTCCACATTAGTTCCGGAATTTACGTCCTACACAGGTAAAATTTGTTTGTCTGTATCAAACAAATTTTACCTCTTTATAATATTAGCATCAAGGGCGGATCCGGGGGGGGACTCCTGGACTGGTTCTAGGTCGATCACTGATAATTTTTCGAATCGAATAAGAGGCTGTCTCTAAATAGAGACAGGCTCTTATTCGAAGTCAAGTGACTTCAAACATGTGACCCCCCCTGACTTGAAAGCTGGATCCGCCCTTGATTAGCATAGATACAATATTTTTTTTTATATATTAAGTATTTATAATATTAGTGTAGACAATAGTCCGCTGTTAGATCCATTATGTAACACAGTGTCCACGTAGCAACTGCTGTGTTCTAATCTCGTAAACCTATACGGGACAAATTTCGGGCATCTAAATGCCCGTAGAGCAGACAGATTCCAGTGCGTATAGAAGGGTCGCTCATACAAAGGTCGACCGTGGCAAGAGGAGCTTAAACCACATACGTAATGATCTTCGCAATGTCAATTAGACAGGCTCTTCCAAAACAATTACCATCGTCACCATCATCAGCCATAAGACGTCCACTGCTGAACGAAGGCCTCCCTCAAGGGGTTTGCCATAATCCCCACGCTTGGCAGGCGGCTTGGGGATCGCAGTAGCTCACCGATTAGTGAGAGGACGCTGCTGCCCGTCCTCCGGTGTCTGGCCGCAGTTTTAAGACGTACCCGGGTCAGCAAAAACAATTAATATTATCACACTCCATTGCAGAGATGTCATCCTATTAATGATTTTTTTCTATTGTCCTTTATCCATTAAGGCCAAGTTTACCTACTTATCTAGCATACTATTTCATGGACTTAGCTGTAGGTACATTTGTTAATAAAATTCATAAAAAAACTGCTTGAGTATAAAGCATTTTGTAATATGTTATGCTTACCCCCATATAAACAAGCATGATGCTATTCAATGACATTCTCAGCAACTGAGAGGGCTAACAAAGTTAAATTAATTTCAAAGTATATCTGTTATCACATCCAATGTTGAACACATGACGAGGAATTTATGTAACAGGTGCCATACATATACACATAAAAGTTATCAAATTCCCTTTCCTTTACCTTTTGAGCACATAAGTCCCTATGTCTACAACTTTTGTCATCAGTTTTCCCTGTTTAGACAACAATTGCATACCAATTTTTGGAATTCGGTCTCAACGGAATTCTTTGCTTTCCCTCACTCCGTTTGACAGCCAGAGGGCTCGTACTGAAGGGAATGAGGGAAAAGGTAACATCTAAAATTTGTTTACTTGTTTTATTTTTTATCGACTTCAAAAAAGAGGAAGTTCTTAAATCGAAGCGTATATAATATATAGGTAATATTTTTATGGAGAATTATTGATCTTAATCAGATAAGGTAGGTATAGCTTTTATGTATTGGATATTACTCGTAATTAAGGAATTATATTTTACGATTATTTATTTTAGAGCGTGTCGTGGTTTCTGCCTATCTCCATGGAAAAAAGGTGTGATATTATGGTACGTCATTTTAGTTTTGAATCTAGGTGAAAAGGCGCCTGCTAAAAAGTTTTAGCAAACAATCACAAACGTGCAATTTTTGTTGAATACAAACATGAAGGCATAATACATATTAAGTTTTGTTAATATATACGTTACGGTAAGAGGACTGGCTAGTGCAATAAGATGACAATGATAAGAGAGATATGTGGACCTAACGTATGTTAACACACTCTTCAAGTCAGGTCAGGTTGGGTATTCCCTAATTTTGTAAAATTTCGGATTAGTCCTAATCCTAAAATCTTAGGTGTTGGGTATTTTACTAAATATTTTATATAATATCGATATTTTTTTCTGTTTCTAGATATATTAAACAATTGGTATGACAAAATGTCGACGATCGTGAATAAAATTCTCAACTAATCGCATTTAATCCAAAATTGAATTACTATTAATGTTTTATCCTTCCCAAGAATCCACAAAATAATTTAAGTAAACAAATAGGACTGGATGAAAACCCTTTACCGCTACTTATTTCATAAAATATGTACCTACATATTTTTTGTAATCCGTAGGTAGGTATGCGATGATTATGTCCACATAACGTTATATCTATAAGAAATTATGTGATAAGAATCTTGACGGAGACCCAGAGGTTCAGTTCAAGTCTCGGTCAAAAGCTAATCATAATAATATCATCCCTGTATCAGCGTTTACGACACCCGTGGGACACGACTGACTTGTGTCCCGACTCCATTTCGATAACGAGAAACATGTTGAAAATAAGGCAAATCTCGACATAATAATAAATCATATCTTCTCGTCAGTTGATTTTCTTATAGTTTATCTTCTGAATTGGTTGATGAACCCATTATTTGAAAGGTACCTACTCCGGCAGTAGTCTTCCAGAGCGGCGCTATGTAGTCGGCCTCATTACGAATTTCTGACTGATCTCTTCAATAAAGCGTGAGCAATCACCATATGATGCTCAAACGTGACAGAAGAAGAATCTTTTCATCGAGTCATCAGCAATTTCTATGTAAAACCTAAAGATTAAATAATAATAATAATAATTTTATTAAGTTTGTTACAATAACTAAATAGTTCCAGTTTACATGTACATTAAATTGTTTGTAGTAACTAATGGTTGTCATGATAAAGGTAAACAGTGGCCCCCAAACTAGGCGACGCCTGTATCTTGGAGACCCGAGTTGCTGCTTTGACTAGACATATGAATGAGAACTTAATAAAAACAGAAACTATAAATAATAATAATTCTGTTAAACTATAATAACTAGAAGAAATTTAAATTAGTATAATTAATTAACCGACACAGAAACATTGATCTTTAAATAGTGGTGAAGTAGTGCGGATGTTATCACTTACTCAGTTTGAACAGCAAGCAAGCAAGTTAGAGAAGTGATAGACTGGTGATTAAACGCTCGCCTTCCATGCAAAAGGGGCTGAAGTCAAACCGAAACATAACTCGGACTTTTCAAATATATTATATTAGGGTAAATATCGCTAGCCACACACCTGAGAGGCCTTCATATGATTTTTTGTGGTGTATGTAATCCATCAACCCGCAAAAAACAATACAAAAAATAAGTATCAATACAAAATTATATAAAATAAATCTATACAAGGTGAAACATTTACAAAACATATTTCAACCAATTACAAAATCCCGAAAGTAACTTTAAATTCCGTGTCCCAAGTTTGGAACAAGCTTACCGACCCTTTGAGGTGGACTTGTTACTAATTTACTGGATGTAGGTACTACAATATCCAGTTTTAGTTCAGATTTTGTCGATCAGAATAAAGCCCTAGGCGTTAGTATTTCAAAGGCTTTTATGAAAGCAATGATAGGTAAATGTGATCAAGCCGAGCATACTTCAAGTCTAAAACCAAGTTCAAGATGATAGGTAAGAAGGTGGTCAAACACGCGATCTACGTTCTAGAGCTTCTATTAGACAAAAGGCCTGAGTACCCACATTGGGAACATTAATATTCCGATTGACGGCACGGTTGGCGCAGTGGTTGAGAGATCGACTTCTGCGCTATGTGTCGCGGGTTCGATCCCCGCACGGAACAAATATTTGTATGATCTACAGATAGTTGTTTCGGGTCTGGGTCTTTGTGCAAGTGAATATATGTGTTTGTAAACGCACCCACGATACAGGAATTATTCCTAGTGTGGAGCAAAGTTTTAAAAAAAAAAGAAAGATGAAAGATTATTTATAATAATTATTGAAAGGTCTACTGGTCGCAAGTGCGGCTGCTCGCATGAGAGCCTGTATTCAATCCCCGGGTTTGGAATTGTGTACAACAGATGGCAACACTGCCTCGTACAACAAAACTGTGGAATGAACTGTCGCCTGCGGTATTTCCGGACCAATACGACCTTCAAACCTTCAAGAAAAGAGCGTACTCCTTTTTAAAAGGCCGGCAACGCACTTGTTACTCCTTTAGTTTTGCGGGTGTCCATGGGCGACGGTAATCACTTACCATCAGGCGATCCTCAGGCAGTTTAATATTATAATGTTTAGAAATTACTAACTAAAGTTTTTATTATGTTAAATGTTTTCCATAAGCGCCATAGCCTGCATAATATATTAAAACCATGTGGAATGCTTATGGAATAGGATCTATAATATCATTCGTGTATTTTGTTTATTTTTCAACCGACTTCAAAAAAAAGGAGGAGGTTCTCAATTCGGTTGTATTTTTTTTTTTTTTTTTTTTTTTTTTTTTTATGTTTGTTACTCGATTTCTCGAAGACGCCTGGACCGATTTCAAAAATTCTTTTTTTATTTGAAAGGGTATGCTTGTCATTTGGTCCCATTGTCATCAGGTCAGGACCTGATGGTGGAAACCCTGAGAAATCGAGGGCATCTCTTGAAAATTGTAGGCGAGCATGGGGTAAAAACTTGATATTTATGTGTATATCTGATGAGACTACAATACTATGGAGGTTTAGGGCAGATCTGATGATGGAGACGACAGAGGATCGAGGGAACTCCTCAACGGTACATCTTAACTACCTCGTGTTTGGGCTTATTTTATTCGTGTTGACAAGATCTTTACACCGAGATGGGTAATGACTGCCACTGCAAGGTCCGTGATGCAGGTGCAGTACTGTTTAGGGAACTCCTTAATGGTTGATAGCAGCTACATAGTGTTTGGGCGATTATTCCGTCAATTACGGACCGATTTTAAGAATTCTTGTTTTGTTTGAAAGAGTATGCTTCCCATTTGGTCCCATTATCACCAAGTCAGGATCTGATGATGGGATCCTAGGGAAATCGAGGGATACCCTCAAATATTGTAAGACAAATAGCCCGTTTGAGCTTTTTTTCTTAATAAGTTAGGTATTGGCGTCTGAAAATCATCATTTAATGATGCTGAGCTGATAATGGATGTCATAGTACTCCTCAACGGTAAAGAGTTAGGGAATAAAACTTCCGAGTTTGGGATCACTCGATATATTTTGATGAGTCCCGTATAAAACATTTGGTATAGAGGGTCTGATGATGGAGCCAGGAGATAGATGGTGGAACTCTTCAGTAGCTACTTGTAAACCCCTCGAGTTTGGGCTCATTTTAAACCTCTAAAAGTCAAAACTATCACAGTATTAGTTACAATAGTCGTCTTAATCTTTTCATTTCTCGTAATGCGTTTTCATCATGTGGTCGGCTAAGTAATTTATTTGATTTTAAAATCACATAGTCCAATACTGTCTAAGGTTTTCACTCGACTTGGGGCAACATACATTTGACCTTTGTAAAGTTTTTCAAGAGAATCGTCTTTACTAGGTCTACCCATCACTCAAAATTGTAAAATAATTAAATTTTTTAACAAAAAAAAAAAACCGACTCCAAAAATCTCAAAAATAAAACTAATAACTAAAAAGCAAAAAATAAATCTTTTATTATACAATATAGTAGTTGAAGAATATTGAAGTCGGTGCCAAGTAAAACATGGCAATGATAAACCGACACGATTGGCGAAGTGCATTTGTCGTGTCCGACGCATAATCCGCTCCGCACTCGACAATTTCTACGTGAACTCGTTGTTTCAATGTCGCTATTATAGCAGCAAGGTATATTACTTTTATGTTTTACTTGGCACCGATTTCAATATTCTTCAACTACTATATTGTATAATAAAAGATTTATTTTTTGCTTTTTAGTTATTAGTTTTATTTTTGAGATTTTTGGAGTCGGTTTTTTTATTTTAATAATTTATTTTGAAATCAATGACGTCCTCAGTGACATGAGCGTGTACACCTCTCCCTGATTCTTCGACGAATACAAGTAGATACGGTGCGATGTTATAAAGATAAAGAAAAGATTACCGTAATTCAGAACTGACGGAATTGGAAACAGTAACTTCAGTCTCCCTTACAATAGTGACGACTTGCTTTCCCTTTCTATTGTTTCCACTTACCGCTTCCACACTTGCGTTTTCTACATCAATTCCACGGTCATTGCTCCTAACCTTCCGATCAACTTAGTACTTATAGCTAACAACTTTAAATCCCTTATCCCAACTCAGCGCTCAGCATACCGACCCTACCAAGTCTTAGTGTCGCTTCACACGACCCATTATCTATTCGGTCCACGTGGCCGTGTTTCATGAGTTAATACCTACAGCCACGTCCCCTCTCGGAGGACTAGACGTGGTCGATTAAGTTAATCGGGTCTGTCTGTGGTCAGCCTTTGCGTATCCTTGGTAATAGGTCATAAATCTGTTATACTTGCTGGAAGGGTTTGACTTTAAGTTGAGATTGGATCGGTTTTTGGTATATTTCTACTAGATTTATTTAGGGTATTTTAAGTGCGTCACAAGACGTATGACGTAATATTATACGTAGATGTAGTCTCACTAGTATGTTTTGAAGTGGTACTTCTCGAAATATGTGGCTCGGCGATTATATTTAATACAAAGGACGGCTACAATGTTCGAAGTAGTTTGTAAAACTACAAATATATAGTAACTAGCGGACCCTTTCTGGATCTCAATAACAGCGCCACCTACCGAATCCGGCTCAGAACCGCCTAAGTGACATGATTAGTAAAAAAAATCATCATCGATCAAGCCGTTTAGCAGAACACGAACGGACGCACACCGGAATTTTATATTTAGAGATATTTAGATGTCCATAAATCTTTTGTTTCAATAATAAAATTAAATTAAATTTTGACGGCACGGTTGGCGCATTGGTTGAGAGATCGACTGCTGCGCTGCGTGTCGTGGGTTCGATTCCCGCACGGAACAAATATTTGTATGATCTACAGATAGTTGTTTCGGGTCTGGGTATTTGTGTATGTGAATAAATGTGTTTGTAAACACACCCACGATACAGGAATTATTCCAAGAGAGGGCAAGGTTTAAAAAAAAAATATCATAGCTATTTGGTTTCGTAAATGCAAAAATTGCAGTCTTATTTTTCAACAGAATGGAACTCGATATCGAAAGCATGGAGGTCAGGCCCTCAATCTTTACTTAACATAGATCTGATTCATCTCTGAAATGTCCAATTCAACTATCACACATCATTTAAAATTCCACGTCTATAACATAAGTTTATACAAAAACCTAATTATGCATACTGACCGATTCAACGTACCCAAGTAGACGCAAGTTTCGTAATCATTACGCGAACGCTTCCGTCCTCGTCCGGCGCGCTATTGACATTGCAGCCGGACAACTTTCTCTGGCGGCTGTACGCCGATATAGATTGTACGGGTAATATAAAATTATATAAGGTTGTTCACTTATTTGTATACTTGCTGTTTATAGGAAAAGAGGAACGTGAAGTGTGGTAAAAGGATTTGAGTTTCGTCTCATATCTTAACTTTTAACTTCCATAACGTATATAGACATATTTTTGCCTGACCTTGGACAATAAGAGCTCTTAACCATTTAAATCTAAATCATTGTAATCAAGGTCATCTGCGCTGTCTGCTATCTGTTAGAACTATTTAAATTACTATCGATACGCTAAGAAGAAGCAGAAGATCTAGGTCATCAATAGAATATAATAGGTTTGTTTTAAAACGTTAATAAGACTCTAGTTGCATGATTCCAAAAAGTTGGTCATATGAAAGGGAGAGCATGGTTTCACTATTGAACTCTCAAAACTGACTTTTGAACGTTGCGAGTCATTATTTGCCTAGCCTTTTCTCAACTACATTTAGGTCGGCTTGCAGTCTAACCAGTTGCGGCTGAATATCAGTATATCAAAATCACAAACCTACGTACAGTAAACTCGATATAAGGGTTGAGGTAAGGTATAAAACTGTTATAACTGGCTCCTTTTGTAAAAGCTGGCTTCATAGTGTGACCAGACATATATAGTCTTCGTCATCTAGTGACCGATAGCTATTCATCGTAAATGTGAGCACAGTGTAGGGGTATTCTTTATACTTTTATTTTTATTTTTATTAACAGACTTTATGTTAAAGTTGCATTTAGTATTTATTTGACGAAATCTACATTGCTTTCTCACACTTTTTCCACATTATGTACATCGCAAGATTGTTAAAAGAGACTGTAAAAGAGTATCCATGGAGTTTCTTGCCGGTTCTTCTCCATAGGACCAACTTTTTGGAACCGTGCAACTAGAGTCCTATAACGTTTCATAAGTGCCTGTATTTAGGTTTATTTGAAATAAAAACAATTCTATCTTCTATCTATCTATCGGTTTCGAAGACGGCGACTCTAAAAGAAATTATCTTCTAGGCTCGCAAGACCGAACTTGGTTTTAAATACCCGATCACATGAGAAGCAATACAGTTGGCTCGCAGAGTTATACATGTTTGAATAGGGGGGCTCAGGTCTCTCTTTACGTATTTGGCATACTTAAAACTTTAAGGTAGAAAAACTGTCATATCTGAAAAACAGCAACCAAATAGTGACATGTATGTTTGTAAAGTGTACCCACGAAACAGGAGAAATCCTAGTGTGGGGCAACTTTTTCTAAAAAGGACAGAAAAATATTAAGTAGGCCTAAAATATATATGAAAAATTACATAAATCTAAAGTTTCACTATGTATTTACAAACTAATATCAATAATAGATATGTTTTACTAACTACATTAAACTATCTATATTCCATATTTTTATTTTGATACCAAACTGTTCCATCAATTGGTGGCTCCAGTAAATAGACACTGTATTGTTATGAATTATCATATCTCTAAGAAATACTATTAGTAAAGTATCTTCCGGAGCAATACGAAATAATAAGTAATAGCAATATCGTAGCTTATGAGATGCATCCATCTAATATAATATTATGAACGAACAATGCAGGATATTACATAACAAACCGGAAAAGAATGGCCTCCTTTATACTACAGTAATATATTATATATAATATAATATCTTGCGTTTTTTTTAGTCAGTGAAGGTAAACATTCTACCGAATATAGTGACTTTTTGTATGTGTGAATATTTTTGTTCCCTCGAATAGTGAACGATTATTATGAATCGTGTTTTGGAATACATTTTGCATTGTAATAATGTACTTTTAAACACCATGCGGTACTTGGATTTCTTCTGTATCGTGAATTTAATTTTAACAAATCCAAGTCTTAACAGTTTAAGACTTAAACTTCAGCCCTATTTGTGCTCTGTTAGCCATGGATACACATTTTTTCTTTGCTATACAGTATTCGAACTCGCCTCCAACAGCGCCAATCCCTCAACCTATATGATTACCGTCAAAACATTTGTCCAGTCCTTATTCATTTCAATTAATGAATTTGCAGGACCCAGGATTTTTACCTTACCGATCATTGTGACTTTGTAAAGTAGGTCTATTTAAATTCTTATTTATTTTTATCCCGATCTAAACTATAACAGCATCAAGCCTATGTTCCCAGAAGCATAGGTGTACTATTGAACACATTTCGCCAATGGCCTTATAGAATCCCACGTAGGGGGCGAGTCTATGACCATCTACCGAGCGTAGTTCCAAACTCCGTGCTGCTACTGAGAATTTCTATACAGAATACCTCAAGGATACTTTCCCCGTCCTGAAAACCAAACTTAGGACCTCATGCTTATCAGTTGAGATCAGTAGATCAATCAGATAGAGAAACTATAATGACGCTCCAATGGTTAGTTGTAACATATCAGAATTAAGGGTCATATTCGGATGTCCCACTACATACATAGAATACCTACTAATTATGCTGTAACCACTACACCTCATCGTGACCATTGAAGCGAGTGTCGTAACTGCTTGGTGGTGGTAACTGACGGTTCTCAGTGCAGTGCCTACCGTCGGACGGACATAGTGTAGTGAAGTGAATGGTGTTCGCTGGATTTTAGTGCTCCGGTAGGTTGATAACAAAACTTTTTTGCGTTCCTTTTTTAATTTTGTTTTTTTTTCTGTGTTATGCAGTTGTGTTTTGTTTTGTTTTAGTAGTTGAATATTGGAATTGTGATGTGTTATAGAGTTTGAGCACGGATGAAAAAGGTGCGAATTGATAGTGGGGAAATTTGAATGCCAACGACTTTTAAAATAAGGTCGTCTTACTTCTGATTCTGTTTAATTCCGGTGCGTGTTTTTTTAAATTCACATTTTATGTTTATTTTTTAACTGTTTGCTGCTAATTTTCGTTTTCAAAAGCAATGTTACAACATGAAAACTGCATATATTTAAATATCACATTTGCAATATTGCAATCTAGTAATTAATAAGATATATTTAATTCTCTGAAAAGTCCAACTGTAGAAATATATTGATTGGTACTGTTTAAAAATTACTTCATCTTTGGTCTAGTAGTCGTAATCGCGGCTTCTGACCATGAGGTCCTGGGTTCTATTCCGCTCGCCTCCTATTACATAGGACTCAATAGCAGCATCGGCGAGATGTGAATCTACAGCAATACACCACAACCAAACCCTGAAATACAACCGTGGTGATGTATGTGGTTTAAAATTAATACACATAATACATATATTATACCTGTCAGATTATGAATTTTAATCCACTTACATTCCGTCAGAACAAGCCATCATATTTAAATAATTGCACCAAACATTCCAATCATTAAACAAAACCGATATATGACAAGCGATTTACCACAAAATAATTAGCTAGGCATCATTACGGAGAGCATTATATTTAATTTAAAACCGCAACATCGAAGTGAATGTAGCGAATTATTAATAGTGTTAATGTCACTATAATTAATTACAATATGGATTTGCGAAACTGCCCCACTGCGGAGCGTAAGGCATTGGGTTCGATTTGGGCTCGGGCAAAGTTTTATTGGGGTTTTCTGTATGGAAATTCTTGTAGCAGCACGGAGTTTGGACCTGTGTCTTGTAGATGGCAAAACTCGCCCCCAATTACATGGGACTCGATAACGGCGCCAGCGAAGTGTGGGTGCATTACTGTGACTAAGTGTTATCCGGTTTTTCTGTAAGGAAATTCTTTTACCACCACGGAGTTTGCAACTGTGCATTATGTAGATGATGTGGCGAGGTTCATCATCGTCTGCCTAGGCTTCTTCCCAACTACATTGGTCGGCTCCCAGTCTAACCGGTTGCGACCGAAAATCAGTATATTACATGGAGCGATACTTGCAGACACTGGTACTCGAAGGTTAGAGTGGTTGTCAGATTTTTCTTTTGCGCTGCTGACACGACTTTCATGCATGTTCTGTCATGAACAACTGCTTACCAAGGCACGAATGGGTACCAAGTGTGAAAAACTGTCACTCATTCAAGGACTCACCGCAGAAAGCGCTACTTAACTTCGCTCAGTGATTGATCAGTGCGGTAGCTATAAGCGTAATACGAAGCTAATCCTATCCTACTACGTAATATTATAAAAGTGAAAGTTTGTGAGGATGCATGGATGGATGGATGGATGGCTGGATGGATGGATGGATCTTTGTTACCCTTTCACGCCAGAATGGCTAAACGGATCTGGATGAAATTTGGCACAAAGATAGATTATAGTCTGGAATAGCACATAGGCTACTATTTATCCCGGAAAAATGCACGGCTTCGTAAAGCACGCAGGCACAGCCGCGGGCGGAAGCTAGTTTTCTATATATAAAAATCAATTGCCATGCGTTAGTCTCGCAAAAACTCAAAAATGGCTCGACCAGATTTGTTTTCTTTTCGTTTTGTTTGCCTCTATGATGGGTGGTTTCAGAAAAACCCAAAGTAACAGCCGAAAAATCTAAATTGTTAATTTTGTACGGGAATTGCTACTTCGGATTACTTTGTTCGTTGATGAAGAGTTACAGTCAAATCAATTTTATGTAGTACGAAATTCACCGGGTCATATAGTCAATAAAATTACCTTGTGCAAGTTACTGCATCAGTAAAATGGCACAATTCCAATATCCTGTCCAATGACGAAATGTAGTCATTAGTATTGTTTTGATCCGCCGGTGTCCATTCATTAGCTAATGGGATATAATGTACTTTTATTAACGCAATCCATAGTATGAGTAATAGTTATTTTAATATCTACCTGGAATATCATTAGTGTCCTATAAATCATTAGCTTTAGATTTTTTTTAGAGACGTAAGCTTCGCTTCAACTTTGACGCAAAGATTTCCGATGACGGTTTTTATAATTGTGATCGAAACTCGCTACAAAGATAATTATGAATACTATGCTTTTTTGATTGATAATGTTAATATTATTTGAAGGGCTTTGTCTCAAATGTAAAACTTTGCCACAAAAAGTATATGTCTGAATCAGATCGCGTACCTACTTCGTAGTTTTGTTTAAACGCAGTGTCTCGTTTTTGGCTTATTATGTATATACGTTCAGTTCTGGCAACATTGGCATCATTATCTGGCAGTATTCTAGGAAAAGTTGTGATAAAAATTATTTGAGTATGCTTATGTATCCACCATTCATACCATTTGGAAAATTTCTTATTACTTCAATCACTATTTCTCCTAAAACTCACTTGTGAAATTCGCTAAGTATATACAATTTTTTGAGGCTGACTGTTCTATTTAAGTCCAGGAAACTGGGACCGCAAAATTGACTTTTGAAATCACATTGATATCACACCTCCATTTCCGAAAAGGGAAGGCAGTATACTGTTATACACCCACAACGGCCACAAAGTAACTTATGTAATGCACGAAAGTAAAATGAAGATAAATATCCACCTACAAGGAAAACCGATACATACAAAATCCGTGACCTAAAATGATTTGGACAGTATCCTTTTATCAAAAGGATTACGGCAAAGGATTCCCCGTATATACGGTCAGTGAGCTGCCGGATTATAGGTTCGTCTGATTTGACAGACCCTTCCAAGAAATTCTATAAGATTTTTCGGTATTGCTTACTATCATTACTCATCAGTTTAGCCTGGAATTTAGAGAACCGTACATCGGAAGTGAACTCGGATGTTTCTTTCAATCTTTATAATATTATGAAAGAAAAGTAACTTCTGGACTGCCTCGTTAATTTAATGGTCACAAGCGCGATTGCTGACCTTGAGACCCTCGGTTCTTTTCCCGGGTTGACAAAAGTGTTACTGGGTTTTTTTGTATAGAAATTCTTGGTAGCAGCACGGATTTCAAAACTGTGCCCGGTAGATGATTGATTAGATGGAACTTAAAATGTGGGTGCATAATAGTACATACATAGTAGTAGTACACCTCTGCCTAACCCTTTGGGGATACAAGTCACCATACAATTCAGGGTTTCGTAACTAAACACATATAGATCGACATAAGAGGTAAAACTGCGCTTGTCACCATCAGTCTTCAGGAAAGAAGACCGATCACAACGAGACTTCGATTCTTCAAGCAATTGGTATCGATGGTTTGACGGACACCTAAAACAATCAACAGTAGGTAGGGTAGGGGTCCTAAATAATGGCCAAATATGCATCTAAGTAAAAAAAAATCTGGTTTATTTGCGCGTCCACCTGGAATTGACCCCAGGATCTACACCTTAACGGTTGACTCATAAAAACCTGCCCTCTGGCACGTCCATAACACTCAATTTTAATGTTCTACCTGTTGCTTGATACAAAAAAGTTGTAACGAAAACATGCAAATTAATACCATTTGCGGTTACAAAATATTAAAGGTCAGATGATTGTGCACACGTTGAGCAACGAACAGATGAGGTGTGAGCTGTGACCTCTACTAAGAAGGTTCTAACTTGTAAAGCTACGCTCCAACTGACTTGAATTTACCCGCGGATTCATGTTTATAAAGAAACGTATAAAATTTTTCATTATAACAATCGACACGCGGATGGCACGCGGGCTGCTTTGGGCTAGTTTGAGCGCAACTTTACATAGTTGAAATGATGTCGAAATGTCCACATAATTATATTAAAAACCAATCAATCACTTGTTCATCGTTGATAGGTCTTTGTCGTATGGAGTTAGGTGATTAATTTATTTGTACAAGCGAGTATGATTTTCTTCATGTGTGGCATTAATTTATATTTCTATTGACACTGATCTGACGGTCTTAAAGATCGGTAAAGCTTTCCATGGTATCACTACATATTATAAAATAAACTCCCCCGCCGCGTCTGTATGTCTGTTCGCGGTAAACTCAAAAGCCAATGAACGAATTTTCATGCGGTTTTCATTGATAGAGTGATTCATGAGGAAGGTTTAGGTGTATAATTCGTTAAGGTTTTGTGTAAATTGGCTGAAATATGACGATGATAGTTGAAAATTCGGGAAAAATTCAAGCCGACTAGGCACTTAACTGGCGTGCGCCGATTAACAGACTGATACGACACTACGACAGAAAAAAAATGAAGGCGTATATGCTCTGCTACCCGTGCGAAGCCGGGGCGTGCGGGCGGTCGGGCCACACAATAATTCCTGTATCGTGGATGCGTTTAAAAACCCATATATTCACATGGACGTACACCCAAACCCGAAACAACTATCTGTAGATCATACAAACATCTGTTAGGTGCGAGAATCGAACCCTCGACACCCAGCAGTCGATCTCTTTTTTAATCTTATTGTGTCGTCCTTGGGCCTACGTATTGCTTACCAATACGATAATATAACTTACACACTTACTAACTTAACCGAAATAAATAATTCAAAAGCATCGTGTGATTCCTGTTACATAACATCGTGATTCCTGGAATAGTTTTCGTGACAGAAGCTGCCCCCGTCGTCCTCGACAAGGGCAACCATTACCGGGACATTGGCAGACATGCCGACGTCATTTTGTGGGAAATCGTAGTATTACGTATTTGTTATACGTAGATGTTATGGTGGATGTTAAATAGAGATGATTAAGTGGAGTTTCGAGCTAAAAGGCAGATGGCAGACTGTTAAACAGACACAACAGTTTAATGATACATTTTTAGTCCTTTATAAAAACGTTCCCCACACTAGTAATAATTCCTGTATAGTGCGTGAGTTAACAAAAACAAATCTTCACATGCACAAACATCCTGACCCGCAGCCTAATTACCGATATAGCGACAGACGTAAATCGCGCGATAGCTTCTGTCAAACGTCATTTTTGTGTCATGTAATGTATTGGCTGACACTGAGATTGCTGTCGCGTGGCTGTCGCGTTGCTGTCGCATTTTTACGTAATTAGGCTGCCGAACAACTACCTATACGAATACAAATATTTGTTCCGTGCAAGAATCCGCGACAGGTAGCCCAGTAATTGATCGCTCAACCACTGCGCCCACCGTGCTTTTAATCAACAGTCAGTAATTAAAAACTTTAGAATTAATATGAAAATTAGTATTTGACACCAATTCAATTCCCAAAGTTTTTCATTACCTACGTCTAACTGTTGTGTAAGTGACCAGTCGGACGTCTACTGGTGCTAAACAGCTATAGTGCAAATCGATTAATCTACAAGGTTACCTAACGTGGCCACAGTTTGCCTAGATTTGGATGGATGACCGCTAACAGGCGAGTAAAGTAAAAATCCCCAATACAATACATGTTTGTAAGGTTGGCATTTTGTAGTTTCTGCGTAGGCACTGGCACCGCCTTCTAGTTTCATCAAGCTCAGAGTCCTCGACTTAAAATTTCTTAGCACCCAATGAAACG
This sequence comes from Shargacucullia verbasci, assembly GCA_947562105.1. Classification (NCBI taxonomy): domain Eukaryota; kingdom Metazoa; phylum Arthropoda; class Insecta; order Lepidoptera; family Noctuidae; genus Shargacucullia; species Shargacucullia verbasci. Next base: position 11,330,370 of record OX387294.1, on the reverse strand, counting down.
CTGAAACATTATGCAAAAAACAATTATCGCTCTCGTCGCATTGCACCAAACTGAAGACATTGCAAAATACTATGCAATTCAGCAGTACCTATTGTCGTTCTTTCGATGTTGTTGGTCGTCCGTTGATTGCTCAACACCAAGCTAACGTTACGATATGTATGTAAATCGGCAATGGTTTCACTGTATTATTGATGGCACACTTACACACTATAATTATTGGTTTACGCATGTAGGGATTTTGATACTACCACATGGGATTTGCTCATGGCGTATTGGAATGATTAAGCAGTCAGCTATCGTAGTATCGAGACCGACTCCCTAGCGTTCGTCAGACTATCTTAGGTTCCGATACTCGTACTGGTTCTTTATCCGATCCACCAAAGCTGTGACTAAAAGCCACCTATAGGTTTGCTTTATTATCCTATCGCTAAAAATGCGCAACATCCAACCTTAAGCTTGGGCTTCTGAAATCAATACCGTTAGTGAATAGACTATAAAAATGTGACGCAGATCGCGTAAGAGTTGGCTAGATGGTCAGCGATGACCAGAGATGACTTATTTGGTCCTATGAACATTTAGACTTTTGTTTTTTTGTTAGAATATAGATTTCAATAGCTACTTCTTCCAAAATTCGACTTATAATATCAGTAAGACGTGTGTACAAATATTTTTGACTCCAACCTGTGTTCTGAAAATAAAAGCATTATCATGTTTCTGTTTCTTTAAATCTTTAACGAGATGTTGTTCGTGCATTGTTTGCAACTACGTATAATAATAACACTGAATATTATGTCCATGAAAATAATATTTGCAGTTTCCACACCGAGAAGATTCTCTATTTAAATGATACTAGCGTTTTGCGAGAAAATGCAATATTTACTTTTATACTTCAACCCTGTGTCTACCGAATGTAATCTCTGCACCTATCTTACAGTCACAACTTGCTTATCATCATTGCAGACTCAAACTATTTTCTTGGAGGCAGTCAATAGGCCATTCCTATCATCCTCTTTTTTCGTTTATCACGCTCTAGTGCCAAACTTTTTATTGTACCGAGTCCAACCAGGTGTATCTTTCTGGCAATCTCCTAATCGCTGGAATATTATTGTAAAACTTTTTTTCTTGAAATCCTATTCCATAAGGATTGCAGTCATAGAGTCGTCATGGGCAACGCTACTGTTGTGGTTACAATATTTTCATAATACATAATATTACACATCTCATAACCGAGTCTAGTCTTACGACATTCATTCATAATATACATTTGTATAAAAACACTATTAATAAAATCACCTTTCAGATTGAGTGTCTACTTACAATATTTATGTCCATTAGACGCATCACTTATAATTAACCTCCATACCAAAAAGTTCTCACGAATGTAAACCTTATTCGGTTAAGATAAGACACACACAAATCACATTTAGCACAGTTGTACATCACGTAATATAAATCCACTTCGCCAATGCTGTGACATAGACATGTACTCATTCAGCTGCATACCACGATACAAACATACATCGTCAATTGTTTTTCGCACGCAACCCATTGACGCGTCAGTTAGTATAGGTAATAAAAAAGACAGTTGAAGACGGCAATGGATGATGTTTTTTGCGATGTTGTTGTAAAAATGTTCTCACGCGATACAGTCGAGGCTACGCCTTTCACTTTCAATACAGAGATTACTTGTCACGTACTGGTTTTTATGTGAGTACTATAATGTGAGGTTGGAAACAATGGTTGTTCTGAGGTTCAAAGTTCAAAAATTACAATCATTATGAAACGTTACGCGACGACTTGTGTTTCCGTTTTCTCCGCTTATTGCTTATATTCACTTTAATGTTAAGGCTGTACGCTAATTAACGGGAGAACAATAATTTTCTTTATCCATAACTTCTGGTAGATCTGTCTTTAAGATTTGAATTTTAAGATCACACATACTGTAATTAACAACACTTACAGACAAGTATGCTTTCCTTTTCTTTACCTTACCTATGGGAGAGGTGTCCACGATAAAGGAAAATTTTCTTCAAAAGATTTATCTGTTGCAAATCTTCTATAAAATGGTGCAAATCCTATTAATATTGACCACCTCTTGATATTCTACACACGGATCCATTTCCACAAAGTCAAGGCAAATCCTTCTATATGTCTCGTAACACACTACAGTACAAATTAATAGATATGAAATATAAAAAAGATTTTTACTTAGGACTGATATTTCAATCGTCATTTAGCTTTTCTCTGAGGAATGAATTTTAAATTTTGCGATTTGACAGCTATTGTATAGAAAATTTATCAAACCCCCATTTTTATTTTTTAGATACCTATACGTTACCTGACTTACCAAAAATCTGCCCTTAATTATGTAGACATAAATAGTCAAAGTGTAGTTGCCACGTTCACAAGTGTTGGTTTCCCATGGAAAAGAAAAGGCAATAAACTCCATGGTTACTCTTTTAATGACCAATAGCATTACTCCTTCATTTCGTAAAAACGCACCACGCAGTGCAAATTAATTGACACTTGTGCAATATTCCTCAATCTCATTGCACAAAAAAACTGGTCTTTTTCTCCTGGAAACAAGTTAATGATAATCCACTTCCTATCAAACATGTTGCAACTAGGTACCCAGACATAGATTAAAATAGCATTTTGTCCAATAATAATTTCCGAAGGTCTTAAACTAATGCATTCAGCTAATGTACCTACGGAACTAGAAACCTTGTGAGTACGCAGCCTAAAAAGTCGCGTACTTAGATTATGTAGCATCACGCCTGTATTACCCGATGGAGTTAGCAGAGGTGGACTACTTATTAGGTATCGTACACTCACATTTCACCGATGACGCTATAAAGTACCTTGTTTAGAACTTGAGCCTATTGCCATCTATCAGCACAATTCAAAAGTAAAGAAAGACTCAATAATTCATTGCCCAACTAGGATCGAACCCACGACCTTACACTAAATGTAAGATATAGCAAAAGGTACACAAAAGTAAATATAAAAAAAGATTTTTATATAATAAGTATATAAGGTTCTGAAGTTTCTGCCTACCCTGGAAAAAAGCCGTGATATTATGTACCTATGTAATTGAGACACGAAAAAACTTTTCATGACGTAACACATCGCTATAATAGCCGATAGTTCGATGTCATCGATTGACCGTTCCCCATCAATCAGCCGGTTGATTTGACAACGGTTCTCGCTTCACTGCTTGCCAACAACCGGGTAAGTTCTAATTAGCGCCGCTAATTTGGGTGGCAGGAGGATCAGAACTTTGGGCTATGACTGGAACTATTGTGTGATAGAGTTATCTTGTACATACATTGATTTTTGGTAAACTTTTGTTAAGAGTTCCGGATTGCCTTGGTCTAGTGGTGGTAAGCGCGACTGCTGAGCGTAAGGTCCTAGGTTCGATTCCTGTGTCGGGCAAAGTGTTATTGGGTTTTTCTGTATGGAAATTCTCAGTAGCAGCACGGAGTCTGGGACTGCGCCCGGTAGATACCAATAGACTCGCCACCTATTACATGGGACTCAATAACATCATTGGTGAAAAGTGGGTGTACAATACCTCTGCCTAACATTCGGTAATACAGGCGTAATGCTAGTTTATATAATAATATAAACTCAGTGGACACTAGAAGCTGCCAAAAATGGTTTTAAATGATTGACGCTTGAATATTAAAAAAATAATTATTCCCTTGTAAATTAGCCCTGATGTAATATAACTTAAAATGTACAGCACACGCTTCATGTAGCGCGCCAGTAAAAATAAATTGAATCCGTTTATAAGGCCACGGCCTCGAGGCTGTTATGATGGCGTGAGATGCGAGTGATCGTGAAATCGGAAAATGAGGCGAAATATAGCTCACCACATAAATTTTGGTAACAAAATCGCAAACAGGGTACGACAAAGTATGATAAATAAGAATGTAAGATTTTTAACCCCTCGAAATGACATTTTTATGTTCGGTTTTGTTTTTGCTAATAAGTTGTGAGTAAAACTAATTCAAATCAAGATATTATGGGAGTTTGATTAAATCTAATTAAATTAACAGCGTGTTCAAAACCGACGGCACGGCACATTGGTTGAGAGATCCGATGCTTCGCTACGTGTCGCGGGTTCGATTCCGGCACGGAACAATTATTTGTATGATCTACAGATAGTCGTTTCGGGTCTGGGGCAATGTTTTAAAAAAAAGCGTGATACGCGGTATTTTTACGGTCACTTTAACCGTACATTTTAAAGTAATCATTATGAGTGTGAAATAATAATGAGCGTGGAGATCAGAAAAAAATACCATATCATAATTTCATTTCGGAAGATTAAAAAATTTATTTTTCTAAAAAAATAAGTATTTTTGGATTAAATGCCTCATCGGTCTGGTGTCACACGCACAGCAGACCAGGTAAAGTTCAAAGTTTTTCTATTAGAAAATTCTCAGTGAAAGCCTGGAGTTTCACATTGTGTCCGGTAGATGGCAATAAGTTCGCTCTACTAAATGAAACTTAAGAACTGAATCGGCGAAATATGGATACACATGATGTCCCGTTGAAATCCGTCTAAGTCCATGGCCTCGAGAATTTCGAAGCATCTACAGAAGCTTATTTATTTCTCATCTTCACTGGGAAGACGCATAGATAATTTAGGCCCCCGTATGCATAACACTTAAATATTTAAATCCTTTTTCGAGTTCACTGCTGGATATGTTAGAGACGTCAGATTAATGTATGGAAACGCCCTTCTTTGGTCCTTGTATAAATTCGCAATGTATTTCTAATATGTGCATTTACAAAGAGAGTCATTAAGTCTCGTCTCGTGGCATTAATTTAGAACTTAATGATATGTGGATATGTATTTTATATTCATTCAAATACACTGAGGTTAAATAATTAACTTGTTTTATGCTTCGAATAAGCATTAATATAACTAACTATGCAAGAATTTAGCAATGTTGAATAAGATTTCAGTTTAAATCTCGCCTTTGACTAATAACAAATTCGGGTTTTATCTCCAAGATCTAATAGACATTGAACATATTTTATTATTTTCAAAGTGCAGAACTTTAAATTCAAAATTAACGTTTTCTGTACTCGATCTCTGCAATATCGTAGTTATATTTCATGCAAAAAAAAAAAAACGTTTTTTTTGTATATATTTTTTTTGTATTTGGTCCTTACAGTCGGAATGTTTCCAGCGAACACATAGCAACATATAGATTGTGGTCCTTACACCAATTTTCCGTATGAAAAGACTAGTAACAGTTAACCTCCAGAACCACGTAAATGTTGAACTGACCACTACAAACACGAACGCCCACTAGGTGGTGGGTAGCAATTGATGTAGGAATAAGATAGTTTGTGTTTTACTGTATAATGTTCAATTTGAAGGGAATAATAATGCTTTTCCGTGAAATGTTTTCAGGCCCCTGATTACATAAGAACTTTTACCATTACTGTCGCTAGTAGGCATTCATATCTAATATTCTATCATTACTGCCTCATTGGCCTAGTGTTCGCAAGCTCGACTGTTGAGCGTGAGCTCCTAAGTTTCTCCTAGGGTCAGGCAAAGATATATTTTTGTGTAGAAATTCTCAGTAGCAGCACAGTGTTTGGAACTGGGCCTGCTAGATGGCAATAGGACGCATATTACATGGCAATTAATAAAAGCAACTGCGAAATGTGGGTGCAAAATAGTACACGACTGTCTAACCCTTCGGGAATACAGGCGTATACCTATCATTCAAAAAAGGATATACTGTGTTTAGTCGCTGTGGCTAACAGATTTTTTTCACATTCAAGGTGCGGTTACTACCGTTTACGACCCGCGTACAATGTGCATTATAATAAAGGCCATTTGAGATTTTTACCCTACATACCATCAAACAAATTCTGAAGTTTCGAAAAAAAAGATAGGTCCTTTCGTATTTTTCAGTTGAAACAAACAATTTTGATTATCGATCGAGTTGGTTATTATTGGTTGTATTGTCTAATATTAGTACAAAAACAAACACACACCTAGGTAAACCTTTGCCAAAGTAGGTCACACCTATCACAACAATCTGAAACCAGACTAACCTTTGGTGATTTGGTGACACTGTAATAACCTAGGACAAAACCCACCAGTGCCCCACTTCCATAAATTACAGACCAGATTCCTTACTTAACAAGATTATAAAGTGAAATGAAGATTACACTTACGTAAGATCCGGTGACCGGTTGTGTAATAAAGTTAGTGGCACACTAAGTCAATGAATCATCCCATTTTATGGCTGCGACCGTCATAAACATGGCCTCCTTTATAGTTGGGCGAATACGGTCAGTTCGCCCTAATGTCCGAACATGTTTGGTAGTGCATCATATTTTAGTAGTATTATGATGATAAGATTAGAGGAGACATATGTACCTATATCGCGTATGCTTCCTCTTAAGGTTAAGTTAAGAAGTCGCTAATAGCAACATCTTGCAAATTCTTGACTGAATAAAATATTCTGAATCTTCTTTGAGAAGCCTAGTATACTACGCAATACCAGAGGATCTTCTATATCGCTACACGTCTGGGCTCTTTGCACTCCTGATAATATAATATAACATTTATAGTAAAAAAGCCACAGCTAATAAAATTATAAAAATATCTAGATATCGAATTTGTTTTACGAAACTTGACCAAACTTTATGTAAAATAAGTATATAAACCAATACCTAAAAGACAATATTTCAATTCGAACCTAAAGCTCTGTATTTGTTAGATTTCAATTTCACTTACAAAAGAATTTACATTAGAAAACATTTTCGCCGAATCGGTTAACACAATTCTGTTAGGATATATGTATACACACTATATATAATTTATGTAACCGAATACACAGACAAACAGAAGCAATAAAAAGAAAATATTGTGCTTGATACCTCACAATGTGACATGACAACTACAACTAAATGCCAACTCTAATTTAGAAAGTAACAAGGTAGAAATTCGTGTGGAAATGTATCGTAATACAACATAAACCTTAATATTGCTGAATACAGTTTATTCATATCAAAGGGCTATGCGTCAAAATTACCGTTTCCCTTCAAAACTGAGTAGTTTTACACAACATCACGCTTGTATCCCCTTACGGCATAGGCAGAAGTGTGAGTTACTTCACCATTTCGCCGATGCCGTGATAAAGTTCTATAATATAAAAGAAGGTCTAGTGTCATCTACCAGGCACTGGTGCAAGCTCCAACCGGAATAGAATAGAATAGAATAGAATAGAATTTTATTTTGCAAATATGGGTAATACATAATAGTTCTTAAGATTACATTTAGCTCAGCCACATTTTACCAATCAGCATGCAAACCTTTGAAATTATTTATATCACTATTATTACACTTATTTAGATCAATTTATAAAATTCTTAAATCATCAACTTAATTAAAAATATATGTTTGTATTAAAAGGAAAATATAAATTAGTATCATAAGATTATATATCATGTCATTCATCATCATCATCATCAGCCAGAAGACGTCCACTGCTGAACGAAGGCCTCCCTCGAGGGGGGGTTTGCCATAATCCCCACGCTTGGCAGGCGGCTTGGGGATCGCAGTGGCTCACCGATTAATGAGAGGACGCTGCTGCCCGTCCTCCGGTGTCTGGCCGCAGTTTTAAGACGTACCCGGGTCAAATGTACCCGGTACATCATGTCATTACTATTACAAATATTATACCATTATCATTACATCATTTAATATGTCATTACTAATACAAATATCATTATTATTACTACTACCGGCTACTTTAATTTCTCAATAAAGCAATGGTTGAACTGAGAATCGAGCACATGACTGCATGCTGAGCAGTCGAGCTTGCAAACTTTTATACCAATAAGGTAATAGTAAGAAATATATCTCACGCGTGCCACGAATTCATGTTCGGCGTTGCCGTCAGAAATCCAACTTAAATTACATTGGATCGGGCTCGAAAGACTAGATTGAAAGGGTTTATCTCTGTTGCCATATATTAGCTTTACCCAGGCCTGGGAAATGGAATCCTACATATTTTATTAAAGGCATGTTCAAGCTATTTTGTGTCAAAGAAACTTCAATTTTGTTTATAACGTATGTAATCTTATAACTTGTGACACAGACGTACTACAAAGCAATAATGCTGAGCTAGACTATGTATTAACACAACAAAGGGTTGTCTCATGTGAATGATCACCAACAGTCACTGTAAACGCCATATTGCAAAAATTGGATGCCTTGTGCAGACGCTGTTGCTTCTATTGTTGACCATACAAACTCAGCCTAGACTGGATAAAAATATATAAATGTTATGCTTAGCAGCGACCTTCCTTTGTGTCTAAAGCGCAAACCCATCGACATGTTCCCATCGTCATGTACCGCGCTCAAAATTTCAGAAGTCCAAACTGAAGCTTTCCCAAAAGTAGTACAGTATGGCGTATTTAATATTACCAAATTAGAAACACCGTAATACACTCCAAGACGAATATTACCGATAGTCTTTAAGTCTGCTAGGCTGAAATTGGATTGGGCTGATCACATTTGTAGAATACACCAGACAGATGAACTAAGTCCGTCATTTAGTGGGTGCCTGAGGATGGGTGGCGCCGGCGAGGTATCCCTAGAAAACTGAACTGGCTAGAGAAAGCATCATAGCGAGTTGTTGCAAAATATGGCGGAGACCTTTGTCCAACACTGGCAAAGTATAAATTAGAAATCCATACCAGTAAAGACAGTAGCGATTTCTTTAACAATACCTACATTTAAGAAATATGAAACATTGTGACTTCTCGTCTATTAACTTTTTAATTACAATATCTATTACGAAATTCTGCTATTTTATAAAAACAAAAGAACGCTGCCTTTCTCGTAACAACAGAGCTCTTTGTACACATACTACTCGAATACTAACATACGTTACGCTTGAACGGGTATTGTTTTTATTGATACCTGTTCCATTTATTGTTTACCGACGATTAAGAATTTGGTCTTTTGTGCCTTTGATTTATGTGGATGAAAATACTATTACTTTACGAATTAAAACAACTATTGTCACAAATATGGTTAGCTAAAATATGTTTCACTTTACCCCTCAATGAAATTAGTTAACCGAACTTATGAACAAGATTTGTAAACTTTGAGGAAAATGCGTCTCTTAAGAATAAATATAACATAACATAGCATCACGCCTGTATTCCATGAAGAGTTAGGCGTAAGTGTACTATCGTAAACCGACATTCCGCCGATGCCGTTGTTGAATCCCATGTAATAGGGGGCGAACCTGTTGCCATCTACCGGGCATAGTTCCAGACTCCGTGCTGCTACCGAGAATTTCTATACAGAAAGACCCAATAAAACTTCACCCGACCCGGGAATCGAACCCAGGACCTCACGCTCAGCAGTCGCGCTTGCGAACACTAGACCAATGAGGCAGTCTATCTATTACCATCTTCATCTTAATCAAAGAAAGATACTACCAAATATTATAGTCATTAATATTAAAACAGTCCAGTCCTCTGGTATAAGCGATAAAACGACCCATTCCTTACTTCCTGATAGGCCATGGTTGCATATATACAATGTTTATACCAACATGCAATACCATCACTTCTTATAGGACCTTCCTCAAACAAAATAATCGTCACGGTATATAAGAAAGAACAATATGAATCTTATCATCCACACAATGGCAAGAAATTACTAAGAGAAACGTTTACATCAATGGACGATGAGTCAACAACCTGTAGATGCTGATCATTTGTATGCTAATCTTGTCCTTTCATGCGTGGAGTCAATTGGTAAGAGAAAATTAAATTGACTTAAAGAAAGATGGGTAACAACTCTCGCATGTTATCACGAATCTAGTCAAGCATACTGATTGTGGCTGTTTTTATAATTTCGAGAAGTTTGTTTTGCATTGCACTAAGCCCCCTAACTCATCAAATGACGCAAATGAGACGCTATAGAAAATCTACTGTGTCTCATTGCCGGGTGCCGCGTGAGTCTTAATGAATTAATTAGTAATTACGTACCAAACAAAAATGACAAACATAGTCATTACTCTATATTACTTTTATTACTGAACCATCTTTGAAATAAAATTACATCTAAAAAAACCGGGTACACTACCAAACTTGACGACACGGTTGGCGCTTAGCTAAGCGATTAGCTTTCTGCGCTAAGTGTCGCGGGATATTTGTATGATCTACAGATAGTTGTTTCGGGTCTGGTTGTTTGTGCATGTGACATTTATGTTTGTAAGCTGTACCCACGATACAGGAGAAATCATAGTGTGGGGCAATGTTTAAAAAAAAAAAAAAAAAAAAACTATTAGATAATCCTTTACGTTACAATTTGTCCAACTGGCAAATCGAACCCTAGACTTCACTCTCTACTTGCAACCACAAGACCAATGACTCACTTCGGAAACTCAATATTATTTTAATAAAACAATAATTCCTCCGAACTACCAGTTCCCCCACCACTGTTATTATTATCACGCATGAATCACGCGCAAACTGGTTTCCATCTCATTGTTTTCATATGTAAATCCAGGGGCGGATCGGGCCCGCACTAACATAATATATCCTGCTAGATCCTTCTGACTCCATCCCTTACTTTATTTAGTTTCGGTAACTATATTATATTTGATGGTCATGAGAAAATCTGGTCCTAGCGTGCAAATTGTAATGGACAAAGACAAAGGGTGTAAACATGTATAAGGTTATGCCTAAATCTACTACTGAAAAAAATGCAGTTAGATGAATCGGGGGTATCATTGTACTGAATTCTTGTAAATGTATCTTGACTTCCAATACGAAAAATGCACGGTTTGATCTTTGCCAGTTTCTCGCTGATCTAATGATGCTGCTTTCCTTATTAATTCTCTATTCTGAAATAACTATAAATGATGAAATATTTTGAGATTTATTCGTATCTTATGCGAAGAAATCCGCGAGGTTCAGATTTCGATATCCAGTCAATTTATTTTTTGGGAGGAATTTAAAACTGCCTCATTGGTCTAGTGTTCCCTAATTACGATTGCTGAGCGTGAGGTCCTGGGTTCGATTCTCGGGTCGGGCAAAGTGTTATTGGGTTTTTCTGTATGGAAATTCTCAATAGTAGCACGGAGTCTGGAACTGTGTCCGGTAGATGTCAATAAGCTCGCCCCCTATTACATGAGACTCAATAACGGCATCGGCAGAATGTGGGTGTACAATAGTAGGTACACCTTTGCCTAACCCTTCGAGGAATACAGGCGTGATGCTATGTTATGTTAAAGTGATATTCAAGATATTGTATAATAAAAAATATGTTGGATCACCCGTCCCTTGCGACGTTTATACTTCTGCCTACCACTAGATAGGTAAAGGTTATGTTGAAAAGGATACGAAATTTATAAATTATGTCAAAGTTCCCCTGTTAGTTTGTCATCTAACTTTACAGACCCCGATCGTCGCAAGAAGTGAAAGAAAACATTTCCAGAATGTATTATTAACGTGGCTTCTTTGCGAACTCTTGAACTACGTCATTATAAACTGACTAAGTTATTGTAGTAGCACTGATAGCCTAGCGGTTGAACGCTTGCCTTCCATGCAGGAGGGTCTGAGTTCGAACCCGGCCCGCACCTCTGACTTTTCGGAATCATGTGCGGATCAGAATTTGATTATCGCTTGCGTTTACGGTGAAGGAAAACATCGTGAGGAAACCTGCACACCTGAGAGGGCTCCATAAAGTTCTTGACGGTGTGTGTAGTCCGCCAACCCGCACTGGGCCAGCGTGGTGCACTAAAGCCTAACCCTTCTCATTCTGAGAAGAGAGACCCTTTGCCCAGCAGTGGGACAGTAATGGGTTGAATTTATAAGTTATTGTTACTGCCTTACTTCATACAAATTCTACAAAAGTTTTACTGTGTTACTCTTGTCAAGCTCCGTGTGGTGTCTACGAGACCTAAAGGGCGTTATATGTTGGACGAAAATAATTTTTAACCTCAATGAAACGTCTCGTCTTAGATCTTTTCTCCTGCTAGGTAACAATATGATTGGACAGATGGAAATCCGAACCAAACATGGAGGTTTTGGTGTCGATGACGATCGCATCAAAAGCTGAATGTGATGAAAACGATACATGATTGATCTCGTCTCCATCTACGTCCTCCGTCTTAGCTGAACTAGCTCCAAATCCATGGCATTGGCCGCCTATTATGCATTGGTCCTAATACTTCAGCACCCTCAAGTATTTTTATATAGAACTAGCAATAGTTATTGAATAAGCAAAATTTGGTGGTTGTTAAAAGGTAGTACTGGGTTTACTGACCCGGGTACGTCTTAAAACTGCGGCCAGACACCGGAGGACGGGCAGCAGCGTCCTCTCACTAATCGGTGAGCCACTGCGATCTCCAAGCCGCCTGCCAAGCGTGGGGATTATGGCAAACCCCCCCTTGAGGGAGGCCTTCGTTCAGCAGTGGACGTCTTCTGGCTGATGATGATGATGACTGGGTTTATTGATGTATAATACTTTCCTAATCGTAATTATATGCTATCATTATTTACATTCTTTTGTTTATACAGCATGACCAATATATGAAAGCATTCCATTTGTAAAAATGTGTGTTAAATGCTTGAAATACTTTAACCGACTTCTCGATGTAATTTATGTGTGCACGCACATTTTCTTCCACACACGACATTTCTTTCACAGTGAAAAAAGCACTGTCTCTTCAATGTATACCAATTAAACACATTTGAGATAACTCGTGACATTTTTCACTTGCGTTTTCGTTTAATGAATGATGTACGAAGCATTTTACGTTAACGCATGTTTCATCACTTACGTTGAAAGCGAAAGATGAATCGCTTGAGGTAATGAGTACAAAGCTCTAAGAGATTCAGTTTGCAAAATAATTCTCTAATAACATTTTGTGAATATCATGTATCTATCTATATTTCAAAGATACTTTTAGGTAATAATAGAATATATATCTAGATCTTTGTCTGCCAGTATCCGTGTCCCAGTTTTATTTATTTGTATCACAAACAGAATTGCTTTGTCCACAAGATGCGGAAGAAGAACAAGAGCTGTTGACACAGGTGATGCTTCATATATAAAGGAGCAACGTATATTTTCATAGAAGAAATATAGAAACATCTATTATTTAGGTAAATAAAACGCAAACGTTTTTATGCGTTTCTTGTAATGCTTCTTCGAGGGAATGGAAGGAATTATTTATTTGTGTTGTTTTTTATCTCTGTGGTTACATTTTTGTTGTTATACAAAATATACTGAGCCGAAGGGGATAGAACAAAAGCCTAGCATATGAAAAATATTAAAATATATTGTAAATTCCAATACAAATTTTCAGATTCTATTGAAAGAATGGAATCAGTCTGACGAATGTATCCTTGCAGCTAATAATAACACTATATGTTCAGTGCTTGTCGTTATGCATCCGGCAGACTCGGCGCAATTGAAATTATTTTTATAAACGTTGGGAAAATAAAATCATAGTATCTTTAATAAAATATTGTATGAGGAAAATGTTCATAAATAAATCTTTAATTATTTACATTTTTTGTTCAAAATATATAGGACTTCGAAACACTTAACAGACGGCACGGTTGGCGCAGTAAGTGATTATTTATCTTTCTGCGCTAGGTGTCGTGGTTTCGATTCCCGCACATAAGAAATATTTGTATGATCTACAGAAAGTTGTTTCGGGTCTGATTGTGTGTGTATGTGACATGTATTTTTTTTTATTTTTTTTTTTTTTTTTCGAGAAATCGGAACAAATATGACTTTGTAGTATGTTGTTTTAGCAAATGTTACCTCAAAAACAGGGTTTATTCTCTCTGTTAGATATCATATGATTCTTTATCGCTATCCGTTTCTTTGACTTCTAGTTTCATTGAAATAGCCATTTTTGTTTCATGATCGAATCCGTTGAACAAAAAACGCAACTCAGTTTCAACGCGGGATTCGACAATTATAAAGAAATAACTGTCATCTGATCACCGCAACCCAATTACTAAAAGATAGATAGCGTGTCGTTATATCCATTATTGGGCTATAGGTTTTTTCATAAAGTCTAGGTTTGTTCAGCACGGAGGCCTATTTAACACGTAAACCCATCCAATTTGCTTTATTAAGGTGAATTTAGTTAAGACATTTAACCACGTGCCGTGACTTCATGCTAACATACCCAAAGCGACACTTTCATACATACACATCATCACACTTGTATTCCCCGAAGGGTTAGGCAGAGGTGTACAATTTGTACACCCACATTTCGCGCATGTCGTTATTAAGTCTCATGTGATAGATAGATAGAGCAAGCCTATTGTCATTCACCGGGCACAGTTTCAAACTCTGTGCTGCTACTGAGAATTTCCATACAAAAAACCCAATAACACTTTCCCGGATCCAGGAATTGAATCCAGAACCTCACGTTCGGCAGTCGCGCTTGCGAACATTACACCAATAAACCAGTCTTAAATCTGCTACTCATTGAACCACGACTTACATAAACTCAATGTTCTGCGAACTCTCCATATTATAAATAATTATCAAACATTCCGACCCGTAACTTACAAGCAAAAGACGTTGCATCACGAATGCTAACGAGGGTACGTAGAAAGTGTTTCGTTTACGTCACGGACTGTACACATGTTGATAAGGACTGGTTGCGTTTGTACGGTAGGATACGCGGGGAATAGGATAGTTCTTTTTTTTTCTTTATAATCCTATTGCCAGTATGTTAAGGAAACATTTGGTGATAGGTACTTACACCGACTTCTACTACCAGTAAGCACAAGCCTTACTAATTCACTGATAATAGAGCGGGAATAGGGCGTGTAGCTACATACTCGTAGCTGCGGCTTAGATGACGTTAAGCAGAGCTTCTTGCGGTCAAGCCTTGTATGGGTGACCTTTTTTCATACAGAAACCCCACCGTACTTAGGAAAATTATTAAGCAGTCCTGGATGTTATATGAATACCAATACCTAAGTATTTAAGGGTGATAGGAGCCCAAAAGGCCTGACAACCAGTCTAACCTTAGAGTATCTGAGTCTCCCAATAATTGGGTGACGGAGGTCAGATGGCTCCGCACAAAAAATATTTAGCCTCATCTAGGTAAATGAAGATGATAAGATGGGGTTCATTGCACTGGCTCGGTGTACACAGTAAGACTTTTTTTATGATGCAAATAAACACACTTATCGCCAAAGTACTTTCAATTATTTATTATGATATTCATCAAATACAAAGATCCATAAAAAGATACTAATTAAAAACATGACTTTTAATTTGAAAACAAGCTTCATGTATTGCGTGAGGATGACGTATGAATGTGTTGAGTCCTTAACACGATGCTATTCATGATGATATGCAATTAAAATTTCATTGTCACGAGAACAAGACTTGTGTGTGATATGTATGCGTGTCACAGTAAATAGGTATTTAATATTATATAATATACTAGTGGATCCGACAGACGTTGTCCTGCCCGAACCTGTTTCAGAACTCAATCGCAGCGCCACCTACCGGGTCCAATTGTGTTTTCAAACCATCCAGGAATCTATTGAAATATAAACACAAATTTCATCCAAATCCACCCAGCTGTTTAGGAGGAGTTAGGTGACAAACACACGTACAGAAGAATTATATAGGTATATTAAAATGTATAACTGTCTCACTGGTCTATTGGTCGCAAGAGGTCGCGCGAGCGTGAGGTTCTGGGTTCGATAGCCAGTCCGGGCAATGTATTATTGGGTTTTTCTGTATTAAAATTCTCAGTAGTAGCACGGCGTTTGGAACTATGCCCGGTAGATATAAATAGACTCGCCCACTATTACATGGGACTCATTAACGGCATCAACGAAATGTGGGTTTACAAAATGCACATTATTTTTTATATATAACGTAAATAGTTCTTATATGATTAGGTAATATAAACGAATTCATCGTCAATAGCGTGGATTTTTTTTAAACTGCGTCCTGTCTTTCGTGGAACATTAAAGTTTGACCTAAATAAATCAGAAGGCTTTACGAAATATTGTTTCAGTTAGACAAAATACCTACGATCAGTCAATATGATTCGTTGACACTCGCCTCGACCTTGAGACCTAACAAAAATCTACTACTAATCATCTTCCTAAACAATCACAATAAATGCATTAAGTTGAATTAGTACATGAAATTCAGCTTCCAACTAAATAACGTTAATCCCAGCATTGCAAACTTAACAAACATTTTATTCGCGCAATTGCACGTAAAATGCTTCATCTGGACAAGCTCTATGATACTTGTCACTAATTGCAGCCTCCCGAGCCAGTGCCCTACAAACCTTGTAGTAACCTATTTTCTTCTGAAGACTTTTAGAGGAAGAAAAGTATATTTAAAGTGTTTTTTGCTTTTATTTACTTTTGAGAAACATGTTTTTATAAACGTTTCACGTTTTTGTCTCAGCTACAATGTTTATAAAATAATTGGGTATCTATATTTTGTAGTTTTAAAATTGTGCTTATTTTTTGTAAGTATTAATTTACTAAAAATCAGTTTTAGTATTAGTCATCGTAGAATCTCAATTTTATATAGCCTCACATTTTTTATATATATATACACTATTGTAAACCTACATTCCACTGATCCGTTATTACGTCTCATGTGGGCGTGAGCCTGACCTGGAAATCGAACGCAAGACCTCATGCTCAGCAACCGCGACGACTGGACCAATGAGGTAGATAAAAGCTAATATAGTAGAAAAAAAAAATACCATATACGGACTAGCTTTTGCCCGCGACTTCTTACGCGTGGAATTTAGAATCTGATATTTTCCTGCGGTAAAATAGAGCCTATATTTTAATTTAGACCTCTAGCAATACATAGGTGAAAACTGCATTCAATTTCATGCAGTAGTTTTTGCGTGATGCGTATACAAACATACAGACAGACAAAATTTCTAAAAACTGTTATTTTGACTTCTGTTGCTCTAATAAAGGCCCCCATATTAGTTTTTCTTCAATATCTATAATGTACAGACATCGGCCTGTTATAATTTTATTATATGTATAGATATAGAATCAGAGTGTGAATGTCATATCATAGAGATTCCTATTCTAATCAAGGAATTTCGTGATTCCCTTAAGGTTCTTACTTATCTTTACTTTAACATACTTTAAGCCTATTAAGACTTTAAGTTCCGATTTGCACAATCGTACTCTTGACGATCTTTTATCTCCACGAACGATCTCTGAATGTAATTTGAAACTGGGATTAAAACCTTAAGGGATTGTATCATAGAATCTAAATTTCATTCGTTATTTAACTTACGGGAATTTTAGAAAAAATATTGATCTAAATACGGATGGTGTTTGGAAATGATTGAGTTCTGAACTTAGGTACAATATTTCTTCTCAGATTCAGCGCCAGTTTTTTAGAGTAGGTTACCCTAGCTAAAAAATATTAGAATGCCGTTTAATAAAAAAGATTAATGATAAAAAAAAAAACATATCAAAATGGTGGTAAAATAGCTAAATAAATAAAATAAATTGATTCAGTCATTTTCAAAATTAGTTCTATAACATTATGTGTAAATATCCAGAAGCAGACAGGATCTACATTTTACATAACATAGCATCACGCCTGTATTCCCCGAAGGGTTAGGCAGAGGTGTACTATTGTACACCGACTTTTTACCGATGCCGTTATTAAATCCCATGTAATAAGGGGCGAACCTATTGCTATGTACCGGGCACAGTTCCAAACTCCGTGCTGCCACTGATAAGTTCCATACAGAAAAACCCAATTACACTTTACCCGACCTGGAAATCGAACCCAGAACCTCACGTTCAGCAGTCGCACTTACAACCACTGAGGCAGTCACAAACGAAAATATAATTGATCTCAAACTAAATAACGATCAGAAACTCATTCGATACATCATCCACACTTTACCCCAACATTGCTTAAAAATATCATAACATTTTTCTCATACAACGCAGATGTGAGTCTTAGTCTTATAAGTGATCCGAAAGCCGAAACTTTTGAAACGATAACAAGTTCCCGATATCTTGGCCTCCGTCCCAACTTCGGGAATTACGATTATGGTACTGCTATGTAACTCAAACTGTAATTACAGAGATAACTCCGCCTCTGCTTATACAGTCGTCTGTATACTTTATTTTCTTGGTGTTTTCCCTAAAGGGATTACGACTTTAAGTATGAATCTTTGTGCATTAGCAATTTTAACCTCGTTCAGAATTAATTAATGAGTTGGTTTATGAGTAACACATAGAGTAATATTCTCTTAGGTATTTTTTTCTCTACCTTATTATTGTCAAGAAGGAGGGAGGCACCCTAGCAAAGATAGGTTTTTGTAATATGATGTTACTATATTAATCTACAGTTGGATGTTATGATGTAACATACTGATATAATTATAATAGTTAGATAATATCTGAACAAGTAATACGTTTTCGAGGTTCATTGTTGGTTTTATAAGACAACAATAAGTTATTAAAATATTCTAGATATAGGAAACAAGAGGTGGGAAAATATATGAATTAAAAAAATACAAGAATACATTCTATTCCTATTTGGCAAATAATCTATAAGTCAGTTGAGTTCAGTCGTAATTGGAGCTCGGTACTGCTGCTTTATCGTTTTTTCACAACAAAAACAGTGACCTATCAGCTGTCAAAGTTAATGTCGATATTTGATCCCTGAAATGTTTATCCCAATTTATATCTCGAGCTCTTTTTAACAAGCATTTTTTATAGAAACTTTAAACCATTTACTTATTTTTGCGTTCTTGTTTCAGAAAATGAATCTTATTTGGTGCTGCGTTCTAGCAGCATTAGTGGTATCCTCCAGAGCCGCGGTGGACGTTGAGAAGACTGTCAAACAAGTCCAAAGCATACTACAAACAAATCAGCTCTTACCAAGACTGACTAGAGATGAAATTTTGCAATTACTAAACGATATAAGAGCTGAAGATGCGAAGTCCTCATCGTCAAAAGAATCTAAAGAGGAGAAAAAAGAAAACGTAACGACACCTTATAGTACAATTGAAAATGAGATTAATCCTCAAGAATCGAACCATGAAAGTAATATTGTGGCTGATCATAAAGATGTCAAAGTATCATCATCAGCCCCAACGATTGTCGAAACAGCTACAAAGAAAAGTGAACCGACATTGACTGTTGTTCTACCCTACACACCACGAGATGGATCCTCATTACAGGAATTGTATACTAGACCACCACGAACTGAAGTAGTTGCGTTACCAAGTACTACTTCAAAACCTAAAACATCAAAATCTAATCAAAACACGTTAAAATACAAATCTATGCTACCAGATAAGCTTATAGAAAATTTCCCTGATGAGCTACAAGCATTCCTCGATGCTCATGGCCTAGATGGAAAACCAGGGCGAGATCATTTTCTCTTGCCTCTTGAAGGTTTTAAACCATTACCACCAGCTAGAGTTGTAGATGGCACAGTTCAATTACCAGAAAATATATTACTTACTTATGATCTTATATCTCCTGGCAAGGACGCAAAAACTAAAAATGAAGGAGCATATTCTTTGGCTCCTAATAACTTCTTATACGAACCACTCCGACCAGAATTTCCATTTGAATTAGACACATCATCATCCGAAACCAAAGAGGTCAGCCTTCCA
Organism: Shargacucullia verbasci; assembly: GCA_947562105.1. Taxonomy (NCBI): domain Eukaryota; kingdom Metazoa; phylum Arthropoda; class Insecta; order Lepidoptera; family Noctuidae; genus Shargacucullia; species Shargacucullia verbasci. The sequence continues at coordinate 11,310,676 of OX387294.1, read as the reverse complement.
TATGATATGCCAGTTAGAAAAACGAAATCTGTACATACACCAAATTATGACCCAATAGACTATGATTCGGTGAAAGTGATACCTTTGAACAAAGGCATCAACCCTGTCAACGAACAAGTGAACACAAGTAATGATCAAAGTAAAAGACAGGCTGAAGACACGACTACAGAGAAAGAAGAAACCACAACTACTACGACTTCTACCACAACCGAAGAACCTAAGACCAACGCTGCTAAAGATTCAGCAGTATCAGCTGACGACACAGGTGCTTCAATAGCTGACCTAGAAGACTCCTTCGGGGGAGCTGCCCCCTCACTGCCTGGAGATTCAGAGCTACCACCACCAAGAAAAAATGGATTCTACTGGATGCTTGACTGGAATAGTTTCTTAGAAGTTGGCGATGGAGACACGAAAGTGAATATTCGTTTTGAACCAAAATTAGGTGATCCTCAAATGTTTTTACCGGTTACAGTTCCGTGAAAGAATATTTTGGGATGGATTGTAATATTTATGAGTTCTAGTCTTTTGGTTAGTGTTAGAGAAGGCCAAGTGTATTCAAATAAGGTGTGGTTATGTTAAGTGATGTTCTAGAACGCTTAATAGCTGTTACCTAGAATGGATTTAATTGTTAATAATTAGAAATATCGGGAGCATAACAAGTGTGCCGCGGTTTCACATCACTCGGGCACTGAAACCTAATGATCCTATTAAAAAATTATGTCTAGTGATGTAAAAACATTCCATAGATGACTAAGCTACGATTATCCAACTAAATGGTGCAAAAAATCCAGTTTTACTGACACAATCCATTAACGACACATCAATTTACAATGCTCGTTTCGAACTCATCTGTGTAACGTTTCACGGTGGAATGCATCGATGGAATGTGGACAATTAGATGGATAGTTTGAAAGTGAACTATGTGGCTCTATAAGTCTGGGGTTTAATACAACGTTATTTCTAAGTAGCCATTTTGTAGTTATTATAAATAAATACTTATTTAAACGCGAACTTTTTTATTTTCTTTACTTCGTAGCTTTTGGTTTATTTGTCGTGTTATATATGCATGTAAGGAATCAGCATAACTTCCGATTTATTACATCACTATAACTTAGTATGATTAGGTAAGTGGAATGTTATCAAAAGCATTGTTCGCACTCTATAAATATGTGTAATGGTTTCGTAATTCGTATACGTAACATCTGAACACAAACAGAAGTAGAATTAAGCAATACATAACACCTAATCATATAAGTAAATTGCCTCATTGGTCTAGTGGTCGTAAGTGCGACTGCTGAGCGTGAGGTCCTGGGTTTTACTCCCGGGTCGGACAGTGTTATTGAATTTTTCTGAATGGAAATTCTGAGTAGCAGCACGGAGCCTGGTACTGTGCCCGGTAGATGGCAATAGGCTCGCCCCCTATTACATGGGTCTCAATAATGGCATCGGCGAAATGTAGGTGCACCTCTGCCTAGCCTTTCGGGGAATACAAGCGTGATGCTATATGATTACATGTTAGTATGTGCGTAATGGAAAGTGCAGTCTTTAGTGACGAAACATTAGCAATTTTTATGTTTGCCATAAAATATGGTTAATGAGCTATCTATTCAAAAAGAAACAAAATATTTAGCCTGATTATACAAACTGAACAAAATAGGCAGACAATAATAGTTTTATTTAATTCAAATGGTTTTGGAACTAACGCTCTCATACAAAACTAATTCGTGTTAAAAAGACACAAAACCTAATTAAGTCCAGTTAGACCTCTCATAACAACTAAATGTCTAAGCGTTTAGAACAAAATGCTTGTAATAATAGTCAAACACTACCCAGTAAAAGCTGACAACTAGCTAGTTAAACCTAAAACCGTAACCGTTATCTTTACAGCACAGCCCAAGATAACTATCTGCTTAATAAAGAAAATAGGTACCTACATACCTAAATTAGTTTTTATAACGCCTAAATGTAGGCAACAGAGATTAATAAAGAGTTTTTAAAAAGTAAGTATGTTTGCATACTTACTTTTTAAAAACTCTATATAAAATATAAAATATTTGTATTCAGGCTGAAATTTTTTGTTGGAGTAATATTCTAGCATATAGATTGGGCGAAAAATGTACGCCGCTTTTTCTACTAGCAAGATAGATAGATTAAGGATAATCATCATCATTATCATCAGCCAAAAGACGTCCACTACTGAATATCCCCACGCTTGGATAGCAGAGCAGGCGGCTTGGGGATCGCAGTGGCTCACCGATTAGTGAGAGGACGCTGCTGCCCGTCCTCCGGTGTCTGGCCGCAGTTTTAAGACGTACCCGGGTCAAATAAGACAAGCAAAAGAGTAGACTGACGATATCAAACTTGGCGACTATTGCAACCTAATAATGGGCTCGCTAGAGGAGCTCGGTCCTACGTACTTGCCGCACAGAACAGGCGATCTGCAAGGTTAAGGATAATATCATGGATGTATATAATAAATGAAGTAAATAGTAAACGTGTTGAAAATCTAGGAAACAATACTTAAAAAGAAGGCTTGTAAGTTTGTTCAACCACGGGAAGAGAGGAAGCGACATGTTTTTTTTGGTTCGGGAAACACATAGGTATTGTCTATCATGCACGTAAGTTCATTAGCAGATTGATTCCCAAAAACAATTAAATAATAAAAATACCCGACTGCGTAAAACATTAACTTTAAATAAAAACTGAAAAGATGAAAACAAGACCAGTAGTCTAGAATTATTACTACTACTAGAATTATTATTATGAGGAACATACCGACTTTAACAATCGGGACCCAAAAAATCGAGACCGGCTCAAATCTTACCAATAATGGGTCCCGACTGTCTTCCTTTTACCCTCCTTTGCGGAGCGCAGTCGGGTAATAAACACATTACCCTACTTTGCGTCGCGCTGTCGAGTAAAAAGAATACTGTCTCATTAATTAAAATATTTACATGGCATTAAAGCTGCATCTTGGCTCTATAACAATCGACAAATAAAGTGATTATTACACTCAATTTTTACTTATAGTTTGTATCTGTGTGTTTAATAGGTGTAGGTACACAATTGTTGGTGAACTATGTAAATTAAATAAATGAATGAATAAATATTTTTCCAGCATTAAAAGAACATATGAACATAAACGCCATCTATATTAATCTTCTTTTGTTAGAGACCGTACAACATTAAATTCTATATTTTATTTTATTTGGTTGTGTTTCGTTTCTAACCAAACAATCGCATACTGGCAATGTTCGAGTGTGAAGGCTGGTCAAATATTGTCAGTTAATAAAACAGAGCCCCGTCAACAAACATCGTTAGAACGACAGTGTCGGTGCAGCAAACCGGCACGATCGCAGTATTTAGCCGACAACCTCACAAACTACACAAAATCACGCCCTATGACATATTTTCATAATTAAAAAGATTTGATGATTGAAAAAACTGTACTCAGATAAGACAAACAAAAGAGTAAACTGACGATATCAAACTTGGCGAATATTGCAACCCAATTATGGGCTAGGTAGAGGAGCTTATTGCTACATACTTGCCGTACAGATCAGGCGATCTGCAAGGTTAAGTAGCGCTTGCTGCTGTCAGTCTTTGGATGGGTAACCGTTGTTCAAACATCGAAACCCCTCCGTGCTTCGAAAATCACGTTAACATACGTAGAACACTGGGCTATGGTCGGGATTACTATGGTAATCCAAAGCACAGCTTCTGGAATTTACTTAAATAAAAGGGAAGGCTTATTATATAGACCATTAGAGCAAATAATTTTCGCAGTTATGTTAATATATACTATCTTCTGCGCGCGGCTTCGCCCGCGTAGTTTATTAACCCGTACATTTTTCCGAGATAAAAAGTACCCTATGTGCTATTCCAGACTATAATCTATCTCTATGCCAAATTTCATCCATATCCGTTCAGCCGTTCTGGCGTGAAAAAGTAACAAAGATCCATCCATCCATCCATTCATCCTCAGAAACCTTCATATTTATAATATGTTAATATATGAATATGAGTAAACCAACATTATGTTATTATAATCCTACATCTGTACCTAGAACCACAACAAAGTTAGGATGTACACAGTTTCGGTACATTTCCAGGAATTAATCAGAACAAACTATTTCTGCATAATTGGATGTACCGATCTACTTTTCGACGAACGAAAACGAACCGTTATCAATGCCTCGAGATCTATTTACCATTGGAATTCGCGGCAATATGTCGCTATGTCTAAGATTTCGATTTTGGAAATAAGGAAGGTAAATATTAAATCTAATATTGTAAGTAAGTCTTTATGATGAATTTATTTATTTATATATTCTTTCTACTTTATTACTTTATTTATTTAAATATTTACATCAATAATGTATATCTAGGATAGTACAAATGGTGGCCTTTTCGCATAAAGCGATTTCATCCAGGAATCTTTGGATGGAAAATAAGGATATAAAAAAATTAAGGGGCAGGTTGTGGCGTACATAAATATATACGAATAAAACACGACCACACTATCGTATTAGGTTTAAGACCTGTAAAGATAGCTATTAAGGATAATAAATAAATAAATAAATAAATAAATAAAAATACATACAATAGGTAATACAAACATGTATAAAGCGGAGGTCGAAAAATTAAAGCGATCTGTAGGGCTCTTATCCAAATATTGAAATGTCCATCCTTTTTAATATTGAAATGTCCCCCACATTTCAATATTAAAAAGGATGGACATTTATGTATGTATGTGTGAAAACCCGATTGGTACCGTGGTTAATTGATTACCTTTCTGAGCTACGTGTTTCAAGATCAATACCCGCACAAAACAAATATTTGTATTACCTTTATGTGAGATTTATGTAACCTGTAAACTGTACACAGGATACTAGAGAAACTTTAGTAATGGGCAAAGTAAGTTTATAAAACCATTTACAAGCGTATAGAAATAGAGCCCGATTTCAAGTGCTTTTTCTTGACCTAGACCATCAAGCCAAAAATGTATGAAAACAAGATGCGCGCGCAATCGATTGAATTTCTACTGAAATCTCTGTTTTAATACATTTTTGCCTAACGGTAACTGAAAAACACACTATATAGGTAAAGATGATGATGAGTGTCACATTTGCACCTCCTAAGATTGCACGAGCAAGATGTTCCTTTGTTTTTGTTAAAATTGTTAACAGTAAAATATTTCGTGCATATTAAAGCCCTACTAAGTATATCTCGTAGTTTATAGATCTACGTCATCAATGAACAAAATTATGAACACTTGGAATAATTCGCAGCTGTTCCCCGCCCCAACTCGCTTACATGTTATTTCAAAGTGTATTTCAAACTCACAACTACGTCCTCATGTCCTTGGGTAGTGTTACTAGTGAAACTCACACCAGTGATCACAATTTAGACACTTATGTACACTTCAGGACATGTTTGTCCAATCTTTCGTAGAATGCAACCGTGGCCCTATATGGTTATTCTAAAAAGAAAATCTTACTTTAACGTTATGAACCTCAAAATACGTGCCATATTCAACCACACAGCCTATCAGCTGTGACGTATGACCAAGATATAAGATCTACCAAGGCACGAACGAAAATATATTATATATTGAATCTCGTGTTCCAGGAAAATCGGTTTATCTTGGAGTAACACCAAATTGTAACTGAATATTATAGCTCCGATTAGCTAGATTCGTCCAAGGCACGTTCAAGACACACCGGACAATCGTTCTCTGCATTGTGGGTGCCAAACAGCCCGTGCATAATATTCATTCATAGTTCAAGCAGCCAACAATAGGTACTGTTCGCAGTACCGAGTCAATTGAGCTCACGATTTCGTCATTTCAGACTTACTTCTCGAATTTAGCGAAGTCTCTGAAGTCTGAGTCGTTTGAACTAGCTTTTGTCCAGTGAAAAGTCTTTCGCAGCTAAACAGAAAGTTCTTATAAAAACATAATTTTAATATAATAGCACCATTTTTAAATACAGTTCGTAAGCTTTTTGAATTAATCATATAAATATGATATGAAACCTATCTTTAACCCGAATTTGATATACCTACCACTCACTCGCTGTCGAATCACGAAATATCAGGAACTATAAAGGCTAAGCCCACTTGAAAATCAGCAGATTCTTTATATATAAAGGATTTTTCATGTAAATTGAAACGGGGTTTGAAAGACTATATCAAAAATCTTTCTACTAAAATGAAATCGCGGAAACAACTAGTATAATATAACTGACTATGGTAGTAGTCAATAGTCAACACTGTATTTACTTAGACTAACAGTCTAAAAAAGCATTGAATCGTAGAAGTGGATGGGTTTGCGTACACTTAACGACACGATTCAATGCTCTCTCGATACGTCTCAAAGACAAAGTTGTGTAGTGTGCGAACTATTCTAAACATACCCTTCTTGTTTGGCCGCTACAGCCGTTGACAGTATCACAAACACGTTAAAGACTTTCGCATAGATCTTTTCCTAATCAAAGCCCAACAATTCCGCAATTTCTCATTAATCATCTCTTCTTTACCTATTTCTAGTTAGTGTTAGGTTTTCTTTTTTTATAATTTTATATTATTTTGTGGATAATATAGGCTTATCATATAATAATAATAAATATATTTAACCCATTACTGTCCCACTGCTGGGTAAGGATCTCTTCTCAGAATGAGAAGGGTTAGGCCTTAGTCCACCACACTGGCCTGATGCGGCGGACTACACACACTATCAAGAACTTTATGGAGCCCTTTCAGGTGCGCAGATTTCCTCGCGATGTTTTTCCGTCACTGTTAACGCAAGTGATAATAAAAGTTTGATCTTCACATGATTCCGAAAAGTTAGAGTGTGCGGGCCGGGTTTGAACCCATACCATGGCAAGGAAAGCAAGCGTTCAACCGCTGCTTATGCTAGCACCGCTTTTTCATCATCATAAATTCACTGTAATTTATTTTAAAGTTAAGTAAGTTAATTTAAAGCTGTTCGTTACCCAAACTTAAATAAATAAACTCGTGTACATACGAGTATATACAATTGTGATGAGACATTTTCTAGTAATATTCACTAACCAAACTGCTTGCACGAGGTGGAATCGACACAAAACTAGAATTGGGTCGAACTAACGACCATGCAATCGAGAAACCGCAACTTTGCTGTTCGTAGCTCGCAACATTTTGGGTAGCCCTTGACAATACACTCGTCACTCTGTTGATCCTGATGTATTCCGATTTATATCGTTTGTAAGACATAGGTACTTACAATTATAAACTGGTACGGCTGCTGCGTGTAAGGTTCTGTGTTCAATTCCCGAGTTGGCCAGTTTTTCTGTTAGACAATTCATTGGTCTCAATAGTCACAAGCACGACTGCTAAGCGTGAGATGCAAGGTGCGATTCCCAGGTCGGGCAAAGTGTTATTGAGTTTTCTATATAGAAATTCTCAGTAGCAGCACGGAGTCTGGAAATATGTCCGGTAGATGGTTATAACCTCGCCCCCCTATGCATGGGACTTAACAACGGTTTTACGGTGATATGTAAAAAACACCTGATCAGATATCGGTAGACGATGTTTTCTAAAAAGAGTTTTTTTTTCTTTTTAATACGGTTTTTAATGAATATATATCGTTTAACCATGACTGTGGATTCAAATACTATGCATATCTACCTAAGACGACTTTATCTTATATCTGGGGACCAATTTACCCAATCTTTAATCACTCCTTAAACCCTCTAGTGGATAACCAGATCAAAAACAAGCCCATTCTTATTCAGACACAGTATAAAATGTCATATTTGCAGGCTTTGATAAACATCTACGATTCTCAATACGTGCATAACAAATAATACAAAAATGATATTCCGCTTTGAATTCTGAAAGTTTCAAACTTCAAACTAGCATAAAGAATATTGTTACCAGACTGTAGGATAAATTCTAAGAAAATAAGGAAATCAGAATAGTCCGAGTTGCTTGTAAAGATTTCATATGGAGCCTTGAAACGCGATATTGGCGATCAGTTTGCTTTGCTCGTCCGGCAAATACGTGTCGTGAATAACAATGCAACTCTCCCTGGCATATTGTTTACTACGGACAAGAAGCTAAGCGAAATTTTTAAACATACTGTAGATATTGACAACGTATTCTTTTTGGAATTTCATGTTTAGAGGAAGTATTTTTTTTTTTTACATACAGGTTGGTATGATGTTTATAACAGCACCCCCTACCGGCAGCCTAATTACGTAAAAATGCGACAGCAACGCGACAGCCACGCGACAGCAATCTCACTGTCAGCCAATACATTATATGTCACAAAAATGACGTTTGACTGAAGTTATCGCGCGATCTACGCCTGTCGCTACATCGGTAATTAGGCTGCGGGTCCAATTAGACCATCCAGATGACCCCATAAGTACAAAAAGAAAATCATCACATTGATCAAGCCGCAAATTTTTTTTTTTTTTTTTAAATGAATGTTTGGGAGAGTTTTAGCATCAAATAGAACCGTCTTTCAAGTTCATGAGAATTTTGAACTAGTAACGTTGACGTAAAAATTTATGAAAATAGTGTGTGCGTGTTCAATAGGTGTTCGATAGTTGCTTTTATAAATTTTCAGCTTGACGTAACTACGATTGAGATTGAGGAAAACTTGCACTTGGAGTACTAATCAGAGAGAGAGAATCAAATAATGGAGTACTAATCATTGTTATAGCTACTTTTTTTTATACCGTCGCCCCATAAAAATTTCTGTAGCGTGGGTGCGTTTATAAACACAAATATTCACATACAAAAACACCAAGACCCGGAAAAAGCTAGCCTAGCTGTAGATCTTACAAATATTTGTTCCGTACGGGAATCAAACCCGCCACATTTAGCTCAGCAATCTATTTTCTGTTCTATCGCCCACAGAAATCATTTAGGCAAATACCTACTACAATTACCACGCTAGGAAATCCCAGTAAACATGGTGGCTACATAGTGTGCTGTAGTTAATTGTGGTGGTAGCTCTAGTTAATTATACCATCATCATTACTGCTATCAAACCACACGTGACATATGTTACTTTTAGGACAAATGTTTGTCAATAATCATCAAGCAGTCATAAAACAATTTACGTAAGTATTCGTCGTTACGTTCAAAATTCTCTATACTACCACTTATTATAACAATAGACAAAAATAAGGCTTAGATAGATCGATACGAATTGATTTTATTTTAAATAAACCTAATACAGGCACTTTTCAAACGTTATACGACCCTAGTTCCACGGTTCGAAAAAGTTGGTCGTATGGAGAAGAACCGACAAGAAACTCCATGGATACACTTTTAAAGTATCTTTTAATAATCTTGCTATGTATATAATGTGGGAGAAGCATGAGAGAATAATGTAGGTTTTGTCAAATAAATATTAAAAGGAACTTTAACATAAAGTCTGTTGATAAAAATAAAAATAAAGTACATATAAATAATGCCCCTACACTGTGCTCACATTTATAATTGGTAGCCATCTGTAACCAGCGTAAGAATAAATTGTATAAAAAAAAGTTAGGGTAAATAATTTTAGCAAGCAAATAGTATAACGTGATTGATACTAGTAGGGATTCATCACAGTATAATGTTTTTATGAACCTAAATCAAAATGAGCTGAAACTGAGCTGAAGCTCTTCTTGGAGAAATCGTTCACAATATAATCGTGCCTTGGTGCATTTTTTCTAATGTTATATTAAAAAATACACTATGGTAAATACCTACTTAGATATTGTATTATTTTTATATATAAAATTCCGGTGTGCGTTCGTTATTCTTCTCTTCCTAAACGCCTTGATCAATATTGATGAGATTTGTATCATCCAGGTGTAACCGTATTTCACCTTCACCTGGATGGTTCTTAATTATAATTGGACCCGGTAGGCGGTGCTGTTGTCGAGATCCAGAAAAGGGCCCTCTAGTTAATTATTGATCTAGTATAAGACATACTTACAATACCACCTCTGCTACTTTACACCGCTCTAAAAAGGTTATGTACTTACTATGTTAGTTATACTACATACATATGTAGTACCAGCTTCACCCACGGCTTCGCCCGCATGGTTTACGAACCCCTACATTTTTTCGGGATAAAAAGTAGCCTATATGCTATTCCAGACTATAATCTATCTCTATGCCAAATTTCATCCAGATCATTTCAGTAGTTTTTGCGTGAAAGAGTAACAAACATCCATCCATTCATCCATCCATCCATCCATCCTCACAAACTTTCACGTTTATAATATTAAATAAACTGAGTATAGTTACGTGTCCCCATGGCACATATTACCTAAATGCTCATCACTATTATTTCTACGTAATTACAAACATGAGAGGGTTAGTTTTCGGTCGATCTGCCGTCAATCCCACTGGGACCGGAGTATGAAAGGCCGGGATTATGTAAATAATGTCACTATTCACCCAGCAAATAGTTACCTATTAGGTCGCGGCCTTATTTGAGAAGCTTGACCTTTAGCTGCTCTGGTTCATCTGAATATTACCGACGTTGTGGTCGATAGATAAAGTATAAAACATTTTAACAAATGGAAATCAATTCAAATGAGCCTGCATTCCCTGGAGGATTATGCAGAGGTGTACTATTGTACCCCCACATTTTGCTGATGTAGTGAGTTTAGGCAACATGGCTCCCACAACGAATCTATAAATAATAACTCCTTCTTATTTGTCCAATGTTTTTATTCCAGATAGACTCGAATTTTACCCCTTTCCCCTGGTGTTAAATAATATATCTGTCTTTTTAAACCTGACTTGAAGATACTTTGGGCAACGATTCAGAGAAAAGATAATGCTCATGGCGGTGGCAGCCTTTTTACAGTCACGTGCCCAAACAGATGTAGCAACGTGGCGATCTTCGGTGCGGTCTTTTAAGAGTTTCCAAATTCTATCATTAACTGGAGCACTGTGGTGATTATAGCTTGTAGGTACTCCCCTCCACACTCCAGGTGGAGAAAACTGTATCAGTTCTCACTACCCTAACCAAAAAACGCAAATATACAAAGTCACTCCTTCCACGCTCTATACAAAAGTACCAATAGTAGTGGTAAAGTGTAACAAGTTCACAAGCTAATCAGATATGTCGACGTCTCACTGGTGAATCTATCGGAAGTTTGAACGCGCCTGTCACGTTGTAATCAAAGTTTTGGAAACTGGTGTCATACCATCTTGTAACCCTTCCATCTTGGCTGAATTAATAGGGTTTTAGTTTAGTGTTCACATGGCTAGTTGGGAGCCATCTGGCGTGGGAGACACCAAACTGAAAGTGATAAGGAACACAAGTTCAAACTAATATTATATTATAAATATTTGCATATTTGCCTGCTCAGCCATTGTCAGAAGACGTTTGATCACGTGAGATCACGATTCAACATTGATAAAACTTTCACAACATCTTTATACGATACGAAAAGTGTTTATTATTCCAAAAAACGTTTCCTCGAATAACAGGGAATCATGATTTTTAGTTTTTAATTTAATTAGATGAATTAGCTTAATTTAAAATAATATTAAACAATGAAACTTTAATTAAAATATTCTAGTCATTCACGATTATCATAACGCGTCAGAGTGTAGAGTTCTATCGACTGCAAAATTTTTAAAGATGATATTTTCTGGTAATTTGCTAATACAGAATAGAAAATAATAAATAAGCTTGACAAATATTGTATTGAATTTTGGTCTACTTTCTGACGTTCTTAAATATTATGAAACTTTTATGTATACTTCTTAAATTGCGTCTAATCTATAGCAAATATCTAGTTCAAATCTATCTTAAAGAATGCAATCTCACTTATTATTGTTTGGAAACATCTCGTGTCAAACCGTTCACGGTGTCCATAGCCATGAACGTCCCATTCTTCTGAATGAATGAAAATGGAACCATTGTAATAACAATGAGTTTTTCCTTTTCTTTTTAAAAAACCTTGCCTCACATTAGGATTTCTCCTGTATCGTAGGTACAGTTTACAAACATACATGTCACATGCACATACGAGCAGACCCGAAACTTGAACCCGCGACACCTAGCGCAGTAAGCTAATCACTTAGTCACTGCGCCAACCGTGCCGTACCGCCGTGATGAGAAAAGATTGTGAACAGAGAATTCAAACAAAATATCTTTAAGTTTTACATTTCAGTGACTATTAGAGCGGAAAAATTACTTTTAAGCAGTGCATTGCGTTTGCAGTTAACATTTTATTACTAGGAACTTTTTACGATACTACAAAACTGAGAGAGTATTCTGTGTCGCAATTGAGATTCGTTTAGTTTTTCTTCTTACTTTTACTAAAAAATAATGTCGTCATCGTTTCTTTTCATTTTATTTTGTCGCATCGTTATGAGATTTCTCACATGGATTTTTTTTTCACGACCAGCTTGTTTCAGCATGAGATTAGATAGTTACTAGTTTGTAACAGAACTGACTGCCAAGCGAACGCCAAACGTACGCAGGCATCGTCACTTGGGGAGGACCGTTTCGTACTCTCCCATCAACTTATCAATATGACAGTACTCTTTCAGATCTGAACGATGAGAGACCTATTTGCAGGAAATTATGTTATGCAAAACTTTTACTTATTTATTTATTTATTTATTTATTTGGATTTCCAACAAGAAAAACACAATACAAGCATATTTATATGAGTAGCATAATATACAATATCCTATGCTTTCTTATTTATAGGAAATCACATCATGCGTAATAAGAATAACAGAGTCGAACACCATTTAATTAGAATTGAAATTGAAACAAAAACTTAAGTTAGAGTTTACACAAAAAAAAGACAAAATAATCAAATATAATGACAATTAGAACAACAAAAAGTAAAAAAAAAGAACAATCACACCATTAATTGTTTTGAGATAATGTCTTTGAAAGCATTCAAAGAATTGCTAAATACGTCCAGGTCTTTGGACGTACCGGAGATGCTGTTATATTTGATACACATTCTTGGGATAGAAGAGTGTTTACCGAGATTTGTACGATATCGAGGAATGTTAAAAAGAGAACAGGGATGGCGTGGTAGTCTATAAGGCACATTGATACGAACCTTACTGAGCAATTCCGGACAGTCAATTTTGTTGTTGAGTAGTTTGTAGAGAAATGTTAAATCAGATATTGTACGTCGAGATTCAAGGGATATCATTTTAAAATATTCAAGCCTCTCCTTATATGAAAACATTAGATGATTGACTTTGTACCGATATGCTAAATGTCTTAGTAACCTCTTCTGTAAGCCTTCAATTCTGCTTATATGAACGTGGTACACTGGATTCCAGGCAGCACTGCAATATTCCAATCGACTACGTACAAAAGAATTGTATAAAAGTATAGTCGTAGAAGGGTTTTTGAACTCTTTTGATGAACGAAGAACAAATCCAAGAGCCCGATAGGATGCCCTTATAATATTGTCATAATGTTCGATAAAGCGAAGTTGACCATCCACATGTACACCAAGATCTCTAATAGAAGAGAGCTCCTCCAGTGCAACATCTTTAATACTATAACAGGTCCGGATTGTATTGCGTTTCCTAGTGAACTTTACATGATAACATTTTTTACAGTTAAGGAACATTTCGTTTAGTGTACACCATTGTGATAGCTGATTTAGATCTCTCTGCAAAAGAAGGGAATCTGATTTGTCGTTAATTACGCGGATCAACTTTAAGTCATCAGCAAAAAGATAGGCTGTTGAGTGCTTGAAGACATCTGGTAAGTCGTTAATGAATATATTAAAGAATAAAGGACCCAAATTAGACCCCTGGGGGACCCCAGACGAAGCTACAAAAATATCTGATTCTTCATTGTCGATTACGACAGATGAATGCCTATTAGACAGATACAACTTACACCAATCCAAGGTTACACCAATTAAGAGTATACTATGGCTAACCCTGTCGAAAGCTTTAGAAAAATCGGTGTAGAGCGCATCAACCTGTAAACCACTGTCAACAGCTGTTGTTAAATTGTCTATGTAGCTAACTAGATTTGTATTAGTAGATTTATTCTTGATGAATCCGTGTTGATTTTGAGATAGATACATCTTAACATGACTATATAATATTGGATAAATGATTGTTTCGAAAACCTTAGACAAAGTTGAAAGAATGGAAATGGGGCGATAATTGGAAATGAGTTCACGTTTGCCATTTTTAAATATTGGTACAATTCTAGCTTGTTTCCATTTGGATGGAAATATGCCTGATTGAATGGAGGTGTTAAAAATATTTGCTAATGGAACAGATACTTGACGAGCACAACGTGACCAGAATATGGGAGGTATATTGTCTGGTCCAGCACCTTTTGAAAGGTCAAGTTCGGAGAGTTTTTTGTAAATGGATTGACTGCTTACATAAAAATTATTAATATCTGGGTTAGGGACAAGTGTATTATTACTCGTGTAACTGTTATCAGCACTTGAAGAAACATATACCGACGAGAATTGTTTAGCAAATAAATTACAGATATCTCGGCTGTTATCAGCTTTCGTGGAGTCGAGAACCATTTCAGACGGGTAAGAGGGCTCACCTTTTCTGAGATTTTTGATATGTGTCCAGAAATATTTAGGATGCTTTTTTATAGAATTTTCTATTTTGATTAAGTAATTATTATAACAAACTTTAGTCAGAATTGCACAGTCTTTTCTCAGATAATTAAATTCCAATATATCTAGTGGATTATTATATTTTTTAATTTTAACATGAAGTTTATATTTTTGTTTCAATAATTTAATTGTTTACTATGATGTTATATCATAAATATCAATACTTTCTAAATACGGTTGGCTATTCTCAAATACTCAAAATATAACATCACTATTGACCTTTGACAACAAACCTTTGGTAACAAATTCAATCAATTTCAGTTACTGCCGTTTCCTCGAAATATCAGAGTATATTTTTCATGGAACCAGGGGTGTGTTACCATCTAAAAGGGAAACTTATTCGTTCACGCATTCGTTTTATTGATGTGCCGTTAAAAAGCGTTAGAACATTTTAGTTCATAACTTCTTGAATAAATATCCCTTTGATAGATATTTTCAAATTCAGAATGCATTTTGGAAAATAGATAAATATGTCGCTCCGAAAATGAATATTCTTTCTGATGAGTTCCAGATTAGGTTGTCCTTTTTGTGTATTATACGTTTACAGTGGACATTTTACTTTGATAACCAAAATTATAAGAGAAGATAACAAAGAAAGATTTAGTAATTACTTTGAAGCAAATATCATTAGTAAGTACAGTCGAACAACATATAGATAAAGTAGGTACACGTCGAATACATCAATATATTTCTTAAAACATTATCTGCGGTGACACTTATCTCATAGTTCGTTTGTACCTACAATTTAGTTCCCCAAAATAAAATGGCAAACGGCAGCGTCCAATAAACTTAGAATTTTTATTTACCACACACATAAGAAGCTCAAATATGAAAAAAGGGTTGGCCGCAAATAAATCTGTACGCGTTTCGCAAAAAGGGGGCTCAAAAGAAAATAACGGTGGAAAGCCCTCTCGAACCTCCTCCGAGTTGGAAAGAGCGATCGGATTCTAGTTTCAAAGTCAATTGACCGTCGAAGCAACGTGCCTCATATGAGAGCACTCGACAAAATACCCCGTACTATGAGGTCGGTAGTGATGCGATAATGCGGAACTTTATTTTTAATAAAATAAAAAATATGTATATCTTGTTTGAGTGGAAGGCTATGAGGGAGATCTTTACCTAGCGGTGAGACAGCACAGGTTGACAAAAAAGAAACCTAATTGTTTTGTAATTACTATCTGTTGGTAGGCGATTAGTTTCGGGTTAATCGTTTAGTAGCAGATGTCGACAGTGGATTATAAGACCCCGAATTCGATCCTAGGCAAATACAATGCAATACAATATCTTAATTTGTTTGCATATGGTCATTTTACAGGTTACTTACATTTTAAAATAAAGTAACTGTTATTTGTTGGGTGCGATGTTGAAATTATTCCCGAAAAATAATTTATACTCACAACACTTACCAAAACGCAAAATATACCTAATTATGTTCTTGAGGATGTCGTAAGCATACATATCACGAGAGTAATTATGTTATCAACTAACTCAAAAACGATGCGTTGATGCGCATGATAATTAAAAATATTTTACGAGAATAAATGCTTCCTTTGAACATGAATCGATTGATGTTTCGAATACCAGCATTCATCTTGATTACCTACCAGGTTGCACCAATCGTGGTTAGCTTTCAGTCAACTTGTGACCATCATCTGTGCAACCGGGCAGAAATATAAACCGATTCAAAGGTTATATACGCGCAATTTTTTGAATTTTTATTTATATTGCCTCATGGGCCTAGTGATCGCAAGCGCGACTGCTAAGTGTGAAGTCCTGGGTTTGAAAACACTGTCCCTAACACTATGCCTCACCTGGGTGGCATAGTGTTAGGGACAGTGTCTGGAACAATGCCCGGTAGACGGCAATAGGATTGACCCTATACATAGGACTCAACGGCATCGGCGAAATGTGAGTGTACAATGTTATAGTGCACCTCTACCTAACCCTTCGGGGAACACAGGCGTGATGCTATGTTATAACCTAATAGTTCTATAAAGCGGTTTGTACAGGTCTGTAACTAGGTTCTAACTAACCTAACGTGTGTTCAAGTAATAAGTAGTTAAGTAGAGCTTCATCGTCTGGCGAAAGCCTGAAGTAATCCATTTAGCTCAGCCGAGCTGGGAACACCGTAATACATTTACTACAGTTGACTAATAAATTGTGTTGAAAGATAAGCGGGCGGTATACCCTATATATTTTTCTTTCATTGCCAATGTGCCAAGATACCTACATGTGTTTAAAGGTTTTATTTTACTACTGTACTAGCAGTATTAAATTGCCTCTGCATTTTTTAGTCATCTGATAAGTGAACATCGCCTATATATGAACATCCGCGACCTAGTGATTAGTGATGCGCTGTGTTCGAGATTTGACACTGGCTTTCTCAACTCTTCTTCTGCGCCACAACTACGCTTACACATGTTGTTAGTTGAGTGAAAACATGGGACTGACTACCACCTCAGTTCAACCCTTAGCATCGAACTTATCTTCACCACGAAACTAGTCTTTAATGCTCTCATTTCTAATCGTAAGTTTGTTATGTATGTGTTTATTTTCTTCTCTGTTTAAAACTTTAAATTTCGGTGCCGGCAAAATAGTCGAAAGTAATGACTTGCTACGCAGAATTGTTCTAACGGTTCTCTGCTACGAGCGCGTAGCCTGCGTAATTGCGTAGTCTTGATTGCGCCAACTACATCGTAGCGAAAGCTCAATCCTTGGTATATTTTGCTTTTATTACTGAAATTTCTCAACTTACAGTAGCAAAGCTTCGAAAATGTGCAATTAATAGTTTACTATTTCGAGGGCCGTTAAGTACGAATACCAAATATACGGGGGCGTGAAAAATTGGCAGGAGACCTTGCAATGATGGATGCGTTGCTGAAATAATTGGCAGTGCATCTGCAACTGCCACATGACTTAACGTTACCACATCAAAGTGAAATTGAAATATTTGGCCTTAATTAAGTCGTTCAGAACACCTGAATTTGGAAGAAATTTCTTAATAAAATAAATAATATATTAGGTTAAAAATATTTAAATATTCATTTTCACTGAAGTACCACGGTTAAAAGGACCAAAATCCATAATTTAACAAAACCCATAAAACGAACGGTTTTCCCATTAAAACTCACACATTACATAATGTTATTTGGTGTCGCAATATTTGAGTTTTGAACGGACATTTAGATATATTCTAAAGGTTTTGTTGTATACCCTCATCATGTTGCAGACAGCCTGTCACGTAAAATTAAATAAACATACGTATATACGTACAAAGTTAGAATATTTTCCTCAAAAATTTGGTTTGCGACACAATTTTGTTTTATTGTATTTTTAACGAAATTCTTGTGAAGATAACAACCGAAGGGACGCACCGGGCTATCGTTTCCGTAAATTTTAAATACTCAATGCAATCCTGGGTCCCATCACTATTTACGTAGCTCAGATGACTTTCAGTAGCTGTGTCGAGAATTTAGGTATTAGAACAAGATAATGCATTTAAAGGCATTTTTATATACGAAGAAATGCAAAAAAATAATAATAGTAAGCCTTGATAAAGAGAAAAAATAATAAGAGAAACAGCTTAAAAAAGGAAATCATAGCCAATCTTAATTAAAAAAAAAATGTAATTTTGAGTGACAGCTTGGTATATTGTGCTATATTTTTCCTTTCTCAAATTAATGACTGACAGAAGTAAAATTATCTTTTGATCATTAATCCTTTCATGATTTTAGTTCATTAATAAGGTTTAAAGTAAATGTGACAAAGGTTTCGTATAACCAACATCTTTCGCTCTATGTGGACGGTGGTAACTGCGTCAGTGACTGTTGAGTTGCCACCTCTTGAGCCGGGCGTTCAATATGTTGCCGATCGACCTCATGAGCGAGCGCTCCATTTCCTGGTCGGCAGCATGCTTAGCCTGAGACGCCTCTACCTCTGGTGGTCGAGTGGTCTTGATGGCCAGCATTTCCACCCTTATTGTAGCAAGCTCCGAACGGAGTTCTACCATTTCCGCTCGGAGTCGGACGTTTTCCGCCTGCAGCTTAGCGGTCTCCTGGCTCCTTGTGTTTGGCAGCTTTCTGCTCCGCCTGCGCCTTGAACAGACCGACGTACTTTCATCGTCCGTGACCGCCCTCTTCCCCTCGAGCTGACCTTGAAAGCCGGCGTCGAGTTCCAACTCGAGGCCGAGTCTGACCCCGAGTCTTCTTCCCTCCGGCGCTTGCGGCCTTCCACCCTCCAGAACATGGAGAGGCGCCCAGCACTTACACCGCTCGAGATGGAGCCGTGATCTGACTCCACCTCCGAGACTAACAGTCGTGTCAGCCTCACGACAGCTGCGCCCTGATAAGGAAACTGCTTGCCAATTCCTCCTCTTGTCCGGAGACAACGTCGTTTTGTTTTTTGATTTTGAATTATCCATACAATACCCACGAGTATGGGGGATTTAAAAGGTCCACCCTGGGGAGTCCCCCTGTACTCGAGTAAGCGTACATACTGCAAATGGTCAGCTGGTCCTCTGGAGGGGCGCGCTTGGAACTAAGTCGTGACGAGGCTACCCCGTCAGCCATTTATCCCCTGGCCACGCTAGAGCTGTTTGACTTATGATATAAAAAAATGTTGAGATCAATGTGCTGTTGATTACGATACAAATGAAACTACATGTCTAATTCAAAAGATATGTATCTCATTAATTTCACGTGATTTTCAAGCAAACCAATAAATTATTTATCTTTAATGCTACTAGACGATAATTATCATAAATGCTTCAGTCTAGACGCTACTCAATTGAGACCAAGATACTGTCATATTCGTATAGTATTTATGTACATTTAGGTGTCTAGGGTTTAGTGCAGAGTAGCGGTTTAGCTTAGATAAGTTTACAGGTTTAGTTGGCATTAACATTTCATTCAGCTAAATAAATATAAGACACTTGTATTATTGCATTTCTTAATATTCCTCGTATCTTATAAGACCTAAGTACTTGCTTAGACTAACACTTTTCTTTTTGTTTTACGTAGCGAGATTTCTCGTGGACTATTCTCCGGCAGAGTTAGGTTGACGAAGAGATGTGTTTGACGAGGATCTCTTGCCAGCTAAACTCACCACGTGGCTCCACTTCGGCACTTGATGGTGGATCTCGGGAACTCTAAGGAGACCACGTTGCCAAGCCCAATCAAAGGCACATCAAGGCTAGACTGAAAAAAGGTCTCCCCATTTCTCTCGGACACCATAACACAACACGTCTCCGTCTTCCCAGGAGCCATCCGGTTTGAGCGAACTAAACTAAAATCTATATCCTTGGACACAAATAGTCGAGCTTCGGACCTAGATTTGTACTTAGGTCCAATGTTTGACTGTTTGTGCCCACCGGTGAAGAATAGAACATGCCTATTTCATTCAAAATGTGACTAATATGATGATGAAGATGAGTGGTATGTTGGAAATGTAGCGTTTTTTTGTATGCTAAAACATACCTAATATGATTACCCTAAAAGAATACCTATTATAATATTACCTATCAGAGATATCCCTTGAGCTCCGTTATAAGACCTATATTCACCAGTAATTTGATTAATTAATTTCAAAGGCATATGATTTTGAAATCTAAAGAAAATGACTCGATAAATGTTATTGAATTAAAAATTATTCATCTTCCAATTCATCGATATCTTCCAGACAACCTTTGAATGGTCTCGTCTCATGGAAGATAACGATCTTGAAACTAATAATTATTTTTTATTTACCTAACTTTCGAATACATAAGCAAACACATTAACAACTCACTTAACCTATAGTAACGTCTATATCGATGAAGCATTTGAGATAAGAGCCTCGATAAGTGGAGCCCGAAACTTGCCAAGTTAAAGTGATAAAAAGTTCTTTCCAGCTATCCGATAATGTTAAACGCTATTCTATCGGTTTACGAAACAAATTTGTTGATCGGCTTACGAAAAGTTTGGTATAAATACAAGTTAGTACACGTTCATCGAATTCTGTATAGAAATTAGGAGATTACGGAAACTTTTGTGTAAGTTACGATTTTTGATGAATATTTAAGTGAGTATCGTTTTCCCTATTCGCCGGTTTGAAGAAGGACGACGATTGTTCAGTTGGTAATGATAATTAAACATTTGAAGATCAAATGGTGTCAGGAAAACAGTAATTTCAAGGCAGACAGGCATAGTTTAACAAGGGGTAAAAACTAAGTGTGATAAAGATGAGAAATAATTATTAAAAAATTAAGGCAATCCAGGTTTATAGACAATGAATATGGTTTTTATCAGCTAATCTAGAATCCCAGGTCCGTATTAAACTTTTTAGCCTAAAATATGGGTCATTTTGAACTCATTGGTAGCGCATTATAAATTATATTATAATGGCCTCTATAAATTTAAAGTTAAAGCCCTTTACCTATAAAGCGGCGCTATTAATATAAAATATTCGACCGTTTTTTAGCTAGTAATCCACTCGCAGTTGTTACAGTTTTTGTACATTTAAATTAACAGTAATAAGAATACGATAAGCATAGTGTTCATAATGAAAGAAATATTTAAATGAAATACGTACATTAGATATTACACAGTCGCTTTGGATATTCTCGACTTGCCAAGTTTTATGGAATAACTCTTCCAAAGGATTTTATATATTTGTTTTTCAAAGACATTGGAAAACGAACGATGGTTTCTTTTTGTATGACACATTGTTACGCCTGTAATTGATTTGTTTGAAATATATTTCCTATTCTATGACATGATTTTCGAATATAACGCCGAGAGGTATCTGTCACCTTATATAATACAGGCTAATTAAGATACACGCTCGTGATTCTCCTTTGACATTAATTTTTTTGCCATGCGGAGTGATTTTACGAGGTATTATTTATTAAAATAACGTAATATAGGTACATTGTTGAACTATAAAAATTCTATTAATTCTGATTAGGTTTACTTACCGGGGCGATCTTTTTGAATCGTAGACCACGGCTCAGCCGATATATGAAATGTTAATTAACAACAACAACATTAATTTAATAGCAAACATTCCCGTAAACAAGGACCAGAATCTACCAACAATGTCCTTTATAATTTTCCCCTATATTCAAATGCTTTACTCTTGGCTAACGAGATGCTGCAAATATCAGTATTTATAAGCCGCCAAGAGTTATGAAACAAAATACCGTTCCACTTCGCCAATGGAGCGGAATCCGGGCATTGTTTTTACTCCGAGCGCCATTTTGTTCGTGATGAGAAAATGTCAATAATAACTTCGTAAAGTTTTGAATAGATGAAAAGTTTCCCGTTTCCGTTGGAACAGGTCTTTTGTTAAGCAATTGTTTTAATTCAAGTTATCAACATTCAATGTTAGATTAAGTTTGTTATTGATGGGTCCTTAGGTATAAACTTTCTTTGAATGCACTCATGTAATAAGTTACACCTCGTAGGCTATTGTCTTATTAATCTTATAGGTTGCAACGTGAGGTTTTAGGTTAAATCTCCTCTTTTTGTTAGTACAAACTCAGCAGCAGCTCATAGTTTGGAGATGTTGCCGGTAAATGGCAAAAGGCTCGAATTAAATTACATGGAATTAAATAACGGTATCGGCAACATGTGTGCATTAGGTCTGCCTAGCCTTTGAAGGAATATAAGCATGATGAATGGTATATTATATATATCACGGCAGTTTTTGCAACCTCATGCCTGGTTCTATTATTGTATGCGGAGCGCCACAAATTTAAGTTATGCAAAGTTTAAATTTTAAATTGATTTTCAGAGCACTCAAAAAACCACTTAAATATATAATCCTAAAATAAAATAAAAGCAGTAAACCACAATATTTTAATGTAACGAACATTTTGTCTGTGACATATTTATACTAAACTAATGAACATATGGCCATACACTTTCGTAGATTGATCTTGTGTATCTTAAAACCTAAAGTTAGTAAGACCCGGGACCCACCAGTGTTTGTTGTTTCTTTTACTAATCGAAACGGACATCCAAGGAAGAGGGTCCTTTCCCCAGAAGCCATTATTTTCATAATGGATTTCGGCAACGTTACGCCAGCCCCAATAAATTATTTCCGAAGCGACTTACCAAAGAATAGGTGTTAAATTCTGGTAAATGAATTGTTTTTGGATAGGCCATAAATAAATTATTTATTCATCACCTGTTAATTTGAAGTTTTCAAAGAAATTGTTAAACACAAAGCAGAATGGGATGTTGCTTCGCCTATGGGCGTAGTTAGGGCGACTTGACGGTTAAATCCCGAGTTACCAGAATGTTTCTGTACAGTCAGCCTCAAAATGATGGACACACTTAGTGATTTTTTTTTATTTTTTGCCCCTCAGATTTCTCCTGTGTCGTAGATACAGTTTACAAACATACATGTTACATGCACTCACAACCAGACCAGAAACAACTATCTGTAGATCATACAAATATTTGTTCCGTGCGGGGATCGAACCGGCGACACGTAGCGTAGAAAGCTAATCGCTTAGCCACTGAGCCAACCGCATCGTTCAAAAAAATTATCCTTGAAGACTGTACTCTTTCTTATCCTTACAAACGTAAGAAAATCCCCAATACCTGAAATAAATCTAACAATATGTAAACATATAAAAGTCTTGGTAACGCCTCAAAGTAAGCATTTGCCAGTGCCAATAGCGGATTCTCCACAATATTTCAACAACAGATCTGAAATCATACATTTTCTATCGTGAATACATTGTGCCCGTTTGTCATGTTCAGCTTGCTACAAATTCTGTAGAGATATACAGCCTCCTTTATCATTTTGTATGCTGATTTAGGTGTACGAAAAAAGTAATGTTGCTTTCTTATCTTTTGCAGGTTCAAAGACTGCTTATAGATGTCTCAATTTCGCCCTCTACGTTCAGGCTCATTTTATTACTATTTTTAGATGTATTAGGTTTTGTCTGCGACTTTATCCGTATAGGTTTAGGAGAAAAACTTGGGTACTGATTTTTTTTCATACCTACGTAGTAAAATAATCCCGTTGGTTACTGTTAATCCATCATTAAGTAACCTATCTACTCCCTATTTAAAATTCCTTCCACAGGATTCTAAAGTCTAAGCTATACGTTGTCAGTCAGTCAATCATAGAACTTTTAATAAATATACGTAACCCGATGTAGCCAATTACTTTCTGTTGGCCCCACAACGTAGCTTTCATATCAGCATAAGCTTCAGATGCTCAACTAACGTCGTCAATCACACGAGAAAAAAATGCATTGGACGTTCTGACCTCACACCCGCCGTCACACACAACGCTTTGTACAAGGACATGCCAAACTCAGCTGTGGATGGATCGTAACACTCTTGGCTTTAGCACCATTTATACCTAATATTAAGGCCTACAATTTTTTATTTATTATCTCCAGACCTTTGATGTTAAAATATGAACAGGTACATAGCAATAAACACGCCCCTATTATATTGGACATAATAGCGGCATCGGTGAAATTTATAGTATATTTGTTGCTGTGCCTAACCCTTCGGATCTTAAAGGTGTGATCTTCACATATATTTCTTTTGTCTTTCAACATAAACAAACAACAATCAACCCTCCAATTTGCTAAATAAAACACACAATGATTACAAAATCACCGTTTTTATTGATTACAGGAGGGTGCAACATAAAAACTAAATAACGCCACATTATAGTTGGGTAATAGGTACACTTGTGCAGTGCTCCACTGTTTATACCTAATTTCCAAGATTACACGTCCAGCTCAAATAATATGTCTAGGACACGAAGGTAATATAAAGTAATGTTCACCTTGCAGGGGGCTACTAAAATTATATGGTGCAATTTTTTCTTGAACTAGATTATACGCGAAAGTGTTCGAAATGTGAACGGTGAAATAATGTTCAAGTTTTTTTTATTAATTGAACGGTGATACTGCACAAATTTAACAAATCTAACAAAGAGTGTTTTATGGGAAATTCTGGTGAATATGTAGTTAAACATCTAAACCTAAGTTTTAAAATAGACCAGGAGTAACTTAAGACATAAAACCACATTTGAATAGCTTCTTGTTCTGTGGCTCATGCTGTAATGCAAAAAATAGTCAACGAAGTTAACTGCCCAGGATGCACCAATTGATCCCAGGTATTTCCACTCGCAGACGCCTTTTCCTTGAATCACAATTAAAAAATAAACACCTTATAGAGGCTTGAAATGAAATATACAAAAAAAAATCGTCGATAATGGTGTACAATAAAGATAAAATAAATATTGGAATGAATCCTCAGAAATATGTCACGGAACCCTAATCTGATATAATGGACAGCTATATAATAGTGTGATTCCGTAGCCATAAAACAAACGGATTATTTCACAGAGAATTCATAGCTTCCACCACAGCACTCGATCAACTTCGAACCCCTCAAACAAAATGGAGGCCCTAAAGGAATTTCCTGAAGAATACGGAAAATCTTATCTAACATGTTTTTTATTTCTGAAGAATTATAATATCAGGTATTTTATGTTCAGATATATTTTTATCTTCAACAGCCTGCAAAAAGTTTGCCCTTAAAAGATAATCAATAATAATGAACAATCTCTTCCTTACCTTCTCATGAATCATCACGCCTGTATTCCCCGAAGAGTTAGGCAGAAGTGTACACCCACCGTTCGCCATTACCGTTATCAAGTGACATATAAAAATATAAAAAAAAATACATACTTCGGACTGGTATTGATAAATAATTTACAAACAAAGAAAGTTCTTTGCATTCCACCTGAGCATTGAAACCAGGACCAGGACCAGGACCAAGACGAGGACCAGGCTCAGCAGTCGCGCTTTTCATCGCTAGGCAATCTCATGAAAATCTTGCAAAAGTGAACAAAATGACTGAAATAGTTTACTTACCAAATAGGCAGATAAGAAATAGTCCTATTGAAATTGTACGCTTTTTGGTTTACGGGACTTCGGCTTTAATCGCGTTTATCTAAAATGTTAAACCTCGAAGCTGGTATTTAAATACAAAGTGTTTGCTTCTGGGTAAGTTGAAATGTCTCACTGATCTACTGGTTGTTCAATCGAATATTATTTTGAAATTTTACTGTTTCCTTTTCTACTCGATAGATGGCAATAGACTCACCCACTATTAAATGAGACTTATTAACATCATTGGCGAATTGTGGGTATACTATACTATATACAGGCGTGATGCTATGTTATGTCTCTTCTATTTGACCTGTTTCATTGTGCCACCTGATAAACCTAACCATAATGTATCATTCATCATTTTACGTCCATAGGTATTTAGAAGAAAATCTGTCATTCATAAAAAGGAACTGGTGTTTCTTCTACATAGTTCCAGCAGTGTTGATCCAAATATTAGCGTCGGGCACTCACATAACCGTGCTGCTGAATAAGGAGGAGATGAGACAAGTAGCTTATGTCCTGCCGCCTTTCCTTATTTGTGTACATGGTGCGTACAAAACAATACAATATATGTACTTTACTGCACACCAGAAACAGAAAGAAGATACAGAAATGGAAACCAAAAAGAATACAAAGATCGTCGTCAAAATTCCAGAATATTTTCTACGTTTTATTTTATTCTTGATAATTAGATGTTGGATGAGTAAGATAAAAACCTAAAATCTGTTATTGGAATACAAAGCTTCTATAACTTGTAACATTATAAACTAGCGTTAAGAGCTTTCAACCGTTTTTAATCCAGTTTATTTTTTGTCCAAAACATAATTAAAAAGAAATAAATTACAATAAGCCTTTTGTTGTTCAGCTGAAACAACAATTATTGGCTCTTTTTTACCACTGGCTATTGAACTCGCTCCTCTCATGTGTGCGAAAACTCACACATGGACACAGGTCTATGCATTGATTTATAACGTATCCTATTCATCTAACGCGGGCAACCGATGGATGCAAGTGGCGGAATGTCGTTCCATGTGGTGGTCTAAGGGGGAGGCCTTCGTTCAGCAGTGGACGTCTTCTGGCTGATGATGATGATGATGATGATATTCATCTAAAATGAGTTTTACTTTTTTCTTAAACAAACAATAGTTAAGTAGAGAAAAGTAAAAAGTCAGTGAATGTATTACGATTACAACTGAATATTCTAATTAGGGTACTGGAGTGTGTGGGATATTCATGTTACATGTTGATGGTGTAGCTGTAGTATCTAACAATTATGTCGTAAAATATGTATTAAGGAACGAAATATAAAAACTTTTTGTAGCATCCATTAAGGGTATGTTTCTGATACCGGAGACTGCTGAAATATCTTCTTTTATAAGAGAACTTGGTGCCATTTGGAGGACAGAGTTGACTGAAGAACAGAGAAAGGAGAAAGAAACTCTCCTGTGGCGACTCAACTTCTGTAACAGAGGTGATTCTTACACGTCCATTTTAATTATATCCAATATCAGAAACTTAGTCTGGTCCTCCTTGGAGATTTCTTAATGTACCTATGGTTAGTTACTCGTAGCTGTCGTTTTTGCCTCTTCTCCACCAGTTCTTTCACTTCTTTGTATGTATGTGTACATGGAAAAAAAATAGAAAGCTTCACCAACGAGAGCCAAAGTCAAAGTTAAGTATCTATAACAGTTCAATTTTCCAACTTTAAATCCCATTAGCTAGCTAATAGATAATATAATTAGTATTGACCACTTCTATGTAATTAGCTAAAGGACGAAACAATACTATTATCAACATACCGTTACTTGATCATTCTGAATTCCCAATTAATTACATTTTCAAACTATTTCAGTGAACTACTGGGTGAGTTGGTGCGGTTCTGTCCAATACTTACTGTCACCATTAGTAGAAACTTCAGTTCGAAGATTTATTTTACACCAGGACTGCGAGCTAGTCTTCCCCATAGCGTCTACCTACCCTTTCGACCAAGCGAAGAACTGGTCAATTTTTATCCCGGTTTATGTTTTCCAGGTTTTTATCAGTAAGTTTAAATTGCTGCTAAAGCCTTAAGACTTGTTTTACCACTTGCTGATAAAGTGTCAGATAGTAATCAAACATTTTTGACGCTCATTTGTTTGTACTTTAGTGTTTCTTCTGATCTCCGTGTATAAGGGATCCGAATTGATACTGATAACTCTATGCGCACTGCTGGGCATAGATTTTAAGTTGCTGGAATATGATCTAACCCGCGTGAAACCGAGCACGAAAAGAGATGGAAACCGCAGTGTAGTTAATGATAAAAACGATGGGCTTAGCATTGAACAATTTGTGAAGAGACACCAGAAATTGATAGGGTAAGTTTTTTATTAACGTAACATAGCCTCACGCCTGTATTATCCGTAGGTTTAGGCAAAGGTTTAACTGTTACTCCTTCATGTCACTGATGCCGTTATTAAATTTCATGTTATAGGGGGCGAACCTAATACTTTGCATAATTACAAACTTCGGGCTGCTGAAAATTTCCACACAGAAAGACCCACACTTTGGCTGACTCGGGAATTCGATCCAAGATACATTATTTTTTAATTTATTTCATAGCATTTCCTTAATTCAGTACCATCAGTCAAATTAATGTTCGCTAACTCTCCAATGATTACTCTAACATCTCCTGACGCATCATTGGCGTTTACTTTGACGTTTAGAAACGTCAAAATACTGTGTAAATAAATTATTAATAGTGATAGCAACTGGGCCACTAAACGATATACCATGGGCCAAATATCTTTAGTATTAAAATAGCAAACATTCGGTAATGTGGTAATATAGTATATTCTTATTATTCGTCTTATCATAGAAATGAAATATCTGTACATTGAATAAATAAGGAGTATGGAAGATGGTACCATCCAAACAACGCGGATGCTTCAAGACAACTTTAGTATAACATATCCAATCAATATCTATTATAGCTGTCACTTTTTCTGGTACTGTGCCAACATTGCCCAAAGTTTTCCGCAGCTTTAACGTTACCCTCTTATCTGAGAGGCCAATGGTCTATGTAATATTAGTGATCCTACTCTTTGTGGTTTATGATGTGGGGATTTCGGATGCGAGAACTTTTTCGTTTTTTGTGGCTGTCCTTGAGGTGTTGACCAAAGTATTTTTTATTCTTTTCTCCAGTAGCTAACCTTGAATAGCATTCATACTACCCGCAATCTACATTTTGTAAGGATTACCAGGCTCAAGGCTTGCATTTTGAGAAAGAAGACTTGTTATGGGCCAAAAAGTGTAAAAAAATATGTTTTGATTCCGTCCAGTGGGA
The DNA here is from genome assembly GCA_947562105.1 of Shargacucullia verbasci. Taxonomy (NCBI): domain Eukaryota; kingdom Metazoa; phylum Arthropoda; class Insecta; order Lepidoptera; family Noctuidae; genus Shargacucullia; species Shargacucullia verbasci. The sequence goes on along the minus strand of OX387294.1, from coordinate 11,281,800 downwards.
GCAATTTGAACAGTGATCATAATACGTTATCTTAGAGTAGCCATTTAATTCAAGAGGACCAAAAGGATCATGTCAAGCTGTTGACGTCATGCATCAGATAAGACAATAATAATTTTGAAAACAATAATCTGTTTTTATATTCCGGCCTACAAAATTGTTTTGTTAGAACCGAAACTAAATTCTCTCTTAAACCCTCGCACGCCATGAAAGCCGACATAGGGGTGGACATAAATAAAACGCGTATTTATTTGTTGACAGGTTATCCCGCCAGCTGGATAGCATTTTCAACCGGATGATATTCATAGATCTATTGTTCGTTGGGATCACGACGTGTGCTTTCAGTTTCGCAGGGGAAGTGAGTAATAGTATGTTGTTTGTTTTGAAAAATAGGAGTATATTATAAGAGAGGTGTTATAACGATTTCTGGTAGGAATTTGTTATTTTTTAAACTGAGTTATCGTGTATCAATCGAACAACTGAAACTTTCTGCTACAAGCAACGGTACGTAGTCAAATATTGAGTGAATTAGTGAGTGGTATTTCGTTATTATATATTTATATAATACTAGGGGCCCGAAGGACGTTGTCCAACCTGAATGTTGCAAATAAAAAAAAATAGAACTCAATCACCTACCTGGTCCAAGTGTGAATCTAAACCAATACATGCACACACATGCCATCAAAATCGGTCCAGCCGTTTAGGAGATCAGTGATATACATATTTTCAGAAGAATTATGTATAGAAAGATAAATATGATAATATCTACATATTTTTTGTGATAAAATGTCGTTACATTACCTATTCATTTATAGACCCACAATCTGATCGTATCGTCTCAATCAAGTCAAAAGTAAATTAGTATGTTTCAGACCTCTAAGTTATTATTACTATTGTATTCAATTTGTACTTAACACTCAGCTTTCTTTCTCAAAACAAAAATAACATCCTCAAACACTGAGCTCAAATAAAAATGTTGAAGCAACTCCACAAGGCAACAGAAAAACTTCAGAAGTTCCGGTATACAATAAATAACAAGTTAAATGGTCTAGCAGCGTGCAATCCACATTTAGGTAGCGTGACCACAGAACGCTAGACTGGAACCAAAATTTACCTAATATAAAAGAAATGAGAATCTGGTACCTCACCTACGCGATGGTAGGTCCAAAGTTGAAAAGCAAGCATGACCACAACCCCACTCTTACCACTCTTTTAGTATTTTCTTCTAATACCTTTACCCTACACGAAGATTTCCCTGTATCGTAAGTGTCAGTCATTTGCGCCACGTAATAGGCAGCACCAACATGTGATAAGGATGTGCTCTTAACAACTATACTCGATTTGTTTAGGTATTTTAATAAAGGTAAACAATCTTGATGTGACTTTTTACACAAACACATATTAAACAAATAAACTACTGCTTAAACTAGTGGTTCAATTGATTTGGTAATCGTTATTGTTGTTTTACATTAGTCGCGTTTTATTTTTAAACTGAGTTTTCAAACAAAAAATATTAAAAAGACACATCAAAATTGTTTACCTTTAGTTAAATACCTAAAGAAAACGAGTATAAGTATGGATTATTTCACCTGTGTTAATAGTGGGACTTTTGTATATTATTTTGTGTGATTGTTTCCAGTTTTCCCGCGGACCAACCTACATGTTGAACAATTATGTAGGGGTCGCCTGGCCCATGTTCAGCGTTCTGTATTTGTGTTACTACGGCGAGCGGCTTACAGGAGCGGTAATACTTTATATACAAAATATATTCAGTCTGTTAGAGCTTGAACGGATCATAACCAATACTTCAGTCAGGCCACGTAATGTATAAAGCATTGGAGTCTAAAAAAAAAAACGAGTATTTTCTAGGCTGTCTTGACTCAACTCAACTTAATTTTAAAAGAAAGGGTGCGTGCGCTCACTATAAATAAAATCGTTATTGTGTTTGGTGCGCATACGCAATTTTTTAGCAATAAGTTTTTTGTTATTTTGTTTAATTCTAGAGTATCCGTATAGGCATTCTTGCCTACCAAACCCCGTGGTACAAAGGTGACAAACAATTTAAAACAGCAATTTGGCTTATCATGAAAATGTAAGTAATTATTTTATGTGAATGTTTTTTTAAAATCTTTTTATGCGAGTTCAGTGTCTCATTTTCATAAGTCGAAAATATATTTTTAATTACTTATCACTTATACACAATATCACCGGCAGTTATAAAATAGTACCTAAATATCACAATATATTAAAGATAAACTATTCTTTCTAACCCAACTATATCAAACTGAACTGCACCAAAACCCCTCTGATAAGTGGAGACTAAGACCTTGTTACATGCTCCTGCACCACAGTGTTATTATCCAAATCATCAACGTTTATAAACGTTTGATAAGGTCAAAATGCAGTGACTCTGATACAAAGTGGTGACGATATAACGACAATAATTGAAACCAGTGTATCGTTAATAGCTCGGACACCAAAAAATATTCAATTATATGAAGATTATACAAAACATTATGTCGAAATATGTATCAAAATTATAATTTATAGAAACTGTATAAAAAAAATTAAAACATATACATATAATGAAAACTCACGAAGTTACAAGCTTGTTGTGTTGCCTCGTTGTCATCTCATAAACATGGTCACCCCTCGTTTCCGGGCGACTAGGGCGGCATGGGGTAGCCGGGTGAGTGCGCTGGCGCATGCCGCTGTGTCACGTGTTTGGCCATGCGCCGATGGCCCGCACGGATGAAAGTGCAGTCAGTTAAAGAATTTTTAAATATTATTTGAACAAAATATAACATGGTATAAAAATTATTACAATCAGTTCTGTTACTGATTCTGGACGAACTACTTTCAGGTTTAGTATATACTAAAAGTAATGTTATAAAAAATTAATATCTATCTTAAACGAATACTTAGGCGTCAAAGTACTCCTCCACATCGCTGTCAACTGGTAGTGTGCCCAGAAGACTGGCAGCATTATCACGTAAATAAAAAATAATGTTGTATAGAGCCACACGTTTTGAAATTTCGATCTTTGAATTTTTATGTAACACTTAATTTAATCAGTCTGGAGTGTCCTACTGTCGTCATATGTAACAATATCAGACATTTTAAAACATCCAAATGTTTAACCATTAATGAATTTATAAAAGCCTGCAATAAATTATTATTCATTCAACACTGACTTTACTTCAATTGATTCGAAATTATGTATTACTCATAACGTTCGTAATTGCCATGGAACTATGTAAATAATTAAATTAACACACACGAAACAAACGAGATTTTTATTTACGTGGGTGAATAAATAAACTTAATTTGTATGTTGTTTATTTGTATGAGTCACTGGCCTATTAGTATGAGGTTTACGTCATTAAATGAAGTGTAAGGAAAGTGCCTTTACGAGTGCCTATACATGCGATCATCTGGTGCTCCTTGGGCAGTCGCTCTCGACACAATTGCTGCAACTGGCTAAGCCTTCTACTACGGCATGAGCGATTCTCTTGTGATAAGCTCATACCGACTCGAAAAAAGGCCTTATGAAATTCCATTTTCATCACTCATACTCTGAAACTTTGATTACTGAGACCTGAAAATGTCTCTTTACTGAAAACGTAATTTTTGTAGGTACGTAACGTAATTTATTCATTATAATGCTCCTTATATCTATTACACTGTATTTCATAGATTAATAAACATCTGTTAAAAATGACAATTTCACATTTGAATAGGCCAAAATATCTTCTGTGAAATAGATCACTTTCAAACCCTTGGCTAACAATCTAATATTCATAGTTCGATCCCGGTTAACCAAATTGATTTTTATTTTTAAATATAGTTCGAAATTATATTTAAAAAATATATTCAAATACGTTAAAGGATGAATATATGATCGTAATCTCATCGTCGTCAAGATGACGTGAGAAAGGGGATAGGACTACGTACTGACAGTTTTATAACATTGAATATTTTGATATGAGAATAACTATTTTGTTTACGTTTCAGATCCCAAAAACCCTGTTGTCTAACGTCCCTGAAATATGCTGCCGTCTCCTTGAATCTGTTTACCAAGGTAAAATGCTTATGTAAAAATAGAAGTGGATATAAAAAAAACAAAAGACTCGGCCAAACTGAGACGCGATATTCGTCTCAGTTCGGGGGACAGTGACCTTTAAAAATTGCAAAAAAATATGAGAGCGATAGAGGTTGATCAAAACCCTTTCATGCTCTAAGGCTTAATGAATTAATTTATCGATTGAAACGACAAAAATAACTATGAATGAATCTAGTCCTTCCTCCCGAGTGGGATTCGTCTAAGTTATAGGTACCTTTCTTATATACGTACGTATACGGATATCTGCATGTATGATATTTTTTAAACTATGTGGCGACGTAATTGTAACGAAATTTGACGAAATTTGAAATAAGACCGTGAACACTGAATCATAGAAAATCGAGAGCAATGGAGGAGACCTAATTTTGGGTGGATACTGGTTGAGAGAGAGACAGAGATGAGTGATAAAGCGAAAAAATCTTATAATATTTTTTATATCATTTCAGGTAGTAAGCACGACATGGTCCTACTTTTCATTGATGAACACGGTTTACTCAGAAGAAAAATAAAACAATACTATTATTTATGAATAGTATTCTACAATATTAATCACTGTCAAAAGACAACACACACACACACACACACGCACATCTTCGTCTCAAGAAAAGGCCGGTTTCCTGCCAACAAACCAGGGTATATATTGTATATGACATCTAACTGTCAAATTTCGTATGAGTATTTATTTAGCGTAAGCGAAATTCTAAGTCTATGGTATCTATGTCACAAAATATCAGCTTTGTTTAACTGTGACAGGATTTTTTCAGAAATAAGACCCAAGATGTTGTATTATATAAAAAATTCACACCTTTTTCACACTAAGCTATTTCTAGTAGGTAACACTTCGCAGCCCAATTATTAAAACTTACCTATCTTCTATGTATCGTAATAAACAGTTAGCCGTATAATATATCCAGGAATATCTCTTATGCGTTTTCTAAACTAATCAGTCTACAGGTTTCGAAGTCGGCCTAATATGGATGATATAATATTCCAGGCCGTATTGCCTGTAAAGTGTACCAATTTCCATGTAGGGTAAATGCTACGCGAAACTACCGCAACGCTAAAATATGTAGAAGAAAATAGAGATTTCCTGGTGCATTGCAAAATTGCGGTCAGATCACTTACTGCGGTTACTGAATAAGTGTTTGCGCAGATGAAGCGGTTGCTGCGCGGAAACTCGCGTGCTACTGGACCGTAGTACGGTGTATTAATATTGCAAGATAAATGTACAATATTTGAGGTAGAAAATAAATAAACTTATTGAATATTGTAGCGTCTAGGTAACTGTATTTATTAAATAATTATATTTAACCGTGTTCCACAACGGTTATTTTTTTTGGAGTACCTACTTTTTTAAACTTTCATATTACTTTTACTTATTAAAGACAATAATGAAAATAATTATAAATTCGGAAACCGCATAGGGATTACCTGTTGATAAAAATATCGCAAATATTTACATTCATATTGAATGCCAACAAGAAAGCTCAAACCAATCCATCTCAATATCTGATGAAATGCATACTTATAACGTGGGTACATTTACCTCGCGTGTTGCATACATACGTCAACCCATAAATTCAATATTCGACTCCGCACTCGCATGTGGATTACCGCCCGATGCCGTACGTTCGCGCGATTCTATTCGCGCCTAAACGTTTCATCTGAACACGCTCTACGTCACTCAAAGGGGCAGAACGGAACGTCATGGAATATATTGCTGTGTCACTCACACAACGCACGGTGGAAATGTACTTGTTGTAGGTTTTATAGAGCACGTTGGAACTTATGTACTACTGAATAAAAGCTTTTAATTAAAAGTTGTTTCAGTGCTTCCCTAACATATCATACTTACGGCTATAACGCTGGCTACTGACGATGATATAGCGGTGACGTCATGACGTAACGTGTCTTTTTTTTAGTTTTGCTTCTCTTGTAAAAAAAATTTTTATTACAATATACATATACAATTTACCTTTGGAAACTATTATTATTATCTCATATTAGCTTCCGCCCGCGTGGTTTACGAACCCGTACATTTTTCCGGGATAAAAAGTAGCCTATGTGCTATTCCAGACTATAATAATTTATCTCTGTGCCAAATTTCATCCAGATCCGTTCAGCCGTTCAACAAATATCTATCCATCCATCCTCACAAACTTTCACATTTATAATATTAGTAGGATAGTAAGATTAGTAGGATAGAATAGGATAGTAGGAATTAGGATTCTTATTACTTATTCTGCTGTACCTACCGCCGTGGATACGTACCAACTACGATTTTATAATTATGTATATGTATGCGACTAAAATCACGCTATCTATTGCTATTTTTCTTCTGATCAAATTAAATGGGAGTTCTAACAAAGTCAATATCCTAAACCTTAATATCCAAATTATATTCTTTAGAAGTCATTAGGCTCCATTGGAATCTACTGTTGCTCCTGACTTATACTAGTTACTTTTATATGAAAAAAGCTCAAGAAATAAGATCTTTTGAAAGCAAATTCTCCATTAATATATGTATGAACGAACCCATACAATCCCGCATACAACAGAGGCACTAAATCGCCTCGGACCTAATTGAATAAAAATGTTACCCGTACATAACATTATATACCTATTTACCGTCCACCGTTTCTTTTCCTTTTGGGATAATCATATTTCCGAGGAGAATCACATACGCGATATTATATATGTATATCCTAAGCGTACCTACATCAACCTAATACAGTATCTATTTTTAATCTGAGCCTGTTTATTGCCTTTGCCGTACTGAAAAGATTGCCTGTCAACAAGGTGCGTTAACCCGATAACTATCTAGGGTGCAAAATTTAAATGACCATGTATTGTATATATCCACAGATACTATGTGTAAAATTGGTCCAGATTTCAATCACTATTTCCATGTGTCTTTTGGAAGCTGATTATACAATGGATCTCTTCACTCGGAAGCTCATTCCATGCATTTGATCATCGTGCAAACATAATGCGGTTTTAGTTACTTTCTTATTTAACTAAAGCTTGCAAGGTCGTATTACAGCTACTAGTGTCATATAGGTTACTTAATATGCCTACAAAATACTTAGAATCGTAATCTAAATATTCAGATTCAAGAATCCTAAAGGCCTACATTTTTGCTAGGCCCAAAGCAATAAAATAACTAAAAAATGTTGCTTTTCTGCATACATACGAATATATTCCAAGAAATATTGACTGCGGACTATCAAAATCCATTTCCGATCATATCCTTATGACCGAAAGGATAAAAAATACTTTGAGCGGGTATAATTTCATGCTAGACCGACAGAAATGAGGCCGCGAAAGAAAATTTGCAGGTCTCCGTTAGAGGATTCACAAAAAGGTCTTACGTATACATAAAGAAGTCCATTTGATTTGAAGAGTAACCAAATTGATATAGGTTACGTTCACGTTAGTTTCTCAAGGATACAGCGTTATTTACATATAATGCTAACAAAATTGAGTGACGTTAAAATGATGAATGGTTCGGGCCATTTGTGACCTTTCCCTTATCCGGAGTTATGTAAATACGGCTCAAGAGGCCATATCGCGAAGTTTTCCATCGATTTTGAGACCCTTCCTAAACTGTTAGAGCGGGCTATTACAATAATAGATATGCCTATATTTATTGGAGGATTTCGGTTCTTGGATTTCGGATTGCTGCGTTGATGGTATTACGGTTTTATAAAGGTTTCAGCACATTTTTTTGTGGATCCATTGAGATGAATTTCGGTGCGCTAACATATACATAACATATACTATGTAATAGGAGGCTATTCATACAATTCAAAACTCCACGCTGATATTGAACACTTAAGAAAATTCCGATAACATTTTGCCAGAACAGGAAATCGTACCCAGGACAGGTTGATTGAACTGCAACTTTTCACTAGCGGTGGGCTGTAGCGGCTTTCTGGAATAACGAAATGGAACCGGAGTTTGAAACTGTGCCTGTTTCGCCCCCTTTATATTACATGGTACTTAATAACGAAATGTGGGTGTATAATTATACCCCTCAACCGAAATATAATATAGGCGTGATGCTATGTTATGTTATGAAAAGACTTCGGATTTCATTTGATTTGTGAAATGTATTATGATAGCCAACAATTACAAAGTTACAATTAATCCATTCTCCTAAATCGCTTTCACGATATAATTAACCGACTCTCACTCAAACTAGTATTCATTGTCAGTGATGTGCAGTTAATTAGGCACTCGATAAAATAATTATTATCAAACAAACCGATGTGCTAAAAACTTGAACCATATAATGCACATATACAAAATCTGAATACCTAATTTTGTAACTCTATTCCCAAAGTAGGACGTATGTTTGGACGTATTAATTAAATACAAACCAAATGATACCCATTAAATGTTTCCAATACAATTGCACGTGTTAGCATGAAATTTTCCAATTCACCTCACTGAGCAAAACGAATTTTCCAATCGACTTAAATTCATATTTGTGCCCGCTTTTAGTTTTCATTAACGGGCACGAGTATTTCGCAGACCACAGACGGCTTTTGTTATTATAAACGTTTCTGTGAATTATCTTTGTTATAGTCAATTTATTCTGGTATATATTGGAGCTGTTCATTACGAAATTATACGAGTCGTAGGTACTGGCTTTTTCCAAGAGGGTTGGAAAGTTGGTAATGTAATGAAATGTTGATTCTATGTGAGGTTTGCGGCTTTGATAAAGTTAGGCTAACCTTTACGTTATGTGGTCTCAATAAATATGTTATAATTTGACCAGTTATTATCAAAAAAATCGTTGATAATTATTGGGTGAACATGGGCTGGAAAGAAAAATTGTCTGACAGAATAGCTTAGCTTGTCTGCTGAGTATGAGATTCAGAACTCGATTCTTGTATCAGGCAAGATGCTTTTGGGTTCTTGTATAAGGAAATTCTCAGATGGATCCAGGACTCGCTTTAATTTACCGCATTGGCAAAATGTGCATTTACAACAGTATCTATCTACACCTCCGTTTATCACCCGAGAAAAACTGTCGTAATACTATGTAACATGAGTGCAAATATTGCATCAGTGAATAAACATAAAAGTATGCAAACTCTACCACTTTTCTCAGCAACTCGTTCAAAAATTAAACGGCTGACATAACCGTTTCACCGCGGATTTTACATTTGAAATTCAGTAAACTACTGAAAACTGGGTTCGCGTCTGCCCACGAAAGACTTATAAATTGAATCCCCATTCAGCATTGATTTGAATCCAACATCCAACTTGGGAATTGGATTTGTTTTCACCAATTTCAAAAACAAGACGTGTGAAACGAAAAAATATTTTGGGCAATTTTGATATTCGATCAAATGGTGCCACCAACTTTCGCAAGGGATTCCGTTAGTTACGTTTTTTTATCATTCTTTGTTCGTATTTCGTGGCAAATTTTATATGCAAGATCTTGATCTCGGGTCCCGTTTGGTAAAGTAAAAATAGTCTATGATTCGTTTGTGTTTTGCCGGAGACCACTGGTGTTTTGGTATACGTGGTACGTTTAACCATTTCCACATAAGCCTTTAATTCTAAACTGCTGAACATGGGCTTCCGCCAGCCACTTGAACGATCACTCATAGTATCGCAGAAATCACCATCCTTGATTTAGTGATAGCAGTATTTCTTTACACATCGGCGGTTCCAAATCCTCTTGACATAACATCACCTGACATGCACACACACAAACACACACCAAGACCCGAAACCACTATCTGTAGATCATATAAACCTGCGATGAAAGTTAACCGCTTACCCACTGCGCCAACTAAGCCATCAAAACTTCACACACACCCATGGGTAGGACCCGCTAATTATACTCTGATCTGCAGACAGGAAAGATTTTTGTTAATTAAAATTACATATACTTTCTACTTCATGTCTGGGCTACTAAGAATATGTAACTACTAAACTAATATATAACTATCCTACCGTGATACAGTATACACTAATACGGAGGTCAGTGTGAATTAATCTCAAACAACCGACGCCATCTAGTTTAAAAAAGACGTGTAAAAGTGATTGAAAAATCGTAATTGCAAAATAAATAATTTCATTTCATTTCATTTCAACCGCATAAACTCAGGTATATGAACCATTATGTACTTACTTCATCATGTGGTATTGTTATTATGATATAAGGTTGTTTATGTTTTTGCCAATAAAGTTTTTTATTATTATAAACCAAAACATAATTATGTTAAATTTCTATCATTCATAATTCTGGAGAAGCTACTTAATTCTAGCCGTGTAAAAATATTAAACAGTGTAAAATAAAGCTAGTATGTAGGCTATGTTGGGGCGAGGTTTAACAAGGGTTCACATTGTTTTTATAACGCCTCCTTGACAGGAGAATTAAAATTTTAGGATATGAGGGTAATTATGTAATGTATGATGAACGAGTATACAAGGGAGAGCATAATTATTTATTATTGTTTTTGCTACACGTGGCAATTAGCCTTGAATGATCCGGAATTCCCAAAGGGAACGAAGTGGGCGCCTGTAAACAGTAGATTTTCTATCGTGTAAATTTGTCAAGTCAGTGTACCTTAACGGATTTGGTTTACGCATTCATAATGTCGCAACAAAAACGCGTCAGACTTTTTTATTAATTACTATAAGCTCAATTATAATATGTTTTTTATTAATTTATATAAGCGTGATTTGTAATAATTAGTAGGCTTATATTGTATACAACACAGCTGCCAAACTAATAGTCTGATGTTTTCAGTATTTCCATTACTCATGATACGAAGGATATTATCAAAAGCTCATTAATTAATACCGGGTAGAATATCTGGTAACGTGGAAAATAGAACCTTCCAAAGACCTATATAAAATGATGTATCACCACATATTGTAAAACAAAGTCCCCCGCAGCATCTGTCTGTCTGTCTGTTCGCGATAAACTCAAAAAATACTGAACGGATTTTAATGCGGTTTTCACCAATAGACAGGGTGATTCATGAGGAAGGTTTAAGTGTATAATTCATTAAGGTTTTGTGTAAACTGGCTGAAATATGGCGATGATAGTTGAAGATGTCGGAAAAAATCATGCCGACAGGGATCTTTACTGGCTTCGAGTAAATGCTCGATGTAGCAGGCTGATACGACACTACGACAGAAAAAAACAATGAAGGTATATATGCTCTGCTACCCGTGCGAAGCCGGGGCAGGTCGCTAGTCAGATATAAATACTAACTGAAACTAATAAAACATAGCATCACGCATGTAATCCGAGCGGGATTAGACAGAAGTGTATTTATGTGGGTTATTATTATACATCCACATTTCACGACGCCGTTTTTGAGTCCAATGCAATAGGGGCCGAGCTTACTGCAATCAATCGGTCATAGACTCTGCTGCCACTGAGAATTTCCATGCAGAAAATACCGACCCGAGAATCGAAGCTAGAACTTAACGCTCAGCAATCGCGCTTTGGACTAGACCAATGAACAAGTCTCAAGTTAAATATCTATATGATAACAATATCACATAATATTTCTTTTGTCCGATGTGATTTGAAATTACACCGTAATTTGCGTTTTATTTCACTTACGAAAAGAGATCGATTTTCTTTGTCAGGAATCACGTGTATATATAGATCAGAACGATTTCATCTATTTATATCGGTCAATCGATCTATTCTTAGTATTAGTTTCGTTACGCTGTCCCGCCTCGCTGGCCATCGCATGTGGAAACGATGGTACTTTCATTAAAGTCATGCATGCGTTCATTATTTACTTTCTTTCGCCTATGCATTATAACAGTATGTATTACATACATATTAACATAACATAACATAGCATCACGCATGTAAGCATGTATCCCCCGAAGGGTTAGGCAGTGGTGTGCCATTGTACACTCATATTTCGCCGATGCCGTTATTCAGTACCATGTAATAGGGGGCGAGCCTATTGCCAACTACTTGGCACAGTTCCAGACTTCGTGTTGCTATTGAGAATGTCTATACAAAAAAACCCAATAACATTTTGCTCGACCCGGGAATCGAACCCAGGACCTCACAGTCAGTAGTCATGCTTGTGACCAGTGGACCAATGAGGCAGTCTTAGACATACATAGTTGTTATGATAACATGGTCTCGCGTTACTTTGCTTGTAATCAGTTGGAAAATCGTGTCGACCACTGCGCTTCGCTGATAGAATGTTATTTGTTCTGTGTATACATACAACTTTGAATGCTACTCATACAAATTAGTATATTAGTCAATAAATACAGGTTAAACTGAACATTCCAAAGTCCACCAATCCCTGTACCAGTCTATTAGCTGGCAGGTTAGGTTCAAACACGAAAACATGACCCATAAAAAACTTCTGGGTGTGATTACGCATGTTTTTTTATGTTCATAAATTATAACCGCGATACGAAAAACACCTTTTATTCAAGAATATAACATAGCATAGCATCTCGCCTGTATTCCCCGAAGGATTAGGCAGAGGTATATTATTGTACATCAACATTCCACTGATGATTTTATTGAGTCCCATGCAATGGGGGACAAGCGCATTGCCATCTACCGGGCACAGTTCCAGACTCCGTGCTGCTACTGAAAATTTCCATACAGTAAAACCCAATAACACTTTGCCCGACCCAGGAATCGAACCCAGAACCCCACGCTTACCAGTCGCACTTGTAACCACTAGACCAAAAAGGCGGGTATTCAAGAAGAAAATTAATAAACTCACGCCAAGGTAAAATAGGTCTTACAACACAAGCCAGTGAAACCAAATTCCTATAGCTATCCATTGGTATCATACCAATTTCCCCACGTCATTGTCCGTAGCCCACATTCGATCACCGAAACAAACAAGTGACTGTAGCATAAGGCACATCGATCTGCAAAGTTACCAACTAACCCAAAGCTTTGCAAGTGTATGTCAAACGGCTACGAAGGACCGCGACGTGCAACTTTGTTACATTGTACTACGATAGTTTGTGTTGCGGTGTCTCCAACAGACTTGTTGACTGGTCACCCTAGTTCTATAGTAGGGGTGTTGAAACGGTTGATCGAGCTTACCGAGTCGATCGCGAGAACGATTATGTAGCCCCGAAATTAGTATGACATCACTATGAAAATCTACAACATAATCTCACATTAATTTGTCAAACATGTATCCTATCCTACTAATACGTATTATAAATCCTACTATCCTACTAATATTATAAATATGAAAGTTTGTGAGGATGGATGGATGGATATTTGTTACTCAATCACGCCAGAACGGCTCAACGGATCTGGATGAAATTTGGCACAGAGATAGATTATAGTCTGGAATCATCCCGGAAAAATGTACGGGTTAGTAAACGACGCGGGCGAAGCCACCAGCGGAAACTAGTACACAATATTACAGTATTGACCAAGACGTCGTGTAGATCATAGACTATGTGCTCAGTCAGTTTTCTTGTATTGTTATATGGTTTCTTAGAACTACTCAAAACTTGGCCTTTTAGTTAACGGAGAAGTCATAGAAATCGAGTTGTTTACTTAGTTAGGTTTAAAAAATTATCATCAGAGTCAAGGTAGGCCTATCGATATTATTTTCTGAATGTTATGTTATAATGTGTAGCTTTTTTGTTATGCCAAAAGTAATTTGTTACAATAACTAACTTCCTGCTACATTTAATGTCACAATAACATAACTAACGACCAATGTTCGTATTTACAGCTTAATACATATTTTCCATCATCGTCTGGGACGCTTCCTAATGTGTTGAGTGGTGTCCCGCCCACAGAAACGCCCTAAGTCGGGGCAATCAACGCGTGGAAATATATAAAGCGCCTAATACCACAGCATAAATAATATTTCATACGTCATTGAATCATTAATTCGTGGACCTTGCTCCGATGTTTCTAGTGTCGATACTGATGGCGCAATAGCTTGATTCTGCAATTGCTTTGGAAACATGTTAAATTGGAAAATGTAGTGGGTAGTATATTTTTTAAGTTTAGTGTTAAGAAACCAATTTATATGCTTAGTATACTACTGTTTGTTTTCCCTAATAAAATAAAATTGTTAATCACAATTATTTGGCTGGCCATGTCTGCCGAATGCTTGCTGAGCCAGCTAAGGTATATTTCGTTTCAATCGAATTTAATAACGATTACAAATTTATTTGCGTTTCAATAACACATCGTACCTACATTGCGAACGTAGCGCGGCAGCAAAAACAACTTTGTATCACCAAGCCGTTTCATGGCATGTTTTCGAACCAAAATAAGGATATTAACCTCTATTAAGTTCAATTGAACTTTAATCAGTAAGTGAACACCTGATACGGCGAGAAGGCATCACGTCAAGCCACGAAAGAGATATCGAGACGCGCTTGTTTAATTAAATAATGAATGGTCCATTTTGATTCTAGATTGAAAAGTTTAGAAATCATGGGTTTGCCTTTTCTCAGTAATAGGATGATACAGGCTTACAGTAATTTAGTATGACTTATAAAGCTCGATTATCTAGCCAAAGTATAGTACATCGAATGCACCCCACCAATCAATACAATATTACTTTTCGGATTAAACTGTAATTAATTGAAGTGTTATTAAAATAACGTTCGAGCTTTCAGCACGAGTATGTATACTGACAGCTCAAAAACATTTCGTTATTAATTACTTGGTAATTAACAAACTATAGAGTGGATGACGTTCATTGAAAGCTTGTATGAAAATACATGTCAGTATATGAAAGAGCCTGGAAAGGTTAATTGAATATTTCTTAACATTTCGAGGCAAGGGTAAGAAATGTTGGTCTTAGAAATGGAGTTTTGGTTATACTCAAAAGGAATAAATAAATAGACCAGTAACTATAAATAAAGAAGCAACGATCACGCCTGTTTTTCCCAAAGAGTTAGGCAAACGTGTACTTGTACACACACAATTTGGCAATACCATTATTGATTTACATGTAATAGGGGACTCGAACTTATTGCCAGCTATCTATTAAAATTCCAAACTCCGATCTCCTGCGTTTTTACAGGGAACTCCGCGCCCATAGTTTACATAAGAAGAATCTATAAACCCACAGTGACTAACAAACAGTGCATCCCTTTCTCGCTTATATATTTTTTCATAAGAGGATACAGAATAACATGTTTAATAGCGACACCAACAGTCATAAGCCAGTAACACTTTGCCCGATCCGAGAATCAAAACTCACGCTTAGGAGCTGCGCTTGCGACGACTAAACTAATAAGTAAGTCCTAGTTATTTTAAAGACCTTTATAGCTTGTTGAGGACTTACACAGACCATTAAGTCTGAAGTCAGACTAACTACCAATCTAAAAAAAAATGTAGTGTACACACTTGAAACACCTTCACATCTGAAAAGCGAGAAAATAGCGTGTTCTTTGCCCCGATCCCTTTTACAAGTAGAAATAATCACGACGGAAGAATTCCCATATGCTGGAAAATTTAGAAATTAGTCATACTAATATCTAACAGCTCTATACAAATCTTCAGAAGTCGACACAAACTCATCTGCAAGCCGTCATCACAGTAATCTGTGAGTGAATTATTAAATATATTCTGTACCGATGCACAACAGGACAGGCTCCAGACGGGGCGGTACGCTAAAGCGCTAATATTACTAAAATACAGTTGAAGGAACAAAATATCATGGTCAATTTATTTTGAAAATATCGTAACTTGGTCTAAAATCACTACGCATTATAAAACAGTCTCCCGCCGCGTCTGTCTGTCTATCTGTTCGCGATAAACTCAAAAACTTATGAACAGATTTTTATACGGTTTTCACCAATAAACAGATTGATTCATGAGGAAGGTTTAGGTGTATAATTCGTTAAAGTTTTGTGTAAATTGGCTGAAATATGAAGATGTCGGAAAAAAATATGCCGACTTGGAGCTTTACTGGCATGCGCCGAGTAAATGCTTGACGTAATAGGTTGATCGAGTTGTCGAGTTGACGACACGAAACAGAAAAAAAAATTAGGTGTATATGCTCTGCTACCCGTGCGAAGCCGGGGCGGGTCGCTAGTCATACTTTATTTACAATGTCTCATATTAATTAATTATATCAAGGTTCATCGTAGTTAGCAGTGAACTAAACACATGACCTAAATTAAAATCAAACCTCATTTCTATCTGAATCACGCGAACGGTCAAATTACGTCCAAATACGGAGCATTATCCGCTCACCCCATATTTCTATATCAAAATAATTCAAAAGCCACATCAAAGGTATTCAAACCATAATTCAGACCGGCCATACAACAATTTCATGCGCTGAAAACCACTGAAAACAACAATTACACTTGCAAAAGCTATATCTACAGTGTTGCATTTAAATAACCATTGAATGAAGATCTCCTTACTAAACAGATTCGCCCCTTACCGATCATCGCTGTGAGGTTATGCAGGAGGAGGGGTAGGTCTGCTTAAATTGGTCCAGGTGGCTCAATTCCGTGTAGTGGGTAGCCAATTAAACAAACTGCGAGAAGTTGTAATGAGATCTGAAGAAGTGAACAGTCAAATGTACGAGTAGCACCGTCGGCATAATAATGTAGATACGTAGTTAGTTTATTTGCGAAATAATCTAAGTTTTTGGTGACCTATTTAGAGTTGGATAGAAGGGTGTCTAGTTCTGTAGGACAGTTTAATAAGCCTTCCTATACGATAGATCTGTGTTTTGTTTTTGGATCAGTTAATTAGTCGTAGTTTAAACGTAGTTGTTAACTTGAACTAAAATGTAATTACTTGTACTTAATGTAGACGCATACCAACTCGCTAAGACTCTTCAATCGCTTAGAAATTGACATGTCGATTATTGTTCTAGAAAAGTGACAAATCTACCATCACCCCGATATTAATAAAGCTGTCATATCATGATGCTTATATAATCCGAGTATATAACCCTAAAATTGTCTCTTTCGACACGTCGACCTACAAAACGGCCTACATAACGAAGTCCGTCATTGTCATTTTACTTTACTTCCCAACATTAAACAGTAAAAGTTGTTAACTCCGAAACTTCATAATGTTCTAAATTAACTAAATTATCAATGCCCAGAGAAAACTCAATTCAATAGAGCTTTACGAGATAAGACTTAGTTTTCTCTCAATTCGTCCAGAGTTGGGAACTGACCTATTTTTCAGGGAGCTCATTAGGAACAGGTAAAAAGGTATTATTAGGCTGCTTAAAAAGTCTGAGCCAAAAAGAATTAGGTGCCTGTATCATTCATTAAGTATATTTTATTTCATTTAATTTTATTTTAGGGTAAAAGTAACGTTTTTGCAGGGATGAAACCTATTTGACTAATAAAATACGAGTGTCTTTATTTGTATACCATTCCAAATTATATTCCAAATTATATAACGAGCATGACATGACGTTTATTGTTCTCTTTTGTTTTTTTTTTGTTTTGTGCTTTATTTATTAATTTTTAATCCTTTATTTGATTTACTGACATAGATATTTTATTAATTAATGACAATCATATCAATTGTACATTTTGTATGTTTTGTTTTTATTTTATGTTTTATTATATTTTTTTTTTTGTTCCCCTGTCATTATCTTGATTCAGAGGCTTGGAGGTCTAATGCAGTTAACTGGTGATCATTGCAATTTCTATATTATTTTATTTTTATGCAATTCTCAGGTAGCAAATTCGTCATGCTCCCTTTGATGTCATTGCATGCGGTGGCGTCATGGGTCGGGTCACCTGCTTCCCTCTAAAATGGCGAGGCAGGTGATGGCTGATCTTTGCGTCATACTCGTGAACGGGTGCTGCTTGTGGTGACTGGTCGACTTGCTGGCTGAGATTAATGAATTTATAATTTATTCATTTACATACATGCATTTGCCTTGCATTTAATGTATCATAGTTCTGCATGCGTGAGCCGTAAAGCCCTTATGACTGCTATTCCAAAGCGATTGCAGGTGTGGGCGGGCGCGCTCTTCACACTTAGGTGTATGACATCTTTAAGACAACGGAGGCTATATTACCTTATACCTTTTGGTGAAATGGTGTGCGCTAGCTCACATGTGGAAACGTTTTTGCTAAGCTTTAATTATTGTAATAGCATTCTTTAATTATATTTTTTTTATTATTGTATAATGACAGACATGGGAGTGTTGCTGGGGAGTTTGTTGGGCCGTTTCTTCTCCCCAAGCTAAAACACATAGGAAGCGGTCAAGGGCGGGCGTATTAGTTCTGTCCATAATATGTTTGACGTTCAAAAAGCACTAGTAGTAGTCTATTTTGAATAAATGAATTTTGAATTTTGAATATACGTGGCAGGTTAGTTAAGTCTAGTATAATCGGGAATCGAACCTAGGACCTCTTGCTCAGCAACCAAACCATGCCATTTCACCATTAGTACAATGAGACAGCTAACACAAATCTAGCAGTAATAAATCAGTTGAGTACTCTGCTTCTTTAATTTAAGAGCTTAGCTCTTATCGGTGGAGCAATCGCCACTGCTCTCTATTTTCTGCCTTCGCTTTGACCTCTTGATACGACTCTACCCCTACTTTCTCCTTTACTTGTTGTGCAAAGCTACGTCTAGGTCCCTTCCTCTCTTTCCTTTAATTTTTCCTTCTAAAATTGTCTTGATAAAGTGATCATGTCGTATCAAGTTGCTAATCATTTTCCTCTCCTGTTAGTTGAGTACTCAGTTAAGTATAATTTCTGTCTACCCCTATAGGAAAAAGGCGTAATACTGTGTATGTCACGTATGAAATTAAAGTATTGGTAGTACCTAGGTCTATATTTAAAAAATGTGTAGGTATGTTTAAGCAAAACATCGTACGATATGTTCTTTGTTTATCAAGAATAAAAACAAAAAAAAAATACAACTATTATAAGTATAATTAATCCGAACTCTTTATAAAATACATAATACATTTTCAAAAGCGTCCTAAAGTCGAAACTTAAACAAAAGCAGTCCAAGATATTACTGCATAGTTCCAAAAACCTTTGCCGAATGAATGAACTGCACAGGGATAATCTTCCTGTAGTATCCTTCCAAATGATCCGATGTGCACTTTAGGTACCAGGACAGTAGAAGATAAGGAGATATGGCAAGAATTAAATCTGCCCACGAATATTTTGTCTACATTTCTCATAGAAATAATTGTAAAATACGAATAATAGGTATATAACGTGAAAAAAAAAGATTTATTACCGATCTTAACGAGAAAATATCACATTGCGACGCTGTAGTGAAAAAAAGACAGGAAAGACATTACAACGATACACCAAAATTTTTTTATTGAAGCTTTATCTTTGAGTTTACCCATACAAATTCCTGTATCGTGGGTGCATTTATAAACCCAAATATTCGACATACGAGCAAAACGGGAAAATCTGTAGTTCATAAAATTATTTGTTCGGTGCGGGACTCGATCCCACGACATTTAGCGGAGCAATCGATTTGCCTAGATCTACCAAATATCTTGAGATTATAAGGATGTCCCACTGTCTCACATACATTGTCAGTTTCATTTTAAGAAAACTCGCAATTGTCAATAACAAAGACTACATCGTCCACCTTATTATTAATGATAAACAGTAACTGTTAAAGACAGGTGGTGCAGTGGTTGAGCATTCAACTGTTGCGCTATGTGTCGCGGGCTAAGTTCCCGCACGGAACAAATATTTGTATTTATTTTTTTGTTTGTAAACGCACCCATCATACAGGAATTATTCCTAGTCTATGGCAACATTTTAAAAAAAATCCACCCAATGGACGACCGAAAAAGAGACACACAATTTATGGAGGAAAACGCTAACAAGATCATTGATATGCCATATCTCCGTCACTTCTTCATTCTGCGGTACGGCTTCACAGTGACGCCTTTGAAGCAAGTTACTTTGCTTTAATGAAAAACTGTTTAGCGTTCTGCTCAGTTAGCATAATATGAAATATGGTTAAGCAATGGCTTATTCCGAATATACTCGACGGTCTGGTTAAATAATTTCTTGAAAATTTTCCTCTGAGGTGCGAGGTTCTCTCTTTTTTAAATGTCTTTTAGTTTTGTTGTTTATTTCCGTTTCTTTCTTTTTAGTTCATGGCCTGATACTTATTTTAGTCAGTAGATTAGTACATTTATGCAATAAATAGATATTTATTAACTTTTTACACGTCAAGTAGTACATATTATATTCATCTCTTAAGATACAGGCTAGACCCAGTTTAAGGGATAAAGGTTAAACTACTGTGCTTGATTTAAATGTTTTACACTAAATAATTTCAACTACAATGTATACAGTGCAATGTGTCTTTTTATGAAATAAAAATATATCATTATATATTATTATTATTATGTCACCGGCTGTAACTTTATGACCTCTTAAAAAACGCGGTAACAAAATTCTAGTCATTGTACTATCTCTGATAGACATAGATTAGATACGTTATAGGCCTAAATAAAAAAATACCAACGTTGTTGAGTACTATTTACGCCGAATACTGTGTGACAAGTTCTCTAACAATAACAGAAAAGCAAAAGGGCATTTTCATTCTTCAACCCATCGCACAGTCGAGCGGTAAATGCCATTCTAACACAATAACGTGAAAAGATGAATAGCGTGGCACTCTCCCTCACCTGACGTTTGGTATCAACGCGGTAACACGCCTATATTTGATGACAGACTTCAATAGGAAGGTCGCTAGTTCCTACCCATTGTAAATAGAATGTGTATATACCTACATGGTGAATTCGGGAAATCCTACTAATCCTACTTCCTACTAATATTATAAATGTGAAAGTTTGTGAGGAGATCTTTGTTACTCTTTCACGCCAAAATGGCTGAACGTATGTGGATGAAATTTGGCACAAAGATAGATTATAGTCTGGAATAGCACATAGGCTACTTTTTATCCCGGGAAAATGTACGGGTTCATAAACCACGCGGGCGAAGCCGCGAGCGGATGCTAGTAGAATCAAACATAAAGGTTTTACGTTACAGAATGGAAATTATTTTCAGTTTTAGAACGTGTGTTGGAATTGTTAAAGCTATGAAAACAGAAGCTAAATGTTTGGGGCGGTATACTTCAAATCCTTGTGACGTCATTTGGGAGAGGTCCGCTACAGTCTAATGCGATAGCTGAATTCGTTATTGACTGCTTAAATAGCATTCATATATATATCTATATAGTTTGACTGAGTTAATGTCAATCGTCAAATAATGTTCAAGTCTTGCCAGACGCTAGAAGACTCGTGTTTATTTTGTTAGAGGCATTTGTTTTTTGTACTTTGCCCGTTATGTAATTTTTCATGTATCGTGGGTACAGTTTACAAACCTACATGTCACATACACACCCCCAGACACGAAACAAATATCTGTGGATCATACAAATATTATTTCTGTGTCGGGATCTAACCTGCGACGCGTAGCGCAAAAAGCTGTGCCACCTGTGTCGTCAGATTTTACCAGGTAAACCAAAATACTACATAAAATTTCCATATTATAAATATGTTAATACCGTTTTTGTAAAAGACAAAATTGAATAACGTAAAATGAACTGTTTTCTGCAAAAATACTTTTATAATAATATTCTATTCTTTCCATTTTTTTTAACCAAGATTCAAATATTTCTTATCACAATATGAATAACAGCATGATGCACATAATAAGTCCCCTTAATTTACATCAACATAGCCAAAGGGAATCCACCCAAACCGCTGGCACATTTACTTGTAAATAATACGAGGGATATTTGACCATACCGTCCCGTTTGACAAATAAACGTAAAATTGCTTATCTCGACCCAACAGATCTTCTGCGGGACTAATTAAACCCCAAAGCATTGCCACTGGTCCAACAACGGTATTTGGCTATTCAGAGTATTTGGGAGCTTGGAATATAACCTTGCTGTAGTTCAGCTTAGCAATAAATTTTCTCTTAGCGTCTACAAAGTTGTTGGTTGTTTAATATTGCATTATTTTGAAGAACCAAGCTGTTGGTGCGGATATTTTTAAAAGTAGGTAACTAGCTGGTACAAGGTGCTTGCTGCCGCAGAAGAAAAAATTGTGGAATTGCAGAAATGCTCTTTCAAATCACATTTGCCGGTACACGCGCAAGTGCAAGCAATAAGTTGACAAAGTTTCATCGCAATCAGATCGACGGTACGGCAGCGCATAAAATACGAACAAACTAACATTGATTTTTATATATTAGATAAAAAAGATAAAACAAATAATAAAATTACTATTGGGCGCCATTTTTAGGAGGATATTATGCAGTTAGACACAAACTGAAAACACTGGTTGATATGTTGACATGACAGTTTATCCGTTAACTGAGCTTTAATCACAGTTTGGGATTAAACGTTTCTCCATCCTACTATCTTACTAATATTATAAATGTGAAAGCTTGTGAGGATTTGTGGGGACAGATGCATAAATAGATATTTGTTACTCGATCACGCCAGAACGGCTGAACGAATCTGGATGAAATTTGGTACAGAGATTAATTTATAGTCTGGAATAGCACATAAGCTACTTTTTATCCCGGAAAAATGTACGGGTTCGTAAACCACGCGGGCGACGCCGCGGGCGGATGCTAGTAGCTTATATGAGAGAGAATGCGTCAAAATTTCTTTTTAGCCAGGATCTGATACATAAATCTAGCTGATAAACTCTTTCATTCTTATACGTTTAGATGAAAAATTACAGGTACAAGGATCGTGTTTTATTTAACAGATATTTCATCTGTTTGCTAGTGTATCAGTAACGTAAGAAGCCCTAAATAAAGTTCATACGCATAATATAGTATCACGCCTGTATTCCCAGAAGGGTTAGGTAGAGGTGTACTAATTGTACACTAAAAATTTCACCGATTCCGTAATTGAGTCCCGTGTAATAGGGGGCGAGATATTGTCATCTACCGGGCACAGTTCCAGACTCCGTACTGCTACTAAGAATCGAACTCAGGTCCTCACTGTCAGAAGCACTACCAATCAGGCAGCCATATTCAATCATCTTTTTGACAGTTACCATAGAAGTTCATGAATGAATAGATCAATGTGTACTCTGACCTTCTTGCATGCCTGTCATAAATGTAAATTAAACTTTATCTCATAGAAAATACAACGCAATTTTCATATTTTATGTTTCTATAATTCCCAGCTTGGCGCCGCTATTACACAATATACAAACGTAATCTTGAAAAATGAGTACTATAACATTATAAAGAGTACCATAAAGGTACTTTATAGCGACCGCGAATGAGTATTTTATTTACTCATTAAATCGACCTTTACATTGATTAATTAATTTTAATAAATTTAATGTGTGTGCTCTGGTTGCCACCTCATTACACGTGATCGAAAACGTTACGTGAAGTGAGTTACGAGAATTCGACGTCGAAGTGAGTTATAGTTATTTCGATTTCTGCTAAATTATGCTTGTACTAATAGGTAGGATTGTTAATGTTTGTATTACAATCGGTGAGAGTCGATCTCACAACTTTTTGATCAATGACACTTCAGTCACTGATCCGTCACTTGCTTCTAAGTGACATTAGAGAACGATAGAATCTAGCACACAAATAGCGTCAAGTTTCGGGTTCTATATGTATATAGAGCAGTGAAATATATTCTACTAGCACCCCGCCCCGGCTTCGCACGAGTAGCAGAACATATACGCCTACTTTTTTTTCATGATTACACCTAAACCTTCCTCAGGAATCGCTTCAACCATTAGTGAAAACTGTATGAAAATCCGTTCAGTAGTTTTTGAGTTTATCGCGTTCAGATAGACAGACGCGGCGGGGGACTTTGTTTTATAATATGAAGTGATGATTTAGTTAATTCAGAAAATAGATTCCAAAATTAAACTCAATAGAAGAAAATTATATCAACAATCTTGCCAAAAAATGGCACCAAACCCCATCAGTATACGACCCTTTTATATAACCTAGGTTGCCACAAAACAACGAAGTTATAGCGACAAATTCAATTAAATAAAAATAGCAAAAAAAATCTTTAAGTGAAAAAGTTAAGAACCCGGTAGATGATTCTGAGAATTGGAATAATTTCGAGTGAGTTTAAAAGTAAGATTTTGAAAGAGCGTTTGTACTATAGTAAATAACGATCCTAGGAATTTTCATCTATGAAAAAAAAAGGTTTTTTATATACCTATTCACTTGTATGAAAAATCATCTGAAGTTCCCAGATTGAATTTCCAGATCGGGCAAAGTGGGTCTTTCTGTTAAAAAATAATTTGGCATTGCGCCCAGTCGATGGCAATAACCTCACCAAACTTTAAAACTGCATCGACGAACTGTGGGTGTACAATAGTACCTTCATCTCTGCCCAACACTTCAGGCATGAAGCTATGTTATGCCATCCTTAGATAGATTATTAGGTATACTAAACCATTAACGGATTGTTATTGTTATTAGATATGATTATAGTTGCAGTAACCCCTATTAATGTCACAAACGATCAATTAAAGCCACTATTGTATTGACACCCAGCTTATGATTAAGCCACAAAGGTGCAGTTGAAAACCAGCGTCAGGCACTAGTTGTCTGGCATTTTGCTGAACTGGACCTATTTGGCGCAGCTGATAAGGCACACAATGCAGCTCTAAAGCTGAGTAGGTATTAGTATCATTATTCTTTATTCTGTTTGTTTTCCTTTTTCTTTGTTCTGTTTTATATATTATTATTGTGTGCCTTTAGTTTGGGTCAAATAAACGTATTTTCTTTCTTTCTTTCTTCTTTTCTTTCTTCTTCTTTCTTCTTTCTTCTTTCTTTCTTTCTTTCTTTCTTTCTTCTTTCTTTCCATAAGCCTAAATACCCATTAATGTCACCGTGTTTGGCAAAGTGGCTAAACGATTGATTTTCTGTGCCACTTGGCGGACTTTGATTTGCACTCGAAAAAACTATTTGTATGACATAATAAATATTGTTGTATGTGTTTGTAAGATACAATATGTTTTTCTAGATCATACAAATAAAAACCTTACAAATGTGTATGTAAAATTTGTATCTGTGAACGGTACTAGAGTCCAAGAAAGTTTAAAAAAAAATGTTCTGCTTAACTCTATCCTTATGAAATAGTGAATGGAACAGAGAGGACATCTTTAGAGTGTCTCGCCACGAGATGTGCCTTTTAATAGGCTTAGTGACGCAGTGTTCCTGATCTCCTAAGAGTTTCCAAAGCTCAGTATCATCAGTATCATCAGGTGCGGAAGTGAGTCCCGTGGTGAGGTCAGTGGATAAGACTCCAGCGCACCCTTCAGTTTACCCAGATGGAGTATAGTCCATGGGAAAACAAAAATTAATGAACTTAGTTGACAATAATCCATAAGTTTATTCTAGTGAATGCAAAAAATAAACACGAAACCACTATTAATATAATTTTATTAATTTTAAACAACAACGACACTGTGTGCTATAAACTGCTCTTTATAAAATTACTAGCACATTCTACTAATAAAGGAAAATAATTATTACTTTATGCTTTTAAAGTAATACCCTCTATAAAGGCTTTGAAGAGAAGTCACAGACGCGAGTGTTCCGTACATAACATGGAACCAATTTAATTAAAAACCATCATAAAAATAAAACAGACATTTCAGCGAATATTAACTGCTTTGCGTTCCATTATACGAAATGAAAATTCAATCTAAAACGTTAATAATCCGTTTAACTGCCTGTTTTTGAATCCAAATTTGTTAACAACCGAGTTTGTTCACAAAAAATGTAATAATACAAGAACATTTTTATTATAACGTCACAGTAGTATCACAATACAACGTTAATCTAAAGGTATCGTATGAAATGGCACGAAATCTGATAGCATCACGCCCGGCGGTTCGCTCTCGACACGTGACGAAGATGAACTATCGACCAATGGCACTACATCGCTGGGGTCTCTCACTCTCCTCTTAAACCAACCCACTACACACGACGCAATGTATATCAAAATGCCACAAGTCACGCCCATCCACAACATTATCATCTTGGACTCGGTAAGTGCCGTAATTTTTATCCAATCACTACAGGATTTACTAGAAGCAAGGGTTTTAACACATACCCTAACTAAATATTTTGGCACTATCACAGATTTCACAAAGATCCTTGTTTCGTCGGCCAACACACACCAAGCTTGGGGCATCAGATTATTGACATTATTTCTAGGTAATACTTCAACAGAATAAGTTAATATTGGACCATTAGTGACATTAGGAGGGTTCCACTTCACAAAAATATGGCCAAATTGATTCGCGTGCAGGTATGTAATAGTAGGAATGTCAGCGTTTTTTAAACGGAATGTTCTGACAACACCTTTTGCTGATCTGCTACAATGACCACCAGAACAAGCTCTTAATCTAAACTTATAGTCACTAAAGGGAGCCAAGCTGCCAACTTGAAAATCGTTTTTTGGGCTGCTTATGTTCAAAATGAGAGTACGAACATAGTTGCCAAAACTTGCGTTTTGTGAAATAATGCTTTCTTGGTTGTTGCAACCGAAATTAATGTCTTCACAGACATCGAAGTAATCTTCTACCATAGCACCAGGAGTAACCGATGAAAGTATACCACACATTGATTCACAGCCCTTGGTATATTCCGGTGGTGGTCTCCTTACTAACGCATGACGCGTATAGTCAACATCAAAGAAATCTTCTCTATATTTACAATAGTCTACCGCAGCTGATTCCCTTGAATTCATTTCTATCAAAGCTACATCCAGTTCGTAATAATCAATATGAGGAATATAGTCTTTGTGGTCAACCCATCGTATCACCGCAACATCTGATGAAGACGCTACTAACTCTACGATGAAAGGTGGCTCAGGAATTCCCACAGGCGTAGTAAAATTTAATATATTGCTCCTTATTAATCGTTTATTCTCCGGGTCGTATATCTCTATACAGAGAGCGTAAGTAGATGCTGGTTGCAACGAAGTCAGTTCCACAACGCCATAGTTATCATCAAATATTGTTGGAACATCCATTGCATGCCATTCGAATTCACTGCAAGTCTCAGGAACTACCGTCGTATGAACTCCGGGCGGTAAACGCACATACAAAGCAGAATAGTGGGTATTGTGATCATTTACAGGAGAAAACTTGATTAGTACTGAAGATTCGTTAATCACTGTTATATGAAATTCAAAAGACACTTCTCTGCATGCGCCTCGATAACCATTGGAACCTTCAGGTATTTGTATCGGACTTGGAGGAATCGGGAACTGCTTTTTTACTTCGTCGATTTTGTTCATACACAATACTGGATTATGATCAAACCTTGCAGTGCCTTTTTTGATTCGGAGATTCTTCGATACGTTTTGACTGAATAATGACTGAAGGTTGTCATTGTGATTAATATCAAGGCTGTATTTATCTTCTTTTAATTTTTCACCTTTAATCATTCGAAGTGATGATAAAAAATTTAAGGATGTTATATCAGAGCCTTCAATAGCTATATACTGTGAGACTTCTTGGATTTGGCCCAGGTACGCTCTAAGGTCACCCATAGTCCCTGGAATTGCTCTAACGTGGATCACCAAAGATCCGTTTACGTAAACACATCTCTCTGCATTTTGTATAGAGCTGAGTGACTGAATTTTTAGGTCCCCACATGTCTGGAATTGAAAACAAAACATATTCTCTACATTCTGACAAAAGTTGGATATTTTTGTAATAAGCGAATAGCTTTCTGCGCTACGTGTCGCGGGTTTGATCCCCGCATGGATCAAATATTTGTATGATCTACAGATAGCTGTTTAGGGTCTGGTTGTGTGTGCATGTGACATGTATGTTTGTAAACTGTACCCACGATACAGGAGAAATCCAAGTGTGGGACAAAGTTTAAATATATATTCTAAAGCATAAATTGCAATTGGTAGACAGATGCTGAACAAAAGCACCTACCAACATAAACTACTAATCCAAAATACTTTATAAAGTTAAAATTACTTACAATTTCGCAATGAGTACAGGGCTCACAAGTAATGGGCTTAGTCGCATTATTCATTCTATAGTCTGCAGGGCAGTGAGACACACAGGTTTGATTCCAAACCCATCGATCCAGCTCATGACATTCGTCCTCTGTGATACAGTATTGGTTATCAGGAAGAAGTATTCTGAAAACAAAATTAGGTAATTGAAATATTTTTTCTGTAAGTTACAGGAATCCTAAATCTCTATTATGTAATTTTTCAC
The DNA here is from genome assembly GCA_947562105.1 of Shargacucullia verbasci. Lineage (NCBI taxonomy): Eukaryota > Metazoa > Arthropoda > Insecta > Lepidoptera > Noctuidae > Shargacucullia > Shargacucullia verbasci. Next base: position 11,253,474 of record OX387294.1, on the reverse strand, counting down.
ATTATAGCCCAGTTCACTTTACTTTAAGTATTGTTTAGAACTTTAAGGAAAGAGCCTCCACGCGTGACTATACCTGAATTGGTCCGGCACACCCTTGGTAGTGAGATCTTTCCGTAGATCTTTCCACTACGGCATGAGCGATTCCCATTAATACTTCGTGCTGACTTCTACAAGATGTCTCTGGCCAATATAAATAATAATTTTGGTATTCATGTAATGTTTGGAGATTCTGCTCAATCGTTTTCTGGGCAATAGTCTTCTCTGATAGGATGAGATTGATAACCTATGCTAAACTATAAACTATGATCATAAAGTAGTTATGTAATACTTACGTGTCAGGCGGGCAGCGTGACACACACTTTCCATTATGAGTATAGTGGCGACAAACAAAACATATATTATTGTTAGTTTTGCGACACCCAAGGCATTGGTTGTTGCATTTATCAGCGTCAGGTCCATCCAGGAACAACTGACATTTCCTATCGAAAGCAGAAATTGATCAATGATAGAAATAAGTGCAAGTCGTGTACGAGTTCAAAGATGAAGAGACCGAAAATTCAAGCTTTTTTAAATTTATTTACTCTTCGAGTGTACACTCTCGTCCTATGTGGACGAGGTTTTTTATTAGCGAAATGCCACACGGCTACACAGAGATTCGCAGTGAATAAATAAATAAAATAAGCAGGGTCAACACTATAAGTAACACACACTTAAGTTACATGATACGTGATCTGACAACTGCAGCTAAGTGGCGCGTAACTTGCCAGTTGCTACTGGTCTTAACATTCATAGTGAAAATATAGTGCGGTGTTATTTCGCGTGCCGTGGCCGTGACGTAATGCCCATTTTACTTTGAAGGACCAAATACTCAATTTATGTCGTTCTTTGAATTATAGTCTTCTTTGGTAAAAAAAAGCAACGATCATGAGTTTTGAGTTCGAATCTATGTGAGCATCATACCATTGTGAAGAAACCATTATGTCCTAAAATCATAAACTCGATCAATACGATTTCAATGGCAATGGAATGTGGCCCAATCACTTTCTCTCACAGAGAAGTTGAATCCTTTAGTAAGATCATTAATAAGCTGATGAAATAATCACTTACTTATTATTCCAGCAGCGATTAGTCAAGGCATTCCTTGAACAGGAACAAGGGATATTACACTGAATCTTTCTGTCACGCGGACTGATGACATGCCGCGAATTCGGAGCCAAGACCTTCCAATCAATAGTGTCTGTGAAACAGGCTTGAGGTAATGCCCATATTGTCACACCTCCTCTATCGATTTTTAGGAGGCTGTAGAGACCAATCTACAAATGCAAAAATATTTTAAATGAGATACAAAATCTACAACTACTTAGGCTGAATAAGGGATCATTCAGTATCAATATGAACCTGTCTTATGTCATCAGATCGACTATGAAACCGCAGCAATATTTTATCATGAGAATTTAAGTGTATACCTAGTGCTTTATAGTATGGAGTCATAACATCGTTTTCCAAATCAAGATAGCGTTACAATTATTTCTCATTCAATCTATTTTCCCTCACCTCTCTTTTATCGCTCCCATTGAGAGGTTTTTGGAGGCATCAATATGAACAACTTTCCGTATGGGACGAACCCTGAAATCGCGAACTGATATTTCAGTTTTTCAACGTGTAATTTTTCAGACCGCTTACAGTTCAAATACCTTGAATACAATTCTCTTATCAACCGAAAATAGCTCGAGTTTGTCGGTTAGAAAAAAAGGCTCGGTTAAAAAGCTGCGAATCTGTCTTAATAAATAAGGTTACTTTCGACCCATTGGGACCTAATACGTCAGTGGAAAGCTTTTAGAGAACGATAAAACGATGATAAGCTCAACTACCTTCATTGGAAAGTTTTATACTGTAGAATAAAAAGCAAACCGATGATTATATTGCAGTTTTGGAGAACTGCCTCCGTCCCATCGTAAATTGTTTGTGGAAATATAGAAAATGCATATATACAGATCAATTTTGTTCCATCATAGTTTTGTTAGTGAGTTGGCAATATATTTGAATATCCGAATAACTATTGTTAGCGCGTTTAAATATGAAATTCGATTTTGACTATCTAAATGCAAATACTGCTCGTTACTCAGCAACGAAAAATCCCAATCGGGCCATAAAAAACGATAACTTATTAAATTTTCTCAGTATCTTTGATTAGTACAACTTTCCGACGAGTTTGATGCTATAGTTATAACATTGGTCAATAAATAAGATTACAGAACACAAGAGTATTCCAAACCTTATACAACACAATGTACGTGTGTGTAAATATAGAAATACTAGCTCCCGCCCGCGGCTTCGCCCACGTGGTTTACGAACCCGTACATTTTTCTGGGATAAAAAGCAGCCTTTGTGCTATTCCAGTCTATAATCTATCTCTGTGACAAATTTCATCCAGATCTGTTCAGTAGTTTTTGCGTGAAAGAGTAACAAAGCTTCATCCATCCATCCATCCATCCTCACAAACTTTTACATTTATAATATTAGTAGGATTAGTAGGATATTAGTAGGATAGTAGGATTAGTAGGATATTCTTAATTTTTCTCATGACAACTTTGCCCATCACTATTAGCACTAGTATTTCTCTTGCATCGTGAGTACAGTTTACATGCATACGTGTTACATCCATCCATACCCATAAAAAACTATCTGTAGATCATACAATCGAGGGTATGTGTGTATGTGCTCAAACCCAGTAAGTATAAAATTGTTTCTTTGTTCTAGTCATCAGTTTTGGCTAAACGTGGTCACTTTAGTAGTTTATTACTTCTAGTTATTTTCTTTCTATTAAGAAATCCGCTTATTGGATTATACCAGTGGAAAGAGCGTCAAAAATGCATTAAAATGGACTAAAAAAACGATTTTTGACTTCCTAGCACTTATTGGGTTTTATCACTATACCCTCGAAATACTTGTTTCGTTCGGGAATCGAACCCCCGACACACGCAGCAAACTAGCTTAGGTCACTTAGCCACTGCGCCAACCGTGCCGTCAATCTTCAACAAATGGCGTAATACAAATTATACGTTATTGTTACTGAGTATTTCAAAGCTTTGATCAACATACAAGGAGACACACAAGACAGAACTAACTCGCTCTAATCTAAACCTGAGCTTCCAACAAGTAGTATTCGATTTACCTCTGTGAGGTTCGCATTGTCGTACACAATTAACGCGAAATTGTTCAATAACTTCATCCCTCTTATTCGTGTCAAGTTTGGGAACAACCTTCCAACCGATTCCAAACCTCTCACTCGGTATATTACTAGGTATTCGGTTATCTGGAACAGAAATGCATTAGGTACTTACTATTAACATAACATAACATAGTATCATGCCTGTATTCCCCTAAGGATTAGGCAGAGAAGAACTATTGTACATCCACACTTCGCTGATACTGTTATTGAGTCCCATGTATTAGGAAGGGAACCTATTGCCATCTACCAGGCACAGTTCCATACTCCGTGCTGCTACTAAGAATTTCTATACAGAAAAACACAATAACAGTTTGCCCGACCCGGGGATCGAATCCAGGACCTCACGCTCAGCAGTCGCGTTTGCGACCACGGTCTAGTAGTTACTGTTGTACCTATACTTATATACATTATTCATTCAGTCTCTATAACTCTTTTGATGATGATAATAACCTCTCCAAATCCGGTAAACATGTTTATAGAAGGACTGGATCTACGTACAATAGAAGAAGAGGATTCACGAGTGGGACTCGACCTCTCTCTTATCAGTTCAACGTAAAAGCTGTTTCTGGCTGCACATTGTGTGCTTGTATTTTTATCCAACTGAATCTGTGTATATTGTTTAATCTACGATACATACGATACATCGTAGATTGCTAAAGAATGACGATAAAACGAGTACCTACTGAACGGAAGATAATATGTGATTGTTTAAGATCATACCAGTATCGCTCTTACCTCTCTAAGGTCCCAAAACGTCATATTGATAAAATCGTCCTTACTCGCTTTCTCAATAAATATCTCCAGGCTCCCAAGAACAACAACGCAACCAGCTAGGTTTTTCAAAACTGCGACGCTCCTGAATAGGTCCCCTTTGCATATTCCAGTGCTGTTCGGGTTCGTTAAATCCAATCTTTGGGTCGATGTATCGCCAAAGAGTAACCAAAGGTAGATGAACCTGTGCAAAGTAAATATTTTATAATATAAGTTCGAAATATTTCTCCCATCTTTTAAAGTGAAGTAATGAAACTTCAACATCTGCGGTATAGGTCTGTTAAGAAATATCGAAGCAGACCATCTTTAAAATAATTAATCTTCTAAATTGAAATGTTTCCTGAGTAAAAATTTATATACAAAGGTAAAGATTATTCTAGATTCGAATTCCAGATTGTGATGGACGTGGACACAGAATTCTGATTTTCACTTGGCACTTCTGCAATGAAATTGGACGTCTATAATTACGTCCATTTTTCTACTTATAACTTCGATGGATGGAAAGCCTAAAATTGGGACAATTAAATCTTTCTCAAAGAACATAATTCACGTCGGTCACTAAGAGAAAAGGCAATACAAATAAAAATATAAGTACACATTGAGTTTATGAGGAAAATAGGTACAAATCGAGAAATTAATTAATAGTGCACTAGAATGCTATAGCATCAACTCGATAAGATCAAGGTAATGTAAATTATACTTATCAATTTACTTATTTATTTCCTATGGGTCATTACAAAGTCGAAGGGGTCGAAAGCCATTGATAGTATTATTGTATAACTAAAAAACATTGCGTTTAATAATATCCCACATTATTATTAATAATAATTAATGTAGTTTATAACAGAATAGTGTTTTTTGAAACTGAAAAGAATACTACTTATGTGATTTAGAGCCTAGTGTACCTCTATCCTTTTTCGTTCTCAAATAAATGATAGTGACAGAAATAGACTTACACCTAGGATCATACTTGGATCCCCTTGGGATAATCCTTGTTTAGAATTAACTTAGAAGTTAGATAAATTTATAAGTATTATACCGGTTTGTTGCCCTGCTGAAGTAAATATATTGACAGTCACAAATTTTTCACTAGTTAACATGCAAAGATTGGCACTTCATAAGAAGGTTCGGCTTAAGCCATTCGATCTTCTTATAAAGAAAATGAAAGTACAGCGGTGAATATTGATCAGGTCGTGAAATCATTATCCAAATTTACAAAGAAATACGAAGATAAATTAAAACGTCACAACACTCTTATTTGGGTATGGTATCGAATTATTTGATGAAACTGGAATGTTCTCACATCCAATCACGAGTTTACTAGTCGAGGATTACGAGTGTATTGGCTTACACACACCTTAAATTAAAAGAGTATTAATGGAATTTCTTTCCAATCTTGTCTCCAACCAATAATTTTGAATCGAGCATCCAAATTCTCTTCATTTTAAAAGAGCCTAATAAGACTCATTTTAAATTAAAACTTTTGTATAATTTATATTTGCAGGTACTGTACAGATCGTGTGTGATGTAACACATATATTTATGAAGTCAGTACGACTACGTATATTTATTTAAATTCTCAGCTTTTTTCTCGTGTCTCGTGTATCATACACAGTGGGAATCTCAAACGAGTTTTTACTCTAAACGCTTGGGACAAATCCATGACAAACAATAGTACCGAATTACCTATTATATACAAAGATATTGGATTATTGTTGCTATTGTGATAAAATTTTACTTAAGTATATTAATTATGGAAACGATTGGCCCGAATTAGTAAAATTAATCTATACAAGGTGCATATGATAATAAATGGTACCACATATTCTATGGTACCTTCTAGTAAAAGTATGTAATGTAAATATAGTTATCGTTGTAATCCGACTTCAAAAAAGAGGCGGTCAGAATTCGAAGCGTATACTTACCTCTATATTTTTTTCATATCCACCTTGTATAAAAATTATAAATCATATTACTTCCTTTGCCTATGCTTAAAATTAAACATATTATTACGTAATATACAGTACACAACTCCAACTCTACTTACTCTGCCAAGGACATTGTGTGAAAGAGACACATACATACATTCTTCTGTAAAACAAGTTCTGAAAGCTGCATCGCATTCTTTATAAAATAACAATACAAAACTTGCTCCTATAAAGTACGAAAATTCGCTTACAAACTAAGGAAGGTATTTAAATAAGAAACAAAAAATAAAAGCGGAATTACCATATTAGAGTTTTCGCCATGACACCTTGAGTTTGCCACCAAACTTTTTATACTTTTTCTGCGTACGCGCAGCTAACCGCTTCCTCAATACGAAACGACTGAATAGCCTCAAGTGTAAGTACCTTACATTTATGGGAAAACACATTGTGCTGCGTTTCCCATGGCCCTATATTGATCATGGGACCTAAGCTATTGTCTGGATCAATTTCTAAAGCATTAACAACAAAAAATCTCTTAAAAACACGTAAACGGATGTTTTAAGATATTGTTGTCTCTCTTTGACTGGTGGGCTATTAGCAGTGTTGGATAAAGATAGTATGCATGCATTGAACTTTGTAGAAAATTGATCGTGAAATGTAAACTAAACCATGTAGAATAAAATCTTAAGGGCAGATTGTTTTTATATGTAATTATTGCAAATATCAAAACTATAATGTCCATAATATTCTGAATTAGGTTCAAATGATATAAATCAACTGGATGTCGACCACATAGATATACTGGCTAGAACCAGAATCCCTCATATAATTTTCTATTAACAATCAAAACGGATCTTTCGTCGCGTCTGATCACTTCACCAATCGACAAAATAAGTACACAACGAAAATCTGAACGTGTTTTTCGTAAACAATTTCAAAAAGCAGCTCTATTACTCTAGCTTTTGAATTGATTCGAACCAACTCGCTGCTCCGTCAAACTTTGACGAGATAACAGGGCATACTAGACTCAACAAACACGAAAACACTTATTATATGGGAAGCTGCACCATAGAGCCTTCCCAACCCAAATGCAACTGAGGGTCGACCATTGTAAGCTGTACATAATTCATTATATTTTATTCGCGTTAGCTTTTCGTTTACTTCTCCATAAAAACCTAAGTATACTAACCATATTGTTACTATTACATTCGATATTACATTAGCATCCATTGATTGTAAAACCCTGACCTTAGATGCATTCAGTAATTCATTATGTTATGTATACAATTCATAATTATTACTAATTAATAATGCTGTGACGTTATTAGGGTACTTTATTGTAAGTTCAGTTAACGCGATTGTATTGTATAGTACCCATGAAACCGTGTCGCGAAATGCTTTTATTTAGTTGTCAATTCTACTATTCCGTTCCGCTTTCAACTTTCTGACTTCGAAATATGTACGTTTATCGCTTTTCAAGCAAATTGTTTACCTTTGTTGCTGGATTGATATAAATCCAATCTTCTGCTTTATTTTTATAATACGAGAAGAAGTATGAAGAATGCGAATTTTCCAGGTAGCTTTTGAAGACTTTACAAATACACTAGTGAATAATATGTATTTACTTCCTTGGTGGCTGTTCCAATAATAGGCTGAAGGACCAAATAATCAATAAATGACTCAGAACCACGACGTGACGTAGGGCAAGAGGCCAGTGTTCAATTAATAGAGGATGTAATGACTGTCGCTCATCCAGAAAAACAATAAACAACAATTGAGACTTGATTAATTATTCTTACTTATTCAATGAGAGACGTTCAGCCATAAAGAGATAATGATATCCAAGAATCTGTAGATACTTCATCATATTAATGAGGCTTCGATTATCTCTCGATAAAAAAATCTATTACTGGAAGATTCTGATAAAACAATGTATCATGAGATGAGCGGCATCATCATCTGCCTAGCTTTTCCTGAAGCCAACCCCAATGTAGTTGGGGTCGGCTTCCCATCTAACCGGTCGCGGCTGACTATCAGTATTTTACACGGAGCGACTGCCTTCTGACCTCCGCCAACCAGTAACTGGGAGACATTGATACTCTAAGGTTAGACTGGCTGTCAGAGTTTTTGGGCAACTGACACCCGTAACGACTGACATAGGTCTTCGTATGTCACCCGGGACCAACTGCTTAACGTGCTTTCCGAGGCACGGAGGGGTCAAAATATGTGAAAAATAGTCGCCCATCCAAGGACTGACCACGTCAAGTGGTGCTTAACCTCGCAGATTGACGGATCTGCGCGGTAACTATGTAACTACAAGCCCCTATGAGCATGTCAAGGAACATTCAAAGTTCAAATTCAAATAACCCTAGCCGGAAGAAGTTTGCATTGGAACACTGAAGAGAAAACTCGATCCAAATTCATTGCAGACACGCTAGACATCAATTTTCTCGCAAGTTGGTTAGTGAAGCCCCCTCAAAACTAATTATCTAATTGACACGTTATCTGAATCTAAATCTACAGTTGAATTTAACGGTATACTGGTCAGAGCACATACACGGATACACATTGCAAACTTCACACAAACAGATCTATCTTTAGTAATATGAAACAAAACAACAGATCATGACACGCGCAATCCTATTGAATATATTATTGCAAATAGCTCAATTATAACATAACAAGATGTTCCTGATATCAAAATAAACTTGTCTGTATATGAGGGAACTGTTGCGAGGAGCCGTGACTCATATAAGTGGCTTGCCAACAATGCTGTTAGCATAGAAACTGGATGAGACTGCATCAAGGGGCATTGTTGGAGAAATTGCTATATCTGGACTATGTCAGGGGCAGATTGAAATGTATAATGCAGAGAATGGGACAAAGGGAGTAGAAATAGTTGGAATATATAAGTATACAATCAATTAAATTAAATAGACTACTGTGCCAATCACGCAAACTGGTTGGTATAGCAAAATCATTGGTTGCCTACGCAAAAATTAACAAAACAAAACAACAAACGATTTTAAAAAACATAGATAGACATTACAACTTGTTTAATTATCTCCAATCTCGTACTGTATGGTGCAATAGAGATTTCTATATTAATAAAAATCAAATACTGTTCATTGGCAAGCGCATCACTACAGAAAGTCTGGACCGATGTGGCGTTTTGGTCCGAATAAGGTTTTTATGGAAAGAAAAATTGGAAAAGTAGCCCGAAAACACGCAGACGAAGTCGCAGACAACACCTAGTTTCGTAAAAAATCCTATTCCTAGTTAAAAAGTAAACCAAACCACTAAATATAATAATAAAGTGACTGTATGTAGGTACAGTCTATACCCACTTAAATTTTGTATTGCAGACAACCAGGCTATTATAACGCGAAAGGTACTAGACAATTGATTGACTTGGGACCGCTCTAGACTAATAATCAAGCTTCTTTTACCTTTTAAGTGGCAAGACTTGTTGTGATTATTTATCACAAGAAAAAGTACTTACTTATTTAACACGTATATAACTTAATTATAGTTATAAATATTTCTCAGTAATTATTATCTTTCATTATTTTTATCACAATTTATTGGTCTCTGCAGAGAAAAAACATTGCAAAAGGGTAAACTAGATCATCAATATTTATACGTAAATTTTAATAGTCCAATATAATAGGATATATTTAGGATATATTTTGTAATCCACAAAATATATCCTAACTACTTTTGCATTTGCATTTTTATATTCAGAAAATATATTAAAACTAATTTTACTAGTCAGCCAAGGTGGCCTGGAATATTATGAATAAAGGCCCAATGATTAATTGCTACCTGATAATGACATTTACATACAGAACTCTACTCAACATTATTAATTTTGAAGTATAAAAGGTTTAGTTTAACACCACCAATAACCACTTTTTTATCACACGATTTCGTAACTAACTGTAGTCTAACTGCACTTATATGCACCAAGTAAACAAACTAGGTGTTCTAACTATTCGAATTTATTAATAAATGAGGAAAAACGCTCGGTGATACGATAAAGTCTGCTATTAATCACGCGCCCGCACCGACTGGACCCAAGTCCCCATGTTATAATTTTGAAATGCTAACGAATTGTCTCATTATTACCGCGATGATTTCGATGAGAGGTAATAAAGTATAAACGTATTTGATCACGACCTTAACAGAGGTTAGGTTTGCACAGGGTGGTTGATAATAAGTTTTTTTTTTTAATTTTTAACTTGAATTAAACCTATAGAATTGATTCTACCTTGAGGAGTATTAATTGGTGTTCGCTGTCACCTTAGAAATGAATATCTGCTTATCTTATTTATTATAGCTTTTTCCCAAAACATTAGAATGAGACGAAACCCAATATTTATTAGTAAAGCCCAACCCACCAAGTAAAGTACATACCTAGCTTATCCCAACTTTTTTCATAACTGATTATGCAGGGGTAGGCCCACTAGCGATTGGCAAAGTCGGTGTCAAAGTTCGTGACCCAATCACGTGAGTAGCCAGTTAGTCTCTACTAGAGTGCTGTTGCTCGACCATCGTCACGGTATATAAAGGCCTTTTAAAGACGTACGTAAAAAAAGTGCACAATATGTAGTAGAATTAAATTTACTTTAAAAAACAATGATTATATTTCACCACCTAAAAAATTCTCTAACATCTTCTATCCTATCAAACAATCATTTTGCTAATTAAAGCGGTAGGTACAACAAATTTCCTCATTGCTGCCGCTATAATCCAAAACCCATTCCCGCAAATTAAAACCATTCATTTTCAAACGCAAAATTAATTCATGCTACTCAAACGCGCAAACAATTTTGCAGCATTTTTTATTATGTTTTTTAAACGCAACATTTTTTCCAAGTCGTCGTTCATAACAGCAGGTTGGAGTAATGAAACACCCTGTGTATACGGAGACCTGCAGGTCAAGTGGGTCTAACGAGCAATATTGCATTTTGTAACGCTCAGGCCGGGTGCATACACTATAGTATTGCTTTAGGTAGCGTGTACGATATTGCGAGAATAAATCTTGGTATAAAATAAAATTAGATACCTAGCGAGACCTGCATAGCCAACTTTTGTTACTACTAGGCTGTTTTTAAAATATGCTTCGAATATTTTAGACCGTTATTAATAATATATAAGGTATATATTGCGATTCTGTCAAAATTTTGGTAAGAAGTCCTCATAACCTTGTTGAATAAACAGTCAACGGTGTTTTCCCGTACGACACTTAGCTTAAATAACTTCTATAATATTATGTTGTCAGGGGAATAAGCAGAAGATCACATAATTATGACCAAAAATATATTTATTGCTTCCTAATGACATTGATTAGGTACATTAGTCGTATATCCGTCAACATTTACACCAATAAAATGCGGTGCACGGAAAAAGCCTACCCGAATGACGGTCTTACATCCCTCGGTAGAGACCTAACATAGCCTAACCCGTTGTGGCAGAATACAAAGAATAAATACGATAGGAAGGGAAGTGAATGGGGTAGCAATCTATTATGTAGCCAATATATTCTGAGACCAAAACAAGTAATACTGAATGCGATGATACGATAACGTATGAATAGTACCTACATACAACTCTACCTAATCCTTCGGGGAATATAAGCGTGAAAGCATGTTATGTTAAATCCAAATCAAACTCAATTTTTTTCTTCGTAAATACAATCAAAACTATTTTTATTCGTATATGCTTTATAGAGTGTACCTAGTTACAAATCAAAAAGGTTTTGACCACAAAATAGCTTTTATTATTTATTTATACCTACTTATCAACTTATTTTTTTCTTAGTTAGATACCTAATAATTGTGTGCATCTCGAAAGAAGAAAGTTCCGGAGCAATTAAAAACAGACCATGCCCGGCAATGAAATGTAATTTGATTGATTGAAGCAAATTCTTTAACCTTTCTTGACGATCAAGTTGGTTGAAGGAAACTGTTAGTAGTTAGTTGGACTGTAATTGCAAAGGAAGAGAGTCAAGTGACGTAGTATTATCAAGAGTAAAAAACATGGTCGACACATAACTCTAGGATGCGAGCCATGTTCGAACCCAGACCATCCCGCGCGGAAGGTATAACTTCAACCACTAGATGTCATCAGTTACCTACCAATAAAACTAAAATATAATAATTAAGTTCTATGTGTCTTGCATATACGCGCTTATTATTGCTACAGTCGGACACCTTTACGTTACTTTACGTAACTGACAGTAATTTTTCATCATAATATAATTATCTTAATTTTTGAACGTATTTGAATAGATTATTATTTTTTATCTGTCTACGGTTTACCGTCACAGAAATCAGCTGTCAACGTCAATATTATATTGTATATATTTTACTATTTGTAACATGAATAATAAAGGCTGTCTCTTTCTTTCAAGAGTCACAGGCTGTGAGTTAAGACTCTTATTCTAAAATGTTCATGTGACAGTTTACAGTACGGGCGGTGGAACGCTTCAACATATACATCAACAACAGAACAACTTTTCGAGAAAAACAATAATACTAGCCGATAGTTCTTTTATTTTAAACTTTAAACGATCTAATTAATACACCAGTATTATGCCTAAGCCGTAAGTATTAATTATTTAACATATTTAAGCCAATTTTTAGGGGGTATAACAGTAAGAACAGATTCTACATTTGATTTCTTTTGGATCGTATACTTTTGGTTTCAGAGGTTTCTTGAAGTGATTATACCGGTTGCGATCGATATTATTCGCAGTATTCTAAATTCAGAACCTATTGCCTTAATATAATAGCAGAACTTTTTTAACCAGCTGAGTTATAAATATATTTATTTTATTTAAGTAAATGTTTTTAATTTGCTATCATTTTCTCATATGAAAAAAAGATTCTCATTAGTAACTGACCTGAAAACCGACTGACGAATCGTACAGTGTGACTGATCCTTGTTGGAAGGTTACATTTTTTTTCTACTTTTGTCTCTAAAAACTATATCTTGAACCCAACCTCAACACCAATACACAGTGATTAAGTTGGTCCTGTTGTTTACCACACTTAAGTCTTCTTGTATGCATGAGGGTGTACAAGAATAATTTATTTGTGCTCCTACTTTTCCTGTAAGCAAATCAAAAACAAATATCAATCAAACAATTTCTTATTTTTCAGTAATGTTAAAATAGTAGTAGGTAAACGAAAGAATAAGGAGAAGAATAAACCTACTACAAATCCATTCTGGTCGCAGATAGTAAATATGAATCCTCCCGTTCAAACAGTTGTAAGCCAGCAACCTGTTAGATTACTGACTGAAGTGCCAACGGGTAATCCGCAACCAACCCTCCTACCACCAGTCAAGCCCCTGATAGAACTGGTTGATGATAATTCACCACATATACCTCATGTGAATGTACAGAATACAAATACACCTATTAATATTGCTACAAATGATGTTAAAAAAGCAGCTGCAAATGCTAAAAATGCACCTGGAAAAGGAGATAATAATACAGATGCAAATATACCTAAAAATGCAGATGCAAATACTATAACTAATAGTGTTGCAAATACTGCAAATGATGCTCCTACAAACCAAGCTACTAATGCTGCCAATCAGCCTGGTCCCAAAAAACCGTAAGTTATCTCTTTACTACCACTATTGGCATGCACTCTCACAGGTGTATTGCTTGTGCCATAGTGGAAAGATTAGCCAGTCAGAAATGGAGATAGTAAGAGCAAGGGTGTACCAGACAATATTAGGTTGCATCAATCATGTAATCTTTTTCCCTGTCTAGTACCCTAATATTTCTTTCTGGTGCAGACATACAACTAAATGGTTATATTATAGATTTTACACCCAAATATCCATTTTTTTCAAATGCAATCTGTAGACCGTTGGCCTCAAGCGAACATATGATCCAAGTCATATCTTAGAATGTACCAAAATGCTCCACCCTTCATATGACAAATGCATTATCGCGTGATTTTAAAAACAATTTATTTACTTCATATTTGACGACACGGTGGGCGCAGTGGCTAAGCAATTAGATTTCTGCGCTACGTGTCGCGAGTTCGATCCCCGTACGGAACAAATATTTGTATGATCGGCAGACAGTTGTTTCAGGTCTGGTTGTCTGTGCATGTGACATGTATGTTTGTAAACTGTACCCACAATACAGGAGAAAATCATAGAGTTGGGCACCGTTTTTTAAAAATACAATAAAAGATTGGTACTGGTACCATACAAGTAATGAATTTAATTAAATTGTCACATACAGTGTGACTTGTTAATTAAATTTGATGATGAGTTGTCAATTAGCCACCATTTTTGAGTGAGTGCTTCACTTTTGTGTTGGGTTCCAAAGGATTATTTTTATTTTATTCTTCCCAGACTCAAATAAATACTTATATAATTACCCAAATGATTTTCAGATTTTCGAAACAACAAGAAAAGAAGTGGCAACGACTTCAAGCAAAAATCCAGGCAAAGTTGATGAAGAAGCGACTTAGATGGTTAAAGCCTGAGGATAATGTAACCTCTCCTGCTGGGGATGAACCTGGTAAACTCATCCAAATATTATATTTATTTTAAAACTGTTACTATTTGTAGACATTATTCAATTACATTAAATATCAGACGGAGTACCTGCTGAGTGCGGAGCAAAGTAATGCTGGGTTTGTATGCAAATTCTTAATACCAGCCTGGTGTTTGGAACCGTGCCTGGTAGATAGAATAGGCACGGCAATAGGCTCTTATTTGTGGAACAAAACAGAATCAGCAGGTTGTGGGTGTACCAACTATATGCTTCTGCTTAACCTTTGTGGAATTACAGTCATGATGTTATATTAAATGGAATGATATCTCGTCGGCTGTGGTCATTAGCAAGAGGAAATAAAAAAAGAGAGAGGAAAGAGGTTGAAATATTTGCATTGGAACATTTTCTTTCAGGTACTAGTAGTATTTCTGAGAATAAAGAAGCAAATCCAGATGTTACAAATCAGAACCAATCTTCCCATAACACACCGCCAGGACCCGAAGATTTCCAACCTACACTGAAGGCTGGACCAGGTCCAGCATTTTGTAAGTCATTTATTCACTGATAATGTAATTATCCAGCCTATTATCGTCCCAAGGGGCGAATGAGGTTTAAGGCCCTCGTGCATCGTTTTAGTTAGGTCCAGTTTGGTGATCCACAATAAGTACATTCAGAGCATCCTAGCTATTCCTTACGACGGTTATCGAGCGTTGTGTGTCTGTAAACATATGTAGTTTTTTGTTTTTTTATAACCTTTAGCTTTTTATTTTACTCCATATATTTTATATAATTGTATGTGTGTGTATGTCCTTAATTTGTTGAAATTATTTTTCTTTTTGTTTAATTTCTTTCTTTCCTCTTTATCGCATGGTAAATTTCAAGATAAAAACAAAAAGAAGTTGCAAAAACTGCAGAGACAATTAGCCTGGCAGCAAAAGCAAGCTGCGTTAGCTCAAATGAAAATAGGTAAGGCTAATTCTAATAAGTGTTTATGTTACTTTTGACATAATTAGTAAATTATGGGAGTGCTTCAAAATAACAAGTCCGCCATCTTGGGCGGTCCGCCATATTGCATTTAGAGTGAAGTCATTTTATTTTCGTATTCTTCTCAGCAAACCCTTTCATTTGATACCCGTATCATGGGAGTGCACAAAAAACAACTAGTCCGCCATCTTGGATTTAGAATGACGTCACTTACTGACAGCCTCATTGGTCTAGTGGTCGCAAGCACGACTGCTGAGCGTGAGGTCCTGGGTTCGATTCCCAGGTCGGGCAAAGTGTTATTAGGTTTTTCTGTATGGAAATTCTCAGAAGCAGCACGGAGTCTGGAACTGTGCCCGGTAGATGGCAATAGGCTCGCCCCCTATTACATTGGACTTAATAACGGCATCGGTGAAATGTGGGTGTACAATAGTACACAACTCTGCCTAACCCTTCGGGGAATACAGGCGTGATATGTCATCTCAATCGGTTGAGGATAACTGCTTTAAAATTCAGTTGCAAGATTTGACCCGAATATATGTACATACAAACATTGCAAGTTAAATTAAAGCTTGTAAAAACCGCAGTGGTGGTCTTGTTGTCATAATCCCTGGTTACGGGTTGTAATTTAAGGCTTCGAATTAAAACGAGCGCTCGCCAAAGGGTTGAAATTATTCATAACTTTATTAACAGTGAAGGAAAATATTTGATGAATTGTTCTAGATTTCGAAGGTGTATTCATCAAATCCTTCCTGCAACTGTAAACACAATATTTCAATGTCCAAATGATCCAACACCACTTATAATGAATCTTATTTTGTTTACTTAGTAACAAAATGGCCGCTTAATTTACCACTCTTAATACAATGTGTATAAGGTTCATATTCATCTATCCTCTGATTGAGTTACAAGAGAGACTGGTAGATGATTGTTCGATTCGGCCTTTTGAGTCCCGTTGATAAAAAACAATCTATTATAGCTTAATTGAAATTGGTTCGAAAAAATATATTTTTCAGGCACTAGCGCCACACCTCAACAACCAGAAGAAACTCAAACACCAAATAATGTACCATCAGCGCCAAAACCACAAGAGAGTGCTTCTAAAACACCAAATACTACAGTGACGGCTAGTTCTACACAAGGATTAGGTAAGTTATTTGAATAAAGGTTGTTTTACAATTTCCAGGTTAAATTACATGGAATTTTCATATCGAATATAACTCTTGCTACGTGTCGCGGTTTCGCATTCCGCACGGAACAAATATTCGTATGGTCTACATAAAATTGATACATGTCAGTGTGTCTGTCCCTGTGAAGATATGTGCTTGTAAATGATCCACGATAAATAATTTCTAATGTGGAGCAATTTTTTTCATTAACTGATTGTGGCTGGGTAGACTGGATGTGGAGGGTGGAAGACCAGAGGCTGGACCAACTTCGGAGAGACTTAGTCCAGCAGTGGACTGCGATTGATTGAGTCCCTAATTCCTTGATTTGATTTTTAAGATTGTCAAAAGTGGCCCATATCTGGTGACCATGATGATCACATTCAGATATCGTCAATTTACTGTCATTTTCAAAGAATGATCTTCATCATCATCATCATCATCTTTAATGTAATATTTTAGCCTAGTGATAGCCTAGTGTTTGACCGCTTGCGAAACGGTCTGTATTCAAACTCGGTCCGCATCTCTGACTTTTCGGAATTATGTGGAGATCAGAATTTGATGAAAACATCGCAAGGAAACCTGCAAATCTGAGAGGGCTCTATAAAGTTCTCGATGATGTGTGTAGTCCGCCAACTCGCACTTGGCTAGCGTGTTGGACTAAGGCCTAACCTTTCTCATTCTGAGAAGAGGCTCCTGCCCAACAGTGGGACGGGAATGGGCAAATTTTTTTAAGCTTTATTGATTTTTAATATTTCTACAGCTATCCCAACACTGGACAAAACGGTACCTCAGAGCCAATCTATGAATACAAGGAGTAACGCCATTAGCTTTTTCAAATCACAGCCATTGCTGCCGCAAAGACAACATAGAGGACCCACCGACATATTTAATCGTAAATATTTTTAATTCTACTGTCTACAGACAGACTGTTTCTTCGTAACTGTCTTGCAATGTAAACAATTTTATGTTTGCAGAAGTTACAATGCGTTTTTGCATATTTTGTATTTGAATTTACACTAGGTATAAACCGTAAAAAAATTATATAAAAATATTGTTGACTTTATAAGACAGGCACAAAAAAACAGACTTTATTTATAAACCATTTATCTTTGGCTGGTTTCTGCACATTGTTCCTTACGAATAGTTACAATTGCGATGTCATAATGGATAGTGATTTGATTATGGTTTTTCTCGATCTCTTTCGAAAAGTTAGACCGTGTATCTATAGTCCCATAGGGATTATTGCCGTATAGGCCTATTGCCAAAGGATAAACTGAAATAGAGATAAACCGAATTTTTCACAACAAGGATTTTTCTGCGTCAGTATAGTTTAGGCATAAGCCCTGATATGTAATAAGATTTGGAAAAGGAAGTACAAAATGTTCACCACGTTGTTAGCGCTTTGGCAAAAATTATAACACTGAAGTATTTCCCATACACACACTGTGGACATGCGCATGCGGGTTGCGGAATATATTCCCAGCCCTCTCGCATCGGTGAAGTCCCAACTCTGTCCGTCAGTATAAATAGAGGAAAAACGACCGTTTAAAATTAACTTTTTAAACTTGAGTTATTTTGTTGGTGAAAATGGGAGTCAGTGGTGGTGCACTACATAGGTTAGGTTGACGTTTATCAACCTTTGGCTTTGGACTTTGGGTCATGGTGAAAATTGTTCGTGATGACTAGCGATGGTATGAGGACGGATTGTTTTAAGCTAAAATCAATGTAAAAATTTTTGTTTCAGCTTTTAGCTCTTTTAACCACTATCCAAAAGGTATGATAATTTTAATATTTTAATTAAAAAAAAAAGATTGGCTATTGCCTGACCGTCAAGATCCGAACGCCTAATTTAAAAACTTTTAAAAGCTCTAACTTAACGTATAAAATATGGTTTAATTCAAATACTCTTTTTTCAGGAATACCAAAAAGCTTTCTTGTGCAAAAAAAATTGTCCCAAGATCCTGGGAACCCGCAAACAAGTAAGTATCGAAAATGAACTTTTTGCAAGGACTGTCTAACAGTTGCTTATTAAAAAATAATACAAAGAAAATAAATAACACACATACATAAAATTATGAATAGGCTAGATGACTGAATCAAATTCTGAAATCTTGTTTGGGAAATAGTTTTCCTTTTAAACCCTCAGTAAAAGTTTACTAATTGAGTTTTACTGAGTTTATTGAATATAATTCGAATTTAGAACCTTCAACTCAAGCTTACGCTGGGCCACTCTTTGGTACTTCTATTCTCTCTGCTCTGTGACAATTGTTAAGCGCGTATATTATCATAAACAAATTACTTAATATGCAAAATTTCCTTTGTGATTTATTTAATACGGTAGATGACTACTAGTCTAATTTTAATTCCAATATATGATTATGATTCCATCGTTATTAAAAAGTGATTTTGTATCTTAACCTTTTTTTACCATATTCGCATAGAAATCTCTTTCAATTTTGTATATAGGTAAGTAAATTTATATTGTTCTTTCAGTTTGGCCAATGCCGTCACCGACCAATATATTTCAACCCACGACACCAACATTTGATCAAACACCTACCATAAGTGAAAATATGAATACTGGGACTGCGCCAATATTTGTTCAAACAGAGAGCCAAGTCGATATCCAACAACAGTATTCGCCATCTGATATTTATTCTGAGTACAATCCAGGCAAGTAATTATTTATTAAATTTTAGTTTAGAAATACAATCGATGTAGGTAGATCAAAGTGACAATAACCAACGGGTGGTGAGGTCGTAAATTCGACACCACGTAAAGCCTTTACCAAGACGAAATTTTCATGCGCCATTATAGACGCGCGTCAAACGCAACTAAAACGCGCTGCGATCGCGCCTGTTAACTTTTACATGTAGGTATTATTCACCCAAAATATCGTCAAGGAAGACCGAGAGTTTTGTTTAAAAAATACGAAGGTCTTTTCTTGAAAATCTGCTCAATTGAGCCCGAACGACACGAGGCCGACGTAGAAAAGAATAACATGAAGAATCATGAAGAGAGACAGAATCTAGTACTAACATAACATAGCATCACACCTGTATCCCCGAGGAGTTAGGTAGAGCTGTACCTAGTATTGTGCACCCGCATTTCGCCGATACCGTTATTAAATCCCATGTAATAGGGAGCGAGCCTATTGCCATTAACCGGGCACAATTCCAAACTCCGTGCTGCCACTGAGAATTTTATCCGGGAATCGAACCCAGAACCTCACGCACAGCAATCGCGCTTGCGACCACTAGACCAATGAGGCTGTAAAAAAAGGCAGAATGTAGTAATTACTAAAGAATATACAACAAAATATTCAGCAACTGAATTACTTTCTGTGACTTAATATATTAACTTCATCTTTATAAGTTTAATACTTTTCTCAGTATTTACCTATATTAACTTTGTACTTTACAAAAAGATTTTATTTTGTTTTTACTTCATTCTGTCTAATGTCGTTTTATATGAATGCTATGTACACCTATAATTTGTCTATACAATGAAAATGTGCCTTATATTAGATTAAGGTAATGTAATAATAATGCTTTATGTATAAACTGTTGGCTAAATAAACTTTCTTATTATTCCTTAGAGCCTTGCGATGACGAGTCTTCTGAGCAAGCTGGCCAGAAGCGTTTGAGTGCCTTTCAAAGACTGGGCCCTGTCTCTCAGCCGAAGAAACCTAAACTCACTATTAATTTGATGCTGAATAAGGAACAACCTGTAAGGTATGATAGTGGGTGCGTTTATTTTATGATATATGCGTGTCGTGAGTGTGTAGTGAAACTTTATTTTAAAACGTACCCGGATTTCTTCTGTATCGTGTGTATAGCTTACATACAAATTTCAAATGTACAAACATTCAATCCAAAACAATTATCTGTTAGCATTATATACAGGGTGGTAACGACATTACAACAATAAATTAAAACACGATCGCTGCTAGTCAAAATACTTTAAAATGATTAAAATAGGTGTTATATAAAAATTAAAATCGGAATTGCCGTCTTCAATATTGTCTTTCTTCGAAAGTATCATTTCTTAACCGCACATTTTATTTATTTGTATTTTACGCATGTAGGTAAATCTAAAGTAATTCGGGCCATTTAGGTGTATAAATTAATGAACTTGTGTAAAAAAAACTCGTACAAATTTTAAAGTACAAAATAAAATCTGTGGGTAAACGCTTTCTGAATATAATTTGATAATTCATGTATGAACTAATAACGCGATTCTCTGTATATTATTTTAAATATCGTCGTAATGTCCTCACCACTCTGTATAATTGTTTCACACTTAGTTTAAGGATACGAGCACTGCTGAACTACCCATAGTTTTAGTTGACACCTTTTTTGCACATACATGTTAATACGGTGTGTATCACAAATTATACAGCCTGGGAGATTTGCCAAGAGACAAAAATATTTCGTAGACCAGTGTATCACTTATGATAAGCTCTCTGAAAAACCTGAAAAAGAGAGGGGAAGGGGGAGAGGGTAAAAACACGTGTGAAAAAAAAGTGAAATGGGAAAATTGACGACACGGGTTCGATCCCCGCACGGAACAAATATTTGTATGTTCTACAGATAGTTGTTTCGGGTCTGGTTGTGTATGTGACATGTATGTTTGTAAACTGTACCCACGACACAGGAGAAATACAAGGGTGGGGCAACGTTTAAAAAAAAAAATACTTTCCCCTATAATAAGGAGCGAGACCTTACATCTACCGGGCACAAATCCGCTTGCTGTAAAAAATGTCAATAAAATCCAACAACTTGCTTGCTGGATTTTATGATGGACGCTGCTTGCAGCTTGCTCGACGTAGGAATCCAACCTAGGACTTCACACACTTCACACAATTGCGAGGTAGTCTTTTCTTTAAATACAATCATGAGTTGCAGGGAGGTGGTAAACGATCCGGACGATGACCCCGACCGTTACACTCCGGTCCACTTGCGCCAGGACATCATAACAAGCACAGATGCGACCGTCATGAAGTACCTCACGTCTTGGCCGTGGAGGAAGAATGTGGGCATCAGGAGGAGTGCCACTGCGAGGAATTCTAGGGTAAGGACCATTTAAACACAGGTGGTGCAAAGAAAGAAACCCCACGAATGAAGATTCCTAAGATCGTCTGGTACTCCCTGGGAACTCGAGTCTTGATACCACCCTTGCTGACTGGCTAGTCTTTCCACTACAGCATGAGCGATTCCGAAGTGATTCCAATGTGACAGCTCGTGCCGACACGACAGAAGAAGATTTTACCACCTTCTGAGAACTTATGAAATCTAGTTCGGTACGGTCTGGTAAAATATGCATTCTGGATCGCTGATTTTCTTGTTGGCAAATTAACAATATCTTATTACAAATAGTGAGTATATCCCATTGTTTTAAAAATCATGTACAAATCTAGGTAGGGGAAAAAATCAATGAATTTAATAATTGTTCTCAATATTGTTCTATGCAGCCCTTATGATTCTTTAAATTAGAATATTTTTTCGGATATTTTTTTAAAGTACCGAAAGTCGTCTATTTGGCTTGCACGTTTACCGTAGATATACGGTTTCTTTATCCGAATTCGTAAAATCTTTTCTTTTGATAAAGCAGGTAAAACAAAAACTTTATTCAGTTTTTGTTTCAGAACTCCATAACATTCCATAGTATAATAGTGAAGGAAGTTTGAAGAAACTTAAATACATAAGTTCTAATGATTCTAGGGAATGATTAAGCCATCTGATCTACACAGACAGACGGCATGGTTGGCGCAGTGGTTGAGTGATCGACTGCTGCGCTATGTGTCGCGGGTTCGATTCCCGCACGGAACAAATATTTATATTATCTACAGATAGTTGTTTCGGGTCTGGGTCTTTGTATATGTGAATATATATGTTTGTAAACGCACCCACGATACAGGAATTATTCCTAGTGTGAAGCAAAGTTTAAAAAAAAAAACAGTGACCCTTTACAATAATAAATTTAGTCTTTATAATGAATTTATCTGGGTGTCTTTTATTTTCTTTTGACGAATACATTTTTTTGTTCCAGTCCGTGATGATTTTGGAACAAGAACAAATGGAGGAAGTGTATGAAAAAGACAACTTTTTCATTCAAATATCGGTAAGTTCATGCAATACATTTTTGTTTAAATAAACATAGCGATAGCAAGTTGGTGTGATTTGGTTGAGTTTCATAGTTTAGAAAAAATGATACTCGTAGTTTTTTTTTACAAACCTCATTGTTGTGGCGATCATCAGCATGAGGTTTCCGGTTCAATACCCACGTCCGTAGGGCGAAGTTTATTTTTATTTTTATTTATTTATATTTATGTAAAACACCACAAGTTTTTAAAATAATTAGTACTAGTACGAGTTTCCCCTTGAAGCCAAAAACTTATGAAAATGTTGCGCGTGTGTATACTATGAGCTCGCTGAAATGCGCGCGCACGTTATTTTCAAACATTTTTGATTTAAAGATCGAGGTCGAGGTCGAGGTCGAGGAAAATTCGTACAGTCGGTGCCCTAAATTACCGGGTCAGGTAATTTAGGGCACCGACTTGTAGAATAGTTTTTGGCTCAAGTTAAGTATGATAGAGATCGGGGAAACTCGAGACTCTAGAATTTATCATATAATGTCTAGGGGGGTCAGGTAATGTGGCCACCAACTGTACTTAACTTCCTGATTATTTTTTATTTCAGGTGAAGGGTTATCCTTCTACTTGGAAGAAAGAACGTGTGTTGGATGCTGTGCTCGACAGTGTTAGAGGATATAGTCTTATACCTTGTTTTACTGAGGTAACATAACTGGATATTTTATATTATATATTAATAATAACTCGGCACAATACTGTCTCACTGCTAGGCAAAGGCCTCTTATGATGATAAAGGTTATCATAATCTAGCACGCTGGTCTGGTCCGATTGGCGGACTACCCACACCAGGGATAACTTTGTGAAGCTCTCTCAGGTGTGCAAGTTTCCTCGCGATGAGAATATATGTATATATGTATGTCACAGTTGAGCCAGGTTTGAACAAGCCATATTGCACGGAAGGCAGGCTTTCAACCGCTCACTGCCTGTTATCTTTGTCTACAACATTATTTTATGTATATATTCGAAACCCGAAACACGTCGAACATTATAATTTATGGAGTATATAAAAAAAAATTAAAATACTGAAAACTCACAAAGTTACAAGCTTGTTGTTGCCTCGTTGTCATCCCTAGTGCGCTGGCGCATGCCGCTGTGCCACGTGTTTGGCCATGCGCAGATGGCACCTGTGAATGAAAGTTCAGTCAAAGAATTTTTAAATATTATTTGGACAAAACATAACATGGTATATAAAAATTATAACAATCAGTTCTGTTACTGATTCTGAACAAACTACTTTCAAGTTTAGTATATATATACTAAAAATAATATCGTATATTGACAAGGATAGAGAAAAGTATGCTTCGTTGGTTTGGTCATATAGAGAGGATGGATGAAAGGCGATTAACGAAAGGGATTTATAACGCGGTTGTTAGTGGAAACGCCAAGAGGGGACGCCCTAGAAGGACATATACGGATCTTATTGGTGATGTCCTTCAAAATGGTCAGGTGCGCAGTACCCACAACCGGCGTTCATTTATGAAACGATGCATGAATGTAGGTGAAGCAAAAGGGTTATGTAAGGATCGTAGCACGTGGGAAACCGTACCCACATGGGAAAAAGGCGTTATGTATGTACGAGTATGTACATATGTATATTGAACTGTGCTGCGCACCCAAAGGCATGTATGTATAAATAAACACTTCATTTCCAGTTCACTCAACACGAATGCAAGTTCCTAACCCTCCGCAGTCGCTCAGCGCTCATAATCCTCCACAAGACCGGCTTCTATATCCACAAAGATGGCGTCGAGTTGACAGTTACTATATCACAGACGGACTTAACCCTCAACCAAATAGATTTCATCCCGAGGATCGTGTTGCGGAAGAGGGTTGCGATGGGATATGTGGACAAGAAATTGAATTTGAGCGCCTTTACGTTGCAAGATGGTAGGTATATCTACACATAACATAACACCCTATATTCCCAGACGGGGTAGGTAGAGGTATATATTAAACCCAAATATTGTTAGTTTCCAATATGTTGATAACCTCCGTAACATGGCGATGAAACAAACCCCAATAAAAATATATTATAAAAAAAATTACAGTGACTGTCTCATTGGTCTAATGGACATAAGCGCACGTCCTAAATCCAACGGGTTCGACTCCCAGGTCAAGCGAAATGGTATCGGTGTTTTTTGTATGGAAATTCTCAGTAGTAGCACAAACTCTGCTATAAGCCTATAGCATGACACTCAATAGCGGTATCGGCGAAATGTGGGTGTAAATTCGTACACCTCAGAAACCTAACCTAATCTAACCCTTCGGGCAATACAGGCGTGATGCTATGTTATGTTATTTTCGTCCCCGTCGACCCTAGTCACGTCGTCGTTTCATAAACAATTTGTATTCATATGAAACTGTTTATTTCAGATATAAGCCACTTCATATACTTCCCTCTAAGCCGGGTGAGCAATCAGACCGAGTTCGTTCAGCTCCAGAGCGTCATCGCATGGGAACATCTCATTGAATTAGACCTTTCACACAACAGGCTTACGTAAGTGGCTTAAATAGTGTTTATGTAAAGTAAACCGCATATTTTTTAATGAATTTAGGAAAAAAAATTGTAAAATATTTAGCATTCACAATATTTTCTTGATCTACTGCAAAATTAATATTGTCAAATGTTTTTTGAAAGTTAAGTTTACGCCTCCCTTCCTTGGTCCTGAGCTGACTTTTGAATTTATTAGTGAATATAAGATAGCATCACGGCTATATTCCACAAAGGGTTAGGCAGAGGTGCTCGAGCAGTCGAGGCCGTTATTGAGTCCTATAGAACTGATAGCCTGCCTATTGGCATTTATCTGGCAATGTTCCAAATTACTGCTGCTAAGAATTTCCATACAGAACAACGCAATAACACTTCGCCCAACCTGGTAATCGAACCTTGAACCTCACATTCAGCTCTCGGATCACTAATGAAGCAGTCCCATTAGTTTCATTTACAGAAGTTTTTAAAAATATATCCTAATTTTCAGAAACATATCCGGCTTCGACTTAAACAGGGTAACGCCAAGGTTGAAGCATCTGAACCTCTCCCACAATCATCTACAGAAGATAACAGTGCTGTTAAACCATAGAGAGTTGCCGCTGAAGTCGATAAATTTGGAAGGGAACCCACTGTGCAACGATTACATAGATCCGGACCACTATGTTAAAGTAATTAGGATGCTTTTCCCTGCTATTGTGGAGATTGTAAGTATTTTGTTCTGTTTTAAAAAGGTGCATTAAAAAAAGCCTCCCCTTATGACGGTACCTACGTTCGGTACAAACCGTGTTGCTACTCCCGTTACGAATCTTTCTGGCTTATCTTTGTACTATTGCATGCAGCATGACACTCAAACACAAAAGAATTTAAAAGTATCCTTTTTTCCTAGTATCTCTCAAGGTAAAGCTATGTCCGAGCTGAGAAACACGTCACGCCCTCGAAGGTTCAAACCTGTGATACTGTAAAAATACCTTGACTGACTGACATTGTGATGTCGAGTTCTATTCCTAGGACGGGCCAGTGTTATTCGGGTTTTTCTGTTAGAACATTCTCAAAAGCAGCCTAGAATATGGAATTAAGCACAAGCTAACACATGGGAATTGCTCATGCTGTGGCGATAAGATTAGCAAGTTTTGAGGCTTGAGCTTTTGAGGTTTTGAGGCTGACTGCCCAAGGTGCACCAGGTGAACTCAGGGTTCTTCACTCGTGGAGGCTCTTTCTTTTCATTGGTACTTAATAACGAATTACACCTCTGTCTAGCTCGTCAGGGAATACATACATACAGGTGTGATATGTCATAAGTAAAATGATCTAATATTTCTTTGCAGGATGGTGTACCTATAGTTCGTAAGGGTGAACTACCACATATGAAACAAAACTACTGCCCAGAAGGAGCTCAAGAAGTAGCTGAGAAGTTTCTAGAAATATTCTTCCCGCTTTTAGACTCCGGCTCAGACCACAGGTCGTTGATACAGGGCTTGTATGAAGATCATGCGACGCTGACTATAACCTATTGTTATAAATTACGTGAGTTTTTTAATTTTTATAATATAACTATAATATAACATACTATAATATAACTACCATTTTCTGAATCTCGATTAGAGCCCCACCTACTGGGTCCAACTATAGCTAAGAACTATTCAGGTAACTCCAAAAGTACAAATACACATCATCAGAATCAATCAAACCGTTTCGGAGGAGAAAAAATACGAATATACGCACACAGTAATTTTATGTATACAGATCAGATCTTCCCCCAGCAGTGGGAGAAAGGACAATATTAATATATAATCCTGCCCATTTCTATCCTACTGCTGGGCACGAATTCTTCAAACGAAGAGTGAACCACCACACAGCTTGCAGAACATTATGAAGGAAGCAATGCGCATCAGATTTCTAGTAATCTGTAATATATCTCTAAAAATATAGCTAATTATATTATTAAATAAATAGAGTTTTTGTGTTACTACTCTAAACTTTTATTTTTTTAAATAAATAAATCTCGGCGCTAGAAGCAATAATTTCTTCCTGGACTTGCCGATCTGCTCATCTTGTGTAACCTCTTATTTATGTAATTGTAAACAACCTACAAATTTGGATATTCAAACGCCTTTAGATTCTTTCCCAGACCGACACTCTCGAGTAGACTGAATACTTTTCGTTACAGGTTACGCACCAATCTACAGGTGTTTCAGAAACCTCTTCCTATACGCTCGGTTCTTAGATGAAGGGGAGGTAGACTCTGTGGTGGGGGCCATGGCCATCACCAAGCTTATAAACAGGTGGCCGCATACTGAACACGATCCTTTCACGTTCACTGTCGATGTGATTTATCATAGTGTAAGTATAAATAATATTTTAAGACCAATAAAATGCTTAAAAAACAATTGCAATGCAGCATTCGGACAAGTAAAATATGTTTAGGTGTAACTGATTTATTCTTGGAGGGCTCTGCCAGAATGAAACCCCTTTATTGTGAAACAGATAAAACGTAACCTAAAACTTTCATTACTTAAAATGTGTTTTGTTTAGACACGTAACATTTCAAATCAGCGAGAAGGAAGCATAAGACTTTCCAATTATTTTCATTAATAACACTTTAATAATATTGTTCAATCAGGAAAACACAACAATCATCCGGATCGGCGGTATACTAAAGCTCACAGCAGAAACGTTGGCCGAAGACGAGCACCTCCTATCGTTCTCTAGAACAGTTGTACTATACACGGAAGACGGCGGAGAGTACAAGATTAAAAACGAGATGGTGTATTGGGATGAACCCAGTGCTGCCCACGCTAGGGCGGCGTTCAGATGTAATACGGTAAGTTATAACATTATTATCCCCCTCAACGTCTAGTTCTCCTGTCGTATAAGTACGAGCTATCAC
Organism: Shargacucullia verbasci; assembly: GCA_947562105.1. NCBI lineage: Eukaryota > Metazoa > Arthropoda > Insecta > Lepidoptera > Noctuidae > Shargacucullia > Shargacucullia verbasci. Next base: position 11,225,334 of record OX387294.1, on the reverse strand, counting down.
GGGAATCGCTGTGAAGAAAGTACTAGAGTAGAAACATTAGCCAGTTGGCAATGGTAGAAAGGCTGCCCAGTTTGCGCCAGAGGATCGCACATATCGTCGCTCGTGTGGTAGGTCTCCGTCCACAACTGAACATAGGCCTGCTAATAACTGCAATGAACGCTGAAATATTGTCAAGATGGCTTCAGACAGATTGGTTTGTATACAGGTGTTGGTTATCATAGCTGTGGGAGATTGGCTCTTAAATTGAAGATATTAGCCGTAATCACCGGCTAACACTTGGACTGGTGTTCAAAACTGATCATAAAGGAAAGTTGAATCTTTGTCGTCATAGCTACGTTGACAAGAACACCATGCAAGCGAGGTCGACGATTAGTCGATTAAATAACCTAGATATTAGAGCCGTAACTCCTAATTCGATAAGGAGACTTATTTAATAGAATTAGCTCTTTATCTTTTAAGAGGGGCCTATGTCATTACTGTATTATTTATAAAAAAATTATGGGGTCCTATTGAAGTTGCGCTCGTTTGTATGCACAACAATTGCCTGTCCACCTACTCTAACGGAAGGACCTTGATGGTATCATTATTATCACTATCTTCAGTCAACTAATCAACTCGCTCGCTCTTGTTGTTGTTATTACTAGTAATAACGATGTTAGCAACGCAACTCACATATGTATGACGTTATCGGCGTGAAGATAGAAATTATCAAAACATGGCTTTGTTATGACCCATTCTATGCGGGGGTATTGATTGTCAAGAGATGCGGGTGTTCAACGAATATTTATGACGCTTATTTGCTAGAAATTCCACACGATGTTTCCCTTCTAATTTGTTTACTAAACCCAAAGTAACAGGAAAATATACATACAAGATGCTAGAAAAATGGTTTATTTTATTATTATTCATAATTAAATGTTATATCATCCTATGTGTAATCACATCTTAGCTAGTGTTACTTGACCTTTATATCATTCATCAACCACAAATGCAGAGATTGTTATATGATAAAATGTTTATTCAGTGTAACAAAAGGCAAATGATAGAAACAATCATAGGAAAAAATAATTATCTTTATTCATATCCTTGAATTTAAAATGTGCTGTTTTTAATGGCTTGATGAGCATATCTACTTGCATCTCTGATTAGTCACAGTAAACATTTGTATTTCACATTGATTGTTAGTTGTCCATTTCATTTATTGCTTTTTGTTATTAACAATGAAATGGACGTAAAAGTAGACATAAAAAATTGTAAGGAACAACTTGGCACTATTGGTTTGAAATACACACTCTTAACATAAGGGCCACGATAATCCAAATAAAATATTAAGTCTGTAATCAACTAAATGATTCTCATACTGTATCCATACATTCTTCGATTAATGGTTCTGTTTCCATTTCCATGTCCCTATCGTCAGCTCCTGATGCGTATTTCAATCTCAATTTCTCGTAATGTAATTGTTCTTTCAATGATACAGACGGCTTGCATTTCGCGAGCGCAGTTCTAAAGTCATCGAAAGTAACAAAGATGTCGCCTTCTAGAGTTCCATTTGCGATATGATTCGTCAGTGCGTGTGTAGCGGCCGCTCTAACTAAGCCAGCCAAATCAGCGCCCGTGTAACCGTCTGAAAGGCCTGCTATCACTTGTAAGTCCACATCAGGTCCCAAATGAGGCTTTGTGCCACGTTTAGTAAGTTTCTGAAGTATATCGAATCGGTCCTCTGCAGCTGGCATTCCGACATACATAACACGATCCAAACGACCAGGTCTTAACACTGCAGGGTCGATGATGTCTGGTCTATTTGAAGCTGCCAAAACAAAAACTCCTTCACGGCTCTCTATACCGTCCATTTCAGTGAGCAACTGATTCACTACACGGGCGGCGCCATTGTTGTCTTGTGACGTTCGCCGTGGACATAGAGCGTCGAATTCATCAAAGAATATAACGCAAGGAGCAGAGTTTCTTGCCCGCCTGAAACACGTGCGCACGGCACGTTCACTCTCACCAACATACATGTTCAACAATTCGGGTCCTTTCACCGATATGAAGTTTACCCCAGCTTCATTTGCTACAGCCTTTGCCAATAGTGTTTTACCACAACCAGGAGGACCACAGAGTAAAACTCCACTGGGTGCTGACAATCCAAGCTTATCAAGTTGTTCAGGATACTTCACTGGGGCTAGCACAGCCAACTGTAACTCTTTACGGACTTGGTTTAAAGATCCGACATCATCCCATGTTACATCAGGGACAGTTACAATACCCTCTCTCACTGCACAAGGTTTTGTTGTCTTGAGAGCTTTCACAAAATCTTCATGTCTGATAGCTAGCCCATTAAGTTCTTCACTAGAGTATGTCTTGTCCTCAAGGAGACCTAAGACCTCATCTATGGGGTCCAATGTTTTGTTGTTTGTTTCACTGACATGATTTGGTTCTGCATTTACATCTGTGTTACTCAATTTTTCAACAGGTGCTTCAGGGTTTTCAAGTGGAATTTGAGGCTCTGTGACACTTACTGGGGCATCACCTGCACTAGCAGTCCCATCTTCACTTTCCTTGTCCCCGTTAGGTAATATTGATATTTCTTCATTGGAGGGAGCTATCTCAGTGGGTTCTTTTTCAATTTTAGCTTTACCTGCTTTTATTTCTGTAAAGATCCTCTTCACAGCATATGTACTGGCTTTATTTACAAGTGCTTGTAAATCTGCACCCACAAATCCAGGAGTTATTAGAGCTAAGTCACTCATATCAACATCTTCACCTAATGTGATATTCTTACAAAGAATACCAATTATCTCTTTCCTAGCATTTAACGAAGGTATACCTAAAGTGATTTCTTGTTCGAGGCGACCAGCTCTTCTTAAGGCAGGGTCTAAGGCATCTGGGTTGTTTGTGGCAGCAAGTATAAGAACACTAGCATTGTTATCTGTCAAGGAGTCTAAAGATGCCAGTAACTGGGCTACCATTCTTTTCTCCATGTCCTTTTGAGCATGAACTCTGTTGCCACAAATTGCATCAATCTCGTCTATGAACAAAACACTTGGTGCAACTGACATTGCTCTCTCAAAGAGCTCCCTGATTCTCTCTTCTGATTCTCCTGACATTCCACCTACTAATTCTGTGCCACTAATAGCGATCATAGGCAGTTGAAGCTTTCCTGCTATAGCATGTGCTAACAATGTTTTTCCCGTCCCAGGGGGACCATGAAGCAATGCTCCTCTTGGAGCTTTGATACCTAACTGACTGTACACCTCTGGATGCTTCATGTGTAATATTAAATCACAGATCTGTGTGATAATTTCAGATATACCACCAATAGCATCAAAGCTAACCTTAACATTTTTGACAGTTCCAATATCTACTTTTTTCTTTGGTGGTGCATTTTTATTTGAATCAATTTTCCTCTTTTTCTCACTTGTATGTTGATTCTGCTGAGATTTTGCCGGCGTGCTCTCGATTGCCGCGCTATTTGCGTTTCTAATCGGTATGTGGGGGGTTATGGTAATTTGGTCATTGATTTTCGGTAATTTCGGCGCCGCACCGCCGTCGTCGTCGCTGCTCAGTATATCAATAGGCTCACCAGTCTTGTCTGTATTGCGGCGATTAGCTGCTGGACGTTTTTTATCCTGCATCTTGTACATGGCGAGCAGGCGGTCGTTCAATGCACTATTATTCTCGTCTAGTAGCTCCAAATCGGATTCCTCTTCCGATCCGTCCGATGTAGACGCTCCGTCCAGTCCGTAACTCTGTAATACGACTTTATATGCACTCTCCACCATTTGACAGAAGGCGTTGTCGCTCCTGTTGTTGTACTCGCGGTATCGCTCTTTCAATGAACGCGCCATTTGGCTAACATCGACGAACGTCTTGTCCACATTCTCGGCGAGATAATTCTTCACACGCGACACTATAACGGGATCGTTTATTGTCTTTTGTCGCGTTTGGTGTTTCTTCATTTTGTAAGGAACAACGTTTTGTAAGGAATTTCGTCTTTGAATTTATAAACTAGTTCTTCGTAAAACGCAATGTTTGACAGCGGCGTCGCTGAATCGATGGAAAGGTTACCAGGGTAAAAAAAAAAAAAAAAGTTTCGTCTTTATTGCATATGGTTCGAAGGCTACCTATTCACACTGCAAATGTATCTAATTTTTTTACGAAATATTGTTTTATTGCAGATTTCACAAAAGAATTTTAGTCTTAGAATAGAATCTACGACAGATGAAGATCTCCGACAAAAATTCCTTAAGATTTTCATGAAACTGACGACGATGGATAATAAAATAAGTGAAAAGTAAGTAATATTGTCTTTTTATATATTTCTAGTGACTAAAATCTGAAAATAAGGACACAATTAATATATAATTTGACATATTTTGATGCAATTTTTTACAGGTGTTTAGAAGTTAATAATTGGAATTTGAAACTCGCTCTGGAACATTTTACTAAGCTCTTGAAAATAAATAACTTGGACTCTTTGTTTTCCCAAGATATACCAATCACCCCTTAGGAATTATTTTCAATATAAAGTGTATGTAAGAAGTATAGGTAGTACATTACTTTAGGTATGTTTAAATAATATAATCATAGTAAAACACTGTCTTAATGTCTTTTATTTTGTGCCTTAAGGCACCAAAAATACGCATGTAAGAAATTCCTGAGTATAGGTCTGGGAATATATTAATGGCCTCCGCGTTGTATGAACAGACGAAAAACCAAAGATAAGATATCGAGATCAAACTAAAGATAAGGTGAGTGAAAAACTTGGTAACACAAAACTGTGCTTTGTCCAGTATATTATTTAACGCCTTATAGTTGTTTGGTACTTTATTTTTAACGCTTTCATATTTTTTTGCGCCGCATTGCCGAGCTAGGACAAAAGGCTCTATACGAGCTGTTGGAATCTTATCTAGTTGCAAGTTATGCGCCCCATCTGATTCGTTATTAGTTTTCTTTAATGTAAATGTAATGCGGTGCTAGTTGTTTTCGGTCAGCGGTGTACTGACTCAATTAGATTTCGGTAGTAACATTAAGGTATACTGGGGTAGTTTTTTTGAACAATCATCTTCCCATTGAAAATTACCGGTCAAGTTGATTAGTTTAATATGGGATGATGAAGTTTTTGTCAATAAAAATAAAACTGAATATCGGTAATCGTGGTATAAAGTTATAAACTTAACGTTTATAATTTATTATAGTACCTACGTAATTCATGTAACATTCCAATAGTTCTATAATTTTCTTCAAGATATGAATCGAGGTGAGGTCAAGTTAGCAATTTCGGAGACAATCTCTTCCTATATCGAAATTCTTGACAATAATCTATAGAAATTTTTGACAATAATCTCGACTTCGTTTAACCATTGTTGGATTTAAGGTGATGAAGGTATCTCTAATGTTGGTATACATTAGAGATATGTTTACTTAACGAACGGAGGAAGGTCGCCTACCTTACTCCCTACCCAACTGGAATTTCCGGCATGTTATCCGGATTTCGACATGACCTCGAAATGACCCTTTGGGTTGTTATAATTTACTTAAGTTGACAGTCGCTCCGTAAATACAAGAGTCTAGAAGAGCACTTACTCAATAAACATACCTAGGTATTTTTCATTCAAATACGTAGATATTTGTTATTGGGTTGGGTCGATTGGGTACTCTAAGAAAAGCCATTTATAATGACTAACAAAACCAACCTTCATGATAAATGTAATTTAATTTCGACAAATACATAAAAATCTAGGCTAATCTACACAATCATTTCAAGATGTCTGGCATATTCAATGATTTGTCCTGCTAGTTCAGGAGAGGGCAGCACTCCAGCGGCGGCGGCGCACGTTTCTTCAGCCGCGTTGAAGTGGTAACAATTGTCTGGACCAAGGACCCAATTGCGCTACAATGACAATAAATATTATAGCATGCAACGTTACATCATTTTTAGCATCAAGTTAGGAGAGTGTGGTAGGTTTTATGCTTAAAAATCTCTTGCCAATGAGCCTGCTCATACGTGCTAAAATGGTATTGTAGATAAGGGGCTATTTATTAATTACGTAAGGACAATTTTGGCCATTTTTGACCTCCCCCCCCCTACCCCCATGTAAGAACACATAAGATTTCTAGGACTCCCCCTCCCCCTTCTTACGTAAGATTTTATCTGGTTTTGAAAACTGAATAAGCAATAAAAATATGTGTAAATAAAATTTATACAATAAAACATTGTACATTAAAAAAGAAAAATAGATCAGAGTTGTTTTTTCAATGCATACCTCTCAAATATCCATCACTCTATAATAGAAATCGCTTATACTTATAAAATATTATGTAAGAATGGCTTTTAGCCAAGATCCCAAGATAAGGGCATGCAGAGATTTTAACTCCTCCTCAGGACCTTTACGTAATTAATGAATGGCCCCTTATAGATTTATAGAGAACAGAAGAATATCTGTCAACTTAGGTTAATATAATTATATTGAGCCAAAATGAATAAAACATGAAACTACCTTCTTTCCATATTCATGTACAGCTTGTTGGGAAGGCAGGTTCAGACGCCGAGCAGCTTCAGCACATGAGATGCACAGATAAGCCTTCTCAATGCATGCTGCAATCTCTCCTCTGACTGTGTCCAGAAGAGTATCCATGAAGAAAGTGTAGCTTTCTGCTGGGACATTGTCCTGTAGAAATATTTAATTACAGTTAGATTTATGTATACTGACAAAAAAAAACATGCTACTGATTGGTTGAGATTTTAGATGAGTAAGCAAGTGAGATGAACAGTTACTTTAGTCCGTGTCACAGTTACTATAACCATTGTGGCACTTCTGGGAAGATTTTTATTTATTTATTAAGTCTATGCTGTCCCACTCTTGGGCAAAGGGAAGATTGCTTTTTTAAATTAGAACTTTTTAACATTAACAAGGGGGAGGCTTTTGCCCAGCAGTGGGATGTGACAGGCTAACAGTAACAGTAGAATATTTTATTTACAGATAATATGTAAACTTACCTTAGCCAAGAAGATTTTATTATAACTGCCCTCCATTAAATACTGCTCCAAGGCTAATGGGTGCCTAATATATGGGTCAGCCCTTATTACATCCACTGAAAGACGTTCCAACTCTGTGTGGAACTCTGCTACACGATTTTGGGAGAGCAAGAACAGTAAGTTCAGGCCGAGGAGCTGGTACATGAATGCTGACTCAGGAAGATGGTCTCTGCAGGTTAAAAGATATAGGATTTTTTATCCAAATTACTATAAGGCATAAAATTGAGATGTATTAAAACCCATTTGTCATTACAGTAAGTAGTCGCAAATTATAATATAATACAGACATCCTTCATATCATAGTGCAGGATTCATAGCTTAACAATTCATGGATGGATGGCTGGAATTAAAAATTTGTCCTACTAAAATACATTACAAGCATTATGGGTCCTGTTTTAGTGGTAGAGTATTCAGATTTGAAAGAAATGTTGAAACAAATAAAATTAACAAAGAACATGAATTTTAATTAAATGTTATTTTTACATATAAATAGTGTTTATTTTTAGTGTTTGTACTTACTTGTAGTCAAAATAGTAGCATTTGAGCTGAGACATGAAGCGTTCGAAAGCTTTGACATCTTTTGCAGCAACTGCCCATTGTGCTCCAATTTCCAAGACATCTCGTGCTAATATCAACTCCTTTTGGTTTGCCGCAGTATTATTACTCGGCAGGAAAGTTAACTGTGTTAGTGCTATCTGTAAAAAAGAACATTTTGAGTAATGTTTCGAACAATGATTGATAAGTGTCAAGTCATCATTCATTACTTACCTTTATTTTGTTCAATAATTCGCCACATTTATCCAGTTTACGTGGTTTCTTAGCCCACTCAGTTTTTAAATTTTGATATAAAGTCGCGACGTCTTTTACTGATGCCATCTTTTATTTGTAATAATTTTAGTGTACAAAATTCTATCTTCTCCGATGAGGTTGTTTTACTAACTCACGTTCAGAACCTCACGTTAGTCAATATAGATTATTAAATTTTAATTAAATTTCAATGCATTATTTCCTATGAGTTATATACGAAAAAGAAATCTGGCTCTATAATATTAGTTTATAAATTTTAGTAAAATACTTATGATTTTTAAATTCAAAGTCGTACAGAATATCTTTTAGAAATTAGGGTGATAGTTTATATTATTCTTTTGAACGCACCGTCATGACATGTCAAAGTCGAAATTTAGCAATGATGTTGCCATACTTGCTATTACAATTCAAAGATTACAAAAATAGGTAATAAAATATCTAAAGCTCTCCATTCATTGCCTCAATGATAAACGTTTGGATTTTTACTTCAAAAATTTGTCGAATGGTAACACATTCGTATTTTCAATCTGTACCTATTGGCAAGTATTGAGTTTTGTCAAAAAATCTAACTTGACAGGATTTTCTGTGTGCGGAAGGAGAAATTTTTGCCGAGTGGAAATCGGATTTAAATATGAATTATCTAAAAGGGAACAATTTAGTGGCATGCTACGGCGCGCAATGTGTGTTTCGCATGAAATAATGATAACCTCGCAGAATGTCTTCGCCTGTGGTGTGTCGTGAGATTTTTGATGAAAACAGTCAACCATCGGCAGAGGGTTTGTATGAGATTAAATATTTATTGAACATAAATATTGTTGTTTTGGGTATTATCTCGGTTTAAGAGATACACAATATTATGTAGTTGATTCTAAATAGCCCCATTATTGGTCAGCCCTGTATGTATTCATCAATTTATTCATGATCAATAATTTATTTGAACTATGTGAATTTGACTCAAAATTATAAGGAAGAAGTTGAGCTATATAAAATGAAAACAATCCAGAATTTACTTTTATTTTTCTGTATTAAACAGAATATTTTTATATTCTATTAAATAAAAAAGAGAACCAAATCCTTCGATATAAAATAAGGGCTCTTTGTTTTGGTTGTAAAATTCCTAATTAGTAAGAAGAAAACCAAATACATTATAACAGAGGTTCAAAGGGGATAGGTAGATAAACAAATATATACCTACTTTATTAAACACCACAAAGTTATTCAGAAAAAAACATATAGAAATTATATATATTAATTATAATATATAATCATTTTATAGGATTACTGATACTCATCATATTGTATTATTTCTTCTTCATTAATATCAAATACAAGGCTATAATGTGTGTACATTATAGCCTTGTATTTGGGGTTGGGATATTATCTTTTAGCATGTTTCAACAGTATAAGAAAGCCTTAGCCTTACTTTAGCTATCTTCTATTTTAGAAATCTCCGACTATGCTCATCAACTGGGCATTGACCCTGAAAGTGAGAGCCATCTGCTACCCTTGGCCAAAGATGGACTCATGCAAGCACTGCCAACACCTTGGAAAGCTTAGTAAGTTGAAAATAACTTGTGGTTATATATTTTTGGCCTTTATTCTATAATTATAACTTTTGTAGAAATATTGGAATCAAAATGTGTAAATAATACCTTCAGTTTTTTTTTTAACAACCATTGTTATGTCTCTGCTAGTGAACGAGCTCTCCCATAGCCTCTCTTTGTGTTGCTTTTTCGAGCCAATAGAGTGTGAAAGCTTCTTTCCTTAAACCAGTATTTCTGAGTCATTGTTTTTTTTTTTATAATCGCTATGTATAAGAAATCTGGATATCAGTAAGATATACTGAATTACTATACATCATATTTTATTATATACAATGAATTTATTGGATTAGTCAAAGTCTGTTGTCATTTTAATTTTTATATTGCACCCTGTTTGATAAGTCAGACTAGTCAGACCAGTCAGATCAGTATGTAGGTTGAGCTTTGCTTACTTATGAACATACTGTGAGTGTAGACATGATAATTAGCAAGAGTTTTAAGTTCTCTAGAATTCTTCTCCTTCTGAATATCACATAGTAATCTAGATTCAAAACCAACCACTGTTGGTGTTCATATAATAGATGAATGCATGTCATGTTAAATACATCAAATGTGCTATCTGGTATTTTAAGTATTCCAAATCCCAATATATATGGCTGAGCTGATATTACCAAGGCATATCAATAAAAAAGAATCTTTGTTGTTTCTTTTAACCTATTAAAAACTTATACATGTAGTTAGTGTATAAGTATGTTATAGTATGTATACATAAGTTAGTGTATAAATTACTTTACATTCTTATAGGGCTTGGATTGTTTGTGCTAGAAGTGGTTTAGATGATTAGCAATTAGTGTCATGCTGAAAGATCCTACTTTGACGTCACTTTTGAGTGTCCCTTAAGTAATCAAGCATACAGTTAGGACTCAGTAAATTATAGTTCCACCAGTATTTCATATAAGTATTATTTAATTCTTAAATAATTATATTTTGCAAGCTTTTATTTAACTTGCAATGTATGTATGTTTGGCTCAAATGTTGCAACTGAATTTTAAAGCAGTTATCCTCAACCGATTGAAATGAAATTTTGCATACATGTTTAGTTGAAACCCATCAATTTATTAAATCACACAATTTGTATGATATAAAAGCTTGTCGCGAGTTGTGTTATTGTTTACCTACACTAGTAAATCTCGCGACAGACTTTATATCATATAAATTGTGTAATGTAATAAATTGATGAGTTTGATTCGAATTTAAAGTTTATTTTCTTCTTTTTAGATAAAAGCTTGATTTTAAAAATGTTTATTTACTATTTTTCTAACATAAAAAAAAAATCCAGCCGGTTTTGGAACAAGATGACATCTTGATACAAAGGAATGTAGTTAAATATTATTTTTTTATTCAGAACAAATAATTCAATCCTTTAATCACAGCTTGAGTTAAAACCCTACTTTAATTGTACAGTCTGGGGCCATAAGTCCAGTAGCACGTCAACGATCATATTCGCCTGCACGGTACTGCGCGTATACATACATGTGTGAGTGATTTCAACGCAAACAGTTACCAGTCATACAGTATAGCTACGAGAAGGTGATAGTGTGTGGGGTCAATACTAGACAAAGATAACAATATAGTTTTGATTTCTTCATATTAGTGTTCGGACAGAACTATTCCGTAACTAAGGCCAAAATTTAAACTCATTATCATCAGTTCATGTGGTTAAGTGCAGTAATGTATGCCTTGGAAACGAGTGTCAGTCGGTTCGAAATCCAACAGGTTGGGTGGACCGATTTTGTTTATTATTCATTACTTTTGTCTTGTAAACATTTTTTTTTATATTTCAATGAATGTTATACTTATATATTTACTATAATAAGTAATATTTATATACTTTATATATAAAAAATGCATATTGTAAATTTAATTACATATATACTTTATATGTGATATCAATATTATTTGTATATAAATATTATACTTATATATATTTCTTAATATATAGTTAAAATTGATACAATTAGCTTTTAAACTGAAAATTACAAAAAAGAATTAATTATACAGGAATAATATTTTAGATTGAAATAAAATAATAGTCGGTAATTTGAAAAAACATTTATTATTAAATAAGTTAAAAAACCAAAATTTGTGTCAAGTTTGTTGATATGAAAATAAAATTGTTTTTATGCCTTTAATTTAATTGAGATTATAGCTTAATTATTCATTTTCTCAAAGAGAAAAGAAGATTGAAGCTTAACCCCAATCTTACAATCATAAACTAACTTACGTGTTACTATATTACGACCGGCACATCCCGTCAGAAACAGTATAATATTTAATATTTGGTATGACCTCCATTATTGTCAATGCAGCTAAGCAGACGTCGACGCATGGAGGCCACAATGTTTGCACATGTATCTGTGCCACGTAAATTATCCCATAATTGAGTGCAATGGGATTTAAGCTGCTCAAGACATCTCTCATCTCGTGCTTCCCATCTTTGAACCATTAAACCCCATATATTTTCAATGGGGTTTAGATCAGGGGATCGTGCTGGCCACGGAATAACTTTAATATCAGGGTGCTGGCTAAACCACTCTTTTACAACACTGGCACGATGTATCGGACAATTATCTTGCACAAAATTTAGTTCACTAAAGTCTTCCGAGGGGTAAACATTACGCACAGTAGGTATCATTATGTCATTTAAAACTTCGACATAATCAGAGCTGTTGGCACGCGTAGGTATGAATTCCAACTCACCCGGCCCTTGAGCACTAATCCACCCCCACATATTCACACTTATTCTACCTGATTCTGTATTCGCAATAATGTTTTTCTCAGACCAGCGAGTACTGTCTTTTCGCCATAAATGAAGTCTTCCTTTTTGGCAAGATTTGAAAGTCTTCTCGTCAGAAAATATAGTTGTCTCCCAGTTGAAATCCAAATATTCCCGAGCAAAACGCAGTCGTTCCTCTTTGTGTTTTTGTGTCAAAAATGGTTTTTGAGCTGGTTTTCGATGATGTAAACCTTCAGCATGGAGTGCACGACGAACAGTTCGCAATGATGTATCAAATTGATCTGCAAACTTTCTAGTTGGAATGAAACCATTTGTTTCATATTCTTCCACCATAAAACGTCGCTGAGTCGGGTTAATAAGCGGTGGCCTTCCACTTCTTACACGACTCTTCAGACTACCTTCTTCCTCAAACCTCTTTATCCAACGGCTCACAGTATTTCTCTAAAAAACAAAAATATTATTACAGACTTGCAACTAGCAATTTATTTAATAATAAAATCATACACCACAACATCATCATAATTATAATGTTTAAAAATAACTTACACATAAGCCAGTTTCAATTGCAATTTGAGAAATATTAAGCCCATTTTTACGCAAAGCAACAATATTTGCCCTGGCATCAATACTAATATTTGCCTGCATCTTGAATAAAGATAAACAACACGGTAATCGCAATAATAACACAAACGCTCGTAACAAAGTTCACCAACCAACAACCTCGTAACTACTTTATTAAATCCAGTAGGTTATATTGTTTCACATTCACCCTCATATTTTTGCTTTTTTTGTAAATAATAAGTTCAACTAATACTTAAGGAAACAACTCATCGGGTCTAACTTATCGTAGACATTCAGAATTCATAATTAAAATACAAAAAGTGAATTGGTACCACGGGATTTGAACGCAGGCTACAACGTGCGAATCACCTTAACTTTAGCGTTAACCGCTAAGCCAGATAAACACATATTCGTTAGATTGAAATTAATACCCGTATCTTAATACGCCGTCGCGATATGGCAGACTTGTCACTAAGGCGAATGATCATTATATCGCACTCTTTTTGACTACATAATGATGAAAGAGTGCGATATACGAGATCGTATATGTGTGCAATATGTTTGTTATAGAAAAAGGTCGTATGTACGACTTGTTTTTATACGATAGATTTGTGAAACTGCTACTGGATTTATGACCGTGACCGTACATTTTTTAACAGCTATGATGAAAAGATACAATCACATTACTACTACAATGAAGACACCAAGAGCACACAGTGGGAGCATCCACTAGACAATGTGTACAGAGAACTTGTGAAGAAGGCGCGGGATGCGTCGATGCAAGATGACACGTGTGCTTCTGTTCAAGTAAGTGTTTCAACCTTCTTGTCTCTATAGTGGATGTTGTTATCCGCATCATACCCGTATTTCATTAACTGTTAGACAGAGATGTATTTCTATTATGGGTCACCCACATTTCGCCGATATCGTTATCGAGTCCCATGCAAAATAAGATGTTATAGCTAGCTCTAAGATAGCAATACAACAAGCTACACCCTTACAGGGTCTATGTGTGTTTAGGTTAGCTTAATTGTTTTCTGTGACAACATACTACAATAAATAAATATATTTATTAGACGACCCTATTGCTATCTAACGGACGCATATCTAGACTTCGGGATGCTTCTAATTTTTTACAGAAACAAATTATATTTTCCCTGACCTTGGAAACAAACCCTCTGACCTCATGCTCAGCAGCCATAAACCGACTGATAAATAATTTCCCTTCTATTCTCGATCAGTCTAGATATGTTTTTCAGGCACTGCAAAAATATGTTATTGAATATTTCTATTTTTAAACACAAATCGAAGTAACAGTTGTACCTTCATATTGATTTGTACTTGACGAGTTCATGTCGCGGTTGCATGTCCAAGGTTGTCAAACTACCACCATACCGGATGATGTCTTTATTGCGCCATAATTTCGTTATAACCCTATTGACCTATTAATTGAGCTAATTGGACGTGCCCATTACTTAAATATTAGCTTTGTTTTGTGTGTACATGGCGTGTCCATGGATTCGCAAGTGTGTTGTTATGATGATTGGGTATGGTGACGCGTGGTTTGTTCCGTTCGTTTTTTTACTTTTCCCGATTCGGTAATATGGAATAAGTATTCTTTCCTGTATTTGGCAATGAATGAAATCATTTAGCGGATATTTCATCATATTTTTTTTCGAGTGAATTAGTTTTATTCAATGTTGTTATAAAATATAAGATTTTGTTTGAATTTATTGGTGATTTTGTTAATGACGATTCCTAATTTATATAACTTTCTGAAAATATTTATTATTTTCTTTATTTATACGAAGGAAATATTTATTATTATTATTATATTTTCGAAGAAAATTAATACTTTTGCAATTTAAGCGTAACACACGTTTACCGTTTACAGGAACTCCTAACATCCGAAGAGAACACAAAAAACTTAGAACGCGTAGAAACAAAAGTTGAAAGCGATGAAGAGCTCAGTACGGATAGCGAAAATCATCCCTCTGACGTCAGAGAAAACGCAACGCTCACTGGACCCCGACGTCTTACACCTTTGGGAAGACCTCCACCATCCCCCCTTAGCAGGCTGGACAAGAAACTCAGCGACACGCGAATATCACCTCTACGACGTAGCGTGGACGGTTCATTGGCTGGCAAACCGACTCTTATGAGAAATACGTCTGATCGAGACATACTCAGTCGTCCGGCGTTTGGAGCTGAAAGACCGAAACTATTGTTTAAACAGCAGTCGGAGATTATTGATCTGAAGATGCATGTGCTGAATAGTCCTGAGGAAGAGATTTTCAGTCCGTTGTTGAAGGCCACTAAAATTGATAGGGGGTTACCATTGACAGGTAATTGTAATGTGATTAAAATTTTATGTTCAAGAAGTACACAGGATTTTTTTGATGGGCAAAGAATACCTTGGTAGGTAGTTAGTGGGGATACACTGGATGCGGAGATTTAAAAATTGGATGCTGTAGCGAGTCTTGCGAGAGCCTCACATCCAGAAGATGATAGAGGTCATTTTAAATTGAGCTATCTAACAATCGTTTTTATAAATTAAGTTTTACTTTCAGGTCTCAATAAAAACATCAAAATAAATCTTGATCTACGATCTTTCAAAAACCATATTTACAGCACACAGCAATATTATTATCAACCGAACTGCACTTCTACTAGATAAAAATCCTTAAGCTTTCTTTCATTTCATATCAACACAGCCAATACGAAACTTTACTGCGGTATTTTTTTCAGGCAAAGGCACCATGTTTCTCAAAGTATCAAAATCTGATCTTCCCAGTCCCGACACAGACAAATCTTTGCCTCTAGACTCCGTCACTAAGAGTGATCCACCTAAAGGCATACTGCGGGAGAAACCATCAGATTCATTCCACAAGAAGGTGGATATTGTAGGAAGGCACAAACAGCCTGCTAGTTTTGAAGAGGACCGGAAAAGCGTTAGGTGAGATTTTTATGTGACTACCTACTTAGTGGAGATCTTTTAGTCTAAATGTACGATCCTCCACTAAACGTGTTTATTTAAATGTGTGAAAAGAAATACTTGTGCTTTAATCGACGCACGCTCCCACTTTCGTGTTTAGCCGGTGACTGAAGAACCAGTAATAGTGATGAGGTTGCATGCATTGTTATACTTAAAGATACGTGCAAGGAATGCGGGCATCCTGGGCAATCAGACTCGATATACCCACCATTGTGAACTGGCTAATCTTTCGATTACGGCATGAGCTATCTCATGTTAGAGCTGATGCCGACTCGATACAAGAAGTGTACTAATTTTGTTTTTTTTTTTCTGTTATGTATACTGGTTGGTTTTTAAAAACATACAGGCCATAGCACAGGCCTACCTACCTACATAAAGTTTAAACACCGCATTATTTTTTTCAAGATTTGTTGTTTTTTTTTTAATAGATGTAGAATACATTGTATATTAGAATATAGATGTAATTTAAGTTGTAAAACGATTATAAATTAATTTATATCTAAAATTCGTCATGTTGTGAGAAAAGTACAGCTCAATTGCATAATTCTAAAGAATGATTGAATATGGAATGTCCCCTTCATTTTTTACACATTTGATTACAGATTCAAACTTGAAAACCTGCCCGAACCGACGGTCAGTCCTGGCTCAAACAGTTCTTCTGAACAAAACGATGGCCAAAGCTCAATCATATCAGCCGCCCCCCACCTCTCCATTCCTTCGCCCTCTATCCCGTCATCACCAGTCGTGCCGTCATCACCGGTGATATCCCCACCCATACCGCCGGTTCCTCTGAACCAGATAGTGTTGACCCCTCTAGCGGCAAGACCCCCGTTGCCGCCGCGGCCTAATGACAGTCCGAGGGAAGTGAAGAGTTTGTCTGGTTCTGAAAGGGATTCTGTTGGTGAGTTTAATTGTAACTTGATATTTTTATGTATTTTCTTTTTGTGTTAAAATGTTCTGTGGTATTGTTGGTACCTCATCGTTCTCCTGCCGTTATCCCATTTTATTTAGGGTTTGTGTAATATTGTCATCATCATCAGCCAGAAGACGTCCACTGCTGAACGAAGGCCTCCCCCAAGGGTTACCCCCCCGGTTACCATAATCCCCACACTTGGCAGGCGGCTTGGGTATCGCAGTGGCTCACCGATTAATAAGAGGACGATGTAATATAGTATTTTTCTTCAATTCATCCCAATTAGATGTCATCTCAAATTTATTTTGAAATATTAGAATGTTATTGTTTAAGTTCAAAGTGAAGTCAACTTTAGCTTATCTAAGCTCTAGTCTAGTCTAGTCTATAATACGACGACGACAAACCACAGGAAGATTAAACTGTATACAGATATGCCATACATTGAACCCACGTAACAGGGAGCGAATTTGTAACCATCTACGGGGAGTTAAACTCAGGAGCTTGCGCTCTACAGTCGCGCTTACGACCACTAGACCAAAGAAGCATTTAAAACGAATTTTCACTATTTTGCTTATATCTAGATTCCGACATCCCGTCTCCGCCAGAAATCCCGTCCCCTCCCGACAGCCCCGTATCACCAGTTTCCCTACATCCAGTGCCAAAGCCAAGACTGTTAACCCCATTGGTACCAAGACCTAATCCTCTGCCGCAGTTTAATAGGCAAAGAGGAAGCTCCTCGTGTTCTGATAATGATTCGGACGGTATGTGTAAAGTTTTAACGACGGATTATTTAGTTACAAATGTAAGAATATGTTGGTAGCATCCAATGGTGGCAATTGAAATATGGACCATAAAAAACAAATCATGGAATTTTTCGAAGGGTACAAGAATATCTTTAAACATTACAATGATGGGCATAAGTATTATGATTCAACCATCATTATTCTCGCCTTTTCCCAATTATGTTCGATTCGCATTCTAGACTAAACAAATCCGTTTAGATTTCTCTTGTATCGTACGTGCTTATACATACTAATTTCCAAATCCGGACCACCAATTGGTCCCAAGATGTAACACGTGCACTGCGTCACCTTGCGTTACTTCACTTGCCTACATTGTTATATATCTCTGATGACGCCACCCCGACGTTAAGTCCTGATAAAAAACAAGGTAGTTGTTCACGTATTAAATCTTATTTACAGATAGCGAAAGCCACACCCGGGGAACTTCACCTCGTCGCCGCGTGCTCAGACCACCTCCCGGAGACTATATTAAACCGGATCTATTTCAGAAGAACTTCCAAAAGATATCAGATTTAGTTAGACCAGGCGATATAGATACGATGCCTGTTAGTTTGGAAGAGCCAGTGTTCTCTGAGAAGGAGGCGAGACCAAGGTATGTACATATAGATGTTGAAATCTGTCTGTGAATTATAGTCAATAGGATCAACCAACACTTTTTTCGTTGTAGTCTAAAGGAACTTTTTTCATTTACTAAATATTATTAAAATTAAAACAGATGCAGGCAGATAGTATGATTCAGTTTTATTTTGCTGGATGAATGTATTAATAATATTACCTAGCTTGTCTTAATAAGTCTTTGGCAAATTAACGGTAGTATTGGCAAATTGTTAATGTAAGACATTATTTTCGGTTTTGTTATAAAGGAACATGACTGCTATGATATAATAATAATCGCGAACCTTTTTATTGCAGATCACCCATGATACCTCAAAAAAGTAAAATATCAATCAACCTAATGGAGAGTATAGAGTCCGAAACATCAATAGATTCCCCAGACAGGGAGTTCGCTAACCTCGATCTAAACGACCTCGACGATTCCAACGACAAAGACAAACAAACAAGCGATAAAGAACTAGAAAAAGACGGTCCAAAATCCGAAGAGAATTCAGACAAAAAGTCAACAAGCTCTGAGAAAATTCGGCCAAGTGAAAACATTCAAATACCTCAAATAAAAGTTCCTACTCTAGACTTTTCTAAAGTCCCTACGGATTCTGACGACTCGAAAAGAACCTCTCGAGAAGATGAATCTCAAACTAAATCTCTTGATATCTCGAATATAAAGTCTCCTCAGATCAAAATCTCGCCTACGCCTAGTTTGGGTTCAGAAATGAGGTCTCCAAGACTGGACTATTCCAAACCTTGGAGTCCCTTATCTACCTTCAAGCCTTTGAACAAAGCTGTCATAGCTCCTCAGATAAAAACTTCAGATTCCGCTTCAAGTCTAGGTAAAGGCCTAACAAGTCCTAGATTAGACGGAGTGATTTTATCCCAAGGAAAATCTAGTTCAGACAATGTAGTCGTTGTATACCAATTCGAAACTCAAGAAGAGTCCTTCCAAAAGCCTATCAAATCTCCCTTGATTCCTGATATGGGGACAAGAGATATGTTGGAGCGGAACAGAGCAGACGAGAGAAGAAGACTGGAGTTAGCTTTACAGAAAGAGTTAGAGACTATAAGAGTTGAGTGGTCGGTTAGGGAGAGGAAATTAAGGGCGGAGTTAAGTGAAGAGTTGAAGGAGGCAGAGGAGAAGTTTATGGTGGAGAAGAGAATGAGATTGAGTGAGCAGGCTGAGAGACATCGGAGGGAGATGGGGGAGGTACGATCCTTACAGTTATAATTAGCCCTTATCAAAAATTGGTTTAGTTTTCGTCGTGAATATCTTAACATTCCTCATTTTACAGCATTCAATTTTGTGCGAGCTAGACACAATTTCAGTTTAAGGGCCAAACTTCAGTAAAAATCACTTCTTAGCGTCACTCTGTAATAGAGCTTGAAGGAATTTTATGAGTGTTGTTATGTATTATATACAAATAATAGTTCCGTTTTCTTCCTATATCAAATATATTCCACATTTTTCAGGCATTAGCAACAGCTGAAGAAAACCATAAACAGAACCTAGAAAAATCAACTGCCGAACTTGCTGAACGGTGCCAACATGACATCAAATTAGCAGAGAGGCAACATTTAGAAAATATGAACAAATTACATCTACAGTACAGAGACAAGCTGATTGAACAACAACGACAATTGGAAATAGGTAATAATGTCTATAAGAATATTTTTTTTCGCGCCTTTACCCTTTACATATAGTCTGAAGATTTCATAAGAAAAATGTATTATGAATGAAATAAATTGTTAGAACAATGATTTAAGTAACAAACGCTTTTATCTGTCGGTGTGCGCGTGATCGTAAAAATTCACTTTCATCAAGCGCGCCAAAAAAAGTGTAACTTCAAAAATTATCTACTTATCGATATTTCGACTCGGTTTATCGCAATCGGTTCCTTGACCTAGTTTTTCTTTTTGCACCTTCTATCGTCTGCTATAACATACTTCTGAAATCTATATTTTCCAGCTGCCTTCTCATTACGCTAGTACAATATTTAAATCAATAATTTGACGAAATCATAAAAATATGTATTGCATATTTAACCATTTTTTTGCAGATAACGAACGCGCTTTATTAGAGTTAAGGGACCAACTGCACGCGAACTTGAGCAAAGAGCGGGGGCGTATGATAGAAGAGAACAGAGCTACCATAGAGTCGTTGAGAGAAGAACATACTACCAGAGTCACAGATCTTAGACACGATTATAGAGCTGAAGTAAGTCATTTAGTAAAATATGTACGCATAAACTGAGTAATTTCTATAGATTTTTGTGCCTACATACATAAAACCAACATTTTCTTAACCACATACCATATTAATCGATGTTTTTCTTCTCTATTCATTCAACTTTCTGCCGTTATCTCATTTTATTTTGGGTCGGCGGGATATGTCATTTTTCTTCTATTCAACTCTATCATACATCATCTCAATGTTATCCATCCAACTTTTTTGGGTCTGCATTTTCCCTTATATCCATAAACATTCATCCTTATAACCCTCAAACAATTATTCATTGTTAAATATATTTCACCCTAAGGTGGAACGGCTTCGAACCCAACACGCATGTCACTTAGAAGAACTTCGTTCCCGTCTAGCAAGTGAACGCGCGGCCGGCGGTCGTCTGCACGAAGAGAGAGCCTTGCAGGAGAAGTACAAGTGTCTCAAAGAGAAGTATGTGCGACTGAAACACGATGTTAAGGTACGTATTTATATCACAGTATTTTATTAAACGATCTCTTGGTTGGTAGGTTTAGAGAACAACCAATGAACCTGGAAAGTTAATTGGTTAGCCAATGCGCTAATCGATCTCAGTGGTGGCCCCCCAAATCGTACACGTCAAATTGACAAACCTAAAAATTGTTAAATTACGATAATTTTAATTAAATTATTAAGTTCCTTAACACTTCTAAACAATAAAATCAAAAGTAGGTAGGTTTTTTATTTATAAATATCATATTTATTACCTCTAATTACCTCAACTTTAATATAACCCCCTCCCCCAAAGTCACTTTGCTGTTAATATGACCCCCCAAAGTCTGGCTGCGACCGCACCCGATCAATCTGTCAATGTTGCACTGGGCTTTCTGATAGTCCACTTCACATACGATGTTACTGGCTTATTGCTGGAATATTAAACTTGCCAAGGGCAAGTGGTTTCTGGTTGCGATGTGACGTTGACAGTGTAGAAGTGAATAATGCTGCCCATCGTGTTATCTTTCTTACAATATTTTTTCCATATTTATATACCCACTATTACATTTATATTAAGTTTAGACCTAGTACTACATTTTCCTCACATAACGTTGAGGGAACAATGTATAAGTATGAAATGTTAAAAAAACAGAATTTAAAAGATTAACCACGGAGTTTTTTTGCCCGTTTTTCTCCATAGGAAAACAACACTGGAACGTGGCAACTGCAGTCTATTCATAAGTGCCTTTAACTGGTCTACATGAATAAAATTATATTTTATTATTATTCATATTTCATACATTGCATAATCGTGTGGTCTATTCTGTTCTACTGACTACACGGTGTAAATTCATCTTCTTCGTCCTCACGATTTTCTCTAATGCGAGGTCAGCTGTCCTAATCCTGCGGCCCATTCATTTCACTGATAACCCTAACGAAGAAGTGCCCTTTACACTAAGGGACTATCGAGTCTTATCATAACATGTCTGAACCACCTTGACCTGGATTTTCAGTAATAGGTGCTACATTGAAACTGCTGTATTTGTTCATTACGAACTTTATCCTTGAGTCAGTAAAAAAGTAAGGTTCACACACACACACACACTCATTTTATATTTTGTTCTAGATGTCAATAGAACGTCGCAACAAAAGACGCGAGATGAGCATGACGACGGGATCGGAAACAGAGAAATCAAATTCGCACAAAGCTAATCAGTCACTGGAAAGGTGAGGGTGTTTACACACTTATAAACAATTAATACAGGTTTTCAGGTCGAATTTTTACAAATCCTGGAATCCTGACAGCTAACTAACATTAGAAAACCTATCGGTCCGCTTGCATCTAGCTTCATCCAGTTTTTGCGATATACTGTTACATTGAACACATACTTTATACTTCTTTTCTTACGGAATTTTAAACACAATTACTCGAAGAATTCAAATATTTTTTTGAAGCAACCGAAAATGGTCAGTCTTCATTCGTAAAACCTTTTGCTTGAAAGAAACCTCTTTGTATTTTCCTTTTAACTTTTTAAGTTTAACCTATTTGACTTATCATTAATTTGTTAGTTAGTCGGTCCAGTAATCAATCTTTACATTTTATTAATAAATAACAGATGTAAAGAAGTAAACGAGACATCGGTGAGCGCTGTCGTCGAGGCTGAACCCCGCGTCCGTATCAACAACAATCCGAACATCAAGTACAACGACAACGAAACTTCGTACTCTGAGGCCAACGTACACAAACCTTTAGACAATAACAACGTCGACTGGAGATTGAGGAAGGACAATGTGAGTTAATGTTGACACTTATGACATTAGCATATGGTTCAGATTGGAGTGGCTTACGGGTCTTCGTACGTAGCAAGAACTTGTCAAAATCGAAGGTACCAATATGTTGTGTGGGAAATGTTGTTTTAGTTCTGTCACATAGGCCTCCTTTATAACGACTAAAGGATGGATTGATTCTCTAACTCCAGATACAGAGCGTGCCGGCGCCGGAGGTGTGTGTGAGTGCGGGTGCGCGTGCGGGAGCGGGAGCGGGAGCGAGTGCGCGTGCGGGTGCGGGTGCGGGTGCGCGTGCGCGGCGCGGCGGCGTGGCGTTCCGCGAGCCGCCGCGCAGGCGCCGCGCGCGCGACTCTGATACAGGTGACAACATACTATAAGTACGAGATTAACCTTTATTTTTTATACCTTTCGTTTTTTTTTTTGACTTCATTTTCACTCGCAAGCGCGGCTTCCGATCCTGAGGTCCTAAGTTCGATTCCCGAATCAGGAACTGTTATTGGGTTTTTCAATTTCAGCCTGAAGTTAGGAATTGGCCTCGCTACATGTCAATACGCTTGTTACCAATCATAGGACTCGATAACAGCATCAATTAAATGTGTACGATATTACAACTCTACCTAACTGTTCGGGGAATATAGGCGTAATGCTATGTTATTTATTATGGCGATATTCACAACCTAATTACTTATTTATTTGGTTCAAAATTTTCGACTAGTCTCATAAAAAAAAAGACACGAAAATAATAACTCATACATACATTTGTACTTAATATATTTTTATATGTTAATAGTATTAAAGGTCTGTCAAATATTTCTATACTTATAGTGCTTTATTAGAATATTTTTATCGATAAGTGTGACATTTTTAATTAAAAATATTATATAATCTTATTTCCAGGCGCTACAACAGACTGCCAAGACTCGTCAGATGCCACGACAGCCGACGAAAAACCCAAAGAAAATGTCAACGGTAAGCAGTTTAATAATTTTAGTTTGTAACTGTATCTGCTCGAATTCCAGGCCAGGAGAACTGTTATTGACTTTTCTGTTCGAACATTGTTCAGGCTGTCCGATAACTCAGTAATTTCCGCATCACTCGAGGCTACAGTTACTTTTTATGAACTGTTAAAAACGACATTTTGTTCTAAAAATGTTTGGAATACAAAACCGTGACGTCATAGTTTTTCATTGCCATTGACATACTTATTGCGTTATTTTGATAAATTGATAATTGAAAACCCCAAAGATAAGCAAGAGATTAGGTTTTACTGAGTTTTTAGAAGGAAAACTATTTACCAAACAAGATTTCAGAATTTATTTTTGATGTTGTCTTCTAGCCTATTGTAGCAAAACACGAATTACTTGTTATTATTGTTAAACCAACCGCTTGTATACTATGTTTTATCTATTTGTTTCAGGGCATGGTCGTCGCAGGTGTTTTACAAGATTAAAATCGGCTTCCACGTCGCGTCTAAACTATTCACCGAAGTAAGATATTTTTGTATATCCTACTAATATTATAAATGTGTGTTTGTGAGGATGGATGGATCTTTGTTACTCTTTCACGCCCGAACGGCTGAACGGATCTGGGAGAAATTTGGCACAGAGATAGATTATAGTCGGCTACTTTTTATCCCGAGAAAATTTACGGGTTCGTAAACCACGCAGGCGAAGCCGCGAGCGGAAGCTAGTAAATACATAATTGACAACCTCATAGGTCTAGAAATTTTTCTAAGCGTGACTGCTGAGCGTGAGGTCCTGTGATAGATAGATGGCAACAGGCTCGCTCCCTATTGAGGCGAAATATGGGTGTACATTAATATACCTCTGCTAAACCCTGCATAATGCAATGTTATGTTAACCCCATCTTTTTATTTAAATTTAAATGCAATACGTTCATATGTGCACAATCTTTTTATAGACGTGGCGAAGGCTGGTCGAGTCCATTAGAATCACTTCGGCAGCAGTTGAGAAAACTAGATGATTTAGAAGATCAGTTCCCGGATCTAGCGTGCCAACCGGCTTATAGTCTGCGGTATCCATTCACTGAATTAGGTAAGTTCAGATTGTATATTTTACTGCCCTGTCTTAATCTCTTTTACAGGGTTTCGCATTATAAAGATATTCTTGTGTGAATTCTTGGCTTAAAAAGTACAAATATAAACTTTGTGTAGGTTTAGATTTGTATTTCTTTATATATAAAATTCCGTTGTGTGTGTGTCCGTTTTTGTGCTTATGGAGTCATCGGGATGGCACTGTTTTCGAAATCCAGAAGTCCGCGAACGAAAACGCTTTCAAAAACTAGTGGCTTTATGTAAAACAGTAGTGCTATGCTGAAAGCCACAAGGTTTTTTTTCCATGATTGAAATCGTTTTCCTTTCCGGGAGAATCATTTACTGAAATCATAATAATAATAATAAATCCCACATCCACTGCTGGGCACGTGCCTCTTAAAATGAACAGCGTTGAAATCTTAGTCCGGCAAGTTGGCCTGGTGTCGCTTGACCTGCGGAGATCGTATATCGGTGCTAAAATGTTCAATATCTTATTAATCTTTCATACTATTATCTGCTAGGTGCTGTAACCACAGCGGACACACCCGAACTTGAGTTCGTGCGTCATCGTGCACTTGTTGAAAGAGAAGGCATGCGACGTGCGCGCGCAGCTCTCAAGCGAAGGAAGGCTGCTCTCAGAGAGACTAGAGCGTCGCTGTCACCGCATAGGGCGCCTTCGGTAAGTTATCAACTCACGAACATTTTTGTGGATTATTCTGCGTTTAGAAAGAGATTTATGATGGGACGGTTGGTTCAAGGCTACGTTTAGAGGACAGGTTCCAATTGAGAGGGTTCAATGGGAAGCATTTAATATTCAGATCCCTGAAACTTCCCTTGTTGCTGATTGTTAAGTATAGGTACGAACTGCGGGAACACGAGTGAAGCAAACGCTGGTTAGACACACACCTCTGTATTCGTGGGAGAGGGGCGCGCGCGCGGTAACGCCGGCCGTGTGCACACGTGCGCTACTATATATATACTTATACTATTTATATAGTTAACACTCATACGTAACACTGATGAGGCAACGGCGAGTTGGTTTACTAGAACTAGCTGCTAAATAAATCCAGATTGGGGCAACTAAATCTGTGCTTACGTAATTACTTGCAATTATTACGAATCCTAGCCTAGCACAAATGCATATAAGTCTAGATTTTTTTCATGAATCGGAGGTTGCTATTTATGTTGAATCTTGTGCCACTATTTATATATTATGCGTTAGAATGCGTTGCCATAGTGTGACATCTATACAAATATTGTATCGAGATAAAATTTGTTTGTTTGTATGTAGGGGGTAATCTCAGCCGTAGTTGGGTACAATAGCAACAGAACCGTAAATAGGGTTATATGTGTGTGTATAACTGAAACATGTAATACATACATACAAAGAAAAATAAAATTTTCCTGCTGAATTGGTTCATAAGCGACAAAAATGTCTTGTAAAATTAAGTAGGTCTGCGTAGTAGGTTGAGTTGATGTATTTTATCCTCTATTTTGCTAGGCAGTACTCCTAAAGCGTGGTTAGGTTGTAGGCAGGTTGTTTCACTGTACACCTGTGATACAGGAGGAGCGCGAGGTCACAGAGCTCGAGGTGGCGTTACACCGCGCGCGAGCACTGCTAGGTGAAAAAGAAATAAGGCTGAGGCACATCGAGCGAGCGCTCAAACGACTGGCCGACACGCATCCACCCCCGCTCATACAGGTTCTTCGATGTTGTACAATCTGTTCTCAACTTTATTTGGTTCTGCATAAAATGCTTTTGAGTTTATCAGAATATTATTTGCTTTGCTGGGATTCTTTTGTTGTCGTTTATTATGCTTTATTTATGAGAAGATAAAGTGTTTTTTTTCTATTAAGATGTCTTCGATGTTGTTATCCTTCTTTGTTCATTGGGTTTTCTTAGAATCGTTGTCGTATTTATTTGGACTTTCCGATTAATTTTATTGCTGTTATAATTTTTGGTTGAGTTGCATTAAGATTCGTTCGGTTTCGTTTCAGGTTTTATTATTTGCAGTTTTTGAGATAAGTTGTAAATTATATTTTAGATTTGCTTAACTACGTCTTGCGTGGCAGCACTGATCCCTATTAAGTTATACTCGAAATCCACCATACTTAACGTCAAGGCAAAAAGGTATGAAAAATATGTGCGTACGAGTTTTCAATAGGAGTTCACACAAATGCGCATGATTTTATCATATATTTTTGGCTTATCGAGGCCGAGGCAATCTCAGAAGGGCAGGAGGTGTTTTGATAATTAAATTATTTTAAAATAAAGATTTTTTTTTTACATTTTCTGGTACTAGGAAGCTACAACCAGCGAGGCATCATCCGGCAGCGAAGCGGCGCCAACAGAAGCAGGAGGCGCTGTACTACGATCACTGAGAGCTCTGCACGCTGATGTTAGGGATATATGGCGCGCGTTGGATGCTAGGCGACCCCATACTGGTGAGATTTTAGGGACCAGTTTTTTAAATAATTTTAAGGCCTAGTACCAGGAGTATATAAAAAGTGAGCGTCGTCGTCTACGTACGGGTAAGATTAAGTTTATATAATATAAAAGTCTACTGTACCAGGAGGATTTACTAGGCAAGCAGCTGCATACCGGTGATTTGACAGAATAAGTATTACTAGGAGGTCATAACAAGTGAAGAGACTAGAAAATTCGTCATCATAATAAGATTGCGTAAGGTTTTGTTTTATTCTGTCGAGATGCGAGCCTTCGGTACCAGGAGGACATAACAAGCGAGGAGGCGTCCACAGAAGCAGGCGGCGCCGTACTACGTCAGTCGCTGAGGGCTCTGCACGCTGATGTTCGAGATATAGGGCGGGCGTTGGATGCTAGACGACCCACTGGTGAGAATTTACAACTCCCTATATTTAGTTGCTAAAACAGGCAATAGTACTAGAAGGACAGAACAAGCGAGGAGTGATAATGGTGAGTTTTTTGGTTCGATGGTTCTGCTAAATTTATTTTTCTCACGGTGCATCTGGTTAGATTATGAATCCACCCGAATATAGTTGAAATAAGGCTACGCGGTTGTTGAATAAGCTAGGAGTCGATAACAATTGAGGCATTCTGCAGAAGCAGAAAATGCCATAATTTGTTCGCTGAGAGTTCAATAATAAATCGTGTTATCTATTACTAGTTTCCACCCGCGGCTTCGCCCGCGTGGTTTACAAACTCGTACATTTTTCCGGGAGTAAAAGTGAAAGCCTATGTGCTATTCCAGACTATATATAATCTATCTCTGTGCCAAATTTCATCCACATCAGTTCAGCCGTTCTGGCGTGAAAGAGTAACAAAGTTCCATCCATC
The DNA here is from genome assembly GCA_947562105.1 of Shargacucullia verbasci. Classification (NCBI taxonomy): domain Eukaryota; kingdom Metazoa; phylum Arthropoda; class Insecta; order Lepidoptera; family Noctuidae; genus Shargacucullia; species Shargacucullia verbasci. Next base: position 11,197,420 of record OX387294.1, on the reverse strand, counting down.
CATCCATCCATCCTCACAAACTTTCACATTTATAATATTAGTAGGAAGGAAGTAGGATTAGTAAGATACAGGATAATGTACTCTCCGGAAGAATCGACAAAGTTTACTATATTGAATATAATACTTGTTTGAAACTGGTAATTAACCGATCTAGCGTACTATTTATTACTAAGACTCACTAATTCGACTGGAACGAAAGTTTAACGATACATTTTGCGTCGATCATCAATCATGGGGTTCTATTTATATTAATTGTTTTATACTTTTCCAGCTTCACCAGAAACAAGTTCATGCAACGCAGCAACGACCTCACAAACTCGCATGACATTATCAGCGGTAAGGATAGCTCATTTTGTAGCAGGTGTAATTTATCTTATTAATTTTTTTAGATCTTAACTGACCATGTTACGATACGATTGTTGATTTAATTCATAAAATATTTGCAATAAATACGTTTATCCACTATTGATGCTGATTCATAACCTAATATTATGTTTTAACTACATAATATCACGCCTGTATTCCCCGAAGGGTTAGGTCGAGTTGTACTATTGTACACCCACATTTCGCTGATGCCGTTTGAGTCCTATATAATAAGAGGCGAGCCTATTGCCATTTACCGGGCACAGTTCCAGACTCCGTGCTGCTACTGAGAATTTTCATACGGGAAAACCCAATTACACTTTGACCGACCTGGGAGTCTAACCCAGGACCTCACGCTCAGCAATCGCGCTTACGACCACTAGACTAATGAAGCACTTTCTTGAGATCTCACTACAGTTCTTACTAGTTTGATTACGCTCTATTTATAGACATAATTAGCACGAGTAAAAGTTTAACTGTATATATATTTCTAGCCAGAACCAGTCGTGCAAGACAACTCGGATGGTGGTGTCGCCGAACGAGCTCGGGGACTCAGGGCTTGGCTACAGACAGCACCCTAAAGAGGTACTGTGTATATTGCTAAAAAATCCATGAGGATTGGAGACAGATGGAACGACATTATCGTATATAAAACTGTTTTAATGGATCTTGAAGTACAGTAACATCTCATTGGAGTGTTTATAAGGTAGTAGGTACCGGTTTAAAGTTCTACAAATTGGTGCAATGGTTAGCTTTAGGGAATCTGCACGGAACAGACTCAAAACTACAGATTTTCGTATCATGTCTGGGTGTTCATGTGAGATGTATGTTTAAAAACTGTACCCACGATACAGGAGGAATTCTAGTGTGGACAATGATTTTTTTGGATGCAATATTTGGATGTTAGTTGTCCTTTGGTTCCAGAACAGAGTTATGATCCACTAATGTGGTGAATTTATCATCTGTTGGCTTTGAATGACGTGAAGTGTATTAGTTGCACACATGTGACGATCATTGTTTCGTTAATTTATAATTAAGAAAAATAAACAATTTCCCCTAAATGTCACAAGTAGGAGAGAATGCTCTTATTATCTCACTAATGAATTTTTAAATTTGGTATCTTTATGAATGCTTTGATCCCAATTTCGTACTTAAATTTCTGAAAATACTTCAAGGTCCAGTAAAAACGTTTTAAACTGGGGTTTTCTAGAACTTAACCCAGCGTATTCGCACAAATTATTACTACATTTAATTTAAATATCAACATATTTATGTTGTAAATTACTTTTCCATCCAGTAATTATTGTAAACGATATGTGAAATATTTAGTATTTTATTGTATGATATATATACTAATAGAAATATTATCCTATAGTACTTATACGAAGATTTAATTCTTATATTATACTTATAACAGAATAAAACATTTTCTTTATGTATGTAGCTTTTAGTATATCGAATGAAAACACATTCGGCTATGAAAAAGTATACAATAATAAAATAAGATTTCTTTAAAAAATATTAACGTTCTATCAAATTAAATTTGTGTTTGATCTGAAATTGTAGCGTGATTTTTATGAATAAATCTTATAATTAGCCAAATAATAAATTTTTAGGTTAAGTAGTTACTTCTAGTCAATATCACTCATAGATGTGTTAAAATGTGCTAGTTATGACTTTAACGTCAATGTATTAATGTAACCGGTCATATAATAATATGCAAAGCTCTTGGAAATTATAAATAATCCCTTATGAAGAAGAAAACATACATGAAGTTTGACTGTACCGTCTTTGTATAAGAAAAGAATCAAAACAAATTAATGAAAGAGTATTCAAATAATATCGTATTGTTCTAATATGAACCGTTTTCAATTGTTCACGATCGGTATAATAAATTTCTTCGTTATTCGCACAAAACATTCCAGGCCAAGTGAGAGTAGAATAATTATATTTATTATAATAATTAAACATAAGAATTTTATGCATTTTCTGTTCTGTGCCAGATTTATAATGCATTTATTAGAGAATAATTTTGTTGTTTTTACAAATAATTATCTTATAATATGACCTGATATGAAATAATTTAAACATCCCAGTTTTAATAATATAACTACCATTTTTATTAGACTCCAATATTTTTTCAGGATAACACTAAAATACTTACTGTCTTACGGGTTGTTTGTCCGATGTGCTTTAGTAAACCACTGAAAAACTAAAAAGCTATACAGTTTGTCCAAAATATTTGCGCATTATTAAAGCAAAATCATACAAAATGTAAGCGTATATCGCATATCATTTGTAACGATTATAATGTTAATAAAATTATAAGTAGTGTCTTATCTTGGCCTCCATTGTAACTTCGTACGTAGGTAGGTATTACTGTATTCCCTTGCTAGGCAGGGCGACTGAGAGACACCGATGTGTTTGTATGGTCTAGAAAATTCACTATAGTCTACAAACATTTCAAAATAAAACGTACGGGTATAAAGTCACTGCAAATGCCAGGCCCATATTCACTCTCAATCGGACGATGAATCAGACAGAACGGACACATTTTAGATATAATTGTCGTGATATGAGACACCCTGTTTATTTGGTGCTAGTTAAGCGAGATGTAACTATGATAACTTGTATTGCGTTGATTTTAAACGAATTGCATTTTTAACTATGACATCGGTTTTATCTGGTCCTTTGAGGATCGAAGGACCATATTACATTAGATATATGAGACCTAATACTTTTATTAATATATGAAATGATTATAGTGAATTTTCCGCGATCGGGAATGAAGGCACTGTGATATATCATTGTTAGGACATATGGTCGTGATTATCAGTCATTCATTATTCCATTATTATATTAATTGATCATAAACGTTTAAATAGTGAAAACGTTAGTTGTTGTTCGTAAACCGAAAAAGCATACAATAATATTAGTCAAAGTGGCACATTGCCAAAACTGCTACCTCTGCAAACAAGACAATATTTTCATGGGTCGCCAGGAAAAATTAGTTTGTTTCCAAGAACAATTGTTTTGCTGAGGGATATCCATAATTACCCTATCCCTTATTCGTGAACTCCAGAATAGTTCATTTGTTATAAAAAAAAACTAGAACATTTTCAGATTGTGATGTCTTATTTACAAATATTTTAATAGATATAGGTGGGCGATTAACAACTGGCTTCTTCACTTAACGGAATATTATTAAGAAAATACGTTTAAATCTGTATTATAAAACTCCATTAACTAACGTTCAAAAATATCTCAATAACTACAATTATGTTCCTATCAAACTTGACAGATTTTCGCGAATTATAAAAATATATTTTTCCGTATCTACGCTTGCTTGCAAAAAATATTGCACACACTGTTTATGACAGAATTCAGTTTTGCAGCCAGTTTAGAATTATTTGTTATTGTTAAAATATATAAAATATTCAAGAATTTTAATAAATGGTGCTGTTTTTTGCAAGCAAGGTTCACTTTTTTTGACCTAGTCGCTATATTTTTTACATATTTATTATGTATTTTTCTAGTACCTAAAAGGTGCTTAATTATATTATTTTTTAGGGCCTGTTTCACCACTTATTGATGTCTGATGGTTTACAAACCAAATCAATACCAGTCTAGACAAAAATACATCTCCCAGACTAAAATGTTTATGAAATAGAGTGTAATAGCTAGATTTCTTAGACACTTGTAAAACAGAAATTGTGAACGCATTCATATGTATCATTGTTATCGCGTAGTTCATCAGTAAGTGATGGAAAAAGCCATTAAAATTTTCTTCTATTTAAAAATGTTACGTCCAAAATTTATTTACAATTGTAAAGTCACAAATTTTATTAATAAAAATATTTTGAAATGCACGTTCATTGCGGGGGCCTTTACCATTTTTTCTTTATCACAATAAAAACATTTCGTCAATGGCAAAGGTCTTCCTCTCATATAATAAGTAGGTTTTTTAAGTGCATAATATAAATTTCAATTATTATACATAATAGAAAAAATAATTATATGGTAACCTACATAATAATAATATGTAAACAAATAAGAATATCTAAAAAGAGCCAAAAATAATTGTAAAAAAAAATATATAAGCTGAAGTTACATTAGGTTTATCTTTTCTGTTTGCAGTCCAAATAGTATATTAACATTCCATAACAAAACTGAATTTAATCCAATAAATATTTTTTGGTACAAACTGATGTACCATGTACAAAACCCACATTCCACTACATAATAGACAGATCAACCTATTGTAACTCCAGTTTAAAATATAATCAATCGTTCACAACGATACTCTGCCGAAATAAAATTGAATAAATCACGATTTGGTTTTATTTAAGTAAGTTAGTCCTTATCTTCAATTGGGATCATCTTAGTAGAACCAGGGATATTAATACTGGGAAAATTATTTTTCTGAAATCTGGAAAAAAAAATGTCACCGTCAGTAACAGCTGCCTTTGTTATGGTAATTCAAGATTCAAAAAGCATCCCATCCAAAGTTCAAGATTTTTAGGGTCACTGTCAAAAATGGATTTCTGTTTGTAATTAAAAGTCGATGAACTACCGCTGCGATACACGGAGTTGTGGTAACAGTATGTCGTTAATTGGAGGATGCAGCTGCCTATCTATATATACTGCTTTTTATATAACCCTTGAGTCGCCGCTAACGATATCCAGGGGAGCAGAAGTCACCTGAAGTTCATGCCATATGGACACCTCAGAGGGCTCCATAAAGTTCTCAATAGCAGTCCTGCACATAGCCAACGACTAAGGATAAATCTTGTGAGAATAGGCCCATAGCAGTAGGTCAATAATGGGATAGATTTATTGTATTTACCTTTAACAGCCCCCGCCGAATTATATTCGGCAGCGTGTCCCTTTACCAACTGGTTCCCTCTACTGGTTTCTGGCGTACAAACCGCTGTGTGTTCACTTGAAGGCGTGTAGGAGAGAAGGGACCAAACATCCCACAGTTTAGATGTTGCGTTCCATGCGCTGCCTGTGAAGTCATGAGGGACCTGGAAAGATAAAGAAATGATTTTATAAAGTCCGAAGCATTTTCTCCATGTAAGTTCAACAGATGTCATTGGGAAACGGAACGGAAGAATCATGCCACAATTTCACCTGCAAGCGGTTTAACTGCGGCAGACTGATTTACTGACAAGCTTATAAATATTGATAATGAAGGGCTAATTATATTATTTTTCATTTTTCTTCTGTCAATGATGTGTGTCACGAGAAAATTAACCAGTTAGAAATCTTGGTATTGGGGCTAATTGTCCAGGGTGCGCCAGACGATTTCAGGTTTCGTGACTTGTGAGGCTCTTTCTTCCTGATTTTATCGGACATATTTCAAACCTTCCATAGGTACCTTCTGTTCACCAATCGTCCACGCCAAGCTTGGTGCTGGTAGACCGCTGGATGTGCAGTTCAACATCACTCGACCGGATTCCGCGTTCTCTGATCCAACTTCCACCAAAGCGTCGGTAGGTGGCACTGCAGAAACAAAACATAGAATTTTACGGGATCTTACAAAAATGGATGGTATACAGACGATCAAGCAAGAATAGAATGTTATTGAGGGTTCGACTGTCTTAAAGATAAGTATACAACAATATTGTTGGCGATAAGTTGCTTTTAACGTAACGAACCGGGCGCAGATTTATAATTTTTTAGATATTTAAATTAGCACAGTGGCCAACTCAAACTGATAGCTACTTTTACTGTTAGTGTTCCAGGGGAAGAACAATTAGTTCCTTCAATATTCTTTGCTACTCTTTCTGAACAAATCCCTATAGTGTGTTGTTTATAGCTTCGACGTACTATTACTAAATTGCTAATATAAAGATCTTACCAAAAGCCTCAACAACAATACTCTTGGTCTCCATCCTAAACATTGGCCTCTCCCCGGAGACTTCGCAAGCATAAGTGAAGTTATTCTTCTGCGGTTGGAACAGTTCTATGGTAAGTACACAGGTGCCCATCACCCCTCGGTCGACGGATTCTGCGCAATTCACTATCATCATGTCTTCTGGACGTCTAAACATTCCACTCCGTTTGTCGCCGTCAGTCTGGGGGAGAAGATAAAAAGTAAAATAAGTTGGAATGAAAATAAAAATATTTTATATTTTCGTACGTTTTAAAAAGACTCAATTTATATTGAACACATTTGAGTCCTCGCCATTTTTGGACTGTCATAGATTCTTTCAACTACCTTTACGCAATTTAAGTATGCAATTACCTAATTATTTTAATATAATCTCTAGATTTGATGATGCGCGCAAATTTCCCGAGTGACGCTTTTAACTACCTGCCTATGTACAATCGTTCTGACAAACATGTATAAGCTCATCCAAATTCAAATACTTATTCTAGAAAAAGTAGTGTATCAAATCACACAATTTGAAAAACCATGTATTGTTCAGTATCCGATGGTACTGTATATGTACAATTTCTCAAGACTAATCAAAACAGTCAATCAATCAAGTCAAAACACCGAAACCACTGTATGAGCATTTTCCGTATTTTCTCTTAGTTGCCGTTGGGCGCAAACCGTTGAGTAGATATTTCCTCAGTCCCGCCACATTTCTATTTCTACCGGCTAATACTATAGGTACCTACGTTACCTACCTATTCACGTAGATTATCCTCAAAACATTTTAATCTGCTGTAATTGAAAAACATCTAACAAAAGAGAGGACTGCTAAATTTAGAGCACAGTTACAGGATGTTTGGTGGCTGACCTTTTGTAAACAAAAATTTTAATCTATTTGATCCGTTTAGGGCCGGAAACATGAGATAATCTCTACCTGTACCTACGTACGTTACGTTAATATACGTTGTTAATTCATTTTGATCGTCTATTTTTTTAATTCGCCCTTTTTTAGCTACGCAAAGGTGTCGTTACTAATGTATTGTATGCTGTACAGTCAGCATCAAAAAGATTATTTTTATTAGGTACTTAATGAAATTCAGAAGTGATTTTTAGAGGAAATAGTGATTGAAATCTTAACACATAGTTTTACACATAGTATCTGCGGATACATAAAAATACATAGTCATTTAAATTGCATGATTTTAATTTTATGTTTGAATTTTGCTACGTTTAAACCATATTTTTGATGCTGACTGTATACGCTGAGGTGATGTCGTTGGTATCGATATTTTGACTTAAATATTAGGTCTGATATAATCTGCCACTAGGCAAACTTCAAGGTTCAATTAATCCTTTTTATGACGTTTTAGTTTAGTTCTTAACCATTTTTGGAACAGAAGCAAAATATCTACTTGTCTAATATTTATTGTTCTATCTATAATTACTTATACGAAATGATTCGATGATCCACGAGCTAGAAAGAGCTAGAGTACGACGTCATACAGAGAGTGAAATGCAAATTTTTCAATAGGTTCATTATCTTACCTCAGGCCTATAAATCAAGAACTGCCGGTCATTGCTGTACAGTCTAACTGATTGCAGCGAGTCGTTGGACAAGAGTTTCCAGGAACAAGTCACCTCCCACCCAAGCTCTGGTTTCCACACGCTGTTCAAATGAACCTCCGTGGCTTGCACTGTAGCTGAAAAACAAAAAACAAAAACCATTACACATAAATTAAGAATAACACGGCTATATTCCCTGAAGTGTTAGGCAGAGGTGTCCAAACCTGCTACTATTTATATTATTCGATTACCTATATTCTACGGCACGGTTAGCGCAGTAATTGAGAGATCGACTGCTGCGCTACGTGTCGCGGGTTCGATTCCCGCACGGAACAAATATTTGTATGATCTACAGATAGTTGTTTCGGGTCTGGGTCTTTGTGTATGTGAATACACACCGTGCCTCGGAAAGCACGTAAAGCCGTTGGTCCTGCGCCTGATCTCTCTCCGGTCGTGTCGGATTGCTGTCCCGTCGGACTATGAGAGTGAAGGAATAGAGAGAGAGCACCTGTGTTTGCGCACACTCTTGTGCTCTATAATATTTCCTGCGTAGTTGGCTAATCTCCGGTGAGATTGGCCGCCGTGACCGAAATTCGGTCAGGAGGATATTACCTATATTTTGCCTATACCGTTATTAAGTCTCATTTAAAACGGGACTAACTTAATACCATCCCCCGGGCACAATTTCAAACTCCAGATTCAATTTCAAAACGAATTTTTTGACACAGTTTAGTGACATTCAAAATCACAAAGGACTCACTGCGCTTTGAATGCTATTACAAAAAAATACTATCGAATTTATGCGGCTTAGCTGAGAAGTTTGTACGAAACTAAGTACTCCCAACATTTATTAAAAAGGTCCGCCTCTTTCACCTTTTTCTATTAAGTTGGAAAACGTAAATTATTCCATATTCCCGGCTAAATTAAACAATTAATCAGGTGAATGCATGGCCTAGCATTTAAAGGGTACAGTCACGCAGAGTAGCTATTTAAATGCACGATCAAACACATGATAATAACGCTAAGTTGTGACTGAATTCAGTTTGCGAAGTAAATAAATATGTTTGAATTTTCCACAAAAGTTTGATATATATAGGAATGTAAAGGGCGTGATTTAATATTGCACGCTACGAGTACGTACTTTGAAATGCCTTTGAGATGTGAAGCGATAGATTTCTCGCTTCACTCATTCTGTCTATGCTTATAGCTTATTTCGGGAATTCGCGCTCAATGCGATCATTTTTATGGACAAAGAGCTTTATGCACGATGGTGATGATGAAATAGGTTTATGTACCTGTAACTAGTACAATTATTTTCTATTTTATTTATTTTCTCAGACAATTCTGGTGTTAACTAATATTTGACGGCACGATTGGCGCAGTGGCTAAGCGATTAACTTTCTGCGCTTCGTATCGTAGGTTCGATTCCCACACGGAACAAATATTTGTATAAATCTACCTACAGGTAATTGTTTCGGATCTGATTGTGTGTTCTTGTGACATGTATGTTTGTAAACTGTAGCCACGATACAGGGAAAATCATAGTGTGGGTCAATGTTTAAAAAAAAAGAAGTTAATTCCAGTTAAAACTTAATAATTGTGTTAATAAAGAATCAGAACGGATAACACGTTATTTTGCTTCAAAAGTGACAGTAAGTATTGATAAAATATGATAGCGGTTGCCAAAACCAACTAAAGGAAATACACATTAATTTTACAAGCGATAACACATAAGACCCGGATTTAGAACGAGTTAACATATGAACAAAATTATATTATCATCAAATATTATTAAAATATCAGGCATACATATTAATATGTCCGTTGTTGAAACCTCGCCTTTTTTTGGTCCCTATACATTATGCCTTATTTATGCTACGTACGTGATAGGCAGGAGGATATTGTGCTGCCCGTTACTACAGTCGTCTCGCCCAATCTTATAGACACCCCATAGGGATTTTAGACTTCATAAATCTTTTACTACTGCCACACTTAGAACCGTTGTTCTTTGTATACCTAATATAACTGCCGGCTGACGTGCTGACGGCACGGTTGGCGCAGTTGAGAGATCGACTGCTGAGCAACGTGTCGCGGGTTCGATTCCCGTACGGAACAAATATTTGTTTCGGGTCTGGGTATTTGTGTATGTGAATACACACCGTGCCTCGGAAAGCACGTAAAGCCGTTGGTCCTGCGCCCGATCTCTCTCCGGTCGTGTCGGATTGCCGTCCCATCGGACTATGAGAGTGAAGGAACAGAGAGAGCACCTGTGTTTGCGCACACATTTCTGCTGTATAATATCGCTTGCGTAGTTGGCTAATCTCCGGTGAGATTGGCCGCCGTGACCGAAATCGGTCGGACATTATTATTATATACCTACTATAACTAATATACATAATTTGTCTATACATATGAAAAAGTGAAGAGATTTTAAGTTAAAGCTGTATGTATTAATTAAGTAAATAAACGTTGACGTGATGAACACTTTAACTGGAGATTTACTGGAGTAAGCATATCTAAATATAGGCACTTGACCATGTTATCACAACAATAATATAAGAGAGGTCAAAAATACTCATTTTAAGATCACCTCTCACTTGAGAACGAATTAATAAACATGGGCTTTAGTGATTACCTATATACTTACAATTTTTGTATCATCGATCTAGCCCGTATGGTAAAACGTCGCTGTTCCCATTGTCGTCACAAAAAGCACAATTCAACACCCTATTCAATGTACATCATCCATCAACGGTCCCAATAATATTCCTACTATGTTTTTATATTTTTAAATTAGACAAATTATCTAACTCGGGGGGAGACGGCCCATCTTATTAATTTCAACTGTTGGTTTACTACATCAAATTCGGCTCCCGTCACTTACATTAATGGTGCGTCGAAAGTTCCCTGTTATGAAATAAACGTCTGCAAACAAAATGGCGATTAAATATTAGAGTTTATGCAGCTGAACGCACCTGCTATTTTCCTACACTAGAAAATATTTTTGTGTAAAATCTAAGAACCAAGAGATTGTTTTCTTTTTGTTATTTGCCGTTGGAGAGCATGTGAATTTTAATAACAGTGAAGTAGATTGATTTAATCAGTACAAACACGAAGATGGCACGGTTTTTGCGCTATGTGTTGCGAGTTCGAGTCCCGCACGAAACAAATATTTGTCTATCCACAATTAAATGAATCTTTAATATGTGTGATATGCCTAACTTCATTATAGTTTGGATCTTTTTGAACCACTGTATACCATTGTGTACTCATTGTGTGCTCATAATCAGTAAGGGAGGTCCACATCGTTTAAAAATACATAATATCTAATTGAAACTGGCAAGCGACGCAAACAAAGGGACACATTTATACCAGACGCTTATGTCTTAAGAGACGCTTAATTCGCTCAATTGGCCGGTCGTGCGCTCCTTAATGCGTAATGTACCATATTTGGGACAAGGAACATGATATGCGTGGATGAGGAGAAACTGTTTTCAGTTGCAAAAATGCTGTATTTTGAATATTTTTGCGTTTTTTAGTAGTTTTTTCTGGCTATCCAGGGGACAATTTCCGAGCGATTAGAGATAATGTCGAAATCGAGATACTTACCTATAACAACATCGTGTTTAACGCTCGTCTTCCCTTTTTTGAAAACTTGTAATATCTCATTAGACATATTTACCATTTAACACTTAACATGCAACTTATGGTCCAATGCAGTAGATTTGAGTGAGTTTGTATATAGAGGAAGAGACTAATAGAGATTTATGTCGAAGCCCGCGATCATTTCTACCCAGCGCTTTTACTACAGACTAGATCTCTTTTTCCTAGTTTAGATGTATTGGTATAGGAAGCAGTGCTATAATTAAATTCAAGCGTTTATAGTCACGATATAATTTAATGTTAGGAGAATTAGGAAAAGGAAGCGAATCCATGTTTGTTCAAGATATCTCGATTTAGACATTATTTCAAATCGCGCGTGAACCGCCGCTAGTGATATTACGCTTGGAAATCTCCTAATGAGCGCCCCTTTTTAACAAAACCTTGAATTTAAGCTGGAAAACCGCGCTCAAACCGTATTTTTATACCGCGTTCTAATTTAGCTAAATACTCTCTATTTATCCTCCCATCAGTATTTATTAATGTTTGTCATAAAACGGTCGTGATGCCCCTTTATGGCATGATATTAAATAATTGATTTTAATTGGCGATGATTAAACAAGTGTGTGGAAGCCATGATGGGAAAAACGTGGAACTGTCTACTTGTGATGCAGACGTAGACTGCGTCATTGGTCTAGTGGTCCCAAGTGTGACTGCTGAGCATGAGGTCCTGGGTTCAGTTCCCGGGTCGGACAAAGTGTTATTGGGTTTTTCTGTATGCAAATTCTCAGTAGCAGCTCGGAGACTGGAACTGTGTCCTATTACATGGAGCTCAATAATGGCATCGGCAAAATGTGGGTGTACAATAGTACACGTCAGCCTAACCCTTTGGGGAATACTGGCATGATGCTATGTTATGTTAAAAGTACAAAATTATTATGATGTGCAAAGTGAATTGGTATTGTATTATAGACAACTATGATTAAAGATGCGCAATAATTTCAAAGGTGAAAAATTTCAAAGACCTGTGTGATAGACAAAACCGAAGACCATATCGAAATAAATACATACATATGTACCTATGAAGTTATTTGACGGTACAAATATTAGACGAAAAGTAAGAAGTAGGTCGAGAAAAAAATTATGTGAGTATTTTGAACGTTAATTAGCTCACAAATAATGCAGGGCTCGTAGCTAGATAGCTGCCGTGCAGATTGGTTGATCGACGAGGTTAAGCAGCGCTCGACGCCGTCAGTCCTTGGATGGGTGATCATTTTTCACATATCGAGACCCCTCCGTGTCTCGGAAATCACATTAAGCAGATCCCAGGTGTCATACGAAAACCTATGACAGTCGTTACAGGTGTCAGTGACCCAAAAAGTCTGCCAACCAGTCTTACCTTAGAGTATCAGTGTCTCCCAGTAATTGAGTGGCGGAGGTCATAAGGCAGTCGCTCTGTGTAAAATACTGATATTCAGCCGCAACCGGTAAGATTGAAAGCTGATCCCAATGTAGTTGGGAACAAGGGCGGATCCAGCTTTCAAGTCAGGGGGGGGTCACATGTTTGAAGTCTAGTCGGGACAGGCTCCTATTCGATTACAATAATAAATACAAGCGAATAAAACCGCTTCTATTGACTGGAGACAACATATAAAAAGTGCTCGAATCACTCGGAAATTCCAGCAGTCCAGGGGGGGTCATAGCCCTAATGACCCTCCTGGATCCGCCCTTGGTTGGGAAATGGCTAGACAGATGATTAGCTCACAAATAATTTCCTAAAACAACCACAAGCAAAATTCCAAAGAAAAGGCTTATGTTAAATGCGAAGAGGTTAGGATTGTTATTCTACGAAAAACAAACCGAAGAACAAAGCCGTATTAAAGGATTGTCAATCTTGATCTAGAAAATTTGTCTGACGCGCTATGTAACCACGCTATGCAATGTTGCACTTAATGCGATCTATTTAATTTAGTTGCGACGGTTTGAACTGGCTCGCGACTGTAATCATTTCGTCAAAGATATAAAATTGTTCTGATATAGATAAAAAAAAAATGTTTCTTTTATTGAAAATGGATAGAGACATGAACGAAAAGCGAATGCACAAATTTTTGAAAAACAAAATATGATACGTTCATCATTTGTCTTTTATTTTTTAATTTTATATTTTTTGTAATTTTATAGTAATCGATGTTTGTTTGTTTGTTCGTATTTTATGCGATGCCGTACCGCTCATCTGATTGCACTTGTGCGAAAGTTATTCTTCAATTAACTTACGGTAGGTGGCACGCGTGTCGTACCGGCAAATGTATTTGAAATACCATTTCTGCAAATACAGTACTAGTAGTAATCATTACGTCACGATAATGGCAGCGTGAAGTTATTTGATTAAAAGGATGTCTAGTCTCAACACCTACCAAATTACTTATTCTACAATGCGCCTAAACAGAGTCTGCGTGCCTTGAAGTTTTTCGTAACTCTGCGACCGAAAATCTGTGTTTTCTATCGAAAACATACCGAAAAGATTTATAGTAAAGTATTGACAGTTTGCTAAGCCGTTATTTATGAGCAGGCAGGTAACCCTTCTCCGTTTTAACGACTTGCAGGACACACTACTTAATCTTTCGATGTTAGGCCGAAACTGCGAAACATGGTACCTACATACAAACTGCCAATAAATATTTCTGCTGCTCTTGCAACCATTAGACCAGTGAGATCTAGTCTCATTTGTTTAGTGGTAATTTTATTCCCCGGTCGGGAAAAGTGTTAGTGAGTTTCCTGATAAGAAAATATCAGTTCCTATCGCCTTTAATAATATGTAATTGTGCTTGTCATCTACCATGACAAAAGTTCCACCCCATATTTCATATGCACACTCGTTGCGATGATTTTTCTTTGGATGCATTAATCACGAAAGATGATTAATGCATCTTTGAATTGTAAATGGTGCCGCTACAGTGTATATTTCAGATGACCAATCTGTGAAATAGGCTCTGAAAGTGGCGCCAGGTAACGACTGATATATGTAACCGTTGTTTTAGGACCCTAGTCAATTTATCCGTGATTAAATCCTCTTCGATACACTTCACCTTGAAGAAGACAGAGGGTTATGGTAGGACTCTAGCCGAATGGTGGCAATTACGCTAGATTTTTACAACTGGATCACTAGAAGATTGATTCAGTGTGTGGATATTTGTCCACTGTTGGACATAGGCCTCTCCCAGTAAGCGCCATTGAGGCCGGTCTTCGGCTCTCCGCATCCACATCTATTTGCTTCAGTTAACTTTTGCGAATTATAATTTTTGTGTCTGAATAATACGTTAAATAATTAATTAAAAAACATTAACAAACGGGAATACAATACCTATATAATAGGTACTGGCAACAAAGAAAATGAAAATGCTGTAATGATTAATTAAAATCTACCAAAACTTTTCTCTTGCTTGTTAGAGTTACACGTGAAAAGTTTATTCAAATTAATTAATCCTTAACAATTATTCTAGCCACAGCGTAACGCTAATGTTAATCATTATTTTCAAGTCACTTAATTAATTTTGTTGACAATTATGATACTTTATTTTTTGCTTTTTGTTTCTCTTCTACCCGCACTGATATAATATAATTAGTAATTAGATTTAATGTTCTCATGTAAGTGACGACTATCTTAATGAGAATAAAGTTCTATAAACCGAATTTTAATAAAAAATACCTTACATACCTAAAATGACACAAAAACACAAAACATGCACTTTATATCCCATTTTGTTCTTTTCACACAAACCGTAACGGTCACGGTAAAGCCACTTAAACATAATAGAACATGATTTAGGTGCGCGTGACACGATAGTTATGAGTGTACTGTGAAAGATGCGCGCGCGCTCATTGTGACTCGCTGTTGTTGATTCGACGAGTACAGGAGCGGCTTTTGATTGGATAATGCCTTTTATGTTCTGCGTTTTTGGCAAATTACTGTAAATGTTTGAAGTTGTTAAAGAAACCAAAAATACATGATACTAGTTTATCTGCCATTAGTCGAATGGTTTGCCCAAGGTAGCGATGAAGAGCAATCTATATACCTACCAAATACGGTAGACGACTACTAGTCATCTGAGTAACTTTTTTATGAACTGTCAAAAACGTCATTTTGTTCTAAAAATGTTTGGAATACAAAACGTGACGTCATAGTTTTTTATTGCCATTGATATACTTATTAAGTAATTATGAAAAATTTAAAATTGAAAATGCCAAAGATGAGCAAGATATTAAGTTTTTACTGAGTTTTTGGAACAAAAACTATTTCGAGCCAAACAAGATTTCAGAATTTATTTTTCTTAAATGAAAGGAGGCCTTTATTGTAAGACAATTATTATTTCCCCATTTCATTTATATTACATCGCTAGTGATGGAACCATGTTACAAGTACAGTCGGTGCCCTACATTAGCTGACCCCCCTAGACATAATATGATATATTCTAGGGGGGTCAGGTAATGTAGGGCACCGCTTGTACCTGGCTCTTCATTTATAATATTGTCCCACTGTCATGGAAGGGCCTTTTCGAAGAATGTTCTCATTCTCTCAGATTTAGGCCTTAGTCTAACATGATGGCTTGGTGAGTGTTCGCGGACTACAGACACCATCGAGAACTGTAACTCGATGTAAATTGACGGCACGGTTGGCGCAGTGGCTAAGTGATTGGCTTTCTGCGCTAGGTGTCGACTCCTCATTATCATCAACCAGAAGACGTCCACTACTGAACGAAGGCCTCCTCCTTTGGGGGGGGGGGGGGGGGCTGTGCCACAATCCCCTTGGCAGGCGGCTTGGGGATCGCAGTGGCTCACCGATTAGTGAGAGGACGCTGCTGCCCGTCCTCCGGTGTCTGGCCGCAGTTTTAGGACGTACACGGGTCGATTCCTCACGGAACAAGTAATGTATGATCTACAGATAGTTGTTTCGGGTCTGGTTGTGTGTGTATGCGACATGCTAGTAAATCTTAGTGTGGGGTAATGTTTAAAAAAAGAACCACAAAGTGCTTTTAGTTTCGCTCTAAACATGATATTACGTATGTTAAACTTAAAAACTTCACGTCAACATGACGTGTTCATAAAAGGAAAATAGCCGATTTAATAGCCGATAGTTTTTAGCTGTTACAGGCGATGCTTTTAACATAATAGCCGTAATAGACGCCCACTAATTGAAAGAACGTGCAGTAATCAACCGCCACTCGTACATGATTTTACTTCTAATAGATTCCGTTCACGCCATTACAAAACGATTTTGAATTCATTGATTTTAATTTTATAAGTTTAATGTTTTATGGTGCGATGTCCAGTGAGGTACTATACTTGACTTGCTTGAATAATGTAGGTATGGGAGTCATCCCGTGCCTCATTAGTCTAGTGGTCGTAAGCGCGATTGCTGAGCGTGAGGTCCTGGGTTCGATTCCCGGGTCGGGCAAAGTGTTATTGCGATCTTCTGTATGGAAATTCTCAGTGGCAGTACGGAGTCTAAAACTGCACAGTAGATGGCAATAGGCTCGCCCCTATTACATGGGTTTCAATAACGGCATCGGTGAAATGTGTGTGTTTAATAGTACACTTCTGCCTAACCCTTTGGGGAATATAGGCGTGATGCTATGTTATGTTATGCTGTATTTTTATGTCCGGTACATAGCCAGTTTTTTTGGAGTATCTTTGGTAATATGTCCGACAGTTTGGTTTTGGCTCTTATTACCGAACTGTTAATTTAGCTCTTTTATCTACGTGGAACCCTATGCTTCTTTCTATTGCACGTTAACAGCAGACAGTTACCCACGGTAACTACTGGCAAATGAACGCAAAATTAATACCTTAGACCATTTTACGAATGGCCATTTATACGTAGAAATGTGCGATGTAACTTTAGATAACTACGCTATAGTTTCCCCTTCTACCTTAACAAAAGCAAATAACATAAATCTACTTATATTAAGTGGATTATGAGTTTAAACATCGTATTCGGTCGTTACTATAAAATATGCAAATTGTTAAAGACTCAGACGCATATTTTTGTCCGCACTCAATATTTTCGGACGGATTTTCGTGCGCTTCGTCCGGTATTACAAATTATGAAACAATATTAAAATGTTCCGTGTCCGGAACTGGAGCGGTTTCAGTGAACACAGGGATTAGTACAGACTTTCTGTACATAAATTAAACTAAAATTGCAGTAATACCGGATTTCACGCTACGAAACTGAAATGAAATAAAAAAATGTGTGTTTTGGAATATTGGATTATTCTGGTTATATATAATGTTATATATATATCGTGGAGAACGATGTTTAGTCTCTCAATTGATTACCGTAGTACTAAAGTGAGGGTAAACAACGTGACGTCATTGCAAGATGGCGACGCGTGGACAGAGTCGTGTTAAGGGAGGTGATTGTGAAGAAGCGCAGTCTTGTGCGAGCATCGAACGGATACACTTCTCCGATATGAAACTGTCAGTTTACCCGGAGTTAGAAAATAGTTAGTTTGTGATTTTGAAATATGTGAATTACCTATAACTGTTGATTGTATTGTGAAAGTGAAATACTAACTGATTTACATTGGAAATGTGATTTTATTTGCAATCCTGCGTCATGAACCCTGTACCACCGAATCGAGATAGTGACAGCCCTATCGCTCAGCCGTCGCTAACACCGACATACATAATTATATTAGGTTGAGTATTCAATGATCTGGCCAGACCACATCATGATGTGACCATGATGTTCTATTTCATGAAATAGAACCATTTCATGAAATAATCAATTCTAAGATTTCATGAAATAATCAAGGCCACGATATATATATTTTTTTCATTTTGTGACTGTACAAGGAATTTCATTCTCCTGCCCTTGTCACGTTTTAATTGAGATCGCCGCAATATTTTTATGTTATCTCAAACTTCACTTTCTTCTACTCCTCCGGACTCCTACTCCTACCGGCCGGACTCCTACCGGTTAAACTCACCACGGTGATCCGCCTCGACACCATATGGTGGGCCTCGGGAACTCTTAGAAAACCGCACCGAAGCCCACCATGGTGTCATGCCGAACGGCACTTCCCGGAGGGGGTGACTGTAAAGAGGCCACCCCCTCGTGCAAGTCCCGGGGGAGACTGTAGAGAGGTCCCCCCGTTACCCTCGCTGGGTGCTGTGTACGCATTGTCAGTACCTACCTTAAAAATCATACTGACATAGGCCGACCCGTGAGAAATTCTTGTCAATCAATAAGTAATAAAACTTCCCAAGTATCCCCATGGTGTTTGAACAACGTCACAAAGTTTTAATCGACCCCGTGATTAAGTTCCAGCATTCTTGTAACAACTTTCTTCTAAATAACTTGTAATTTGTCACTTTTTACGCTTCAACTTTCACACTTTGTGGGAGTTGTTTTAGTATTATCTTGGATGTATTGTTTTATTACGAAAATTATTTTTGGTATTCTGTAAGAAAATAACGTTACATCGATAGGGTTAGGTCGAGGAGTAAACTATAGTAGTGCGGTTAACGATATTTTGTTGTCGCTTCACTCCGATAGGCAGCGCTGTACTTTTTGCTATGTTGCGAGTAGTTGTTACAATTTTAATTAGTAAACTTGTTTGAGTTTGACCGTTGAGCATCCAAAAGTATATAACAATATCATACAGCGATTGTTAATCTATATAATTTGTTTATTTATTTATCCTACTTCCTACTAATTATTTAATATTCATTTTATATATTATATTATAAATGTGAAAGTTTGTGAGGATGGATGGATGAATGGATGAATGGATGGATGGATGGATTTTTGTTACTCTTTCACGCCAGAACGGCTGAACGGATCTAGATGAAATTTGGCACAGAGATAGATTATAGTCTGGAATAGCACATAGGCTACTTTTTATCCCGGGAAAAAGTCGCCCCGCGTGGTTCGTAAACTACGCGGGCGAAGCCGCGAGCGGAAGCTAGTCTTATCCATAGAAGATATTTTTCTTCCCATAAATATTGATATAAATTGAGTACGCTATACTATCAACGCCGGATACTATCAACCCACACTTTTCCAAGAGTTACCTCAGAAAATTCTCGTGAATCATGTCTAAAGACGTCACAACGATGGTGACAATTTGGGCTTAATAAAGTGTTGCGTGCGAATCATCGGATAAGCTACCCTACCGATAGAAACATACTACCTCTACCCTCGTTCTTTACACATGCCTAAGGGGAGTCTAACTAACGACAGCGAGAAGACGTCGTAAGTTTTAATAATAATGTAAGGAGATGTACGACACGTTTGGTATGTGTGGTGGTTATTTATTATCTCCTGTGACCGATAATTTGTAGGTCTTGAGGAGTCCTGTTCAGTTCAGGGAACTTTTACGGGAAACTTTCCTTTTATGTATTTTCTAAGTGGGGACGAGTATAGGTACTCTATATGTAGTAGTGTTTTCCAAAAATGTATAATTGGGCAATAAAAAGTCTCAGGCTCATTGGTCTAACGGTAGCGGCTGAGCGTAAGGTCCTGGATTCGATATTCGGAGATCCTACAGAGTATTATTGGTATTTTTTTATAGAAAATTCACGTTAGATAGGTGAAATATAGGTGTATAATAGTACTTCTCTGCTTAACCCTTCGAGGGATACAAGCGCGATACTTTTTTACGCAATCAAGATCGAACGTGGTAACAGTTAAAACATTCAAATGAGGACATCAATGGGTCCGATAGTTAATCCTGGCTTAAGGAAGGCGGGAAAGAATTAAGGAAGCTATTAGTGGGGACACTCAAATATGCAATTTATCCTCATTAAAATAATGTCGTCGGTAGCATTAATCACTGTGCTCCATTAGAACGGGAATTGCTTTGAACATTTTAATTTTAATGGTGCTCCAGTCTTTTGTTTGGTAAGCGGTACGTTGAGTAGTGAACCGGTTATAAATTAGTTCAGAGTGCCTTTTATGACTGTTTTCTTGCTTATCAGAATCTACTGTGAAAAGGCTAACTTTATAATAATATTATTCATTGGATGCGAATGCAGTTGCTAAGGTTGATATCGGCTACATTTCTAAGTAAGGGCAAAGTGATATTAAGATTTTCTGTTAAGATATTCTCAGAAGCTTGGACTAAAGAATTGTGTTCAGTGGTAAAGGAGGGTTCCTGATTACATGGGGCCTATCACTCAGTAAAGCGAATTACAGGTGTACTTAAAACAGTACAGTTGACCTAAAACAACTGTCTCAAGTGTACGACATGTCATAAACTTGATGTCTATGGCCATGTTCACCGACAATATAACATATGTTTAAGGCCCCACTAACGTTTGCTCAGCGCAGCCGATTTGTACACGCGGCGCGTGCCACGCGTGCTTGCTGAACGCAGCGCTCGCGTCGGGTAGACGCGGGGCGCTCTTTTAAGAGTATCGTTTAGCTGCCGGCTTCTGACAAAATTGCCTGGAAATATGCGCAAAATAGGTATTTGGGCGTTAAGGTTTTATTTTTTCCAAAATTTTGATTTATTTAATAATTATCACGAGGTAAGCATAAGAAAGATTTTTAAGCATAAGGAAGGTTAATTATTTCTCAATCTATAAGCAATATTAAAAAATCAAAAACGTTATGACCTAGTTTTTACTTGTGTTTATAACTTATAAAAAAGATCAGCAAAATCAGCTCCTGTTTAGTGGTGTAAAAACGTTAACGCATTTTGTATGAAAACTTTTAGCTTAACCATACACTTAAGTCGGGAGAACAAGCGCCACACTCGGAGACAAATGGAATATATGGAGTAACCGATTACAAGAAAGTGATTATTTCCTATTGTATATATATGGGCCGACTGTTATATTGTTGGTGAACTTCAGCTTAAGAGACAAGTCGACAATCTTGACTATGGCGAGTCTATGCCTCACATCGTGATATTGTTAAATGATTGCTATAATTAAAGATTCCTTTACGATAATTAGGGTTAAGTAGTATCTCGATCTTGCAATAAAATGAAAAGCAAACACACCAGCTGTGTCTTTCGGATTCGTAAGAATTAACTGAAACGGAAATAAGTTGTTACGGTGTTTAAGCAATGAGCACGACCTGTCTAAGTACTTACTCATCCTCAATTGTGAGTTCAACGTCTTTTTGTAGACTTTTCGTTAGGTATTTTGTTTTGCGTTGCCAAGGACATTTTTTCTCTTCTTGATTTGACTAATACTTGTAATTATGATAAATATGGTACACTACTTACGCGCACGGTCGGGTTTACGAAAAATTTGTTTAGCGTACTGTGAGCTTAGAAATCAGTTGAGAAAGCAACGACTTCAATTGGAAATACTCTCTTTAAATCTTACAATACCGCAGTATAGTATAGTGCCTTTTGCACTATTAATAAGAGAAGAGGTGGGTATATTCTTGCTGTCAAATCTCACTGGAAATCAATACTTTCAAGCAACATTTCATTTTCAAATGTCAGACGCATGTAAAATTCAATTATTTCTTCTACCAATGGCTATCCGAACACAACATGGATTGCATGTAGAATAAAAAAAAAAGAACACAGTGGCGAGGGGATGAAGCTGTATGAGTCCAGTCGTAATCCCCCGACTGGCGTTACGTTCGTTAGGTTTAATGAACACAGATTTACATAAATGTTTTAAGCCTCCCATTCAGGGTGACCTTAAGCTTCTTATGGCAAAAAAAAAGATTCACATTAACATCTTTATGAGTAACAGGAAAAATGTTTTTCATCAGATTTCAGAAAATCATTTTTATAAAATTGGAAATCGGCTTACAAAGACAATTCTAAACTCCAAGTTTTCGAAAATCCCTATATACCTATAAAACTATTGCCTACTTTTACAAACCCACGACCTTATACCCAAAAGTAGAGCATGCGACCACTACGCAAATACCGATTGAAAAATATCGGACATACCTCAACAAACGAGGACATACCTTATCAAGAAAAAATCAAATAAAAAGCACAAAGGGATTCTATTGCTAGTACAGACCAAGATATTCAGTCAACCCGTTCATTTCATAGAAATCTCAATTTCCATCTCAAGCTAGGCAAAGGTAAAATAGATTCCTCATGCTTCAGAGTCCAAGGAAATCCGACGACGATTGAAAAATCTTTGTGGGACGTATGTAGGAAGAACATGGAACTAGAGTATTACTAGAAGACGTATATACACAAACGAAGTCAAACTGCGCTCAAACTGACTCGAGTACGCCCGCGATTTGCACGAGCTATGGATTCATGTCGTTGGTTTCTATAAGAATGTCTGATAAATTAATTATAATAAAATATATTTTTATTCATACTCAATAGTCAGACTCTAGTTGCCACATTCCAAATTGTTGTTTTCCTATGGAGAAGAACGGGCAAGAAGCTATATGATTACTCTTTTATTGAGAATCTTTATAAACAATCGCCACGATAGTTATACTGTATATGAAATTTATTTCGAATAATTAAAGTTTCGTCTCTTCTTAATTTAAATCTGCAACAACACGATTATTGCAGTATTCGGTTCTTGCACAGAACAATTTTTTTTATACTCTATTTGAAGTTTTATGTATGTTCGTACGGACCTATGACAAAAGAGAAATATAAGTATGCAACGTTTAAGGAACTTTGAGCGTACCTAACCACATCTAGTGATTTAATACTTAGACTGCAAATTCCTATAGGAGATTAGCTGCAGAGCCATAGGTCTCCGAGGGCTTTGATGTCCTAATAACTTTCTTTCCTCTTGTCTCTTTCATTCAAGAGCTAAAAGTTGCCTACTTTTATAATAATGAGCAATTTAAATTTGGGAACAGTTTAAATTTTGGAATACTTGCAGGATTAGACCGTCTCTTTGGTTTAATGGTCGCAAGTGCGGCTGCTGATCGAAAAGTCCTGGGTTCATTTGCGGGGTCGTGCAAAGTGATATTAGGTTTTTCTGTTAGAAAATTATTATTAATAGACCCTAGTTTGGAATTGTGCCCGATGGATGGCAATATGCCTGCCATTACATGCGACTAACTATTCTTTTCTCTACTAACACTCTCACACTCACATGCGACTAACTATTTTTAACTATTATTCTATTATGCTAACCTAACTCGGGGAATACAGGTCGTGTGTAAATTATATATGTGTATAGGTTTATCTATATTTTATTAATACCCACGCAAAATATGACGCTCTGATTTCTGAAACCGAATGAACAATGTAAGTAACAGGGCTGTCTCTTATAAGATTTAGTCCCTTTCTACGCGTGGTACGCAAGTACCGATACGGACAAAAATAATCCGATATTGAGTTGGAATTGTGCCTGAGTAGGCCTGGTGTAGGTGAAGTGTCTCCTTTTGTTTCGTCAATCACATTTTGACAAGCGTGGGTGGTCTTGGACTTTCGCCAGATGAGACTCACTAACCAAGTTACCAAAGTACTTTATTGATATTAGCTCTATGAGTATTGTTTTTTTTTTACTGCCTATTCCATCCTGGTATTTTTACTGTATTGTGGATACAGATTACAGACATAAATCTAAAAGACTATCTAAAAGACTATCTGTAGATCATACAAATATTTGCTACGTCCGGAAATCTATACCTCTATTATGAGTTTTCTTATTATTTACTATCATAGTAAATGTAAATTTTCATGCAAGCGATTTTAGTTCTTAACTTGGTTACATTAGGGATTAGAGTCGCTAACATGACATCTCTGTAATATAGTAAATAGTAAATCAAAACTTTACTATGACTAGATGTCACATAAACGACTCTAATCCCTAATGTGACCAAGTTAACAACTAAAATCGCTATCATGAAAATTTACTTTACTATGATAGTAAATAGTAAGAAAACAAGTGATAGCGGTACTGTAGTGCGGAAAGCATTGCGCCAATCATGTCACAAATTGATCATGCCGTGGTGACAAATAGCCAGCTAACAAAGCCCGTAACGAGGCTGAGTGCCCAGAATACGCGCAATGTACCTAGTTATTCTGGATGTGTATTATGCACATTCTGCTGATGCCGTTATGAAGTCCCAAGAAATAAGGGAAGAGCTGCGAGGAACCTACTGCTATGTACTGGTTACAATTCCAAAATTCGGGTCGCTACTGATAATTTCTTAACAAATTTATATCACTTTGCCTGACCTATCAAAGTCAAAGTCAAAGTCATCACCATCATCAACATCATTATCTCAGCTGAAAGACGTCACCATGTCGATCGGTCCTGTACTGCCCGCATCCAGCGGGTTCCCGAGACCTTCACCTTTATGGCAAAACCTTCCCAAAGCCAAAGTCATAAATTTTTATTTCAACTTGACCTTTACAGGCGGTTTTAAAACCGTGCTTCTAGTTTCACCTGAGCATAAAACCCGATGCTTCACGTTCAACTGCAATTTAATCGAGGGTCAGTTTCAAATTAATAAGAAATAACAAGCGATATACGACAGTTATTAATACACAATTTTATAGGCTAACGGGAAGTGCGTGCCCTGAGTTTCTGTACAGCTTTAGAATTCAGAACATGAGCTTCTATTGTTAGTGTACAAAGGTAACTTGTTGCTTTTCAAGTTCCAACTAGGTTCTGAGAACTAGACAATCAAGGTATTAGCGAAGTGCCGTGTTTGGTTTATTATGTTTCGGTGAAGTAAGTGGGATGTGAGTAATGGTTCTATACATTGATTTTTATGAGGTTAATAACCGTATATTTCTGACTCATGTATGTGTATAGATTGATTCAAATATTCGTCTACAAGTGCGAATAAGTAATATTTCGCGCTTGATGATATGATTTTTTAAATTCGGTAGTAAATCTTTTTTTTTTAATCTTGTGGGGAGATATTTCTGCTTTCTGTGCGGGTGATGTCAAGATATTATTTACTATTTACTTCAGAACTAACCTAAATATTTGAAGTACAATGAAATATACCTAGATTTTAATAAAGGTAAATAGATCACCAGCTGCTTTAGCTATAGCTTCCAAGATTACCTAATCAATGACGGTCTTTATAACTTCACCGATTTCAAAAATAAAGTCGATGATGCTACTTAAAACTTTAACAATTTGGGTGACAAAATAAATTATTATATTTCCTCCTTCAAGTTAAGGATGATTCTCAGGAACCTTTTAACAAAGTATTGCAAATCATTATCCTTACCCGAAGTTAACAACACAGAAGTTTAAATCACATTTTTTTATAAAGT
Organism: Shargacucullia verbasci; assembly: GCA_947562105.1. Classification (NCBI taxonomy): domain Eukaryota; kingdom Metazoa; phylum Arthropoda; class Insecta; order Lepidoptera; family Noctuidae; genus Shargacucullia; species Shargacucullia verbasci. Next base: position 11,171,809 of record OX387294.1, on the reverse strand, counting down.
AGATTTGTATGCGATGTTACAAGAATAATATTTAACGTCACTGTGATGTTAACAAGTAATAAAAGTTGGTGAATATGTTACAAATTGTTGAGATTTTTTTGAAGAATTGATTTTTTCTGAAGAAATGTTCGAATTGGTACTCCATATAAAAGGTTACTTGCTTACAAATACTCTAGAAATTGTAGATATCCATAGATGGTAGGTCGATCATAGTCTTTAATATCATGAAACACTTGCTAGCGATTAAAGGCTTTCTGGAATATTTCTGTTATCTTTAATAATAAAAAAGTATTAAGTATAAATCAAAAATATTGTCTGCCAAGTCGTTCGCTTAATATGACAATTTGGATCATTATTATAATTTCCATTTACTGTTGTGACTACCATCTGATTTTTAACCATTATACTAATTTAGTTATTTATATTAATTTTAATTAATGATTTACTAATTATAAAATTACACAAGTTAACATTAATATTGACTATACGATTAACCCGCGTCCTCTTATAGACCCACAAAAATTTTACGACAAGCGTAAAATCACTAGCCAATAAAAACAGACTACCAATTGATAGAATCAAAATTAAACTTTATCTTTAAACAAACAGGTTTCCGAATTCATTAATACAATTAACCAACAACTGGCAGAGCAAGATCCAAGGTGTCAGATTTACATAGCTTCAATTTAATTCGTTCACCTTCAGTATTTTCGGGCAAAATTTAAATTTACTGCGCCGCCCAACCGGCTGGGACCGAATCTCTCGTATTCGATTGTCAAAGACTTACCCGTAAGCTTTAAGCTTCTTACTCGAATAAGGAGATTTTCGAACAGGATCCCCTTTGCGACGGAACTTTGTAGTATTAGAAAAAAATTAAAGCGCCATATTTTTTTGTTTCGAGCGTGTGAGATTATGATGTACCTACGATTGAAATTCGCGATTGCTTTAATGAAATGTGGCATGAATGTTGAGGATTTCTGGATTAGTATTATTGCTTGAAGGATTTTATGTATTGCGCTATTGATTTGGCGTGGAAATTCGTATAACGGTAGACCTAACACGAATATTTTGACGTATAGAAACGTATCCGTATCATGAAGGCTAGTGAATTTTGAATCGAAAATACAACCGTCGTAAAAGATTTAATCATCATTTTTGTATGACATACAATTTAAATCATACTTAGATATGAATAAAGGCTTCAATTCAAAAAAATATTTAAGTTCGAAACGAGTATTTTTAATTCAAAATTCACGCGCGTTAACGATACGCTTACGATACCAGAGGTCAACACATTCGTGCTAGGGGTATTGGAGTGTTGTACTAGCAGCTTATGCACATAATAGTGGCTAATTTTAACGAATATATAATATATATTCTTCTTCCATCGGAAAAGAAATGAGACAGGTTTGTCAGTCATGAAGGTTTGTAGACTACCAAGGGTACATTGAACGAACTTAGGTTACGTGGGGAGTTTCTTTCCTTTGCACCACGTGACAAAGACAATAATATGTACGTAGCCCATATTTTCACTACCAGTAGGAAGGTACAGTCAGCAAAAAATTTATACACTCAGCGATATAAATATAAACACTTATATTTCGTTTACCCACTGCTATATATATTAGTAAGGAAATAAGCTTCACAACAATAAATTAAGACCAGTTTTGTTCTTCCGTTTACCGCGTGGAGTGCTTCACTATCTTAACTTTTACTGTAGCATGTGCTTACAAGTTAGTGCACAGTTAAGTCTCGATACCGCAAGGAGTTCTAATTATTTCAAATTTAAGAGTGAAGGTTTGCGTTTTGTTAGTTCGTTTAAAAGTGTTTCTATTTATTTTTTCTTCCTTTTCGTTCGTGCTATTTCCATTGATTTTGTTTACCTTTAACGCATGACTGCCTTGTGCCTAAGCGTGAGGTCCTGGATTTGATTCCCAAATGTTACTGGGTTTTTCTATATCACTTTTCTCAGTAGCAGCACGGAGTTTGAAACTGTGCTCGGTAAACGGCAATAAGCTCGTTCCTACATGACACTCAATAACAACATCGGTGAATTGTTGGTGTACAGTTTAAGCACACCTCTGTCTAACCTTTCTGGGAATACAGACGTGAAGCTATGTTATGTTAGGTTTATGTGAATTAGGGATGTTACGGAGCTTCGACTCCGATTCCGATATGTCGGAACCTCCGATTAAAATTACACCTCCGAATCCGGCTCCGGTTCCGATATATCAAAACGGAGGTATATATCGGAGTTACAAGTTATGACCTGCTATCGCTGCAGCGCTACTGAGCGCTTTCTACGTGACACTGACAACTGACGGAGTACATGTGTTCTTTGCAACTGATGACCGAAGAGTGAACGAGTTGCGACAAGTTTCTTCTTTCTTATTTATTTACATTTTACATTCGTAGCTTTGCTCCGACTCCGACTCCGATTCACCTCCGACTCCGCGGAGGTCACTACGAGAACCTCCGACTCCGATTCCGCCTCCGATAAATCCACCTCCGTAACATCCCTAATGTGAATCCAATTCTAGGCAGGATTTTCAGTACTCTGTCCTTGTTTATTAGCTACAGTTCATTTGGCTTAGGTACTAATTTTGTTTCAGCTTAACCTTCTTATTGATAATAGGATAAGAAAATAGAATTCTCTTTCGATAAGTATCCTAACGATGTTATCCTGAATAACATGGTTTTATCCTCATTTGCTTATTTTATTGTCTCTCTTACTAATAAACGCAGAATAGTGTACCAATATGGAGCAACGAGGTATGGTGTTCCTCCATTGAAAAGGGGGGTCCTCCGACTGAGCGAGGTGATATTGCTTGGCATGTCGAAGCCCAACGGTTAGTGTAGGACAATGATTATTACATAATTTGTAATAATCATTGAGAGGGTGATGTGATTTAAGTAGTTGTCGCTTGTCTCCGATAGATGTCTTTGGTTGTCAAGAAGCTTGCAGTCGCTACGGTAAGTCGCTAGGTGCGTGTAGTCGTTATGGTACATTCCCTTATTCTTATTTAAGAGCCTTGCTCTTGTCGGGGTAGCTGATGAAATTCTTTCCATTTTTCTCTCTCCAATGTAGTCTCCTATACCTTTTTATACGACATGAAAGCAATCTTTTTCTTCATTTACACCCTGTTTTAATCCTTTATAAGATAATAGTCCACATTAAGCTGTGTCTACAAGATTACTTGTTAAATTAGTTGCTGTTTTGTAATCGGTTTTTCTTGGAGACAGGAAATAAAGTCAAGACAAAAAAGTTACGACACAATATTTTCCAAAATATCTCATTCAAAAAGCGCAATAAAATCTCAGAATTCTCTTTCAAATATTACAAAACGCTACGCTTACCATTCACTGAGGTTGTTTATCTCTATTTTTCAAGATAAAATAATAAAGAGAGACGTATAACGAAGCTCTAGGTGCCGATAAACGAACAAAAGTAAATGTCGCGTTAATTTTCCGGTTTGAGGTCGGCTGGGTCCTTTCGGACGAAAGAATGAGACACCCTTCGCCTTTCACGCTTTCACGTCTCATAGACTTCTTTGACCAGAACTACAGTGATTTATCCCAAAGAGTTGGGAATAAATTCGTTCAGATTAAGCCGTGGACGCCTTTTATATGTTTTCTGTGAACTCACAAAGGAACTACTAAGAAATGTTTAGTATTTTCGGTAATCGTACTTTGGGACGAGGTCCTTTTGAGGGTATTGATTGGTGTGACGTTCTCCTTGTTAAAAATACCTAGGTTTAAAACAGTTCAGACATTTTTAGAATTATACTTTTACTAGTTATTTCTTCTTTGTTGGTTTAGTAAGTGGTCGCAAGTGCGACTGCTGAGCATGAGGTCCTGGGTTCGATTCCCGGGTCAGGCAGCGTTATTTGGTTTTTCTGTATAGAAATGTTCAGTAGCAGCGCGGAGTCTAGAACTGTGCCCGGGAGATGGCAATATGTTCGCTCCCTGTTACATGGGACTCAATAATGGCATCGGCGAAATGTGGGTGTATAATAGTACTCCTCTAATATAACTCTTCGGGGAATACAGGCATGATGTCATTTCCACAATGCCGTCCGCGTAGAAAAAAAAAACACAATCTTTGAACCAGCTTGGAGACTAATTGCCAAACAAGTTTGCAGGTTTTTTATTGTATCGTGATTAGATAGTGAGTGAGTTATATGCTATCGTTCTTGTTGAATTTCACTGTCTTATATAAATATTATCGCTGTGTTCAGTATCTCCACGAGATAGGTTCGACCTACTGTGAGAGCTACAGCCACAGCACTAACTCGTTTTGTTCCTGGAAACATTACAAAAAAAAAACTTTTTAGTTTCAGACTAACTTTTCAGATATGTAATGGTGAGTAATACATTGAAGTGAATATAACTAGGTACATCGCGGCAAATATGAGTCAAGTCCTTATTAAAATTTTATCAGTCAGGTAGGTTATTTGATTTCGATTAGAGATGCACCGAATACGAATACAATATTCACAGGTCCAGGTTCACATAACAGGTCCAATATTCAATTGGATTCAATGTTCAATATTCGGCCTATTTTTTTTGTTCGTATTCGGCCGAATATTCGGTTTGTTTGCTGAATAATTACCGAATATTTAAATAGTATTATTTTAAGATTAACATATATTAAAAAGGCTTTATTCTGGGAACAGTAAATAGTATTTGTAAATGAAACAAACACGACTTTGTGTAAATGTAATTAATTCACACAAAAAAATATACAACGATATTCAAATTTTATGTAAAATAAACCTGTTTGTTGTGTAAAAATTAACCGAATAATTCGGCCGAACATTCAGTTCGGTACATTTTAGACCGGACATCCGACCGAATATTTGTATTCAGTTGATCCCATATTCGGCGCACCCCTAATTTCGATAATGTTCCAGATATCATAGCCACGTGCCAGAGCACTGCGAGCGAATGTCTCAATGCTTCGTTATACACCTAACGGTAATATTTCGCGTAAAGCGTCTTTACTTAATTGCCTTATTTGTTTAGTGGTTGCAAGCGAGGTTGGGTTAATCTGGGTTCGATCAATATCAAATATATATTTATTTATGTAAACCATTTCCAGGCTCTAATGGATAGTGAGACTCTAGTTACCACGTAGTTGATCGTCGGGTATGTCTAGTGTTATTGGATGTTTTTATTAGAAAATTCTTAGCGACAACTCAGAGTATGGAATTGTGGCCGGTAGATGGCACACCAATGCTCATTTACCCTTTATTACATGGAACTTATATCCCCGAAGGGTTAGGCCGAGGTGTACCTACTATTGTGTACCCACATTTCGCCGGTGCTGTTATTAAGTCTCATGTTATATAAGCGAGCCTATTCCCATCAAGTCGCCACAGTTTCATATTACGCTAATAAAAATTTCTATACACAAAAACCCAATTATACTTTTCCCGAACTTTTCCTAGGCCTTGAACCCAGGACTTCATGCTCAGCAGTCATGCTTGCGACCACTAGACCAATGAGGCAGTTGAGGGGTAAGCAGCGCGATGCTATAATAATGCCACTTTATTTCCGAATACATTTCTATCCTATAATTGCTTACGTCAGATCAGGTACTAAGCATAGATTAAACACGATTACTTACGTGATCTAATAAAATAGAATTCTCAAGATAAATGTTTCGATAGCGGAAAAGAAAATTAAGTCGCCAATGCTATCGATTTTATACGAAGACCCTGAGATTTTAAACGAAATGACTGTGAAACGTTTGGAGCAAAATGTTAGAAAGTAACATGTTTGTTTCTTTGTATGAAAAGCAAGAATAATATCTAGGTTAATAAAATAATTGCTAAGTAGATACAATAGAAAATCTATTGAGTCTGCCTTGTTTTCTGCCTGTGTCTTTATGAATAAGGGCTTGGTACAGCTACAAAAGCAAAGATATTAAATTCACACCACACCTACCCTAATCCAAACTAAAATACTATGCAAATAACCGAAATCCGATAAAAATTTACCCCGAAAATAATATGCAAAGAACACAGGGGGTATTTGGGACCGTATTTAAAGTCAGTTTTAAACACGGTTCATTTAAACAGGCCAAGTTTTGGACCACCCCTGGGGGCAGGCGCGCGATAAAGTTAAACGTGCAAATATCTCATTACCGGCTTTGTTCATTACCGTATTCCTGTGTACGTGATACGGAGTTAGCAAGTTTCTAAGAACGGAATGATGGAGCATGTCTTGTATCAAATTTAGCGAGACGGAAATATTTTTTTGGGGTGCACGTGGATGGGATTTTCTATTATATATGTCTATGTTACTGTCAAGGGCGGATTCAGCTTTCAAGTCAGGGTTTTCAGGTCACATCTTTGAAGTCTAGTCGGGACAGGCTCCTATTCGGTTGCAATAATAAATACTGTACGATCAATGCGATTAGAAAAATTATCAGTGGTCGACCTAGAACCAGCCAGGGGGGGGGGGTCATGACCCCAATGACCCCCCCTGGATCCGCCCTTGGTTACTGTAATAACCCGAAATCTGTTAAAAATATTAGTGAAAAGGCAAAGTATTCACGAACGTAAGAAACTTGGAGTTCTAACTGGTCACATTTTACAAGTAAATAGGTACTGTTTTTTGTAATAACCGAATCGAAAGCTTAAGCCTATTAACAGGTATAGAAAAAACATTTTAAGAGTATCGTTTAGCTCCCGGATTCTGACAAGACTGCTTTGAAATACGCGCAAAATAGGTGTTTGGGCGTTAACGTTTCTTATATCTCTTCTGTTCTTTCTCAAATCTTAACGAATTAATTTGATTTTGGTCTCTATCGTTTTGTCAGATTATAAACTAGGTCGACAGGTGGTGCTATTTTTTCAAAAATTTGATTAATTTAATTATTATCACGAGATAAGTGAAGGGAAGATTTTTAGTAAAAAAAAAGCGCATTTTGAGAGTTAATTATTTTTCAAACTATTATATAAACAATAAAAAAAACAAAAACGGGACGACCTAGTTTTTACTTGTGTCTATAACATAAAAAAATCAGCAAAATCAGCTCATGTTTAGTGGGGCAAAAATTTAATGCATTTTGTATGAAAACTTTCAGCTAAACTATAGTCTTAACTGTCCGTTGATACTCTCTGAGTTCATAGGGTATCAAAATAGCGTAGCATCACGGCTGTATTCTTCGAAGAGTTAGACAGAGCTCTACTATACACCTACGTTTACTATACACCTTATTATGTCCGTGGAATATATGGAGCCTGTTACCGGGCAGCTACTAAGAATTTCAGGTAAATCCGAATAACACTACCCGACACGGTAATCATAGATAGGACTTTATCCTCAGCATTATCCGCGCGCTCATTAGACCAATGACACAGTCCAACGTTAAAACAATTATAATATATGTATGTATCCTTAAATAGCCGAAAGAGAGTGTTGTCCTATACAATACACTCTTTCGGCTATTATTATTACTAGTTTACGCCTTAAAAAATAGACTAACCCACTATTTCACTTTTACTTTAAGTACATGATAAATGAAATTTTATATCCCTAATAGAATAAAAATATAAGTGAACAGAATGCCGGCATTATATGTAGTTCTTACAATGCCTTTTATAGAATAGAATAGAATATTTACTTTATTGTACACACTTTTAATAATTAAACATGATATTTTGTAGTGGCTTTTCACTGAGGTAGTAATTTAATGTTTTCGATTACTAAGAATAGGTATGTTCATTTCTAATAGTGTTAGCCTTCTGATGGTAATAAAACCTACATAACATTATACTTGTATTCCCAAAAGGGTTAAGCAGAAGTTGGTTCTATATTTGCAATGCAACGTAATAAGACAAAAGCCTATTTGAAACTAGCGGGCACGATTACAAAGTCCATTGAAAATCCCAATATTACTTTGCCAAAATGATAATGATTTCATTACAATTAATAATTAGGGAGGAGTTAACTTAATTAATTTTAATTCCTTTTGCAGTCCATAGCACGCCTATATTCCCCGAAGGCTTAAGCAGGTGAGTTCTAGTGTAGATATTTCGCTGTTGCTGTTATTGGAAACGATGTAATACGGAGCGAGTCTATCGCCATCTAGCGCGCACAATCCAAACTCCGTGAGAATTTTCACACAGAAAAACCAAATAAAACTGCCCTATATGGGAGTCGAACTCAAGATCTAACGTCCAGCAGTCGCGCTACGACCACTAAACTAATGATACTAATGTGGAACAATGCAAAATTCATTAGGTACTGAAGCCAATAAAAATCCTCCGAGAGCATAGATGTTACTGGGAACCCAGTCTAACCCAGTTTACTCTAGTCTAGTACATTTACCACTAGCTGATAAGTACCTCAGATACCGCGACTTTTTTTTTTGTAAAAATTACTTACGCCCCACTCTTATAATATCTTCTGAGTACCTAGAGTGAGTGGCGGGGCGAGACCTAAATTTGATGTGGGCGAGGTATGTACATCATGTCGCGAGGCCCTCTAGTGTCGCAAATAAATTTAGGTTTTGAAAAAAAAAAAAAAAAAAAACTTTAAGCTGTTTTTTTTCTCTCTCTTAGGGCCTCGCGCCTCATCGTCTTCTAAGAGATGATATATTTGAGGCGCGAGGCCTCTCAGACTGCGAGGCCGTAGGCGGTGGCCCACGTCGCCCACGCCCTACGCCGCCTCTGCCTACAGTTTATAAACACACATCTCACACGCACACATAGTCACACTTGACACTATTTGTAGATAAGACAAATATTTTTATAACTGGAGTCACTATTCATTTCACTAATCATTTCCATGGTGATGATCAAAATATTGTGTGATTATTGGGAAACCTATGTTGAACATTGTATAAGTTAACGTTTTGACGTAATGGATGATATAATCAGAGTGCCCACGACTTGATTCCCCCGTTAAAGGTAGAATTTCGTAAAATAATTGCTTCCTAGTATCCACCAAGAGTTCTTTATACGGTGTAGGTCCGCCTACACCTTCTGAGAAAACAACCAGCCAAATTTCAAGCTTGTAGACTTCTTAATTAGTCCGTTTGATTGTGGTATTTCGCTTTTATATTTGTATATATAATTATATTCCTATTTAATTCTTATTAAATTATCAAGAAAAATCCTGTCTTTATTGCGAAAAATTTATCATTGTGTAATTATTAAGTTGTGCGTCAAATTAATAAATTAAAACCATTAAATATATCTAATAATAGCTGAACAGAATTTTAAGTTCAGAAGATTTATTTATAAATAAATATTATAGTCTACAACATAATATAAAACAAATTCCCCGCCACGTCTGTCTGTCTGTCTGTCTGTCTGTCGCTGTTCGCGATAAACTCAAAAACTACTGAACGGATTTTCATGCGATTATCACTAATAGACAGAGTGATTTATGAGGAAGGTTTAGGGTTATAATTCGTTAAGGTTTTGTGTAAATCGGCTGAAATATGACGATGATTGTTGAAGATGTCGGAAAAAATCATGCCGACTGGGAGCTTTACTGGCGTGCGCTGCGTAAACCGATACTTATTGAAGAAGGTTCTAGGCTGCTTTTTGACTCGAAAAAATGCACGGGTGCCTAATCCACGCAGGTGACGCCGCGGGCGGAAGCTGGTATTGAATAAACACGTGAGCCAATCCGCTCACAAAATATTATAAAATATTAAATTGTGTTTACTGTAAACGAATTATTTTGTCATATGAAACATCCACTCACGTTTATTATTTAAATCATAAAAAAATAGAAATATAACCACAAACTCACTATATACAGCATTAAAAACGTAATCTCTCAAACATATTGAAGACAAAGAAATGTGGTAAACCAACAAAAAATAAAACCTTCCTACAGCTCTCGTGTCAATGAGACATTAAGGGTTAACACGTATAACCAGTATTATTTTAGTCGGCAAAAACATAAAATGAAAATGTAACTGCGGGCGGAGGGCGTGCGGTAATAAATCTGTGCGGCCGTACAGTCGCAGCGACAAATCGTTGATGGTGATTTCATATGTGGAACGATTATTGTTATATTAATTTCGTATACTTTTCGTATACGGGTCTACGTAGCTGCAAAACTACCGCGCAGATCAGTCGATATGTGAGGTTAAGCAGCGCTCACTGCGGTCAGTCCTTGGATGGGTGACCGTTCTTCACATATTGTGCCTCGGAAAACACGCTAAGCAGATGGTCCTATACGATACGGTGGTGGCATACGAATATCTATGATAGTAGTAATGGGAGCCAGCAGACGTAATAAGTCTATATGCTATAGAGTATCAGTGTCTTCCAGTAATTGAATGAGAAACAGACCCCGATATAGTTGGAAAAGGGCTAGGCAGCTTTTGATAAGGTTAGGTTCTTCTGCATGAACATTCTCAGTATCAGCCCTCTTTCTATTCTCAGTATCAGAGTTTGCAATTGTGCCCGGTAGATGGAAATAGAATCGCTCTCTGTGATATGGGACTAAAATTACATGTCGGTGATATGTTCAGTGTACAGTGGTACACCTCTGTTCAACCTTTCGGGGAAAACAGGTTATGTTATGTTCGTTGCAATTTAATTAGTAAATTTTTGTTTATTTGAGTTTTGACGAGTTACTGAGAACATAATTGTATTTATGAGGGTTTAAAATTCAAGGAATTTTGTGAATTATATGTTAAGCCGGATTCACGTGAATGAGTTATTTCGCTGAAAAGGACATACGGCTTTAAAGAATTTAATCCTAACTAATATTATGAATGCGAAAGTAAGTTTGTTTGTTTGTTTGTTACCTTTTCACGCCTAAACCACAGAACCGATCATCATGAAATTTTACATATAAGTTGTTAGAAGTATAAAAAAGGACACAGGGTACCTTTTATCTAGAAAAAAAATACTGTTCCCGAGAGAAAGAACAATAACTTTTGACGGTCACAATTGCTTTAGGACGCTAGATGGCGCTACTTGTGACGCGAAAAATTGCACGGGTCCGTAATCAGTGCGGAGAAAGCCGCGGGCGGAAGCTAGTAAATTAATATTTGGGATAAAATTTTCCATTGATAAAAATTAATTCTTTTTTTTTTTATCGACAATAGTATATGTGATCGACAATAGTGCATGGTAGCCTAAAATTAATGTAATCAATCTAGAACTGAAAACTTGATGTCCTTCTATCGTGTCGGCACGAGCTATCACATGGAGGTCACTCGTAGTGGAAAGATTAGCCGACTTGCTAATCTCTCCACTACGAGTGCAGCCTTGCAATGGTGGTATCGAGGCAGACTGCCCATGGTCCGCCAGACAATCTCATGATTTGTAAACTTACACATAATTAAAGATCAAGATTTCAAGTCTGGAGGGAATATGTCTTCGATTGATTTTCTTAAATACAGCCCACGAGGGGTAAGGCAGTGTTATACTATTGTGCACCTACATTTTCCCTATATAGTTACGTCCTATGTAATAGGTGCGAGCCTTTTGCCATCTACCGGGCACAGTTCCAGACTCCGTGCCGCTATTGAGAATTTTCATTTAAAAAAAGTCAAGTTCTGTGAAGCCAACCCAGTTAATGCAGTGTTTTTCTTACAGTATGATATTTCAATATTCCTTTTATAAGCAAGCCCCGCTTTTTCTGGATGCGTTACGTGAATTCAAAAGGAGTTCGATCTTATTCCTCATTTGTCGAGTCGGCACTAGCTAAAACATGGTAATCACTCATAGCCATAGTAGAAAGATTACCCAGTCACCCAAGGTGCGCTAGACGTCCTCATGTTTCATCACTCGTGGTAGCTCTTTTATTGCATCCTACTGTAGTAGGCAATATTTAAAAGACGACGGATTATTGGTGCGGTGTGTTTAGATCTAGGGTTGCCATACCCAAATTTTAATAACCAGGATTTGAAAGTGGAAACATCAGGACATTTTGGTTTAAAAACTGGATGCAGTATTAGAAAAGTATAAGAAAACAGTGTCAATGAGACTCAATGAAAAGCAATTACAATGTTTTATGAAATTATCTTCAATAAAATTATATAATATATAAGAAATGAAATAAAGGATTAAATTACAAAATAACGCCGATGATTAAATGTAAGGTTCAAGGCAGTAGTGGCGCGTAAATAATAAAACATAGGACCTTACGAGGACTCTTTAAAAAACCCAGGACGCTACTTAATAACTATCCAGGACAACACAGGACACTCCAAAAAATAAAAATAGCAAGATTTTAAAAGAGTATCCATGGAGTTACCTGCCGGTTCTTCTCTATAGAACCAACTTTCTGGTACCGCGCAACTAGTGTCCTATCAACGTTTTAAAAGTCCCTGTAATAGGTTTATTTTAAATAAAAATATCCTATTCTTGTTATGGCATTGCCAAAACGTCTGTCACCTCACTTTACCAACCTCAGATACTTATTATTACGTTACTGATGGAGCAAATATTTCTCAACCTTGTCACCATAAACTTAGTCAAGTATACGCTAGGGTGAATCGTTTCAGCGTCCCCCCATTATTTGCCGGTGCAATAATTATCAATTATCCAGAGGAAGCTCGTGAACTGTGGCGGTGTTAATAATTAAGAGATATTTCTAATTTTGGGCGGTTTGGTAGAGTTTTAGCTGTTCGTAAATGCCTACTGTGAGATCTCTCATGTAAAAGGAATGATTTGATAGAAATATGCCGTAGTCACCACCCACCAGCGGCGTGCAGTGCATAAAGACAAAAAGACACTGCCTACCCTATATAACTCAGATACATATTTATTATAAGATATTTGAGGTAGCAAATCACATACATCGTTATTTAATCGACAAGACGACGAACCAGTACCAACATGCAGTAGGTAATATTGGTCAGCTTTTAAAATTGTCTGCCTACTCTGTCTAAAAACTCTATGCACGCCGCTGCCACCCATCATATCATGTGAGCTGCGAATTTGCCGTGCAGTTTCTGTACGAATTTAGAGAGAGATGGCTCACACGGCAAAGAAAGATGAACTACAACTATCGCGCGACGTAAAATGATATAACACGATTTGTTGACCAACCTTTGTGCTTGACTGCACACATTAACATCTTTGCTTGTTTTGTATTAAATTAACATGTTGAGGCGTCAATTCTCTCTTATTAAAATGAGTTAATTAAAGGAGTGTTTAGAACTCGATTAGAACTAGATTTCTCAACTTTGCACTGTGAGGGGATTGGATAAAGCTTATGATATAATTGTGTAGAACCATTGATATAGAAAAAAAAATAGATATGCATAAATATTGCACAGAGAAGTCGGTCAACCACATTTTTTGTAAGATTATGTTGAGTAGCGTTTGTGACTGGGTTTGTGGCTATGATATTTCTTTCATTAAAGCTTATCATTACTTCAATAATTGTTTAAATAAAAATGATCTAAATACAGTAGTTTCAGTTTTGACGTAATTAATTCTAAAGAGATCCTACTTTGTAAAAGAATTTTATTAAGTCTATATTTTTATTTTTTTTATTTAGAAAGTAATCTATCAAGATTAACAACTCACTGTAATTTAAAAGGATGTCTTCTGGAATTTTTATAGGCATCTTTTTAACTAATGTGCAAAATTATAAATTTGTTTATTATTTTAGAGAGCCTCGAGAATCAACGAAGATTTTCCCGTACTTTTTACGCTAAGTGTCATATACATTTTGTCGAATAATCGACATAGAAGATAAATAAATAGATAGAATTGTTTTTATTTCAAATAAACCTAATACAGGCACTTATGAAACGTTAAAGGACTGGATGAAACGAAAGTATGAAACGCTAAAGATGCACGGTTCCAAAAAGTTGGTCCTATGGAGAAGAACCAGAAGTACGAATATGATATTTTATAAACATTTTCATAGCTTGTACTTTAAGACCTTTTATTTCTTAGGATACCTTTTGAAATTTTAGGCATTGTCAATTTAGTAGACTGAACTGATCAGATTCTTTACAGTTCGGTCGTAAGTCGGAAAAATTCAAAAATATCGAACAACTACAATATCTCCAAATTCACTGATAACCGACCCCTGGTTCCTGGGGTCAATATAATAATAATATTGGGTAATCAGTAGAAAAATCAGTTAATGCTTAATGGGGTAAAAACGTTAACGCATTTTGTATGGAAACTTTAGCTAAACTATAGTCTTAAACACCTTAAGTTCCCCACACATTAGAACCACCGTAAAATTAAGTCAGTATGTATATCAGTATATTTAAATGCTGATGTTATATATTTTACGGTCGGAGTAAGTGCTTATTTGAATAACATTGCACAATTTGTATTCGCACGCAACAAACAGGTAATTGTTGGCGATAATGTTTTAGATATTTTCAAGACTTCTTAATGTTATAGCGTATGTTTTTTTATTTTGTTAGGGTTTGCTAATGAATGTTCTTCCAGTAGCAACAATCTGTATTCTGAATGGATTTTTTTCGAAAATAACTAATGATTTTCATTTGTTTTGTTGAATGACGTGAGTCTCGCATACCGTAGCGCGTATTTATGAAGAAAGTGAGTCATCTATCTGTTTGTGTTAATTGCAGCTTTTAATGCAGTATATTATCCTGAGATATTGAATCTATTGCCATCTACCAAACACATTTTCGAGCTCTGAGCTGGTAATGAGAATTTCCCAACGACCAACGATTTTATCTAATAATATTTTGTGCGATGTCGATATAGGAATCGAATAGAATAACGTATACAGCAATCATGCTTGACCACAAGTCACGAGACCTATGAAACCCTCAGGAAGACTTCTTTAGAATTCCCAAGGCCCACTAGTAGTAGACCAAGTTTAGCCGGTAACATGCACAGCCACCCGTCAAACCCAGAGATGATAGCGATGAGATTTCTCGCAACATATAAGAAAAACAAAACACCGATGAGACAGTCAATTGTTGTAAAATTAGGCAAACGAATCTTACAAAAGGGCTCGTCATATCTATCTTAACGGTCACCTCATAAAAGTCGCGTTGAAATTCTAACACTATTATCCTAATCCTCTCACATTGTAATTACAAACGATTATTTTTTAAATACATGCGCTACAGCCTTAAACTTTAGGTCATCGTTACACGAACAGATTCCCCTAATCTTATTATGTTAATTTTTATGTGTAATTAAGTTTTTTTTTACGTCCAATGTTTTTAGAACGCACGTAGGTTCGGATTCATTAAGCGCTGCCTATTTTTAATGTCTTTTTAAGCGTTAAAGCTTTAAGTGCTTGTTTAGGAGATCAAATTAATTTGAAAGGGTCGTGTAAATAAAATGTTTTGTTCTTTGTTAGCTAGTTAATAAACAACAATTAAGTATTTCTTTTTTATGTAAAGTCATTTTTGAACTTTCGGCTAGGACATTTTTTCTTTTTCGAATTTACAGATTCTTGAGAGAGAAAAAACAACGCCTGTATTCTCGAAGGGTAAAACAGAGGTGTACTATTATGCACCCACATTTCACTGATGCTGTTACTAAGTCCCAAGTAATACTGATATTCAGCCGCAACCGGTTAGATTGGAAGCTGACTCCAATGTAGTTGGGAAAAGGTTAGGCAGATGATAATAGGGACCGAGCCTATTGCCATTAACCGGGTACTGTTCCAAACTCCATGCTGCTACTGAGAATATCCATAGGTACAGAAAAATGTAATAACACTTTCCCCTTATGGAAACCTCATGATTATATTTATTTAAAAAGACGACGCACTTGTAAACACTTTAATAAGAAAAAAATCGTTGTGAGTGAAAACACCCCTTCGGAAAACTTAAAGACGGCTTTGCGAACTTAAGATTTTAAGTGCGGCTACATTTGATTGTAATTTTGTGTTGACAACAACGTGACTCTCAATGGTACCTATTTTCGTTTGTATTATTAAAAATTACCATTGTTATATGTGAGCACTAAGTAGCCGTAAATTCTACATCTAATAGACGTGATAGCTGTCTGGCAGTTTGATTTTGTCATGCTCACTTAAATGTCATCTCTCTTGCTTCATTCATCATTCACATCATGCATCGTTTCATACATGAACGCCGGTTGTGGGTACTGCGCACCTGACCTTTCTGAAGGATATCACCAATAAGGTCCGTATATGTCCTTCTAGGGCGTCCCCTCCTGGCGTTTCCACTAATAACCTAATTGCAAGTTATTTATATATATTTTATTATAATAGTTTGTAAGTAGCTATGAACAAGAACAAAGTACCTAAGGAGTTCAGAATCGCTAATTAAACCGTGTTGTAGTAACTTTATAATATACTAGCTTTTGCCCGCGACTTCGTACGCGTGGAATTTAGAATCTAATATTTTCCAGCGATAAAATGGAGCCTATATTTAAAGTTAGATCCTAGCAATACATCGGTGAAAACTGAGTTCAATTCCATAGTTTTTGCGTGATGCGTGTACAAACATACAGACAGACAGACAAAAATTCTAAAATCCGTTGTTTTGGCTTCTGTTGCTCTAATAAAGACCCTCATATTAGTTTTTCTCCAATATCTGTAATGTACAGACATCAGCCTGTCTTCTCCTCCTAAAAGGCTTGATCGATTTTGATGTGTTTTTTTCACCTGGATGTTTCTTAGCTATAGTTGGACCCGATAGGTCAAAATACACGTAGTCAAAGTTGTGGGTAACAGCTAGTTTACCACACTATAACATCACGCCTATATTCCTCAAAGGTTAGGCAGTGTTTATTGTACGCTCACATTTCATTGATGGCGTTATAAGTTTTTACAGTAAGATTCTAATAGGAAGCGAGACGTTTGCACCATTTATAGATATTTTGGTGCATCATGTAATGTAATCAAACGTGTATTGAAACATGGTATCACGACCGTTGTGCGAATGTGGTCACAGGGACCGAAAGATTTATAATTGGATTGGAATTTGCCCTGCATTAAATATATTACATCACGTGCTCGTTACGTTCTAAATTAGTAAATTTGGACTGCTTCATTGGTCTAGTGGTAGTATGCGCAACTGCTGAGTGTGAGGTCCAGGGTTTCCATTCCCGGGCCGGCGAAGTATTATTGGGTCTTTCCGTATGAAAATTCTTAGTAGTAGCAGCACGGAGTCTGGAATTGTGTCCGATAGATATCAATAGGCTCACCCCCTATTACATGGGACTCAATAATGGCATCGGTGAAATGTGATTGTACAACAGTACATCTCTGAGTAACCCTTCGGGGAATACAGGCGTGATGCTATATTTCGTTTTTATATAAAAGTCAAACGTATACATATCTATAAGTATTAAGTAAACATTTGTGGAATATAATCTCATAGAATTTTTGACGACATAGAAAACTTAAAAAAGAGTATCGTTTGTATCATTCCTACAAGGGTTAACATGGCCATACTAATTTAAAATGGCTGATTATATACAGCATTTTTTTTAATTCCTTTTCTAACAGTAACAACAAATAAAATTTACTGGGTAAATTTTCTTTGTTTACCATCGGTAGTACGGGGCGGGAATGTGGGCGCAAACAAAAACGATTACCTAAATATCACGCAACCATGGAATGCACGTATAGCCTGAATTCGACCACTAATAGGTAGCCTTCCTTAAGTAATAATAAATAATAATATAATTAATAAGGATTAAGATACAAGAGGAGGAGTAATCAGCTTAGTCGGTAAGGACTTTTCTTATGAGCGAGTGAGACATGAAAAGCTTTGAAGAGAGAGAAATATTACAATTTTAGATACAATGTTTATTCAGTAAAGGAATAATATATATAAGAGAATAATATATATGTAACAATATATACAAGAGTAACTAACAAACGAAAGGAACAAGTTAAAGATATAACAAATTTTGACGACACGGTTGGCGCAGTGGCTAAGCCATTAGCTTCTGCGCTAAGTGTCGCGGTTTCGATCCCCCACGGAACAAATATTTGTATGATCTACTGATAATTGTTTCGGGTCTGGATGTTTGTGTATGTGAATATATGTGTTTGTAAACGCACCCACGATACAGGAATTATTCCTAGTGTGGGGCAACGTTTTTAAAAACCAGAAAAGATAACCAGAAACCAGAATTATAGCAACACATTCCCCGAATTTCAAGTTGGGGTGCATTACTTTGCACCCACTTTTCGTCGACGCCGTAATTAAGTCCTTTGTAAAAGAAGGCGAACCAATTATCGTCACCTGCTTTTACATTTCGACTGCATCATTGGTCTAGTGGTCGCAAGGGTGACTGCAAAGCGTGAGGTTCTGAGTTCGATTCCCGGGTTATTTGGTTTTTATGTATGGAAATTCTGTAGTAGCAGCACGGAATCTGGAACTGTGACTCAATAACAGCGCTGAAATCCTATCCCTTATCCTTCGGGGAATACAGATGTGCAGCTATGTCGTTTTAATAAAATTAATTAAGTAAAAACTACTGAAAGCTCATCACTGACAAGAATGGCATGCTAAGGAGCAGCTCTACATCCAGCATTGGGTAAAGAATTACTGAAGAATAAAAACGAAAGAAGACTGAAAGATATCCATTATTTCCTCAGAAAAATTCAAATATAACTGGCGACTATAGATCTCATGGACTCCCATGGACTCATGGATCTAATTCGACTGTACATGGTATGAAAGTTCGAGTACTTTTCATACCATTTGATCTACGAAATATGAACCAATATACAACTAGGCCAAATAAGAGCATTACCTACACTCTAAACGCCTTACCCCACAATTCCCGCCCGCTCACTCCCGCTTAATATTTAATTCAACTGCAATAATGCAAGTCGATGCTATTATCGTATACCACAAGGAATATCCGCGGCAAAAGTGCGTAAAATATACAAGAAAACAGGTAAACATTTCTTGTGATGGCATAGAGCCAATATTTACCAAGCTAACACGCTCCTAAGGGAAATACTGTCGAATATGAGACGTTCCCACCATGCGCCATCTTGTTTGCACATATAAAAACTATGCGACGTGGTTTTTTCTTTTTTGTATGTTTTTGTAATATTGGAGTGGAAAATATGGAATTGTTTAGGTGATATTAGATTCTGGTTTTAGTAGGAATATCCGGGCAGAGCGACAGTTATACGGGCCAGGTGTAGTTAAGTGATAAAATATTGATTTCGACGTAAAAATTATATATAATTAAGAGCAGGAAAAAAGCGGGAACAATTCAATGAGAAAAGGTAAAAAAAAAATAGCTTTTTGGCTGGTTACAATTTTATCTATGCTCGTAACCGGCCAAACATTTGATTTTTGAAATTCGAAGTTGAAAGGGCTTGTCATCCTAGCGTTCGAAATCGTAATAATAGTGTTTACTATATCTTTGAATAGGTCTTTCTAATTTCAGCTGATTAATTTTGGAAAGGCAGGACCATTGAGTCCAGATATCTATAACAAGTCAGCTTGACAGAAGACCTAACCCCATCTTATTCTGATAACAGACTGAGTCCAGCAGTGATATTGGTTCATCGTCGTGCTGAGTTTATTCGAGTTTGTTTACAAAGTTTAGCGTAATCAAATAAAATTCATGTTGTACTATTTTTATTTCATTTTCACAGAAAATAGTAATACCGTACAGAATACATTAAAATATTAATTCCTACATTAACAGTGTTTATAAGCCATTACCGTGCAAGCGTTAGGCTTTACAAGCCTACTATTTTTTATGTACTTTTTCACGCCGTTTACTTGTTTGAAGATAAAACACTGCATTCGTTTTGTATGTTTTAAATATGTTAAGTTAAGTTTTAAGAGTATCGTTTAGTTTTCGGCCTCTGACGTTGCCTTATAATACGCGCAAAATAGGTGTTTGGGCGTTAACGTTTCTTACATCGAAATCTTAATGAATTAATTTGATTTTTGTCTTTATCGTTTTGTCAGATTATGAACTAGGTCGACAAGTATTGTGTATTTCAAAATTTTGATAAATTTAATAATTATCACCAAGTAAGTATAAGGACGATATTTAGTTATAAAAAAGCTTTTGAGTATTAATTATTTCTCGATCTATAAACAATATAAAAAAATATAACGACCTAGTTTTTACTTGTGTCTATAACATATAAAAAATCAGCAAAATCAGCTCAAGTTTAGTGGGGTAAAAACGTTAACGCATTTTGTATGAAAACTTTTAGCTAAACTATAGTCTTAATTGCCTTGTTGAGCATGTGATCATATACGGTTCCTGAACTTGAGATCGTAGGTTCAATTCCCAGGCCGGGTAGCGATTTTGTTAGAAAAATTCCGTTGCAGCCAGCTATAGATTTAAATAGGTCTCGCCCCCTATCCCTTGGGTGTTAATAACGACATTAAACGTGAGCAATGCTCGGCCGAGCACATATTCTCATACATGGCACCCCAAATCTACATTCAAAGGAACTAACAAATCACCCACACCAATTAAAAATCCGCACCAGACCATCCCATTCGCCCCAACAGGTTTCTTTATAACGACGTACCATCTAATGATTCATTTCCTATTCTGATTCTTATAATGGTTCTTTAGGCAATTAACAGCGGAAAATTGTGGCCAATTACTAACATGAGTCTGTATTAGTGAATCAGCGTGTTTCGTATGTGACTTTATTGTGGAAAAAGTATTTAGGGGTTACAATATGAATGTTGATTGGAGATGTAAAGTTTTACTGGATGTGGTGTGAGAATCTTTTCGTTTTGATGTTATGTGTAATCTTCGTAAAAGGGAAAAAGTCTGGCTTAATAACTGCAGGTAGAGAAGGGTGACTGTATGGTTGCTACGATTTCACTGACAATATTGCTACGCCATCACTTGCTACGCTGTCGTAGCTATAAGTCGTAGCGGATCTGCTACGCCGATACGAGTTCATCCTCAACTCTTTCAATGTTTTAAAACATACTAACGATCATTTAACCCTTAGAAGAGTATTTTGAGTTAGTCAAAAAATTCCATGTTCCTTCACGTTTCTGTATAAAATGATGAACTAAGAAATGTTATATTGAGAGGCACACCAAATTTACTGTAGTAATGTTCCAAAGTAAAACAATGTTCTTAAAATGTCGCAATATAATAGTAAAATCGATAAATACGCGAATGTTGCTTCAGGCTGGATTATTTAGATTACTATCGACCCGACAGAGGCCTATTTCTTTTAATTCTATACCGTTTCATTATTTTTACATTATCGTGAAAACGAAACATTAAAAATCCAAAAAAAATACACCAACTATCAGACACTTGTATTTCTAAAAGTTTGTCAACAGCCACTTCCATAAACATTCAATGAGTAATCGCCGCGCCGCGTCGCCATATTGAATATTGCTAGCGTGTAAAACGTTGGAAACGGCCTGTTTTCGGCTTAATGTGGTCTTCACACGTCACTGCCGGCTTTCCCGGGACTCGTGACTCACGGTTGTGGAAGCCCTTGAGCTTCGGCAAACTTTTTAACATCTACTTAATTAGATGGTTGTAATGAAAATTGTTTTTCGTAAGGTCAGTGAGGTATATATTGTAACTTTTTACGTAATCTACAGTTTTATCGTACTGTTCCGTAATTTTGTTTTGATATGTTTGGGACTGTTTTAGACGGCTCGAACTGTAACTTAGGTTACATAGGTTATAATAATAATGTCCTCCTGACCGGTTTCGGTCACGGCGGCCAATCTCAACGGAGATTAGCGAACTACGCAGGAGATATTATAGAGCACAAATGTGTGCGCAAATACAGGTGCTCTCTCTGTTCCTTCACTCTCATAGTCCGATGGGACGGCAATCCGACACGACTGGAGAGAGATCAGGCGCAGGACCAACAGCTTTACGTGCTTTCCGAGGCACGGTATGTATTCACATACACAAAGACCCAGACCCGAAACAACTATCTGTAGATCATACAAATATTTGTTCCGTGCGAGAATCGAACCCGCGGCACGTAGTTCAGCAGTCGATCTCTCAACCACTGCGCCAACCGTGCCGTTTATGTTATATAAGTGGTACGTAAATGGAACTATAATACAGTACTAGTGGATGTTAGCAAGTAGATATCTAATTTTGTATATGGTTTGTGAGAGGTGCCAAATTGACACCACAGATGGCGCAGTACAGGACAGTAATTATTTGTATGATCAACAGATAATTGTTTCTGTAATAGTAAGGCACCGAGAAAAGTAAAAAAAAATTGGACAAAATGACTGTTAAGGCACCTGAATGCGTTATATCATATTCTTAATTGGTTCGTAGAATAGCATTTCCATATAAAATATGAAGAAAAAAAAATCTCTGGGCATTTTTTATGGTACATAAACGAAGTCCAAACAGGGGTCAGGCTGTCTCAACCTTGCATTTCCCGTAATTGGCTCGCAAATAAAAATAATATCCTAACATGAATCTTTGGAAAAGAAAATCACTCCAACTTGACCTCTATTACCATAGAAATATATATAAAACAGTCTATGAACATTTTTCTTCGGAAAAATAAATGAAGTAGCCACATGCATACATTATGATGTATATCTACATCAACGCTGACAAATGTATGGAATAAATCAAAGGAGCGTGGACTGAGAGTCGTTTCATGCGACATGAGGCTTTTGTCACTGAACAAAAATGTACAAAAGGTTTAAAAACCTCCAGAATATCCGTTGCAGTTATCCTATACGAACCGCCCTTAATTACTTGACTCAAGTAATTGAAAATGAATCCAGTGTGATTATTCTAATTCTCAGTAACTTATATATGGAATTAGCTTTTGCCCGCGGCTTTCGCTCGCGTTAATTTAGAATTAGACAATCAATTCGGGTTGTACTCTGCTTGCGAAAGACACGTGACGCCATCTATTATCATAAGAACGTTATTTTTGTTTTCCTCGGGAACAGTACTTTTTTCCGGATGAAAGGTACCCTATGTCCATTTCTGTACACCTGACAACGTATACGCAATATTTTAGGATGATCGGTTCAGCGGTTTAGGCGTAAAAAGGTAAAAAACAGACAAACACACTTACTTTCGTATTTATAATATTCAGTTAGGATGCTAATGAAACTTTGAATTTCAAAACAATCGAAAGCTTCGAAATGGCCATAACGTTTAGATTTAGCAATATTTACTAGTAAATGCTGCTTCCAAAATATTAGCTTCTAGTTAGAAGCTATATTGATACGCAGATTAACCACACTGGATATAATTCCAATCGTGTTACGCAATTACGTCCAGTCTATTTTAAGCGTCGTAAAAAAATCCGTAGCTGTATAGGGTATTGGGTCTCAAACCCTTCTCCAAAAGCTTATAGGACAATGGGCCTTTCAAAGGACGGGATTATTTCTTAATAGTAGATAATTCGAGAAATACTACAATAGCAAGGACCTCTTAGCGTTATTTTAGCAATAACTTACTCTCACTTTATTTACGGTTGGCGCAATATTGACTTTTTCTTCAATTCATTTCTTTAAAAGTTTTTTCTGAGTTCATCTTTCATCAGATTGATATACAGACTAACAGTCTAGTTTCGGGATCATCGGTAATAACTGTATGGAGACCTATAAGTAATACAATTATATAAACTATACATTGTACAATATCTTGGATAGTGTTTTTATTATTATTATTATTCGTGTCATGTTTCACACTATCCGCATCTTCGCTTCGGTCTACTACTTTTCTTTTAGCCATTATCAGTGTCTTGAGAACATTAGCTTCTCATACCACGACTACCATTTGCTTTTCAAACTTTTCTGGCACTAATGGCACTTCTTTCTTTTTAACCAACTTAAAAAAAAAGTTACAATATTCGTATAAAATGTACGTCTATGTGGGCTTATAAACAGGTGAGCCAAATTTTCATAAGTGTTTGTATATATATTTTCCCACCTATTTCTCAAAAAAAAAAGATTTCAAATCGCAATAGTTCTTTTTTAAGATTAAGTATCTTTTAGCTTTAGTAATAGTGCAAGTTTCCGTAGTTTTTATAAAATATGGACTGTTAATTTACTGGAAAAAACACATCGTCAGTTTAACGCCGCAATTTTACGGGGAACTTATTAGTTCATGATCTCTTGTGGATTCGAAATTGCAAATTGTACGAATTGAACCTTTTGTATTTACTTATCAGGTGTCGTATTTTTATCGTGTAATGTTTTAATAGTATGTTTTTAGTAATGGAGGTCTTTACAAAGCGTGTGTGATGTATTCTCTTGATGCTATAGATTGATAAGGTACGTCCTAGATACATAATTATGTATGTCACCAGCCTAATAGCGATCACTTTTCGTGTGTTACAATGACTTTTTTGTGGAGGCCAAATGGTTTTTGTATTACATGACAAAAATACTGACACATTTTTTTTTATAGAGGAAATTAATTGTACTGGCTTTTCACACCTATTGTTGTTTTGTGTATTGTATCTATTACAATAAGGCATATTTCACTCGATTATTCGATTTCCACCGTTATAATACTTAGAATTTGGAGTGCTTTCATGTCAATAACTCTGTAAGTCAATAAATTCCTGTTTCACTTTACATAATTTAGCGAAACTAAAAATGATATACCCAGTGTTTGTTATCTCCGAAAGCGTCGCCGTTCCTATTACATTAATTGTATCTGTCCGGCTGTCAGTGTCGTCCATTGATCGCCTAATTTGGTCAGATCCGGATATAGATAGGACTGCAACCGAATGCCTTGGGTTTATGCCTGGAAACAACTAGATCTGAAATGCATAAATCGATTTTTGGGAGACTTCGTTTTGTACTAGTTTTGAAAAGGAAGGAGAAGATTAACCCATTGGTTTTGTGGTGGTGAGATTACTAAGCGTGATGTCATTGGTTCGAAAATTTTCAGTAGAAAAAATGTGCTCGATAAAATTTAACTAAACAAATTTGACCGAATGTAATTGAAGAAAAAGGCCTGGCTAAATTATTTTTCATGTTATATCAATAGCCTATCATAGTCCACTGGGACACCATGGATGTGGACACCAGGCTTAACGCAAGCATATTAGTATATGATCCGATCCACCTTCAGACCGCGTATAACCGGATCCGGGCCATATGTGAGGGATTTCGGCTTAAGGCCGATTGTAACCGACAGTTGCCGAAGCGAACTTGGACGCAATAGCATCATGTGACCACTCACCGCACAGCCTGTGACGCTGCTACCGGTCACCATTCAGTAAACCTATGTTTAACTGACATCAACAGAGATATTATATTTCCTATTCTATATTGATGTATTCGATATTGTTGGCGCAGTGGCCATATAGAGTGGTATTTGTATGATCTACAAACCATAGCATCACGCCTGTAATCCAAGAAAGGTGAGACAAAGGCGTACTATTGTACACCCACATTTTGCCGATGCTGTTATTGAGTCCCATATAATAGGGGGCGAGCCTATTGCCATCTACCGGACACAGTTCCAGACTCCAATATTTCCATACAGAAAACCCAATAACACAGCCCGATACAAAAACTACTGAAAGAATCTGGAAGAAATTTGGCACAAAGATAGATTATAGTCTGGAATAGCACATAGGCTACATTTTATCCCGGGAAAACGCGGGCGGAGCCGCGGGCAGAAGCTAGTAATCTATATATTTGTTCAGTAAACTGTACCCACGAAGAAGTCGTTGTGTGTGGCAACGTAAAAAAATAAAGAGAAATGAATTATGTATGAATAAGCTATAATATTTAACGGCGGTGTCAGTTAAAAGCTTTCTAAGTCATTGCACTTCATTTATCTAAAAATGGGAACCTATCGATTTTGATGGTACTTTTTAACAATCCCGAGCTTTCATGCTTGATAATAATGAGTCACAAAATTAATACCAAGCGTGAGGTTCTGGCTTCAATTCCCGGGTTCGGCATTGTTATTGGGCTTTTCTGTATGGGAATACGACACGGTTGGCGCAGTGGTTGAGAGAGAGTGGTAGAGAGTCGGGTTCGATTCCCGCACGGAACAAATATTTGTATGATCTACAGATATTTGTTTCGGGTCTGGGTCTTCGTGTTTGTGAATACACACCGTGCCTCGGAAAGCACGTAAAGCCGTTGGTCCTGCGCCTGATCTCTCTCCGGTCGTGTCGGATTGCCGTCCCATCGGACTATGAGAGTGAAGGAATAGAGGGAGCACCTGTGTTTGCGCACACACTTGTGCTCTATAATATCTCCTGCGTAGTTGGCTAATCTCCGGTGAGATTGGTCGCCGTGACCAAAATCGGTCAGGAGGACTACGCCAACCGGAGTTTGGAACTATGCCCGTTAGATGGCAATAGGTTCGCTCTTGGAATTGAGATAAGTTAACTTAGAACAAATTTATAAAAATGAGTAAAAAATATTAAGAATAATAAAAAAATACTTCCACCCATAATATTGTTAAGTGTCCTGTGATAAAAAATATTCATTCAGTTTATTTAGAAAAAATAGCCTAGCTGTAAAGATATGTAACCCAAATTCAAACAATATCAAAAATAATCCTCAGATTTGACTAGAACCACGAATGATAAACTCGTTAGTTCGATTTTCCGAGATATCCCAGTTAGCGTCTCTTTCTATCGTCGATGTAAATTGGGAGAAGCATCTAGATCCAGACTGATTGATTTTCCATGTTGCGTTTCGGATACATGTTTGAAGACTGTTGTAGAACTGAAATGGAAATTGAGTCCGTGTGTAGCTAAGGCTTTATAATTAAGATTATTTTCTTATATTGATTTAGATTGGTAATCGAAATTGTACTCGCTGGTAACTTTAGTTGAAATATAAGAATCTATTGTACTTTTACTGTAAATATTATGAGAAGATTCATGAGAATTTATTTTTGTCAGAAATATTTGGTAATTGTCAATATCTTAGTTATCTACTAGTTTAAATATATTATTATTCTGTGTATTTTATAATATCTTGGCTGACAAATATCAAGTCTTAATAAAACTAAGCTCATTTCATTTTGTTCTTCCTAAGTTGCTCATAAAGAAAAGTTGGGTTGTTTTCTTTTTTTTTAATAAAAACGTTGCCCCGCTCTAAGATTTCTCCTGTATCGTGGGTACGATTTACAAACATACATGTCACATAAACACACAACCAGACCCGAAACAACTATCAGTAGATCATACAAATATTTGTTTCGTGCGGGAATCGAACCCGCGACAGTTAGTGCAGAAAGCTAATCACTTAGTCACTGCGCCAACCGTGCCGTCAAATCTACATATGCCTTATTTTACTGATATATACTGAAAACAATGAAATATAGGCGAAAACTGGGTACACAACAGTACGCATCTGCCCAACCCTTTTTTAATATAGGCTCTACAACGCCTATCTAATTTTGTGGATAATTTTTGGGATTAAACTAGTGTCCGATTGTCGGCATGAAAACGAACTGAGCACTCGTTACGTTGATGGTTGCAGCGAAGTTTAACACAGTTGGGCGTCAGGCAACCTCGTTACCCGGGGCTTGTTTTACCACTTTTTTCTACCTAAAAGTTGAAGTTTCCTAGCACTTGATTTTGGCTGTGAAGCGTGGAGATCTAATTGGATTGTTTTAGGAAAGTAAACGGTGCATTCAACTTCTGTTTATACTTCTTTGAACAGGATAACTGGTTTAATGGTTGAAGATACTGAGGTCCTAAATTCGGTGCTCCGATCGGGGTATTATGAGTACAGTAGATATATATGTACATATATGGACGAAAAATAATACCTATAATACACAAAAGTATAAGAAAGGTTTCTGTATAGTAAACAACGGAATGGCCAGATACAGATCCCAAAGAATTGGTAAAACAATTATAGTTCTACTGAAACACTTACTGAAGCCTTGTACAGATGTGGTGTCCACTTGAGTTATTACACCTATTTACACTTCACGGAACTATTGTTCTTATTAACGTGTAACTAATATTTTCATTGAAATCACGGGTCATGCGCAACTAAGACACTCGCGATAGATTAGGTAGTCAACGCACGCGCACTGTTACCAATGATACCAATTCGTTAAGTAACCACATGACTTCGCCCCGAGATCGATGGCGAATGTCTGTGACGACTGGCGATACAATATAAACATTACATAACGTGTAGATTTTTATGCCGTCAAACCGTGAATAATGAGTACCTACCCTCGTTTTACACCTTTCCTTTCGAACAGTTACTTTTTAAAATTATTAATGTTTTAATTATGTATCATATGTATCTACTTGATTATTTGTTGAAAAATAAAGTGATTATATTGATCTATCAGAAAATTATAAACCTATGTTCCTTTCCATGATCGATGTCATTTTTTTTAACTTGGTTTCCGTTTTTTTTTTTTAATACTTTGCCCCACTCTAGGATTTCTCCTGTATCGTGGGTACAGATTTACAAACATACATGTCACATGCACACACAACCAGACCCGAAACAACTATCTGTAGATCATACAAATATTTGATCCGTGCGGGGATCGAACCCGCAACACCTAGCGCACAAAGCTAATCACATAGCCACTGCGCCAACCGTGTCAAGCCAGTAATCGATATTTGTTTCAATTATTTTTATACACATTTGTATCGATGATTGGCTTAAAGGAAAATCTAAATAAATATTAATTGACAAATAATCAATTCCCGAGGAATAACAGTTATAATATAATATAATAAAAAAGGACGTGATACTGTGGACGGTAGTCTTTTGAACTGTTGATCTAAATAGAACTTCAAAATAATAATATCACAAAGATCATTTCTTGAAAGATAGGGTAACCTATTATTAGCATTACTTCTTCCCACCGATTGCTATAGGTGGCGCTGTCAGCGAATAATAGTTTAACTCTCCAAGCGAGATTTTTGATTCTCCAAGCTTTCTTTTCCCCAAGTCCATCGTTATAGAGGGTTTCGCAACCATCTTCAGCAGAGGTCACTGAAGCCTGTTCTGTATGCACGATGTAACTTTTCTACTTATCTTTTAGCACATATTTCATGCACAATTAAAACCATAGATTTAGATTAGCGTAAGCGAAATTCTAAGTCTATGATTAAAACGCATATGTTAACCCTTTCCCTATAATAAATAAGCGTTATCTTTGAACTTCCAATAATTTTGTTTAATTTTATTGTATGCCAATTTTATCAGCCAGCTATCAGTGGAGTTAGAATATTCATTGCAAAAGTAAATCCAGTGTGCACTGTGCCAGATAAATCTTCATTAAATAACGCTTATCTTGACTACGTGAGGGTTGCCATGACAACGGTAACGAGGGAGACATTTTTTTTTTTGTTAGTAACTCGCGTGAACCATTCTAGTGACCCAGAACTGACACAATAGAAAATCTATTACTGCTTTTACTACTATACTATTGTTCTCGCCGCCGGGCGCCTCCTGTGTCGGAAATTTAATTGTACATAAAATGCTTTTTGACAGTTCATCGCTGACAGTTATCTTCTTCTGTTGTAACCAATAGTAGGTACGGGAAATTGCTAGCAGACTAGATAACTATTATTTTCCTTCTTTCAGCTGATAAGATTCATCCTTTTTATTAAGTTATATACTTACTGAATACATGCGGATACGTCACATATAATATTTATTCATTACGAGTAAATATATTATACTCTGTTTCATCTAGTGTGGAAAGGATTAAGTCATACAAAGTTGACACAATAGACAATCTATTGTTTGTCGGCGGTCTGTGGCCGACTGCGGATTAATGTGCTAAAATACTAAACAAAATTTGTGTTATATTTAATATTAATATAATGTTCTTTTCGGGCGCGCTAAACACACAGTAGGTACATGTCAAAAATTCTGACATTAAAATAATACGAATGAGGACATCGTGATGTCGTGCGTGTGAGTAAGGCCATTTTAATAGTAAAAAAGTGGGCGTACTCTTCGTGCAGAACCATGAAGACAACTAGAACATGTGTATGAAAAATATATGATAAAAATAAAATATAGTAATATGCGCTTTTTATTTTTATTCGTTATTTTTTAAAAGTTTCCCCACACTAGTATTTTTCCTTTATACAATTGATACAGTTTACAGAAATAAATCTTACATACACTCATACCCAGACCCGGCACAACTATATAGAAATGAAACAAATATTGGTTCCGTTTGGGATTCAAGTCCACTCGAAGCGCAGAAAACCAATCGCTTAGGCACTGCACCAAACGTGCCATAACAACGCTATAATTACAAAATAATTATATTTAACTCTCGGACCCCTTTATCATGGCCACCCTAACCGGGACACCCATGCTGTAGCTTCACCGAGCTACCCTAACTGCTAATAGATTCCTACTAGAAGCAATTCTAGCAGTTTTATCGTTTTTAAATTCATATATTTTACAAATAAATGCTCGTTTAGAACCTGTATCTTGGTATTTTGTGGTTCCTCCATCATTTTGATGCGTTCAGAAATATGAAGCTCGTTAGGGGAACCAGGGGTTACTATAATATATTCTTAAGTTGACATGCAACATGGTAACATAGATATTTTATGTTAGATAATGAGATATGATAAAGGGAGAAATATTGATATTGGGTAGGATTTCGTACTGTGTAAAAGTGGGACGCGTTTGTTTCGTTTTGAAGTTCTTTCATTTATTGCACTGGTTTTACTGCGCAATGTTAAAAGTCATTGTTGATAAGATATTCCTATTATAACAAAGATAACTTATATAGATTTTTATTCGATGGGTAAGCAGCAGTCTTTCGGTGCTATAGATAGTGCCATCCACGAAGACGCGCCCCACTATTTTAGGCCGAGGCTTTCCACCCGACCGTAATGCTCTTTCGTGATCAGTTAATATTTCATAGTGTGCGTGTGAAGTCTTAGCTAATTAGTGTGTATCGACAGAACTAAAACACTAGCGGAAGGTTGCACACTTGTACTGTAAGCAATTAGGAAGAAGAGTGGGGCGCGTCTTCGTGGATGGCACTATTTGTACGGGTCGCAGGATGTTTAATATAAGTATTTGTATGGCTTGTAATAGGTTGTTCCAGGTCTGAGTCTAGTAGTTGTGTATGTGCATATGAAATTTACACTATACTCCTGATAGGGGATAAATAGTACTGTGGGACAAAGTAGCTACACATCAAGGGTATTGATAGCGTAACGGTTACCTAAGTGATACCTAAGGCTGGGTTCGAAAACGGCCCACACCTTCTCACCTTTAAAATTAAATAACGGCTCCGATTATAACAGTAGAGTACTTACAAACTTGTCAGTGGTGGACCGAGGAGTAACGCTTCTCATTTTGAGAAGAGGCTATGGGACCGAAATGGGCTGGCTTAATATTTATTAGTATATAGTGCTCCTAATTCTCAATTTGATTTCGTAGCTTACAAATTCAACGGATGGATTTGGAGTATTGTTTATTAATGGTTACTGCAGAAAACCGACCTGAGTGCTACACAGTAGTCTGTGTCTCTAGCCGCAAATAACATTTATTGGCTTTAAGATTGATAGGACTAAGGAGTAACCAACAGTCCTTATTAGTCTAGCCTTTTCTCAGTTATGTTAGCCATACTCAAACAGCGGCCCACGGGCCGTATGCGGTCTACCAGGCTTTCGAAAGTGGCCCATCCGTTGTAGCTTCAAATTCTATTAACGAAGTTACTAAGCTATTTAAAATTCCGCGGGAATAATAGGCGCAGGGCACTGATTGCACACTTAATAGATTTTTTCATTAACACCTAAATAACAGATGTGATTTATGTAGTGGTCCGAAAAAGGTCAGAAAAAGAAAAGTTTGAGTATGGCTGTGTTAGACTTATCATAGACTCAGCTGCAATTATCTATTTTATTTATCATGTTATCATAAATGCGAAAGTAACTGTCTCTGTTTGTTACCTCATCACAACTTAACTACTCCAACGATCATTATGAAATTTTACAAAGAGGTAGCCTGGGACTTGCAAAAGGATATTGGCTTATTTTTACTAATGCAACAAAACACTAATTCGATAACAAATATAAATAAACGCAGACGGATTCGGGGGCAATGGCTAGTTGTTCATAAAATACATCTTGAGTCCAGTGACAGCTGTAATTGAAACTAATAATAACGTGTTTGTGTTTATCTCCTCTCTGTACGTCTTGTTTGATTTTATAAAAAATATATATAATTACAAATTATCTAAATATATAAGCAATAATTGAAAGGTATTATCGAGTTTCAACATCTTCCTAGCCCGTTGGCTTGTATTTTAACAACTATCACGGGACTCGAGTTATAGTTTATGAATTATAAATATTTTACAAGGAGTTACTGCTATTTGAGACGACGATTTGAAGAAGGTAGTGGGGTTTGGCAGGATGATCACGGCGGAGAACCGGTTGTTATGGAGCAACCTGAGAGTCATTAGGTAGCTCAGTCTGGTTGGACATATGGAAGGCAGACAACCGGGTGTAATGGGGACCTTGGGAAAGGGCTTTATCATACATTTATGATACGAATCATGCTAACTGCCAAATATTTTTTACACGAGGAGAGCAATTTCCTCCACATCACATTAGAGTGGAAAAGAAGTGAAGTATCAAGACACATTGACGGATAGCCCGAAAGAGCAACAGTTGCACATGACAGTACCATAAAAGTTCCATCGTTGCCATTCGGCTACGAAATCCTATAAAAAACCAACAAATAATATTCTGGGTACATTTTGGGAACCATGTTTACACATTTTAGGAACATAAAGATGGCCTGACCCTTATTGAGAAGGGTTCCCGTTTAGGGTTCTCAACGAGGCCGAAAAGGTTTCATGTCAATTTGAGGCTGCCTTAAGGATTCAATTGGTTGGTTTAGCTTTCCTTTTCTTATTTTGGATTTAAAAGAAAGGATTAGATGACATAGAATTCTTTGAGATGTTTTGAGAAAAAATAGACTTTGACCCCTGAGTTTGTTTCGGCGTTTCTTCTCAGGGATAGTCATAGGAAATGCCGACGCTATCTAGTTTAAAAAAGACGTGTAAAAGTGATTGAAAAATCCTAATTGCAAAATAAATCATTTCATTCCATTTCTTTTCATTTCATTTCATTAAATTTCATTTCATTTTGGGTACAGGGCTATTTTTAACGGTCTTGAATTTTTGGCGTAAAGCGAACCTTGTTCTTTTGTTTATATAATTTTTGTATTCACGTTCTTTTATTCATTTTAATTTTTTAATAGCGATCCGCAGCCTAAGTATTGATGTAGCAATCAGTTTGCGACAGGCGTAGATCGCGCGATAGCTTCTGCCAAACGTAATTTTTGTGTCATATAATGTATTGGCTGACAGTGAGATTTTGTCGCGTACATGTGGCAACTGATTTTTATTTATATAGATTGATTGTTAGGCTGACTTATTTTTTATATAAATAACGGTGACACATAAAAGTAGATTTTCTTTTGTATCATAACATAAAATATATGGCATCACGCCTGTATTCCCCGAAGGGTTAGGCAGAGGTGTACTATTGTACACCCAGATTACGCCGATGCCTTTATTGAGTCCCATGTAATAGGGAGCGAGCCTATTGCCATCTACCGGGCGCAGTTCCAGACTCCGAGCTGCTACTCAGAATTTCCATACAGAAAAACCTAATAACACTTTGCCCGACCCGGGAATCGAACTCGGGACCTCATGCTACACAACTAGATCACTGAGGCAGTCATCTATTTGTTGGTCATACAAATAATTGTTACGCACGGGACGAGTATCCGTGACCTAGCGCAGTAAGTCTATTGCTTAGCTTACGATTTGGTCAGCTCAAATAGATCCCAGTATTGTTTCCCTTGAGAGTCATAAGGCAGGAATACAGCACCCGTCTCTGTATTGCAATCAACCAAACTAACTCAATCAAATTGGCTAGCGTAATGATTGCAATACCTCTATACGATCATAAAAAAAATTCAACAGTGTTCATAAGTCATAACAACGCCTGTACTTTTTTATTTTATTTTATTTATTCGGGAAAACAAACTATTACACATTAAGAATGACAAAAAAGATAGGATACAGAAATGATACAAATGTGAAATCAACCACGTTCTCCACAGATACACCATGAGACAATTTGGTAAAATGTGCGACTAGCGTTGTAAACAATAAAAAAGAAAAATATTAATAGTAAAGTATCAACAAAACATATACATAAAGCTGTTAATAGTGCCGCACAAGAGGTACAACAGTGTCACTTTAATTTTTCAATATGTTAAGCAACATGAGTCTAAACTTTCTATGTGGTATACACCACATACTTTGTACATAAACATTTCACTAATTGCATTAAGTCCCATGTAATCAAAAGTGAGCCTACTGCCATCTATTTACTGGGTGCAGTTCCGATCTCCAGACAGAGACTTAAAATTTCAAAAACATCCTTGGAATGGACCCGTGATCAGCAGCGGAATGCTGGAGGCAGTACTCTAGACATAGTATCACGTCTGTATTCCGCGAAGAGTTCTTTTTTTAAGGGAAATGTGGGTTAACAGTAGTACACCTCTGTACACCCTTCGGGGAATACAGGGAGTTTTGGAATTGAGCCGCTCTATAGCCTTTCCTTCTTTTTATATACAATTTTGCTCTTAATTATTATATTATTTACTTCATTATTTTGATATTGTAATGCCGATTAAATTTATATTATATTTTATATATAACAGCTATACATTGTAAATGTGAGTGAGATGTAGGTTAAACGCTCTTAAATTCATTAATTCTCACGATGACTGATCCATGCTTGCGCTCTGTTGCGACAGGTCAACTCAAATAGATATGACACTTTTTCCAAAAGGCCATTCCACCCTATATTTGTCTTACTTTAAAATAGACCTTGACCCCTGAGTTTGTTTCGGCGTTTCTTCTCAGGGATAGTCATAGGAAATGTCGACGCCATCTGGTTTAAAAGAGACCTGTAAAACTGATTGAAAAATCCTAATTGCAAAATAAATAAATTTATTTAATTTCATTTCAAGCGCGATGCTGTTATGTTATGTAAAAAAAAAGAATAAAATGATTGTTCAGGATTAAAAATTCAAACTTCCTAAGATCTACCTAATTATCTTACACAAACATAAGAACTCAGTGCCACTCAGTATAATTGATAGTGCTATACACCTATTTGTACATTTCGCTACAATGGACGCCTATTTCGAGCTTGACAAGACAACAGACTGACAGGTACAAGTCTCGCGTCTGTGCCGTTAATTTATCGCCAAACACGGTTTACAGTAACAATTTTAACAATACGCTTGATTAAGGAATGTTTTTAATTTGAATTACTTGTTGACATTGAAATACGAGGCTCGTAGCTAAATGCTTATTACGAGAAACGTCAATCTTGAAAGTTAAGCTGCGGTTGCTGCGGTCAATCTTTGGATGGGTGAGTATCCTTATATATGGCTGCTTTCTGTGTGTTGGAGAGGACGTTAGGCTGCCAGCGACCGGTGATCACACAAACTTGCTAGAAAGTGCGCACGGGTCGACAGCCGTCGAAAAGGTCTAAAACCTAACCGGTCTAAAAGTAATTGTTGGCAATTTCTCCATGAATACCTAATAATCATGATCATAATAATCATGATGCAGTCTGATTATGATATTATAATAACAACTCCGAGATATATTACTACGGTATCGATACATAAAAAAAATATAACAGGCTGATGTCTGTACATTATAGATATTGGACAAAATATAACATCTTTATTAGTGCAACAGAAGCCAAAACAACAGTTTTTAGAATTTTGTCTGTCTGTCTGTATGTTACACACGCATCATGCAAAAACTACTGCATGGAATTGAATGCAGTTTTCACCGATGTATTGCTAGAGGTCTAACTTAAAATATAGGCTCCATTTTATCGCAGGAAAATATCACATTCTAAATTAAAAGCTACCTAGTTATAGAATAAAAAAGTCAAAATAATTATTTGTCAGCTATTAATCTAGCCTCGTTTAAACCATACTTTATTAGCATACGAGTAGGCAGTAAGCCAAAACCTTAGTGCCGCAAATTGCGCGCTGTTTGTGTACACATTACGGTTTTTGCCGTGCTAGCTTCAGCATGGCGACTTCTGGCGTGGTAAAAAACCATCGTGTAAATGGGGCATTGCAATGCAAGTCCACAAAGTTGAATCAAGTAAAATCATGGTGACTACTATTACAATACATTACGTAGCATGTTGCCTGTATTCCCCTGAGGGTTTGGCAGAGGTGTAATTTTGTACACCCACATTTGGCCGATGACGTTATTCAGTTCTGTGTAATAGGGGGCGAGCATATTGCCACCTACCGAGCACATCCAAACTCAGGGCTGTTGTCGAGAATTTGCATACAGAAGAAAACCAGCAACACTTTGCCCGACCCGGGAATGGAACTCAGGACCGCGCACTCAGCAGTTGCGCTTGCGACCACTACACTTTATTGCACATAAGAATATATTTTGATACAGTATCCTACTAATATTATAAATGTGAAAGTTTGTGAGAATGGATGGATGGATGGATCTTTGTTACTCTTTCACGCCAGAACGGCTGAACGCATCTGGATGAAATTTGGCACGGAGATAGATTATAGTCTGGAATAGCACATAGGCCCACGCGGGCGAAGCCGCGAGTGGAAGCTAGTAATTAATAAACGTACAAATGGTTATCTGTACCTATTTTTGTTGTATGCACTACAAGAGTCAGATATTACATAAAGAAGTACCTTTGGTTATTGATTAGCGATAATCTAGCAATTTGGTGACAGTTCCAACATTCATTGCGTTATTTTAATTGATAAGTGGAGTATTTTTTTATAACTTAACAACAATTTAGAAAACAACAAAAAAATGGATAGAATTTTCATCGGAATTGTTTTTTAAAATTATTACTCATTTGAGTGCCTTTGGCAGCACTTCACTTGATGGTGAGTGACAATGCTGCCGAGGATGGATCACGCAAGCTCAAATAATGCCCATTTACTCTCGCCTTGAGGGAGTGAATGGACAGGGAAGGCGGCAGTTGTGCAAGGCGCCCAGCACCGGACAAGCGACAGTGCACAGACCCGTCTTCTCAAATGGCTTGCCAAGGCAGCTCACAGCCCGAAAACGCTCGAGGGCGCTTGGCGGCAGGACTTCGCCTTGAGGTTGGTGACTAGCCACGGCCGAAGCCTACCACCAGAATTTGCCAGAGCCTCGTTTGTTATTCAGCAGGATGTACCACGAGCAGGTGAGGTTGGCATGGGTCCTGTAAGGTGTATTTTATACTCTTTATATGTTTGTGTATAATTATTGTAAAATTAGCAGATAATATATCTAATATATCTCGCTTTTTCCAATTTTAATATGTACTTGAATATTATATCAGCGCCGATCAGTACCGTTAGTTTTCGTAGCACTGTTCGGATTTTACGCGATACTCCATTGACGGGCCTAATTAAAAATGGCAGAAATTTTGAGCGTCAATCTTAATTTGGTATTTTCGTTCCCTATCTGTTTAATATGTAGGACAGTATTATTAGTAGTCACAGGAAATACTAGCCAGAATTATAATTAACTAGCTGTGCCCACGACTTCGTTCGCGTGGATGTCGGAACTTAACAATGTATTTTTTTGTGAGACCAAATGCACTTAACCTTATTTTTTACAAAAACAAAAGAATTTTTCTAAAATAAAAGTAGCCTAAGTTACTCCTTATTACATCAGCTACCTGCCAATAAATGTGCCGTCAAAATCGGTCCAGCCATTTCAGAGATTAGCCTATACGAACAGACAGACAGACAGACAGACAAAAATTGTAAAAAGTGTTATTTTGGTGTATGTACCGTATACATATTCATATGCATGTAGTAAAAAATGGTTATTTCAATATTACAAACGGACACTCCAATTTTATTTATATGTATAGATTTGTTTATTAACCTTATATAGAAGGAGCGAAACCAATAACATGGGTAGATTTAATATTGATTAATAAAATTGAAATTGATTTTTCATATTTTTGGCATGTCAACAGATTTGAATAAAGTAATAAGAACAGAAGAAGAACTGAAAAGTAAAATACTTTTGACGAATGCTGAGCCGTCCAACGAGTTTGCAAATATTTATGTGAAAAAATATACAAGTAAATCAAAATACACAAGTAACAAATTCACGTGTTCTTCTTACAATGTAAATGCTCAGTGTTGAGTAGTTCTTATTTTTTTCACCTGAATTATTTCACAAGAATCAGATATATTATTTTTTACAAAATATCGTTTTTTTTTATAAAACAGTGTCAACAGCAGCCATATTATAAATAATAATTGATTAAAGTCACTGTTATAAAGAGCAAAAAATTAAACCAATATTCAATGAAGAAAATAACATAACATAAGATAGCATCACGCCTCTATTGCCTGAAGGGTAAGGCAGAGGTGTACTATTGTACACCTACATTTCGACGATACTGTTATTTAGTCCCATGTAATAGGGACGAACCTATTGCCATCTATCGGACACAGTTCCAGACTCCGTGCTGCGACTGAGAATTTCCATACAGAAAACCCAATAACACTTTGCCCAACACTGAAATCGAACCCAGGACCTCGCGCTCATCAGACGCACTTCTGACCACTAGACCAATGAGGCTTGCAATCAGGCATGAAAAATATCCAATCAAAAATGGAAATAAACCAACCGTAAACTCCAAACTGAAAATAGAAAACGTACGTCATAATTCGACCATCAGAACGTGGCCGATAACTGAACCCAACTGAGCTCTGACCTATATCACAGTAAATTCAAAACGAAATCCAACAGAATCCGCGATATAATTGGTGTGAAAAGGTCTCCAATATGTGCTTGTCTTTTTCCACCGTCGCGTCGTAGGAAGGGCGCCCAATAAATAAAGCGAATGGCGATGGTGAAATGCTATCACATGCACCTGTCGATTTTTCAACGAGAGCCTCTGTACATTTAGTGTGGAAAGGGCTTTTAGTTGGTTTCGTTCTCCAACGCAAAGAATCACGAGAAGCGACTAAAAATCGATGATATTTCGATTATTGATGCGAGGAGGTGTCAAATAAAAATATCGTAATACAGCTGAAATAATAAGGAACTGAGGTTAGACAGGTGATTTATTTGATATTTGGATATGACTAAGGAAGGAAGTAGTATAAAACAGATATTAATCCAAAGAGTGAGACATACATCCGTCTAATTAATTAAGAATTAATAATCTTCTGTGTTCATATAATCAGTGTTACCTTTATCGACTGTATAAGAAATCCAGTATAAGGAAAGCCTGGTACCTCCATTCCATCATGATACAAAAGAGTTTTGACGACAAATATTGACCTACAATGTTCCTACAATTTTCCTACAAATACTATCATCTCAATATTTTCATGCAATGTAAAAATAGGAGTTTAAAAAATGACCCCCTTTTCGATGTCCCACCGTATTATATCATGTCCTGCCGGACAATATTTTGCTTCGTTCTATTATACACACAAAGGGCCTCACTAACAATGTTGCCTTTTTAATTAAATAGGTCTTATTTTTCGCCTGTGCACGCTATGTCTTTTGAAGTTTATTACTGAGTTGTGTTATAGGTCCTTCTTCATATTATAGAAGGGTGCAGAGAAAAAGTGTTAATGAGTTACGTCAATTGCTTATTAATTCGACCCATGCGAAGAAGGTAACAAGTTTGCAGATGTAACTATGTTCTTCGCATGGGTCGAATTATTCTTTACTACTCGTTTGTGCCATGACAGAAGAATCCTGCTAGAAAAGGTTCACCTATCTTAGAACATATTTATTCTTAGGGTTCGTTCGGTGCTGCTTAAAGCGGATTATTAGTTCACATTCTCAGCAAACGTTCATTTTAAAAACTAGCAATTACATTTGCTTACTGGCCACATCGACCCTTAGAAAGCAAAAATATTTACAGGAATTTTATAGGTAGTGAACAATGTAGTCCTTAAAATTGAAAATTGCCTGCTTGTGGGTATGCCGCGCGTAGACGCGCATTTCGTTTTGGCAACATGCATTACCGTGTAGTAATGCGTTATTAGAACATTTATATTTTTTAAAACCCACTCTAGATTTTCTCCTGTGTCGTGGGTACATTTTTAAAAACATACATGTCACATGCGCACACAACCAGACTCGAACCAACTGTCAGTAGATTATAAAAATATTTGTTCTGTGCGGGAATCGAACCCACGACACTAAGCGCAGGAAGCTAATCACTTAGCCACTTGTACTACCACTTTTATTTTTGTAAACCAACATTTTGATAATAGTATCCATGGAGTTTCTTGTCGGTCTCTTCTCCATAGGACCAACAACACTTTGGAGCCGTGCATCTAAATTTCATAATGTTTTAAAAGTGCCTGCTAAGGCCCATTTGAAATAAAAACCTTTGACTTTGACTGCATCAACCGTGCCGTTAGAATAAGAATAGAATAGATGAATATAATTTATCAAAAATACTACGTGCAGCTAAGAAGCTCGAAGGTAGCTACGCACGTAGACGCGCGGTACGTAATTACTATGTTTGTAAGAAGCTGTAGGTGTAATTTAAAGTCGCTCAGCGAGCTATGGAGAGGGCTATGCTCGGAGTCTCTCTGAAGGATCGTATCAGGAACGAGGTGATCCGACAGAGAACCAAAATTATCGACATAGCCCAAAGGATAAGTAAGCTGAAGTGGCAGTGGGCTGGTCATATTTGCCGCAGAACCGATAACCGTTGGGGTAGACGTGTTCTTGAGTGGAGACCGCGACTTGGCAAACGTAATGCAGGACATCCTCGAGCTAGGTGGAGCGACGATATACGCAAGGTAGCTGGTGGCGGTTGGAAGAGGATAGCCGAGGATCGGGCTCAGTGGCGTGCATTGGTAGAGGCTTATGTCCAGCAGTGGATTGATACAGGCTGATGATGATGATGATGTAGGTGTAATTATCTTCTGATCTTCTCGTAAAGGCGTGGCAAGAGATGACTTAGTTATTATACGAGGTGAATGGACAGCATCCACTTCCGCAGTATAATATACATTGTTTTGCAAATACCTGATTTCCTAAGGGGATGCGGAACTTAGTCGGTAGTCGCAACACGATATCTTATTATATGTATAGGGATAGAAACGATGAGCTCGTTCAGTTTCAAAGCAAAACAGAATAAATAAAAGAAAGTTATGAGTAAATAATTTATATTCTTGGTTGATTTCACTCCAATTTTAGTAAAAAATATTTTCTGATTATCAGCCATTGACTATTCTTCCCTTATATGAAATACACTTGCTTATGTATATTTTCAACTACACATACCTACCTACTTGCAAAAGTACGTGAAAATTTTACGATGAGAGTGACTTCATCATAAGTTTTTAGATTTGTAGGTAAAACATCTTCAAATACAGCCGAGGATACATTGACGGTTTAGCGACACGACGACGAAAGAAATCGTTAATTTAAGAATTGCTAATACTGCAGTGGAAAAAATTGTAGTTTCTTATGAGGTCATAAGACAGACCGGCTTTCTTTTTTTAAAAGGTATTTTAAATCGTCCCTCTCCCCAATGCAAAAAGATTTCTCAGACAAAAAGTCTTACAAGCTTCCAGACCCAGAACTGTTTCTTGCGGAAATTAAACCCGCAAGCTGTAGCACAGAAAGCCGGAGTGGCTCTCTCCCTGAACTAACCTCGCTTTCTTGTGTTAAAAACACATATTTTAAAAGTGTTTTTCATACTGGTGAACCTCAAAAGTAGAAAGGGTGTAATGTGACGATATAGGGTGAGTGTCAAATCTGGTTCCGGACATTTCGTTCCCAATCTACTGCCCCCCTGAAAAAGGAAATCTGGCTTTTATACCTTGCCATTATAACTTGATCCCTCCAGAGCTTGTGAACTCTGCATTTTATCGGTCCTTTAAAGAAAGGTAAGGAGAAGGGGAGGTCGGATAACATTGGTTTCGTTATAATAGGTATTGATCAAAGATTTGTATCGTCGTCGCATTATTTTGTGGTAAAAGGGTTCCGGTATGGGATATTGTGTATTCTTTAGTAGCACCCGAATGTGAGTTTGCAAGAAATTCTTTTTGTTCGTTGCTTCTTGTTGCTAAGTTTAAATATATTAGTATCTTTACTTATCTATAGTTATAAGATTGTCTCCACTTATGATTGCCTAATTGTCTAGTTGTCGCAAGTTCAACTCGTGAAGGTTAGGATCTGGATTTGATTCCCAATATGAGGGAAGTGTAAAAGGCTATTTATGGAAATTCCCAAGATCAGCCGGGCTTTCTGCGGCTCTATGTATAATATAATATAATAAAAAATAAAAAAAATATTTAACAATCTCGTAGGTATAAGGATTAAACCCACTTTGATGCCGCACTTTCATGATTCAATGGACTATAATCTTTTCTGTACCTTTTAATGGAAGGTACGTATTACATACATAAATCTCACATGCACAACCATTTTGATGATATTTATTTAATAAGCACGACATTTAATAATCTCATTCACCATTGTGAACGAGGGAGTTAATTGCTCGAAACGCAATACAAAGAATACAGCCAAGACTTTAATTATAATAATTTCTTACTGTCCATATTATTTTTCTTTCTCAGAAACTATCTAGCTTTCGCCTCAAGCTTTCATTTCATAAGTATCTACAACGGCTGAGAGAGTTGGAAAAAAATCTATTTTTCCACAACAATGTCTTTCAGTGTTTATAAGAAACGGTTTGTATGGAGCGCCTTCATTATTTCGAGACGGAACTAAGATGGCTTAAAGTTGCCTGTTCATGCCAAGACAGAAATGGTGGTCTGGTTGTACAGATAATAATAAAAGATGCATCTGTGTCAATTATTTTGATAGTTTAGAGATATATTATTTTATAATTTCATATATGTATGTAATGAAACTTGATTTAATCTTTATTAATAATAATAATAATTAATAGTAAATAAGATTTCCATAATATATATATACAACCTACTTATTATTACCAACTACTAAAACACTAAACAGATTAAAGATGAAATTCTAAATATATTTTATTTTATATGGTGTTATGTGGTGTTTTTTTTTTGTTGAAATTAAGGACGAATAAAATTACTAAGAATGTTGTATATTTATTTACAGTCATTTTTATTCGTGTAACCTGAAACTAAACAAAAACGAACGACGATAATTTTATTTTTAAACATCGTACCGCAGCAATCCCTCGCTCAGACTGAGCTGTCAAAAATGCATGTATGTATGTATGTACGGCATATGTACTGCAGTAGATACATTACGAAGCCAATATAAAATTCATTATGATGCCAAATGCATCTATATAATACAACAAAGCCAGACTTAAATACGAGAACGTGTATAAAGTATGCAGGCGCAGTAAAACAGTTGCACCGTGAATGGCAATCTCACAAAGAGATTGTTGCAAGAATACAGAGCAGCACTGTTGAAATTCAAAAACTAAACGTTTTCCGTCTCACAGGGTAACTACAAAATGGATATATACAGAAGGTTAACTTGATAATATATCTTGTAATAGCAAGCTTATGCCTGTAAGTATACGAAGGAAGTTCTATCCATTACCTACTACAAATAACGCAAATAAGCGTTCACAAAGAGTTTCGCTCCGTTAGAAAACACTGAAGACAATGTCAATATCTATACATCTATATACGAGTAAGTATGTAAATAAATAAAATTGAAGTGTCTGTTTGTAATGTCAAAATAACAGATTTTTAATAATTAATGCATATGAAAGTATACACAGTATTTCGGTCTGTCTGTTTGTTCCAGCTAATCTCCTAAACGACTAGACCGATTTTGACGGGACTTTCACTGGCAAATAGTTGATATTATAAGGAGTAAATTAGGCTAGATTCATTTTAGAAAAAATAGGGTTCCGCCCTAAACATGCACAGGTTCGTAATCTACGCGGGCGAAGCTGGTGGCGGAAGCTAGTTTATTTATATATTTATGTAA
The DNA here is from genome assembly GCA_947562105.1 of Shargacucullia verbasci. Lineage (NCBI taxonomy): Eukaryota > Metazoa > Arthropoda > Insecta > Lepidoptera > Noctuidae > Shargacucullia > Shargacucullia verbasci. The sequence continues at coordinate 11,127,935 of OX387294.1, read as the reverse complement.
ATCGAACGGTACCAAAAACCCCTTAGGTATTAACAAAAAATATATACACATGAATGCTTAAACAGTATATTATAAGTAAATTTTAACCATCCTTTCTCCAGCAGAACTTCGTACATTTCATAAAAATATTAACAATCACTCGCAAATACCTGGATTAGAGTCCAGGAACCGGTTGAATATATTAATAACGGAAAACAAAGGTATTTTGGTTCTGGCTACCGATATATTGTTACCTAATACCCACTCATTATATCTACCCCATCAGATGACACTGATACAATTTTCTCGCACTGAGTGCTGCTCTGGAGTTCGTAGTTTCAGAAAACAGACGTGTGGGATATTTTCTGCTAGAATTTGATTACTACTCGCGTTAACGGCAAAGTAAACCATCATGAGGACACCTGTACCTCTGAGAGGGGTTCATAAAGTTCTCAATGGTGAGTTGTCCGCCAAACTGTATGTAGCCAACGTGGTGGATACATTCCTTACTCTTCTCAATCAAGGTAGAGGGCCATGCTTAGCGGAGGGACCAATCCGGCTCATAAGGCTGGGTTGGACTGGGTTTATTTAATGTTCTGTTTCATTTTCACCCTCACCATCTTGCTCTTGTGCCAATTTGCAATACGCACACATAAATGCCTTGTAATGCGTATGCGCAGTTTAGAAGCCCATGTTTAGTAATAGACGCTACGGCATGACGTGTGTTAATGTTTTTGTATTTTCTTTTAACTTGAAGCTTTTACCTTACAAAGGTTTATCAGCCTCATCTTATCCTAATCTTAATAACCATCAATGATTTTATACCATCGGGAGAAAGGAGTTTTTATGCGGTCATTTTAATTTGACATTTTGTTGCTTACGATCTGAGCTCAACCAACAAGTTGGTTCAGTTTATATTCATTTAGTAACATGATGTCATTGTGAACCTTCTGTGTATGTTTTTGTGGTATACCAGAGATCAGATATGAAATGTTTAAGATATTGCCAGCTTGGACACATTGAGTAGGGGAAAGTACCGTGATACTGTTGTGATCATTCTTTCTGTCTCTATTTAAAATGTATTTCAGTAACTTGTGGAAAAGCCGCTATGAAATATTGGCTGACAATTGTATATATTGAAAGTAAATGTTATTGGTGTGTAATGTAATGATTCAATCATTAAATATATATCATAAAATTTTGATAATCTAGGTTCGCATTCAAGTTTCGAATTAAATTTTTGGAGGTATAGATTTAGCCTTTTTTAAAACATCTCCATTAGATGTCTGTGGGCCGAATATCTCTGTATAATACAGCCCTAACCGCCGGTGGCTTGGACCTTGTTCCAGATACCCGTTGGTCTGGTTTTTAAATTATATTATAAATGTTTATTTCTCACCACAATATAATAGGTACATTTAACCTGATATCAGGAATACATAATGAGGATAGAAATATTGCGGGAGATTGGTACCAAAATTAGACATGAAGTCTGTATTTCAAGAGACTACATAGGTAAATTATTAAGTTAATAGAATAGTGTCATCATCATCATCATCATCATCATCATCAGCCAGAAGACGTCCACTGCTGAACGAAGGCCTCCCCCAAGGGGGGGGGGGGGGTGCCATAATCCCCACGCTTGGCAGGCGGCTTGGGGATTGCAGTGGCTCACCGATTTGTGAGAGGACGCTGCTGCCCGTCCTCCGGTGTTTGGCAGCAGTTTTAAGACATACCCGGGTCTACACTACACTATAGACTAGCGTTTAGGACACTAAATTCATTGACAAGGTAATGAACAAATTTGTACAGCAACCTATTCGTTTTAAGTTTATATTCAAAGTGAGACACAATAAAAATATATCTTAATATTTTTCTGTGTAACTATTTTCTTTCCCGACAAGGTGCAAGAGAGCCCTTGAGCCCTTCTGCCTATGCAATCCATTATTGGCGTTTCTATTCTCAAACGAGTGTAGATTCGTATATAGTATTCTCAAGCGACTCCAATATCGATACCAACAAGGCAAGGATAGAGGCAAGTATGAGGAAAATGCGAAATTATTTGTACTAGTTACTACTCAAGGCCTTAATACTAAGTTCTGTATGACGTACAGTCGTTAGTAGTGATTAATGATCGATTTGTTTGTTTGTTACCCCGGGTGGTAACTCCCTTGTGTTTGTCTGGCCACAATTAAATCAACTATTGTGACTTTAGATTCTAAATCCTGTTTTTGTTCTTCAAGCTTTGATAAAGGTGTTACTACGCAGGTTGTCGTAAACTGAAATGTGTCCTTCCATATTACTATACATTATGTTAGCGGTGACAATTTAACGGTGAAACTTTTGATGTGTTTATGAATCCAAGAATGTTGATTTTAGGTATATTCCAAGTCAGTGTCACTTTTTTTTATTTCAAATAGGCCTTTTCAAGCACTTTTAAAAAGTCGAGACTCTAGACGCACGGTTCCAAAGGGGGTCGGCCCTATGGAGAAGAGACCGGCAAGAAAATTCCATGGATACTCTTTTTAGAGACTAAAAAGTTAATTTACAATAATTATTAATAATCTTCAAAACACGCATTATATAAGAAAAAACAAACTTATAAACAAATAACAAAAAAACAATCCTTACACACCTCTTTTACTTTTTTACATTCATGTATCATCACGCTATCACTAATAATATATTGCGAAAAATTTATAACTTTCACGAGCATGCACAATCCACGCGTCCAAAGACATAGATAAGACATTCCCCCGACCTTAGAATCGAATGTAGGACTAACATCAGAGAGACGTAATCGTTGGTTATGATTGATGTTCCTTTTGACTGGCTGTTTGTTACTTCTCAGCTGAATAACAGAACCTCTTTAGTTTATATACAGGATGAACTTTTAATATCGGAATATCGAAAAATACTTATTAAAATTCGACGTTTTCCTTTAGTTTGTGGTACGCCTTCACTTCTCAAAATTTAATCCTTATTGGTGACACTATCGGATGGTGTAATAATAGGACATGTGTTTTTTTTTCTAAAATCAACTCGTTCGTTTCCTGGCTACGAATACTGTTTTATCAAAAATCCAATTATGCACTTTTAGTTTACATCAAAATCGGGCTCGGGGCTCCTTTGAGTATTTTTCGATATTCCTTATATGTAGTTTCGGATTAGGCCATCCACGTCCACTTGAAAAATATACACTGTATATATACCTGGGGGGGCTCGTAGCTAGATAGCTACCGCGCAGATCGGTCGACCTGCGAGTTTAAGCAGCGCTTGACGCGGTCAGTCCTTGGATGGGTAGCCATTTTTCACACATCGAGACCGTGCCTGGGAAAGCACGTTAAGCAGTTGGTCCAACTACATACTGCCCAAAAAGTCTGACAACCAGTGTAACTTTAGAGTATCAGTTCCCAGTCACTGGGTGGTGGAGGTCAGAAGGCAGTCGCTCCATGTAAAATACTGGTATTCAGCCGCAACTGCTTAGATTGGAAGCCGACCCCAATGTAGTTGGGGAAAAGGATAGGCAGATGATATGTACGAGTATATACTTGTTTAGAAGTGTTAATTTACGAAAAACTCCAAAATTTTAGTATTATGGGGAACTTAGCAATGTTTTTTGATTTAACATAGTATCACTTATGTATTCCCCGAAGGGTAAGGCAGAGGTGTGCTCTTGTACAAACACATTTCGTCAATAATTTGTAATAGGGGATGAATTTATAGCCATTTAGCACGCACAATTCCAAACTTTTCTCAGAGCTACTAGGAATTTCCGGACAGAAAAAATCCACTAATATTTTTCCTGATTCAGGATTCGAACCGAGGAACTCATTCTCAGCAGCCACGATTACGACCACTAGACCAACGAGGTAGCTGGTATGCGATTTCGTTTCGTGATTTAGTACCTAGCTAATAATAATATTTTCTTGTGTGCCATGTAATGTAATACTGCAATGTAAGAGTTTTTATTTTAAAATGTTTAAAAAAAAGTTACATTAACTTAATAATAACTTTGCTTATTGTAAACCAATATTTTGAAAAGAGTATCCATGGAATTTCTTGCTGGTCTCTTCTCCATACGACCAACCCACTTTGGAACCGTGCACCTAGATTCATAATGTTTTAAAAGTGAAAGGCCCATTTGAAATAAAAAACTTTGACCTTGATTTATAAATTGCATAAAAATTGCTCATCGGTATGAAAGATGCAACCGTGGCTGCTAAGCCTGAGGTGTTGGATTCGAATGCCAAAGTGTTAATTTATTAGGAAATTCTCAGTAAGAGTCCAGAAATTGGAATTTTGCTCAGTGGATGGAAATAAGCTAATCTTTATATTTCGACGGAATGTCAGTATACATCTGTGTTTCATATTTCGCGGAGTGCAGTCGTGATGCTGGGCTACACAGGTAGCCATTTCTGATCGAGTTTTTGTAATCCACCACCGAAAATTGGACCCTTAAGGCAAATGTGAAACCGATACCTCTTACAAACAAATGCGAGACGCTTGATTGATAAATGTATGGCGAATACGGCACGGCATTCAACTATCGATCAACCGTAACTCACCAAGTTACGCGACTAAAAACGTTTTAAATTGCCGCTCTCAACAGACAAACGCGCCTAAATCTATCAAGTGGGCCTAAGGGGAACTCGGTCAAGCCCACGACATACGTGAGCCAATATCTCTATATCGTTAAGGTTCCGGATCGTGGAAAAACGGGGGATAAGGTAAAGGAAGATTGGGAAAAAGGTTAACGTTTATATTACAGATTGACCTCTAGCGTTTGAATAACGTATATGTATGAAATGTCAGACTCTGTCTCATTATTGCTGAGCCTGCCATTCTGTGATACAGAACCTAAGACGATGGCCTTGAAAGAGAGATTTTTTCTTTCAGCATATCGTAGCTTACTGCATCAATGGATATCGTCTAGATAAAAAACGGTGGCACTGTCTCAATAAAGAGTACTATCTACTTAATATAAAAAAAGAAATTTACATAAAAAAATAAATTAAGAAATTATAAAAATGTCATGATTGACGTCACATGTTAAAAACATAAATATTTTTTCAGTGATGACGTATCTTCCTTATTTCTATGATTCAAGTTGTGAAAGGTTCTTCGTTATCGTAAATACGTGCCTTATTAGTTTTTCTTTTTAATTTACTTATGATTTTGAGGTCCCTAAGGTTCGTTGTTGTGTGCCTGATAACGAAAAGCCTCCGCCTATCTTTGCATGGGTGTCGTAATAGAAAATAGAGACCATAGTTTCGAGATAAGTCTTTCGAAATACTACACTTATGCCAGTCTAAGCGAGTTTCTAAAATTAAATCACCAATAGAAACTTGCAGTTACGGTTTAGTTTACGAAATGCTGAAAATAAAAAGTAATTTAATGTTGGGGTCTTTGTAACTGGAATAATGTAGAGTCAACTCCAGTTTCATTCCGGAAAAGGGTCCTTTAGATGAATGATATATGTATGTATATTATTAAACAGAAACAATGTCAATGAAATAAAACTTACAAAAGATATCAATTTTCAGTCGGCAGGCAGTGAGGTATGCAGCGAGCTGCACAATTATTCGACCAATCAGCATTAACCGCTGCGGCTTTTTATCTTTGCGTTAACGCAATATCCACTCCCACAGATTTCCAATAATTTAGTCTATTTTAATTAAAATCATTATATCGAAATGAGTTCGCACGTAATTGCTTTTAGTTTTCAGCTAGCATAAATTCAATATGCAGCTTCACGCTCCAATGAAATATGGAAACGAACTAGTTTTGAACAAAAGCGAATTCAGCTTTATTTTAAAACAAATTCCTATAATGTACGTTTGGTTGATTGTGGCTTTGTTGTTCTCGATTCACATTACACGAGAGCTGTATATCAATTAGGAAATTGCTAAATGATTTCAATGGAACAAGCATTATTGAACGATTTTTGTTATTCGTGGGGTGTATTAACTTCTCTTTATTATAAAGACTGTAGTCTGCATTCGGGAGCCGAGTGGTTCTGGACTAAGGATAGGTCCCCAGTGACAATATGTGGAGTACCATATTCTGGCCTATGCCGCCGATAAAGCGCGCCCTAGTGATCCGACTCTTGGGGATGAAAACAATTATACTAATGTCTACATTTTGTTTTTTAGAATTGTATTCAGTATTTTCATTAAGTAAGTAAGCCTTTTTAAAATTATGCGAATTTTACTGATTTGTTAAAATTAAGTATGTTTCCTTGGAGAAAAATTTACTATTTCTAAATTTTGTAAGGTGCTTTTCTTCGGTGTATCGTTTGTTTCTCGCCTTAATATTGGCTACATAATAGTGTTCTTCATGTCTTCTTCTTCATTGTGGTTAGCATAACCAGGCACAAAACCGAAATAGAATACACATAATATGCGATATAACAAACTTAAAATGTTAATATATCACTAACATAGTTCTTAAGTACTCTGTAAATAACCAACATAAAATTAAATATGGATATTTTATCCAAGCCAAATATATTTACACCGAAATTATGAGTGTAGCATAGTTTTAAAGTCCATATTAATGGAAATATTTAAATTAATCTAATTAATACCATATTTTTCTTCCATGTACAGTTAAAGGCTCCCCCATTAATTAAGTTCCGTAGCATAAACAGAACTGAAAGGACCAGTATTGATGAACATAATGAAAGCTACCTGAAGCTTCAAGAGATACCACTTGATCTGGCCATGCCTGCCGCATTGCAAACGAATCGCCCTATACTATCTATATTATGTAGGCATACTACAAAATGAGTGATCAGATTCAGGTGCACACGGTTTGTGCAGTGGTTGAGGGACCGACTGATGCGCTACCTCGGGTTCAATTTCCCCACGGAACAAATATTTGTATGATCTACAGATAGTTGTTGCGGTTGTCCATGTGAATATTGGTGATTGTAAATGCACCCACGATACAAAATTTATTCCTGGTGTTGGGCTATAACTTTTTTTAAATAAAAAGAAAGAGAGATCTCTCTTTAGTTTAACCTCTGTCAAGTGACGCAAAGTAGACACAATAGATAGTCAATTGTTTAACAATTGTCGGTGTCTCACTTCATCATCACCATCATCATCATCCAGAAGACGTCCACTGCTGAACGAATGCCTCCCTCAAGGGGGGTTTGCCATAATCCCCACGCTTGGCAGGCGGCTTGGGGATCGCAGTGGCTCACCGATTAGTGAGAGGACGCTGCCGCCCGTCCTCCGGTGTCTGGCCGCAGTTTTAAGACGTATCCGGGTCATAGATGTCTGACTGGGGATTACATAATATAGGAACACCCCTACATTCACCGGCATCGGTGAAATGTGGGTATATAATATACTTAAAGTGTATTTCTACTCACATTGCCCCGACGCGACGCCGACTGCAGATTCATGAATTAATAACCAATCTAAAAATAATATTACATTTCTGCATGCTTCAAACATTATGTTTGATTTTGCTACACAGTAAACAAAAGTGAATTAATTATATCTAACGTGCTTCATTGGTTTGGCGATTTCTGAGCGTGAGGTCTTGAGTTCGATTCCCGGGCAAAGTTTTATTGTGTTTTTCTGTATAGAAATTCTCAATAGCAGCACGGAGGTTGGAATTGTGGCCGGTTGATGGCGATAGGCTAATCCCTATTACATGGGACTTAATAACAGCATGGGCTAAATGTGGGTGCACAATTAATACACTTCTGCATAACCCTTCGGGGGTAACGGCGAGGTGCTATTATGATAAGTTATATTAACTATCGTTTGGTACACAAACAACACTTAAATGATTAGTCAGATATTTGGTTCCAATAAATACTTTTTATTTATTATATTATCACCAAGCTAGTTGAAACTTACATTATTGACATTAAAGTCTAGTTTCATTTGAACATACTTTAATATCAACATAATATTTTGCATTAATTAAGGTTCATTGATTCAATACTGCTTCGGTTTCCGCATTTCCCACGAAGAAAACCGGTCATGAAACTATAAAACCCGGATAATGAAGTTTCACGGTGGAGGTATAATGAATGAAGTCGATATCGGGTGTAATGAGAGGCCAGGTAATACGCGAAGTGGCCGCCCGGTTACCGCAATACGATACGATACATTCATACAGTTGATATTTTACATTGATATACAAGTTATATTTGTGCAAGAAGGGCCTGTGCCCGATTTTTCAATGGCCAGATATAACATATCTAACAATTTGAAATTGGACTATTTTGTATGGACTGAGGAAAGAAAAAAAAATACGAGTTGGATTTCAATTATTGAAAAGTCTGCTCCCTGGTACATAAAAAAAATTAGGAAATTAATGTTGACAATATTATAATGTTTTTATTAAACGTTTCCTCACACTGCAATTAATTCCTGTATCGTTGACGGCACGGTTGGCGCAGTGTGTTGAGAGATCGACTGCTGCGCTAGGTGTCGCGGGTTCGATTCCCGCACGGAACAAATATTTGTATGATCTACAGATAGTTGTTTCGGGTCTGGTTGTGTGTGTATGTGACATGTATGTTTGTAAACTGTACCCACGACACAGGAGAAATTCTAGTGTGGGGCAATGTTTTTAAAAAAAAAGAAAAAAAAAAAAAAAAAAAAACGTGGTTGCATTTACAAACACCTATACAAAAATCCGGAGCCGAAACAACTATCTGTAGATCATACATTTTTTTTTAATACAAATTCTGTGCGGGATCCCTTGACATGTAGTCGAAACAGTCCATCTCTCAACCACTGCGCCAACCGTGCCATTTTTATTTTACTAATGAAATGATATTTTATAAAATAGTTGTAATCATCAATGTATATGTATGGAAATATATTTTGGAACTTTTAAAATGATCTATAACTCTGTGTTTGGTATGATGTAAACGATATAACTATATGTACAAAGCTTTTTCAACCACGCTCATACCTCATCCATTTTCCAATTATCCTTTCACCACGTCGTCAACTTTCTTCCGAGCATACAAAAGCTCAGTTGCTTTCGAACCGCGGCGACTGGCGGTCGCGTTTACCGATACCGGTTTGAGTCACGTGTTGTGTACGTCTAGTTACGATCGGTATAGTATTTATTTTTATTTAAATAAAATTTGAATTTTGTCCCCGATTTCACCCTAAGTGGTTTGAAAAGAGTGATTTGATTTTGTTTTTTTTCTGGATTTCAAAATTGTTGTTTTCAAAAAGTTTGTGTTTTTATATGAATGAATTTGTGGTCCTGTTCGAAGGCGGGTGAAGTCGGGTATTTTGGACAAGTATGTGTAGAAATAAGTTTTGTTGATGGATTTTTAATTATGTATGTGTATTTATGGTTTTTATAAGCCGTATATTGTGTTCCTTCTTCAACACATTTTACTATGTGAAAAGTTGCAGGTTTAATTATATTCGAGTTCCATTCAAATGGACAAGAAGTATAGCAAGTGGAGAAATTTTGATTATACTAATAATTATCACAGTATTAGGAGATAATTATCTAAAATTATTATACACACAATACAATTAGGAAGTGAACTGAGATTTCGATGTCGCGTTCTTAAGTACAAAGGACAATAGAATTTGGAATAGACAATAGAATTTGGAATAAATGAATTATGCGACACAATAATCATTGTTGTCAAGTAAATTATAATGAAATTCATATAAGTAATTTACGGTTTTTTGTATTCAAAATGTGTCTATGTATTATAATATTAATTTTACGCGAAAGAAAAATTAATATCTTTTAATGAATAGCTATACTCTGGAGTAGGTATAGGAATATTACTTCATATTTTTGATACGCTGTTTATTTCGTTCGTTTTATAAGCATATCAAGGCCAAATGGTGATCCAAATGTCATTGAATATAACTAAGGCTTGAACAGGTTTGGAAGCAGTTTTGACAATCCAATGTTTATTCAAGCGTAACTATGACTAAAAATGTCATCATCTGTGATTGGATGTAGCACCATCTTGTCATTGTGTATTTGAATGAAAATTTACAGGATAATATTAAAAAGTGACTGCAGTTTTATTTGATGGGAAACGGTTGGTGATGATTGATGGGAAAACTGAAACTTATAAAATGCGGTTGCACTTTTAACAAAATCAGTATTGTTGTTAAGTGATTTGAAGTGCCACTTGAAAAGTCACTTGAAGTGTCACTTGAAGTGTCACTTGAAGTGTCACTTGAAGTGTCACTTGAAGTGTCTATGTCTTTTAATAATATATGTATGAAGTAAATTCCATCTCATCAGTCTATTGGTCTAATATTTCAACCGGCTTTTGGTACATCGAGATGCGGCGAAATACCAGTATCTATTTCTTGAGGACACTAACTGCTTTATTTCTATGGATATTAATGTAGGGTTAGGATTATAGTTTTTTTTTAAACTTTACCCCACCCTATTATTTCTCTTATGTCGTGCGTACAGTTTACAAAAATACATGTCACATGCACATACAACCAAACCCGAAACAACTATCTGTAGATCATACAAATGTTTGCACCGTGCGGGAATCGAATCCGCGATACTTAGCGCAGAAAGCTAATCACTTAGCTACTGCGCCAACCGCCTCGTTGGCCTTATCTTACTTAATCATACTTAATGTATGATTAAGGTTTCATTTAACTCTATTTAATTTTGTAGGGATACTCATAGCCCTTGTAATTATTACATTATAGGCTGCCTTTTCAAATAAACAATAAGCTGTATTTTAATAAAGCTATAAATTATTGTGACTTTGATTGGCAATGTAAAGAAAATTATACCGATGGGCACCTGTTAATATTCCCGGGTAATTTGTGACTGGATTAAACAATGAGCCTCTTTTTTAAGGGTAAATCTAAAGCCTATAATTTTTTATGAGCTTTTACAAATAGAAAGTGGTTTTCTTTTTTGTATTTTTAGCTTAGCAGTGAACTTTGTGATATTTAGGGCTTGATTTTTCAATAGCTGGATATACTTCAGATAATTTATTAGTCGAATGAGTCTATACAAAAATTGTTCTAACTTAAAATTAACAGGCAGATAAATTTTGTTCTGGGTATTGGAAATTTTATCTGGGTATAGACTAAGGCCTAACCCTTCGTATTCTGAGAAGAGGCCCTTGCCCATCAGGAGAAGTAGTAGGCAGATTTTTTTTATTAAAGTTAAATAAAAATTATTTAAAAATTATTGGTTAAAAATAAATAATAGATATATTTAAGTTTGTTAAAAAAAGATTTTCTCTTGTTTAAATTTTCCAACCTTTGTGGTTATGAAAGCAGAAAATATTGCATTATTTCGTCTAGAAGCGATAATTTGTTAGAATTCATGGTATTTCATTAAAGCCTACTTGTTACGGTTTAATAAACCTCTTGCCTCTTACATTGTTTTCGTAAATTATTATATGGAATTTTATGTTCGTTGATAGCTCATTACGTGATAAAAACGGCTATTTACTTATAGTGATAATAATATTGTTTTGTCTTTCTTGGTGTGTGATTTATTGGGGCGCTATAATGTTTTTACCGTGCCTCGGAAAGCATGTAAAGCCGATGGTCCTGCGCCTGATTTCTCTCCGGTCCTGTCGGATTGCCGTCCCATCGGACTATGAGAGTGAAGGAATAGAGAGAGCACCTGTGTTTGCACACACTTGTGCTCTATAATATTTCCTACGTAGTTGGGTAATCTCCGGTGAGATTGGCCGCCGTGACCGAAATCGGTTAGGGGGACATTATAATATGTATTACATACTGTAAATTAAATAGATAACTTTATCTCATTATCATAATAAGTATAAAGCTTTCATCCATTGAAGCGATTAAAATATATTTTATGAATATTTATATTGATTATTCAATAAAATAATTTTCCAATTAATTAAATAATTTTGAGAATTATGCATATACATAAATGAATTTAACCTCATGAATAAACAGATAATATTTGAATTTTATAAATTTCTGTGTTGATGAATTTTCCTTCTAGCTAGGGTTCTGGGATGTTGTTAAATAATAATATAATTATAATCTGTTTTGATGATAATTAGGTATGTACCTATTATTTGCGTTAACGGTGAAGGAAAATATCGTGAGGAAACATGCTCACTTGACAGGGCTCAAGAAAGTTCTCGATGGTGTATGTAGTTCCCCAACCTAGACCAGGCCAGTGTGGTGGAGTGCCCAGCAATGGGACAGTAATGGGCTGATTTTTTTTAATTAATTAATTTAGAAAACATATATCTACCTAACATAACGCCTATGCCCCGAAGGGTTAGGCAGAGGTGTATAATTGTACACCCACAGTGCGCCGATGCCGTTATTAAGTCCGTCGAACCTAATGTTATCTACCCGATAACACCATGCCCGACCCGGGGATCGAACCTAGAACTTTATGCTCGGAGGTCCCGCTTGAGAACACTAGACCAATGAAACAGTTTATATATACAATTGGGGTAAATGGTGGTTAACACTAAATCAACTTAAAAAATGATATTCCACATATCCGCAATATTAATAAACATTGTAGGTAAGAGGTCCAAAAAAGCGGTGAGTAAATTATCACATAAATTACAAATGGCCTATCGCCAACTACTGCAACAGCTGCTGCATTTTATGTTTCATTCCATATCAAAATCATTATGGCAACAATTATAACAACTGAAAATGACATAACACATTTGGCACGAAGTACCGATGCATTTCGAATATTATATTAGCTGCCAAGCAGTTACGTAGACTGGGAACGTTTATCGTATACTTCGAAATTAAGACCAGTTTTACAAAAGCTGGCCTGGTCCTGTGGCCGTAACCGCCGCTACTGGAGGTCCTAGGGTCCGCGAATCGAGCACAGCATTATTGGGTTTTTCTGTTGGGACACTTGACTGCCACATTGGTCTAGTGGTTGTAAGCACGACTGCTGAGCGTGAGTCCTGGGTTCGGTTCCCGGGTCGGGTAAAGTGTTTTTCTGTATGGAAATGCTCAGTAGCACCACGGAGTCTGGATTTGTGTCCGGTAGATGGCAATAGGCTCGCCCCGTATTATATAGGACTCAATAACAGCATTGGGGAAATGTGGGTGTACAATAGTACACCTCTGCCTAACCCTCCAGGGAATACAGGCGTGATGCTATGATGATGATGAAGGGACGTTATGAGTAGCAACTCGAAGTTTGGAATTGGGTTCATGCCTGTTCATTTATTTGTAGATAAGCAAGAGAAAAATCCCGTGATATTCGACCAAGAAAGCTAATCCGCGCCACCACGCCAACCGTGCTATCGAATAATAAATCTTAAATCGTAGTAATATGATAACTATTTAATTGACTGTTATATTATTTATTACTTACATACGTTACGTAAGCCCTCTATCTAATTATGAAGAAATCATCACCTGTCAATACGTCCATAGTATATTATTATGGGTCAGTATTACTATATAATTATCATGTAATTTGGGCGTTATTTAGTATAATTAGGCTTTATAATTACGTATCCCCGCCGTAATTAATTCATTATTCACTCTGAAATATTTGTTTGGTTTCATAATTTTTTTTTACGATTACTTTGTCTCTAGCCGTACTCGCGGTTTTGACCTTTCAAAATGTTTCACTACAAAAGTCACCTAGCATAATATTTTTTAATCGGATAAGTTTTTGTTTAGTCACTATTTTTTTTTTGTTTTAAAGCCAATATTAGGTTTACGAAGAAGGCAGTAACGGACTCAGAATATCATCTGAAATCAAATTATTATATAGATATATCATTGCTAGAAATAGGTGTTTCTAATATTATCACTTGGTGCATCAAACCAAGTTTGTTTCATCACACGTCGCCTTAAGAGGATAGAATATTTCGTAGTTTTTAAATTAATTCCAATATTTTGTACAATTCTTACCTTAGGACTTCCTTTAGCGTGGCGTCAGTGGTGTGCGGTGAATAAAAACAAAAAGACACTGCCTACCCTATATAACTTAGATAAATATTTATTATAAGAATATTTGAGGCGGCAAATCACATACATCATTATTTAATCGACAAGACGACGAACCAATGCCAACATGCAGTAGGTATTATTCGTAAATAAGCTACTAAAATTTTCTGCCTACCTTATCTATAAACTCTGTGCATGCCGCTGCCTACTCTGATAATTAACTTCCTATAAAACTTAAAGAAATTGCATAGTTGTAAAAAAAAAATTGACTTGTTATAAAAATAAAGAATATTGTATTGTTTTAAAAATCTGAAATTAACAACTAGGCATAAAAAGTCGATCAATTATCTCGTCAAGTGACGCAATGAAGACATAATACGAAGCTTATGGCGTAGTGTCCTCTTTGTCTGTATGAATGAAATTGTTTCTGATTCTACAGAGATTCCTTACTTTTTACACATTAATATGATAAACCTGTATATCCATTTATACACAAACAGAACATAAACTAGAGAACAATGACGGCCTACATTCATTATTATAATACTTACCAGACTAAAAAATTAAAATTCCACGTTCACGTGTAGCGTACAACGAAAATGCGTGTGTTGTAGTTATTTGGCTAAAATAGGTCGTTAATACAAATGGCCGTGGTACCAAATGATGTTCGGTATAATAAATAATCGGGCTACAACGCTGCGGGGTGCTACTTCGTTATAACATTTATAGTTGTAGAAAGATGATATAGTATCACGCCTGTATACTCCGAAGGGTTAGGCAGAGGTGTAGTATAAACCTAAAAAAATTCGCCGATGCCTTTGACCATGCACCAGGCACAGTTCGAAACTTCTGGCTCTTACTAAGATTTTCCTAACAGGTAATCCAATAACACTTTGCCAGAGCTGGTAATCGGACATTGGACCTCACGCTCTGCGCAATACCAATGAGGCAGTCTTTATCAAATTGATCATAATATCTCACTTTTGTCGATATGTTATTTGCACATTTTCTAGGCACTTATTAAAGTTGTATTCAGAATTTGTTTGAAGATTTGTTCATGAAAAGAAAACGTGGGAGTAGAGAGGTCTTAAACTAAGATTTGTAAGTTTAATCCCAACTCTATTGAACTGTTGTGAATTTATTCTTGCACTTAGTTTTAAGATACAGAACTTAAAAATGTATCTTTTATTCCTAATGGCACAAGTTTATTTGTAATATATTCAAAGTATACCAATGAGGGTATTTACCTACCTTATTTTTTCATTTAATAGCACGTTATGACAATCAGATTCTACACCCCACTTGCGAGTTTTCTCTTGAACTCAACGATAGTTACGTAAAGTCAAAATGCTAGAAAACTATGTGCGCGCGCATTTGAGAAAGATGCGCGAAGTTCTGTTGAAAACGCGTTCAAACTCATTTCATACATTATTTTGATTTTTAACAAACATGTTTCTTAAACACATGATTTCTTTAACTGATGCGCAAATGTTATTTCAGTGAAATAGAAATATGGTCGGCTTGCAGTTTAACCAGATAAGACTAACATTTTATACGGAGCAACTGCCAATACCTGGGAAATACTGATAGTCTAAGGCTATAAGACTTTATTGGGCCGCTATAATATATAATATAATATCCTAACTAATATTATAAATGCGAAATTAAGTTTGTTTGCTTGTTTATTACCTTTTCACGCCTCAACTACACAACAGATCATCATGAAATTTTGCATACACGTTGTCAGGGGTATAGAAAAGGACATAGGGTACCTTTCATCCAGAAAAATAGTATTGTACCCGGAGGGAAAGAATAATAACTTTTGACCGTCACAATTGCTTTAGGACGCTTGAAGGCGCTACGTGTGACCTGAAAAAATGCACGAGTTCTTAATTAACGCGGGCGAAGTCGGGGGTGGAAGCTAGTAATATAATGTAATAGGAATTGGTATGACACTTGAGACCACGTACAATGTTCTTTCCCATGCACGGAAGGTTCTCAATGTATAAAGAGAACAGAAAGTACAGCGCTGCTGACCCTTGCAAATGGATTGATCTGCGCGGTAGCTATGTCAACGAGCCGCTGTAATGGTTTTTTTTTTAATTTATTTTATCCTTGAATTTTCGCACACCCCGCTACCGGGCCCCCGTTAGCTCTATCTCTGATTATTATTACAAATAGCAAAAAAAAAAAATATATTAAAAAAATTACAATACAATTCTTGTTAATATGTTATTTTTTATATTTATGTACAGATATTTTTTTCCTCTACTTTATTACTGCCGAAAAGAAAGACCGTCTAACAAAAAAAAAAAACTATTACGAACTTAGAACTTTATTCCTCGAATTTACAGGTAAATAATAAATAAAAAAAGTTTTAACTTATGGGAATACCTGTCAAGACCATAGACCTCACTCAATTACGAGTTCAACTTTTACTAACTTTTCGTCTAAGATAATTTGACAGTGAATAGACAACGAGGACATGTCGCTACTTGACATAAAAAAGTTACTAATAAAGAAAGCAGAATGATGTTACTTAGGGACCTGAATGATATCCGTTTAAGTTAATTGTCTAATGCTGAAGATGTGGGTACTAGCTAATTGATTTGGCGGAGAACATTTTCTGGTCCTTTTGGTCTAATATTGTGATCTCACGTGCAGCAGGTACGTGAGATCTTAAGTTCGGTTTCCAGGCCAAGACATGTGTTTATGATATTTTCTGCTCAGAAATTCTCGGTACTGTCAAACAGGGCAATTTGTAGGAACACAGGGCTATGTGAGATGAAAATTGTTTTAAAAGTTCATATTTTCTAAACTAAATTGAAAATACTTTTTTTATTGAAATAATGGTATACTAACACTGTTTAAAAGCAGTAAGTCTATATGAAAATGATATATACATATAATGATTATTTTACTAAATCCCAGTCAACCCCGCGGTTCCCATATTATCCCGTTTAACTGTCTTGAGTTTGGAATTGTTTTGTTTGTTTGGTTGACAACTAGATGGAGCAACAGCCTCTTGTTCCACTGTATTCCTCTACCTAACCCTCGGAAAATACAGGCATGATGTTATGCTGTCACAATTTGATACTAACATCTTTCTTGACCTCTTTCTCCCGACCAAAAAACCTGTGCAAACTCAAGCGCCCCACTTCTGCTAATTTAACATAAACCTAGTAGGGTTAATTAAATCGTAGTATGTACCGCAAACGCTGTCAATAAAGTGAACCTAATTGGGGCGCCTGAACTTTTGCGTACATGGTACGTTACAGCTAGTTTGAATCTAACTAGTTTTCCTACTATTACTTTGGAAGGAGTAATTAGTCGCTAAGCTTCAGGTGTGTGCGAAGGGTAAGCAGAGGTATAAGTTTGTAAATTACGATTGTCGATTGTTTTATTTCGTATTTTCCGTAGAGGGGAGTGAGGTGAAAACTTTTGTGCACCCGAAATTTGTTTGAGAGAACACGCAGTGTTCAGATAGAAAACTGACTATAGAATAGCTGAGAATAACACAGGTATAGTCTATAGACTTTGATCTAGTTATCTTGTAAAGGCCAACAGCATATAACATTTATATAGAGTCAAATATAAAGTAACCGAGGTCATCAAAATATATAGAGGAGTTTTCTAAAAAATACGTTAAAAAATTACGTAAATATGATTCAATGATATACCTACTAAAATAATAATATATTAAATGACTGGAATATATAACTTCCTGAGATAAATTCTTCCTTATCTAGTGACCCTGATTACTATATGTACTGTGTTCGACTGTACATACACGTTATATGTGACAAAACGCCTATAAATAAAAGGTCTTCACGTACCTACAAATTATTGGAAACGACAATGTTGACACACTTATCTTGTCTATTGAACAAAGAAAGGTCATATTTTGATAACAGATGTATCTCCGTTTGCGTCTTATTCTAAAAAAATATCGAACCAATTTTGATGTAGGTAACATAATATCAACACGCCTGTATTCTCCGAAGGATTAGGCAGAGGTGTACTAGAAGAGAATAGAATGGAATTAACTTTATTTCAAGTCTCAGACTCATACAGATTAGTAACAGTTAAAAACTAGTGAATTAAATTGCACTGTGATAGATGCAGCAGGCAACAGTGAACTAGGTATGGGCAATCCCTGTCAGCAATCATATTCAGGAGCCTGTTGGGAGTGACCCTTACTCGTCGCACTAGTGGTGTAAACGTACTATTCAAGTATATATTAAATTAAATGATTCTGATGGGGCCCGCTTACGCATTATGGTGTAAAAGCAGTCTACTCGCACCGCCCGCAAACATGCACCGCACTACAACACAATGGCAGTCTCATCAGTCTCTGGATGCGTTATTATATTGAACACGAAGAGCCTTATCAGACGCTAATCATCCACATTTCGCTGATCCCGTTACAGAGTCCCATTTAATAGGAGATGCGCCTATTGCTGTCTAGCGGAAACAGTTCCAAACTCCGTGCAGCTTCTGAGAATTTTGATTCAAAAACCCCAATAACACTGCCCGACCCGGGAATTGAATCCAGGAACTCACGCTCAGCAGACATTTGTTCGTTAAAGAAGCTTTGAGGTCATACACTGAAGTTTCATATACCCCACGAGTCACATATAGCGGTCACAAAACTGGTTGAATCCACAAGTTTGTTTGCATGTTGCAAACATCTAATGGATTCGGTTAAAATTTTATGTATTTCATTAGGTATTCACGCGCAAAGGGAAGTTATTTTTTAATTGATCTCAATGGACACCAAAATATGGATATTATCGCATTTTTGCTTTGACAGTAATAATTTCAGAAGTTCTTCTACGTGTACTTTGTATTTATAATCTAATAAGTGTTTTGTTGCAATAGTAAAAATAAGCCTATGTCCTTCTCCAAGACCCAAACTATTTGTTTGTAAAATTTCATAACAATCGCTTCTGTGATTTAGTCATGATAACGTAACAAACAGACAGAATTACTTTCGCATTTATAATAGTGTGGATTTTGGAACTCCAGCTAGCTTTAATAATGTCATTGTTCATGTAACCAAAGTAAATATTTTAATCAAAGTTTAACTTCTGTGTGGGTTCTAGCACAGGATACATTGGTCTTTAGGGTAACGTAATACTTGACTAAGTGATTACGTCAAAGAGTAGCGTAATCTTTGTACGCAACTAAAACTAACTGTAATTGCAAATAACGGCAATATTATCGCAAATTATGACAACTTTATCTCACGTCCGCTTATTATAGAAATATACATAATTATAAATCTGTTTTATAGGGACTGAAAGCAATTCAGTGTCATCTGCGAACCTTAAGTGTGAGAGAGTTCTGCCGTGTCGTTTTAGTCCTTTGTCCTGGCAGTCTAGCGCTCTGAAAACTTGCTCTAGTAGTATAGTGTAGTGTATGGACAAAATCGATTCTAGTCTATGCGTTTAGGCTTTAGGTCTTGTTACAGATCATTATCAACTACGTAGTCTTTCCCCAATAATGTTTGGTTTTCGGCTCCCAGTCTTACCAGATGCGGCAGAATATTAATATTTTACTCAGAGCAACTGCAGTCAGAGCTCCGCCACCCAATTACTGTGAGAGATTGATAGTTTAGGTTTAAATCGGTTCTCTTGTCATGTCTACTGACTTCAGCAATGATTGCCATACTATTCGTATGATTTCGGACGGTTGGACCTGATGAGTATCATACGAATACTATGGCAATTGACTAGCTTAAAGTGTTAAAAGCACATCAGTTACGACAAACAAGTCTGAACTTAACACTATTAATATCATGATAATCCTCAAGAATTCTTCTTTAAACATACCCATTCACGTGGATGTTTTGTTCAAAACAACTGGAGTGACCCAAGAATTGTGTACGTTTTTATTAAAGTTTCAGTGTGTAATATCTGGAAAATGACGACAGGTGTAACCACCTGTTAGGTTGGACATCAAATAGACGCGACTTGAATGCACCCACCGGTAGTCGACTTGGGGACAAAGATAGTAATAATACATGGCCGCCAGATGGTTGGACAATAGAAAGAAAATGAACGGAAATTGGACGAATACAATTCAGGTACACGAAAAGCAACTTGGTAAATACAAACTGGGGATTAACTTGTATGTTTGAAGATCTACAGCAAGCATAAAGTATAAGTCGTTTTCCGTCAAAATTGAAAATGTGTTAAATCGGGTGCAAAATGAGATTCAACATTGAATTTTGAAGCGTGGCTCAATTTTGCGCGCTAAAGAGCAACAGTAAGATGATACTAAATTAATGGACTTTTTTGTTAGAGTAGAGTTTCTTGTTATAGATAATAAATAGACTATAGTAAGGCGGTACTTTAGTGCTATTTAATGCGCCACAAGAACTTTGTGATTTTTCGGGTAAAGAGTGGCAACAGCTAGTGACATTAAAAATTGAACCTAGTATTTCACGTTCAGTGGGCGCGTTCGTGACCACTAGGCTAAAGAAACAGTTTTTTGCAGAATAATAAGATAAGAACACAACTTGGTGTTCCATTCAGTGGAGAAATGATTCAGGAGACAACTGCAGAGAAATCAAAACAAACGCGGATATGAAACAAGTTTTGATACAGTCGGATATCGATTTACGGTCAAACTATATTTCAGTCGACAGATAAAAATAACGCCTGTCCACCATACTGACGCCACGTTCGACTCAACTATGGATCGTTTAAAATATTCAGTACCACGATTTTAGGCTACATATCATGCAATACTTAGACTATGTTTTATTCTAGTCTAGTTGCAAGCGCGACTGCTGAGCGTGAGGTCCTCGGTTCTACTCCCGGGTCGGGCAAAGTGTTATTGGGTTTTTCTGTAGGGAAATTCTCAATAGTAAGACGAAGGCTGGAACTGTACCCGGTAGATGGCAATAGGCTCGCCTCCTATTAGATGAGACTCAATAACGGCATCGGCGAAATGTGAGAGTACAATAGTACACCTCTACCTAACCCTTCGGGGAATACATGCGTGATGCTATGTTATGTTATCAAGCAATATTTTGACGTTGTTATCTGACAGATTACTGCTTACATTCTAGGAAGAAAAGCGTGAAGATAACGCCACGTTATTACGAAATGTCGCCTCAAAGTGGTTTCATTCCTACATTTCCATGATCCGTCCATAAAGAAATACTTTTAAGAAAAGGGAAATATGTGAGGTAAGCATGTGTTCCTTAGGTGATGCGATAGGTGGCAACCCTCACGTGTCCTAGTCAAATATTTATGCCCAAGTCATACCTACGCATGACAAAAAGAGGTTAGCGTCACCCCTGAATATATTATGTACAGAATATAGACTAGAGATAAAGTATTTAAGAGATGTTAAAGGTGGCTTTTAAAGTTGTATTTCAAGACCTGCATGAACTTCGTTCAATATTTTAGTCTGTATGTCCCGACCTTTCACAGCACAAATACACCCGTTGTTAAAAATGATACATGAGACTATATTTTCCGACAAGTGTACTATGTACACCAACATTTGACCGATGCCGTTACGTGTTGTCTCCCACGTAATAAGGGGCGAGCCTATTGCCATCTACTGGGCACGGTTCCAGATGCGTGCTGCTACTGAGAATTTTAATATAGAAAAACCCAATAACACTTTGCCAGACTCGGGAATCAAAGCCAGGACCTCACGCTCAGCAATCTCAGTTACGAGCATTATACCAATGTGGCAGTTTCAAACTATTATATTGCTTGTAAAATTGTAACGAATAATTTTAGACTGCCTGTTATCAGCACAAATTTCGTATAGCAATCTTTCCCGTACGAAATTGCTGCTGCTGAATCAGGCAGAGTATCAACATTGACAAAGCTCGCAGCCAAAATGCTATGACGTTATCAGACAGGATTTGTAATGTATTTCATCAGTCCTAAACCCTCAAAAACGGGCGTACACATCGCAAATTATTCGTGGCAGTCTGTAATCAAGTGAATATTCATGACCGACACGCTGTCGACTTGAATATTTTAATTATTGATCGTTCGTGATTGCTGTATCGTGATTTACATTGCATTAGTCGCCGTATCGGTGTCATTAGTTTATTTATTATTAATTTTTTACTTATACTGTAGTGTTGGTCGGCTAGCTGTGTTTAAAGTTAATTGAATATTTATTTTTATTAGACTAGAAAATGGACGAAGAACGGCCTTGTTAGTCTAGTAGCGTGATGTCTCGGGTTCGATTGCCGAACCGGAAAAAGTGTTATTGGGTTTTTCGGTATGGAAATTCTGAGTAGGAGTACGGAGATTGTAATTGTGTCCGGTAGATGGCAATAGGCTATAACATGGAACTCAATAACGGCTTTCAGTGAAATGTGGGTGTACAATAGTAGGTACAACTCAGCATAATCCTTCGGGAAATACTGGCGTGATGCAACAAGATTTTTAGGGGCTTGAATGTGTGTTAGTATTGTGTCAAAATAAGCATTAGTGGACATAGCCCACAGAAAAAGCAAGTCGGTGATATAAGGCGTAGAACCGATGACCATTGTGGTAGATCTGTTCTTGAATAGAGACAGCAAATAGGTAAATGCCAAGGCCTCCAAGTTACGTAGAGATTTTCGCAGGGACAGGTACATTAATTAGAGTAACCGAAGGTGATTGGAGACGCCTATGTTCAACAAAGTTCAAAAACACATCAATTATGTATTTTAACTATGTTGTAACAAGGTTCAAATTTGTAAATTATAACTGTCTGATTCACTGCCATTACCACCAAAAACAGAATACAAACATAAACAATAAATGTTGAAGGTGTTCAAGTCACTAAATTGTAGCCTAAGTTAAGATAATCATGTTAGGATATAGACCAGACACGGAGCGAAATTATACTAAAGCGAAGTTTCAATATTATACGAACACCGGTGTGTACACTGATGAAATTTATATGTTCCGATGATTCTTGGAGTGGATGCCGTGGATCTGAGTGTAAATGGATAGGGTAGTAAATATGTTGCTAAGATTTTGAATAAGTGTTTGCCATTGGGGGTGGAAGGTCGATGAGACTGGCGCAGCACAGCGTAGTAGCTGGCACTTTCAAAGAGAAGTTAGGCTGTGGATGATGACGATGATGAAGTTTGTCTAAGTAGGTATGTATGTGGTTGTCGTGTATCAACTTGTCCCTTGTTTGAAGGTGCCTCTATAAAAGGTGTGTCTATAAAACCATTGGATTCTAAAAAGTCTTGGATAAGTATATCATATTCGAAAAAAGTCACAACAATAGGTTGATTGTATGACGAGAGACTTCCATCAGAAGCATTAGCGTCAGCGTCATTAGCTCTTTGGTCACTTTTGTATGCAGCTTTAACGCAACTTTATTGTAATAACGTGGCAACAGACACAGCAATGGATTCTGTAGCCACAGTGATACCACAGCGTCAGTGTCGCTATGAGAATCTGATGCTCGTGTAAGCGTTGTATAGACCTTTGGCATTTGCTTTAGCAAGGCCGCAAGAAAAGTCTCGAATAACGAACCATGAGATCGGCTGATCATTTCTGACTGGCTATTCTTTCCATGGCATGAGAGACCTCCATGTGATGGCTCGTGCTCATTCGAGAGAAGAAGTAAACGCTGATACAAAGTATATAATTCTGTGTGCTGACGCTTGTAACGTACATGATACACGATGAAATGAGGGAGCGTTGATATTCGCGCTGACGCTGTTGCTAACGGTCATTAATAAAAGACGCTTTTCTTAAAAGTCAACTCCTTCCCATTCATAAATTTCCTCCTTCCTTTTTACATTCGTAACTTGATCCCACTCCGAAATAATACATCTGTGTTTTACACGTGGATAGCTTCGACTTGTTTAATCGCTCACACAATAATTTCGTACGTGATATCTGCGTTTAACTTAGCCCAACTGTTCGCGTAAGCGCTTCGCAAACAACGTCGTTTGTCTTAAAGGTGAGAGGTTGACATCACGTATAGGTATACGGTTACGGTAAAAGGAATTCATCGGATTCTGAATTTTGAGTGACTATATTAGAGAGTTGTATGCGAATTCTTAGGATTGGAACTCAATACCTTATGTACCACGAAGTGTGGGTTGAGTTATTGTTCCTAATCAGAAACTTAAGGGTCAAGGCTCACTGCACTACCTCCTCCCTTAATTAACTATATATACTGGACAATAGCACACACTTATATACTCTACTACTATACATGTTATGTTATCGGGACAGCACTGAAAGGCCCTCCCCGTAGGACGCGGCGCCCACTGGGCAGACAGCCCAGTTATGAATATTGCTCACTGGCTTAGCTCATTACCTCGGTATGAGCTATTGTAATATGCTCCTGAAGTCACTTTTAAAATAATCTCACGGTTATTAACTTACATAACAACATAGCGTCATACTTTGACGACGCGTTTGGCGCAGTACTTGATTAGCTTTCTGCGCTCAGTGTCGCGGGTTCGATTCCCGCACGGAACAAATATTTGTATGATTTACAGATAGTTGTTTCGGATCTGGTTGTGTGTGCATATGACATGTATGTTTGTAAACTGTACCCACGACACAGGAGAAATCCTAGTGTGGGGCAATGTTATTAAAAATAAATAAAAAAATAATACCTGTTTTCCCCGAAGGGTTCGGCAGAACTGATTGTACACCCACATTTTGCCAATGTGGGTGTACAAAATCAGCTGAGAAATTACCTGTGGCTAACCCGCCTATACCATCTACCGGGAAATTCCCAAAATCCGGGCTGCTACTGAGAATTTTTAACAGAAGAACCTAATAACATTTATTCCGACATGGGCTTCAAACCCAAGACCTCACAATCACGCCCACGCTCGTTATGAACTTACCCACAAAACAAACAACACGTTAATGCATCATAGCATAACATGAATTGTTAAAAGCTTGAATACTAACGCGTGTCAATAGCAATACAAATCAATATCGGCGTGCTTTTGTTTTTAAATTGATTCAGTAGCGAGCCGAATTTGCTACAACAATGCGTAGCTTGCAAAAATATATCAGGAAATTTCGATATCGGTGTTGCACTTACAATATCGTTCAGATATCGGAGGTAACAAACATCGGGCTAATATTGCGCCTCCTCCGCCTGTTATATCTTAAGCTTTCACAAGTAAAATACTTTTTTTTTAAAGTGTATCCATGGATTTTCTTTCCAGTCTCTTCTCCTTAGAACCAATCTTTTTTTTTGAACCGTGAACCTAGTCTCGACATTTTGAAAGTCTCTACAAAGGCCTAGTTGTAATCATAAACTTTGCTTTAACTTTTCACAATATCTTTCTTCAAGACTGGTTAGAAATATAAACCAGTTCGCAAGATTAGTAATAAGGCTGACTGCTCGGGGTACGTTGGACGAACATTGGTGTCATTACTCAGGGAGGGTCTGGATCTGGGAGCAGTGCTGTACTTAGCACACTTGCATTTGTCTAAAGCTAATAATATTAACGACGTAGCAACCGCCTGACCAGTCATTTTTATGACTTAAATCTTTATGCTGGGAAAGCTGTTCAAAATACTTAAATCTGATGTAAAAAAAATCTAATAACGTTTCAGCACAAGCTATGACACAGTGGTGACACCTAGCATGGTAGTATGGTAAATAATCACTCTGTCTCGTCCTGACTTACCCACTCGAGGTAAACTAACAGCGTCAACACGCAATGACAAAATCAAAGACCATTTAAATTGAACCCCCAAATTGTTCTAACTACTCACTCCGAATAATAAATGGTGGGTCTAACAACCTGGTTTATGGTTTAATACATTGGGAACATCGTAAATTCATATTATGTACGCTTCCAAGTTATGACACTCGAGTTTATTCATGAGTTTCGCCTTGTAAAATACATCTTCATCTTAACGTTTCTCAGTCTATAGGAAGGTAGATATCACGTTGCTAAAACAAACATAATCATTACTTTATCATAAAAAATTGGTATATCTATAAAACCGTAGGGGTATAGATACTAAAGAGATTTTGACTATGTATCATAATACTGATCTCTCATTTCCAATTTAGTAGAGATTAACATGAGCAATAGTTTTAACTCCAAGAGAACCCTCAAAGGAGAGAGGGGATGGTGAATTTATTTCGAGTATACCCAGCTCATTGCTGTTTTCCCACTGCAAAGGCTCTATTACCTCCAGTAAATCTCACCGGTGTACTTTGCAGTGGTGCAGTACGTCCTATTATAAGCCCACTGGTGTCGTTTGATGGACGCGTACTTAGAATCGGGTCGCTACTCTCTCGAATTCGCTCGTTTGGTGGCTTATATAGCCACCCTATATAGCCAAAACCGATGACTACGCTGTAGTATGACTTTACCCCCAAATTAAGTATTTAGTCGTAAGATACATTAATTGTCTACGTATCTATAGTCTTATCTAAGAGATTTCAAATGCTCAGAAATAAATACTGATCTATTACTATGTGCCCATACTTCATTGTTCTAGTGATCGTAAGCCTGGTTACTGAACATGAGGTGCTGGGATCGAACCCTGGGTCGATTAAATTCTTGGTAGCAGCCCAAAGTTTGCAATTGTGCCCAGTAGATACCAAATAATGTGCTCGCTTCCATTTACACGTGACTTACGAGTATGACGGTATACGCGAAATCCCTGCGAAGTGCCTGCCTAACATTTCAGTGAATAGAGGCGTGATGTTATGTAATTATATCATAATCAAACAGTAGGAAACAGCCTAACACTTCAGTTGATTCTGCGCACAACAAAGGAAATAATTACCGCAAGTCTCAGAGTTCAAAAGCCTTACATACTTAACATATCGCGGCAATCAGCGTCCCGAGGTCATATTAGAGAATTCCACTAGAATAAACCGAAAATGTAGGAAATTAGGTCGCGACGCATTTTTGCTCACTTTTCGCGAGTTAAATGTTTAAATGAGAGAGCCGTTTCTTGCGACGCTAGGCATTTATCATGGAGTTTTTATTTAAGTTTGCAAATTTTTTATGCCTGAAGTTCACAAGTGACAGAAATCTTTAGAAGACTTTTGAAATTTTGGCGCAACGTTTTCTTATGAACACAGAAACCGTTGAATTTATCTTTAAGTCCTGGAGCCATCCATCCACAAACTCCATTGAAGTTTGTTAACAGTCTTTTCTCCATAGGTTAACCCTACTGTTGGAACTGTGCTTTTGGAATCACAACGTTTAGAAACGCATGTAAAGGCCCAGTTAAATTAAAATCTTTGATGCCGTTATTGAGTCAGCCGTTATTGAGCAGTCTTTGAGTCATGTAATAGGTGACCCTATTGCCATCTACTGAGGATTTCAAAACAGAAAAACATAATAAAATTTTGCACGAAACGGGAATCGAACCCAGGACCTCACGCTCAGCAGTCGCGCTTGTTACTACTACACCAATAAGGCAGCGAAATAGAATCTTGTTCCCATCATTGTGTATAAAGAATGGTCACCCATCCATAAAAAAGTCGCAGCGAAATCGAGTTAACCTCATAAATCGTTCGTTTGAAGTAGCCATTTAGCCTCCACCCCTCACTATCAATTTAGGAAGTTATCAATACAAAACCTTTCACGCAGTCGAAAACTAGCATAGGTATCTAAAGGTTTCAAAGTTAACCTGCTACCCTGGTAGCGCCGTTTAATAGGATCTAACGAGTAACAATAAAACTTAACGGTTATATCTGTAACTTCGAACGGTTGGTAGCCAAATTGAAACGTATGTATCCGTTCGCTTCCCGGGTATGGTAATTAAGTTTTTGATAATTGGAAAAGGTGGCGAAGGGTTGCCTTTGGGGATAGTTTAGTTTTTAGTAGGTAATTGCGGAATTGCAGAAATGCTCTTTCAATTACATTTGCCTATACGCGCGCCACCTACTGTAAGTTAATTGTATTATGCTTATGACCTTCGCGCAAATGCAAATGCAAGCAATAAGTTGACCAAGTTTTATCGCAATCAGATGAACAGTATGGCAGCGCATAAAATACGAACAAACAAACAAACATTGATTTTTATATATTAGATTATTATATTCTTTTTTAAATGTAATATTTAATATATGTGCCAATTTAACTTTTATTTAAGTGTTAAAAACATATTTTTTTGTATCCTTTTCGATGAGCTTTTTTTACTTAAAGGTAGAGAATGCCTCACGGCATTAAGCCCGCTTTTTGTGCATAAAATTATTAATGATGAACACTCATTAGATATTCCTGGGTAATGGTAATGACTTTTGTTAGGGATGGTTATTGTAATCGCCTCGTAATCATAATCATTGGACGCAAACTGACTATTAAGTAAACTGCATAGTTCGATCACGACGAAGACTTACTTTAATATTAAAGGGCCGAACAAAAAATGTGCTACAGAACAGTTGTCGGAACAATTAACCGTGTATGTTATAATGAAGCCACAAAGGGGGATGTCACGCACAACACGCGACACGTGTGCGTAAATTATGCGTTTTTTTGTAATTTAAAGTTTTTCACCTAGCTATATGGTGGGTGGAGATTTGAGAAGCAACTGTTATAACACAGAGGCTTATGATTACCTGTTTTTATAAAAGCACTAGCTTTTGCCCGCGGCTTCGCTCGCGTTAATCTAGATTTTGACGATCAATTCAGGTTATTGATCGATTTAGGAAACATTAACATTAATACGATTAACTTAGGTCTTTAATTCAGGTTAATAAACAAACAGTGTGCATAGACAGTAAATTAGCTAATTGATTCGAAAGACACATAGCGCCATCTAGCGTCCTAAAGTAATTGTGACCGTCAAAAGTTATTGTTCTTTCCCTCGGTACTTTTTTTCTGGATAAAAGGTCCTATGTCCTTTTTTGTGCCCCTGACAACATATATGCAAAAATTAATGATGATCAGTTCAGTGGTTTAGGCGTGAAAAGGTAACAAACAAACGTACTTTCGCATTTATAATATTAAAAGTAAAAGCATGTACATAGTAACACGATACGTAAAAGAAAATAATTTAATTAATTTTGTTATTTGTGTAACTCCCTTACTTACGTTTAGGAGTTTAGTGAGGCTCGAAGCGTTACTAAATCTTATGAAGTACGTTAAAGGGAGTCACGCACACCACGCCATGCGTGCCCATATTTTACAAGATATTACGGCGTTGCACACACACCCTTACAGCCTTCACAGTGAGATGAATAGGATAATTTTTTAATAGAGGAATACACGATACACACGCACATTAAGGCCAATGAGGAAGTACTTATTAAAAGCATAATAATTAAAAAAATACTGTAAAAAAGAATTCTGTTTGCTCAACGGTAGTACCAGGAACACATGAGGGCCGAAGCGTTTCTAAAGCTAATAAAGCTGGACAAGGGGAGTCACGCACACTATGCCACGTGTGCCCATATTTCACACAATATTACGTCATTTCACACAAATGTTCGAAACGAAAAATTTTTGTTCGTAATTTAAAGTTTTCACGCCTGTTTTGAGGATTTTACGGTTATTCATGAGTTTTATCAGCAAAAAGTCATTTTTGGAGGGTTGTTACATTAATCTGCGAGATTTTTTCATATTTATGTAATCACTCATATTGAAACGGGAATCAAATTAAATCGTCTGAGCTCTCAGCGTGTGGAATTAATATCTTCTACTCTTGTTATCAAAATGTAAAATACCATCAATCAAGTAGAGAGTAGATGTTTAATGATAATGACAGATCGATTGGTGCGGCGGCTATACTCGCTAAGCGATTGGCTTTTTGTGCTATGGGCCACAGATTTGGGTATGTGAGATTTATGTCTCTAAACCAATGTAGGTACAGCTTACAGCCAACAAAACTAGGTGTGAGTCAACATAGCACCACGCCTGTATTCCCCGAAGGGTTAGGCAGAGGTGTAATATTGGACACTCAAATTCCGTCAATCCCGTTATTAAGTCCCATGTAAAAGGTGAGTTTATTGCCATCCACCGGGTACAGTTCCAGAATCTTTGATGCTACTGAGAATTTCCACACAGAAAAACTCAATAATACTTTGTCCGACCCGGGAATCGAACCAAGGACGTCACGCTCAGCAGTCAGGCTTGCGACCAATGAGGCACTCAATGAGGTGTCAGTCAGTCTAAAAATTATAAAACAAAGAAGAAATCACCAAGATACCCAGTCTTTTTTGCCTTAAAACGTAGCTCATTTGTTTTTATTATACATAAAAACTAGGTAAAAAGCTTATTACTAATTCAAAAAATACTGCTCTTTACAAACGAGCGTAAATTTAAAAAGTTAGTGTCGTTTCTTTAATTTGAGATGGCAACGTTTTTACTTTTAACTTCATAAAATTACTCGGCTCATAATTTTATTTTAAAACTAGCTGTGCCCGCGACTTCGTTCGCGTGGATGTCGGAACTTAACAATGTATTTTTTAGTGAGACCAAATGCACTTAACCCTATTTTTTTCTAAAATAAAAGATTTTTTCTAAAATAATAGTAGCCTAAGTTACTCCTTATTACATCAGCTACCTGCCAATAAAAGTCTCGTCAAAATCGGTCCAGCCATTTCAGAGATTAGCCTATACAAACAGACAGACAGACAGACAAAAATTGTAAAAAATGCTATTTTGGTGTATGTACCGTATATATATTCATATGCATGTAGTAAAAAACGGTTATTTCAATATTACAAACAGACACTCCAATTTTATTTATATGTATAGATGCTATATTTGGATAGTAGAAGGTAAAACTTTTTTTTTGCTCAAAATAGACGTGTTATTTTATGACATCTTATTAAATTTAGATCTTAATGTACCGCTTGAATTATTTAGAATGTATTTGAGTTGAAAATTATTTGAATAAAATTCTAGTCAGTATTTACATTTGTGTCTGCGGCTGAGAAAAAATACCCCATAATAATTATACGAATAAAGTCAAATAATACTGGCTAACATCAGTAATAATACTATTTATTAAATAATAAATTCGAATTCTGTTCAATTTGAAATATAGTTTTTTTATTTGGAAAAGCTAAAGCTGATGGAATTCTGAAGAATATTATAAAAATATTGAATTTATATTTATAAGAGATCACTTAAAATCTTTTTTTATCTTGACTGGATTACACACGATACATATTTTATGTTAGATTCTGAGATTTTCGGTTCCAATAAAAATTAACTTTGGTGACATTTGAAATACTTTTTGTGACTTTTAGTAGTCCTTAGTATTGATAGAAAAACGAGAATTGTGACAATCAGTAAGGTTTATAGCGAGACTGACTTCCAAACTCCATCGTACTAAGATCTCTTTCGGTATACCTCTTTTGTATCTCATCAATTCTATCTATCTATATTATATATACTCGAGTGTCCCATTATTGGGCAAATGCCTCCTCCTGACTCTTCTATTGATCTCTATTGTTGGCCGCTTGTTTCCACTGTAAGTTGAAGTCATCAAGTTCTCTTCACCATCTTCTGCGGAGTCTACCTCGGTATCTATCGATATGATAATAAAACTGTAGTCTGTCTGAACACTTATAATTTAATAACTATTATGTTTGATACCTTTTCTCTATACGCGGGTAAAGTCGCGGGCACAGCAAGGTATTAAAAACCAATGACTTCTGAAATCACTGTAGGGTAAAATGTGCTATCGGTGACCGTATTATGGTATTATGGTATTATGGTGTATGTGATATATGTATATGCGGTAAAGCAAAAAAATATATATACCTATGGTTTTTTTATCGTTAACGTTTTAATAAGTTTGTATTTTTCTTATATAATGCATGTTAATTTAAGACTTTTATTGTAATTTAACTTTTTGTTTTTGAAAAGAGTATCAGTGGAGTTTCTTGCCGGTCTCTTCTCTGTAGGACCTACCCCCTTTGGAACCGTGCGCCTAGAGTCTCGATTTTTTAAATGTACCTGAAAAGGCCTACTTGAAATAAAAAATCTTTGACTATCCTCAAAATATTTTCCAAACAAGCTTATTATCTGGTAAACTTTATGTAGTCCAGTCATGCCCCCTAAGTCTACGAAGACAACACTAATTATTATTTATGTACTGAACCCCATATACCGAGCACGCAATTTTTCACAAAAGATTTGATATAGTGCAGGGTTGACCTCGACACAGCTCATATATTATTACGACGCACCTGTCTAGGGATTTACCATAGACTAGATAGGTTCAGAGAAGGTCCACTCCTATGAAAATAACAAGCTATTGCACGTAACGTCGCGCTTTTGTCATTATTGACACCTGTATGATGAGGTAAGTCTGTAATATATATATATATATACATCTTCACTATATTCCTTTGATCGTCCATTGTAATGCAGAGGCCCATATTCAGCAGTGGCAGCATTTGTTTACGAGTCCATATGTTATTCACTTCTCCAATCGACGGAATTATAGATATTGTAAGGTTAGCTTGGTTTTAGGATTTCCATTGTTTTGAGACGACTGGAATATCTATTTCTTCTTTACTTTATCCCAGCCCATTTCTAGAAACTATTCTCTAGTTGAGCCTTTTCCATTTCACCCCGTATTTTATTACAACTTCTCGTCTGAGGTTGGTTTTAGAATTATAAATAAAATAAATTCGGACGTTAGTTGTTTCCCATTACAACCACAAAATGAAAATATTAAAAAAGAAATGCTTCTTCTTCAACACATGGAAATCATCATGCCGTAGTGGAAAGCCAGTCGACAATAGTGATAACTCGGGTAACTGCCCAGGGTGCGCCGGATGATCTTTTTATGTGCGTCATTCGTGGAGGCTCTTTCAATGCATCCCAAAAATCTAGAATAGGATCGCAAGCAATGGAGGAAAGAAAGATAGAACTTTGCCTACGAGTGAGACAGCATTTAATGTCATAATTCATTCGTGATCTCAGCGATTTGCGATTATATCGCTCGTTGTTCGTAGTGAACCTTCTGTGACTATCTGTTTCGTGTTCTACCCACCTGTCTGGGGTATGACCTCAGATCTATACAGCTTACACGTCCAACGTGACGTCTGCGTGACACAACATTGTTTATAATATGCTCGTGACTACCACTTTACTAGCGTGTTTAGTAAATTTATATTATTACTTTTATAATTAATGATGGTTTGATTTACACACGGAAAATATGTTAATAACATAACACGGCATCACATCTGCATTCCCCGTAGGGTAAGGCAGAGGTTTATCTACTATTGTACACCCACATTTCGCCGATGCCGTTATAGTCATATAGAGTATTAGGCACAATTCCAAACTTCGGATTGTTACTGAGAATTTTGTAACAGAAAAACTATTTTAATGATGTTATGTTAAATAATTGTGTTATATTCATTTATTTCATGTTATATAGACCCATAGTATACAGATTAATTAGATATAGACTAACCGTATAGAATTACACATAGATACATATATTACAATTACTTTAAGTTTTTTTTTTTCTGTTTTATCCGCTTTGATCTGTTTATGCCGTACCCCCTTTGGAACCGTTCGCCTAGAGGCTCGACTTTTTAAAAGTGCCCGAAAAGGCCTACTTGAAATAAAAAACTTTGACTTTGACTAACACTTACTGCTTCATTGGTCTAGCAGTTGCAAGCGCGACAGCTGAGCGTGAGGGCCTAAGTTGGATCCCCGGGTCGGGCAAAGTGTTATTGGGATTTTCTGTATGGAAATTGTCAGTAGCACGGAGTCTGAAACTGAGATGGCAATAGGCTCGCCCCTATTACATGGGATTCAATAACGGCATCGGCGAAATATGGGTGTACATGGTACACTTCTGCCTAATCCTTCGGGTAATACAGGCGTGATGCTATGTTATGTTAATAACACTTGCCTACACGACAAGATAAAAATTAATTAATGTCAAAACAAGGAGATATTTAGCACAATTAAATGAACTTATCTGTTACATCATTAAATTTAAAAACTAAACTGCGACATTCACAATCTTTAGTTCCAATAAATAAGGTTATCCATAAAATGAACTCGTTATTTCATATTTCGCTTGGATCAAATATCAAATACCTAGTTTTTAAATGGAATTTTCAATATTCAATATAGTAAGGCTTTGGTCGTATAGAGAAGTATCGATTATTTTATAATATTTCTGGCAAGTACATTTTAATACTATGCCATTATTTACAGAATTAAATTAACTAAATTAGTATTTCTTTAAATTAAAATGTTATGGTAATTTTAATAAGTTAACACACCATTTATATATTTTCTTTTTTTTTAAACGTTGCCCCACCCTTGAATTTCTCTTGTGTCATGGGTACAGTTTACAGACATACATGTCACATGCACACACAACCAGACCCGAAACAACTATATACCCGAAATAACTATATTATTAGTAGATCATACAAATATTTGTTCCGTGCGGTAATCGAACCCGCGACACCTAGCACAGAAAGCTGATCACTTAGCCACTGCGCCAACCGTGTCGTCAACGTCGTTTACTTGAACATTTTATTATGAAAATATTAATTTAATTTGTTTTATTATCTTCTATAGTGGTCCTTTTATGTTATGTAATGTAATATTGCATTGTAAGAGTATTTTTATTGTATATCGTAATTTTAAAAGTGGTACATGTTCTTAAAAATATCTTCAACTCATTGTAAACCAAAATTTTGAAAAGAGTATCCATGGAGTTTCTTGCCGGTCTCTTCTCCATAGGACCTACAAACTTTGGAACCATGCGCCTAAATTCATAACGTTTTAAAAGTCCTGCAAAGGCCCATTTGAAATGAAAAACTTTAACTTTGGCTTTCACTTTGACTAAGAGACCTACAGAAGGCAATATTAAAACAATTCCTAATATTGTTATCCAACATTGTCATCACAGACCTGATGTCCAGCCTACCGAAAGTTAAATAATCGATATACGTACGAATACAAAAAAATAATAAAAAAAAAACAATTTTCGCATTATGTGTTTTGAAAACTGTGTTCTATTACTAGATGTGTATTGTTTTTTTTTTAAATCCAATCCAACCCTAATAATAATTCCTGTAACGTGAGTGCGTTAATAAACACAAATATTCACATGGATATACACCGAAATCCGAAACAACATGCAATCCGTGGGTCACACAAATATTTGTGTGTGTGAGCGGGAATTAAAGCCGCGACACTAGGATAGCAGCCAATATACGCTGATGTTTATATAAAAGACCATCTTAGAATTGCACTGCCCGATGTAAACTTAAAACAAACTCCTAAAAATAAAATCGCTTCTCGTTATCTGTATGACCGAGCTCAAGATAAGTTCAAACTAAACGAAGTTAAATTTAAAATCAAACGTACCGATAAATGATCCAAAGTTAAATAATAAATCACTTATTTTTAACATTTTATCAATGATATGGTTTAATGGTTAGCTTTACTGAAAATATCACAAAATACAGCCAATTTAAAAATACCTTTTTTTACTAACAGATTTTTACATGAGCACACGAAAAAGTTATTTATGTTGTACCATTACGCCTATACCTGTTTTCTATGAAGGGAAAGATATACAATTGCACGCCCAAATTTCGCCAGTATCAATACGAAGTCCTATGTAATTAGGGGCGTGTCACCAACCAGGCACAGCTTTAAGCCAAGTTGGGGGCGAGTCATCAACCAGGCACAGCTTTAAGCCACGGTGGGGGCAAGTCACCAACAAGGCACAGCTTTAAGCCACGGTGGGGGTGAGTCACCAACCAGACAAAGCTTTAAGCCACGGTGGGGGCAAGTCACCAACAAGGCACAGCTTTAAGCCACGGTGGGGGTGAGTCACCAACCAGGCAAAGCTTTAAGCCACGGTGGGGGCGAGTCACCAACAAGGCACAGCTTTAGGCCACGGTGGGGGTGAGTCACCAACGAGGCACAGTTTTAAGCTACGGGCTGAGGAATTCCTAATAGAGAAATGCAATAACACTTTGTTCGAACTGGATATCGAAATTAAGCGCTCGCGTCCACTAGTAGACAAATGAGGCTGTAATATCACTGCAAGTGAAAATCATGGATCAACAGCCACAAAATTACATCAACAACAAGCTTAAATGAAACAATATTTAAAGTGTTCACTGAAAGCAATTTCATGTGTACACACCAATAAAATTGTTAACCAAATATTGGCAGAGCACATTGAAGAACTGATATTCATGCCAAATTACATCATCTCTTTTGCTCATATAATAATTTCGTTCAACAATAATATTGGCGTGTCAAAAATAAAGTGTTAATTAAACTGATATCTACAGTGGTAAAAGAAAACAGAATGGAAACGAAAGGCTATGACCGAGAGACAGGGTTGAAGTTAAATTAAATTACAATTATAATTTGGTTCAATTAAACATAACATCAAATATTATTTGAAGTTTAATATTTAATAATGCAGCAACCATTTAAGTGCTATTTGATTTTACATCGAGAATTTTAGTGCCGATGAGAATATTACCAGCTATTATATTCTTGTGATGAGTGGTTATGTAATACTTTCGCTAGGTTGTTGGGTCTATAATTCGCTATATTGCGGTCAGAGCTCTTCAGCGCAATGTAGCAAAGAATAGCACAAAATTAACACTCAACCGAAGTGTTTGTGGTGATCTTATCGCAATAATTGAAAGTTATTTTCGTCTGGATACCCGGGTACGTCTTAAAACTGCGGCCAGACACCGGAGGTCGGGCAGCAACGTCCTCTCATTAATCGATGAGCCACTGCGATCCCCAAGCCGCCTGCCAAGCGTGGGGATTATGGCAAACCCCCACCTCGAGAGAGGCCTTCGTTCAGCAGTGGACGTCTTCTGGCTGATGATGATGATGATGATGGTTTTCGTCTGGGCATTGCAAATAAGGTCCCTAACATATGCATACTGGACGTCCAGAACTGTCGTCTTATATCAATACATAAAGACAGAAATAAAGAGCCTCCACGAATGACAATACTTGAGATCGTCTAGCATACCCTGGGCAGTCAGTCCTACCACCATTGCTGACTGGCTAATCTTTCCACCACGGCATGAGCGATTCCAATGTGATAGCTTGTATCGACACGACAGAACAAGAAGAATAAGTATAATGGGTCTTTCACAGAAAAGAAAAATAGTATATTCAATATATTGAAAAGGTGAAAAAGGGAACCATCTACCATGTATTTAGCGCCTACGCAGCGTCGTCACAAAAAACTAGTCTTTTATAATACTCGTACATCTAAAGGTACCTACTCGAAAAACAGATTTATTCCAAAAGACCTATGGGATTAAAAATTAAAAAATCGGTTTTTCATAACATTAAACAAAATGTTTCGTTCCCTGTGGGCATAAATCAATTCTCATCATAAACAAAGGGTATAAACGGCTTTTGAAGTAATTAACTGTTTGATGCAATTGTCATGGACCCCTACTACACAATACAAGGATCTTTTAATTACGTTATATTTTTAAGTACATGGTCAAAATATTTGTATGTGTCATTTGGTACCTTTCATCAGATATCAAACGGTTATTGTTATTATTTTATTAAGCCCCATTTTCACCGTTTTCATTTTAAACATGAAATACATCAATGAAATGCAGATAACTTTTTCTTATTATTTTTGGTCCTCTCATACGAACTATCTTTAAATATGTACGAATGTCAAACATCAACCAATCTTTGTCCGGTGATATTATCTTTTTCAATGGACGAACACCATTCCTCGTGTCCGCATAATGGTGATCCTCTCCATTACTCGAACGAGTAACAAATTCACCTCACAAAATAAGTATCGCATACTCGTAGTACTACCACCCATTACGGACAGCCCCCGTTATAAAAACGCACATTTATTTTAATTAAGCATTCGGTTATCGAGCTAATTAAAACTGATAGTGTGGTTCCTGCCACATATGCGTTATTAAAATTGGGTAATAAGTAATAACTGTACGGACTATTAATAATTTTTAATTAATTATATCCGAATGGAAGCGGTAGGATAGATAATTGATATTAAAACGGGCCATGTTTAGAAATGAGGTGTAAAATTATATTATCAGCATATTTTATATATTATTTTATATCAGGAGGTTGAATGTTATGCTATTTGGATGATTATTTTAAAAAAGGAGTCTCTTACTCCTTCCTTCCTTACTCCTTTCGGACTTTACGTTACCAAATAGCATTTAACATTGTTTTTTTTATATTTACTATTAAAAAGGGTATGTGATTTCGAAGTCTTCTAACAGAACAACGTATACTATAATATACCGATATTTAAAAAAACATAAAACAGCAGAAAATAGGCCTCTTAATAATCACTATATTTAAGATTTGGTGTATTGACACACATTGAAAGTTGCTAGCCATCTTCTTAAAATTTTCCGTCAGTCACATTTACGTTACCCAATATTGTATAGTAATAGTGCAGTGATAGCCTAGCGATTGAACGCTTTCCTTTTATGCAAGAGGGTCTGAGTTCAAACCTGACCCGCAACTCTGACTTTTCGGAATCATGGGCGGATCTGAATTTGATTATCACTTGCGTTTACGGTGAAGGAAAAACTGAGGGGGCTCCATAAAGTTCTTGGCGGTGTGTGTAGTCCGCCAACCCGCACCGGACCAGCGTGGTGGACTAAGGCCTAACGCTTCTCATTCCGAGAAGAGACTCTTGCCCAGCAGTGGGACAGTAATGGGTTGAATTTATTTATAGTGTATAACCCCACCATTTTCTTTACATTTTAATTAGGTGTATAATTCCTCAGCACCTCCTAACATATTAAAGTTGTACTAAAATAAACATGTAGTTAAAACCACACAAAATTACATATATCTTAGTAAATCCTCAGCATAAACTCGGTCTATATTATTCACAAATACACACACACACCTAACTAATGCATGAGTGGCCATGTCTTACTTAACGGATTAGCCTTTAGCCGCGTCTACAAAGACCAGTAAATTTTCTATTTAAACTCGGATACTGTATTCAACCCCCGAATATTATTTAGCTTATAGATAATGTAGGTATAAGAGAAAGGAATTATGAAAAATATTTCTGAATACATTAAATTATATCAGTTGTTATGTGGTTTCTTAGTGAAAAGTTTTGTCTAATTCTACCCATCTTTAGGAATACGCATTAATATATTTAAATAGATTCAAAAATTGACAGCCTCATTGGTCTAGTGGTCGCAAGTGCCACTTTTGAGTGTGAGATCCTCTGTTCGATTCCCGGGTCGAGCGAAGTGTTATTGGGTTTTCTGCAATTAATTTCTTAGTAGCAGCACGGAGTCTGGATCGGTGCCCAGTATATGGCAATAGGCTCTCTCCCTTTTACATCGGACTCAATAATGGCATCGGTGAAATGTGGGTGTATAATACACCTCTGACTAACCCATCGGGGATAGACGTGATGTTATTTTATATAATATTAAGTTAAAATAGATAAAATTGGTTGTTCATTACAACAAGTATAGTAACATACAAATGACATACTTGTGTATTAAACCTCCCACATGTTCACAGTAAAACCGCAAAGGGCGTAATGTTCTGAGAACAATAGAGCAGTACATACCCCCTGCCACATTGTCAACATGTAAACATTGTAAAACTGTGATAAGATGACGAATTGACGACACGGTTGGCGCAGTAGCTAAGTGATTAGCTTTTCCGCCAGGTCTCGCAGATTCTCCTGCTTTTATTATACATCATTAACGATAAATCAAGGATTTAAAAACTCTTGAAAAAAGATGACGAGTAGAAGATATAAACAGTACCATAATAAATAGTACCAATATCGTACAATATCAATAATGTTGTACGTTACAGAGGCGATCCCATTGCCAACTAGGGACAATTCCAAATTCAGGGTAACATTTTGGTCGACCGGGAACAGAACATAACACTAGCGGCCATTATGAAACCAAACTTTTTCTGGCCTTTGATATCATCGTCTCCTCATTTACTCAAATATCTGAGACCCCAAAAACCGAACCCAGTTTTGAGACCCCATAAATTTTAACAAACCAAATTCGTAATCAGCACATAACTTCCAGATGCTGATAAATAAGGTACGCGTATAAAAGTTAGAGTTTAATTTCATATCCCTAGACTAGAAATGGGTAAAACTCCCGGCTAAATTTACTGCAAAGTTTCTCCTCGTAAAATTTGTTAAATCGCCCGCTACCTATGGAAATTTTAATCGAATAAGCTTGTAGATTGCTGCAAACTAATGAGAAAATCGTTTTAAA
Source organism: Shargacucullia verbasci (assembly GCA_947562105.1). NCBI lineage: Eukaryota > Metazoa > Arthropoda > Insecta > Lepidoptera > Noctuidae > Shargacucullia > Shargacucullia verbasci. The sequence goes on along the minus strand of OX387294.1, from coordinate 11,087,823 downwards.
TGAGATAAGTAGCCGTTAATTAAGACTAATGATAATAAAGTTTCTGGGTATGGACAAACCTTTAAGTCACGGCGACCTCATTATCTGAGTATAGTTTTGTGGTCCTTTGTGTCTTTCATAATATTCCATTCAATACAATAGTTGCGTAAAAGAGATCGTCAAGTCATTTTAATCGTTGGCTACACCGCAAAATAGAGTTGTGAATTTTTTAATTAAAATAATTTTAAAGTAGAAAATAACTTATGAATATTTATTAAAACTTAATAGCTTCATTTCAAATCCTTTTAATTTTTTTATATGAATCCATATTTCACTTTTACGAATTTTATAAATAGATGGCGCGTATTAAATTCTTAATGAAAATATTTATCAAAGGATTCAGTGATGCATACACAATTTGGATACGTTACAGTGAATATTGACGAAGGATTAGGATATTATTAACTACATAATATTTAATGGAATATTTTATGTATGGTATAATAACAATCCAGCCCATTCTTGTCCCACTGCTGGGCACGGGCCTCTTGTCAGTAGAGACGGGTTAAGGCCTTAGTCCACGCTGGCCTAATGCCGGTTGTTAGACTACATACACCATCGAAAGCATTATAGAGCCCTATAAAATGTGCAGGTTTCCTCACGATGTTTTCCTTCACCGTTAGCGCAAGTGATAATCAAATTATAATCTTATATATTATGTTTATATGACGTCAATACCCAAAACACAGTTATATACATACATTCTTGTATATAACATTATATGAGTCAGTATCTATCATATAATATTTATTTATTTGTGTATAATTAAATTATATATGTTTTTTTTTTTACAAAATACATTGCCCCTCTACTATTTCTCCTGTATCTTAGGTACAGTTTACAAACATGCACACACAACCAGACCCGAAACAACTATCTGTAGATCATACAAATATTTCTTCCGTGCGGTGATCGAACCCGCGACACGTAGCGCAGAAAGCTAATTGCTTAGCCACTGCGACAACCATGTCGTGTTGTATTTATTATATTATGTTAATAAAGTACCTAGTTGTTTGGGTTTCATCGTGGACTACTGTCAGTTTTTTTAGTTTCAACACATCCAAAGGTTATCTGAAAGAAAGCACCGGTAACGATAATATCGCCCATCTTAATTATACTGTTTGTACATTTGTTTCTAATTTAAAACTGACGTAGATTAAAAAGTATTTTATTCTATAAAAATGACCTGAAATTCTACTTGAAGAAATGGTTCAAAAGACGTTTAGGCCACCTATTGTTTTAATAAAGAGAGGACAAATAGTTCATTAATCGCCACACGTTATTCACGATCCTTCAACCTCACATAACCTTTGTTTTCCAACCATTTCACCTCACGAAATCCAGTCAAATACACCGAAAATTGTCAGCAAGAATTCTCAGAAAATATTTGATTTACTCAAGTAAATTCTTTATATTTTTATTTAGATACACTCTTTAGTCTACATACACTTTTTGTAGCTCTTCAGTGGCCCATATGATCATTATTATAATTCGTCTGTCTAGATTTCAACTTGGAATTTATCATATAATATTGTTTTTTGTTATTCACATTTAACGTTTCATATTTTTTTATTGAAATATTAGGGAGCGTAGAGTTATTGGTATAATGGATGTCGTTATAGGCACTTTTGAGCGAATATAAGTGTACAAACGACAAAGTAGACAGCACGGTTGGCGCAGTGGTTGAGACATCGACTGCTGCGCTACGTGTCGTCATATTAAATTCGATTCCCGCACGGAACAAATATTTGCATGATGTGACAACTGTTTCGGGTCTGGGTTTTTGTGTATGTGAATATATGTGTTCGTAAACGCACCCACCTTTCAGGAATTATTCCGAGGGTGGGACAAAGTTTAAAAAAAAAACAAAATAAAAAGGCAAAAGTGCTTTCTATTTTCATACATAGATAATTGATAGAAAGATATAAAAATGCGATACCAGCTTATCGTAGATATGATTGCCAGGTAAGCAGACTTCCAATAGAGTTTGATGTTATTTATTTTGTCTATCTCATGATTACTGGACTGATGATCACCAGTCGGAGGTGGGATGGAAAATAGAATTTCAACTTCAATATTTTCTAAACCTATTTGACAGTAAAGAAAGACCTATAATTTTTTTGTCACAAAAATTAATAAGCCAGTAAATCATTAACATTTTCCGCAGCCTAATTACGTAAAAAAGCGACAGCAACGCGACAGACACGCGACAGCAATCTCACTGTCATCCAATACATTATATGTCACAAAAATGACGTTTGAAAGAAGTTATCGCGCGATCTACGCCTGTCGCTACATTGGTAATAAGGCTGCCGGTCCAGCCATCATTTTATATGTAGTTTCAGTAATAAAAATATAGAAAAACGGATATATTATAGTATCACGCCATATCCCCCGAAAGGTAAGGCAGAGGTGTACACCTCCATTTCGCTGATGTGAAATGAAATGGAATGAAATTAATTATTTTGCAATTAGGATTTTTCAATCACTTTTACACGTCTTTTTTTAAACTAGATGGCGTCTCGGCATTTCCTATGACTATCCCTGAGACTATTTCTAAACGCCGAAACAAAATCAGGGGTTAAGGTCTATTTTAAAGTCCAGACAGTAATTATGTAAGGATTTATGTGAGACAAATATAGGGTGGAATAGCCTTTTGAAGAAAGTGCCATAACTATTTGAGCTGACAGGTCGCAACAGAGGGCAAGAATGGATCAGTTATCGTGATTGTGTTATATGTCGTTATTGAGTCTAGGGTAATAGGAGCGAGCCTACTGCCATCTAGCGGGCACAGTTACAAACTCCGCGCTGCCACTGAGAATTTCCATACCAAAAAACCCAATAACACTTTGCTCAACCAGGGAATCGGTCCCAGGTCCTCACGCCTAGCAGTTACGCTTGCGAACACAAGACCAATTAGGTAGTCATAGCAAAACTAATTAATTTGAATAGCTGTCATAACAGATTTCAAGTAAATATTCAGTAAAAATAAAAGGCGTTTATTAAATGAGACCAGTACCTTTGGGATGGCGAAGGTAAAATGAAAAGTAAATAAAATGTATAACAGTTTGATGCCAAAGTTTGTCTGCTCACTCCCTAGAGGTAGAGGAACGTTACCAGTGAATTCTTGACTATTGACCTGAATTTCTAGTCCACGTCTATTTCGTATTGTGCTCGGGTAATTGTGTAAAAGAACTATTGTTTCCACACTGAACGAGACAAAAGAGTATTTAACTGCTTGACACGCTGCTCAGGTGGAGACAATTATTGAAGACAAATTAAAGTTTCTACTATTAATTATTTTGTAGTGTAAAGTCAACCTCAAAAATGTATACACGTAGCGAAATTCAAGAGCGTGTATTAGAGGAAATAGTGATGAAATCTTGATCAATTTCATACCTACATAGTATCTGCGGATACATAAAAATACATAGTCATTTAAAATTTATGATTTTCATCCATACATTTCCAAGAATAAGCGTTTGAATTTCGCTACGTGTATACGACACGGTTGGCGCAGTGGCTAAGCGATTAGCTTTCTTCGTTTAGTGTCGCAGGTTTGATTCCCGCACGGAACAAATATTTGTATGATCTACAGATAGTTGTTTCGGGTCTGGTCGTGTGTGCGTGTTATATGTATGTTTGTAAAAATGTACCCACTACACAGGAGAAATCCTAGTGTGGGGCAAAGTTTATAAAAAAAAAAACATCTTTTTGAGGCTAACTGTACAGTATCTGTTTTTGAACATTTGTGTGTATTAAGCTTGTACTCTTTAAAGAGTTAGAGAAGAGTATAATTTTCTACCCACAATGAGCTGATCCATTTTATTAAGTACTTTTGAATCTAATAAGGTTGCCGGCCATAATTCTATACTACTCGCTACAGATAATATTTGACAGCACGTTTGGCGCAGTGGTTGAGAGATTCACTTCTGCGCTACGTGTCGCGGATTTGATTCCCGCACGGAACAAATATTTGTATGATCTACCGATAGTTTTGTCAGGTCTAGGTGTTTGTATATTTGAATATATGTGTTTGTAAACGCACCCATATAGAAATTATACCTAGTGTAGCGCAATATTTATTTTAAACAATATAGCATCACGCCTGTACTCGAAGAGTCAGGCAGTGGTGTACTATTGTACGCCCACATTTCGCCGACACCAACATATACGCTAACCATTAATTCAACCGCTAGACTAATGAGGCATTCATGAAACAATGAGCATTAAAGATACGGTGTCAGAATACGTACGCTAAATGGAAATCAAACTTACGATCCCAAGCATAAAAAGCTTACGCTCCGTTACCACGCCGTTTGCTTCGTCAACTAATGGAATTAGGAAATTAATTAATCTAGATCCCAAAGGCAGTGGGGAAGCTATACCTACCTAATATTATGTACAATGCGTTTGATATAAGTTGCTACGGCGTAGCGCGTTATTACTACGACGCTACGCGGTTTGTCCGGCTGTTCGGATTTTCGTAGCGATTGCTCGTAGCATTTATCGCAATAGAAAATTGATTTAAAAATTAATTTGAAATGCTTGGAGCAAATCCATTTTATAACGTGGCGTCTATTGAAATACGTTTTGACATTCACTAATGAAGCTATTGTAGTTTGGGAGCTTTTCAATTGCAACTCGATTCATTTTCAGGTTTAGCTTGGGAGACTGGCAACACGCTTTTTTCAGAATATCATCGTCTTGATTCACTCTACATTCTAGAGTTTAAAATATATGTACGGTCAACATATTTTCAAAGGGCAAGGTTCACTTTGCCTACATTATTTTTTTCATTAGTTAGCAATCACGTGTACTAACTACCAATCTATATGATACAGTCCCACGGAGTGAGCTTTTACATACCTACATAAATACATACATACTATAGCCTGAAAGATTAGGCAGAGTAGTACTATTGCATTTTACACCCACATTTCACCAGATGCCGTTATTGAGTCCCATATAGCAGCACGGATTTTGAAACTATGTTCGGTTGATGGCATTCATTGGGTTTTTCTGCTTGGTAAACTCTCAGTAGCGGCACGGAGTTTAGAACTGTGCCCGGTAAATGGCAATACGTTCAACCCATATTACATTATCTTAATAACAGCCTCGAATTGTGGGTGCAGAATACATCACATACATCCACCTCTGCCTAACCTTTCGGGGATACAGGTTTGATGCTTTGTGATGTCATGTTATATGTACTACTAGCTTTTGCCCGCGGCTTTCGCTCGTGTTAATTTAGAATTTGACAATCAAATCGGGTTATACTCTGCTTCCGAAAGACATGTGGCGCCATCTATTATCATAAGAACGTTATTGTTGTTTTCCTCGGGAACAGTACGTGTTTTCGGGATAAAATGTACACCATGTCCATTTCTATACATCTGAGAACGTATATGCAAAATTTCATGATGATCGGTCCAGTGGTTTAGGCGTGAAAAGGTAACAAACAAACAAACAAACAAACAAACTTACTTTCGCATTTATAATATTAAGTTAGGATTAGGATTCTTTGATTTGCAACTCATCCCTCTAACTCTGTAGCCTAATTTTCCCTCAAATGAAACAAGAAAAGAAAATTTAATTGCAAACGCTGATAATGACGCATATTTGTCAATTATGAACATTCGATTTTAGTGCGGCGAACAAATTGAAATCCGTTTCGGCGTTCACTAATGAAGCTATTGTAGTTCCACCGTACCGGTTTTTACCGTGCAATTAACTCGACAATCCGGGCCGATGCGGTCGACTTAATCAGCGCCGAACGCTGACACTTGAACGTCGAGGGCTACCTATGATTTTGGGTTACGGGCTCTATTTGTACGGGAAATTGTTAGTTTGATAGCGGTCGATTTGAATGAGGTTTTGTTGCCGCGATTGTCGGTTGTTTCGGAGTGAAAAATTGCCGTGTGTTTTATTGTTAAGTGCAGTGGCGATATCGGGTTTGAATTTGATATAACGACAATACGCTTTTGATTGGTGGAAAAATATTAAAGACGTTCTTGGGAGGATTTTTTCTAACGTCTTATTTGGTTTATTTTGCACGATTGCAAGTCTTTATTGAAGATAAACGTATTTCCATTGACTCAGCATGTTATTTAGAATATGTTTTTATTAAATTTCTAGTATTAGAAACTTTATGCCTCGCACAACAAAACTGTCGCTTGCGGTATTTCCAATACGACCAATACGACCTTCAAACCTTCAAGAAAAGAACGTACTCCTTTTTAAAAGGCCGGCAACGCACTTGTGACTCCTCTGGTGTTTCGGGTGTCCATGGGCGACGGTTATCGCTTACCATCAGGCGATCCGTCTGCTCGCTTGCCGTATACCGCATAAAAAAAATATTAGTAGATTAACTTTAAGTATTGATCAACTTAGAAGAGTAACTGAGCGTCATAATTGTCTTGCCTACAAACAATTGATCCCAAAAGGGTTTAAATTAATAACTATTTATTAATTTCACATGAGGATTACCATTTCCACCATACTACTCGTATAATTCCAAACTTAAAATGTCCAAATGAAATTTTAATTAAAGCTAGGTACTCATGAATTGACGTTCGGATTTTCCGATTTGCGGTCAGTTCCGGGAGCCGGGTTTCGCGTGTGTAACTGCCCTTAATTAGGGACGACCTTTGGCGCAATCAATGAGATCTGGCATTTGTTTAAGAAATATATTGAAGCAAGACGAGAAAATACTTTTTGCTTTAATTGTGCTCTAGTTCAAGGTTAGAGTAGTCATTTTGTGTGGAAACTAATGCTAGCTGAGCAAAGAATAGAGGCTTTTTTTCAGTTAATTAAGCGTGAGCAGTAAAATAAAATGGAGGTATTTAATTACTGTGTAGTTTACTTTTAATTTTTCTGGTATTTTTACGTAGGTCACGTAGTTGATGATTTTTCGTATGGTTTTTTTCTGATTTAAGAGTCCAATTAGCGATCCCGAGCACAAAACGAGTTTACATTCAATTACACGTCAACTAATGGAAATAGGAAATTCATTATATTTAGACTGCCTCGTTGATCTAGTGGAACCAAACGCGACTGCTAAGAATGAGGTTCTGGGTTCGATTCCCGGGTCAGGCAAAGTGTTATTGGATATTTGTATGGAAATTCTCTGGAACTGTGCCCGTAGACGGCAATTGGTTCACCCCCTATTACATGGGACTGAAACGTGGGTGTACAATAATACACCTCTGCCTAACCCTTCGGGGAATACGGGGGTGATGCTATACTATTATTTTTACATATGCGGTGTTCGGTGATGTTGTTTTTTTTGTTTTTTTTTCTAAATCTAGGGTCTGACGAACCTTGAGTAGTGAACCCCGTTCCAATTATTGGTCTGGCTAATTTTAGCTGCACGGTGTGAGCCAATTCATATGAAATTTTACACATCAGAAGAAGACTACCGAATTTCTGAACATAATATAGCATCACGCCCATATTCCCCGAAGCAGAAGGCAGAAGTACTATTGTCCATTCAAATTTCGCCGATGCCGTTATTGAGTTTTGAACTCCGTGCTACTAAGAATGTATACACAGAAAAACTCTATAACACTTTGTCCTATCCGGTTATCGAGTCCAGAACCTCAGACTCTTGCAAGGACCAATGAAGCAGACTTGGTCCTATAGCTCCGAATTTCGCTATATAATATTATCTGCACTTACGTTAGTAGTAGCGAAAAGTGGAACTATTTTATCACAATCTTGAAACTGCTGAAGCAAAAGATCTATGAAAGCAATAAATTCTCGTTTTTAGAACAAGCCGTGTGTGTATTTCAACATGTTGAGACAACGACTACATAGATCGTCTAGAGGTATATATATTTTTCAGTAACCAAGTCTCTAAGCGTGTTGGTCCTATTTTCCAACTATTATTTTATAAGAAAGCAGTTTTGAATCAGTTCTAAGAGTCTGTTTGACAGTTGCTATGTTGATTGTATATATAAAACGTTACCCCACACTAGGATTTCTCCTTTATCGTGGCTACAGTTTACAAACATACATGTCACATGCACACACAGCCAGACCCGAAACAACTATCTGTAGATCATACAAATATTCATTCTGTGCGGGGATCGAATCCACGACATGTAGCGCAGAAAGCGAATCGCTTAGGCACCAACCGTGTCGTCAATGCTTTGGTATTTTAACATAACCTAACGAGTATAGGTATTCAGTCTTTATGAAGGAGGCTATGCAACTATTTTGATCCACGCGAAGGTTGAGACAGTGACTATTAGCGCAGAAAGCGATAAGCACTGCGCCAATCGATAAATCTGATCCTTCAACGTGGAAGAGTCAATTTTTGCGATTAACGTAGAGAGACTGTGGCGTGCGCCTCGATTCTGTTGCACATCGAACTAAATTAATTTAAATCACTTTATATGTTTCTTTCAATCACGATTGAAAAAGGACAGAAAATATTTCGAACTTTCAAAACATCTTCTCATTTACGGAAAAATAAAAGCAAACTTTGGCGTTGCCATGAAGATTAAATTGTCAACAGCAAATCATCCTTCCTTTTAAAAAATATTTTGTTAGAAAGAGACACAGGGACTAAATTAGTTTAATGTGTCAACAACAGAGCCACCACTATTATCAATGTATAAGCAAAACCATTCTCGCCTCACGCGTGATAAGATGACATCCCTTAACCGCCCCCGATAAGGACACTTAACAGAACATCCTCTTATCTAATCTTCACCACACGTGACGTCATCACCGCTTTCAACAGCAAAATTAGTAGAATAAAATTAAAATAGCAGAACCTACATTTCATGCAGTCCAACTTTTTTACCCAGCTGATACGTAGCGTGTTCAAAGTTTAGTTCAAGCGAGTTACTAAAAACATGCTATTTTATAGCATAGTTTTAACTAGGACGTAGCTCAATGCGTACAAACATTATTCTGTTGGATAGTTTAGAAAATGGTGCCGGCATTCGTATTTTTATGAAGAGGAAAACAGCTCAGAATTACGGTGGATAGAGTGCACGACTTAAAAAGAAGCTCTCAATGAAAAAAGAAGGAGTATTTTGACAACGAACATAATATTTTGTAAAGTAAATAAACATATCTATTGCATGTGTGGCTCATATTATTTTTCACAAATAAACTGCACTCAGTCGAAACCTGCAGAGCAGTTAGCATTGCAGTGCCAAATAGAAATGGAAGCTCAATTACAATGGTCGAGTTTTTCGGCTCGGTTCGGAGTCGCTCGGTTAATTTCGTGATCGGGAATTTTCCTGGAATCGTATTCGTTCGTAAAAATATTTTGGGAAGTTCAAGTATCTAATCATCGGGCCTTTAACAGAGTATTTTATTTTTGTGCATGGCAATATAAAAATCTCGATTACATGTGTGTCAGTATATACTTATAATCGAAACCAAAATATTTTTCGTTAAATTCACGTTGCAAACGTTTTAAAGTTACATCGAAAATTTTCTATGATGACTGTTTTATATTTCCATCATTTACCTACTCTTAAAAAAATTCAAACAGTCGTAATGTGGTCAGAAATTCAGCAGCTCTTGATCGAATACTAAGATTTTCAGTGTAACATCTAAACGTAGTAATAGCACGGCATTAAAGCGCCAAATTGAGGGCTGAGCGATCGTGTTCGCAAAGCCAGATTTATGGCTTTCGGTTATCTGTCTTATGTGCTAATCTAAGCATGCCATTACGGGATAAAATTATGACGATAGCTCCCTATAGAGAATCTAATATTATTACCAAATTCTTTTTGAAAATTATTGAAGTTCACGGGTCACGCTGAATGTAGATGCGGTGCCTTTGGAAGGATGAAACTCTCACCCGTGTTTGCTGTGGCCCAGCCGTTAATATATCGATCGTTTAGAACAGCGCATCCGTGTGAAGTTAGTGTTATTTTTAGTAGGTGTATCAGCGATATGGGTTGCACGGTAACTAGTATTCCTAACCTCTCTTAAACTGGTGAGCTTCAAACTCACAGCTTCTGTATCAACAGGCCGAAATTCTTAGGATACGTCATATCCGGCTATTGCCGCTAATATATCATAGCAAATGACATTATTTTCTATCTTCAATTGCCTCATTAGTTTAACGGTCGCAGTATAACTGCTAAGTATGAGGTCTTAGGTTCGATTCCTGGATCGGGCAGTGTTATATTTTCTGTATGGAAATTTTCAATCGTAGCATGGAGTTTGGAACTGTGCCCGGTTGATCGCAATAGATTCGCCCAATTATGTGAACGGCATCGGCGAAATGTGTAGTACACCTCTGCCTAACCCTTCGGGGAATACAGGGGTGACGCTATATGTTATGTTACGTATAACGTCATTTTAATTACTGCTTCATAAACATATGGCTTAAGTTTCATAATAAACCTAAAGTTAATATTATTGTAAGGACCTCTCATATCTGTCATAAAACAACCCTAATTTAAAACAAAGGCAAATTGTAATTTTAATTTACTATGCAACAAACTTCTTATATCCCTACAAAGCATATTATGTCCCCTATTTTTACGTCATCACGAAAAATCCACCTTTAATAATAAACACTGTCCATACACACTCTAATCCAACTATATTACTTCGTACCTGCAACTTACGACACTTTCATTTCATTCTAAAATCAACCCTATCTTACGTGTTTAAGGTTGAATATCATTTTTGTGGTCTTGGTAAGTAGCAGTATAAATTTATTAGACGATGATCCTAGGGGCAGGGGTCCCCAGTTACACAGTCTGTTAGTCAAAAGGGTGTTTACACACGTAGGTGGTCGTATGCACAATGCACTACCTTAATTATCTTTGTTACACGGAGTTAATTGTCTGGAAGAGACTGGAATTTTGATACTTGAAACTTTTATCGTTAGCTGACGGACATTAGTGTTGTCATAATAACTATCGTTTAGGTTGAGGATGGTGATATTTGCCCGAATGTAGTTATACTGAATTAAGAGTATCGTTTAGCTGCCGGCTTCTGACAAAATTCTCTTAAAATTGTATGAAATACGCGCAAAATAGGTGTTTGGGCGTTAATGATTCATACATGTAAATCTTAACGAATTAATTTGATTTCGGTCTCTATCGTTTTGTATTATATTATAAAATAGGTAGATACGTTTGGTTTTTTCAAAATTTTGATTAATTTTATACACTACTTAAGTATAAGGAAGATTTTTAGTTAAAAAACACATTTTGAGACTTAATTATTTCTCAATGTATAAACAATATAAAAAAAAAACAAAAACGTGACGACCTAGTTTTTACTTGTGTCTATAACATATAAAAAAATCAGCAAAATCAGTTTATGTTTAGTGGCGTAAAAACGTTAACGCATTTTGTATGAACACTTTTAGCTAAACTATAGTCTAAAAGCATCAGCTTTGTAATAAATTACATTTATATAAATGTATTTTATTTATTTGATTTTAACCTTTAATACTTTTTATATTAAAGTTAATACATAACACTGTCATTATGTGATATTTCCCTTTAGTGGTACAATTGCCTCAATGCCTTAATGAAACAAGGCATTCTTTGCCTTTACCAGTCAACCTATATGCCTCTCAGGATTTTATTAAAAAAAGTTATACATTATATCTTACCTTTGTTGTTGCATAAATGCAAATAAGCTGAAGTTTTAATTATCTGTGCCGCAAGCGAGTCCTCATCTTCGTCCGTAATTACCGTCAAGTCAAAAATGTGTGAAAAAAATCATTCGCGAGATTTTAAAATAAAAGTTCACTCAAATGCGCATGCGTGTTGTTTTTATAAATGAGTTGTAACTCTAGAAATTATTCCAGTATCGTGGGTGTGTTTAAAAACATAAATATTCACACGCATAAATACTTAGATCTGCAGTCTAATTACCGATGTCGCGACAGGCGTAGATCGCGCGATAGCTTCTGTCAAACATAATTCTTGTGTCATATAATGTATTGGCTGACAGTGAGATTGCTGTCGCGTAGCTGTCGCGTTGCTGTCGCTTTTTTATGTAATTACTCTGCCGGTTATTTACCTGTTATACAAATATTTGTGCCGCGCGAATCGTACCCGCGACACGTAGCACATCAGTTGATTGCTCAATCACTGCACCGACCGTGCTGTTATTGTAGTGCAGTCGCTTCCTGCATCATATAGCTAACGTTGTTCTACGTTAATTATCAGCGGCAACATAAATATGTCGCGCCATGGTTTTGTCTCGACACTTACTCATAAACCAGCTCTAGCTTTATAACAGAGGTCGTTAGCACACTAAATGAAATTTAATGTCCAACATTTAGAACGTAAACTTTGCTCGTGTTACACTTAATTGACGTTTAGGAGTTCGACTCCTGTTTGTGTCCTTTAAGTTTATGGTGGTTTTTGGTTATTCTTTAGGTCATCAATGGCTTTGCTTAACAAGAGATTTGTTGTGTTTAATATTATGTAATATTTTTAAATTAGCTTATTAATTAATTTCAGCATGTCATCTCATACATTTTGATTTAATTTTACTATTTTTTTAGTATACGCATTGCAAGACGCAATAAAAAATTTAGTAACATGAGAATTTTATACTACCTTGTATTTGGTGGAATATTACAATCGGCAAGTCTGTTATTTAAAAACAAAACAAGGATTAGTACTAAATCAATCAAGTATGTTTTTATTCTAAAAAATGTTGACTCACTCTTGAAATAACTCCTGTATCGTGGGTGCGTTTCCAAACACTAATCTCAGACCCGGAACAAATATCAGAACACAATTTTTTTTTGTGGGGGATTCGAATCCACGTCGCGTAGCGCAACGATAATATAATTGATTGCCAATCGTGTGGTCAAATTCAAGCGCGAGTTCCTTAAAACCTCGACTAAACTGTAGGTATACCATTGCGTTTTTTTTTTTCGGTTTTGTTAAATATCCAATCTGTAACAGCATTACTTGGTATGGTCTGTGTATATAAACGCCATAACAGTAACAATATTTACACAGACATGTATCCAAATATTATTACTATTATGTGTGCTATGACAAACGCGTCCATACAATCTACCAAACTAAAATAATATTTACTAAAATCGAAACTATTACACCGTGAAGACTAGCAATTAATACTATTTTAATATTCTCAAGGTAACATGGCGGAATATCGATTTACAATAATTCATTAGACATAATGTGTGGAGGTCACGCTCCATACACTGACGAGTGAAAATATTTAGGTTAAGCGACAGTACCTGGGTACAGTCAGCATCAAAAAGATGTATACACATAGTGAAATTCAAACGCTTATTCTTGAAAATTTATTTATTAAAATCATAAAATTTAAATAGCTACGTATCTTTATGTATCCACAGATGTATGAAATTGGTCAAGATTTCAATAACTATTTCCTTTAAAACTCAGTTTTGAATTTCTCTACGTGTATACATCTTTTTGATGCTGACTGTACCCAGGTACCTTTTTTCCTAATTATTATAGTATCATAATTACGAAAAAAGACACGCGACTGCCTATTACATGAGACTCAATAACAGCATCGGCGAAATGTGGGTTTACAATAGTACACCTCTGCCTAACCCTTCGGGAAATACAGGCGTGATGTTATGTTATGTATTATAGTATCACATTATCACATCTTTGCTTCATACATTCGAAATCTACCTACTGGTCGGACACTCTCGAGATCTTATAAGCGCGCCAGTAATGCAAAACACTGGCGCGCTTATACATAAATCTTTATTAGAGTTAATCTCTTCGTCAATAGATTTTTTCCTACAATTTCGAGTGTGTCTCACCAATAGATAGATTTCGAGCGTATCTACACAGATACTATGTATTTCAGTGTTCGTCAAAGCAGAGATGAGTACCAAACCATTACACTCCTCGACTCTGCATTTATAAGCTAAAGTGTGTCATTCGTTGCAAGGGGTAACATATCCTATGATCACTCAAAGCCTCTACCTCCTTTGAGCTCTAGAGCCAGTTCTCCCCTAAGCAGGGTGCCCTCAATACAAACCCTTTAGGGCTCAATCTGTAACGGTCATGAGTGCTTTCATACCATGGTTCTCTATGAAGTTGCATTTATTGCAGTGTTTTAAAATGGCTGTTTATATGCAAAACCTTTTTTTGTAGTTCCGAATTCATGTTTATTGTCACTAGTATAGTTTATACATACACTGTGTTTTTTTTAAGTACATTATTAATGGGAATTTGGTAAGCAAATTGGGAAACTATAATACTTATATACAATACATACATATACATTTTTTTTCTATTTTTTAAGTTATGCCTTCGCTTATATCAAAGCTATTTGGACGTAAATATATCATAAATTTTATATGCACCATGATCTGTAATTTCTTCAATATCTTTAAAAACAATAAAAACCGACTCCAAAAAACTCAAAAACAAAACTAATAACTAAAAAGCAAAAAATAAATCTTTTATTATACAATATAGTAGTTGAAGAATATTGAAATCGGTGCCAAGTAAAACATAAAAGTAATATACCTTGCTGCTATAACAGCGACATTGAAACAACGAGTTCACGCAGAAATTGTCGAGTGCGGACCGAATTATGCGTCGAACACGACAAATGCACTTCGCCAATCGTGTCGGTTTATCATTGCATGTTTTACTTGGCACCGACTTCAATATTCTTCAACTACTATATTGTATAATAAAAGATTTATTTTTTGCTTTTTAGTTATTAGTTTTGTTTTTGAGTTTTTTGGAGTCGGTTTTTATTTTTTGTTAAAAAATTTAATTATTTTACAATTTTGAGTGATGGGTAGACCTAGTAAAGACGATTCTCTTGAAAAACTTTACAAAGGTCAAATGTATGTTGCCCAAAGTCGAGTGAAAACCTTAGACGGTATTGCACTATGTGATTTTAAAATCAAATAAATTACTTAGCCGACCACATGATGAAAACGCATTACGAGAAATGAAAAGATTAAGACGACTATTGTAACTAATCCTGTGATAGTTTTGACTTTTAGAGGTTTAAAATCAGCCCAGACTCGAGGGGTTTACTAGTAGCTACTGAAGAGTTCCACCATCTACCTCCTGGCTCCATCATCAGACACTCTATACCAAATGTTTTATACGGGACTCATCAAAATATATCGAGTGATCCCAAACTCGGAAGTTTTATTCCCTAACTCTTTACCGTTGAGGAGTACTATAACATCCATCATCAGCTCAGCATCATGAAATGATGATTTTCAGACGCTAATACCTAACTTATTAAGAAAAAAACCTCAAACGGGCTATTTGTCTTACAATATTTGAGGGTATCCCTCGATTTCCCTAGGATCCCATCATCAGATCCTGACTTGGTGATAATGGGACCAAATGGAAAACATACTCTTTCAAACAAAACAAGAATTTTTAAAATCGGTCCGTAATTGACGGAATAATCGCCCAAACACTATGTAGCTGCTATCAACCATTAAGGAGTTCCCTAAACTGTACTGCACCTGCATCACGGACCTTGCAGTGGCAGTCATTACCCATCTCGGTGTAAAGATCTTGTCAACACGAATAAAATAAGCCCAAACACGAGGTAGTTAAGATGTACCGTTGAGGAGTTCCCTCGATCCTCTGTCGTCTCCATCATCAGATCTGCCCTAAACCTCCATAGTATTGTAGTCTCATCAGATATACACATAAATATCAAGTTTTTACCCCATGCTCGCCTACAATTTTCAAGAGATGCCCTCGATTTCTCAGGGTTTCCACCATCAGGTCCTGACCTGATGACAATGGGACCAAATGACAAGCATACCCTTTCAAATAAAAAAAGAATTTTTGAAATCGGTCCAGGCGTCTTCGAGAAATCGAGTAACAAACATAAAAAAAAAAAAAAAAAAAAAAAAAAAAAAATACAGCCGAATTGAGAACCTCCTCCTTTTTTTTGAAGTCGGTTGAAAATAAATTGCTATATTAAAACAGTACAGTAAGTATAACAATAAAAAAATGACAGCTGTTCATAAAACGAAATGTCTTATTAATTGTCTAATTAAGTTGAATGTCTTCCGTGGCAGGATGCAGGCGGGCCTAAAGGATTATTAAAGGAATTAAAAGTTTGATTATGATACATTAACAACATCTTCAATTTAAGGTCATTGACATGCGGGATTTTATCATCAGTTATACGAGCTACGCTGTACATTGACCTTTACTAATACGTCATATTGACAGCTAAATGTTGCAATCATTTATATGGACTTTTATTGAACATAAATATATAATATGGTACAGTACAGTACAGTAATTGGTTCTCTACTTGTTCAACAAAACCTTATAATGTAACAAATCAATTATAATATTCTTTACTGTTAAGCATCATACCTCAATAGGTAGTAAGTTTAAAAAATTGACAACACAACATTTTAACGCTAGAACCAACTAACTAGCGCCAAACAGATCTTATATCGAATGAAAACATACCGCCCAGTCAACGCAGCGTCATCGCTGACATATTGAGCGTCGACATACAAAATAAAACATCACCGTTATCGGTAGTGGTAATGCCCGAGCGGTTCATGTCAAAACGAGAAATGAAGCGTATATGCTGAAGAATACAATGCAACTAAATCTTGGCCAAGATATTGTTACACCAGTGTGGATGTTGTGGGATTTCTAAGTGGTTGTTTAGTTTCAGTGCTTGGCTTTGTTTAATTTGTTATATCAATTTTTGCTCTCGAACACGATAAAACAAATTAGTAACTAGCGAATACTAAAAGGAATTTAATACTAAAATTATTGTTCCTAAATGAATTGCGTCCTCTAAATAGTTTATCAATTAAACTTGTCGTAATAATACCTTATGCAGCTTTTATAAATCGTTTTGTAAACCTTACTAATGTACACAATCCGCTACAAGATAAAAGACACCAAAAGAACTTACTTAACGCCTCCTTTCTTTTGTTACAGATAAAAATTGCTCTGATGTGAAAAGAGAACAAAGATGGACCTTAAATATCTGATCCTAATGATTGCCTTCGCGACAGTCGAAATAAACGTAACTGAAAGCCGACAAAACGACAAAAGGCGATGGAAGAACGACAAGGTTTACTCGCACTACGTTAATATTTGCGATATACAGGACCGAGGCTCGAAAGTTCATTGTTACTGCGAAAGTATAAAGATAAAAACTGCCACAAAGGCCGATTGTTGGGTATTCAACGGGGGTATAGCTGAAGACGATCCGTTCTGGTCGAATTTTTATTCACAACCGAAAATAGAGAAGTTAACATTCAACGTCAGAGCCGACGGTGGGCTGACGTATATACCCGCAAAAGTGATCGTTAGACTGGAACGACTTCAATACCTCAATATACAATACGCGAATATTTACAGTATACCATCGTTCGCGTTTACAAACTCGACCACGCTCAGGGAAATAACCTTGCCCAAAAACAAAATAGCGAAACTGGAAAAAATGTCGTTCGCTCATCTTATAATGCTGTCAAACGTCAGCTTAGTGGAAAATCAGATATCTGAATTGAAGCGGGACGTGTTCTATGTCCTCCCTAATTTGCAGAGGCTGTATTTATCGAAGAACATAATAAGCGTTCTGCACGACGGTTGTTTCAAACATCTGAACAATCTTATAAAATTGGACCTTGACAACAATCAGTTGACAGTCGTCATTAGGGAGAACTTCCAAGGCCTGTCTAATTTGATCACGTTGGATATGAGAAACAATAAATTAACGATGATAGGGGACCTTGCGTTCGCGGAACTTTGGAGTCTTCAAGAACTTTACCTGGACGGCAACGAAATAGAATTTATATCCGAGAGGGGTTTCGGGGGATTGACTCAGCTGCGAAAACTTTCGTTAGCCGATAATAAGTTGGGGACATTAGACGACGGCGTGTTAGATGATATTCAAAAGTTAAACGTTTTGGATTTGAGGAACAATAACTTGGAGACGTTGAAGCAAGAAGCAGTACAAAATGTTTTGGAAAACATGAAGTCGAATTATGCGTTAATCTCCCTAGACGGTGAGTGGATTTTGACAAGTTTGTTCATCATTTATCTTTGTTCTCTCAGTTTTGTATTGCTTAACAAATTGTGTCGATATTACTTCGTAAATGCTGACATTTGTTAAGATAAATACTTATTTTGTTCTTTGTTTCGCTAACAACGCTTACAGAACATTATAAACGTGCTTGTTTCAATCAAATAAATGAGGATGTCTTAACAACTCTGTTTTCACATCCTCGTATAAAAATTAGTGAGTTAGACCCAGAAATAATCGACTCAAATAAATATTTAGAACTAGGAGCTGCGTGCTACAAGATAATGAAATACCGTGTATGTTCCCTATATTCACAAGGATTTAATTTAATATGCAAACTACCATTTTTAGTGCCCATAAAACAGCAAAAAAAACTATCATTAATAACATCTGTGCGCGCGGTTAATTACCGAACCGCAATGATATATGCTCCTTCAGTAACCCGATGGTGATTTATCCCGTGTTGAAAATTAACCGGAATGGTTCAATTAACCGCACGATTAGCTGCGGTGGCTATAACGTCACGGGTCTTTGGGTTATCATGATGTATAATTTGTAGGTAACGTATTGTCCAATGTAAAATTATGTTATATAAAGTTTTTTTGTGTCGTTATTAGGGTTATCTAGAATTGACTGAAATACATATAATATGGAACATAAGTTTACGCATAATAAAATACACACTCTCTTAAAAAAAAGATTTCCTTGAATTTATATTTTATTTGGCATCACTAAAGAAGCCAATTTGTAAGTCTTAACAAATGTCTGTAACCTACTTAAAACACATCAAACATCAGGCTAAAATCTACTCGCAACTGACTTACCAAAAAACCACGTCCGCTATCCAAAATCCAAACACCTAAACCATCCAGGCTTTACTACCCAGAACTACAATGAATCAGACCTTGAAATACTGTGTTTAAGTGCCCTGTGACAATTTAATAGCGTCTATATTTTGCGGCAGGCTAGATGTTATATTTTCCGCAAACTGGTCGAGCATTGCTGTTGGTTATGATTTAATACTCTTCGTCCACTGTTAATTTGGTTTCGTGGCTTTTTTATAGTAGGGATGATCCTAGTTCTGTGTGTGTTGTGTTGGAATTTTGGTTCGTATTTTAAAAGAGAGATTGATGTGGATTTGTTGGTTTGGATTTGTGTTTTTATTTCTGTATGTTTTATTTTTGTAATTCCATTTGCTACTTGTTACGGTGTAGGATTAACTTCCGATTTTTATTTTGTGTGTTTATTTATTTTAGAATATATTTACGTTTGGGTCATCAATTAGGTAATCATTTGTTAGATGCCTTAAGCGCTGATAAGAAGTTTGGTGTATAGACTTTGTTGAGTTCGAATTTCTATTTAATTATATCATTTTAGTAATAAGTTAGTTTAGTAGTAGTAAGTTGTTATCACAGAAAAATTTAACATAGTAAATAATAATAAATGTTTTATTTTCTAACAGGCAATAAGCTGACCTGTGACTGCCGCCTATCTTGGCTTCACAAACTTCGAAACGAAACCAGAAGCAAACGCGTCAAAGCCTCACTTTCCCGCCTAAACTGTATCATGGACTCAAAAGCGAATATAGGCACTGCGAAAGTTGAAAAGCCACAAAAAGCAATTCAAGGCTCATACAAAAAAGACATAGATTACGACGAAGAAGAATTTGAAGAGAAACATTACGATGATGCAATGCAAGACCAAGAAACAGAAAATGATGATACTAAAATTGAATATAAGAGGAAACTGCTAGAAATACCGTCTGAGATGCTTCCATGCCCGAACCGTTTAATTTATGAGGCGTCGTACTCGCCACCGACACAAGACGAGGTCAAATATTACAAGACTTCATCAAGCCAAATGCTGGTAGCAACGACTGCAAATTTGGTACTAGTTGTTCTAGCAATATTGTAGCGTATGAATTGAATTGTAAATATTTCTGTGATTCCATTATGCATTCATTGTTGTGGTTCGGTAGGTTCTAGGTTATTTTTGATGAATTTGAATTTAAGTTGGTATCTATCAATCCTGAAGTATTATTTTGGTATATTTACATACAATTTAAAATTAGAATATTTTAAATCATAATTTATTTTTCGTGTTAGCTAAGTTCATCGGTAGGTGAGAAATAAATACATATAATTATCTATGTGCTTATTTTATAATATAAGAAATCTTTTTTATTGTATAAATCATCATTTTCACTGCTTTCATTAAGTCTTAGATTTTAGGTTACTTATAGGAATTGATAGATTTAGGTGAATTTGGACCCAAAGAGCTAATGCTGTAAATAAATTACTTTACATGATAAGTTACCTTTGATCTTTGTAAATAACATTAACGTAAGTTTTGCGTTCTAAGGATGTAATAAAGTCTGTTTTCGTCGATGAAGAAAATTATAAAAGATAAAACGCTCATCTTGAAAAACAATTAGGGATTGCTTGGATATTCTATAGGTATATGGTCGTGGTGAAAACATATTTTTAAGCTTACAATGTGAAATTTAATGTAACTAAAGGAAAATCCACTAAAAATTGTTGTTCTATACTTTTTAATAATACCTATTTCTTTGTCTTCGTTTTCAATATTATAATAATATTGACTCAATACCGAATTAATATCACAAGAATGAGGTTTACAATTACAGTAAGATATCTGTGTAAATGATTCAAAGCCCTTATTATGTTGGATCATTGTACCGAGTCGTTTCTAGGTAACGCAGTTGCCATGGATACAAATATTTCCTTTATAAGTGAACAAGTTCTGAATATTGTCATGATGGTAAATATCAGAAGATTCGTTGTTCGTGTTGTCCTTTTTTTGCCCCGGCATCCTAACGGCCAGCACATGTGTTTGTTTGCTCTGTGTTTAAAAATCAATTATTCAATATAATCCGACACAATTTCATAAGATCTATATCACAGTGACTATATCACTACAGTGAAGTGTATTCCGCTACATAAAAACAAAATAAAGTGCATAATTTGAACATTATTTAGTGCTAAACAAGTAAAAATTTAAGTGTCTACTAATCCGCTGGTGAGTGCATGACAAGCCATTTTAAGCGCAGTGCACGGAATTCGCACGGTTCGGCAGTGCGCAGAGGCGCCAATACTCCTTGCATCGACGGCCGGTGACGTATGCGACGGTCGATGCCAAAGATTAATCGACATAGGCAGTGCAACATTTTTTGCCTTTATTGTGCTGCCTCTAAGAGGACGACTGCATATAAGAAAATATATCTATCTTTTTCTTTTGACAAGTAACTTCTCGCTTACTTATTATGGCTAGTGAAGGTGTACAGTGGGGTTGCTGCTCTGATGTAAATGAAAAGGACGTAGTGGAAAAATCTATAAAGTGTCCAACATGTGGAAAATCATACCACCTTGCCTGCATATCCCTCAAAGAATCTCTGTATAATATGAATACCTGGAAATGTCCATCATGCATAAGTAGCACCCCCAAAGTGTGCAGGAACGACTCAACTCCAGTTCGAAACGTGACTATAAATAGAGGTCCTAAAAGACAAGCCATTGGCTCCCCTTCATCTCCACCAGCGTCAAATGAGCTTCGTTACGTCATAAAAGAAATAATAAAGGAAGAATTTGGCGAGATGTTAGTTAAGTTTAATAATACCATTGTAAGCACTATCAACCAAGAATTAGAGCCAATTAAGAAGGAAATGCAAGGGATTATTGACTCGATGTTCTTCATGAATAAAACATTTGAAGAAGTTAAGAAGGAGCAGGAATCTTTTAAAGAAATTGCTAAGAAACTAGACTTAGAAAATGAAGAACTCAAGTCCACAGTTGAGGGCCTTAATGAGAGACTTAACAACTTAGAGCAGCAGTCCCGGTCAAACAACCTAGAAGTTCAATGTGTGCCTGAAAATAAAAACGAAAATGTTTATAATATAGTAACTCAAGTCGCACGCGTAGTAAATTGCGAAATTAGCGAGAAAGATGTCTTACATTGCACACGTATAGCTAAAAACAATCCATCAAGCCTTCGGCCTCGTTCTATAATCGTCCAGTTGGCCTCACCTAGAATGCGAGATCAACTACTGGCAGGAATTATTAAGTACAACCAGGCCAACCCCCAAGAAAAGCTAAATTCTTCTCATCTTGGATACGCCGGACCAAAACTACCCGTCTACGTTACTGAACATCTGTCACCAACTAACAGAGCCCTTCACGCTGCTACTAGAATCAAAGCCAAGGAGAAGAATTACAAATACGTGTGGGTCAGAAACGGTAGAATATTTGTGAGAAAAGTTGACGGCGCTGAGTCGATTCAAATTAAGAGCAAAAATGGCCTTACTAAAATTGTATAATATTGTTTTTTTTTGTTATTATTAGTATGTCTAATTCAATACATGTTTTATGTCCAAACATTATAAAATTCAAGGATACTTCAATTTATTATCAAAATTGTAGAGGTTTGCGAACAAAAACGAATAATTTTTACTGTAACTTGTGCTGTATGAATTATGACATTATAGTATTAACAGAAACCTGGCTAAATAGTAATGTTCTGAGCAGCGAGCTATTTGACGATCGGTATGAGGTTTACAGAAGAGATAGAGAATCAACCGGGATTCAATGCAACAAAGACGGGGGAGGGGTTTTGATTGCGGTCAATAAAAAAATCAATTCCACACGTATTGAACGCTGGCAAAGTAAATGTGAGGATCTGTGGATCACTGTCGACATATCTACGTCTCATATATCACGTCAATTGGCTCTCTGTGCGATTTATCTTCCCCCACCAGTAAATCTCTCCACTCTAGAACATTTTATCGAGCACTGCAACAGAGTGGTGGACTCAACAGACATTCCCATTTGCATAATTGGAGATTTTAACCTGGGTAAAATCGACTGGAACTTAAACGCCGTAAATGATTCCTTGCCTACAATTTGTCAAAGCCTATTAGATTTTACGACTGTTAGTCAGTTGGCACAGCATAACTGTGTCAAAAATTGTTCTGGGCGTATACTGGATCTGGTGTTATCTACGGTTCCAACATGTTCAGTAAACGAGTCTATCTGTCCGCTTACTGTTATTGATAAATATCATCCCCCCCTTGAAATAACCATATCACTAATGAAGAATCGTAATCTGCCATATAGCCCGAGCTGGAGACCTAACTTTTATAAAGCAAATTATATAGAAATTAACAACTACCTTAATGAATTAGACTGGAATAACATCTTCAAAAATGTAAACAATGTAAATGACATGCTAATATTATTTTACAAATATTTAAATGTTGCTATCATAAAATTTGTGCCGAATCGAAAACCTAAAAACAGTCGTTATCCACCATGGTTCGATAAAACAATAATTAAATCACTAAAAGAAAAAAATAAGCTTAGGTTGCGCCTCAAAAAATATAAAAATCCTTTGGATGAAATTGAGCTGAAATTGATTTCGAAGCGATGTGAAAAATTAGCCATGAATTTATACAACGATTATATAAGAAACCTTGAGAAAGATATTAAAGATAATCCTAAAATCTTCTGGAGTTACATAAAAGCTAAACGCGGTGGATCTAGTGCCTACCCATTGAGTATGTCGGACGGACAGGTTGTAACATCTAATGGCTCTGAAATCTGTGATCTATTTGCAAACCACTTCTCGACCGCATACACATCTGACAATGATACAGATATTGACTGTTACTCAGGTTTCTTTCACGAACTACAAAGTAATAGCCACTGCTTGACTGGTCCAGTAATCAGTCGCGATTGCTTGCTTAAGAGGCTGGAAGCAGTCAACCTTAGTAAAGGACCAGGTCCTGATAGCATTCCACCGATTTTTATCCACTCCTGTGCATCGGCCTTAGTATCCCCCCTACTAATAATTTTCAATACATCATTAGCCTCTGGAATTTTTCCGCTAGAATGGAGAAAGGCCAAGGTAGTGCCGGTGCACAAGTCGGATAGAAAAGACATCATTCTTAACTACAGGCCAATTTCAATTTTATCCACTTTTGCAAAGATTTTTGAATCTATTATCTGTCCGTACATCCAACAGCATTTTAAAATGTACCTTAGTGTCAACCAGCATGGTTTCGTAGCGTCGAGATCCACATCCACGAATTTAGTGACATTCACTGAGTCCTTAATTCAGGTTGTGGATGCGGGCAAACAATTTGACGTAGTATATACGGACTTCAGTAAGGCGTTTGACAAAATGGCCCACTCTATCTTACTGTGCAAATTGGCAGCCTACGGCATAACAGGGCCTTTACTGAAATGGTTCAAATCGTACCTAACAGAACGCGAGTATTACGTCGTTGTAAATGGTTTTCGATCTTCAACACACAGAATAACTTCAGGCGCTCCCCAGGGTTCGCATTTGGCTCCAATCTTATTTAACATATTTATTAATGATCTTCCTCAATGTTTTCGTTTTTCTGAACCTTACTTATATGCTGATGACTTAAAGTTTGCACGAAAGATTGAATCCCCTAGAGACAACGACCTTTTGCAAGACGACCTCAATCGAGTTATCGAATGGTGTAAAAATAACAAAATGCAATTGAACTTCAATAAATGTTATCATGTAAAATATACAAGAAAAATTAACTGCATTGACACTGAGTATTTCATAAACCAAGACAAAGTCCAAGAAGTAGAAATAATTAGAGACTTAGGAGTATCGTTCGATAGAAAAGTCAGCTTTATACCTCACATTGAAAATATCACTAAGAGGGCATCGAAAATGTTAGGGTTCACACTTCGTAATTCTAAAGGTTTTCGTAAAAGCAGCACCAAAATAATGTTGTACAACAGTCTAGTGCGGAGTGTGTTGGAGTACTGTAGTGTTGTATGGAGACCCCACTATGCCACTCACATGTTGCGGTTAGAACGTGTACAGAAAAGGTTTATGTGGCACCTAGCTTTTTGTGAAGGAAAATCTAAGCACTTATCCTCTTATATATCACGGCTCCATTACTTCAAAATGCACCATCTATCCACCCGCAGAGAAGTTACCGATGCTCTATTTTTATTCAAATTATTACGAAATCAAATAGATTGCCCCAATTTGCTGAGCCTTATAAGATTTCGTGCTCCTGCTAGATATCCTAGGCATGCCATTACGCCACTATATCCACCACTACGAAAGTCTGTGCTTGGTGCAAACTCACCAATACCGAGGTTTTGTAAGATCCTCAATAGCTGCAGTGACTTAGTGGATATACACCGAGACAGTATACGCACATTTATTAGTGCTATTATAAATAATGTATCTTGATTAACTTTTGTTTATTTTATCATTTATCTAATTCTGCAGTCTTTTTTATATTTTACCATTTAAATATTAATTTTTAATTTGTATGTTAAAGTTTTTTTTTTTTTTAATGCATTTCTGCCGTTCACTGAGCATGCGGTGTTAGCCAGTAAGTGGTTGTTACACAAGTAAATGTTCTTTAGTTAGTAAGCTGTATTGTATTGTGTAAACAATCGTTGGTTAACCTAATTAAATAAATAATAATAATAAAAAAATAATAATAATAATAAAAGATATGTAATTAAATAAATAAAGGAGATAATAAATAATAACTATAGCACTTTCATCACTCCTTTATAAGTTAAATTGCAATAGATTTAAGTAACAAATACCTATTGTTTAGTTGTTTTAGGAAAGATTTTATTTAAACGATTGTAATAGAAATAACCGATATGTAATACTCGATAATTATAATCACCCCGCGTCTCCCCATACTAGTGTTGGACACAATTTTAATAGTGTGTGCACTTACACACACATAGTACCTGAGTCCTTCCCGAGTAATGCCGGTGGGAGGACGGGGGAGAGGTGAAACAATTTGTTTCACCTCTCCCCCAAACATTGTTCAGAGCCTTAAATTAGAGATTAAAATAACATACCATAGCATCACACCAGCATTCCCCGAAGGATTAGGCAGAGGTGTATTAGTCCACACACATATTTAGCCAATGTCGCTATCATGTGATAGGGGCGAGCCGTTTGCCATCTCCCGGGCATAGTTCCAGACTTCGTGCTGCTACTGAGAATTTCCTTACAGAAAAACCCTATGACACTGCCTGTCCTGGGTGTTGAGCCCAGGACCTCACTCTCAGCAGACCACTAGACCAATGAAGCAGTCAAGTCGTTAGAGCTATCATGTAAAAAAAATCTAATCATTGCAGCTTTACACGGTAGATCTACTGCTTGAAGTTTTGACATATTGTTAATTGACTTGATTATTAAACAACAAATATAGGGTTGCTTGCAAATAGTTAATGGTGTTTTCTTAATTGCTTTTAATCATTTTGTAATGTAACTTAGTTCTATTATAATTTACAAGACTGTATTAGGATATAGACCTGAATTTTGTAAATCAATTATTATTAGTTATAGGTTAATTTATTTATAATACCGCAACAGTTGCTTAATGTAATTTTTTTACAACTGTGCAACAGACATACGAACGCATAGAGGGAACACACATAAAAGTGTCGATTTCAAATCTCGTCTCTCGACACTATGTCCACTCAATGAGAATCGTATGTAGTCCCGAAATCAGGGAAGTTTCATTCCAAGAACAATGTTTAGCTAAATAATCCGTGAGTTTGAAGTTTTGTAGATTTTTTCTTGTACGGCATCTATTCGTGCGTAACTCTGTTATTACGTTTTACTTTAAGACGGTAGGTGCTTTAATTTTGTCATAATAGTGATTTAAATACCAAAGATTTTCTAAATACAATATTATTAATTATGCTTTTGTCTTGGAGTTTATCTTCTAACACAATGTAAATAAACACATTATGACGGTTCTACACTCGCGCGTTATTTGCCAGATAATTTCGCGTCGGGAAAAATACGCGAAAAAATCTGATGCCTTGAAAGTATACTACACTTGCTTTTACGTAAATTACGCGCGAGTGTATACCGGCCTTAAAAATTAACCATTATCTATCTATTCTATTCAGAGTGTGGAAACAATAAATTGATACTTTTCCAATTTTGATGTTTTATTTGAATTCATGATGGGAACAAGTAAAATGGGAATGAATAATAAATATAGTTTTGTACGCTTAATACATGAAAGGTTGTTCGTTTGGGTCTTGTTCGTCGAAAGTATACCATTTATAAGTCAATTTTTGTAAACACACACACACACACAAAGTAAACGTTATTGGTTGAAAGTTCAACGTTATAGAGATTTCTAGGAGGAACTCTTTATTAAGTTGTTGTCATGGGGATTTCTTGGAGGAACTGCAATTTATAGTAGTTAATTATACAGAACATCTGGCTCAGAATCGAAATTCTGGGTATCTATCATGGGTATGATATGAGAAATTCCCATGTGATAGCTCGTGTCGAATCGACAATTGTTTTTTATACTACGTAACGCGGGTTCGATCCCCGAATGGAATAAATATGTGTATGACCTACAACGAAATTTTAGAATCAGCGATTTTCTAAAACACTATAATTTGTTTTGTTCATGTTTACCAGTATCAATTAGCCTCATCTAACGGATTTCCTTATAAGCGCCAATAATAATAGTACCTACATAGCATCACGCTTGAATTCCCCGAGGGGTTAGGCAGAGGTGTACTATTGTACATCCACATTTCACAGATGCTGTTTTTGAGATCCATGTAATTGATGGCGAGATTATTGCAATCTACCGGGCACAATGCCAGACTCCGTGCTGCTACTGAGAATTTCCATACAGAAAAACTCAATAACACTTTGTCCGACCCGCGAATCGAACCCAGAACGCTCAAAATTCACGCTTGCGACCACTAGACCGAAGCAGTCCAACTTTAGCTTTAATTTAGTAGTATAATAATAATACTATTTTTTTTGTTCAGCAATAGTCTTACAAATCCAAGGATTGTCCTTGGGTGCATTTCTATAGTGCATACAGGGATAATCGCTAGGTATGTCACCGTAACATTTTCATTAAAGTTGTCTTAAAGGACCTGTATGTGTTGGCTTCGGCCCCACGCACGCCGTCCAAAAGTCCAGAACTCTGTAGTCCCGTGCAAAGCAAAAACATACTAATTTAGTTTTTAAGCCTAGCAAGAAATAAGCTAAAATCTTTTTATACAAAATTATTTTCAGAATGAACAAAAAAGTAATGTTGTACCTACGGAATGAATTGTGGACGGAATACGTAATTTAATGTCTGCGTTCATCAAACAAACAAATATACAGAACACGAAACCAGGTCTTACCTTTGTCGTGTGTTGCTTTTGACAGATGCTAAGTAGGTCTGCGGGCAGATTGCTTAGATAAAATCTACTGGAGGCTAGTACTTTAGACACAAAAAGGTTTGAATGCAGACGACACACAATACAGGCAATTTAACATATAGAAAACATTATTACATGTCACAAAAACTTAGCATTATACTCTATTTGCCTGAAGAGTTGGCAGAGTTATATTATACACTGGGTACTGGAATAGTTGTTTCGGTAAGAATATACCTTCTCCTTTCGTCATTGTTAGAAGAAGAGAAGTGAAGAAGTGAAGTGAGAAGGTTTCTTTTTAAACTTTCCCCGCACTATGGTTTCTCCTGTATCGTGGGTACAGTTTACAAACATACATGTCACATGCAAACACAACCAGACCCGTAACAACTATTTGTAGATCATACAAATATTGGTTCCGTGCGGGAATCGAACCCGCGACACCTAGAGTATAAAGCTAATCGCTTAGCCACAGCGCCAACTGTGTCGTCAGTGAAGAATGCATGTGTTTATTGTTCATTACTGTTTCATAGTGAATGTATGTATGTCCTGTAATTTAATAGGCACGGGTGTACTAATAAAAAAAAAAAAAACAATTGCGTCCTTCTGTAATCCATCAATCTGTTTACTAAGTATAATGATATTAACTGACAATGTCCCCTACGACCATTCATTTTATAACAGAGGAAGGAGAGAGGAAGAGGATTGCGGAGGATTAGAAGAAGAAGAGGAGATCCATTTCCAACACCAGAATGATTGTATACGAGATCACATCAACATATTGCAAGCCATCCTAGCTACCTCTTTCAGGTTGTCCTTCAATCTGTCTGACTCAACTGCTCAAACAATTTCGGAATTCCGTTTCAGCTTCCTGATTCAGCAAGATAGGTCGGTGAATATATGCATTCTATTAAAATTAAATTCTACTATTGAAAATAATGAACTTTCTGATTCTAATTCTGATATTTACTCGCGCTTAGCTAAATAATCATCAATTGCAGTAATAATCAGTAGCTTAAACAACGTTTCCTCATAATTAGCTGTTAATCGTAAGTTATAATATCGGGCTCTTTGCCAAATTACTTCGTACTAACACATCAGTCAATTTGAACTGTTATGCAACTTGGAGCTAAGTTTCTGCTTCTGTGACGTCAGGATGAGCGCTCACATTAGAATTGTTCATGTCGTGTTCGTAAGATTTATGAGAGTAACTGCCTAGAGTGCGCGCTATGTAAAAACGATTTATTCCACACATATAGATATAAGGTAGGGTCAGTATATGTGAAAAGGAATCCAGCTAAGTATTAGCTGAGGGTATAGGCACAGCACTGATACTGTAGTATCGTCTCTGATACGTAAGTATGGTCATCACTTTAGAATGTAAACTTAGGTGGAAAACTTATATATTTATTTATAGATAGGAAAATCAATATGATATGAGATCATTATGGACCCTGTCGGGCACGGCAAATATTTAATTATATACATAAATATAAATTGGGGATCGTCATAGGGGAGGATCTTTACATCTAAAATACAAAAGTGTACTCATCATCAACCAGAAGACGTCCACTGCTGAACGAAGGCCTCCCCCAAGTGGGGGGGGTTTGCCATAATCCCCACGCTTGGCAGGCGGCTTGGGTATCGTAGTGGCTCACCGATTAGCGAGAGGACGCTGCTGCCCGTCCTCCGGTGTCTGGTCGCAGTTTTAAGACGTACCCGGGTCATCAAAGTGTACTCACATTCACTCAACAACTTCCTTCCTTCGGTAAGTATTAAGTAGTAAGTAGGTACATTTAGCGGTAGATATCAGTTTGCCACATAAAAATACCTAGAACAGATATTACTAGTAGTTAACTCCGTAAGTCGAGAACCGGTCTAACTTTCAACCGGCTGAGTTACTTACATAGGTACTTGGGAAAACAGCTAAGATGATGACAAGCAAACAACTGTAACGGAACTTTGTTCCGAACAATTTCGTTTGCGCGAGTGCACTTTAATAAACTGGAGCAAAACCGTAGGAAACCGTTAGTCTTACAATAATAAAAGTTGTTTATTTAGTTTGTTCAATTGTTTGTTGTTTTCGATATAAATACTGTTAAAGATGAACCGTTAATTACGACGATAACAGTTACGTGGGCGGTTCAGGAAATTGTATCGAGTTTATCTTATTACGGTAAAGAAGTTTTGTTTTAAATTGTTTTGGAGAGAAGGCATGGAGATCTAAAGGCAATAAGTATTATATTTAGATTGTATATACTCTTTTGGTTTCCCGAGCATTCAATACTGCACCCACATAATATGAATGTATCTAAGGTGCTCTCCCATTGATATATACAATGTCAAGTGGGGAGTCACCATAAATAGAACAGAATAAACAAAATGAAACTGCAGTGGTCGCAAATTTTGTGAGCGAGAGGATTTGTTTTATTTTAGATTTTTGAAATGAAATCATACTGTTTATTTTGTAACTATACTCGTTTTTTTTAGGTATTTAAATAAAGGTAAACAATCTTGATGTGACTTTTTACACAAGCACATATTAAACAAATAAACTACTGCTTAAATCCTAGATTCAATTGATTTGGTAATCGTTATTGTTGTTTTACATTGGTTTTTAGTAGCGTTTTATTTTTAAACTGAGTTTTTAAACAAAAAATATTAAAAAGACACATCAAGATTGTTTACCTTTAGTTAAATACCTAAACAAATCGAGTATAGGATTGTTTAATCACTTTTACACTTGTGTTTTTTTTAACTATCGGTGTAACATGGCGTCGGCATTTCCTGTGATTATCCCTTAGAAGAAACGCCGAAACAAATTCAGGGTGTTTGTGATTCCACCTCACTGTTGTCTATCTGACCTATAGGTATTTGTAGACAAGTGTATGTATCTAATCAATCCCTATAGAATAAAAACGCCAGCAATATGTACTGAATTGACATAACCTAACGAATAAATTTGACGAATAAATTTGACGACACGGTTGGCACTGTGGCTAAGCGATTAGCTTTCTGCGCTATGTGTCGCGGGTTCGATCCCCGCACGGAACAAATATTTGTATGATCTACAGATAGTTGTTTCGGGTCTGGCTGTGTGTGCATGTGACATGTATGTTTGTAAACTGTACCCACAACACAGGAGAAATCTTAGTGTGGGGCAACGTTTTTTTAATAGCAAAAAAAAAAATGTAATTCAATATTTCTATACAATTTCTTTCAGTAGAATTTTCTTAACTCTCTTTCTAATCAAAATCTATCTATAAAGAAATATTTATAGCTAAGGTAGTAAGGTACTCGTTGAAACTTATAACAACCCTTATAAAATTGTGAATCGCGTTATTATGAAACTTGTAAGGAAATTGCAGCTTGTTATTACTATGAATCACTTACTAAGAAGTTTTTATATGCTTGATCCGCTATTGATACTAAAATAATAAATTCAACTCATTACTATCGCACTGCTGGGCAAGGGTCTCTTCTCAAATGAGAAGAGTTAGGCCTTAGTACACCACCCTGGCCCGGTGCAGGTTGGCGGACTACAAACACCATCAAGAACTTTATGGAGCCCTTTCAGGTTTGTAGGTTTCCTCACAATGTATTCCTTCACCGTAAACGCAAGTGATAATCAAATTCTGATCCGCATATGATTCCGAAAAGTCAGAGGTGCTGGCCGGGTTTGAATTCAGACCCTCCTGCATGGAAGGCAAGCGTCCAACCGTTAGACTATCACTGTTACTAAAATACGTGGAATAAAATGTAAAGCATTAGGTCTGCTCGAGATCTTCAAAAATTTATACTTATTATACTGACGTTATTCATAACCTTTACACTAAGTTTACTAGTAAAGGGGTATACAGGATCATACTTATCGACAAGAAGGGAATGTTTCATCACTTATTGATAAACTTACTAATTGCCTATCTTTAACTTAACTGACAGACTGAAATGTCTGTTTTACAAGTGTCTTATAATTAAATTTGGATAATAAATGATAGCTTTATATTTTTTTTATCTAATCTGTAAGTTAATTTATCTGTAACACACCACAATTTTGATTATAATATGATATGATTGTGTGAAATTCTGTTATCGTATGTAATTTTAGTTGTCCACTTGCCCTTTAAGAACTCTCCCAAAATTAATGACATCTAAATGTGAATTGTCATAACCAGCAATGTAGCAATTAGTTTGTGACAGGCGTAGATCGCGCGATAGCTTCTGTCAAACGTCAATTTTCTGTCTTATATGTATTGGGTGACAGTGAGATTGCAGTCGCGTGGCTGTCGCGTTGCTGTCGCTTTTTAAGTAATTATGCTGTGGGTTGGCGACTGCAATTTTAGCCTAAACTTTCTGAAAAATTCCATGATTCCTGTTATTTATTTACTAAGATTAATCGCTATATTATTTTCAAAAACCAAAAAAAAAATAGATATTCTGACTGCCTAATTGGTCTAGTAATCGCAAGCGCGACTGCTAAGCGTGAGGTCCTGGGTTTGAATCCCAGGTCGAGCAAAATGTAATTGGGTTTTTCTTTACGGAAATTCTCAATGGCAGCACGGAGTCTGGAACTGTGCAAGGTACATGACAATAGGCTCGGCCCCTATTACATGCGACTCAAAAACAGCAGCAAAATATGGGTGTAGATTTGTACACCTCTGCCTAACCCGTTGGGGAATACAGGCGTGATGTTATGTTATGTTCTTTCACAGTTCTTCAATCGTGACATCTTTCTTTACTGTAAACTACTGTAATTCATCTGCACAAGATCTGCAGTTCGCATTAACACTAACGGATAGACTTGGCACGTGTCCAATTTGTCATGATACGGTGTAGCCGTGTCGAAGAGTACTGGATACTGGATACAGCACTGCAGATATACCCTGATATTGTGAAATATCGTACACTAGCTTTCGATCACGGCTTCGCTCGCATTGATTACGAATCCGTGCATTTTTTGGGGACACACGTAACGCCATTTAGCTTAATTGTGACCATCGAAAGTTATTGTTCTTTCTCTCGAGAAAAGTACTTTTTTCTGGATGAAAGGTACCTTGGGTCATTTTTCGTACTCCTGACAACATATATGCAAAATTTCATGATGAACGGTTCAGTGGTTTAGGCGTGAACAGGTAACAAATAAACAAACTTACTTTCGCATTTAAAATATTAGTTTGGATTATTGTAGCAGAATGAGGTGTATGATGGACGCAAATCTGCACGACTGTCTATATCTACGGTACGTGTTTTTTTTAAACGTTGCTCCACACTAGGATTTTCTCCTGTATCGTGGGTACAGTTTACAAACATACATATCACATGCACACACAACCAGACCCGAAACAACTATTTGTAGATCATACAAATATTTGAACCTGCGACATATAGCATAGAAAGCTAATGGCTTAGCCACTGCGCCAACCGTGTCGTCATTATTATTATCCCATAAAATTGTTAATGATACTATCGAACAATATTCAGGATATTGTTTAATAAAATTAACAATTTTGTAGACGAATAAACAAGTGAGCTCGATTTCATCATTTAAAACTGTGACTAAGCAGAGAAAACCGTGTTCCGTCATATAATTAATTAAAAACAAAGCACTCATGCAATCCCTTACATACAAATCACCACTCATAATCCCAACATAGATTAATAAGTCAAAACCTGGTTACAAATTCCGTTATCCAATTTAGAACAAAAATAAATTCATATCCACATTTCTGACCAATATCCCAGGGATTGATAAAAAAAAAGGTAGAATTTGTTGAGTAACTTTAGTAGGTACCGTTTGATTTAATCCGTAGCACGTTTCCCTCCGTAATTGGTCCAGGATAACGATGATATACACCCGTTATATTTTGTAAACCCACTTTCGACATCCTTTTCAAGGTGCGACTTTAGGGTACCGCAACGGGGAAAAAGAAATAAAATCCGAAGATTTTAATGAATGGTTACAATTTCTTAAAATAGTATTCAGGCTGTTCGTTATAGACGGTCAGGTGAATACGTCAGTTAAAAAAACTGTTGTATAGGTAATCTAGCAGTGATAGCTTGGCAGTTGAAAGCATGACATACGGATCATAATTTGATTACCATTTGCATTAACTCTGAAGGAAATCGTTGTGAGGAAAGTTACACTACTAAGAGAGCTCGTATAGGCTTCGGATGATGTATGACTGTATGTAATCCACCAACCTGTATCAGACCAGGTGTGGTGAGAAGAGGCCAGTGTCCAGTGAGATAGTAATGGGTTAAATTGTCAATAAACTACTGGTAGCAGCAGATTACAAAACCTAGTTTTTTAGGCTAGACAGACTTTATAAATAGTTATTTTATTTAACGGTTCAGTTTTAAGTAGTCTTTACAGATTTTGTGGATATGAAAATGCTAGTTTGAACATAATGTTTTATTAGCAGCAGTTCCATCTTTCGATGTAGTGTCCATCAAACTTCAGTTCCACCCTGATATTATTTCATTTGTTTTAATCCAGTGATGATCACCGGCGTGCACAGATTTTTTAGAAAGGGTAGGCAGAAAAATTTAAAAGCTTACTTACCAATAATACTTACTGCATGTTGGTTTTATTCGTTGTCTTGTCGATTAAATAATGATGTATGTGATTTGCCAACTCAAATATCTTATAATAAATATTTATCTGAGATATGTAGGGTAGGCAGTGTCTTTTTGTCTTTATGCACCGCACGCAACTGGTGATGTCATAGACGGAACCATGTTCACATATCTAATTTCAAATTGCCTTTAATTGTTCAAAGTCCATAATAGATTAAAATCATAATGAGAAACAATTCAGGCGTGTACTAATCTTTCCTACAATTAATGTTTTGTATTTTTTGGGTAACGGGAAAAAAGATTACAGTGGAGCAACACGTAAATTACAAACGCGATTGTAAATTCCAGGCAAATTTTTATGGTTTTGAGCTGAGCAAGAGCAAAAAGAAACAACTGTTTTATGTATAGGTATATTTTTTTACAAAGCTTAGAATAAAACAACATAAAGAAAATCTTTATGTTTCTCCTAAATATA
Organism: Shargacucullia verbasci; assembly: GCA_947562105.1. Classification (NCBI taxonomy): domain Eukaryota; kingdom Metazoa; phylum Arthropoda; class Insecta; order Lepidoptera; family Noctuidae; genus Shargacucullia; species Shargacucullia verbasci. The sequence continues at coordinate 11,052,486 of OX387294.1, read as the reverse complement.
CGTTTTCTTTTGTTTTTATTTTTTACGTTGTAATAAGACGCTGAGTATTAAACAACGTAACTAGAAATACGTTACGTAAGCTGCGCATAGGCTGGTATATGCAGCGAACAGGATGTTTTAACTTTCAGTTATACCGTAGGTAAAGTATCTGCTTCAATTATCTGCTAGTCTAGACGTCAAATGCGCTTGTGCGGCGCCTTCCATCCTACTCTCCAGAGGAGTTAATGGCAACTACGGAAAGCGCAGTCCATGTGATGGATTTTTTGGCCAAACTTATTTAATTTGCCATCGACACGCTTAAAAGATGATGGCAATTATTAGACGGGACTTAATAACGGCATTGGTTTAATTCATTTACTATTTTATACAGTTAATACCTATATATAAAGCAGTGATAACCTAGCGGTTGAACGCTTGCCTTCTATGCAGGAGGGTCTGAGTTCATATTCGGCCCGCACCTTTGTTTTTTCGGAATCATGTGCAGATCAGAATTTGATTATCACTTGCGTTTACAGTGATGGAAATCATCGTGAGGAAACCTGCACACCTGAGAGCGCTCCATTAAATTCTTCATGGTATGTGTAGTCCACCAACTCGCACCGGGCCAGCTTGGTAGACTAAAACCTAACTCTTCTTATTCTGACAAGACACTCTTGGCCAGTAGTGGGACAGTAATGGGTCGAATTTTATTTTAGTACCTGTATAAAAGACTACAAAATAACTCATAGTGAATGATTTCTTCAAATTGCCTGGTCAGAGGAAACTCCCCTTTCAACGGAAGAAAACCATACCTCCTTAAAGTTTTAATCATTACTCAGAATCAAACCTATTATATTCACTTTCATTCATAAATGTCATTCATTCATTATTAAAAGCTTAACACGAACAAAGAGACGGCTCGGGGCGTGCAGTCGTAAAATTAATTTGTCTATTAAGCTAATGTTAGCAGTAGCTTACTCGTTTATTACCTAGAAAGTTTCTTAGAATTGACGAACAAAGAATAAATTATGATTTCAAAGAATTTCTATTTTTTTAGTGCCTTTGGCTTTACCTCCCTGATGGTAAGTGACGATGCAGCCGAAGATGCATCACACAAGCTTAAATAGTGTCTATTCTCTTACCTTTAATATTCCTGGATTATAGGAATTGGGGAATATAGACGTTTGTTTGTAGATTATTTTTAGAGCATTGACGTTTATGGCGCAGATTCTTGTTCCAAAATTGCTTCGAAGGATCTACGGTATATTTTCTCAGATGAAATTTTGGTACAGAAACTTATTGAACTAAAAAATGTTGCATAGTCCATTATAAGTACGTACTTACCTATATTCAAGTTAATAATTTAGGCAAATAAAATGGCGTAGTGGTTTATACAAAACGTATTCGCCTGGTCTTCAATACGTAATTGAGTAATACATAACATAATTTCACGCCTGTATTCCCAGAAGAGTTGGGCAGAGGACCGCTGATCGCCCATATTTATTCGATGTCTATTATATGTCCCATGTAGGGGACGAGCCAATATCCATCTACCAGGCACGATGTCAAAATCCGTGCTGTTACTGAGAATTTATATACAAAAAAGCCCAATAACAATTTGCTTGACCAGGTAAAACAGCGACAGCAACGCGACAGCCACGCGACATCAATCTCACTGTCGTCATGTCACGTCATTTTTGAGACATATTCATTGGCTATGAATATGTCTCAAAAATGACGTTTGACAGAAGCTATCGCGCGATCTACGCCTGTCGCTACATCGGTAATTAGGCTGCCGGTAATCGATATAGGACAATGTGCTATACCTATAGTGTCATCTTACCAGAAATATTTTGAGGAAGCAAGTACTTAACCTAGACTTCACGATACTTAAAACACGTATCTTATTCATTCAGATTTATTCAGAGCCCAGGTGTTCGTGCAGGCTGCACTAAAATACTTTAAGACTTAATGAGGAATTTATACGTGGTAGTTTCAAATTCACTATAAATTTGTGGAAAATATTATAAACGGTGTACCAAGTACATATATTTTACAATTGATTATTGGGGTGCAAGGAAAATGCCTCCTCGAGTGACGAACCCTGGATACTGGCGCATCCAGAGCAGTCAGCCTGGAAACCATAATTGTTGACTCACTAATCTGATATTGCTAAGTGTCGCGGGTTCGATTCCCGCACGGAACAAATATTTGTATGATCTACAGATAGTTCTTTCGGGTCTCGGATATGTGACATGTATGTTTGTGAGCTGTACCCACGACACAGGAGAAATCGTAGTGAGGGGCAAGGTTTTTTTTAAAGAAAAAAAAAAGAACCTTCCGTCTTTTCAGTCATAAGCGATTCCCATGTGGTAACTTGTGTCGACATGATAGAAGATTTTTGATTAAGAATGCAGCGTAGCATTGTGTACGGCAGCGAAGAACAATATTATATTTTTTTGTAATAAAACTGAACAACAATGTCTTCATTTACTAGAAAATACTAATTGTTCAGGGTTTAAATTTAATAAATCTTCTGCCTATTACGGTGAGTAAATTTTACTTTGAAATTACCAATACCTATTTGTCTAGTTTTTGGCAATCGAAGCGGCAACTGTTCGGAGAAGTCGATCCGAACTAACTTTGTAATGTGGTAAAAAAAAGAATAAAAAAAATGATTTTACGCGAGTGAAAGGTCGTTACAATGAAATGAGGTTATATTACAAAGGTGTGCCGGGATGGTCTCTGGAAGCATCTGAATATCAATATTATTTTACGCGGACCAACTGACATCTGACCTCCTGAAACCCAATTATTTGAAATAACAGGTAGCCTAGCTTAGACCGACCATTTGGCTGTTGACTCTATGCAATTTCTATCATAGTATTCGTATGACCGAGTGAGTGAGATGACCGAGAACGGAGGACTATCAATGTGTAAAGAGCGGCCACCTGTCTAAGGAATGGCAGTGGCGCGGCTTGACCTTTGATATAAATCAATTGGTTTTTTCAAAACATAACTATGACGCCTACTGTAATATAGCACTAAATAGTATATATATAGCTTTTAATACACCAAGTGATACTCCAAGACATTTCTCAATTGCTCCTTGAAAATTTTAATATCAAAATATCATTTAATTTATAGCCGTTCCACTATGACAGAGAAATTGGACGCTTAGAATTTTCCCCTACTATAACGACACTTGCAAAATATATCTGTAGGTGTCACACACTATTTCTTGAGGCAGGCGGGCTGCAAACGACGTGCAACGAATATTGTTACAACAAATGTACAGCTTAAGGGAAAGCGCTTTTGTTAACATGGAAGTATGTTGACTTTCGTTAGGATTTTTTAAATCGTTGCCCCACACTAGAAACCGTTCCTGTATCGTGGGTGCGTTTCAAAAAGACAACTATCTGTAGGTTGTACAAATATTTGTTTCTTGCGGGAATCGAAGCCGTGACACGTGGTGCAGAGGTCGATCCCTCAATCACTGCGTCGACGGTGCCGTCACGTAGGTTTAAATAAATGGATAGATTTTTTACTTATTTATTAAATTTTTGCAGTCCCACGGCTGGGCAAGGGTCTCATTAAAGTCTTCTTTTCCTCTCAAAGAAAAGAAGAAAAAAAAAATGTTGGCGTTATAGTTACCTAGAATTCGTACCTACCTATTTGTAGCCTTTAATCACTTAGTCTGTACCTCAAAAACAGCGTCACCATAGATATACACAATGTATATAATTTAACATTTATTTTATGCAGGATACAGTAGAAATGGGAACAGTTTGATGTCGACACGTAAAATATTTAAGTATACCTACATTATATTATAGTTTCATTGCATATTGCAAATAAAACGGCCCCATTGTATATTGTTTTTGTTCGTTTGCGGAAAATTATTTAATTGTTTCGAAATGAAATTGGTGCGATTATGCTGATTAAACAATGTTTTAATTTGACGATGGAAAATTTCAATTATTTAACTGTTTCCCCAAATGTTAGTGGTCAAATCGGATGCTATTATTTACACAGAGATCGTTCCAGGTCCCGATAGTAATTATTATTACAGTTATTGGAAAATATTGACAATGACTAATCCGAAGCGTTAATATCTGCCTATCAATGGAGCGTATAATTAACCCAATAAATGTACCTGGTTGCCTTATTGGTCTAGCTGTCGCAAATACGACTGCTGATTGTAAAGTATTGGATCCGATCCCCGGCAGCCTAATTACGTAAAAAAGCGACAGCAACGCGACAGCCACGCGACAGCAATCTCACTGTCAGCCAATACATTATATGACACAAAAATGACGTTTGACAGAAGCTATCGCGCGATCTACGCCTGTCGCTACATCGATAATCAGGCTGCGGGTCGAGTAAAGTGTTATTGAGATTTTCTGTTTTTTTTTTTTTTTATGTATGGAAATTCTCAGCAATAGCACGGAGTTTGGAACTGTGCCCGTTAGATGGCAATATGCTCGCGCCTTATTACATGGAACTCAATAACGGTATCGGCGAAATGTGAGTGTACAATATTAGTACACCTCTGCCGAACCCTTCGGGGAATACAGGCGTGATGCTATGTGTATAACTTATTCTAGTCAGAGGAAGATACATTTTAATGTTCCTAAAATAACTACACGATGACTGTGGCTTTGCCCGTATACTTTTTAATTCATAAAGAGAAGTGGTCGCTGACGGCCAGAATCAATAAATTTTCTATTGTATCTACTTTGTTCACTTGACGGTTTAATTTGGAATGCTTTGTTTACTAATACAGATTACAGTTCCTTAGACAACGAAATCCAATAGTATATTTCCACCCTAGTCGACACATTATTTCTTTTTTAATAACATTGAACTACGCAACATCCCCTTAACAAGAAACATTATTTAAACGGCAAAGAATGGCTGCCGTTAGTTGCGCCCGATTATCCTCACGCCGGCGACGGATGGGGGCGCCAGATGGCCTATACATTAACACCGATATTGGCTCCAACTTAGAAGTGTTAAGAGATTTGTAACTTAATGACACTATTTTGTGAACGTAATTAGAGAAATAAAGAGGGAGAGTATGATAAATGTATGAATGAGACTGGAATATTAATTAGTTTATTTTTTTCGTAAGTTTAAGATTTCTTTTTATCTTCTAGCCCACCGCCTCATTGGTCTTGTGGAAGCAAGTAAAACTGCTGAGCGTGGTCCTCAGTTCGATTACAAAGTAGAACAAAATGTTATTAGGTATTTCTGTATGAAAATTCCTCCAGCAGTGGACTTTGGAAGTGCGGCCGGTAGATGGCGACAAGTTACATGGAATGGCTTACATGGAACTCATTAATGGTAGTAAAATGCAAAATAGTGAAATGCTAATGAAAATGTTTATTGTGTCTTGTCTTGTGTGGGGGTTGACTTGTTACTTCCCTTATTTGCTAGTAATAATGTTGAGACTAATCAGCAACTCTGCCTAACCTCCAGGGCATACAGGCGTGATGCTATGGTAGGTTCATGATACCAGTCTGATGATCAATTCTGTTTTGGGACAATTTAGGAGATCTCTAACTCACCCATTCAAGGACTTACCTCAGTGGGCGTTACTCTATCTCGCAGATCTACTGATCTACGAAGTAACTAAGTAGCTACGAGCCCCTCTAGCGTATACGCCATGAATAATAAAAATAAAAACTTGCAGCTTGCTATATAATATACACTACATTATAAGCGCATTCAATTACCGACAAACGAATAAAACATTCCATTGCTCCATCGCATATTTCATTCACAAACTTCTTGTGTACATGTGCGGCAATGGACGCCGTCCAGCAATTCTATTACGCCCTGTGTTATAAGCCACTTCAACTCGGGGCTTTCTATTACGATTGAAATTGGAAAATACATATTTACTGCCCACTCAGTGTTGCTCCTTCATAGCATCTGTGTGCAATTGCTGAGAAATTCACTACAGTTACGAGTTGAGTGAAAGCGAATACTTAACTGTGCTGTTATTTTTGTTGTTATGTGTAATTAAATAGCATCACGCCGGTATACCCTAAGGGTTAGGTAGACGTATAATATTATGTACCCATATTTCGCCGATGCTGTTATTAAGTCTCATGTTATTGGGGCGAGTCTATTGCAATAGACCGGGCACAGTTCCAACTCCGTGCTGGTAGTCTGAGAAAAAAATCATATATAATTGGAATACAAAAAGAAGAACTTTATAGGTATTAATTAGCAGAATTTTTTTGAATTACTTGAATAAGAAATGTTAAGCTATCGCTTTTCACAAGTTAATAACATGTAATTATAACAAATCAAGCTGTAGTACAAATTAGCTGCGGAACCGGTGGCCTCATTAGACAGTACTTGGTTAATACACCCAAATTAGTTCCCGAAGTGTGCTTTAACTTGGTACAGCGCATAAAATGGCGCTCCATAATATTAATTATGGAATTTTACATAACATAGCATCTCGCCTGTATTCCCCAAAGAGTTAGGCAGTGGTGTACTATTGTACTCTCAAAATGAGCTGATGCAGTTATTGAGTACTAAGTAATAGGAGGCGAGCCTATTGCCATCTACCGGGCACAGGTCCAGCCTCCATGCTGCTGAGAATTTCCATACAGAAAACCTCAATAGCTTTGCTCGAACCGGGAATGGAACTCAGGACTCAAGATCTTAAATGGAGACTATGAATGAGGCAGTCCAATGGGGTGACGTACTGAGAGGTAGTGGTATATTTAATTCAGAAAAATTTAATACTTTTACGTAGGCACAGGTATATAAAAATGACCCTGTAGTATTATTTAATATTAACCGCGTATATGTGATATACGCTAGCTAACTATTCCTGCGAATCTGCGGGTAAATACAAAAAAAAATACATCAAAATCGATCAAGCCGTTTAGGAGATGAATTACGAACACACGCACACCAGAATTTTATATATAAATATACTAGCGGACCCGATAGACGTTGTCCTGCCCGAACCTTTTTTAGAAATCAAATGAAAATAACAGGATCCTTTTATTACGACGTATCTCATCACTTTTAATTTAAATATCGTAATTCTTACTTAGTATTCGTGAAACCGATATAAACGGAAAAAAAATAAGTGAGTGGGCGGTACGCCCTTGTATTGAGTACAGTCAGACCTAAAAATATTATAAAAACACAAAGTAAAATAAAAAGGCAGTTGGCAAACTTTTTACCTACTCTGATTACTGCTCTTCTATCAATCCCTCTAACCATTCTTTTAAAGTCTCACGCATAGTTTCTAAGAAGCAAAATAGCTGAAGATAAAGGAAATTGGATCGCACTCATTGCTTTTACCAAACTATTTCACCGGCACGGTTTCGACGGCACGGTTGGCGCAGTGGTTGAGAGATCGACTGCTGCGCTACGTGTCGCGGGTTCGATTCCCGCACGGAACAAATATTTGTATGCTCTACAGATAGTTGTTTCGGGTCTGGTTCTTCGTGTATGTGAATACACACCGTGCCTCGGAAAGCACGTAAAGCCGTTGGTCCTGCGCCTGATCTCTCTCCGGTCGTGTCGGATTGCCGTACCATCGGACTATAAGAGTGAAGGAATAGAGAGAGCACCTGTGTTTGCGCACACACTTGTGCTCTATAATATCTCCTGCGTAGTTGGCTAATCTCCGGTGAGATTGGCCGTCGTGACCGAAATCGGTCAGGAGGAGAACATTATTTCACCGTTGCACCGGACTAATACTATTTCTGGTCATAAAAACCCAGTAACACGGCATGAACTGAAATCAGATCCAGCAATTTGTCACCTGAAAACTGGCTATATTGATCCCATAAGCTCTCACAATTCCTCGATCCACCAATTTCTTGGCAGATGGACATAAGTTCTAGAGCAGCTTTTCTATGCAAACTGCCAAAGTCGAGACCGTATTTCTCCGTGTTCCCTTTCTGATAGTTATATGCATTTTGCTTGGACATGCACTTTATGAACTGAATTTGTGTACCAGACGTCAAGTGGATCCTTACAATGCATGGGAGTGTTTCTATGAACATTGTTACGTTTTGTGATTCTATATTTTGAAAGAAGCCAATGCTGAAGAAAATAGAATAGAATTGTTTTTATTTCAAATAAACCTATCTCACTTTTAAAATGTTTATAGGACTGCAGTTATACGTTTCCTAAAAGTTGGTCTTATGGAGAAGAACCGGCAAGATACTCCATGGATACTCTTTTCAACTATCTTGTTAAGTAAATAATATGGGAGAACTATGCGAATCATGTAGGTTTTGTAAAATAGATTAAATAAAAAGTACCTACCTTGCACTGCCTGCTGCCAAGTTATCATCAACATCAAAATGTACTGCTCAACATAGATCTTTTCATAGACAGGCACGCTTGTCCAAAAAGGATTGTTATACGTAACGCCGAAAACCTGACAAAGAAAACGGTAGATACAGTTTTTTGGAAAAAGAATAATTAAGTAAGTATTATATTTTTCATCACAGAAAAATAATTAGATTTTCGTTTTGTATAAATTTTTTACATCATTCATATTCGAACAAAGAGTCAACGAATATATGGCTAATGGACAGAACTATTATTAATTATATATTACATATTGAGTGCTAGTTACAGCTGCTGACCCCACAATTACCCCGTCGCCATATGATTGGACCGAAAAGTAATTTAGTAATAAATATTTTATCGAACTCGACTGTACGTAATAGGATTCTACCTAAACTTCTTTAGAATATGACGTAATCGAAGCCGAAATTACATTAACGCGAAACGGGATTCATATTATTGGATTTCCAATAAGAATATCATTTTTAGATTTCTTTGATTGAGAATGATTTTGTTATTAACCCATAAATCCATCCTGGTCCCGCTAGTACAGATCTCTTTTAAGAAAAATAAGGCTTTATTTAGATAATATGGACTATTATCTGAATAAAACCTTATTTTTCCACGCTAGCTTGATGGTACCAGAAACATTTTGGGGCCCTCTCAGTTATGCTTTTCCTTCACCGTTCTCATAAGTGATAGTCAAATTGTGATCTCACAATTCGAAAATTCGGAGGTTGGGTTTCAAAACTAATTAAATCAGACTCTCCTGCGTTTAAGGAAAGCATTCAACCGTCAGGCTATCGCTATGTATATTGAATCAAAAACAGATTTTACTAGCGATGTACTGTAAACAGATGTTTTGACGTCTTCAAATGTATTGACGATTTATTTCCCACAGAGCGGCATTTTATCAACCCCAAAATACTGGTAACCGACAATGTATGCTATAGATAATTTATACTAGCGTTCGTAATAATACTTATGTTTAATTAGACCGCAGAACAATGCATCGAACCTATCGGTTTTGATAATACCATAAGATAAAAAAAAACACCTATCGAGCATGGATATATTGCATATTGTCATTTCGTGGAAAAAAAATTTTGGGCTGCCATAATAGGACATTGCCTGACTTGGGAATCTGACTCAGGACCTCACATTCAGTAGCCAAGGTCGAACTTAAAGTACATCTAACTATTTAAATTTAAACAAAAAAGTAACAGCAACCAAAAACAGAATAATTTCGACCAGAATAATAAAATATTAATGAGAAAACGTTTAATTGTTTATTCTTTAAACAATTTGAGTTCATTTCGTCACTATGACTTTCTTCTGTTCGAAGTACCTATATATTTACCAAACTCCGAGTTTGTGAGTTTTATAATGAGACTCGTCGTGACAATTAATGAGTACAGATCAAAAGTCGAAAACTTACACGACAGCCTTCTGCGTCTTGTCTGAAATTACATTAATTACGGAGTTTTAATTTATTTCTGTCCGGATGTTCATAACATCCGTTGTGTCACGAATTTCAACAACAGAAACAAATGCTATCCAATGAATGCCTACTTATGAATATATAGTACCTATAGTTATTTTAATCCCTACCTTTCCTAGAAAAATTGTTATTATTTTAAATTATACACTAGACAAATAATTTATACTAAAATATATACTCTTTCCGCGAGTGACAAACCCTGAGATAATCTATTCAATTCAATTCAAATATATTTTTATTCATGTAAACCATTTACAGGCACTTATGAATAGTCAGGCAAACTGACCAACTTTGTCAATCAAGAGAGGTCCGAGTCGTTAGGTCTCAATGGAAGAAGAAGTATGAAAAAATAAAATAAAAGCTTTACAAATATTTGTATGCGTTCAATACTAGGTATCACTAATTTCAGCTTCACACAAAAAAATGAGCTCTATAATTATACCACTAAAATTCATTGCTCCATATCGTGTTAATTATTTAAAACGAAACAGGCGATACGTTACAAGTGACACGCTGTAAAAAGCAAAGAAACTTCAACGGCGGAACACTAACGGTTTCGCACGCCAACCGACAATTAGTGTGGACTTGTAAAGAAAGAAAGAAGAAAGAAAGATTGTAGTACTCGACAATTATAATTTGTCAATTTGCGTCAGAAAATCAGATGTGATTTTAAACCCATTGCCTCCTCCATTGGCACAATGTGCACACACGTGTGCCCAGCAAAGGTCAACAAGCAACGTTATGTTCAAAACGCTTTTGCCGTTCAGGAATAGGATTGTATGATATAATATGTTTCACTACACTGAAGGTGTGGTTAAATATATTTAGTAACGCATATCAGTTAAAAACAAATTAAACTCCCTGTATAAAAATAGCGTAAAAGCTTGTTATATTAATCTCGCTTTCATTGTTACATAAACGAATTTTATGGAGGAAGGATATTTTATACTTTTTTAAACAAAATTAAATAAAATAGTAAAGAAATAAGCATAATGGTTACATAAAAAATACAAAAATAGGAACGGTCGCTAAATTGAATATAACACAAAAAACTATTATTGTTTTTGATGGTATAGACTGTTAAGTAATTTGATATTGTGGTCAACATAGTAATATTTTTTTAAGCTGGACAGTTAATTATTATATACGAGTATGTCTATGCTACTACTCTGACATTAATTATCAAATTTGACTGCCGTGCGTGAAGTCCTGGGATTCCCGGGTCGGACAAAGTGTTACTTGGTATTCTTGCATAGAAATTCTCAATGCTATTGAGAATTTCTATGCAAGAATACCAAGTTTCTATGCAAGAATACCAAGCACGGAGTTTGCAATGTTTTGCGGTCAATGGCGATAGGCTTGCCCTCTATGGGACTGAAAAACAGCATCGGTGCAATGTGAGTGCACAATAGTACACCTTTGCCTTATCCTTCGGGGATAGAGGGGTGATACTGTGATACTAAATTATTAAGTGTCGTCCCTCTCAAAATGTTATGAAGCGAATTACGTAAATAACTTTTCAACGCAGTTCAAGCCCAACATGTGATTGAAACCTTGAGATCATATTCGATACTAGTCGTTTTGCAATATTTTTAGACTCACATTAGCCTGGGGATTCGGCGATCAGAGGCCCTAGTGTAAGTTTCTTTTGACAAACTCGATTTAACGCATCCAACGCGTTCGGCGCTTCGGTTAGTGGAGAGCACGAAACGGACCAATCGGAGCGCTAAACGCATTCGATGCGTTAAAACGAGTTTGTCAAAAGAAACTTACACACTAAGGCCTCAGAATAATAATCTTATCATTGTTTGAATGTAAGTACTACCCACCCATCCTTATGTCTTAATAAACACCCACGGTCAGAGATAGGGAGCGTAGCCACAAGGGATATAGACGTAAAGTACCTACTTTTAAAAGTATAAATATTACCTTTGTCCGCAATTTTGTTCCGGAATGATAGAATAAAGATATTCTGTCGTCCCAAGAGCCTCTCGCAGTGGTGGATCTCAAAGAATCGAAATATAAAATTCAAGCCAACATACTCAACGTCTTTAAGGTATTTCGTATCAAATATTTTTCCATTTTTCATATGTTTATCTTTGCTGATTGTCAACTGGGAAACTGCGCAAGGTTTTATTGAATGCGGGTAATATTTTAGGCAAATAAAGTACTGTTTCAAACGATTTATGTAAAATATAAGCACTTAGTAAGAACCCACAACTGTGTCATGTGTGCACATAATTTCATAGCATCACGCCTGTATTCCCCGAAGGTATATGCAGAAGTGTACTATAATTGTACACCCGCATTTCGTCTACATGCCGTTTTTAATTCCCATGCATTAGAGGCGAAGCTAATACCGTCTACCGGTAACACCGTCTAAAATTTCAAAATTCGGGCTGTTACTGAGTTATTTTTAACAGAAAAACCCATTTACTCTTTCTTGGTCTGATCCGGGGATCAAATCCAGGACACCATCAATGAAGTGGTTCAAATAAATTGTGTCTGGCACACTCTGGGCAGTCAGAACCATTACATATCTTGTTGACCGGCTCAACATACTTTGATTTTCGAAGTTTTTCATGGCAATCCAGTTATATAAGTATTAATTACAATAATCCCACTCGATACAGACAGAAAGAGAAATATGTGCGAAATTAACGCAATAAAAAAATTATGAGCTAGTTAAAGAAACAAATGCAATCGCATAAGTTTGGAGAAAGAATATACATATATATGTAAATGAAATATGAATTTGACTAATATTATAAAGAGGTAAAATTCGTTTGTAAGTTTGTACATATATAGGGTGTAATCTCCGGAACTAATGATCCGAATTTGAAAATTCTTTCACCGATAGATAGCTACGTTATCCTCGAGCGCTATAGGCTATAAATTATATATGTAAATCACGCTTTTATCGTGATAGCTTTGCGGTTAAACACTTGCTTTTTATGTAGGATCTTAGTTTGAACACGACTTTTTGGAATCATTTCAATCAAAATTTAACTATTACTTGCGTTAACGGTGAAGGAAAATATCGTGAGGAAACTTGCATAGCCGAGACGGTTTTAAGAAGTTCTCGATAGTGTGTGTAGTCTCTCAACTCGCACCAAGCTAGCATATTGGACTAAGGTCTAATCTTTTTCATTTTGGAACAGTAATTGGCTAATTTATATGTTTTGATTTTGATATATCTATAACAGTTATTTATTATTACGGTGGAGTAGTCATTTGCTCTTCAATAATTTCAGCAACAACAACTCAAAGTCAAAGAGATAACATGTACTTTGATGAAAGGTGTTAAAATCCAAAATGTTACACAAAACTATAAAATGGCTTTGACCCGGGTACGTCTTAAAACTGCGGCCAGACACCGGAGGACGGGCAGCAGCGTTCTCTCATTAATCGGTGAGCCACTGCGATCCCCAAGCCGCCTGCCAAGCGTGGGGATTATGGCAAACCCCCCCTTAAGGGAGGCCTTCGTTCAGCAGTGGACGTCTTCTGGCTGATGATGATAAAATGGCTGTTCATTTGAATGTAGTAACTGGTAAATGTCACGATCTGAATGTGCTCAGTTTTAAACATTAATGCCAAAGTAATAATTACTGACTGCCTCATTGGTCTAGTGGTCGTAAGCTCGACTGCTGAGTGTGAAGTCCTGGGTTCGATTCCCGGGTCGGGCAATGTGGTATTGGGGTTTTTGTGTATGGAAATTCTCAATAGCAGCACGGAGTCTGGAACTGTACCCGATAGATGGCAATAGGCTCGCCCCGTATTACATAGGACTGAATAACAGCATTGGGGAAATGTGGGTGTACAATAGTACGCCTCTGCCTAACCCTTCGGGGAATACAGGCGTGATGCTGTGTTATGTTATGTATGTAATAATTATTATTTCAGGTATCAGACTGTTGGAGCCACTTCATCCTTTTGTGTGGTTGTCCTTTAACGTGTAAGTAAGGCAAGATTAAATCCTTATGTAATATTCCGCTATGCAATATAGAATACACATCATAGCATCATGGTTAGGCAGATGTGTACTTTTTGTACACCCATATTTTCCCGATGCCGTTATTTAGTCCTATGTAATAGGATGTTATTATTGCCATCTGCCGGGCACAATTCCAAACTCCAGACTGCAACTGAGAATTTCAGAAAATCCCAATGAGACTTTGCCCGACCTGTGAATTGATCCTAGGACCTTTTGCTTAGCAGCTGCTTATGACCACCAGACCAATGAGCAGTATAGAATAATAGTAGAATCATCATCATCATCAGCCAAAAGACGTCCACTACTGAACGATGGCCTCCCCCAATTGGGGGGGTTTGCCATAATCCCCACGCTTGGCAGGCGGCTTGGGGATCGCAGTGGCTCACCGATTAGTGAGAGGACGCTGCTGCCCGTCCTCCGGTGTCTGGCCGCAGTTTTAAGATGTACCCGGGTCAAGACGTACGTAGACGTACACGATCAATAGTAGAATAGAATCCCCCAATATGTTCTAACTTAGTAATGTATGTATTTAATTAACCCCAGCTATATATTTAACATAGTCTGTATTATGCTTCAGGATTTTTCATGTATCGTGTGTCCTGTTTACAAACATAAATATCTCAGACCTAAACCAAAAACATTTAAAAGTTGGCGCTGTATAAAAAATACAAGTTGTAAATCAAATGTCTACTGTCTAACCACCTACTACAAAAATATGTCGGGCACAAAAATAGTGATACTCAAATAAATAATAAAATAGAACACTAAACCGACCTTGACTTTGAAGAGGCGTCAAACACTGAATTTTCGTTGAAATCACAAAATTTAATCATATATTATTGTAACACGCAGACTAGTTCACACTATTCTAAATGGGAAAGTAACTCTGTCTGTCTGTTTGTTACCTCATCATGAATAAACCACTGAACCGATCTTTATGAAATTTTACAAAGAGGTAGTTTACGTCCCGGAAAAGGACATAGGCATATTTTTTTCTATTGCAGCAAAACATTTATTACATAATAAGTAAAAAATACACGCAGAAGAAGTCACGGGCAACAGCAAGTTATATACAAAGTTGAATTACACTAGACAAATGAAAATATTCTTCCATTTCTAAAATAATATAGTAATGATATCAAGTTTGACATTGAGAAAAGTGGCCACTAACCTTATGATGGCATGATATGATAGCACCTACACGGTTGATTTCAGTCGTTAAATTATATATTAAATTAGGTGTGATTAAAGATAACTTCAAAACATGGAGTAAAACAACAAAAAACGTTGCTTAAATTTAAAACATTTTTTTCACGAAGGTCATCCATTTTGGTCTACAGTTCATCGACATCATACGACATAGATAGGTACTATTATAAAAAAAAAAATAGATTGTTGAATTAAATGTAAACTATGTTACGTATAACCTAAATGACGGATATATTCTAATATCCTATTGTAATATGGCTAAAAAAACACATTTTAAATTTATAATGATTCTGATACAACTGAAATTAGCGGGCAGCTCGCGCTGGAAGAAAGGTAATGATTGCCATGATCTTGAGAATTCAAGAAGATCAATGTATTAGCCATAGTCATGCCATAGACAAGACAGTATTTTTTTGCTAAATGTGTGGATTGTAAAGAGATATATTCTTGGCAAGGGCTCCACGAGCCATCTACCGGGTACAGATCCAAATTTCGTGCTACTTAGAATTTCATAAAGTAAAGCGGTCCAGAAAGATCTCACGCACAGCGATCAGCGCTTGCGACCACAAGACCGATGAGGTGAATTTCCCACTACTTACATTATAATCTATATTCAAACTCACAACTGTAAAACAACTTACATATTCATCAGCACTGTGTGCGCATGCAAGCGAATGCCTTCCATCAATTACCACAATAACTAGAAAAAGTTACTAATGCCCGCGAATATTTTTAAATATATATCGCTAATGTAGGCAATTAAAATGTGAACGGAGAACACGTGAACTTTATGGTATTATCGCTGTTTCTGTAATTATGTAATTAGGTATAGAATTTACAGTCTCTAATTTACTCTATGATCAAAATGAGGTTGGCAGCATAAAGTCTATATTTTATGAGCTTATATTGTTATCGGGGAATATTTACTCGTACGATACTGTAGTTGAGCGATATGGAACTCTTTTGGGGATTTGAGACGTCACGGTTATGAAGACATATTTTATTTATAAAAATACTGTGGAGACAGAAAAAGGAGATAAGTCTTGTAACTTTATAGATACAGCCATGAGAAATGGTGTACTCGTCTAGTATGCCCAGTTTCGTTACATAAGTATGTCAAGAGATCAATGAAAATTTTCTCTCTTTCTCTCTCTCTTTTTTTTAATAACGTTGCCCCACACTAGGATTTCTCCTGTGTCGTGGGTACAGTTTACAAACATACATGTCACATACACACACAACCAGACCCGAAACAACTATCTGTAGATCATACAAATATTTGTTCCGTGCGGGGATCGAACCCGCGACACATAGCGCAGAAAGCTAATCGCTTAACCACTGCGCCAACCGTGTCGTCAAATATTTGGATTAAGTTGATAGTAATAGCATAACACATAACTATCCCCTTGCCTGTTGACCTTTTGAGGCAAAAAAATGCCGTGCTAATACTGGTGAATTTTATTAATATTTTATTTACATAACTTTTTCGTTTAGCAGTGATAGCCTAGCGGTTGAACGCTTGCCTTCTATGCAGGAGGGTCCGCGTTCAAATCCGGCCCGCACCTCCGACTTTTCGGAATCATGTGCGGATCAGAATTTGATTATTACTTGCATTTACGGTGAAGGAAAAACATCGTGAGGAAACCTGCACACCTGAGAGGGCTCCATAAAGTTCTCGACAGTGTGTGTAGTCCGCTAACCCGCACCGGGCCAGCGTGGTGGACTAAGGCCTAACCCTTTTCATTCTGAGAAGAGACCCTTGCCCAGCAGTGGGACAGTAATGGGTTGAATTTATTTATTAATTTATTTTTTCGTTTTTTGTATTGTATTTTTTATCTTCTAGTATATACTTAAGATGTAAATTAAGTTATATATAGTATATTATTTAAGTGCTCTAAATTATAGTTAAGAAATAGAAGGTTATTCTATAAGATTATTTTGCATGTTTTTTTTTATGTCCTATCTTTACAATGTCAGAAGAAATAAGATAACGTGGCAGAAGTCTCTGGGCAAGACAAAAAGTTCTGCAATACCATAAGTTTATATGAATACATCGATGAAGGTTACGATTGAGGAGAAAATCAACCGTTTCATAATTTTTTCTTCATGTGATCGGCCGTTCTCATTTTAAGCATCTGTTATCACTGTTAATATGGCCCTAAGCACTTCAGACCCACATAACCGAAGATATCCATCACATCAGGATGCCAATCAATAAACAAACGATTGAATAATTAATATTGAAACCCAAACGTGTTTGCTTTAGCTGTGAGAGGTAAACATATTATATATTCACTTATAGGGTCACTTGTTAGTTGAACAATAATAGAGGTGGTCAGCAGAGGATTCCGATTGAACGAATAAGAAATTACAAATAAAATAATTCGGAGGATTATTGAATAATCACGTAACATACATGTCGCGGGTTCGATCCCCGCACGGAACAAATATTTGTATGATCTACAGATAGTTGTTTCGGGACTGGTTGTGTGTGCAGGTGACATGTATGTTTGTAAAGCGTACCCACGATACAGGAGAAATCCAAGCGTGGGGCAACGTTTTTAAAAAAAAAAAGAGAAGAGAGAGAGAGAGCACCCTTCGGGGAATACAGGCGTGATGCTATGTGTATGGAATGTGGTGGGAAAAATATAATTCTTATAACCACTGCTTTTAAATCCTAACTAATTGCGAAAGTGAGTTTGTTTGTTTATTTATTACGCTATCACGCCTAATCCACTTAACCGATTTTAAAAATTCTTTCACCTATTATAAGCTACGTTATCAGCGATTAAAATAGGCTATATTTTATTTCCACGGGAACGGGAATCCTAACTAATATTATAAATACGCATGTGAGTTTGTTTACGTTCATACTGCCAATGTCAAATGTCAAATCAATGTCGCTCACAACCATAGATTTAGAGTAAGCGGAATTCTAAGTCTATGCTCGCAACTGACGTAATAGAACAAAAATTAAAAATAAAATATTTGTAATGACTAAAGAGGTATATACCTACTCTTTGACAAACTCTTTGAAAAGAACCTCAATAATGTTCAAACTTAAAAATTGATACGGTCGAATTTCGGCCGACTGGCTGGATTCGGTTATGCTTATAGAAGGCAATTTTATAAGATAGGTTTTACCAATAGATTTTAGATCTAAGAACATTGTTTGTTCTCAGAACTATATCAATATCCTACCATCCTATCCTATCCTTATAAATGCGAAAGTTTGTGAGGATGGACGGATGTATGTACTCGTATGTTTGCAAGGCTGAACGGATTTGGATGAAATTTGGCACAGAGATAGATTATAGTCTGAAATAGCAGATAGGCTACATTTTATCCCGGGAAAACGCGGGCGGAGCCGCGGGCAGAAGCTAGTAAAGAATATATGTATTATGATATTTAATTAACGAACGAAGTGTCTCATTGGTCGAGTTGTCGCAAACGCGGCTGCTTATCGTGCGGTCCTAGGTTCGGTGATATTAGGATTTTCTGTTAACAAATGTGATGCTATGTTATTTTTAGCAATGTTATCATATCCAACGCCGATAATTTCGCACATCGCAGTCGTTTGAACAACAATGTACAGTGAATTATTAATATAGGCGTTAGCCTGACGTTTTGATTTAGGATTAAACTACCTATATGCAGATGACGTGTCAGTTTTCAGTGAAATTACAGTTATTTAACCTAAACGCTTTGTTGTACCATAGCATTGTTAGACTAGATTATGTGGTTTGCGTTCAGTAGTGATTTTGGATGAGTTATTATGAAATTCAATTGGCTTCAATTATTATAATTATTATATTACACTAGCGACCTGCCCCGGCTTCGCATGGGTGCAATTTACTAATGAAGATAATGAGAAATTTTATACAAATACTAACTTTTACCTGCGGCTTTCGCTCGCGTTAATTTAGTATTTGACAATCAATTCGGGTTGTACTCTGCTTGCGAAAGACACGTGGCGCCATCTATTATCATAAGAACGTTATTGTTGTTTTCCTCGGGAACAGTATTTTTTTTCGGGATGAAAGGTACTCTATGTCCACTTCTGTACATCTGACAACGTATATGCAAAATTTCAAGATGATCGGTTCAGTGGTTTAGGTGTGAAAAGGTAACAAACAAACAAACAAACTTACGTTTGCATTTATAATATTATATAAATATTATATAGTTAGGATAACATCCAAATTTCCGACATTTGGACACACACGGTGGGTTTTTCAAAAAAATTCATTCATACAAATCTTGTCTTGCCAAATCGGTCGAGCCGTTTTCAAGTGATGCTCCGTCATACATGTGGCAATTGATTTCTATTTATATAGATTAGTTTGTGGACGGTACCTTGACGTGTCCATCCTCTGCATGGACGTTCTCAGCCAAAATAGGGTACGCCTCGGAAATTGCACATGCATTGCATACACAATCCAGTTATCTATCTATTTATATCTATATAAATGAATGTGTGTATGTACATTTATGTTCCCTATGGACTCCAAAACGGCTGGAGCGATTTTAATGAAATTTTTAGGTAATCTTCAGATTAGTCTAGCATCCGCTGGACTAATCTAAGATTACGTAAAACATTCTTATTAGATAACGTAAAGATTCTGTGAAGTATGATAGCGATCGGAAAAACGATTTCTTTCTTGGCTTTTTGTTAACTTTATTTGCGGTGCGAAGCTGTGGTGGGTCACTAGTATTGGTAAATATCTTTTCATTTGATCTATTTTTATTTCTAGTTTAAAATGGACTTTCTTTACTTATCTTTATTATATCTTAGGCCACTATAGGTCTACGAGTTAAATAGACAGAAATCAGTATCGATGTATTTGAAATAGAACATAATTTATGAATAAGATTTCTCTGGCCAATTGATGTCAGTAGGGGTCAGACAGTAATAGTACGAAACAAAAGACGTCTGTATCCTCGAAGGGTTAGGCAGAGGTGTACAATATTATTGTGCACCCACATTTCACAGAAGCTGTTATTACATCTCATGTAATAGGGGATGAACCTATTGCCATCCACCGGGCACAGTTCCAAACTCCGTGCTGCTACTGAGAATTTCTATACAAAAAAAACCTAATAACACTTTGCCGGACCCGGGAATTGAACCCTAGACCTCATGCACAGCAGTCGCGTTTGCAACCACTAGACTAATTAGGCAGAAAAATGAATGTATAAACTGTTTGTATCTCAGTATATGAACGGTTTTCGTAATGTGGTCATACAAAGAAGATTAAACATCGTATTTTCATAATAATGTCCTGCTGACCGATTTCGGTCACGGCGGCCAATCTCACCGGAGTTTAGCCAACTTCGCAGGAGATATTATAGAGCACAAGTGTGTGCGCAAACACAGGTGCTCTCTCTGTTCCTTCACTCTCATAGTCCGATGGGACGGCAATCCGACACGACCGGAGAGAGATCAGGCGCAGGACCAACGGCTTTACGAGGCACGGTGTGTATTCACATACAGGAAGACCCGAAACAAATATCTGTAGATCATACAAATATTTGTTCCGTGCGGTATCGAACCCGCCACACGTAGCTCAGCAGTCGATCCCTTGCGCCTACCGTGTCGTACTTTCATAATAATACATTAAAATATTCAGCGGCAAAGGACAGTAGACGTACTCTAAGCCCATGTAATGCGGAGGATTTAAAACTAATTGGGTAATACAATTAACAATACCGCCTCTAGAGACTTTGGAATCATACCTGTTTCTAATTTACGAATATTAAACGGTGACGTTGTTGGCGGCGGTGAACGTAGTTGGCTCGGTTTAGTCGTGGTTTATGGGTTCGAATCCAAGAGTCAGAATTGATCCTAGTTTCGATATTCATTTTATAGCACAGGAAAATATCGTGAGGGAACTGCAATATCCATAAAACAGTAATTTTCTGACTGCTTCATTGGTCCTGGTGAGGTCCTGGATTCGATTCCCGTATCGGGCAAAGTGTTATTGGGTTTTTCTGTATGGGCATTCTCAGTAGCAGCACGGAGTCTGAAACTCTGCCCAGTAGAGAGCAAAATGCTCGGCCCCTTATTCACGGGATACGGTACCAAGACACGGGACTTAATAACGGCTACGGCGATGTGGGTGTACAATGTACATAATAAATGTCTGCCTATTCCTTTGGGGAATACAGGCGTGAGTTTTTTTAAATCAGTTGTTATCAGCTGATAACAATTGTGATAACAAGTGATCATGAGCTTATGATTATCGTGAGTTTTGGACAGAATTAGTGAAGGCATAGTATATAGTAAAGCTCTCCTGAATCACAACTGGGCACAGACCTCTTCACGGAATAAGAAGGGCAAAGGCTCTATACAGACACCATTGAGAACTTTATGGCTTCCTTACAATATTTTCTTTTACCGTTTACATAAGTCAAAATCAAAATATCATATGATTGCCGCACATTGAAGCCGATCATTCAGAAGTTCATCCGTTAGAAAACGTCACACAAAACATGTTACGCAAGCCTTAAAGAATCCAAAATCATGACAAAGTTTCCGGTGTTTCAATGTAATATTCCTAGAAATGTCGATTTCTGTACAAACATTTGAGAACAATACATTCCTTATAGCAAAAATCGTTCTTTTAGTTTCGGTTCAAATTCCCCCTAAGCCGCATAACGCGACGCGGATTCCGTACTAATTGGATAATACATTTAAACAATATCCCAGTGGGTTTTGAATCATAAATGCTACCAATTCAATTTACCAACAAAAACTTGTCTGACTTCAAGTTAGAATGTTAGGACTTTACTCAGTAATTGTACTTCAGTAATGGAATTAACTTTTATTAAGTAGCGTTTTAAAACTTTTGTTAATTATCTTCTATTTGACGGTTGCCGTGTTAAAGTTTAATTACCTAGGTTAGGTCTATTCTTGCTTCTTTTTAGATGATTGTGTAATTTTTCTTTATTGTTATATTTGAGCTTTTATTCCGACATTGTTACTCTGTTGTAGTGAAATATATTTGAGGGAAATTTAGGTACTTAAGAAAATGAAGTAGGTACCTCATCATACCTAGTCATTGTGTTAATATAAGATTTTAGGAGCTAATTATGAAAACAAAATAATTTATGTAAAACTTAATTAAACATCTAAAGTTTGTGTTATTGTAATTATATTTTATTTTCTTTTGATTAACAGAAAATTTAACAATACAGGGTGACTTTATTTAGCGTAATTACCTAAGTATTGATACTGTTGCGGTCCTGCGCCGGCGTAGCGTGATGTCTCTGCGGGTGCGAGTATTTCTAACGAAATCATTCATAATTTGTCGCGTGTTTATTATGGTGATTATTTTTACGATTTTGAATTATTTTGTAAATTTCAGACTTATTAGTAAAAAAAAGTAAAATAATAAAGTAATAGTTACTTAGCCATAGGCTTTTACTCCTTTACATAACACGCCCTATTTTGTTCAAGACTGTAAAATAGTCACCCGGTATATTTGCAGTTCATATAGCAATTCTTTCTTTTTTATAGCCTCACATTAAATCTATAAATAAAATTATATTTTATAATATTACCCGTTGCATTTCAACATACAGTCATAGATCAAAAGAGATTAGATGGCAATGAATATAAGTGTTCAGCTATAATAGGACCGCGGGGAGCGCTGCAGTGTGGGTAGTTAGATATGTACATCGAGAGCCAAATGTGCAGTGATTCAAATATTAAATCTGTTGTGTTCGTGCAAGGGATTTCGGCATGCATTTTATAGGCATACCATTATAGGCACTTATAGTTTTTTATTTAAAGTCTTCGAATGAAATGATAATAGAGTTAAATTCGCTAAATTAATTCTGTCTCCTGAACATGAGGTGTGCGGTGCAATTCCCAGGTCGGGCAATTTGCAAATAGGATTTTCTGATATTGTCCGTGTGCCCGATAGAGGACATTAGAGTCGCCCCCTATTCTATAGAACTTAATAACAGCGTCAGCGATAATATGTGGATGTTCAATGTGTATCTAACCCTTTAGTGAATACATGCGTGATGATACTATGTTGATTCATTAAGACACACGAGCGCCCGGCAACGAGAAACAATACATTTTGTATTTTGTTAATACTATATTGCCAAATGGACGGCACAGTTGGCGCAGTGGTTGAGAGATCGACTGCTGCGCTACGTGTTGCGGATTCGATGCCCGCACGTAACAAATGTTTGTATAATCTACAGATAGTTGTTTTGGGTCTGAAACTTTGTGTACCTTTGTGAATACACACCGTGCCATGGAAAGCACATAAAGCCGTTGGTCCTGATCTCTCTCCGGTCGTGTCGGATTTCCGTCCCATCAGACTATGAGAGTGAAGGAATAGAGATAGCACCTGTGTTTGCGCACACACTTGTGCTCTATAATATCTCTTGCGTAGTTGGTTAATCTCCGGTGAGATTGGCCGCCGTGACCGAAATTCGGTCAGGATGACATTATTATTATTATTATTGCCTAATAGTAAATCTCTTCAATAAACTACAAGCAAAATACACACTCTTTAAAACACTACTAAGGTTCTGTACTGTACATCCAAAATATCACCTACTATACTAAAATACAAAAGCTTTTACCACCATCAAGAGCTAGTATTAACGACACACTCATTACCATAAGCCCTGCTTCACGACGACATAAAATACCCCTTGGCTACACCACGGCAATAAATCATGACACATTTTTTTATCGTAGAGCAAAAATTTTTAAATACCCATGAATAAAACATTTAATTTTCAATGGTATTAGGACATTGATATAAAAACTATGAGGCACTTTCAGCGGCTCAAAAAATAAGCGCACAAATCAATATTGTGCGTCTATTTCTTTGTCCGCTACAAAGAAATAGACGCACAATATTGATTAGTGCGCTTATTTTTTTTTGTGAGAGAAAACCTCTTAACGACTCGGTTGGTCTAGTGGTTGAGAGATTGAGTGCTGCTCTACGTGTCGCGGGTACAATTCCCGCATGAAACATATACTTGTCTGGGCTACAGATTTTTGTTTTGGGTCTGGTGTGTGTGCATGTGATATTGTCTGTATTTACAATCATACAAGTCACATGCACACACACGCCACAATTGGGGGATACCCCCATTTAAAAAATAAAGCAAGAAATGTTAAAAAGCATACGATTTCTTACTACATGCAATTTGAAAAAACAAAAAACAGTTACTTCTATTTCTGTATTATTATTAACCCTGTTTGCAGATAATGCTAGTTCTATACTCTGCAAAATACAAGACAATTGTTGACACTTCTACAGGTAACAATTATATAGAACTGTGCATCTTGACTTTATAATGATCATATAAGGTACATCTTTAGTAAGAAAGTTATAAACGATTTTGGAAATTGAATGACTTTGTAATTTCGTATTGGGAGATAATTAGATTTGAGGTTCAAAGAATTTTGTCTTAGTTTACAAGGGAGGTCGACGAAACAATATGGTTGCAAATGCGATACTTTTGGGAGAGAATACATTGAAGTATCAGTGAAATTAATTTCTTCGGGCATCGCTGTTTCGTAGCATCTGCTTATCTGCAAAAGGTGTTAGATAATCTATTAATCTATGGTTTAAAAACGTTTTGGAAGGACTTTACGTCCTATAAAATAGAGTTTAGAGTGACTACAAAAAATAAAATTTGGTAACGATTATTGCCAAAAGCAAAGTTCGAAGGTAAGTAATTGGAAACGATCATTGCCAGAAGCAAGCGAGTGGTTAATTTGAGTTCCACATAACATAGCATCACGCCCCTATTCCCCGAAGGGCGAGATGTAGGTATACAGACAGCATCAAAAAGATGTATACACGTAGCGAAATTCAAAAGCTTATACTTGAAAAGTTATTAATTAAAATCATAAAATTTAAATAACCATGTATCTTTATGTATCCACAGATACTATATATGAAATTGGTCAAGATTTCAATCACTATTTCCTCTAAAACTCGGTTTTGAATTTCGCTACGTGTATACATCTTTTTGATGCTGACTGTATATTGAAGAACACCTTAATTTTGCTGATGTTGTTAATAACATGTAATAGGGGGCAAGTTTATTCCTAACTACCGGGGACAATTTCATGATGTCCTGCTACTGAGAATTTCTATACAAAAAATTCCATAACACTTTCCTCGACCATGAAAACGTATCCAGGTACTACAAATAAGGCAGTCGTATATAATAGCTGTAAAGTGGCTTGCCTATTGGTTTTCTACAGGATTCATTTCGGAGAGTGTGCCCAGAAACTTCACGACCTCATACCACCTTATCTATTCCACCATCGCACAACCAGGCGTGGGAGGGGCTTCCATATTTATGTCGTTGATATTCCTTTTATACGCACTAAGCGTTTTGCTTCATCATTTCTCATGCGAACGGTTAGGGAATGGAATACTCTGGCGGCGTCTATATTCCCCGATTCGTATAACTTAGGAATCTTCAAGGCGAGAGTGAATAGGCATTATTTGAGCTTGCGTGATCCATCCTCGGCAGCATTATCACTCACCATCAGCTGAAGTGCTGCGAAACGCACTCGAATTAGTAGTAAAAAAAAATGTCAATCAGATATTAACTAAAATGTTTTGTTAAATTAAAATTCTGAGATCAACCATAATATAACCATCAAGCATCAAGCTTAAAAGCGCAATATGTAAGATACAGCTATTCTACTTTTGCAGTACGGGCTTGAATTCTTCCAACAGAATAACGGCAGAAGGATTGACGTTCTTTGAATTGAATGTAAGTCACCCCATTCAAAAGGGAGCACAATTCCAAACACTTCTCACATGTACATGCTGTTAAGAGCTAGCAACATGTTAGGTGTACAGCAGTGACAGGGTGTAAGCGGCCAGCCTAGTGACCTACAATGTATGGGGGCTTATAGGCTAAACGCGACTTCAACGTTATCACTGGTAGGCTCCAACGCAACAGAACTGTCGGTTCCATCGCTATACTTAATAAACGTGTGATGGGAAGTGATTGCTTGTTTGGTTCATGCTGAGAGTGCGCGTTTGGGAACAGATATGTTCACAGGAATATACATCGCTAAATATTCAGTCTCTGTTTGAGTACTCCATTCGTGGTTTGTTAAAAAGTTTTTTTGTTTTTTTTTTTTTTTTGTTTAAAGTATTGCCCCACACTAGGAATAATTCCTGTATCGTGGGTGCGTTTACAAACACATATATTCACATGGACATACACCCAAACCCGGAACAACTATCTGTAGATCATACAAATATTTGTTCATTGCGGGAATCGATCCCGCGACACGAAATGCTGCAGTCGATCTCTCAACCACTGCGCCAACCACGCCATGCAGTGTTTTTGTTGCCTTTTATCTGACCATTCCACTTGCATTTTAGTTCCATTACATCATTGAAAATAAAGACGCTTTATTACACTTTAATATGACATATGAGCAGCGTGCGTGTGACTTTAATAACGCCGAAATATCGAATAGTCGCTAGTCGGCGCCTACGCATGAAAGATAAGAGCCGAACCCTTCCGAAATGCAGTGCATCTTTACATTTCAAGCCATTTATTTTGCCACACACAAACAAATAAAATACGTTGTTTATTGTCGGTAAGAGTCTATATTCTACATCATAATATATGACATACTTCTCTTGTAAGAATGGTAAACCATCGGTTTCATCGACAGTTTTTGGATTAGGAGAAGGAAATCGCAACTTGACGACACGGTAGGCGCAGTGGCTATGCGATTAGATTTCTGCGCTTAGTGTCGCAGGTTCGATTCCCGCACGGAACAGATATTTGTATGATCTACAGATAGTTGTTTCGGGTCTGGTTGTGTGTGCATGTGACATGTATGTTTGTAAAAATGTACCCACGACCCAGGAGAAATCCTAGTGTGGGTCAGCGTTTATAAAAAAAAAAGAATCACATAATTAACCAATTAAATGTTCAAGATACAGGACGGGCTTCAGAGATGGCAAAATCTCATAGGTACCCTTATGTGTCAGTTATCAGCTTGTAAATATTCTTTCACGTTTACAAACGTATTTTACGGAAAATTTATTAGTATTGTGAACGTTAAACAGCAAGCATCTGTAACGGGGAGCATATCGCTTGTAAAGACTTTCGCGGCGCCAATGATACGGAAATAGGTCAGTTCGGAGTGCGCTTATCGGGGTTGGGTTCTGTCTGTGTTTATTTAGAAGGAATCTATGTTTAGTTTTGAATTTACCAGAATCTACATTTCGACTGTGAACTGGCGACTTGTCCTATCTCGATTTTATGGGGATTTTACTTGGTTATACCATTCTAAATTATTTCATACCCGGCAGCGCTGCAAAAAGCACATATTACTTCAATCAAAATTAGACGCCAGTGTATATTTTAAAAACTATAAAGTAACTTTCGACCGCGTTGTATGCACAATGCGGTCCATAGTTTCTTCTTAATCCTGTAATGTCAAAAATCAGATAGTACAAGTTGCCAGTCGATATATTGTGCATTATGGTCCTCTCACACGTTACGATTTCTTGGCGTTCAGTTCTTTTTTTTAACCTTGACACACTAGAAAGAAAGAAGAAAGAAAATGAATTTATTTGGTTAGTACTAGGCATAATTCCTGCATCGTGGGTGCGTTTACAAAGATAAAAATTCACATGGACATACACCCAAATCCGGAAAAACTGTGTAGATTATACAAATATTTGTTCCGTGCGACAATCGAACCCGCGACCCGTAGCGCAACAGTCAATCTCTCAACCACTAGACCAACCTTGCCGTTGACTGTCATTACCCACAGATACATAGTACATTTTAGGAAAGAGCCTCCACGAGTGATGTACCCTGAGATCTTCTGGAGCATCCTGGGCAGTCAGCCTCGATACCATAATTGCTGATTGGCTAATCTTTCGACTACGTCATGAGGGACTCCCATGTACGACAAAAGAAGAATGTTAGTACATCGTACAACATAAAGTACATGGATAATATTTTTCGACACACGTATGCACATACTTCTGCAAGCCTAAAATTCAAACCAATTAAAGTGTGTTGAAACCATTATAAACACCCGAAGCCTATCCAACAATGATAGTTGTTAATTTAGCAAGGAAAAGGCTCCAAAAAAGGGAAAAGGAAACAATTAATGTTAATTAATGTGCGTGTAATATTCATGTGGATTGTTTGGACAGTAACAGTGCTATTTACCCAATTTGTCGCAAGATATTATACATATTTTGATGATAGTGTATAGGTAGTATAATTATTATGTTCTAAGATACGGTATGGGTTATTTTCCTGTAGATATCCAGTGTATGGAGTAGCAATAAAATTAGATTGCAATTTCGCTACGACGTAGCTCTCGTGGCTACGTCGGCTACGCTTTTGTAGCAGATAACCTACGCAATGCGGAACTATAATTATATGTATAATATATTTGACTCTCGAAGCTCTGTTATCATATCGGTGTTCGATGCCAACTATCAGATAACTTAAAAATGCTCTAAAGCCCTATTTTTCAATGCTCGAATAAAATTTATTGTTGCATAACTGCTTAACCCTTCCGGGTGTAAAGACGCGATGCTATATAACAGGAAAAATTCCCTTGTTTAACGATTCGACTTCGACACACTTAATTTGAATGTTTTCTTGTTCTTGTTTATTGTTACTTTTAGTTGGAAAGGTTTCCCGAGTTTCGTAACAGTACCCCAGTAATAACGTCTCCTTCGATACTAATACAATTTTCTGCTCGACTGGTTACTGTTAACGAGAAGAGCTTAATTTGACGTGCTCGATATTTTTTTATTGTTACCTATTTACCGGTTGTTCAACAAGTTTCTGTTATATTGGGCAATATTATTCCCTGACCTTTTGCTATGTGTAGAAGCATTTAATATATACATATTGTTCAAGGTGAAGTTTACCATTCGCTTCCCTAGATGGCGTTGTACCGTCTAGTATTTCATCCTGAATCGCGGTGTTAAGATTCTCCGCGAATTTTACTTATGCTTTGAGAAATTATATCTGTGTGTATTCGGCTGGAGGCGCTTCTGGTCTCGCCATTTGCCCGGTTAAGCAGTAAAAGCTCCCTGAGCAAACAGAGAGAGACAACTCAAAAAAAAAAAACTGTGTATACGCTGGGACGGTCTTCATCGATATCAGTTGGACAACCGATATTTAGCTACAATATCGATACAAATATCCGTTGCTTGATATTGGTATCAGTGCCTTGGTGTGTACAGATATAAAGCTAAGGTACCGATATATAACTGAATAAGAAGGACCACTTGTTTGTTACTTAGATATAGAAAATCTGACAATCTAAATAACATCTTATACTCATACATTTAAAGTATACCTATTTTACAAAATTCAACTCGCATAAATGTAGCGTGGCGCCAACCAAACTCGATATAATATTCGCTTTGTCTCTTTTACGCACCCAAGCTCATATCTAGTTAGAGAGAGAAGCCATAATTATTTTAGTTATTAGATGCCATCGCGTCCAACTATCGTTCGCGACTGTTATTGTGAATATTGTGATAGCGGTTGGTAAATTTTTAAGATATCGATACGTTAGTTATTGGATTGGCAACCGTTTTTAGTTACGTTTTGTGATATCGGACACATGTCTATGCATGTTAGTAATACTATTTACTGGGCACAGGTCGCGCACAGGCCCTAACTCTTCTCAGTATGAGAAGAAGAATTTTGATAGTTTAATAATGTACAATCAGTCTCAAAAATATATACGCTAAGCGAAATTAAAAAGAGTAAGTAAGTAAGTAGTAATAAGAGATAGAAATCTTAAAAAACAAAAAAAAAAAAAAAAAACTTCTGTTAAATTAAGCTACATTTATTATTTAAACACTTACAGCGATTTTTAAAACACTTTTAAAAGTTAAACTATCAGAATAATTTCGATATCGTGCTTGTATCGTAATTATCCTCCGAGTCCGAGCACATACCCTTCTGAATGGGAATGATTAACCGCTAAAGATTAGTAGGTAATAGAGATACCTACTAATCTGTAATATGGGATTGTATTGTTTTGTTACAGAAAAAATATATATGTCATCGTCGGGCGCACCCTGGGCAGTCAGTCTTGATACCACATTGCTGATTGGCTTATCGTTCCACTACGGTATGAGCGATTCCAATAGGATAACTCGTGTTGACACGACAGAAGAAGTATGTTTGTCCAACAATCCTATTCTAAAGTAAAACAAACAACCACATATCATATTGCGACTAAATGCAGGTGTAATGCGGTGACGTCCAATCGTTATAGCGTTATGACGAATTAACGCTATCATGCAAAAATTCCACAAGTAAAGTAAAACGCGTACATATTGAATTTTGGGAATTTCCCAATTCAATAATATTCATCAATATTTAACGAACGAAATATTTTTATACAGTTTTATGAAGAAAAAAGTGAACATTGTTTGCTGGATTTTTTTTTTGCGCTACGTGAAATGCAAATATGTGCAACACTTTAGCTTTGGCCCGTTTTGAGCTGTGTTTGATCGTAGTGTTGACTTTTAGTGCAAACACGTACTTTTTATTTGATGAATGGATACCTTTTTTTTATTAATTCATCATATTTTATGTGGTGCAACACTTAGTTCAAAGTAACTATAGGGTGGAGTAAAATATTTGTATAGTGTTTTGTTTCAAAGTCTGCGGTAATTTTGGGGTATAATTTAAAAAATTAAATCTGATATTTTACTTTCAATATGGTATTTTTTCTGCCCATTATAATTTCAAATTATGACGATTAAAAAGCTTCAAGGTTGAACAAAGGTGCGAAGGTTGAGGTGAATCAAAGTTATAAACAGGTGTCATTTCTTTTTAGTGTCATGAACCACGTGATATTAAAAAACCAGGAAGATTAACCGTTATAAATATTTTTACCCATGTAATGTCCTTACTGCATCATCGGTCTAGTAGTCGCAAACGCGGCTGCGAGGGATTCCAGGTTCGATCCCCGGGTCGTGCAAATTGTTACTAGGTTTTCCCAGTGTTTGATTGTACATGGAAGATAGCAATAGGCTAACCAACGACTCAATAACAGCATTGTCTAAATTTGGCTGTAAAATAATACTCTTCAGCCGTTTACTTTGAGGAGTACGTGATTGTATGTCAATATCCTGACTATGATGGCAACTTAACCTATATATTAGTTTTAGTGAGGTTGTATTCGTCCTTCAGTTTATAGATATTCTAACAGGAAATATAAAAAATCACTCACGTACTTAATCGATCGGCCTGCATGATATCAATAAACATGCAATTTCTGTGTCAGAGAGTGACATCCGACATTGCGTGCAGCTACCCTCCTGCTGTTATTAAAATCAATATTGTGCGTTTTGGCCTCGTTTTATATGTAAATAGAACATTACTTTTTTGTGAAAACAGATACGTAATTCCGGTGGTAATGAATAAGCATTCCGGAAATGAATTTATTTATTTATACTTTATGCACTGTGTACATAGACGAACTAAATGCCTTAGGCATTTTCTACCTTATCGTTATCAGTAATAAATATTTGAGGATACAGTATAAAAATACAATTTTATACATATCACATACACATAACTGATAACTGATCCATGCTTGCACTCTGTTGCGACAGGTTAGCTATATTTGTCTCACATAAACCCTTACATCATTACAATCTGTCTGTATTTTAAAATAGACTTTGACCCCTGAGTTTGTTTCGGCGGTTCTTCTCAGGGATAGTCATAGGAAATGCCGACGCCATCTAGTTTAAAAAAGACGTGTAAAAGTGATTAAAAAATCCTTATTGCAAAAATAAATAATTTCATTTCATATATACATTCATAAAATAATAAATAATTTCAGGATAAAATCAAGAGTCTTAATTTAGAGCTACCCTGTACCTCATTTTTTCTGATCATGTTGTTCGGTAGTGATCAGGAAAAAATCGGGACTAACATGCGGAGCTGTAGACCCGCTGATCAGACTGGAAGCAGAGCCCAACATTATTGAGATAAGGTAATGATGATGTAAATATTTTTTGTGTATGGTATTAGTGACTGCCATATAGGTATAGTAGTCGCAAGCTAGTACTGAGTATGAGGTCATTCATGGGTTTGATTTCGGGTTGAGAAAAATGTTATAAGGTTTTCTATAAGGAAACTCACGGTTTTTCTATAAGGAAGCGGTTACCCGGCGTGTACTACTACGCTAAAAAAATAATGCATTTATTTAGTGGTTTAAAACCATCTTCGCATTATTGCCTTTCTAATGAAACCGGTTTGAGGCACATGGTAGATCGGTAGAAACAATTTTTGTGTTTTATATACATATAGATTATCAGTAGCAGCCCAGTGTTTGGCTTTGTACCGAGTTGTCCTTTATTCCTTACGATTCAATACTGGTTTCATCGAAATGTGGATCTATACCTCTGCCTAACCTTTTGAGGAATCCATGCGTGACGCTGTGTTTATAGAAGGTTATTCTGTTTCAAATTGATTACTCTATTATTCTCGAGGAAGTTCTATGACGCAAGCGAGTAATATCTTGTTGCAATCTCCGATATAGTGATATTTCAGTGCTGCGGCCCCTTCAGCTTGTTTGGCATGTCATGTATCTGTCTATGGTCTTTATATTATGGACAAAGGAATGCAATACTTATAGCATTAGCCTTGGTAGCTGACATACATGTTAATGTAAAAAAATTCGACATATTCAGTGTACAGCGCTTGCCTTGTTTCAACAACGGACAACTAAAGTTTTATTTTTTAAAGGCAAGTATATTAAACTACTAGCTTCCGCTCGCAGCTTCGCCTGCGTGATTTACGAACCCGTAAATTTTCCCGGGAAAAGTAGCCTATATGCTATTCCAGACTAAAATCTATCTCTGTGCCAAATTTCATCCAGATCCGTTCAGCCGTTCTGGCGTGAAAGAGTAACAAAGATCCATCCATCCATTCATCCTCACAAACTTTCACATTTATAATATTATAGTAGGATTTTCTAAAGTAAGCTTTCATTACAGAAAACAGGAAAATCTAAGGATTTCATTACTTTAAGTACCAAACTAACATTCGAACATACTCGTAGTTTTCCACCTAAATATTCGAATCAAAACGGCGAGGCAATGGATTTGGCTGATACATAAGAATTTCAACAATGTTTCACATTTTACAGTAAGAAAGAAAAGAAAAGAAAGACTATTTATTGCAGGCACGCATATATATAGAAAATAAACATAATACTAGTACACACAGAGTTATAATATTATAAATCTGTGTGTTTGGTGCCAGCAATGGGACCTCTTGTTCAGCTGTATGCTGCAATACGGCTTATCAAGCAGTATTACAGCGCTGTTTTTCAACTTGGGGCCCAGAAGACGCACGGACATTGAATCACACATGGACACGGACTCGGACAGTAGGCGAAAAAAGTTGATAAAATATTCGTCACTTAATTAATTTTATAAACAAGTTCGTTATTGTTAAACTAGTCGATAAATTTATGCCATTCTGTAACTAATTTAATTACAAAAAGTAAGATTTGCTAAGTCCCTGTAAAAGCCCGCTGAAGACATAGCACTCTGATAAGTTTTATAAAACCTTATGTACACTTAAAAAAATAATAAATAAATTCAACCCATTACTGTCCCACTGCTGGGCAAGGGTCTCTTCTCAGAACGAGAAGGGTTAGGCCTTAGTCCACCACGCTGGCCCGGTGCGGATACACGGTACACTTAAAATGCAAATAAATGTTTGAGTTTGATTTATTGACTTATAAAACTTTGCGCCATGATCAGCTACTTAGTTTTGTCGCTGACTGTACCTTTCTTTGTAATTTATGTAAAATTCGTGATTGTGAATTGAACTGAATAAAAATATCAAATATTCGACCGTTAGAAGATAAATATTTTTTTTAATGTCATGTGACAATATTAATGTTTTGTATATAAAGTTTTTTTTTTTTTTTTTTTTTTTATATATATTTTTATTCATGTAAACCATTTACAGGCACTTATGAATAGTCAGGCTCTAGTTGCCACATTTACATAACACATAACATAACTAGGCAGAGGTGTACTATTGTACACCCACATTTCGCCGATGCCGTTATAGTGGGCGAGCCTATTGGAAAAGTTCTAGACTAATGAGAATTTCCATACAGAAAAACCCAACAGCACTTTGCCCGTGATGAGAATCGAACCCAGGAGCTCAGCAGTCGCACTTGTAACCACTAGACCGATGAGACAGTGGAGTGTTTACCTTGTGAAAATAAACTAGTGTGCAGTGAAACCTGTTTTCAGTGAGGATCACAATCAATGTGTGGTGTGCGTTTCTTGGCGTCTAGCGGAGCGAGTTCGGGGAAGATACGGACATTTTTCTCGCCGTTCGTGCGTAAACACGGTTCTGACAACGCAGTGACTTTGATTTTATGACGCATTTACACCGAATTTAGTCGATATTACTTCGAAATAAGTACGAGAACTGCCTCATCGATCTAATGATCGCAAGCACTGCTGCTGAGCTAGAGGTCTAAGGTTTAGTCGTAGGTTCGATATTCTGGTCCAGTAAATAGTAATAAGGGAACAGCCCTGCTTGTTTAAATGGAATCTTATAATAATGTCCTCCTGACCGATTTCGGTCACGGCGGCCAATCTCACCGGAGATTAGCCAACTACGCAGGAGATATTATAGAGCACAAGTGTGTGCGCAAACACAGGTGCTCTCTCTATTCCTTCACTCTCATAGTCCGATAGGACGGCAATCCGACACGACCGGAGAGAGATCAGGCGCAGGACCAACGGCTTTACGTGCTTTCCGAGGCACGGTGTGAATTCGCATACACAAAGACCCAGACCCGAAACAACTATCTGTAGATCATACAAATATTTGTTCCGTGCGGGAATCAAACCCGCGACACGTAGCTCAGCAGTCGATCTCTCAACCACTGCGCCAACCGTGCCGTCAGTATCGTAAATGGGACCTAAAACGCTATCAGCGAATTGAGGGTGTACAGTACACTTCGGCCTGATTCTTTATGTTGTTCTAATAATTATGTTATTAAATAATAGACATAATATACAAGCAGATACAGAACACCTATCTGTAGATAATACAAATAGTGTTGTGTTCTGTACGGGAATTGGACCTTCATTTTGACTTAAATTCACATATTGTATAAAAAACACTTTTTTTTTGTATACCAATACTCTTCCTTATCAAAATACTATTAAACTAAACTGAGGTTAGAGTACCAGAAATTTCGGAAATCACTCACAAATCACAAAAACTTTACCCATACATTTCGTATCCACCCTGTACATGAAAACGCGACTTCCATTATTAAAATGGCGGATCTAAAACAAACACTACACTGGATAACTCCAAACATCTACTTTCTGAACTTTAATAATTCTACTAAAGAAGGAAGCAGGGAAAATAAGCAAGCTATCTATGCAAGTACCATAAATTTTTCCCCCCCCCGGGTTGAGCAATATAGATAACTTTTGAAGCGGTGCATGTAAAAACATTACTACTTTCAACTCTTATTAGTTTCCGATAGGGCAATGGATATTTTATTGCACACCGTTTCACGGAGTACCTACTTTTATACACGTGAGATTTTTGTCGCGTAAAATTTTCATTCTTATTGAGTCTTATTGAAATGTGACGGCATTTTTAGGAGTGTAACTTATAAAAAAAGTAAATTTACTTTACGCCTGTATAATAAACGTTAGACAGAGAAGAAAGAGGCTAATTATAAGTCGCGGGTTTCGTAATACTCATTGGAGAAAAAAAAAAACCAATACATCTTCCCGCAGCCTAATTCTGTAAAAAAAACGATAGCAACGCGACAGACACGGGACTGAAATTTTACTGTCAGCCTATACATTATATGACACAATAATGACGTTTGACAGAAGGTATTGCGCGATCTACGCCTGTTGCTACATCGGTAATTAGGCTGCCGATCTGAGAATTGAACAAAATACCTTACATTTTGCCGTCGCTAGACCAGTGGGGCATTCAGACACTGATAGAATACTTGTTGGTAACTAGTGGAATAAATAACGCTTGTTTTTTGTCTTGTACTAACCCTGAAAATATCTTCGAGCAGCGTGGAGTAGATAATAGAAAATCTATTGTTTTTGTATATAGGGACATTTTTTTGTTTTAAAAAAATACCTTGCCCCACACTAGGATAAATTTCTGTATCGTGGGTGCGTTTACAAACACATATATTCACATGAACATACACCCAAATCCGGAATAACTCTGTAGAACATACAAACATTTGTTCCGTTTGATTCGAACCCGGGACACGTAGCGCAGCAGTCGATCTCTCAACCACTGCGCCAACCGGGCCGTCTAAACTTGATGAAATAAAATGTTTCTTATTTAGAATGTAACCTTTGGCATACTTTTTATATTCGTATGTAAGTAAATGTATGTCCGTAAATAAAATATGAAGGCGATGTTTTTATCTTCGATTTTTTTTTCAAATATGTATGAACATTCTTTATACGGCTTCACATCCTAATAAACTGGTTATTTATAGACGTTATAATATCCCAACAATACTCTTATTTATATTTTTATTTGTTTTTACCTAGAAACATGACGAAAACGAATTTAAAAGAAGTGTCTAAACGATTAGCTTTCTGCGCTACGTATCGCGGCTTCGAACTCCGCACGGGACAAATATTTGTATGATCTACAGATAGTTGTTTCGGGTCTGGTTGTCTGTGCATGTGACATGTATGTTTGTAAACTGTACCCACGATACAGGAGAAACCCTAGTGTGGGACAACGTTTTAAAAAGAAAGAAAACATTAAGACCCAAATTTTACATAGCTAGTTTTTAAAAAATAAATACGACACATTACGGCACGGTGTAAGGGGTGACATATAAGCAGCGTTTCACACTTGGCACGCATGGATCCCCGCATCTGAAATAGTAACACTATAGGACGTGAATCCTTTAGATATTCAGTTTTTGTTTGCTCAAATTTTCCCTGTTTTTCTTCGTTTTGAAACAAGGAACGAGTTTTTCTTATAAATTTTTGTCTCGTTTTCCTGGAGGATAGTTTTGGTTGGGTGTGTATTTATAGTCATTTTTGAAATTTAAATAAATGTTTATTGTTAGAGATCGCTACAGCGCAATAATCAGTTTAGTTTAAACGTTGTCATATATGTACACGGATTTGTTATAGTGGGTGCATTTACAAACACAAATATTTACATACATAGCCAGACCCGGTACAACTATTTGTGGGCAATATAAATATTTGTTCCGCGTGACACGTAGCGTAGCAGTCGAACTGTTATCCCTGCCTTGTCTATCCCGCGCCATCAAGATCAATTTATTTGTATTAACAATTTAACATGAGTACACTAGACACAAAATTTAAAGGATATTTTAAAAATTCCAAATTTATTGCCTATTTTCAACAGGCTGTAATTCGGCGAAAAATTGTCGTATTTCAAAAAAAAAAAATGGCTTTTAGATCTGAGCATCAAAAAGTTTTTTCATGCACGATTCCAAATTAATGTTAAGGAAACCAACGAAAAAAAAATCTTAATTCTTCGTAGGTTACGCGGACGAAGTCGCGGGCTGAAGCTAGTCTACAATAAAGATATGATTAGATCCTACATGACATGCCATGGATCAAGTAACAAAGAGAAAGTAATACTGAATTATAATTGACAAAATTACACAATAAAAAAAATCATGTAACAAATTCTATTCTAAGCGTTGTACGTATAAAAGTAGGCTAGTGTCACGTGTTTTTTTACAAAAAATATAAAGGTACCTTTGACATAGACGGGTGACGATTCCATAAATATTTCGTTTCAATTTAGGTACGGAACACCAAACGGACCCTCCATATTGAATTCGTCACGCACTGGACATATTTGTCATACCGAAAATTTAGGGGCGAGAGAACCCTTCTGACCGTTTCCTGTCATTCCTTTGCCACTTTGCTGTGTAAATAATTAATTATCTACGTGTATATTGCTCTTAACTCTTGCAGGATCAATATTCAGTAACCTTCATTCAACTGTTTACCGTTGATGTGAAACTACTAAGGAGTAATTAAGTTCGGCTGCTGTAATTATTCGATGTGGATTCCGGATTGAATCTTTGTTGTTCTCAGTACATGTTGCATACAAAAATAATAGGCGACTATCTTTTTTGGTCAATGATTTACCTAGGTAGTTCTCAGTATACATAACTCAGAATAGTATTAGCGGAGTAAAGTGGCAGTCAGAGGTCACATAAGCCGAAGAACCAATAACCATTGGGAGTTCTCGAGTGGAGACCGCGAGTAGGCAACTACAGTGTAGGGCGCCTCCTGCAGTCTAATTACCGATGTCGCGACAGGCATAGATCGCGCGATAGCTTCTGTCAAACGTCATTTTTGTGTCATATAATATATTGGCTGACAGTGAGATTGCTGTCGCGGGGCTGTCGCGTTGCTGTCGCTTTTTTACGTAATTAGGCTGCTAGTTAGGTGGAGTGATGACTTGCGAAAGGTGGCTGGTAGAAAGTGGATACGGTAAGCCGAAGGCCGGGCTCATGTCTAGCAGTAGACGAAAGTGGGCTGATGATGATGATGATACAGAACTCTAAATTATGACTCAATAGAAATGCTATCTACTGTATTTCTCTAAAGTAAGGTGACACCACACCACCACACATGTGTTTTGCATTCTATGCTATATAAAATGAAACTTAGTTCTGTGCAAATAGGTACGTGTGTATCGTTGTTTTGTTGTGCTGCAATATTCACAATTTGCTTATACGCGGCGACAGGGTCATGCGCTTTCACCATTTCTATTGACTTGTTATAAATAACATGTATTGTTGAAAATAGTGCCTACTTGAAGAGACATTTGTTAGATACAAATGTCCCACACCGTCAAAACTGAGTAGATGAGTTTTTTTTTTTTTTCAAATACACATTTGTCAGGCACTTTCAAAACGTTAATAGGACTGCAGTTGCACGGTTAATTTTAAATTTATTGAATTAATTCACCAATAGATCATACATACAGCATTAGCTTAATCTAACATGAGGCTTTTCATACGTATAGACAAATTTATAGGCGTACAGTCAGCATCAAAAAGATTTTATACACTTCATTAAATTCAAAAGCGATTCTTAAAGGAAAATATGATTGAAATCTTGACCAATTTTAAACATAGTATCTGCGAATACATAAAAATATACATAATTACTAATTATGTGTATAATTTTATGATTTTAACCAATAGTTTTCCAAGAATGAGCGTTTGAATTTCGCAATGGGTATAAATATTTTTGATGCTGACTGTACATACCATTCACATAATACAATAGACAGAATTGAAATAGAAGTAAAAATAAAATTACTGTGTAAAATATAAAAATCAAAGTTAATATACTAAGGAAAAGACTAAACTTATAAAGTTAGTACCTATATACGTGGAAGTATACGGTTCATAGGGAAACAAAAAATTAATACAGAATTGTTCATTTTCGTTCAGCAAGTTCTCCCATTACCTGCAACGTAACTTCACCGGTCTATGATAATGTAACGCAATGGACACTTCACTCTGATTTATGTCCAAATTACGTAAACATGACTCCGGACAAAAAAATTGGACACGAACTCAATATTTCAAAACTGTCTATCCGGCGATTTTGTTTAATTATTTCTACGGGGAGATTTATGTGCCGTTAAGTGTCAACGTCAATATGGACGGCGACGTAGTGGAAAATAACTTGCAATTTATTCCCGGACCGAACTAGCGCCCCTATTCTGGTAGTAAGCGAGTGCCCGTCAAAGTCGGTGATGTGATAAAATGTATGGATCTGAATGTCGACGGGGCTCGAACGACAGTTTATCTTTATGAATGATAGGCCTGTTGTGCGAATGAACTTGTAGTTGGTGTTATTTATTCGTTATTTCGTTGTTTTTGTGATTGTTGTGTAAATAATCTGAAATATTTGTGTGTTTTTGTGGCTGTGTCGGTGTTATTTGGTCGTTTAGTCCATATTATAACGCAGTCTGATCTATTAATTAAACTAAGACATTACTTATACTGTTTTAATTATTTAGAATCCTTTTTGACTGAAGAAAATTAAGAAAAAAGACTTTAGATCTACACTAACTAACATCCTTCTTAAACATAAAAACCTTTCTAGGCTATGTATGTGTTGTGCTCTTATGGCTAAAATTACAAAAATAAAGTTATATTTATTGTTTTTACTTCATAAGTTTTGATACATAGTCGATATCTTCCAGAATAGGAGCCAGGGAGACTGAAGCCAACAACCTATATAGTGAAGTGTCGAAACTAACTTTTGTATTGGTGTCAAATATTTTTATTATTTTTTCGAAACATCAAAAGCAGCCTGTCACGTTTCCTCCCTTTTGTATTTATAATTTTACATGCATTATTTTGATACGGGATGAAAATAAAACGATGACGAGGATATACATTGTACATTTTTGATAAAGTTTAAAAATATTGAGCTTGTAACTTTACGGAACGACCGGCAAGGATACTTTATAGATTTTAGGTTGTTAAAAAAACGTCCTGGGTTGGTCATAACATGAACGACTTAATTGTCAAGTTGCCTATCAATTATTATATTTGTATAGGCTTATATTTTTCTCGTCAATCTACTAAAGAACCACGAAGAGAAAATACATATAAAAAACATGAAAGCAATTAGTAAGTTCTACTACAAAAAATTACAAGACATACTCGTACATAGGTATTTCTGGTACCTCTAAAGGTGCTCTACCTAAGGCCTACTAAATCGCTTGAAATTTTTTGGCATGCCCTTACCAAAACATCATAAAATTCATATTAAAAGCATAACATACAAAAAGCGGTTAAAAAGTAGGAGAGTTGTATAAATCGTGAATGCTCTTTTATCTCAATTCGTTTAATTTCAGTTTCTCTTTTTAAAATTAGTAGGTACATTATTCAGTAATCTCATTTTTATTACGACACACACGATGCAAACATTTAAAATTTCACACTAAAACTTGCTACATTCCCAAGTGGCCATAAACCAGCTTCATATTCAAAGCTAGAGCCAACGAGAAAAGAATAAAATTGCGCGAGGAGTCCATAATTTTAATACTTTTACGTCACAAAAAACGTCATTGAAACTAAAATCCTTCTCCACAGTGGAGTGGATCAAACTTTGTGTAATTTGAAACTATAGTTTAAGCCGAGCTTAAACGGTTGATTAACGAGGTGATTTAGTAGAAAGTTGGCAAGTTTTACCGACTAACTATCACTACTCAAATCAGCGAGTACTTTTAAAACCGGTTTTCAATTTTCTTCTCGAGTTTGGAGCTGTAGAGTTTTTAATTAAGACGCGTGATTAACGGTTTTATTAATTTTTGATAAGGACTTTGTTCTGATTTTTGTATAAAGGTGAAGTGTTGGGCGATGGCTACTTATAAGAAAGTTAGAATTCACTGAATAAGAGACAGATGTTCTCGCAATTCTTGGAAAAATAGATCACTAGGAATGGTTGTACGCATAAACTAATTTTACGAACAGTTTACTTATTAAGTATGTATGAGCATTATTTAATATAAACAATTCCAACGCACAGTGTAATGGAAGTGATAGAGGCGCCATTGGCCGTAATGATTACATATTAAGTAACAAGCAAGGCAACAATTTCTCAACGATTTCTGCTGACAACAAAACAGTAAAGATTTTCCTATAATGCATTTAATACTTATTACAGGCGAGAAAAACGCGCAGCTAGAAGAAAATAGAATAAGAATTTTATTTCACCAAGAAAAGCTAAAACCGACCATTTTTTATCCATTCCACAATAACTTCAGTACATTTAACTATACGAAAAAACGATCACGATGACAGGTTACAAATCGGTACGTACCATACCG
The DNA here is from genome assembly GCA_947562105.1 of Shargacucullia verbasci. Classification (NCBI taxonomy): domain Eukaryota; kingdom Metazoa; phylum Arthropoda; class Insecta; order Lepidoptera; family Noctuidae; genus Shargacucullia; species Shargacucullia verbasci. Next base: position 11,010,532 of record OX387294.1, on the reverse strand, counting down.
CTTTGTTGCGGGAAGCTTCCATGTGTTAGATATAAAGAGTTCTAATTAATCACTACGGCTAACGGCGCCTCTGTCACTTATATACTCTGTGTACTGCACAATGTTTCGAATTAATTTTGTGTTAAGTATCTATTCGTGAATCGCATTTTCTATTGGAAATGACTAAACATGTAATACGAGTTGTTTTTTTTTAGATATTCTGTTGTTTAAGGGTCAATTTTCCCAATCTTGTCACTGAAGAAGTTTCAATTCTTCCTCATTTTTCCTCAGGAAGTTATTTTTTTGAATTTGAATTTTATCTTTCGAACACTAAGGCCCTAACAGACTAAACTTATGTGATACGCTGCGATATGATTTTACGTCAGAATCAGACTCTGTTGTTTAGACTTTTTTGTACGAAGGAGAGCTGCGGACTACGAACCTATAGGTGCAACAAAGGCATCAGATCATGTGTACTGTAGAGGTTTTATATATCAGGAATAAAGTATTTGAAGGAACGTCAATATTATGTAATTGAGTGATGGACGTTGAATGGAAATAATAAGAATTGTATCTTGGAACTCGTAGCAGACATTACAGTATTTAAATATTCTAACAGCAGTTTGTTTCCTGGTCCCCCACAGTACATATTAAAAAGAAACGAGCTGACGCGAAATAGGAATCAAAAGTATCAGCGACGTCACAAAAGTCAAGTTTGTTTCATTCATTTCATTTTTAAACGTTGCGCCTCCACTCCCTACAATTCCTGGATAGTTGGTGCGTTTGCAATCACAAATATGCACATGCGCAGAAACATTGAGTCCCACAAATATTTAATCCGTGCGGGAATCGAACCCCCGACACGTAAAACAGCAGTCAATCGCTCGATCACTTCACCAGCGGTGCCGCTGAAATTGAAAGCTAAGAATATCACGTACGTCGCGTCTCATCACTCATCATCACAAATCCAATCTGTTTGCGCCTTTAACCGTTAAGTGGTGCAAAGGAGACACAATAAAAACTCTATTGTTTCTCGCTGCTGGGCGCCTCCTGTGTCTTAATTAGTTAATTATAGCATATTTGGAATGCCTTACCCTAACATACGTCGATGTTAATGTTCCTGGAATAATAATAATGTCCTCCTGACCGGTTTCGGTCACGGCGGCCAATCTCACCGGAGATTAGCTAACTACGCAGGAGATATTATATGTGCGCAAACACAGGTGCTCTCTCTATTCCTTCACTCTCATAGTCCGATGGGACGGCAATCCGACACGACCGGAGAGGTCAGGCGCAGGACCAACAGCTCTACGTGCTTTCCGAGGCAAGGTGTGTATTCACATACACAAAGACCCAGACCCGAAACAACTATCTGTAGATCATACAAATATTTTCCTGGAATAACAATAAATGGTAACTCTTTCACTTCATCCAAAAACAAGTAACTTATAACCTAATCTAATGTAATCTAACCTAATCTTCATGAGTCATGCCACATGTATGTTGTCAGAGGCAATTCTAATTAACATTAGTCGCTTCGCTGGTTACTAGTTCACTTACAAGTTTGCTTAGCTCGAGTCCCGTCTTTAACTTCGAAAGCCTACAACTAAGTTTTGGTAACATTCTCGCAGTTTGTACTACGAGTGAACAAATGTCTCAATTTTACTTATCAAGACGCGAGTTTAAGATTATGCGTTTATATTTTAGTAGTGTAGGGGATTACATCATTGGTCTCAAGCGTGACTGATGAGCGCGAGGTCCTAGGTTCGATTCCTGGGTCGGGCAAAGCGCTGCTGGGTTTTTCTGTATGAAAATTCTCGGAGGTTGGAATTTTGCCCGGTAGATGGTAATTACACTACTATTATATGGGACTCAATAACAGCATGGGCGAAATGTATACTTTAGTACACTACTGCTGACCCTCCGAGGAATACACGCGTGGTGCTAGTGTAGAGGGTACAAGGTAGGTAGAAAGGTACAGGTAAGATATACACGGTCCCTTAGAAAAAAAATATCCCGCAGTATTAATTGTAATAAATATCTTGTATAATATATGTTTCCGGGATAAAAAGCCTATAGCCTATGTGCTATTCCAAACTATGATCTATCTCTGTGCCAAATTTCATCCAGATCCGTTCAGCCGTTCTGGCGTGAAAATGTAACAAAGATCCGTCCATCCATTCAACCTCACAAAACTTTCACATTAAAAAAAAGTCTATCATACAAATACTTATTATTTTGTTCCGTGCGGGAATCTTTGTACTGATGGAACCCTAAAAGTGTGAATTGAGGTCAAAACAATTTGCCTAGGTAATTGCCCCAAACGAGAATTGACGCTTTCAGGTGATAGAAAATAATTACAATGAAACGCTTTTTATACATTATGTCTGTTTTATTTCTTTGAAATTGATGTATTGTTACTTTATATTGTGAATAAAAAGTACCTATTGGCCTCGTGCCGGAGAAATTAAATGTTTTTTTTTTTTATGTAATATAATATTATAATATTTGGCTGCCTCATTAGTCTAGTGGCCGCAAGGGCGACTGTTGAGCGTGAAGTCCTAGGTTCAGGACATAGCTGAAGTATGCGTATATAAAGTATACCTCTGCGTAAACCTTTGGGGAATATAGGCATGATGCTTTGTTAATATAATATAGCATCACGCCTGTATTTCCCAAAGGATGAAGTACGGGTGTACAACTTACTCAAATTTCACCGATAATAATAAAGCGCCTTTCCATATTTAGATCCTGATAGGGTTACAACATTCAGAAGGTATTGTTAGACTAACAAATGATCGACCTGGCTTCCTTAAGAAAAAATAAAATTATCATCAACTGGAAGACAGACTAAGAAAAATCGTATGCTTATTCCGTACTAGCTTCCGCCCGCGGATTCGCCCGCTTGGTGTAACCCGTACATTTTTCCGGGATAATTAGTAGCCTATGTGCTATTCCAGACTATAATCTATCTCTGTGCCAAATTTCATCGAAATCCATTCAGCCGTTCTGGCGTGATTGAGTAACAAACATCCATACATCCATCCATCCTCACAAACTTTCACATTTTTAATATTAGTAGGAAATATTAGAAGGATATTTATCCCGGAATCACCCTGGTGTAATTTACTCATGAAGAAATAACTATTGAGATTATCATACAAAGACACCAACCAAATCTCCGACATTTCCGATGGATTTTCCAAAAAAATTCTTTCATACATTACGAACACGACAAAAAAAAACAGTCAAATCGGCGAGCCGTTCTCAATTGGCAATTTTTATTTAAATATCGAAAACAGGTAGATGTATATATAATTAATTTTAATGGTATTGTATTTTGTACTTGACTGAAAATATTGTTAATAAAATACTTAAATTATAGATACAGCCGGTTGGTTTTGTTCGTGTACATTGTATGTGTATTTATTTTTATAATTATACATATTTATAAGTGTGAAAATATAAAACACAAAAATGGTTTCTACCTATGTCCGTTATATACTGAAACCATCCAACCGATGTACCCCTACCGGTTTCATTAGAAAGGCAATAATGCCACTAAAACAATGCATTGTTTTTTTTTTTTGGGTTGTAGTACACGCCGGTTATCCGCTAGTGATTAATAAAGATTTAAATCATAATACCGAGAGAGATGCGAGCCTGTTGCCATCTACCGGGCACAATTTAAAATTTTCGAACTGCTTATCAGAATTTTTTAACGCAAAATACCAATAACGCTACCAGATTTGTGAATCAATCCGCGGACCTCTCGCCCCGTAAACGTGTTTAAGATCATGTACCATGACCACTATACATATGTATAATAAATTTTATAATCAATTCGTTTTCATAAAATCACGCAAAAGTAGTCACAACTAGTTAGTTAATAAAGTTTTAAAGAATACTTAAATGTATTTATAACCGTAGCCCTTTGTTCATCGAAATACAAAACCTTTTCTTAGCTCATTATCTAAATAGACTGAGTCCCAGATGGGATTTCTAGGTAAAATTTTCTAATATAAAGGCCAAAGGAAAACTACTAAAAATAGCATGACATGAAATGAATCCATTCTTCCGTTATACATTAATATTTCTTGGAATAAAATTTAATATATGTTCTCATTTAGTTAAAGGAGAATTCTATCAGAATATAATTGACGTATTATAAATTCAGACATATTCGCTGTCTAATCAAGATGCTTCATTTATTTTTTGAGTTTAACTTACCTATATGACGACGAAGAGAAAACTCTAAAGAGGTTATTTTTAACTACTCAACATCGAAAATATCACGTATGCCAAATAATTACTTATTCAACCAATTAATGCCTTACATATCTTCGGAACAGAAGTTGTAATTATAACGTAGGTATGTGATAAATTTACGTGGCACTTGAACTCACGTAATGAGCTACTTATGTTCTCCACTTTCATAATTAATTGCCTCCTGATAAATTATTCAGAACGGAAAGCCGAAGCTATTACTGGAGGGAATATTCTGTGCGCAATCGATCGAAATGATACAACGTCATTTATCACAGTAGTAGTAGTTTAGTTCTGATTTATCTTTTACATAAATGCTGGCTTGGATTCGTTTTACTAAACAATTGTTTAAGCATCTTGGTGTATGCTGCCATCTTGCTTTCATCCGTAGCGTGTTAAATGCGTGATAGTGAACATAATCTCGAGCGTACAGTCGGTGCCCTACATTACCTGATCCCCCTAGACATTATATGATAAATTCTCGAGGGGTCAGGTAATGCAGGGCACCGACTGTACACAGAAATGAACACAGATTTCGTAGCACAATCATATAATACAGATCAGTGCTATGACGCGCGTAACCATATGGCTACGAGCGTAGCAGTAAGCTGTACATAGCAGAGGGTCTTGTTTTGCGTCAATAGCTGTGTGACCAACTATCACGTCAAAGACGCTTTGTGTTTATACTAGGAAGCAAGACTATCCCCTTAATCTCGAACATAATTCCTATGTATCGGTATCAGAAATTTCATTAACCACACCTGTTTTTGGGAGATTAGAGTATATTTTCTTAACTAAAATGCTTAAGAATTGTATTGCCTTAAATTATTTTCGAGAATAAGCAACCAGTTAGTTTATTGAGTTGGAAATTGATCGTTCGTTTATACAATAATATATTTGACAAAGCTCTGACACTCTCGTAGGTGTATGTCTCTAAAGTCAACCAGTAACGACTTCTACGAAATGGAAATCTACTCTTAATTTAGTAAATAAATTCAAAAGACTCTCATAATTAATCTTTCTCGTTTCGATTCCGAAAAACATTCACAGAATATGTTCGCAGAACATCTCAAAAGTACGTGAATGTTATAGGTAATCTAATTTGTTTCGTAATTACTACGTAATTCATTGCTCGGTGGGGAATTCCTAATAATTATGACCGGTTTTTATTTATTATTGAGTTTTATTTAGTTATTTTATTTTAACTGTGTGTGTGTGTGTTATTCTATTCGAAGAAAGTATTCAACTGTTTTAGCCTCGTGCTTGATAGTATCTATTTAAATAGTAATTAGCAACATGAAACTAAAATATATTTTAACTTGCCACACTATGAATTATTCCTGTATCGTGGGTACTTTTACAAACACAAATATTCACATGGACATACATCTAGACCCGTAAAAACTACATATAGAACATACAAATATTTGTTTCGTGCGGGAATCGAACCCGCGGCACGTCAGAGCAGTCGATCGCTCAACCACTGTGCCAACCGTGTCGTCAGATATGCATATGTATCATCATTCTTTGTAGTTAGCCTCAAACACATTGTTGATTCAACTTGAAGTCTCGATAAATAGTACGTCAAAAATAATCTGGCAATGAAAATGTTATGACACTATTCGAGAACAAACCTATTTTGAATAGAATGGAATAGATTTTATTTGCATGAAACATACATAGTAACAAAATTTTATAATAATTGTTAAAGTTCATGTTTCACCGACAAAAAGCAATCAAAAGTGTGGTTAATATAAATATTTGAAATTCCCCAAGTAGGTACTAATATATTTGGCCCGGGAAGTTGTAAGTTTACGAGAAGCAGATACACTAAATAAGTGTACAGAGTTTTTATCTTCAATTTATCTTGTTTATGATGCTATTCGATTGCGTCACGTTCTTTGACACCAACCACGTTCCTTTTTTTTTCTCAACGCTCTTCAAAAGACACCAATCACTGAAAAGGATTACCCAATCAGTTTCTTTTTAAAAATCCCCGCATTAATATTTTAAAGGAGATCTTAACAGGTTACTTCTTAGAAATTTGTCCACAAAGCATTGATAATTTTGATGAGAGTATCACTGATCATGACATAATATTTTCCACATCTCATTTAGGAATTAAGTGTAATATTATTTTCTTTTATATTTTTACTGATATAAAATCTAATTTCCGTTGGCAAACTGTTCAGTAAATATGGTAAACGATTTTTAAGTGAATAAGTAACATGATTACCGTTTTTTTTTTTTTAGTTATTTTTAGAGCTTTGGTGGAGCGATCGACTGCTGAGCTACGTGTGTCGGGTTCGATTCCCGCACGGTATAGATATTTGATAGGACCCGGGTACGTCCTAAAACTGCGGCCAGACACCGGAGGACGGGCAGCAGTGTCCTCTCAATAATCGGTGACCCACTGCGATCCCCAAGCCGCCTGCCAAGCGTGGGGTTTATGGCACCCCCCCCCCCCACCCCCCTTGGGGGAGGCCTTCGTTCAACAGTGGACGTCTTCTGATGATGATGATGATGATGATAGATATTTGTATGAACTACAGATACTTGTTCTGGGTCTGGATGTTCTGTGTCTGTGGATGTTTGTGCTTGTAAACGCATACATGATACAGCAATCATTCATACTTTTTCTTGTTTCTTAAAATAAAAAAGTTTCGCCCACACTAGGAATAATTCCTGTATCGTGGGTGCGTTTTCAAACATATATATTAACATGAACATACACCCAAACCCGGAACAACTATCTCCAGACGATACAAATATTTGTTCCGTGCGGGAATCGAACCCGCAACACGGAGCACAGCAGTCGATCTCTCAACTACTGCGCTAACCGGGCCGTCATACTGAGGGGCAACGTCTTAAAAAAGGATAGGTCAGTACGGATATCTATAATCTAAAATGGACACGAAATTAAGGATTTCGTCCGACTTTCATGTCCATATATCTAGTTCAGGACGAAAATCTAATGGATTCTACGCCGAACGTCCGATGTTAGAAAATTAAATTGAAGGTTGACTAAGTACTTTGACAAGGCTCTTATATTATATTTACTTATTGATAGAGCGATGAAGTATCTTAATCGCATGATTGTTTACATATCTTATACATAACAGTCACATAATAAAGAGATAAAGAACGCACGCACACATAGACGCGCACGTACACTTAAGTGCTGGCACTCGCGACGCGATTAGCATTCGTTTGTGATCGCCCTACGTAATTATTTATGTCTGTTCGCGCCTATTTTCGCAACTTGTACGAAGCCCGCTTTCTGTACCTATCTGTATTGTGTAACAGTTCAGTTGCAAACTAAATTAGGATGTAGTAATCATAAAAAAAAAACGTTATTCCTTCAACGATGTCTACCAATATAATATCTACCACTTACAATGAAATGACTATTGTATTGTCATTCGTGTCAGTCGTTTTTTTTTTTACTTTAATTAAAAATGGCCGTCATGTATATTTTGGTAATTTCTAAATCAATTATCATAATCGTTATAGTGTCACCAGTATAGATTAACCACGTAGCAAGAGTAGGCCCCGCGGTAAAGGGGGCCCCGCGTATCCAAACCGACTGAGACAATCCACGCCAGACAATCGGTAACCGATTATTTATTTGGCGAAAATAAGACACAGAATTTCAAACGGTAAACGCACAAGTTCTGCAAAATGTCACTTTATACTTAAGAGCCCATAGTAGATCAAGGGACCCTCGATAAAATTTGCTACGGGCCCCGCACTTGCTTAATCATGCACATGCATGGCACTGAGTATAAACCAAGCTCACAATTGGATAGTTTTTCTAATCAAGAACAATCTTGTAACTTTAGCTATTTTTGTTCCTGGCTGTTAACCAGATATATAATAAAGATGTATACTCTTGTACCACATCTTTTAGCAAACTAGAAAGCAGTACCTAAACATGTCTTTTTTGATAAAATAAATTAAAGCAAAACACGAAAGAAAACTCCACTCACATATCCACTTGAACATATAAAGGCAAAAGTCTTTAACTTTGAAATGAATATCCTGAAGCACACCTTTACAGAAAATCTTTCTATTCAAAAACTTGACGTCATACCTTCTGCATCACATTTGGGACTGAACAAGAACTGAGATCTATTTATTTGGCTAACAGTTAACTTGTGTGGCGTTTAATCGATAAATCACGGTGGCCATTAACCAGCTTTCACTCGGAGGACGTTAAGCTCCGGATGGTTTCGAGGCTTGGAGACGACGGATCGTAATTGGCAACGGTTGCACTTCTTGCAATGCAAAGTTAACGCTATCTGAACGATAGTTTCTTTTTAAAGCTTACTAGATTATTATTTATTTATTTGCTTGAAATATGGTACACAAGTGATTATATAAAAATTAGACCAATAAACATTTCAACAGTATGTAATATAGGCATGCAAAATATGATAGTAAATTATTTACATGTTAAATGAAATTAAATATTAGAATTAAATGAACATTATAATATAATATTCATTTAATTCTAATAAATTTCCCAGTTACAATAAATATAAATAGCAAATATATAACAACTAATCTGACACCATGATACAATGTCTCTCAATAAGCGTTGAAATGACAAGAGCTATTCTTTAAAAAATCTTTAATGGAGTAAAAGCTCTCCTTTAATAACCACTCCCGCAACGGACAACAATTTTTTTTATAGGGTTACTCCAAAATTCCCGTGGGCAAAGGGTTGAAAATAAGTGGTGTCATATAGATTATAAATACAATAAATAAACATAGTTTCATCATCACTCCTCTATTCCCCAAAGGGTAAGGCAGAGGTGTACTATTCTACACCCACATGTCGCTGATGTCTTTATTAAGTCCCATATAATAGGGAGCGAGCCTATTGCCATCCACCGGGCACAGTTCCAGATTCCGTGTTGCTATTGAGAATTTTCATTCAAAAAAACCCAATAACACTTGCCCGACCCGGGAATCGAACCCAAGACCTCATGCTCAGCGGTCATGCTTGCGTCCACTAGACTAATGAGGCAGTCAAATATAATAAAATAGTAATAAATTCAACTCATTACTGTCCTACTGCTAGGTAAGAGTCTCTTCTTAGAATGAAAAGGGTTAGGCCTTTGTCCACCACGTTAGCCCGGTGCGGGTTGGCAGACTACACACACCATCAAGAACTTTATGGAGTCCTCTCAGGTATACAGGTTTTCTCACCATGTTTCCTTCACTGTAAACACAAATGACAATCAAATTCCGATCCGCATATCCGCATCCGATTCCGAAGCCAAAAGTGCGGGCCGGGTTTGGACACAGTCTCTTCTGCATGGAAGGCAAGCGTTCAACCATTAGGCTGCATGGAAAAATTATCATGAGATATAGAATAGAGAATAGAAGCATATCCTATCCTACTAATATTATAAATACGAAAGTTTGTGAGGATGGATGGATGGATGGAACTTTGTTATTCTTTCACGCCAGAACGGCTGAACGGATCTGGATAAAATTTGGCACAGAGATAGATTATAGTCTGGAATAGCACATAGGCTACTTTTTATCCCGGAAAAATGTACAGGTTCGTAAACCACGCGGGCGAAGCCGCTGGCGGAAGCTAGTTCTAAAATATTGAAGAAAAATCTTACAGTTGCTGTTGCTAATACGCATGTTATTCCGCATCCTCATATAAAAACATATACATGCGAGAAAAGGATGCACTGTTTGTTAGTCGCTGATGATGTCAGATGTTTTTACGTAATCCAAGCGAAGTGTTACGGCCGCGTCCTTTTCTTAGAATTATTTATTTAATGCAAAAATAAAATGTTGAGCATTGGTCAGATATAAAAAGAAGCTAAATCGGGAGTATCCGTCTCCTTTGTTTCGTGAACAGAAGTGAAATCCTTTGTATTGTTGAGAACGTTTTACGTATACTTCCAACCTTATATATTTCTGTGCATGTGGCGACAAAGGTTATGTCACGAGAACAGGCAGGAGTTGCATCCACTTTTAAACAGTTAACAGATAAAGCGGTGGCAACTGTCTACCTAGATGCAAAAACGTAATATGATTAAAGCAGAAATGCTACTGGACAGCGTTAACTTGTCAGTCCTTGTTTCCCGGTTCCACATACGTCACCCCTCTGTCGCCCATAATATTGAAATAGTGTACTGCCCTACAATTACTCGCAGTGTGGGTGCGAGCGGATGCTAAGTGACAAGATATCGATATTGTTACAAAACTAAATGTATACAACAACAAAAACAAAAAAAAAGAACGCCAAAATTTTATTATGCAAATTTCATAAGCGCGATACAGGTTCTTTCCTATTCCTTCAATCATAATTGAATACAGCGCCATCTATCCGCACTCAATGCAATTTAGCTCATACACGTCAAAAACGTCGCAACGTCGGTCGTCGCCTGTGTAATTTGCACGGTTCGTAATAGTTTTCCTACGGTGTAATCGATGGGTGTTATGGGGTAATGACGTCATGCGATATGCTTATCGTAATGAACACTGGCTCCAAGTAATTTTTAGTTATTCCTGGCCTAGCATGGAGAATGAAAATGCAGTAGTTTTTCATGTAATGCGGGTTTTCATTTAGATTTGTTTTTAAATTGGAAAATTATACATGTTTTAAATTAGAAATATGAAGTATGGAGGTTTTCAAAACAATTTTCAGCAGCAGATAAGGTGAACAAGGGACTTTCTCGGAACTGACATATTTTTCTTGAGCAGAGAATGGTCAGACTTACTAGTACAATGTTGGCAATCTACCACAAAATATTAAGGCAGCAAGTGATAGACCGTTTACCTATTACCACAAAAGAGCAGAACTAACAAAAAAACAAAACACAGCATAACGTCGCTTTGTACACTCAACAACACACTTTTTGGAGCCACTTTACTTCTTCCCGCGATTGACTCGGAAAGCTTTTTTTGCATTTGTTAACCCATTCATCCCATGGGTATTCTCAGGTGTACGGGCAGCAGGTTTTCTTCTTTTATCATAAACATTTGGCTTTGAAGTCTTATTCAAGGACACTTATTTATCCATCGATATATCTTAAACACAACATAATTTCCCTACTAAAATATTCTAACCTATTCGCCCATTAAAATATTTAGATTCGTGTCAATTCTATACCAACACAATATCGATATCGTTTCAGTTGAATAATTTAACAGTCACTGCATTGATGTAGGCTGTCTGACGGCTCAGAAAATGGTTTTTCGCGTCCACTGTATTATGGAGAAGCTTTGAAATTAAATCCCTCTATGGAGCGATTTTTTAGCCGAAAAAAGAGGATTTTAATGGAAATTCATTTTGTGGGATGGTTGAAATATTTTCCTTATAAGCGAAAAGTGGCATTAATGTGTGACGTGGCGGTTTTCTATCTACCCTCATGAACGTGATTTTTGTACGTAACTACTGTCGTGTCATGTCATCGTCACAGCAAACTATTATAATATGATATTATTTTACTATGGGTACTTATGGGTATAATATGATATTATTTTACAGGTAAAGGCTTGACCTGATCTGCCAAAATAATACAAAGCAGTGACGACATAAAGACAATGATTGAAACCATAATATTCTGGGTATCGCGTTAGTAGTTTGTACACCAAAGATAATCAAATTATATTTTAGTCACAGGTTTTATTTTTTAAATTTAATAATTTGTGCAATTTCACTAGACAAGTTCACTAGGCCATTTATATAGACGCTGAATTCCAGCGCGCAAAATATAAGCCCATTTACAGCAGAGTACGTTTACGGGCCAATGACATGACTAAACACTTAGTTAATCTGTACCAAATAAGATAAAATCAATATTTAATTTACTAAAACACTATAAACCATCCAAATCCAAACACGGACGCTAGTAAACCCTTCAACTGTCGTGAGTTGGTAACAATTTGTGCTACTGGGGGCCTCTTTGACCCCACTTGTAAACTTGTGCGATTTGTCCGAGCATTAACCGAATTTAATACGCCTTCATAGATCCCTTACGTGTGACTTGCTGTTTTGTTACTGTGACCATGAGAAGGGATGTTTGATAGAACAATAATTCCACTGTGATGTGCATAAGAAAAATAGGGATGAAAGAATATTTCAATCTGACTAAGGAATTATAATGTTAGCACTATTCTTGTGGATGCGGCAGTTTTTTTACTTGACAATACAGTATACCCACTCCTCTAGTCATCTTTTGGATAATAGAGTGATTCGGTAGGCTCGTTTGACACAGCAACAGCTTTATCAGAAGATCCATTTTTAGCTGTGAATGGCTGCGAGCTGATGAAGACATACGATAGAATTATTGATATAACATATTATAAACACAGTAGCATAATACATGCAGTCTCCGAAAGGTAAGGTAAGGTTTCGCAAATGCACTTATTGAGTCCCATATAGTTGGGGGTGAGCCTAATGCCATCTATCGGGCACAGTTCCTAACTCTGTGCTACTATTGAAAATTTTCGTACCAATAGACAAACTCAGTAACACTTTGTCTGACACTTTCATTTAGAGATTAAGTTACAAAATGACAACTTTTGGTTTCCCTATTCAAAACGTATGTGTGTAACTCGTTAACATGTGCAGAAGGCTAATCTCATGTTCTTCAAGTCCTGACCTTTTGATTTAATAACTTTACGAGTGACCAAACTTTGAATTACATTAATTAAATGTTTCCTTTATTAGTTCGAGGTGCCTTGCGGGTGAATTGAGCCCCTAACTTCCAAGTATCCGATTTCTGTGCGAGTTGCTAAGGGTTTAAGCTTGTTTCGAGTTTGTTTTAACTTTTTAAGACAAAAATTAGTTTATGTTCGATGTTTACGTTGGCGTAAAATTATCGAACCGTGTTTTTGAAGTTTAACCATAAGTTAATTCGAGCGTGGATTCTGTTCGTGATATAGTTACATGGAATATTGAAGTATTTTGTTTTTCTTAGTTTTAAAGTCACTGAGTAGGCGTTACTGGAAGAAACTTCCTCATTCATTTGTTAAGCTCAACTTTCTTTTATAAAGATCATTGGCCACCCACATACCATACACACACATCCCGTACTAAGAAATCAACTGCCTTCTGCCATCAACAAGCATCAGCAAGTATCCAACCTCAAGGACAGTTCAGTATAGTGAGTACATGGGGTTATTACCTAAGAAATCGAGAGGTATCTTTAGGATATTCGACTAGAGTAGAAGACAAGGGGTAAATTGTAGTCTAGAACCAAAGCTATTAGTAATATAACCATCGCTATCTGCAGCAGTTTAAAGCGATGCTCACTCTGGCCATGTCCAAAGGGTAGTGAAGGATGAAGTCATTAACTACCTTAGGTATGATAGCCGGAGTCATGTTCTGGCTTGAGGCACGTGTACCGATAATGTATCGGGTTTCCAGATGGCAATAATGCACGATTAGGGTAATCTCGCTTCCCTATTAAGTATGAAGTGTTTGGTTACCAATTATTTTTGTTAGTGTGCTTTTCATAAGGGGGTTGAATTTATCAGAAAAATGTATAAATTCTGTTAGGTTGGTACAAATTGAGTATTGCAAGTATTTATCCTGGTTGTGGCTCGAACAAAACATTTTATTTTATTAATACTTTAATCTGAAATAACGATATCAAATCTAAATCGACTACTGATCTTGGGTTCGATTCCCGGGTAAAGTGTTATTTGGTTTTTCTGTATGTAAATTCTTAGTAGCTGCACGGAGTCTAGAACTGTGCCCAGTACATGGCAATAGGCTCGCTCCCTATTAGAAAGGACTTTATGACGGCCTCGGGGTAATGTAGATGTACTACTATAACCTCTGTCTAGCCCTTCGGGGAATACAGGCGTGATGCTATGTTTATACTATGTTAATCTGAAATATTGTTTATATTGTGTCATACACAATCATAACAACATATATTTCAAATCCAAATATGAGATTATCCAATAGAAACCAATATCTAAAAGTTATCATCGAGAATTGTAGATATTTTTCTTATATTCCTAATATATTTATGACACTCATTTTTCACAGCCTTCTTATCAATATTTTTTTTTGCTTTCAAATATGAAAACACATTTTTTTTTCTATGAAACACGACCAGTTTTTTACGAAATTAATTACTAAATAAAAATAACATGTTTGTATTGGAAATTGAATTAGGCAGTGAAAACAATTTATTGTGTACTACAACACCTCTGTTGTCCTAAACAAACAAAGGCAGAGGATAAACATAACATTGTATTTTTAATGTATAAAATACAATAAATTTTATATATTGTATTTCATACATTATCGTCACATACGTGTAGGTACTGTCTTATTTAACGGGGGGACCTCTCTAGAGTCTCCTCCGGGACTTGCACGAGGGGGTGGCCTCTTTCAAGTCGGCCCTCCGGGAAGTGCCGTTCGGCATGACACCGTGGTGGGCTTTGGTGCGGTCTTCTAAGAGTTCCCGAGGCCCACCATATGGTGTCGAGGCGGATCACCGTGGTGAGTTTAGCCGGTAGGGGTTCGGCACACCCCTCCGACCCCCCAGGCGGAGGATAGCCCAAGATAGGAACAAACCGCGCTAATAAAAAAAAATTGTTACTGTCTTATTGGTCTAGTGGTCGCAAGTGCAACCGCTGAACTTCAGGCCCTAAGTTCGTTCGCATCAGGGAAAGCACTATTGGAATTTTCTGACCGAAAATATTCTCACTAGCAACCCGGAATTTTGAATTGCGCCCGGTAAATGCCAATTGGTTCGGCCCCATGTTACGTGGGACTTACTAATAGCATAAGCGAATAGTGGGTGTGCAGAAGTACATATCTACCGAACTTGTCGACGATTACTGGCGTGATCATATGTCATGATTTTATCATCGTCAGATGTCTGTTGGAATCATCATTTGTACAGTCAGCCTAAAATGTAAATTTAAGAAGAAAAAATTCACAAATACGTGGTTATTTAAAAATCTGATATTTCATACAAATATTTTTTTCTAGAATAATCGTTTAAGTTTCGCTAAGTGTATCTGTACATCTTATTACGGCCGACTACATATATTACAGACAGAAAGATATATCGACTGTGGACTGGCAACATGTCCTATCTCGATTTTATGAGGATTCTATTTGGTTATACCATTCTAAATTATTTCATACCCGGCAGCGCTGCAAAAAGCATATTTTAATTCAATCAAAATTAGACGACAATATATATTTTAAAAACTATAAAGTAACTATCGACCGCGTTTCTTCTTAATCCTGTAATGTTGTCAAAAATGAGATTGTACTAGTTGCCAGTTCACAGTCGATATGTAGTTTTAAAAAAGTATCAACAGGAGATGCTTTTAAAATATAACACACGTTATCACAAAATTTTTAAATTACAGTGAAAGATGAAGTATTTGATGATGAAACCTTTATCCTAACCTCACGATTAATACTAAAGGAACTTAATATTAATACAAATCTCTTAATCCTAGCAGGTTTATCAACTAATTGTGTGAGTCTGATCCTGTCTACAAAACTTCTAAAGGTATTTAATCAGTCGTTACCGTAAATCGATGAAGAAACGAAAAATTCTCTAGGCAGTTCATGGAAAATGATATCAATTTTTACATACAATTCTACAGATCTATTTACTTATACATCTTAAGAGACTTATTTGTCTTCGTTTCTTATATCAGTGTAGAAATGTTATTATGTACAGTAAAAAAAATTATACGTAAAGGGGATCGAGTGTTTTTTTTTATGACATTGCCCCACACTAGGATTTCTCCTATATCGTGGGTACAGTTTACGAACATAGTACATGTCACATGCACAAACAACCAGACCGGAAACAACTATCTGTAGATCATACAAATATTTGTTCCGTGCGGGGATCGAACCCGCGACACGTAGCGCAGAAAGCTAATCGCTTAGCCACTGCGCCAACTGTGTCGAAACCGTGTCATTTTTATTTAAAAAATACGTTGCCCCAACCTAGGTATAATAATTTCGGTATCTTAAGCGCGTTTACAAAAACAAATATTCATAATTATGCACAAACACCCGGGACAAGTTTCTGTAGGTCATAAATTGTTCGGTGCAGGAATCGAAATCGCAGTACCTAGCACTGTAGTCGGTCGTTCAACCACTGGACCCACCGTACAGTCATTTGGTCGCTACCTCACCTGAATTATTGTGAAGGTTCTATTGAGTTCAGTTATCCACAAAAAAATATATTTGAAATTCCATGTTTCACTCAAATATAATTTGCAATATTTGAAAATTCTTGAAAAACTGTATTTTCATTATTTAAATGGAGTTTCACACGGAATGGCATTAAGTTGGTAGAATGTACTTGATGAGATCAGATATAGTATGTATATTTAATTTGATTAAAACATACCTATCTATGGCACTCAGTTCTAATCAGAACTTCATTACAAAATTCTTCATCATCATCAAAAAAACCATGATGTAATAATTACGCGGTTCCAAAAAAAACAAACCCAACTTCAGTACATAATAATCACAATATTTCAAAATGGCGTGATACGGTGGGTGCGCGTGCACTTGTCGCCGTAATCGGTTCGAACCGCCCCTAACTGGTAATATCACACTTCGCCCGCGAACCTAGCCCGATAATTTTGCAGGCTAACGCTCTAGAAAATATTGTTCTCATTATTTTGTTCGATTTTCACTGCAGAAGTCACTGCAGGTGAACCGATTTAAAATTAGGTGTAGATTACTGTGAGGGATTATGAATGGTGATAAGAAGTTCTATTAAAGATTAAAATTGAAGTAGTATGTCAGTTAGTCTAATGATATTTTATTATTTTAATACCAGAAGCCCCAAAACAGCCATATTTCAATTAATCTACGAATCCCATTCCAACTGCTAAACAGATTATTGCTGATGAATTTTTTGCAATAGTGATAATCGTCAATATCGTATTTTTACATTTTGAATCCTAATTATTATGATTAATCTAAAGGCCCTTTCGGACCCCGTGGATGGTATTCGGCAGTATTTCCTCAAATATCCAGTAACTTGATTTGTTTATGATAAACGGTCTATGAGCAATTTCGTTTAACGAATCGTGGTCATGAAAGTACCATGCAATAACACTCAAGCAAAGCTAGCTTAGAACGTAAAAACCCATTGATCCAATCACGAAAGACTATCACAAACATCTAAAACTGAACCATCTCCAACATAAACAAGCATTATGTTAACGATGCATCGAAGAGTTCCACAACCAATAAACTACCCACCCTCATTTAACTTTTCGCATAACACCACTATCTCCCGGCGCATTAATGCATGCAATATCACCGTGAGCAGTGTTTGTTCCCTTGTCTATAAGATTGATGTATTGCCGACGGTATGCTCTCACATAATTGGAGTGACTGACGGCCAGTGCCACAATTTCATAAATCAATGGCAACCATGTCTTCGTTGAAAGCTGTTAGTGCGATAACTGGCTTTGAATATGGATGGAGGCGTTTCATGTCTTTTGTGTGTGCCATGTTAATATAGGATATAGTTAGATGTAGTAGATAGCTATAGTTACGTGTCGTATATGCAAAATGGTTTAGAATTATTAGGTACTCGTATACGACGGAGAATCCAGAAACAAGAGAAGGTCTCAAAATCTACTGAAACATTCAACCTGACCGTCAATAGTACGCTGACGCAAACCCACTAAAACTCGCTCCCTAGTTCCGAACTCCACTAACCTTTCGCACGAAAGTAGTTAATTTTATCGGAACAAGACTAACAATTAGTCAGTGATTTCGCGCTTCGATTTAAGGTGTTTTATTGCGCTCACACCCGAAAGTTCCTAACATTCCACAACAATGTTACATTTAATACGACCTCTACTGCACGTACACAAACTACACCTTATTTTTAGACGTCCAAAGTCGAAAATAATTCCTCAAAAAGTGTGCTGAAGAACACGTTAGCTTGGTCGAATAAATATCTTTTCCGGGAGATTCTTTATCGTGTCCGGAATGGTTCCGGTGCTGATGTAAAAATAATTGTTCAGAACCCTCTTTTTATGGGTTCCGTCAGTCGGATAAACGTGAAGCTGGATTTCTGGGAGTGGATTTAGATATTTTTATCGTTTATAATGCGATACGATTATTACGCAAGCTTATGTAAATGAACAAGAAAATCTCAGTAGTTATGTGTATCGTAGATCTTGGAGCTCATTTTCGTAAATCGAGGTAAGCTCTTTGGTTATGTTATCATTTTGGGTAATGTTTTTTGTTGTCTGCTTTGAAAATTTTTTCGGTTGATGGTACAGAAATGTTATTTTTATGGCTTTATATTAAAATAATATAATGTAATATAAGACAGTTTGATCACGAATAGAAGATACCATAAGTGTTTCAGAACTAAAAATATAGTTAAATTAATCCAGTTCACATTAAAACTGAAAGACATCTGAGATCTGCAAAAGATGATAGTCATGTTTTTGAACTACATCCAAGATTTACTTTACTAGTCCATAATGAAGATTTCACTAGCTATTACGCGAACTACCCACAGATTATCGAAATTGCGAATTCAACTTTGGAACTTTATCCTTAGGGAAGTCACTTGGCAGAGTGGCACAATGGCATACATTTAACTCGGTGAAGGGAATATTAAATGCTTCCTATTCCAAGTAATGGTCATATTCTAAAGACCTGACTGATTGAGAGGCTCATAAATTGCGAATGTGAAAAGCTATAAATTATTATATTAGTAAGTGTTTACGAAGTTAAGAAACAAATAATAGTAAAACTTTATCATAAAGAGAACAGCCCCAAAATAGATAAGCCTCATGAAACAGCCGGAACACAAAAACAATAAACAAACTCCTGGACCAAAGTCTCCACTATAGCTGAAAGCATTTTAGCTTACTTTCCAACTTGGTAAGTAAATAATAAAATTTCCTACCGTTAATTTTCCGCCTCGTCGCCGTCGCTGAAGTACCTAAAAACTTCGTCCTGCGGATCCTCAGAAAGTTCCACTATGACCCGTTCAATCAATGGACGGACTTGTGTTTCAAGCGGATGTTTCTGATTATTTAGGTTATTTTAAATGTGGTTTTGCCTCTGCCATGAATGGAAGTCTTGGTTTGGGTACTGTTATATAATTTATGACGTTTATAATACTATACTATACTACTAATATTATAAATGTGAAAGTTTGTGAGGATGGATGGATGGAACTTTGTTACTCTTTCACGCCAGAACGGTTGAACGGATCTGGATGAAATTTGGCGCAGAGATAGATTATAGTCTGAAATAGCACATATGCTACGTTTTATCCCGAGAAAATGAACGGGTTCGTAAACCACGCGGGTAAAGCCGCGAGCGGAAGCTAGTAACTTTATTCATTAGTGTTCAAGTATTCTAACATGGAAAAATATCGTAATATGCTCTACTATTATAATGTACGTTACAAACGTTACAATAATCTGCGGTTCGATGACCAAACATTTCTCTACTTTTTTGCTTACCAGCTGCAAAATTACATGATATGATATGAAAATATCAGTATAAAACGTCTGCTTTTATACGCAATATAAAATGTTCCCGTAAATATCTGGCGTGTGATACCTCAAGTTAGGTGTTGTGGTTGTGCCCTCAAAAGTAGAAAATAGCATGACGAATAGACAAACTTAATACTATCGCCATAAAATCTAAGGTTCCTTTTTATCAAGTTTTTACAACATTAACATGCAAACACAGACAGAAATAGTTATACAAAAAAACATAGCCTTACAATTTAATCTGAACTGTATACTAAATGTTTTAAAGTTGAATTTCATTTGACAACACTGAAGGTCACGGTCGTTAGTTCAAGGCCGAACTCTGTGTGCAGTTAACGCAGAATACCTCGCAATGACTTAATTGTCGCGCTGACATTAACTAGTTGTGGCAGTCAATTTAAACCGGAATGCTTTTAAGCTGTTGGTGCAGATTCTGTTGTGAACAAAGTAACCTTAAATTCCATTTGACAAATGTCTTTGAGTAACAAAGCACACTGGGTAGTTTGTCTTGATCACCATTCCCGATTGACTAATCTTTCCTTTATGATATGAGCGAGTCTAACTCTGGTAACTGTTGCCGAAAAAACAAAAGTTGATTTGACAGCTTTAAATGAATCCGTTAATTTATTCATTTAAAATGTTTATTTTACAAAAATTTACGAAAGCGCTCTTTTTTATCAATCGCGATGTTTTTGTATCTCTTTCCTTAACGATACTGTAAGTGATTATCAGATTTTGATCCACAAATTGATTACAAATCAATGTCCATGATCAAGCTTAGATCCTTGTATAAGATAATACCAATTATGGACGCTGCAACTACGTATTCGCCTAATGGTAAGCTCAGGACCAAATCCTATAAGCGCAACTTAGCAATCGGGTGGGAAAACATGCATCAGACATGCAAAATGGATGCTTTATGTATGAGTTGAATAACAAGTAACTTCTATCTCATAAACTATCTTACGTTTAAAAATAAAGCCGTATTTTAAAACCGACTTTAAAAAATTGGAGATTCTCAATTCGACTACTTGTTTTTTTCTTTTATATTTTACCATTTTATCGTCTCACAGAATTCGTACTCAGAATTGGCACACGTACTAAAAATAATGCGTAATTAGTTGCGCTACTTAAAGACAACTTATTTAAACATTAACTATAAACAAATTAAATAATACATTCATACAATCTTCTTACAATAGCATGAAGGTTTGTGCAGGCGAATCGTCTTTCATGCATTCCCAAATAAATCATATTTGTACTAAGTGGGACTTAAACATTGACATGAAAGGCACCAAATGAAAATCCTTCTTAAAACGAATAAGTACACTCCGCCCTTCCAAACACATACCATTTCAAACATATTTTAAAACCACATATTTTATATCAATTAATCAGCCACCAAGCACAATCTGTTATCAGTCCGGCAGAAAGAAATCTGGCTGGGACATATTTTTTATTACCGTTTAGGGGTGGACCCAAATCGGGCTTTTTAAAACTGTCATTAATCAAAACCACAAAGCATCTATTGTCCTAGAGGATGGCAATACATTTATCATAAGCGATTCAGTTGAAACATACCACAATGGTGGTAACGATTTATGAAATTTCACATATCCCTCGTATGGTTTTTATAATGGTCATTCGGATGACCGGCGCTTTGAAAGAAGATTATGGATGCTTTAGGGACTCTTTTTTGCAAGGATGTGATTGTTTCATTAATTATGTTATCTTTTTTTTTAACTTTCCGCCACACTAGGATTTTCTCCTGTATCGTGGGTACAGTTTACAAACATAATATATGTCACATGCACACACAACCAGACCCGAAACAACTATCTGTAGATCATACAAATATTTGTTCCGTGCGGGGATCGAACCCGCGATACGTAGCACAGAAAGCTAATCGCTTAGCCACTGCGCCATTTGGAAAGCCATCCAGCTAAGTGGTTCTCCTAAGATACCGTACAAGTAAGGTGTAAGGTGTACAAAATGAAACGCTTACCGAAAACTGGGTACAGGTGTCCCACGCATCTACCACTGAACACTTCATAAAACTATTAAAATTCATTTCACTAACGCGGGATTATCTTTATCGTCACTAACATCACGGATCACGCGCGCTCGTGTAAACCAATATCAATATAAAATCTATCTTCTAGTGCGCATACTTTAGCGCATATAGAGAAATAGGAGTGACTGACAAGACGTTCTTCTAACGACAAACTACCCACAGATGGCGAAGCGCTACTCAGTCGTACAAAAAATATCAGTACTAAAGCGGGTAGAATTCAATACATTTAAATTGGTTCGACCCCACACTATCCTATCCACATTGTATTACTTTAGTCCTATTAGTCCGAGCAATGGAAATCAAACCATTTTAAGAATTACCTGTGACTTGGCTTAAACGCAGATACGTTGTAAACAGGCCTGCACCTCTAGCTTTTCAAATTTTGTACGGATCAGAATTGGATGATCACATTAAAGGCGAAAAAATATGTTGAGAAAACCTGCACACCTGAGAGAGCACTGTAAAGTTTTTGCTGGTGTGTGTTGTCCATCAATCCACACCAGACCAATGTAGAGGTGGACTAAAGCATTTTTTAATTTAAAAAGAGGCTCGTGTCCAACAGTTATACATTAATGCGCTGAATTATTACCTACTTATTCATTTGAATCCTGTTTAAAGTGCGACGTAGATGGAAACAAAACTAAACAGCCTGTTTTTTCTACGATTTTTTTTTGCTCACTGTCAGACTAAAAATACACAATAATTTATAGACCGCATGAATATTCAACAAATAAAACAAATTTATTTGAACGTTCGACTGGAAGGAATAAAATGTTCCAGAGAACTGAGTATGAACGATAATAGTCCACATTTCTTTCTACCTTAGAAAGTAAGGTCAGTGCCCCTATTACAATGTTGAGTTCGGAATTACAAGAGATCGATTTACGTTCAAGAGAACAATAAAGGAAAGGAATAAAAAGGAAGATGGATATTAAATCTGTTTGTGTTTGTAATTGCATTAGAGGTACGTTTTTATCGGCAACGATCAACCAAAATAATATCTACTTATATTATAATAAGAGCTTCTGTAAACGGAGGGTATTTTGTAAGCAAATCTTCGATAGTGTGTAAGTTTTCACATACACATAGCGCAGTGAAATTCATTAAAATTATGACATTTATCGTCTATAAGTATATTTACATTTTTAATAGTTTTTCGTTGAAGTCCAAAAAAAGTAAAATATTTTTTTTTGGATAATATTTTTATAGACTTCACAGACTTTTCTTTAATATCTTTGTGACTAAATATATTAATTTACAACCTTACGATATTCGATGGATGAGAAAAAGGTGCGTCCCAGCCGCCAGATGCGAAATCCTTTCGTTCCGGCACGGGCTTACCAGGCCACACTATATCTTATGTAGATGAGCCCATAAAATTATCATAGCGTGGAAAACACTTATCAAAATAAAATGTCCACCGCAATAGCTTGTCAAACTACATCAGCATTGTAACATAAACTAAAAAAAACAAAACGTAAGCAATAACATAACCTGAAAAAGGGGTCGGACGCTAACGAAATGAAGTCCAACTGGAACACAAATAAATCAGTTGGCGTGCGCGAAATCACGTCCGATCTAACGCAGCTTGTTAACGCGAGTAAACTTGTTCTCTCGCTCAATGCGAACAAATAAAAGTGCGGTGTCGGTGTAAATGGCGGTGACGGTGTAGATGACGGCGTATTGTCGGTGTAGTTTTTGATGAAGTCGCTGTTGAATTTAAATTTCGAAACTACTAACATCCTTACAATGGATTATACCTACTATACATTAAAATTTTCATATTATAGAATCTGTGATTGAATCAATTGGCCGCATTATTCCAAGGAGCACAAAGCTTTTCTTTTTTTTTTTTCATTGAACTGATTTCAATTTAATTTGTTTTGACAATACCAGTCTAGTGTCAATGTGACCGACATGACGTTCGATCTAGCGGAGCTTGTTAACAC
Organism: Shargacucullia verbasci; assembly: GCA_947562105.1. Classification (NCBI taxonomy): domain Eukaryota; kingdom Metazoa; phylum Arthropoda; class Insecta; order Lepidoptera; family Noctuidae; genus Shargacucullia; species Shargacucullia verbasci. The sequence goes on along the minus strand of OX387294.1, from coordinate 10,986,742 downwards.
GAATAAAGTTTGTTATTTTCGTTCATCAGTATCAGATACTTAGTGAGGCAAGAATATAGGCCCAATATACTGATGATAACGACCGTTATATTGAAATGATGTCCTTTTGCTCAGAATTCGCCGCGATTATAAAACCTATCTATTACAAAAATGTCTCCTCCATATCATTATCACACTTTGGAACGGCGTTAACTGACAATAATTAATGATAGTTAGTTAATTATCGAAACATTTGACTATATAATTATACAATAATATATAATTATTACATTTATGTCCATTATCTAATAACACAGTAGCAAATGCAGTGATGTGTGCAGAATCATGCAATCCCATTCAATTTCCTTCGATAATTAATAATGGTCACCCGTGGTTGATTAAGCCGCATCAAATGGTCTATCTGATCGAAAGACTGAGTGCCTACTATAAGCTCTTTAGTTACATTTACAGGTTGAGTTCAGTTAGATTTCTATAACCGCCCAGATCTGGAATTTTGCCAGATGGACATTAAAAGGTAAAACAGCATCACGCCTGTATTCCCAAAGGGTTAATTTTTTATGTTTAATTTCGCTTTGATACCGTTTTCTTTTTTCAAATTAGTTTTACAATAACTGAATAATCTTAATCATAACCCCGGGGATTATGGCAAACCCCCACTTGAGGGAGGCCTTCGTTCAGCAGTGGACGTCTTCTGGCTGATGATGATGATGATGATGAATAACCCACTAAAGTGACCACGTTTAGCCAAAACTGATGACTGGAACAAAATAACAATTTTATACTTATTGGGTTTGAGCACTAAACCCTCGATTATGTATTTCTAGAAACTGTTAAAAATATTACGAGCTGTGTTTACCTTTTGAACTGTGTTTACCTGTTGTATTGTTATGTTATTTGAAGGATGCACTGGTCCAGTGTTCTTGAACTCTTGTTGTTTTTGACTACCGTCTTGTTATGTTTATCATCTTCGTATCTCCTTGAACTTAGTGTCTTTATTCCCAGGTTTTACCAGACCTTCCTGCTCATTTTATTCAAATTACTAGTTTTTCTCTATAGTCGTTTTTTTTTGTTTTTTTCCTTATGTCTATATAGTGTTGCCGAAAATCGGTCTTGGTCTTGTTCTTGCATTTTTGCAAGACCAAGACCAAGACCAAGACCGTGTAATTTTAGCAAGACCAAGACCAAGACTGACCGTGCTAGAGTCTCGCAGGCTTAGTCTTGTTCTTGCTCAAATCTTCTTCCTTCAATATCAAATCTCTCTATCGCTCTAAGGTTTGCTGTAAGAGAACTCATGTCTGAGTTAAGCTCGCCTTTGTGCATAAACTTTCCATCTAAAAAATGTATGTATATATATTTCTTGTGTACAATAAAGAATAATAAATTGATTTTGCATTTTGTGTTATTAATTTGTATCTAAAACAAACTGCATGTATATTTTCGTGAAAGGAGCTGGTGTTAACATTATATTTTAAATCCCTGGGAAATGTAGAAATTCAGACGAGTTTTGGGATGTAGCCCTGTTTGATGGGATTTACTGTAAAAATAATAGTAAAAAACATTTTTAAAAACAAGTTTTTAAATTGAATCAAACCCATCAATTTATTATATTGCACAATTTTATGATATAAAAGCTTGTCGCGAGATTTATTTGTAGATAAATAATAATACAACTCTCGACAAGGTTTTACATCATATAAATTGTGTAATGTAATAAATTGATGGATTTTATGAATTTAAAGTTTATTTGCTTCTTTTAAGAGCATTTAAATAAAGGCTTGTTTTTAAAAATATTTTTTTACTACATACATACTTACATACAAACATTGCAAGTTAAATAAAAGCTTGTAAAAAGTATTCCTCAAGACGAATCAATCGAGCCCAAACTCGATGGGTTTATCTTGTTTAGTTAAGAAGTTCCAATGACCGTCTTCCGGCTTCATCAACAGAACAGCTCCATGGTACCATATTATTGTATTGTCACTGAAGATACATATATACACCAAATTTGGGCCCAATCGGACATCGGAAAGTGGTTCTAATTTAGCTCGACATTCTTATGCATAAAGACTCAGACCGATGCTAATATCATAAGTATATTATATCATCTGGAGTAAAATTGTATTTTATTAGATAATTATACTTGTAGTAGATTTATGTTTTAATTATCTTTCACAGAAATATTAGAATTATGTAACCGAATTCAAAAAAGGAGGAGGTTCTCAATTCCACTATATGTTTTTTTTTTTCTTGTTTTTTTTACGCCTTAGCGCATTTGTTATGCGTTCATTCCGTCAATTATGGACCGATTTCATAAATCCTTTTTTTTAAAGGGTATTCTCTCAAGTTGGTCCCATTGTCACCAAGTCAGGATCTGATGATGGGATCCTAGGGAAATCGAGGGATACCCTCAAATATTGTAGGGCAAATAGTGCGTTTGAGCTTTTTTTCTTAATAAGTCAGGTGTTGGCGTTTTAAAATCATCATTTCATGATGCTGAGCTGATGATGGATGTCATAGTACTCCTCAACGGTAAAGTGTTAGGGAATGAAACTTTTGAGTTTGGGATCACTCGATATATTTTGATGAGTCCCATATATAACATTTGGTATAGAGGGTCTAATGATGGAGCCAGGAGATAGATAGTGGAACTCTTCAGTAGCTACTAGTAAACCCCTCGAGTTTGGGCTCATTTTAAACCGCTAAAAGGCAAGACTATCACTGTATTAGTTACAATAGTCGTTTTAATCTTTTCATTTCTCGTAATGCGTTTTCATCATGTGGTCGGCTAAGTAATTTATTTGATTTAAAATCACAAAGTGCAATACCGTTTAAGGTTTTCACTCGGCTTGGGGCAACATACATTTGACCTTTGTAAAGTTTTTCAAGAGAAGCGTCCTTACTAGGTCTACCCATCACTCAAAATTGTAAAATAATTAAATTTTTTAACAAAAAATAAAAACCGACTCCAAAAAACTCAAAAACAAAACCAACTAAAAAGCAAAAAATAAATGTTTTATTAAACAATATAGTAGTTGTAGAATATTGAAGTCGGCGCCAAGATGCAAGTACTATCCATAGTAAACAAAAAGAACATTTTTTGTTATTCATTTACAAAACACGCCACAGGTTCATAGGACCGAGGTGGATGTTTTAATGAATGAACATACCACACGGGAGCGGGTCCTGTCACGTTAGAATTATGACTAGCCTCCAGTACTGACTGACACTCTATTAATTAAGGGTCCCTGGGGTAAGCACATACTTTCACGAATGACATGTCTTTATGGTTCAAATTATCTTCATTCTTGCGCAATTATGTTGTATTATTATTATATTGTAATTTTTTACGGCACATCCAACCGTGCCACTAGCTATTTTAGGCTAGACTAATAGTAATAATAATTCTAGACGAATAATTTAGCCTAAATGATTAGTCTTCTACGCCAGGTTTCGCGAGTTCAGTCCGAACGGAACAAATAGTTATTTTTATGATCTACACGTAGTTGTTTTTGGGTCAGGCTATGTGTGTATTTGACATGTATTTTTGTAATCTGTACCTATGATACAGCAGAAAACCTAGTGTAGGCAAAAATGAAAATGTATAGGTTATCCAAACTTACAGTTCAAAAGTTCAGCTGCATAGTACGCAATTACTATACAGCTGAACTTTTTTCTGTAAACCGGAATCGATGCGAGGCTGCCAGGTGAATAAAAACAAATCATATTGAAATACAGTTGCTCAAATTTTTTATCCTAACTATATATATACCTTTCCACGCCTAAACGACTGAACTGATCATCCTAAAATGTTGCATGTACGTTGTCAGGTGTACAGAAATGGACCTTTCATCCCGAAAAAAAGTACTGTTCCCGAGTAATATAATAATTTCTATACTTTAAAATTTTTACAAACGGTTGATGGAATTTTTATTACTAGCGTAGGTACCTATCTCGTATAAGTATTTTCATCGAAATATTTTAGTTCATGATTGCGAGATTGATGACAAGCTAGCCTTTTTAATAAGAGTGGATCTTATTAAAAAGGCTAGCTTGTCGTTACGTAGTGATTTCATGAATATTGTGTGTTACCTTGTTCTTCAAGGCTTCGTATAATTTCTTCATTGAATATATTTTGTTATCTAGATTAAATAATTACCTAGCTCACTTAGTGTTTTTACTGAATATGGAGATGAAGGGCTCGGCAAAAAGTCTAGATAGGAAATAATATCACCTCATTTTTTTGGGCATTTTATATCGAGATTATTATGCTGTTTCTTTACTTAAGAAATCAGGAGGTTTTCTAGGGAGAATGGACATTGATGTCAAAATAGCAGTTGAATGAGCAATTAAAGAATAACCATGGCAAAGCTGCTATACGTTGTGCACCAATATAAATCCGTTGCAGTTAAGCATTTTGACTAGTACATTACGTTGTAAAGAGGAAAAAATATGAGCATATTGCAACATTAACACGAAATATTTAATTCACTCTTGGTCTAGCGATCGCAAGCGTGGCTGCTGATCCTGAGGACCTAGATTCGATTCTCAGGTCGGGCTAAGTTTTACTGGATTTTATGTACGGAAATTCTCAGTAACGGAGATTGAAATTGTTCCCAGTAGTTAGGTTCGCCACTTATCATGGGATCGAATAACGGTATCCATTAATATGTATATGTATGACTACAGCCTGACTTTCCGAAGTATATACCTACTTGTGACGCTATAAACCTATTTCATACATCCTAAACTTGTTAACAGAAAAAAATCAGGAGTCGATCGTAGAACGCAATAAATAAACCCTCCGCTGATGTGGGCCACAATCTCATACGGGAAGTCGGCAGTAAAAAAGTCAAAGTTAGATGTTGTACACAATTTATACTCACAACTTCGTACGGTTGGACGTTATCGCGAAATTTAAAACATTCGTACCGCGAGGTTTTATTTTATTTCACTAAGTTTTTTCTTTATACGCATGGGTACAAATTAAAAGATTTTTGTTTTTTTGTTACTGAATTGGTATTTTTTTTTTTAGGCTTTCATGTACCTGTTATGCAGTTGATTTCAAAATTTGGAACTTGAAAGGATATTGAAAGAAATCGTATTGGAATAACATAAACAAGCTGCTTTTTTAACAAACAACAGATTTTGGGAAAACTTCTAATAGCACTCTGACCTTTGTTAATACTCTTCAATGGCCTTTTTATCCAGTACTGCACGCAGTATCGTGCGTAATATATTTCTAATGCATATTGTAGCGGCGGAGGTGAGTTGATTACATGTTGCCCCATTCTAGAGTTTCGGCTGTATCGTGGGTACAGTTTACAAAGATGCACACACAACCAGATCCAAAACAACTATCTGTAGAACATAAAAATATTTGTTCCGTGCAGGAATCGAACCCGCGACATGAAAGCATAGAAAGCTAGTCGCTTAGCCACGGAGCAAACCGTGCCGTCAAAAATGAAACAATAATTGCTAATCCGCCTGGTACATATACAAATTATACGTCACAGTTTCTCAATCTCCCAATATCATCAATATCCCTATTTGGAGGCTTAAGTCGAGGTGTGAAAATTTACAAGCTATAAGTCCTATCTGGAAACGATAGAAGGACATATACGGACCTTATTGGTGATGTACTTAAAAAAGGTCAGGTGCGCAGTACCCACAACCGGCGTTAATGTATGAATGTAGATGAAGCAAAAGGGTTATGTAAGGATCGTAGCACGTGGCGTTCCGTAGTCTCTGCCTACCCCCATGGGAAAAAGGCGTGACTTTATGTATGTAAGTCCTATCTGAACAAGGTAACATAACCTGTAATCGGCACAGCGAACCTACTAGAACTCATAGCCCTAACTCAACCATTTAAGGTAGCAGTACCTGTTACAGTCGTCCATAACTTTCAATAATTGCTCAGTCGCGGTGCACATGCACTGGGCGCGACTGTACCTAATTAAACTGTGCCACGATATATCATAATCACATGATTAAAGTACATTTGCGTACACGCGCCTCTAAATTGTTTCCAACACGCTAATTAGGCTGACTTGCGTTGAATTAATTAGCAGGGTTCCGTAGAAATATGTATTTAATTGTTTTTTTGTGCATATGGCTTGTCGCTTGGTCTCGTATAAATAAAGAGTGGTAATGTCAAGAAAAGGCTTGAGACTTTGCAAATTTGGTGTTGATTAAAGTAGCTGTTCTGTATTCTGTCTGGTACAGGCATCGAGAAAATAGTTTTATAAGTGTTTTATGAATAAAAACTTACAAAAGTTTATTACTTTTTGTAAACAATTTTCATGATATAGTATTAAGTTTCAAAAATATGAAATTTCATCTACTTATGTCGCTGATTGTACATATGATGATGATGACTAATGATACTGACCATGTCGGTAATAATTTAAGTTTTATCTAATTGCTAATAAATAAAAAAGTAGCTTTTCATTTTATAACGTTTTAGCAAAGTAATAAAACATGAACATGCCATGAATAATATATTATCGTGACAATTACCTAGATGAAATTTCGTATTCGACAAACGAGAAAAAAAAATGAGACTTCTGAGTAAGGCCTTTGTGACACTGGCCTGGTGCGGGTTCGCGGATTACACTATCGAGTCCTTTATTTAAATCCTTTCAGGTGTTCAGGTCCCCTCACAATGTTTCCTTCACTGTTAACGCAAGTGCACATAATATCAAATTCTCAAGTAATTCGCATGAAATCAAGCTATCCAAAAACATACTTTATATTCTTAAACAGTCCCAAATCCTTCGCAAACAGAATATGTATTCAGGTTTGACCAAAAAACTTTGAAACTTCCATAAACCAATATTTATATTGGTTTAACATACGCGGATCCCTAAAAATACAGAAGTTCCCTCAATTTTTCTACCTTATTTGCATACTGTCACACCGTATTTTTTTTTTAAAAGGCTTTATCACGGGCTTTTTTTCGAACATTTTTATAATTGCTGTGATTAATTAGTCCACTGTAGTTTGGTTACGGAATTTCGGGCATGTTTTGGATAAAGGGAAATGCGTTTTTTCACGTAGAGGTGGAAAAATTCGTTTCTTTTTTTGTATGGAGGTCTTATTGTGGTAACATTGTGTTTATACTATCGCCATTTAATTTAAATACCAAAATAATCACTACATAAGTAGATAGATTGTATGTATCAATGTATCGAATTTTTCTTTCCTCAAAAATTTAAATTATCAATTCTCACTTTATTGCATTCCATAATGTATAACAATAGTTGGTGGGCTTAAGTAATAGTATTAATTACGGACCCTGTCAAGTAATATATATAGTTAGTAGGAGAGAGGGGAAAATCGCTTGAACCTGTCATGTATATTTTTTAATACCCTCACATAACATAACATAGCATCATGCCTGTATTCCCCGAAAGGTAAGGCAGAGGTGTTCTATTGTACACCCACATTTCGCCGATGCCCTTATTGAGTCTCATGTAATAGGGGCGAGCGTGTTGCTATTTTCTAAAGCCCGTGCTGCTACTGAGAATTTCCATACAGAAAAACCCAATAACACTTTGCCTGACCAGGGAATCGAACCCAGGACTTCACGCTTAGGCGTCGCGCTTGCGACAACTAAACCAATGAGGCAGTCCCTAATACCCTTATTCACAAAAAATCAGAGTGACATGAATGTGTACTGTACCTATCTGTGATGTCCATTTCCTCGGATTTCATAGGTTTTTAAGTTCTCGTATTGGTAATTATTGTTGATCGCTCTAGATTCTATGAATTGCAACCAATATGAATTTCCGTTTTGTATTAATTAATTTATTAATCACTCGTTTAATAATCCTGTTCTTGAGCTAATATAATCCTACGTCACAGTTATAAGCTATTCGCCGTATACGGACAGTGAGCACGTTTTCCGTGCTACGTTTCAACGCCGGAAACAATTCATTATATCGAAATATGTCGCCGGTGTTAGGAACACCTTGTAGAGAGTAGAAGACGGAGTTTTTTAAAGTATTAAAATTTTAAGACTAAACATTTGTACTAAATCGTATATTCTAGTCTCAATCAATCATAGCCAAGTCAGGAATTATTAAAATCGTAATATAATAAAAAAAAAACTGCTTGAGTCACTGATTTGATTGCCACATTTGTCTAGTGATCGCAAACGTGATTGTGGAGTGTGAGGTCCTTGGTTCGATTTCGGAGTCAGGCAATGCTATCGGATTTTTCTGTTTTTCGGTGTTTTTTTTTTTTCAATAGCAGCATGAATTTTTTGAACTGTACGTGGTGGATGGTAATAGGCTTGCCCTCTATTACATGGGACTCAATAACGGCATCGGTGAAATGTGGGTGTATAATAGAACACCTCTGCCTAACCTTCGGGGAATACAGACGTGATGCTGTGTTGCAAAATGTTAATGTAATCAAAATAAACAATACACGATTAGAATCATGATCTCCGAACGTTCAAAATCTGAAAATTAAAAAGTATAAATTTACTGTTGAAAGCATGCCCAAAGTGGAGGATTTCTTTTTTGCCAAATTCCATTTTTTTTTTGTTTTTTTTTTTAATATTACTTTGTTTTCTAGGAATCATTCCTGTATCGTGGGTGCGTTTACAAAAATATATATTCACGTACACAAAGGCCCAGACCCGAAACAACTATCTGTAGATTATACAAATATTTGTTCCGTGCGAGAATCGAACCCGCGTCACTAAGCGCAGTAGTCGATCTCTCAACCACTGTGCCTACTGTGCCGTCAAATAACCTCAGCTCGTGATGTGTGTTGAAATTTGCGCGTTGCACATAAGGCTCGTATTTTTAATGTGCTCTAACAACACACATCCACCAACTACCGCTCTCGAACTGGACTGTTAAGTGTTTTAAAATTAAAATACAACACAATACCCAATACATTGTTTCTATTCTAAAACCAAACACTACAAAACCGGGGCCATAACATAACATTGTTTACGTTTGCAACAAACTGTTATTTAACAGTTCTACTGTTATGATAGTTATATAACATGAGCGCAGTGTGCGGTGGGGCTTAACGTCGGGGCTAACGGCTCCTTACAATTCTAGGTCATATTAATATGCCCCGCTTGCATTTAATTTTCCTATCATTGTTATTATAATTAAACCGTTTGGGTTTATATATAACTAATAGTAGTTTATAAAAATAGGTTTTAGAAAGTAGGTCAAAACCATGTTGTTACAGAGAACAATAATCGGTTAAAACAATATGCTGGTCGGCATTTAGACTAAGTCTAAGGCTGGTGAAATCAATGGAGTTAGGGCATCGGTAGCTCCGAAGTTGAGCGATTGATTGCTTTGCTGCTTGTCGCGGGTTCGATACCAACACGGAACGAATATTTGTATGACCTTTATTTTAGTAGACGACACAAATAGGTTTGAAATATTTAAACGCTTTACGCGTTCATCCAATATTTAGGCTATAAAATCTTCATCTTGTCGAACTGAAGGCTGTCGGTCAAGTTTAAGGCTTGATTGAGATACCCTATTTACTTTAGGCTTACCAATAGATCGACTTTGCAAAGTCCGAATATAAACTTAGTATAGAAACTCTTTATATGTAGGTCGATGTGCCTCTAGGGATATCGTATCGTCTTGGGAAACACTGACCCAGCCAGACCACATCGTAAGTACTCATTAACAGTAATACCAGTAACGAGGGTGGAGTCTTGAATACAAAATTTTTGATAGAAAGTAACGTAACAGCAATTTTCTTCAAACCATAATTTATAGCGATTTTTATGTTGCCATAAAAATAAAAAGTAAGCGGATAAGAAGGCTTTAATAAAATTAAGTGAAAATTTTATTTTTCCTTTGGTCGTCTTCTTTATTCAAAATTTTGTGGCCAGGTGTTTTTTTTTTTTTCTGTTCATTCTGTGTGATTGGTGTCTACATTGGAGTTGTTTGTTTGTCTTCTTGCAGTTTTTCAAGAAAAGGGGTAAACCCTATGTACTCAATATTAAACACTTTACTTAGACTCGAGTCTAACCCGTCGAGCGTTTTAACACGTCTGTTTATAAAAAACAGGCATTCTGGAAACCCGTCATAAATTATACTGTCACATTCCTATTAATGAAAATACAGAATTAAATGACATATTATCACACAATAATAAGTTTTTATACTAGCCCTATAAGTGTCTCTCCAGCCTAATTTGTGTCCCATTGCTAGGCAACAACTTTATTGTTCCAAATCGCTATCTTTTGTGCCAGGTTTGATTACTGTAGGCTAGAATGGGCTAGGATAAACGAAGATGACAGAACATTTTGGTATCTATTTAGCCCCCGAATAGTTAATGTTGTGCAAAGTAATTTCAGACGTGTAGGACAAAAAAATATGATTTAAATAACATCACTTTGTAAATTGAACCCCCTTTAGTTAAATTTAATATGACATTATAATGATAGATGATAGTGATTAATGATAGTCATATTAAATTTTAATCTCCGTTTTGTAAATTATTTCTTTCCTATTAACCAATTAAGCTGACAGTGTACATGCCTGATTAAAAACATGTCAAAACCATTTTTCACTATCGTTAGTTTGTGTAATAACACACAGTGTGAAGAATTAAGATGTTGTAATATTTTCAATTAGCATCACACCTGTATTTATTGAAGTGTTAGGCAGAGGTCTACTATTTGTACACGTATGCGCCGAAATGACGCCATAATTGACTCTCATAGAATGGGGACGAATCTTAGCTGCTACTGAGAATACCTCACGAAGGCAGTTTTGAAATAGGTATAAAACTTATTTAATTCTAGTTGCCTCTTACTCTATTTTATTACCTAGCTATTACGAGTAACTAATCTAAGCTACCCTTTGAACAGGGTTGAGTGTAGAATTCCATTACGAGCTCTTTATTTACGAGTTCTTTTAAGTTTTCCGTTTCTCATAATGATTCCCGGTAATGGGAAATCGACAATAGGGATAATAAACAGCTGACTGCCTCGGTGGTCTAGTGGTCGCAAGCGCAGCTGCTGAGGGTTAGGTTCTGGTGTCGATTCCAAGAACTGGAAACGTGTTATTGAGATTTTTTAAGTAAAGTTGAGATTTTCAATCGCTGTCCGGAATTTGGCATTATGTTCGGTGAATGGCAATCGGCTGGTTTTCTACAGCAATACAATACATTTTTGTCTTTTCGATAATACTATAGTAATGCAGTGGTTTGTTACGTAGGATTTGCAAGCTTAAGTGGCAATGGGCAGGCCACATCGCTCGAAGAACGGACAACCGATGGGGAAGAAAGGTTCTCGGATGGTGACCATGTACAGGAAGACGCAGCGTAGGAAGGCCTTCTACTAGATGGCCGGCGACATTGTGAAAGTCGTCGCCAACCGATATATGCAAGTGGCGGAATGTCGTTCGATGTGGTGGTCTAAGGTGGAGGCCTTCGTTCAGAAGTGGACGTCTTCTGGCTGATGATGATGATGTTACGAAACATATTTTAAACTGGACTCAAATGTATTATACCTACAATATTTAATCATATCGAATAATATAGAGCGGTTAATAATATCAATAAGTTAGTTATAATAATATTGAAATCGGGGCTCACTTTAAAGTTGGTTGCACACAAAAACAGACCTAAAAAAGAGGATGAACACTAATAATACCTACCATCAACTTGCAAATAAGTAAAGTCAGAATCCAAAGCTAGTTTATAAAACAAAACACGAATAAAGATAGAAACTTTATCAAAATTTGTTGACTTTAAAAAAATATCATCCTCTTTCCAACGGAGCTCTAGTAAGATTAAGTCTAAGATAATCCTACTTTCAGTTACGTCGGCCGAGTTTGGAAATAAGTTTCATTGAGGTATTCTGTTTGTTTAATGTTATATATATTAAGAATTCCATTAATTTTCTTTTCTTGTTCGTGTCTTTGTTTATACCAATGAGTTTTTCGAAGAAGGGAATATCGTGATTTCCTTTCGGGTTACTGGCAAGTTTCACTGTATATTATTATGTATTATTTATTTATTTATTTTAGGACAGCCTTACAGCTAAATTATAAGTGTGGAGAATCAATTAATGTAAACATTTTGCTAATTACAAGCTTTTACAAATAGATTTTTACAGCACTTTATAAATAGCATATATATGTTTTTTTTTTTTAAATAGAACAATGAATGTTATTTAAAATAGAGATATAGTCAATTTATTTGTAGACGATCTCATTCACGTGCGTATCCGACTTTATACTACCAGTGTCTTCGAGTGGTTGAGTGTCATGAATCAAAAACAACTAACTAACCGGTTGCTGCTAAATATCAGTATTTTACATGGAGCGACTGCCATCTGACCTACGCCACCCAATTAATGGGAGATACTGATACTGTAAAGTTAGACTAGTTAGGTTAGACATCCTTTAAATGCCGAGAATATCGGCCATGGCCGAGACTGATCGTGGTCCAGCAAATTAGTTTTATTTAGATTTAGAGCTTATAGCGCCATCTATCAACGCGTGGACGAATTAAATACACGTTACTCGCGTTTGTTTATAGTAGTAATACCGTTACTAGCAATGTTAAATGGAAAATTAAATTCTCAGAGTTTAATTATTGAGTTTAATGCCGAAGAAAATAATCAAAATCATGCTGTTAGAATGAAAAGTAATTTGTTAGTTGCACTCAATCAGCGGTTTCTTTTCTTACAAAATAATCTTCCATTCATTACAGCAACACTTATTGATCCAAGGTTTAAAACTAAATATGTTACTGAAAATGAAATTAATTTAGGCAAGCAAGTGTGGAAACTCGGGCGATGGAGACATCTGCATCGACTGCGTCTATGAGCGAACATAATAATAAGCATTTTTCAAATGATTCCAACCTGCTCACGATTCAATTGAAGAGGAGGATGATCTAATGAATAACGAAATAAACTCAAACACAGTGCTTGAACTGACGCTTGAAAACTTTCTCAAGGAGCCAAGACTTCAAAGACACATTAATATTTTTGAATATTGGCATTCATCGCCATATAAAGCTCTGAAGCCAGCAGCTAATAAATTTCTTTCAGCCCCACCAACAAGCGTCGCCAGTGAACAACTATTTAGTAGAGCTGGACAATTATATGATGAAAGACGACATAATTTGAAAATGATGTTGAAAAATTACTTTTTTATGTTATAATATAGTTCTATTCAATTTTTATTACTATTATATCATTTTGAATATTTCTAATAGAAGAACTTTTGCTTGAAAAAAACACTTTTTCGTATTATTTCCAGACCTTTTTAATATACTAAATGTTATTGCGTCATGTCTCGGTCTCGGTCTCGCCCGAGTTTTTTTTATTCTCGGTCTCGGTCTCGGCCGAGACAAAATATCAAGGTTCGGTCGGACCTTACCCGTAACGTCTGTCATAGGTCTTCATATGACATAAATATGTTTAACGTGTTTTTCGAGGCACGATGGGATCTTGATGTGTGAAAAATTGTCACCCATCCAAGAACTGACCACGGCAAGCGCTGCTTAACCTCGTAGATCTACCGATTGGCGCAGTAGCTATGCAGCTACAAGCCCCACGGGTACAGTGGTATAAATATAAAAGGAACAAAAACAATTTACCTATAAAAACGATATATTTAAAAAGGTAAAAATCTGTTTACTTTTTTAAATGTGGTCTATGAACAATTGCTGCCAGACTTTATAAGTATTATGATGTTATATTATCACTTGATATTACTAGTGTTTACATGAACGATAAAGCTCGTACAGTAATCTAACAGCTTACGTTATATAAAAGCAGCTTCTAAGTATAATTTTGTTTAAAAAGTTACGCACTGTTGATTTATAGACTGACATTTAGCCGGATGAATATTTTAGATATTCATATGGTTTAGTGTATGTAGCAGCCTAAAAATCATCATCAATCATCAACATCTTCTCAACTTGTTTACGTAAAAATATTTGCACTGTAATAAAAAAAAAATAGTACAAGTAGGTACAGGAAATCCCAATAACTGGCTAGTCACGTGGGCGTTGATCCTGGGCCCTCGATTTGCAACTCTGTTACAAAAACTGCTTCCCGGTTTGAACAAAATTTTATTGAGTTATTGTGTAAGTGTAAATAAATACATAACTTCGGAGAAAACAGGCGTAATGTTTTGCTCTGTAGTCACTCAAACAACTTACTCAAAATAATTAATTTAACGAACAATATTCATGTAACATACCCAACATAAAATGTCAAAATACTCTCGTTTCAATATTAATAATGATTTATTCGCATACAAACTTCCAATGAAAATGTATGACATCTAATTCCACATAAACCAATTTCCTCAAACTTGAAACAATGATTAAAGTAATCGGAAGCCGCTGTGCAGCTTGACAGCAACTAACGAGTAGATAATTATAGTGTAAATTAATACCACGGAACTGATAGCGTACGGTCCCGACTGTACCTATAGATAGCGGGTGGTTTGCGGTTATATCTGCTCGCTACAGATACCGCAGACGACACTAGTTTATTGACGACTAATAATGTGTGGGTAGAGGTAATTTATTGTTTACTTAAGACTTGATGAAGAACAAAGTTATGGAGGAATGAGGAATGGTGTTCCTCCATTGAAAAGCGAGGATACTCCGACTTGGTTAGGTGGTGTACCTGGCGGGTCGAAGTCTAGATGTCGGGCAATTTAATTTCTTTTTTAAAAATCCTTGTCGGTCACTCTTATTTCTCCTGTATATGTAACTACAATAAAACATACATGTCACATGCACATAGACCTAGACCTGGAACCACGCTCCTCCCCACTTTGATCCTTGCGAAAATCGAACCAGCGACACGTACGGCAAAAATCCAAATGCTCCGCCAATGCGCCAATAGATCGCGCTGGAGTAGTTTTTGCCATATAACTAGTAGTCGCTGCCTATCATAATAAGCCTCTCAGAAGTCAGGACTCCTCTTTGAGAGTAGAACTAGTTCTTAACCTGTTACGAGGTCTATCAGTGCGGATTGCTGGCTATCAGAATTACTTTTTGTTCTATGACATGACAGATTCTTCACCATGTTTTCGTTCAACTTCAATAACAGAGACGATGAACCATGCGTTAGTTCAATTAGTTTGTCTGCTAGATAATATGCAAAATTCTACAAATACTTGTACTAAGTGATAATGTATAGCAAAATGAATAGGGAAAAAGAAACGTCGTATAGGTACTAGGTAACACATAACGTATTCTTAGTTGAAGACCATACAGCTATAATAGGATTACTATAAAACTCATTACAATACAGGGAAAATGAGAAGTATACAACAAAATTATTTCAAGTTTCGAGAGATGTACGTGACAATCCATTTTTACTGCCCATCGCAACTTGATAAAGATTTCTGCTATCTAAAGGTCCACTTTGTCTCACGGGCGTTGGAAAAACAAATATAAAATACGTGTAAGAACACAAGCCAATGCTTCATTCGGCTAATTCCGTCACCGCCGAATTTTACCGATTGGAATGCGAGTTCAATTTATTTAGCGAATATGCTTACTGACAGTGTACAAATATCATTATATAACAAAGCATCGAGCCCGTATTCCCCGAAGAGTTAGGCTGTACTTATTGTACACCCACATTTCGCCAATGCTGTTATTAAGTCCCACGTAATGGAGGGCGAGCCTGTTACCATCTTCCGAGCATAGTTTCGGAATCTGTGCTGTTACAGAAATTAATCCATACAGAAAAACTCAATAACACTTTGCCCGACCTGGGAATCGAACCCAGGACCTCACACTTAGCAGTCACGCTTGCGAACAATACTCTAACGAAGTAGTTAATTATTTACAATTGAAGCTAAATGTACTCACATTTTGATCGGTAATAGTTTGATGGAACCTCTAAGTTTTTTATTTATTCTGTAGGTACCTGCAACGTAAAAAATCCTTTTACCATATCTAGTAATAGCAGCACATTGCTATCAACATGCAATCATCATACCAGCCAACCTTGGACCTGGTCTAGAAAGATGAAAGCCTAGATCATTCATTGGAACACACGGTGATCTAGTTTCAAGAGCGACATCTAAGAACTACCATGTTCCTATACATAATGTATGAAGGTGTTTACCTATGCACACACAAACTTGTTTACCTCATCAAAATCTCATCAGGAAATTCAGAAGCAGGAGACAGGCAATTATAAATAGCTCAGAGAAATTGAGTCCGGGCTAACAACCGGCCAAACTCGCCTTGAACAAAATCAAGTAAATTGGTCTGCTTCAAGCGAATGCAACGTTGCATCGATCAGGGGTACCTAAACGGTGCACCCGCACTCGATTATCAGTTTTATACTCAAGAAGTTAGAACCCATTTTCGAGTAAGTGAACTTACGAATTTTCTGGTGAAATTTTCGTTGTGCAAGTACTTTGAATCTTTGGATACTTTATGTAGGTACACAGAATAATATAGTGTATAAAGTAAGCGGTAACTCAGGGCTTATACATTAATGAATTTTACAACGATGGATTTTCTGTACGATGTCCCGTAGCGTTTGTCGTCGAACTTTTTGATGAACAGAGACTTGGACGTGTTCCATAACGTTTCTATTCCAATTTTAAGTTATATGATATAAGTTCTGAATAAGAATACGTGTTGATTTTGTACAGGAGTTCGAGAAGTTTTTATTTTGTTTGACGAATTTCTTCACTTGTGTTTTAAAATTAGTGGTGGCAAACTAACTTAGGGCGTTAGGTACTCGCTTTCCACAGAATGCTCAATTTTTAGACTGTATCTGTATGATCCAAGAAAGCCAAAATATTATATGCTTTTGACCAAACAACTTGTTTTTTTTTTATGTTTTCGATACTAAGTTTGAGCAAGAAGTTTAAAAACAAAATTGTGAACTTTCAAACGGTCCTTATTTAATGTAATAACTTGCAGAATGTCACTAGAAAATAAAAACGAAATCGGTTCTAACAAGTTAGGGGAGACTGTAAATTAGAATCGATCTAACCAGTTTCGGCCATCGATACGAAAACGTGCAAGTATCGAATGTTCCAAAAACGTGTAAAAATATTAATTACTGTAAGTTTATTTTATACTAGCTGTGCCCGCGACTTCGTTCGCGTGGATGTCGGAACTTAACAATGTATTTTTTAGTGCGAAAGGCAATTTAAAAAAAAAAAAGTTACGTGGATTTAAGAAGACCAAATGCACTTAACCCTATTATTTTCTAAAATAAAAGATTTTTTCTAAAATAAAAGTAGCCTAAGTTACTCCTTATTACATCAGCTACCTGCCAATAAAAGTCCCGTCAAAATTGGTCCAGCCATTTCAGAGATTAGCCTATACAAACAGACAGACAGACAGACAGACGGACAGACAGACAAAAATTGAAAAAATTGGTGTATGTACCGTATATATATTCATATGCATGTAGTAAAAAACCGTTGTTTCAATATTACAAACAGACACTCGAATTTTATTTATATGTATGTATAGATGTATAGATAACTGAATATCATTTACTTTTTTCATTAATAATATTGCCAGGAATATTCAATATAACGATTATGTACACCAAATTAAATTACAGAGAGATTCGCATGGCTTATAGCTTTCGAAAATTCGTAAAATTTCGCCTTCCATAGAGCAGTTATGTACACTACCAAATTAAAGCGTCAATGAACTCAAATTTTCATGCATTTGTGGAATATTTTTTATAAGAACCCACCGGTCAGCCTTTCACAGTTTGTGAAACACCAGCCTCCATTAATAACTTTCAATATAGCCACCGTGTACACTACCAAATTAAAGCGTCAATGGACTGAAATCTTTACAATAATGTCAGGTTATTTTTGAAAAGAGCATCGGTCAGCTTTTGAGTATTAACGAAACAGCAACCTCCAATGATTACATTCTATAGAGCCACTGTGTCCACTGCCAAATTAAAACGTCAATGAACTGGAATCAATATAATTAATTCCGACACGACACGGCCGAAAAACTCAACGTCAATTAACTTAATGACGTCAGACGTGTTAATGCAAATTTCTGTATAATTTAATCAAAATTTAAATTCTGGTTGTCGATTATTAGGTGTGGAAGCGTTGATAGACTTGGATTGAATCTGTGTGTAATTTGGAATTAATTTTGAATGTTTAAAATTTGTTCGTGATTGGTTTTATTATTTTTGATATGGGGTTCGGCGAGGTCTAGTTTGTTCTTGTGATAGATATTGATGCGGTTGCTTATTCACTAGATAATAATTCCATTCTCACCTTTTCTAGCACTTGGAATATTAGATAATTTTCTTCGCAAAGTACCGCACGATATTTTTTGTTACTCTTTTATTTCGGTGTTATTTTTAATATCTCTAAAATTTTCTTCCGTTTTCATTGCTTTAATAATCCCGGTTTATATACTACATATGTTGGTTTACTTTGAATTCCGTTTGTTTTTTTTTTATATATTCTTAGTGTTCCTCGCAAATAATTCGGTCCTGCATTATGTTTATGATCTGCCTCATCGGTCTAGTGCTCGTAAGCGCGACTGCTGAGCGTGAGGTACAGGGTTTGATTCCCGGGTCGAGCAAAATATTCCCAGTAGCAGGACGGAGTTTAAAATTTGTATTTTTCAAATATAATGCATGTTAATTTAAAATTTTTAATTGTATTTAACATTTTATTTTTTGAAAAGAGTATCCGTGGAGTTTTTTGCCGGTCTCTTCTCCATAGGACCTGCCCCTTTGGAACCGTGCACCTAGAGTCTCGACTTTTTAAAGGTGTCTGAAAAGGCCTAGTTGAAATAAAAAACGTTGACTTTGACTTTTTTTTATGCGATAGGCGGCTAACGAGCAGACGAATCGCCTGATGGTAAGCGATTACCGTCGCCCGCCTTGCGTTGCCGGCCTTTTAAAAAGGAGTACGCTCTTTTCTTGAAGGTTTGAAGGTCTTATTGGTCCGGAAATACTTTGATGCTATGTTTTGTGTATGTCACAACACAACATCGTAAACAGCACATATCTGTACACGTCCCTACGTTGATTACTCTAGTTTACAATATCATAGTTAAAATGTGGTCGGAAACTCAAACACGCCTGTATAGTTTTATGTTTGATCAGTAGTTGCGAACAATTGTTTGGAGATTAGGGTCGCCTCTCGGAAGCGAAACCTGTTTCAATTTTAATTAAAAACATTGGTTGGTTAATTTGCGGGTGTATATGAGTATTGTGTGTGTATATTGTTTAATCAAATAAACGAGTCTATCTAAATAAACAATAATAATAATCATCATCATCATGATAGCATTACGCCTATATTCCCCGAAGGGTTGAGCAGAGGTGTACTATTTGACACCCACATTACACCGATGGCGTTATTGAGTTCCATGTGATAGAGGGCGAGCCTATTGCCATCTACTGAAGACAGTTCCAGATTCCGTACTGCTACTGAGAATTTCCAAACAGAAAAACCCCAATATCACTTTGCACGACGTAACGTTATTATATAATATATATAAAATATTGCCACTGCAATAAAATTATATGAGATTTTAAAGTAAAATCTATTTTTAAATTGGCATGAGTAGCAATACGTTGACTCGGTCAACAGTCCTTGTTAAAAGTCGGAAACGGCAGTCAAATTAATTACGAATATTTCGTATCTTACTTAATATTATAAATGTGAAAGTTTGTGAGGTTTTTGGCAGTACTTTTGTTGACGTTTTGCGAAGATGCTGCCGAGGATGAATCATGCTTAAATAATCCCTATTCACTCTCGCCTTGAAGATTCCTAGATTATCTGAAACAGGGAACACAGACGATGAAGCAAAACGCTTCGTGTTATTTCGTATCTCGGATCTAACTCAACTCAAATTCTTATCTCAATCTCAACTATCTCAATCCTATACAGAGCAACTTATTTTACTTTGAATTAGAATTCTATCGTAAATTCAAATTACATTTTTTTCGATGTTCATTTGAAAATACGCTGTCATATTCAGTATAAAGAATTACACTAAAATAGTTTGCCAGCGTTTTAAAAGACGGTTAAGGTACCAATAATATTATTGTAGAAATATTACAAAGAAAAAAAAAATATGCTCGTATCCAAGTTCAAGGTATCTTTGTAATATTTTTACAAGTATATATACGCTTACAAATGATCCACATGTTTACAAAATCAATTATTGAAAAGATTCGCTCGTCTGATGCGTCAAAAAACATCGTGAGCAATATTGGCGTAGATAAAAAACTCCTTAAATAAAGATAAAAAAAACATCTTCATAACCAATCAAGCATAGTGATTATGGCTACCTTGAAATGGCTGTTTACCATGGTATATTAAAAGCAAGAGCACAAGTCAGGCGGGCAAGTTTATTGGAAATTACATGAATATTTCTTGGCAACCCTGAGAGATAGTTAATGCATAAAGAAGTTCGCAAGCTGTGAAACTTGGCTGATATATAAGTTTGTGACTATTCATTGTTCTTGTTTGCACATTTACTACAGTTACATACATTTTTAAGGCTAATCTGTAGTCTATTATGTTTTTTCAGTCGTGAAAGAACAGAGTAATAAAAATAAGATGAAAAACTTAGTACGTAAGTGAGTAAATTAGTAGTAGTTGTAGCCAAGATGAGATTAGTTAGTGATGCTTTTGATACGTACGTAAAACTTGAATCTAACATATGTATTACGAACGATATTTAAAAAAAGTGTCCTTGGAGTTTCTTTCGGTTTTTTTTCCGTGGAATGACTAACTGAATCAGCTCAGATCCATTTTTTTTGTATAAGACATTTAGCCTTACACTTGGAATAATTCATGTATCTTGAGTAGCTTTACAAACAAATATTCACATGCATAAACATCCAGAGCTAAAACAACTTTCTGTTCGACATGAAATATTTATTCATACACATAATCTTAATGTATATATTTCCTAATATATAATTTTATAACGAGTAAAGTGATCTCAATAAGAACGTAGATAGTTACTGACAAATGTGAGTATGACTTCTTCAACTTTGAGAAAAAAGAATATAGTTATATATTATATACATATATAATCATACAACATTGAATTCTTGCTTTCTGATCCTAACGAAACAAATTCCGATATCTTCATCTAAACTACCAAAATAATACCAAACCGCATAATTTGAAACAACTCATCCAAATGCTGAAGTTTTAAATTATAAATCAACCCTTTATTACTCTACTCTAACCCTTTCTGAACAATAAAGTAGCCCAAATAGTTAAGAAATCCTTCCGACCACATCACAATACTTGAATAGTTTAATTGAGATACAAACAAGAGCGCGGATGTGGCAAGAGTTATTATCCACTGATTTCAGTGTCTTTAAAACAATGGTGCCCTTTCAAAGCCCTTTCTTGAGTGACAAATGGAAGGTATATTTCCTTAATCCGGTGGGAGTTAGTGTTTGAATGTGGAAGGGTTTAGGGCGGGTATGGGTTAGCGAACTGAGCTTAGAGGATTCTGTATTGCAGTTTTGAAGCAAAATATGCTAATGTAACTTGTAAAAAATATTACATTAACATTTAGTTCCATTAAAGACCTAGGTCTTTGAATTTGAATTTGACGCAATGATGTAAAAGCTTGTCGCGAGATTTACCTGTGTAGATAAACAAGTAAATTAAATAACTTGATCTGAAAGATATTAATTTTTAAAATTTTAGATCTACATATTTACGAGTACTTAAATCTCGCAACAAGCTTTTACATCATATAAATTGTGTAGTGACACACGTTACACGTTATACGTACGAAAAGTTTATTTTATTATTTTTAGTGTTCTTTGTGTACTAACTGTTGGAAGATCGTATTTTCTTTAACATTTACATCAACACAGATTTTCAACGTCATTACCAATCATATTTTCTGCAACAATTATATTAATAATGATAGATGTTCAACAAATATGTTTAGTAAGTAGTAAAATAAAACGTTCGCCCGTATGTTTACAAATCGAGTCCGTTTGGAATACGTTAGTCCTACATGAGCCCAAATGCCTCAGGGCGACCGCAGACACGTTAAGTTCCTGACAGCGACTTAAGGGATTGAGACGTTTTCTATTAACTTTAAGTTATAAACTGATTTAAGTTTATGCAGTTGTGTATTTGTAATTAAAAATCACTGAATTGTACATATACAGTGGCATAAGATGAATATTTCGTAAATTTTAAACTTATATTTATATAATATTTTTATGTTTCAAAATGTTTGCGTTCTAGATTGACATGCAGATTGAATTGTACACTCAGACACACAATAATTGATAAAAATACTTCTTATATAAGCACTCCTGTCAGGATCGATTGTAAGAACATACAAACAGACACATACAAGTGTCTCTTTATTATTCATTAACAACCAGATTATCAACAACCGTACTCATAAAGTCTAAGCTATAAACTAAAAGATTCAGGACACGATTAGGCAGTTACGCCGCAAACAGCGCAAGTTCTTGATGCATCGCCTTAAAAGTAAAAGAAAAGTTCCACGGGCGAACTCAAAAGAAGCGAGAAAACAACTTTAGTTCCTATTTTGTGAACAAATGGCGTTGTACTAACATTTTCAAGAGAAACATTGAAAATACCGCGCTCCTCATGAAACAATGTTGATGCAACATTAAAATATCAAAAAGTGACGTATGAGGTTTTAGTTGGCTTCAGATGAAGAATAATTTGTGAGTAATGTTGGAGTAAAGTAGGAAAAAATAATATAATGTATCCGAGAAATGAAAATAGTCATTTTTTAAATTTCGTTACTATGCTAAAATAATAATAAAATATAATTAGTAGTAGAATTTTAATAAGAATGTATACTTTATTTTTAAAATAAGATCTTTTTCTTGGTTCCTGATTTACTATACAAAAATTCCAGGTTTTAATAATGAATTATATTTTATAGCAATTTTTAGGGGATATTAATTATAGTGTATACCATGGAACACAAATAAGTTAGTATTTTTAATATTGCTGTAAATTAACACGTTATCACTTTTAATGGGATTCCAAATATTGTGTCACGTAAATAATATTTCATGTATAAAATTATTGTCGTACATATAATCACTTCTATGAAAGAACATGAACAAAAACGTAGTTTATTTATGTAAGATAAAAAGAGTAAAAACGTTTACACAATGCGCTCACAAATGCATAGGTTTTGGGGTTCAATGCGCGCTCTGAACGAAACGTTCCACCGAATACAAAATAAAACGAGAAATGTAACGCGTGTAAATAGAATTGCACGTTGTATGGGAGAGACGCAGTATTTTTGTTTTACAGGTTTGTGTGGAACTGTTTTGCATGCATACATACAAATCGTTCATCCACGCGCGTTGACTTAAATGAGAGAGAGGCAGGGTTGTGTGCTCAGTCAGATTAATCATCACAGACATAATAATAACATATTAATTTTTCGACCAATAAAATGGCCATACATGGCACACGACTTATACAAAATATATACATACAACAACATTTAAACCTTTATGTTTTGTTTCCTCAACATATAGGTACAATATTATAATTCCATTTTTTGTGAGAAAAATGTACGTATAGGGTGTATAGTTCGATATTTATTATTTTTTAACTGAGTTTGTGTTTTTATATAAGTTTTACTACTATGAAAACCAAATTGAGTCATTTATTAAATTTCGAGACTGTTGGTTTAAGTGCTGACAATCAAACTTCTGCATGAATCCTCTTTGCCTGACTTGCCTTTGTAATATTAACCATTCGGTATCAAAGTAACATAGTTTTTTATTGAAATTTTCATATAATTAAATAAAAAATACTTATAACAAATCATCGTATAAAATAAGGCTTATCTTTATGTCTAAGTTAAATGTAAATAACAACATCACCCTGTATATAAACAACTACATATATTACTATTACACCAATAGTGTGGGCCTGTAAGCAGCTTATCGGTTGTTTATAGGTATTCCTCTTCCTCTTGTTCTCAATTATAATATTTTCGTTCGATGCATCAATTTTGTACCAAAAAAGCGTAGCTGCTTAACTACACGTACCTTATAATACATAGTCATCATTAAAAATTCTACTTGTGGTATCGTTATTCCTTCTTATTCCGAGAGAATGGCAAGGCATGACTGTTAGAGAGTAAACTTCATAGGGATCGACGTCATACTTACTAACAAGGTCTTTTAGTTAAATGACTGACGCGCTGATTGAACTATCTGCGGAATTAAGGGCTTTCACCACTTGCTAAACTGATTGCCTGTGTAGGGACACTGGTGACGCATTAGTTTTGTATACTCAGGACGAACGTATTAGCGCGGCGCAGCAGTCGTCTCCCCGCAACAGTACAGTCAGGTCGTCAGTTTAGTCCTATGTATTTGTAATTTGGTACCAGTAAAGATATATACGTATATATTCAACATGACCTTCATTTAGTATTTCTAATGAACCCTTACAGACTGGATAGGCCATTATCGTCTTGAATGTTTATCGATTATGTGCACAGATACATAACGTCATGCTTTTTATGCAATAAATATTTTATATGTTAGATTATCTGCTATCTGCCACTATCCTCAAGTGGAGAAAAAGGCCATAAGCAGTAGCTTTCTACGCGAGGTCCCTAGTTGCGTTACCATCTATGTACTCATCAGAACTCCTTCAGGCTTTGGTGAGTAGTCTAAAAAGTCTGACAATTGGTGGTCTGATAGCTCTCCATGTCAAATAACCTGTGGTGTTTAACGAGTAAAACAAAAATCTGTTCGAATCCTATTCGTGAATTTGATGTTTAATAAGCAAGCAATTCATATTTTTACTGAAACAGACGATGAAAAAGACAAAGTGGATCTTATATCGCATATTATAGCTCCTAAGGGCCTGACGCATCACAACAACTTGACGGCTTATAAAATTTTATCCACCCATGAACGAAAAAACGCGTAAACTTAAGCATAATTTATACACTTTTCCAGCCATATATTTCCTTACGGAACCCTTCTAGTACAAACGGCTCTGCTCGCCTTTTGGTGACCAGTTATTGCTGGTCATAAATTCATATTTACGATCTCTAATGCAGGCTTGTGGTCAGTGCTCAGTGCATCTATTCTGATACAATCGTTTTCAAATAAATATCGTGTCAGGACACAGCCTTTTTTATGTTAATAGTACCTCTATTATATTGTTGGTTGAAAAAGTTTTTTTTTTTATGGAACATGGAAAAATCATGAAGGATTTTTTAATTGTCATAAAACTATAATGCTTTTATTTTATATTTCTTTAATTCGTTACGTATAGCATAGTTCTCTTTATTGAGAAACTTCAGACACAGTCGGACAATACCATTATTGTCTTACTGCTAATCTCATTCTCACCATTCTCACTCTGAGAATAGACCTCCTCTTCTCAGAATGCTAATGTGTGGGAATGAGAAAGACGAAAGAAGGCCTTCATATCATCATCAGCCATTTGTTGGGATCGGCTCCCAGTCTAACCAAATACGTTTGACTATCAATATTTTACACGGAGCTCCTCAAGGACACTGATAATGTAAGGTACATAGGCTTAAAATAATTACGCATACATAATCGTGTGCATAAGGCTGTTTGGTAGATAGTAGTGTAGACAGTTCTATATGTTCGCTCGTATAGAGTGTCATCGGTGTGGAAAAAGAAGCCTACTTTATAAATACGTGAACAACAAGCGCCGAAGGTACATGCCTGTTTGTTGAGCACACAGTGTTTGCGACCCAGTGTGAGGCGCGGATGCCGCTCGGGCTCAACGTTCTTGAGAATAAAAATATGGACACTACTATTTGCTGGGCGAAATTAAAATGAAATAATGTATTATACATCTATACTAGCGTGAATGGTACAATTCTATTCCGAAAGGAGCACATGACTTGAGTCATTTAAAAAATATGATTTAACACTTACTTTTGGTAGTAGTTTATATTTTTTGATGGTGGCAGTGTTCTAATGGTACTTGACCACCATTAGAACATGATATTGCGATACCTAGTTGTTATCTAGTCGTAATTTTACCAACAACCTTACATAGGTGGCCACGATATGTTATCACAGCTTGAAGTATCCACTAGTCTTAATACATTATCATCATGCCTGAATTCTCCAAAGAGTTTTATTGATATTAACTACGTAATAGGTGGCAAACCTATTGCCATCTTTCGGGCACAATTTGGAAGAGCTGCTGCTGAGAATTTTCATACTGAAAAACCTGATAACATTTTAGCAGATCCCGGAATTGAACACAATGTTCAGCTGTCGTGCCGACCGCTAGACCTATGAGGCAGTAAAGCAGTTCTTAAGAAGATAAATACCAGTACTGATGTCCTCATATTTATTACTCAGCGAGACAATGGTAGTGGTGTAAAAACTCGTAGCGTGGCTAAAATCGCGACTCAATTCAGTGGTGAAACGAATTGCTGTTCCTAAAAACGGTGCAACTCAAAGCCGTTTCATTTTTCAGTTGAAAAATTGCTTTTTTTACTTACATTGTTCAGAGATTATGTTTGCAGAAGTTGGTTCTCACAGTACCATGTGCATATGAAGTAAATAATGGTAGATTTTCTTCTACTTAATTGAAACGTTGCTGGATATAAATGTAATTTGTGTGGGGTCATTTCAGAAACGGTTATCCCTAAAGGTTGCTTCAAAATTTGTCCATATTAAGGATGAAGGATCTAGCTAGTGAAATGCTTATAAATCATCCCATTGTAGTCAAAGTCGTTTTATTTTAAATTAATATCTACCGGCTGTACCTTCCATACCTTTCAATTTGCTCTGTGCTGCCTATAGTTAACGAAATTTTTATATCGATAGGTAAAATAAAAACAAACACACATCACGTGAATTTTGCAATATGCATTTAGAATTACTCGTGACAGGTATTCGAGCAATGTGCAGCAATGAAAATTTATGAGTTGATATTATGTTTCATCACGCGGCAATGACGCTGCTAAAAGTCTGACGTCAATGTGTTTATTGCAAACATCATTATTGCGCGTCACGACCTGATAATGACTGATTTTGATTCGATTGTATATTCGTGAAATACAAGATGGTAACCATAATTGTGGCAATAAACAATACCCAAATATTTATTCGGCGAAGGATATTCTGGCCTAAAACAAAAAAAGAACAACGATTTTCGTGGTAATAAGATTGCGTTAGCATTTTCCCTTGCACTCATTTGTCTTGTCTAAGCGAATGGAAGTTGAAGTGGAGACTTATATATGCCGGTTTACGCATGTTAATAAGATAAAACGAAAAACTAAGTACCCATGAAATTAATTTGATTGATTAGTTTTTCGGAAATATAAAGCTTAATCAAATAAATTGTGCATCGTATCATATTGCATTCCCACCCTGTATTTCAAATGTCAACAAACTGTAACAAAGATTTGTATCAACATCAAAAAATATGATGGAGCATTTTGCTCATGTAGTTTTTGTTGTAATTACTGTTCTCACTAGAAAACATTTCACATTTGCGAAGTAAGAAATGAAAGAAAGAAACTGTAATAAAAATGCAATTAAAAGTACACTTGGAAAATTTAACAACAATGTTCAGCGAGATACTTGAAAATTCTTCAAAATTAATTTGAAAAAGGAAATGATGCTTATAATCTCTTTCTCATATTTCTATTCTTCATGGAATACGGAAAGAATCTCCCGAGTAACCTAGTAGTAGTTTGAGGAAATTACTACTGGCTCAGCAACCCAAATAGTCGTGTACCCAAAAGCTATGATTCGTACTTATCCTGCGTTTCTGTTTCTCATCACTTCACGTGTTTGTCCAAGCTAGCGAAATAGACATCTAATAAAATATGAAATTTTAAACGAGTAATCCCAAATAAACAAACCGAGACACAAACATTTCTATATGTAGATGATTGTAGATCTTCCTCTGCGATCTACATTGGAAATTCTAACAAAGCTGCACAGTCTGAATTATATTTTGCATTATTTACTCCACAGGGAGTGCAAAAATTTGCCTAGATTTATCTAGCATCTCATTTCTTGGAGATTGTTTCTAATAATGCAGGGGAAATTTATTATTGTGATGACCTAGATCATAAATAAGAAAGAAGCGAATCAGCGGCTGCTTCCATTTGAAGTATATTTTATTTAAAACTGCGATACTAATAGTTGTTGCAGTTTTATTGTGAGGTAAACTTAACTTTGGAATAATACAAACAATATTTTTTTTGTAACAGCAAAGTGTTTAAAACTGATTTAGAAATAAACAGCAATCCTGCTGTAGATGATCCTATGAAGAACACATTATCTTAACAATAATAATTATTTTTTATATTTATAAATGTATTTTTATTATTATTAATTATATTCATAAATAAAAAAAAATGTAATTGAATAAATAAAGGATATACTAATATTTATTTAGAATATTTTCTGATGAAAATACTCTACTTATCTACCTTAAAAAGTGACCAAATCGATTTCATGTAAAAACTATCATTTGCTGATAATCCTGACAAAGAGATGCTATCAGTTTAAACGGATCATTTGCATTGCCAAATCTTCTATAAAAGGCCTTTGACAAAATCCGGGTATAAAAAAGAAAGAATATTTTTAGTATCACAAGTCGTCGTAAATGACGGCCGGGGCCAATATCTGATGGATTTTTTTATGGTTCTATTTAGTACTTTTAGTATTAACTATCTTTTTCATGTTGCTTTACTTTGACAATCACAGCTTGGATATTTTAGTTCAGAAAATATTATATAATAGAATAAAGACAGATGAACCGATGGAATAAAGACAGGTAGATCGATGGAATAAAGACAGATGAACCGATGGAATGAAGATAGATTAAATATTGAAGGTGAATAGATATTGAGTCACAGCTTAGATGCTTACATGGGGCCTATTTACAGCAGAGGCCTGCAACATATCAGCGATCACTAAAGCTCCTGAGACGTGCCTTTTATCGGATCTGGTAAAGTGGTGGGCTTTAGCGTGGTTTCCTAAGAGTTCACGAATGTGTCTGTACTCTTGTTCAAATTTACAGTAAAAATGCTTTGTTACCTGTACAACTTTAACACAATTTTAACTCCTTTGAAAAAAATTATATTTAAAATAGACGTGAAATAGACGTGAGAAACAAGCAGGGTCATAAAAAACAATTAGTGTTCCATCTAATTGCTTGCGTATTTGTTAGAATTATATAAAATGCACGTGGTTGACTGATACTATTGAAACATTGGAAAGTCTTCTTCTTCTTCTGTCGAATTGGCAAGAGCTGTCACAGTAAGAAAGAAAGATTAGCCAGCCAGCCATGATGGTACCGAGGCTGACTGCCCAGGGTACATCAGATGAACCTAATTATCGTCACTCGTGGAAGCTCTTTCCTTGTACCTCAAAATTGTCAAATTGGAAAGAGAATACAAATAGCACATCCCTGAACTTCTTTATTAATTACTCATAAAATTAGAACGGCCTCATTGGTTTACTGGTCGTTAGCGCAGCAAGTCCTGGATTTGACCCCCGGATCGGGCAAAGGATTATTGGGTTTTACATATGTTAGGAAATTCTCAGTAGCAGCCTGGAGTTTGTGGTTATGCCTGGTAGCTTCTATTACTTGTAACTTAGTTACAGTATTGACAAAATGTAGTTTTACAATAATACAATGTGCCTAACCTAAATATTTCAAACGTACAGACAAACTCCTATAACGTTTTCATCGTAACCGATTTTATGAGGGCGTTCGATAACTGGATGGGTTTATACACACTGAGCATAGAAACAATGAATTTATTGGCCAAGTTTTAGTGCAGTTAGGCCATAGGCGAGCAATTACATTGGAACTTACATTGTTACGATGGTAATATGTTGCATGCAACCGTTCCCATAAAGTACCACACGGAATTACGTTAAATGAATGCGCGAATATCGATAGTACAACAAATAGAACGAAATTACAAAATACGACAGCTCGAATAGCTACTAGCTACCTATGACAAACGGAAAATTGACCTGTCTCAATTTCTGTATCTGTTGTTATAATCACAGTTTTAATATATTCAAACTGAATTGTGCACGATGGAGCGTCAGTAAGCCTTAATTAAAATAGTGTAACAATACCTAATTTTTATCATTACATTATTTTAATTTTGCTGAAGCGCTTTTAATGAAATTTTTAGGTATATTCAGATTAGCCCAGCTGGTGATCCTGTGAAATTTGGTAGCGATCGGATCAACAATACATTTTTTTTGGATTTTTGGTAATTTTGTTTGCTATACTAGCTTCCGCCCGCGGCTTCGCCCGCGTGGTTTACGAACCCGTACATTTTGCCGGGATAAAAAGTAGCCTATGTGCTATTCCGGACTATAATCTATCTCTGTGCCAAATTGCATCCAGATCCGTTCAGCCGTTCTGGCGTGATTGAGTTACAAATATCTATCCATCTTCACAAACTTTCAAATTTATAATATTAGTAGGATAAATCAATTGCCACATGTATGACGGAGCAGCACTTGACAACGGCTCGACCGATTAGGCTGATGTTTGTATGAAAAAAAAAATTGGAAATATCACCGGAGGCATCGGAAACTTGTGTGAAATTTCTCATTATGTTCATTAGTAAATTACACCCGTGCGATGGGCGCCGGGGCGGGTCGCTAGTAATATAATATAGTTTATCGAAATTTTATAATTCTCACTTTGTCACACAACCAATATTCACACATCCATCGTTCATAGGCCACTAGTTTTAGTAGTACATTGAATGCTCTTACGTGTAAAATTTTTAAAGCTTCAATTAAATTGGTTCGAGGATATAAAGTTGTTTCGTTTCGCGCTTATTTTGTTTACGGTAGGTAGTAATTTTGATGACCGTAGTATAACTTCGTGGTCGTAGATACATTGTGTCATTGCGTTCAAGTATGAAGTTTAGACAATTTGTATCACGTTGCGTGTGGGGGTGCGTGCGTGTATGTGCGTGTGTACAAGTATTTGTTAGGCGGTTCATTATTATTTATGTTTACTCTAACCTAATTATTTTCGAAAATATTTTATGTACGTCGCTTAATTATGATATGAGTGGCATAGAACACAGACGTGTAATAGCCATCTCATTCATTATAATAGCGTGCGCAATGATTTTGTTTGTTTTTTAGCCTTGACTATAGATTAGCTACGTGGATGTCCGAGACGGATAAAAACCATTACGCCAATACGCCTAACTAGCGCAGTCAGAGCAAGACAGACAGAGAGAGCGAAAATTAATCCACGATGTATGTCATCCACGATGTATCCATCCAATAGACCGCGAGGAAACTCGCGTCTATTCGTAGAGGCCTTAACAGGTTCTTATGTGCTAATTCAAAATAGCTTGCTTCAAATTGCCGAGAATACATAATATTTAACGTCATATATTTTTGAAATATTATTTGCGTTTAATCATCACTTGAAAGTACTTTCTTTGCTGAACAATCGTGAAAACTTAAAAACATGTAATAATTTTTATTTGGCCATTGAAAAATCGGGCCTCAGAATACAAAATAATGAGCAGACAACTTATACTATGAATAACTTGAATAAATCTGACCCACTGGTATAACCACAACTGCTTAAGATCCCCGTTGCCACGACCATTAGCCAACACGGCTTTTACCTTAGCACGTGTTGAAACTTAGAAAAGATAATGTAATTTGGACCACTCTAGCTTCTAGTTTTGACTGCATCCAACTGACCTGCCAAATTTCCATATAGTTTGCAGGCCTTTTGAATTCAGATGTACGTAATTTTGCATCTACACTTCACCTAGTTTCTGTGACAAAGAATATCAACATTCACTGGGCACAGTTCCAACTGCAGATTGCAATAGAGGATTTACTAACAGAAAAATACAATTATTATACTTATTACTTTGCAGTGTAATTACTCGGCATAGCTTACGGCCAGATAGTACCTAGTTTTCCAGGAAGGAGAGTTTTTGAGTTAAGACGACTTGATTGAAGCAAAAGATGAGCTTGGCTTTTTGTTTATTAGGTTGTGAGTTGAGTAGGAAGTAACATTTTATGTAATTTATATTTCATAATGAGAGACGATGATGAGACAAATTAGTTAGAAATCTTATAAGTTTACGAATATACAGCGAGTAAGTGTAAGTGGAGTGGTAACACTAGTTTCTTACTTATCAGAACTTAGATATAAATATACCTAGAGTGACAAAAACCGCTTCCTCGAAGTCAAAACTCCCATAAATCGACCATATAAAAGTCGTCAAATAAAAACAACTAGTATCGCGTGATTCCTAACATAAAACGCTTGTATATTCCAAGTACTTGGCAGGGTCGTTTGTAAAAATAAAGAGTTAGGGTGGAAATAACCACTCGTAATAAAAACATCAAATGTAAATATCGTTTTTTTGTCGTATGCCTTAAGGCCGTATTATAAACTGGTTTCGTTTTAGTGTACCTTTAAAATTTTACAAGCGCGTTTTATGTTTTGATTCATGTTTCGAGAATTATAATTGTTACGTGAGGAACGGCTCGTAATGTTTGGGGAATTAGAATGCCATAATGTTCTGGCCATGCAGTTACTGGCAAAGAAAAAGCACCCTTCACTCCCGTGGGTTTCGTAAAGAATAACCAAGAAATCGGAAAGAGTGAAGTAATTCGTAAACGGTTCGTATGTGTGATAAGATGGGTGAACATAGGAACGAGGTACTAATGTAATGATCATAGTCAAAAGTGTTCTGTAGTTTCTGCCAGCGGCGGTCACAGAGTTTTTAGACAGGGTAGGCAGAAAAAGTATACTTACCAAAAATACCTACTGCATGTTGGTATTAGTTCGTCGTCTTGTCGATTAAATAATGATGTATGTGATTTGCCACCTCAAATATCTTATAATAAATATTTATCTGAGTTATGTAGGGTAGGCAGTGTCTTTTTGTCTTTATGTACCGCACGCCACTGGTTTCGGCCTACCCCATATGGGAAAAAGCGTCATGTTATGTCATAAAATTTATGTATATATGTACCATATAATATTGTGTAGCAGTCCATCACGTCTCGGACTCTGAAGTATTTGGCTGAAGTCTAGTTACTGTTATTAGTACTAAGTCCGCTGATGACGTCATAGGCCTAACGCAATTTAAGGAGCAACTGGGTTTTAACCTAAACTTTTATGAAACAAACCATTTCTATTTCTATGACCTTGGTAATCGTACCTAGGAAATTGGCAGTTTATTAAAGTGTACTCCTTACTGTCGCCTAAATTCCTTGAAATTCCCCAATTCTGCTATTATATTTCTCTAATCAAAATTTGGCTTCCATTTAAAACAGAAGTTCAGACTTTATTAAGTGTATTTTCAAAAACAATTATTTCCAGAACTATAATTTCTGGAGTTTCGCGCAATAATAAACAATTAAAAGTTTTACGCTAAGAAATAATAAGAGTGCTTTAATTAACTGACACCACAGAGGAAATTATGCTCTACATGAATTTGAATAGGGACACACGGTTAAATAAGTGGTGAGATTTGCTCGACCCTCTGCTCAAAGTACAATTATATCATCCGACCTTCTTTCCATGAAACTCTTCCTATGAATACTTCGCTCAGTTCAGTTGGATATATTTTGAAAATCAGTATTTTTTTACTGTCTAGAATTTACTGGGGAATTTTATTTTAGGTTTGGAAAATGTCATCTAATTTGATCTTTATTTTTTAATTGTGAGGGTAATCCTTCTTAGCTTTTTATAGATCAAAAAAAACTTTTATAGATTAAAATTGAATTCTTTGTTTCTTTTTTGAAGAGGAATTATGCAGTCCCTGCATCGAATATAGTACCCAACATGACTTAAAAGTGCCGACAGCAACATGACTTCTAAATTTTTAAGATTAAATTCAATTTGTCGAGCAAGCCGCGCGGCCTAGCGGAAAGTGTATCACAATTTAAAGTGTCGCATAAAAATGCAATTTAAAACTGTCACAGTGAGGCTAGAAGTTTTAAAACAGTGACAGAAACATTAAGTATATTAAAATAGCTTTCTTATCGCGGGACCGAGTTACGCTGAACTTTTTATTTAGGAATTTCAAGGATACTTGTAGGATGTTGGAAGTACAACTGAAGTCCTTGAACAAAAATTTGAATACTTATGTATCTTACTGGCTGTGATATGGAAATGTATTTATAAGATGAATATAAATTGGTTTTATAAAAATTTATGCTAAGACAATTAGTATTGTCTACTTATTTAGTATTTATGCCGATGTATTATGCGCGGGATCTTGATATAATATGATGCAAAACTGCAAACATTATATGTAAAATGTGTGGACTTCTTTGACTAAGTAAAGAAATCAAATACTCATATATCTATATCTTAATGTATATAATTCTTCTGTACGTGTGTTTGTCACCTAACTCCTTCTAAACGGGTGTACCGATTTGGCCGAAAATTTGTGTATATATTTCAATGGGTTCCGGGATGGTTTGAAAACACAATTGGACCCGGTAGGTGGCGCTGCGATCGAGTTCTAAAACAGGTTCGGGCAAGACAACGTCTGTCGGGTTCGCTAGTATATTATATATCTCTCTTTATACATCTAGTTTTTCATATATTCATATATTAACCCATGACATCTGGTGTAGCATGCCATCGCTCTTCCGACTATCGTGCTCCCGTTCGTAGCACATTTTTCATGAAAAAATAAAGCTTGAATTTATTTGGGTGCATCAGAGGAGAATCATGATTCTCCTCTAATATCATAGACATCTATTATAGACCCTTTCGATTCTTATGAAATGCTCATAAAAAAGTTATATAGACCATAGTACGATATCAAAAAATTATCCACCAATCACTGTGATGTAAATTGGGAGATGCCATATTGGACTGTAATATACTCGGTTTGGTTAACCTAGAATTCCAATTCAGAATGTTATGAAATGAAATGAAATTATTTATTTTGCAATTAGGATTTTTCAATCACTTTTACACGTCTTTTTTAAACTAACGATGGCGTCGGCATTTCCTATGACTATCCCTGAGAAGAAACGCCGAAACAAACTCAGGGGTCAAATATATAATAGGGGTCTATTTTAAAGTCTAGTTAAAAAGCCTCTGCGAATGACGAAACATGAGATCTTCTTGCACACCCTGGTTACTCCGCCTTGATACCACCAGTGCTGTCAAGGTTTATCTTTCCAATACGACTTGAGTAATTCCTATGTGATAGCTCGTGCCGACTCAACAGCATAAGATTCTTAAAAACATTAAAAATTCAAAGTCATTGTTATTTCTTCACGCGGTAATGTCAGCTTTAATGACCTGCATTTCCAAACGATTCTCTGTGTGGTGGTATTAGAGACACAAATCACATGCACATACATTGAGAACGAACAAAAGTAGGGCATGCAGATCTTCGTTCCCATACAGGAATCAAAGGCGGATACTTTTGTTACGTAGTCAGTTTCTAGAAGTTTCGAAAGCCGTTTGTTTGTTTTAATTTGTATCACTAATCTTGCTTACCATGCTGAACAAAGATGAGAGAACAGTTCTATATACAGCGTGTTTCATTAACTGGAACAGTTTAACACACTGTATATGTGGGCAAATTACCAGCCTTAAAATATACATGTTGTGTCACTCTAACGATTTCTTTTCATCTGTATAATAAGTATGTATAAGCTACAAGTAATTACTACAAAATACACGCCGGTACAGTTGGCGCAGTGGTTAAGCGATCGACTCTGAGGTATACTCGTATGGCGCGGATTCAATTTGCGGACAGAACAAATATTTGTGTGACCTACAGATATTTGTTCCGAGACTGGGTGTTTGTGAATGCGAATATCTGTGCTTCTAAATACTTCTACGATATTACGGAATTATTTCTAGTTTGAAACTTCTTTTGACATGAGCTTACAAAGAGTTAGCTTCAAATAATGGAAGCAAAATGTTATACTCGTCTTTATTCAATACGGTAGATGACTACTAGTAATCTGAGTTACTTTTTATGAACTGTCAAAAACGATATTTTTCTAAAAATGTTTGGAATACAAAAGCGTGACGTCATAGTTTTGAATTGCTATTTACATACTCATTGTGTGTATTTGATAAATTAAAAATTGAAAACACCAAAGATAAGCAAGAGATTAAGTTTTACTGAGTTTTTAGAAGGTAAACTATTTAACAAACAAGATTCCAAAATTTATTTTTGATGCAGTCATCTAGCCTATTAACCCAATGTTGCCGAGGTGAAGTTCTATCCGACCTAGCATTATAAATACGCGACCGTTTGATCGTCGGACAAAAACTTCGTTGTTAGGCTATTACGGCTAACTGTACTATAAAATCATGAATAATATTCATTACTTCATAATTCAACGCTTGCTAAACGTTTATTTTCATACTTATAACGATTTGTTAAGCCATTATTAGACCACTTAAAGTCATTGTTGTGCTTTATCGCAATCTTGTATGATTAATTTTATATTAGCTGGGCTTTTAGCTAAGAAATAAGTCAGTTTATAATTTTATTTAGCCATATTTTTGTTTGGAATAATTTATATTTATTTTGTTAAAGGTACTCATGCAAGTATCTACCTTATTTAATATGATATAGAAACGAGTTCCCCTTGCAACTGTTATGTTTTAAAAGATTGGTAGCTATGTAGGTTTCATGTTACTAATATCATGTATGTAATGTACTAGGTATGTATGTAATAATTGGGTTTAAATAAATATTGTAGGTGGTGATTGAACATACACGATCAGTAGTACATCGTAGCTACTTAACTGGGCTATTGTCGCATCAGCTATACTATCACTTGTATCTATATATGGACTAAACGTTAATGGACTCGACGACACGGTTGGCGCAGTGGTTGAGAGATCGACTGTTGAGCTGCGTGTCGCGGGTTCGATTCCCGCACGGAACAAATATTTGTATGATCTACAGATATTTGTTTCGGGTCTGGGCCTTCGTGTATGTAAATACACACCGTGCCTCGGAAAGCACGTAAAGCCGTTGGTCCTGCGCCTGATCTCTCTCCGGTCGTGTCGAATTGCCGTCCCATCGGACTATGAGAGTGAAGGAATAGAGAGTGCAACTGTGTTAGCGCGCACACTTGTGCACTATAATATCTCCTGCGTAGTTGGCTAATCTCCGGTGAGATTGGCCGCCGTGACCGAAATTCGGTCAGGAGGACATTATTATAATGGACTCGATTAAGGTTTCGTGTCCAATTAGATAAATGGAAAAGTACTTTAAAAAAAACAGTTAATAATTAATACTAAATAACGCAAGTTATTTAGTATTTCATATACATTTTTATAAGTGAGTTCTTCACGCCTGCGTGTTCGAAATCATTAGTCAAAAGTAAAAAGAACTGATAATAAATGTCACATTAATAATTTGTGAACACAAAACATGTTGATAGTGAAATGAAGGCGATTTGGAAATGCTATTGTGTATCTGTAAATTAACTTTATATTACAATATATATACATAAATATACAACTAAATTGTATAGAAAACAGTTTGTAAAGAAAAGTAGAAAACACTTTTAGGGCTGCCACAAACCCAATAATTCCGTCACAAACACAATAATTTCGTCGTAATAAAAAACTTTAGAATATATATGAGAATACCAGCACGACACTACCTTAATTTCTAATGTTGGCAGCTAGCATAGCGACTACATATATATTGTTGTATCGAAAATATTTATTAAGTCTATTATAAGCAAAAAAAATGTTTACGATATGCGTAATTATTAAGTTTCGAATTGAATTTTAATCTTGCAATTTAAACATTATTTTCTGTTGTTTGCCAAATGAAATAGATAGATTCATTGAAGACTCAAACGAAAATGCGTGGAGTCGCGAGAAATGGGGAAAATGAAAGGACTCGTTTGTCCAGAAGTAGTTTCCCGGTTCTGAGCAAACGTGGTAGGTGTTCCATTTCATTATACAGATAAAAATAAAATAATAATGTGTGCAAGAGTATTATAAAATTGTTAATTTATTTAATTCGAAACCACTGTAAAATCTAATTTCAATAAAACGTTCAAAGCTGTAAAACACCCCAATACAAGTTCAAATACTCAAGTTCGATTTACGTTTTCTGAAATGGGAATCTTAAAGTAATTTCATTGGTAAACTGTGAGCTCTAGTTGGCAGTAATTGAAAGGAATTGTACCGGAGTATTTTTAGTTTAGTTGAACTTTCTCGAGCCATGATTTTGTATGTTTATATCTCGAGAAATGTGACCTAAGTAAGGGTAAATAAGAAATAATCGAGTTCTTTTTAAAAGAGGTTTCATCCGATTTGAAATTTTCCTTTCCTTTGATTTCTTATAATCTAGAAGCTCGTAGTTACATGGTTACTGCAAAAATAAGTCGAAGTATCAGTTCTTGGATATCTTGACCTCTCGGTGTCTCGGAAAACAGGTATTGCAGTTAGCCTCGGGTGACTTACGAATACCTATAAAAGTCATTACGGGTGTCAACAGCCCAAAAAGTCTAACAACCAGTGTAACCTTAGATTATCAGTGTGTCCCAGTAATTCAGTGACGGAGGTGAGATGGCAGTCGCTTTCTATAAAATATGTTTAGCCCCACCGGGTTCAACTGGGAGCCAAACCCAAGTAATTGGGATAAGGCTTGTCAGATAATGATTCCATATAATCATGGAAATTATAAATATTTGGACCATAAATCTCAACTAAACTGGGTACTTGATTGATGCCCTTGAGTTTGGTGTTCTGCGCTTAGTGTGCCGATCCAATTGTCGCTAGGTGTAAGTATACATACATCGTCTTAACAGTAAGTAAAGCCCATACTGATAAAGCGTAATTTTTATTAAAGATCAAAGACACAGACATACTCGATTTTGTATTTAGGATTTTGATAAAAATTCTCCACCTTAATTAAAAAATATATTTAGAAGAGGCTGAACTAGTGTAACGACTACTATGACTACTTGACGGCACGGTTGGTGCAGTGGTTGAAAAATCGACTGCTACGTTATATGTCGCGGGTTCGATTCCCGCACCGAACAAATATTTGTATGATCTACAGATAGTTGTTTCGGGTCTGGGTCTTTGTGTATGTGAATATATATATTCGTAAACGCACCCACGATACAGGAATTATTCCTAGTGTGGGGCAACGATTTATAAAAAACTGAAAACTGACAATTCCGTTATTAAGTCTCTTGTAGTAGCCAGAATATAATGTATTTTAACATTATTTAAACAAAGGTTAACCAAGTGTATGTAAAAGAATCACACACACAGAAGTAAATACATAAATATTAAATCATCCATTAACATATTTTGTTTGTCGGGGCAATCTGTTGTCTCGTGGCAAAAGGACCAAAAATGTTTTAATAAATAATTTATTGTCTGTTCAGTTGAACACCATGTGATGTCAGATTCATCAATCAACGTAGATTAACGGTGAAACATCAATAAAATACTTTTTTATCAATCATATTTTTTTGTCGTATGAGACGATTAACTGATTTTTAATTCGTATACTGAATGTAAAAGGCTTCTGTGAACCAGATTTTTATAAAATATGTTATGTATAAATGGCGCAACTAACAAAAATATTTTGTTTTATAAATATTTTGTTTGCAAAATCCACCGCTTTTAATTTCTATAAAATATTGTTTGTATTGAATAATCTTACAGTCAACTAAATTAAAAAGTCTTTTAAGGCTTCAATTTAAATGGCCACATTTATTTACGCTCTCTGAATCAACTTATATATAAATGTTTTGCTACCGAGTTAAATTTTAGTTCCATTTTAGACTTAATGTGATAGAGTAAAATTAAGTCTAAAATGGAACTAATTTTAGTAATCGAATGTAGGAACTTAAACAATAAATAACCTAACTTAATAAATAGTCACACTAGTACAGTAAGTTTTAAACAAACTCGATCGTAGCACCATGCTACGCCGTAGCTCGCTACAAAGTGCTACGAAAGCTACGACCTTAAAACAATTTTGTAATTACTATCGATATCACTTACACTGTCAGTTTCTACTAATGGATGTATGATCGCTACTATATAAAGCACTGCCAATATTGGTAGTGAGTTAGTAAACGTTTTGAGGTCATTGCCACTAGGTAGTCACTTACTCAGGCCGCTGCTGTCGTTTAACTTTCGGATTTCTGAAGCTCTGTTACGAACCTTGCTGGCTCAGTAACTTTTCTACCATGGCGCGGGGAATTTC
Organism: Shargacucullia verbasci; assembly: GCA_947562105.1. Taxonomy (NCBI): domain Eukaryota; kingdom Metazoa; phylum Arthropoda; class Insecta; order Lepidoptera; family Noctuidae; genus Shargacucullia; species Shargacucullia verbasci. The sequence continues at coordinate 10,946,515 of OX387294.1, read as the reverse complement.
CATAAAGCTCAATGTCAGCATTGAAACAGCTTTTGGAGAAATCTTAACATAAAAATAAGGTTCTATTTTACGCCCACATTTTTCCGATACAGTGATCAAGACCCACGTTATTGGAGGCGAGCCTATTGCCATCTACCGGGCATAATTTCAAATTCTGCTATGCTACTGATATTTTTATGCGGGATTTATGCGGGAATTGAACCAAGGAGTTTACGCTCAACGGCTGCGCTTGCGACCGCTAGACAGTCATGAGTATGAAATCTTAATTTAACCTAATCATAAATCAGCTTCTCTTAACAAGTTTAATATTTAAAATTTTCATCGCAATCGCCTACACAGTATATTGTCGGATAAATTAAATTAACCCTTATAAAGCTGTGAAATTACACGAGGCAATTAGGTCGAAACGGCCGAGCAATTTGGGGTTAGAATTAAAATATCACGACAGTCTGTAGGGTCGGACCCATCTCGCCGACTTTTTTCTAAACGAACTGGACGGATTTAAATTTTAATTATGCCGTATGTTTTGGAAAACAAAAGAATTTTAAGGTGACATCAGCAAAAAATGCTGTTGACATCAAAGTGTTTGCTATGGAATGTGTCCACAGAGATTACCTATGTTGTGTGTTTGTGTTATTTTTTCACTTCGCGGTGGATGGTTTAAATTTTAATTTTCTTAGTAGGAGAAATGCGTTTTGTGTGTGACACAGAAATGAATAATTTAACTGTCTGTCGACATAATAATATTCATTTGTTTAATTGTTCAAACTACGCTAATGTTATTTGGTTTTATTTTTTGTTGAATATTGTGAACAGTAATTTTATGATACTAAGCATTAAGCAAACTTTTTGTGGTTCCATAAAAAAATACTATTGCTAACTAATTTAACATTTAATTAAATAAATGCAATCAAAAGTATCCCTTATTCAAAGGACATTAAGAAACCTCAGCTTCTTCCTTATATTTTTAAAACGACGAGTCATTAGATCGGTATATCGTAGAGATCGAGTTTCGTTCCGACCTGCGGGGCAAGTAAAAACTTGTCGGAGGGCCGAGGTGCCCAAGGAATTAATTGGGTTTTCTACCCTACCCTTGTATGTGCTCGACAAAATCCGACCCTTGCTTGTCCGCTTAATTTCGCCTGACTGTACCTTATTTTTTAACTACAGATGTTTGGCCATTTTTAAAAAGAAAAATTGGTTATCTCTTTCATGATTTTGTTTTATTTTCGTTGTAATAGCGCAGAGATACAAAAAGATTCTCTTGACAGAAACCTACAGTCGCCTATATTACAATTCTCACATGTTTGACATATGCGGTTCTTGGCAAATTTAATCCCAGCATCAAGATTAATATAACAGGAACTTAACACGCGACACAGCTAAATTGCTCGCTACATGTACATATCAAATATTTTTCCTCCCTACCCCCTGAAACAATAAGCTTGTTATAAAGACATCACGTTTCGACGACGTGTATCTTACAGCGTAATGCTTTCAGGCCTGTTTGTGCGTAGCCACGATAAAATATTTGAAACCCCCTGTAATATTTACAGGAGTACAAAAAAACCTTCTAAGAAATGTGTAAGTTTTTGTAATACAGGCTTTGATATGAAAACATTAGATGGAATTTTGCGACAAAAAATTTTTGAGGAAAATACGCGCTCAGATCCAAATTGTGCGCCTTGTGCATTTGGTTGAGACTTCTAAAGACGTGTGGTCAGTATGGGTAAGCGTTGTAAAATACTAGTAAAAATCGTGATATTATTTTTGACGTGCGACAATAACTATACTTTCATCAATTACTTTGAGACTGTAAAAATATGTCTGAATAATTATATTTTAATTATAATGACAAGAAATTGAGGCGTCAAATGTGTAGAGAACTTTGCATCTTGAATTGTTACATCTATGAATACAAACTTTGGTGAAAAAAATCCCTGGAATAATTTTCACAGGAAAATACTACGATTTTTTGCAGAAGGTCGGCGTCGGTCTTTAAGAAGACGTACTCGGAATTTTGGAGCTATTAAGGCCGTTTGTAGACGTTGGTGTAAATAGAAGTGGTGCGCAGGATTAGAATTGTTTGGGGTCTATTCATATTCTCAGTTCTCTCGGAAAAACTTGTGTACTTACACCGCAATGTAGAAAAAGAACATGTTAAAGTGTGCGTTAACAATATACTCGGGCGCACAATTTTATTGTTATAATTCGGCGTGGTAATTGTTTCCCCAGAACCAAGTTCTTAGATAGAACAAAACTTATTTATTTACTTTTATTTTGTGTATGATACTGCATTATCATTACAAGACCTATCAGAGCCGAACTACGGACGCTATGACCGAAATCGCTAAAGTAATTACTTTAATAAACTTTCCCATGAAACATAAAACCAATGTGTTTATATTTTCATCTGAAATCAGATTTTAGCTATAAAACTATATCTATTACAATACATTTATGACGGCGAACCCAAGCCGAATCTATTGATAACTACGATCGCAATGTTGATGAATTTTTGATTTGTGGCCGACCGCAACCTAGTTTCATTTACGGCGGTGAATACGATTGATATTTGTTTTTGCTAAAAATTTATGGACGAGGAAAGCGGCTAGGTAATGCTCACGATTTTATATTACCTATGTTGAAATAAATATAATAATAATAGTAATTCAGCACATTATTGTCTCTCTGCAGAGTAAGAGCCGTTTCTCAGAATAAGCAGGGTGATGCCTTTAGTCTGTGCTGGCATAGTGCATATTGATATGACATGCATTTGATGACTATCAGACACCATCGAACCTTATAAAGCCGCCTCAGGTGTACAGGTTTCCCCACTATATTTTTCCTTCGCGATTAACCCACATTCTGATCCGCACTTCAATTTGAAAAGTCCGAGGTACAAGTTCCAAGCAGGAAGGTCTTTGTACGAAACGGGGCAATTTCGTATTATTATTATTGTACTCAGCCCTCAGTGTCCCGTTGTTGAACAAAGGCCTCCTCCTGAGTCTTTCACTGATCTCTATTTTGCTGCTCGCCACCTTCTGCGCGGTATACCTCGGTATGGTTTTTCACTTCTGCAACTCGTTTGGCCCATAGGCACGTTATCCAAAATTCATGACCGGCCCAGCTCAACTCTAATTTTGCAGCAGTCTGGGCTACGTTTCTAATTTGCGTAGCCTAATTACGTAAAGCGATTGCAACGCGACAGCCACGCGACAGCAATCTCACTGTCAGCCAATACATTATATGCCACAAAAATGATGTTTGACAAAAGATATTGCGCGATCTACGCCTATCGCAAACTGATTGCTACATCGGTAATTAGGCTATCGATTGATTAGTTTGAAACCTAAGATGCTTGCTTTGCTTGGCAATGTAAAGATTTTTTGTTTTAGTCTTCTCAAGCTCATTAATCACTGCCAACGGTTTTGGGATAAAAAAAGAACACAATTTTATTTAATTTTTAATTTTTCTTTACATGTGATTCAATAATAGCATAGCAAAATAGGTTATAGTTTAACATTTCTTCAGGAGACACAGAAATTATTCTCATTTATTACCTGTAATAATAATTTTCGATGGACTCCAAATGAAAAATACATTTTACCATTCCATAAAAAAATAATTCTATAAATTCATTTACCGGTTTCCAATCAGTGTCTACAAAAACCTTTCACATCGCAGACTAAAATTTAACTGCAAAATAACGTTCCTACACGGTAACGGTTATGAAAACTGGCAGGAAATTGAAATGGGCGTACCGTTGAATATTGGCGGGCGGGTTTCACCGGCTTCCAATAATTCACAGGATGTTGTCTGAAAGATGGCAGACTGCTTTATAACAGCTCGATTGGGATGAGCGAGCATGTGTGGGATGAGAATGTGAGGAACGGGAGCTAAGCTGATGGCGAGCGGACAAGTTAATGTTGTGTCTGCTACTGTAAATATAGACCAAAGGCTGTAGTTTTAAAATAATCTCCATATTTCAAAACTGAAAACTGTGGTCAATGCGCTGATTCTTGACTTTTTTAGATCCTCAAAGTTCCTCATCATAATTATTAATTACCACGTCTCTTTTTTTATTTTGGGGAGGGCAGGAGATTTTCTATGACTACGTATACAATGGGTATTTAATTTAGTAAGCTGCGAACGGACTCCTGACGCCGAAAAAAGTGCTAGATCTGGTTTTGTAATTTGACGAGTTATTTAAGAAAAGCTAGAACAAAGGTAAGCCGAATGAAAGGATGTAGATGTATCATCAATGATTTTATAGGCTTTTACGAAAGAAAAATTTTGATTTATTTTATTACGGAGAATTTTGCTTTATATACTAAGATGTCTATGGTCTTAATGGAACACGTGTTACAGCTCAAAATATTTAAAGTTGATGACTTCAGACATCTTGTTTCATTGTTCCTTATATTACGAGAATAATAGCTTAAACAGTAATTAATTTAAAAATAATATTAATTAACAAAATTTGTACTTTATTCTACATTTAAGATAGTTGTTGAGTTCGTTTTTTCTGGTTCTTGTATCTCGTGTGCGTTCTCTTTGTTACTAAACATTCAGCCTCGACTAAAACAGTTTCCCAATCAAAAATTGAGCATGTGTCCGTAGCCTAAAGCCGTCTAACGGCACAACCGCTATTATAGCGGCAAAGTATACGTAACAATATTGCCCTCAAACCCTAAGAGGCTATTTGTTATAATAGATTCTTTTGCGAAGAAAATGCATGTTCTAAAATTTAAAGCCGAGAGAACGTATTTCATCTATCAAATAAATTTTGTTCATCTTTCTGCTCACCTAAGAGACTTTTGAGTTTTGGTATCTAAGCATAAGTAGTAAAAAATTGAACGTTTTCGGAATATGCTTCGCCCATGCATAATGCAAGCATTTGTCATCTACATATGTATTTATTTGTATCAATTTAAACAGAGCTCTACAAAACCATTTTCACGGTTTGCCTTTGATAACAAACTAGCTAAATGTCATGATTCTTCAAGATTGTTTCCAATAAGAAAAGACAAGACATGAAGAGATATTTGTGTTTTTTTTTAACATAACCAATATTTTTCTACGGTGATAATTCTTTACAAAATACTGGTATTCACTACCATCTCGTTAAACTGGTAGCCATCCCAACTTAATCGCGAAACGCTTTATGTTGAAAGAAGAAGAAGATGGCGTGGTGAGCCGGACTTACACCTATAAGGTTAGTCCCAAATTGCAATAGACCAAAAGTTGAAAGAGAGAAGGGAGGCCTTTGCTCTTCAGTGAGACTGTACAGGCTTATAATAATAATAATGTTGAAACACAAGAAAAAGTGGGGAAAACTGAGTAGAACCACAAATTATGTAATAGTTACTAGTGACGCTAAATTCTTAAACGAACAAATTATAACAAATAAGACTGCTGAAAAATTAAGGCCACTCAAATAATTTAAGGTAAGTACTTAATTCAATATCGTTCGTTATCATGAAAATTAAAATAAAACAACGAAGATAAGAAAAACACTTGTTCGTCCTGTAGTTAAACGTAAAAAGACATTTATAATAAATCAAGAAAAGTTTTTTGTGTTCATTTAGCTGTAAACTGTCATGGCGTAATTAGGCGTCTTTCTTCGAAAATGACCTTTTCAATAATTAACGAATTCTTTCCGGAAGGTCAATTAGTGAGCTTGATCAAAAACAACGCGAAAAGAATACAAATTTAAACAATAGAAGACAGGATAATTATGGTCTTGAAATTGAAAGCAACCGTCGGGTGATGTAACTTTTGTCTTTGTTTGATTAATGTATGGAATATTGAATAATTTTTATCTGTTATTAAACTAAATTATGAAGAAAAGTTTATTCAATGATAGAACGATACGAAGGTAAAACAATTCCAGCTAAATTTTGTCAATTTTTTAATATTATTAATTATTATAAATTAAATGAACGAAAGATACAAGGTAATTCTCATTGATGGTAGCTTTTCGGTCTCAAGATAGATGAACCTGTGTTAGAAATTTAACATAACATAACACAGCATCATGCCTGTACCTCTATTATGAGTTTTTTACTATTTACTTTCATAGTAAATGTAAATTTTCATGCAAGCGATTTTAGTTCTTAACTTGGTTACATTAGGGATTAGAGTCGCTAACATGACATCTCTATAATATAATAAATAGTAAATCAAAACTTTAGTATGACACATATGTCACATAAGCGACTCTAATCCCTAATGTAACCAAGTTAAGAACTAAAATCGCTATCATGAAAATTTACTTTACTATGATAGTAAATAGTAAGAAAACTCGTGATAGCGGTACTGTATTCCCCGAAGGATTAGAAGTATACTATTATACACCCACATGATATAATGAAATTTGCCCTGTGTGGTTTTGGTCAATAAAATGGAACTATTTACCATCGAGTGTCTAGCACTCGATAGTGTGTGATCATCTCGACTTATGAGTTCACTGATACTTTATTAGCCACTTAAAGCTTAAGTTGGAATGCCTCATATGTCGATAATTTCACACGCTGTAGCTACCCTTCCGAACTACGGTTAGGCATAGTTGCTATGGCGAATAAAATACATTGTACTCAAGTACCAATTTAATCGAACTCCTCCAGCACCAAAAGCCAGGAATTAGGACGACCAAAGATATTGAATTTTATAATAAAACTTTCCATAACAGACGGCAAGCGTGACGCGTTATCAAAATATTACTAATCAGCTAATGGCTTTGAGAATATTTGCAAAAGGAAAGTTAGATAGTATATTATTACAAGATCAGGCTAAAATATTTCTTGTTTGTCATTTAGGATATTATCAGGCTTCGAAATGGTAATTAACACGTTTGATTTTGAGCTAGTAGTATAAGATAAATAGGAAATTCAAATAACGTTGTTTTTAAATTTACTTTGTTCAAAATACTACGAGAGCGATATTTATTTTCTTGCAGTGTTTTATATACTTATAAATCTCACTAAAATTAATTATATTTAGATTTTGCTTATATGAAATTCAAGCTCGCACGTTTATCAAACTCGTGTACGACTGAAAAGGTATAATAAGTTGCCCTAGTAACCAGTAGAATCCAAATTCAGAGTACATTTGCCGAATTCAATGCCTCGCGTTCCATCTAGAGATACCTGAATAATTTATATCACGCATATTGCGTCTCCTCCACTACCGCTGTTCATTAGCAAAGAAAACGAAAAAAAAAATGTAATACTCAAATATGAACATAAGGCTACGTTGCTTAATTTTTTGAATAAGTAATAAGAACACTTTGAGTGGGAAGTGTAATGCTTTGAAATATTCAAGGATCTTGTGAAGCAACGTGGTGCAGACTCGGCGACTATGACTATGAATTCGGTTGAAAGTGGAATGGATTGGATAGTTTGAAAATATTGCGCGAGTGAAATTTGTGGGAAGTGGGTTGTTACTATCTTTGAAACATATTTTGCGTCCTATTTCATGCAAAGGAGAAACGATGTTTTTTCAAGATGTAACTATAATAATAGTTTAAAAGTATTTTTTGGGATTGATATTGTTACGATGTTGATAGTGTTTTGTATTTCGACTGTTTAGACAGGACCATGGGAGAGGAGAGGCGAGACAGAGGAACAGAGATTATAGTTATAGTAATTTGTACTGCAAACAACTTCTGACATATTATATTAATCATGATCTTCTATCTCCTTCTTAACATTCCGGGCTGGCTCAATCATTACCATCCTCAATATCAACAATAAAGAGTTACCCTATCAAAAAGAGCATGTTGATGACTGCAGTCATCCTAAATGGTTGTATAATATTACTGTGTATGTTTAGATAATAATTTCTTTTCAATGCTTTTTATTCTACATCAACACAAAAAATTCATCTACTGAGCATGTGGTCCTAGGTTCGATCACTGGGCAGTGTTATTGGTATTTTCTGTATGGAAATTCTCAATAGCATCCCGGAGTTTAGAATTGTGCTGACTGGTTTAGGCTCACCCCCTATTACATAAAACTTAATAACGGCATCGACGAAATATAGGTGCAATAGTACATCTCTGTCTAACCCTTCGGGGAATACAGGCGTGATGTTAGCAACACAACAACTCAATCCATCAAAGCTAGCAGAAACCAATAAAATGTACGGCTCTCAGTGTACCAGTTCGAACATGGTTTTGTCGCAATGCGTGTCCGGCGTCCCGTGGGACGGTTTTACGGTACTGTCCCAAGGTACACACGTAGTGGGTAGTGTAGTGACCCTGAGTTTGATGAAGCCAATCTAACGTGTAGTTTAGTGGAATTAAAAATGTTGTGTGGTTGTGTTAATTTCGTCTTTATATTGTCTCTATCTCTTTCTTTATAAGTTTATACTCGGTAGTGACTGTAGAATAATATTAGCACCTATAATTTTATGTTAGATTAAGACAAAGTTTCCTTTCTCTTTATTACTTTGCTGTGCCCTATAGGGTCCATAAAGATCTCATATATAAGTGTACCGTCTAAGTTTACATTATGGAATGCAATAAATATATTGAGTATAGTAGGCGTTAGTAAGCAAAAGGGTTATGTAAGGATTGTAGCACGCGGTCCGTAGTTTCTGCTTACCCCCATGGGAAAAAGGCGTGACTTTATGCATTTATGTATGTAGCCGTTAGTGGAACTACGTTTGATTTTGTACAAATATAATGGATGGTTAGACGAATGAATAAGGTCAAGGCAGAAAAACCTAAACAAAAATCTTTCGTCGGGTGTCTTCTTCGGCAAAAAGTTGTTTTGTTACTTTGGTTCTATAAATGTTTTAGTGTTTTCAAAATAAAAGGCAGTAGCAATATTAATAGCATAAAAATCATTAACATATTTTACAAATTTTTGTTGCTCAACTCATAATAATGTGCACTTCAAACTCATAATGTAGAGTGAAGTAGAGGGGTCTATAATGATAATGTCTTAAGATACTTAAGCGTCATTCCCGAGCGTACCCTAGCTGGCACTAGCTGTGTTTATATTTTATAATTTATTCTTTATAAATTACTAGCTTCCGCCCGCGGCTTCGCCCACGTGGTTTACGAACCTGTACATTTTTCCGGGATAAAAAGTATCCTATTTGCTATTCCAAACTATAATCTATCTCTGTGCCAAATTTCATCCAGATCCGTTCAGCCGTTCTGGCGTGAAAGAGTAACTAAGATCCATCCATCCATCCTCACAAACTTTCGCATTTATAATACTAGCTTCCGCTCGCGGCTTCGCCCGCGTGGTTTACGAACCCGTACATATTTCCGGGATAAAAAATAACCTATGTGCTATTTCAAACTATAATCTATCTCTGTGCCAAATTTCGTTCAGATCCGTTCAGCCGTTCTGGCGTGATTGAGTAACAAATATCCATCCATCCATCCATCCTCACAAACTATCACATTTATAATATTAGTAGGATAGGAAGTAGAATAATATTACGTAGACTTTTTTCCAGAATATTGTAAGTAAAGTTTCAAGTATCCCTTTCTAAAACACGAGCAGAACGTAGTCCAATTTCTTATTTTAAGCACAAAAAAAATCCTATGCAAAAAACTCAGTTAAAAATTTCCGTTTTTATCTTCAATGACAATTTCAGAAGCAATGCACAACAAACCAAATTAGGAAATATATTACGTTTTAACAACAAACCAGCAAACAGTAAACATTTTAACGATTATAACAGCCTTAAAAATTCACATTTTCCCACTCAATTTCGCTTGACATAAACAAGTTACAACACACTAAACCACATACTCCATATTAATATTCGTAAAAGTACCGACAATAACTGAAGGACATCAAACTGTTATTACGAACATTTTTACTTTTTTTTTTTCATATTTCAAATTTGGTCTAATTTGCTTATTATAAGTTTTGTCCTTGGGAATATATGAAACATTCACGGAAGTTATTAGTAATGTAAATTGTGCGAGAAGGCGGACTTTGAGGTCACTGTCCTCTGGCCTAAAAAGTACACATGCCTAAAGCAATTCATCTTCATATCTCTATTGAAACAGATGTTTTTTTTTTTTATGTTGCCCCCACTAGGATTTCTCCTGTATCGTGGGTACAGTTTACAAACATACAATATGTCACAAGCACACACAACCAGACCCGAAACAACTATCTGTAGATCATACTAATATTTGTTCCGTGCGGGGATCAAACCCGCGACACGTAGCGCGGAAAGCTAATCGCTTAGCCACTACGCCAACCATGTCGTCAGAAATTAAAGAATATGAACTTTATTTGAAACATATTAAGTCGTCAATTAATAATCGGCCGTTTTGCTTTTTGTAATTCAATAATCATAACATAGCATCACGTCTGTATCCCTGAAGGGTAAGGCAGAGGTATACAGTTTTACACCCGCATTTCGCCAATGCTGTTATTAAGTCCTATGTAATAGGAGCCTATTGCCATCAACCGGGCACAGTTCCAAACTCTGTACTGCAACTGAGAATTTCTATACAGAAAAACCCAATAACACTTTTACCGACCCAGGAATCAAACCCAAAACTTCACGCTCAGCAGTCGACCACTGCTCGATGTGTTTTTTTAATGTTAATCTTATTATGATTCAATAAATGACCTTTTTAGATGCCCTGAATGGATCAACGTGGATACCATAAAAGAAAAACCTTCTTTTGTATCTAAGTAGTGGATGAGGTCCCAGTCTGTCAAATATAAGTAAAATTAAATCGAATTATGGCATATAACTAAAAGAGATTACAATTGAATTTCGGGTTCCTGTGAAGTTCCATTTGGCGCAAGTGTCATGGGACAAAGCAAACTTCCTGGATCTGCTTTCTACTTTATCAAACCTATGTACACACACTTGAACATTATTCATTTAACTTTCTTCAACTTTGTCATGCTGGTGTTTCTGTTACTGTTATTTCAATCCACAAGAGCGTGAAACATTTGAATTTGAACCTTAAAACAATGTTCATAAAAGTTACGTGGTGCGCGCTTGAATATGCAACAACTGTAACTTTTGTTAAAATGAGATTTGCTGTAAGGAATTGAGCCTCACGTAATTAATATAAAGTAGTTAATTGTATAACAACATTTCTTTCACACCTTATTCAGTTTATTCCCTGCCAGAGTCTGTGTTTCCTGATAGCTACAACCTGGGAGTCTATAAGTCAAGAGTGAATAGGTTACTTCTAGGCAAGCGTGCTACATCTTCGACCACATCATCGCTTACCATCAGGTGAAATAGTGGTCAAACGCGTGCCTATCAAGAATAAAAAGAAATTGTATCTAACTACGTTCTATTTTCGTTTATTAATTATTACAATTATGATAGATGAGTGCAATAATTACACTTCTAAACCGTTGCCTCATCATCATCATCAGTAATAAATCGTAATTTCTAAAATTTAGAGGAGCTGTTTTAATCGATGTTACTTTTTTAGTCATGGTTTCACATAGAGTGACTATACCATCTCAACCCACGTGTCACTTTTGCTCAACCTCGATCACTGTTACTGTTAGGAAAAACATCATGAAACCAGTGTGCACGCGTTCATAGATTCAAGTTCATAGATTTTTGACTTGAGCGTATAGATAGTTCCATCCACGAAGACGCGCCCCACTAATTTCTGGCCAAGGCTTTCCAGTTCACCATAACGCTGTCTCGTGTTTAGTCAATTCATAGTAGTGTGCAAGTGCACCCTTAAGTAATTAATGTGTATCGGCAGAACTAAAACTTCTGCTATCAGCGATTAGGAAGAAGAATGGGGCGCGTCTTTCTGGGTGGCACCATCTGTAACTTTGGACGATAGAGACAAAAACATGGTAGGTACTGATGTTCAAAACTCCCTTGAAATTAATATTCCTAAAAGTACAATCACTAAAAGTTACCATCAAACCGGTTACGAACGCGCCTTAATAAGTAATGCTGGCACCAAGTTTTAAGTATTGTGAAAATAAAATTTTCTTTAACGATGTCGCAGGGCCCCGAAGAAAATAGCCCATTTGATCCGCGAATAATGGCCGCAGAGCAACAGACGTTACATCAATGTGGTATAAAGATGCTGTTGGAGCAGAACCCAGAAATGATGGATGTGGTGTATTATAATAATCGTCTATTGCATTGGTAATGATTTTTCTTCTCTTATCAGCACGAGCTCGCGAATCGATCATGCCGAAGTAGAAAATTTTGCGAGTCACCGATAGTGGTATTGAGGCTAAGTGCCCAGGTTGCGGACGATTTAAAATGTTGTCACACGTGGAGGCTCTTCCCTTGCACGCTTTTTGTAATGATTGTATCGGGTTAATTTAGTCCTTTAATATGAGGTTAGGCTACACGTTGACTGATGCACGCATGCTCTGTGTGCGTTGATATTTCGTTGAAAGTAACAAAAAAAGGCTTACCCTAGTCATTCTGAATATTTTGTTTCTTGAAAAACAGATTAAAACCCCAATTTAATTTTAGTATGTCAAAGTAATCATTTATAAAAATGGAACGAACGAACTATCTTATAATTGAGATCTGTGTAGTGATTTATGTGTATATTTACCTGTAATCGGCAAATATAAGCAGTTTTATTTTAGTTAATTTTTTTCTATTGTTTATTTAGATGTTTGTTTTTATGTTTGTTTGTTTATATGCTGTTATACCAATCAATAAATAAATCATTTAATCATGCACAACTGCCATGAGGTGTCAATAAAAAAATATTGAACAAAGTGAATACAACATAGCAAAAAAAAATCAGCCTTATAAGCTTCTTTATGTAAAAAACACACGCTTTGCTTTGCCCAGTTTATCAATTTGCAACAGAAATTACACAAATTTACATCGCTTTGTCATATTGCAAAATAATGTGCGGCCCAAAACGTTTTTACCGTCTATTTTAGCTGCAAAACGGTTTAAAAAGCATTACAAAGAGCTGTTTCGGGTCGGCTGCATTAAAAACATATTGTATGCATGCGGTTATTAAAATTTCATACGTTAAAGTATGTATGTATTATTCGTGTTGGCATTTTGGCATAAAACAAGATTTACCCACATATAAATAAATGCATAAATGTAAAAGTAACTCTGCATGTTACCTCTTCACTGAACCGATCCAGTGAAATACCTAACAATTATGATTTTTTACAAAGAGGTAGCCTGAATCTAATTAGATAATAAATACAAAATATCTGTACTAATTAAAAAAATAAATACAAAATATCTGAACTAATTAAATAATAAATGCAGAATATAGGCAAAGGAAGACGCGGGCAGAAAAAAATCTTTATAATTCATACCGCGATAGCTGGTAAATTTTGGAATCTTGAATTATTGTTGTATCTTCAACATCAAAATAGATGTAAAATATTGTCATCATCGTCAACGTAACAACATTGCTTTTTCATCAGCATATAAATACCACTTTTTGACTCTCAACTTTTTTACTAAAGACAGAACTCAAGCCCCCGCCCCCCTTGACCAGTTCCAAAGCGTTTTTTTTTTTCGAGGAGAAGAAATAACCCAACTACTCCCTAACAGCAATCCCATGTCATGAATAATACCGATATACAACGGTTTTAGACATTCTGATTGCCCGTGACATCAAAATACCACATCTCTCACCAACACGCTGAATGTCCTCCATCAAAGACGCTACTTCGTAGACTTTATTGCATGAAATACGTATCCATAAGCAGTAAGCAAAGTACATATTTGAAAATTTCCTCTTTAACACTCGCCGTTCGCAATGAGACCGTCTGTTAATGTCTTTATGATAGTCTATAAAAAAGCCTAAGATGTTAGTTTAATGTTTTGAGACGACTATTACAAGGTAGCGACTTGGAAGTTGGATCGTGTGAAGATTCGCTTCTTGAAAAGTTAGGAAGAAATTCAATATCGCGGAAGCAGTTTGTGGAACATGTTTGTGTTTTTCGTAATAAATTTTTAAAAGGTATATTAGTTTGTAGTTTTGATAGGCGTATATTGGATTTGTCTATCCAATTTAAATGGGGACATCTTGCACAAAAAATCGTATAATTCGCACAAAATACACAGCTAAAATCCAGTGAAAGTGGGACAATTACACATTGGTCTACCCAATCGAAGAACGCAAACAGTATGTCCAAAAATAGCTTCAGATTCAAGCACATTTATACATTTTTTCTAAAGTACCCATACGAGGACATGAAACATAATAAATTCTAAACGCGTCTCCTCACAACACTCATCGCGAGTGATAACAACTGTCAGACCGCAAAGAACTGTGTCGACCTGGATACATCAACAGCGGAGTTTCTTTTACAATATTGTAGAACTAGTGCAAACATTTTTCTTTGAAGCTGTTCGGACGATAGGAAAATGTAAAGCATACTTACATTTTACTTTAGAACTTTACGTCTCTGTTGGAGTCGAGGAGAGATTGTTATGTGTGCAGGGAAATTATTATCTTTATGATATTAAAAAAGCGTTTTCATATGTGGTACAACGTCATTTAAGCGAATATCTATATAGGGATACCCTCTTATATAGCGGTTGAAATTGAGACCGTCATACGCATAACATCACGCCTATATCTCCGAAGGGTTAAGCAGCGGTGCACTATTGTGCACACATATTTCGCCGATGCCGTTATTAAGTCCCATGCAACAGGGAACGAGCCTATTGCCAATACCATCTTTTGTGTTCTAATACACTTTTCGTTAAAAAATATTGTACCTACTCCACTCTAGGACTTTGACACTATTGCAATCTTAGAAGTGGATGAGATATACAACTTGGTAGAGGCTTATATCTAGCAATAGACTGCCATATATTCAGATGGTTATTTGATAGATATAAAACACAAAAAGCCATCGTTTAGACTTGGTGCCACGAAAGTCTAGCTTTTAATATAAATTGGTTTCAACAAATTCAGCAAGCAGAAATTGGTATTGGACTTTCTACAATAAAAAAATACGTAACATTCTACCACAATAATGAAAATAACATTGTAAAAGCTTCTTTAATCATTGTCGCTTCTCTTGATTACTTTTACTACAAGAGAGAGCTTTTCATCCAAATTATATTTTTAAGGTTGAATAAAAAATATAATAAGCACTTAATGGATGCCATCTTGAATTTTTTTAAAGAGTTTTTCATTTATAATTTCATTACTTATAATTGTTCTCAGACTAAGTACTGCTGTAATTTGAAAATATTGCTTTTTAGGGTTGGTACTTTAGCTATGTTTTAAGAAGGTTGGGAACATTGAGTTATTAGGTATTGATTAAACTAATACGCCCGATTAATTTTGCGTTTTTCAGGTAAGTCACGCTTGATTGTACCTTGGATGTATGAGCAATCTTAGCATATGACAGAGTCACGTCATCCTCGCCTTAACCGCTACACTGCGTTAGCCGTTTAAGTTCCAAATGGGAAAGACCTTTTTTTTTTTTTTTCACTACAGTGCCGAAATTGGTTTTGTCCCTTTTTGTACCAGTAAGTTTCTCATCGGAATAAACATTTTATTTGAATTTTTCTCTTATTACACACGGCTAGTTATCTAGCTGTGAGGTAGAAAGAGAGTACTCTTTAAAAAAAAAACCGATGCGAAACTTACCGGTACAAAAAAGGGACCAAATTCCTTTTGACACTCTAGTGAAAAATAAAAAAGGGAGATCTTACCCGTTTGGTACTTAGCCGGTTAGTAAGCACGGAATGATTAAATAGGGTTTTCTCAGAATGAAAAAGGAAAGAGAAGGACTTAACTCCAACATGCTAGCTTAGTTCGTATTGGTGATTTAGATACAACACATATTTTGCAATTTCAAGTATGTTGACTTTCTTACGATGTTTTCCTTCACGTTCATGTAGGTGGTAATTGGAAAAAAAAGGGCTCCAAGATTCTAAAAAAAAATGTCATTTTAAATAATATCAATGTAGGTGTAAAATAAACAGTGAATAAATTTATATACGCTATTATTTTTCCATATAATGATAGATAACCTATTAGATAAACATCTCGATTTAACCCGTCCTAATGCCCCATTCAATACATTTCAAATATTTCCAAACTATTCTTACTACCTACCCCATTCCAAATGCTTGATTGATTGCTAGCGATTAGCGATTGCTTGACCGTCAATCCGTTGCCACGACAACCGACCTTCCATGTTAGAGCCATTTTATTAAGACCTCTTATTTGTTCACTTAACATTGGAATACGGAACACTTATACAGCTCACATGCATTTGGTTGTTAGAATGAATTGACAAAAATATAAATTGCGGTTAAGCTAGACTGTGTTTTGTGTTGGATAAGGTACAAAATCGTCTGTTGGAGCATTGGTTTGAAATTAAAGCGAGTTCTACACGTGCGTTGATTGGCTCAGCTGACAGATAGGAAGATAAACGATCGTTGTCATTTGTCATTCGTGTCCCGTACGCCGCTGACGAGTTCTTGCACTCGCCATATTAAATGCATATTATAATGAGAAATTTTGTACGTTGATTGATGATTGCCGTTGTTTGCTGGGTATTGACGATCTAAGGCAAATTGTCATTATGTCAATGGTTGATTTTGTATCTTGAAACATCAATAATAACATCGAATTTGGCACGAAGACCATATTTTCTAAACACTATCCAGGCTATCATATCTGATGTAGAGGGTAGCACTGCTTAGAGATACCGCGTACCGTAAAGACAAATCATGAAAAAATATTTTTAATTTCAAGGTAATGTTTAAAAAGTCGCGCCATTATATTTTAAATAACTAATGTCCTCCTGACCGAATTACGGTCACGGCGGCCTATCTCACCGGAGATTAGCCAACTACGCAGAAGATATTATAGTGCACAAGTGTGCGCGCAAACACAGGTGCACTCTCTATTTCTTCACTCTCATAGTCTGATGGGACGGCAATCCGACACGACCGGAGAGAGATCAGGCGCAGGACCAACGGCTTTAAATGCTTTCCGAGGCACGGTGTGTATTCACATACACAAAGACCCAAAACGACTATCTGTAGATCATACAAATATTTTTTCTATTTTTTAAATATATTTTTTCCGTGCGGGAATCCAACCCGCGACACGTAGACCAGCAGTCGATCTTTCAACCACTGCGCCAACTGTACCGTCAAGCGACTAACCCAGCATGATAATGATTATTTTAGACGCCACTTATATAGAACGTAAAATTAGACTGAAGGGTTTAATTAAATTTGTTGATGGAATTTATCAAACTTAATTTACCTTATGATTATGAACGACTTAAAATTAGCTCTCTAGTCCTAGCTTAAAAATAGGTTAGTCAATATTTTTTCCATTAACGTAAGAGGGGACCAAAAAAATATTATAAGAGGTTGTTCTGTCGTGTGAGCACGAGCTATAACATTGGAATTATCCATGCCGTGGTGGAAAGATTAGCTAGTCATCAATGGCGGTAACGAGGCTGACGACCCAGGATGCGCCAGATGAACTAAGGATTCGTGGAGTTTTTGTCCTTACACCTCACAGGAGGTGCTTCAAACTGATAATATACTCCAATGCCAAAATACTCCTATATTTGTACTTTAATTATAACGGCTTGGGCAACATAAAACAAAATAATAAAAAAACAACATCAAAGAAAGAAAACATTCAAAAGTCCCTCTCAGAATACTTCTGATACACTGACAAGATCTTCAACTATTCATACGAAAACTATAGAAGACTTCAACCTCGCCAATGACAATGCAATAGGTGCGGCCACCTACTGAGCTAAAACCATCGCACTATTGACATGACAAGAAGAAAAAGATACTGATAACTTACAACTGTCAGCTGTTCGGTCAAATTATAAATATGCTTATATAATTTTGAACGATTATGGGCTGATATAAATCCAGTTGTTAGGGTCCCAAAGACCGTCCAAGGAAACGCAATGAAATAAAACTAGGGTTTCCAGCGAGTACAAAAATATATTAATTTATCAAAGCATAAGTAAAATTTGCGGAGAATCTTAACACCGCGATTCAGGATGAAGTACTAGACGGTACAACGCCATCTAGGGAAGCGAATGGTAAACTTCACTCCGAACATACCGCCCACCATGGACAGACTGTCCATAACTACAGCTAAATAAAAAAAATAACTTAAAAGTAACCGCCCACCATGAATAGATTCTCATAAATATTAGTGGGATTTACAAACTCTAGTGGACTGTATAAAGAAAACAAACAGAACTTAGCCATAGTTAAACGTAACTTACACTTTGCTAAACTAAAATAAAAAAAAATACAATAAAAAAAAATCAATCTCCTTACTTTCAACTACTTAAAATTATTGAGTAACAGGAAGAATGATTAATTTGTAAACTGGCCTTTTTATAATTGAATCTTTGCAAAGCAAAGATACAACTCTTGTGACATTGTCCGAGCCAATATGCTTTTGAATGATAAGACCGTAAAGCCATCTTGCCGGCGGTAAATCATCTTCCATCACCAATACTACATCTCCAATATTAGGTTCTGGAGTTTTGTGTGACCATTTATATCTGTGGTGAATCTGAACAAGATATTCACCTGACCACCTGCGCCAAAAATTCTGAACCATCCCTTGAGGCAAATGCATGCTCCTTAATTTGTTAATATTAGAATTCTCATAAGTAAAATGATAAACATGTGTAGTCTCTGTATCACTCCAAAGATCAAATTCTATAGATTCGGAAGGCTGCTCTACTCGAGACGCACAATCTGTAGGATTATCAGTAGACTTGTCTAATATACATATCTTCCAATGGCTGGATTGACTACTTAACCAAGCGAGAACTATTGGGGGACCAGTCCAAGGATGTATATTTTCCTCTGCAATTACTAAGGAATCAGAAATTTCACAAAGAAGTTTTGAAAGCAGCACAGTGCCGCATAATTTCAAAAAAAGTATGTATACTTGTTTGACTGGGGCCTCCTTAGTTTTGAATGTCACCAAACTGCCTTCATGACATTTGGATAAAACAAAAATGACACGTAACAACCGCAAATGCTGGAATCCAAAATTTGGATTGTCACACCACAAAATTTGCTGAAAATCTACATTCTCATCTGAAATCTTAACCTGACGATACATATGAATAACTTCTGAAACTAAGCTAATGGGATAGCAGCGCCACCGCATTAGAATCTGACACAAATCAGATTGTAAGATTGGGCTTATCATTAAATCATCTTTTGACGAAACTTCATTGCATCCCGAACTAGAAGTATCGAAAAATACCCTAATCTTTGTGTTACTTTTATCATGCCTTCTTTCCAGCATGTGAAACCGTTTACGAACTACGACTTCTAACCCACTATATATGTTACAGGGATTATTAAACTTAGAGGGCAACTTGACGATATATCTCCCTGTTGCATCTCTGCTTGTCGTCTTCAAATAGAAGTCTTCACACCTTTGCTCTTCTTCAGATAACATGACTTTATCGGATGAAGATTGATCTGACTCTAACTCCCAAAATTTGCGTAATAGCTCGTTTATATCTGTGCTAACTATTGCATTACAGCATACAGGCCTTGATACCAATGACGAAGACGATGCCTTATTGATATCACCAGATAAAATCCACCCAAGTTTGGTCTTCTGAGCGACAGGTGTGCCTGGCGGACCCTTGACCAAACCTTCCAGTAAGATTTCACCAACCACACTCGTACTCAACAGTAGATCAATTCTACCTGGAGTGTCAAAAGTAGGATCAGCTAGCTCAAAGGATGAAAACAATGGAAATACCTGAACAATCTTCCTTTCAGGAAGACGTGATGTAAGTCTTTTCAAAACATAAGCCTCGACATATAGGACAAAAGTGGGATCCAGACGTGACTGCAATTTAAATTTAACTATCCATTTAGAGGGTATCGAAACCCCCTCATCATCGCCTAGACGAAATATGCCGGTGTGAGCAGGTGTTTTCTTGAGGCCCAGTAACTGTACTGCGGACTCTGTAATACAAGAGACCTGAGAGCCCTGATCCATCAAGGCTCTTAAAACCATAGCAGTCCCAGTTCTGGATTCAACATTAACTAAGGCTGTCGCTAATAACCCATGGTTACGAACATCTGCAAAACAACAAATCTTATTGGTATTGGTACACTCGCTTGAAGAAGAAGTAGCTGCCGTAGCAACCACTACATTCTTGTCTACTGAACCAGAACTGGATTCAATAGACTTGACGGTTTTTGGGTGCAGTAATGTGTGATGCTTTTTCTTACAAATTTGGCATTTTGTTGATTGACGGCAAAAATAAACTGTATGATATTTGGCAAGGCAGTTAAAACATAAATTATTAGCTCGGACAAACTCACGACGTTCGTCACAATCTTTTTTTGCGAACTCCTTGCAGTGACATAACTTATGGTCGGCTGAACATAAAACACAAGGTTGAGAAGCGACATGAAAAGTTTTGACAGTGACGTTACGATTACAATCTTTGTTGGCTTTAGTATCTAAATATTCAAGGGAACGAAATCTAGATTCCAAAAATTCTTTGAACTCTTGAAAATTAGGTAACTGATCAGATGAACCAATTTTAGACTCCCACAATTTTCTCGATTCATTGTCCAATTTTGAGCTTATTATAAATATGATGATTGCATCCCAAGAACTTACATCTATACCCAGGGTACGCAAACCATGCAGACAATCAACTGTGGTATCTAAAAGGTTTTTAATAGACACTGAAGACTCCTTTACAATGGTTGGTTGATTTACAAATCGTTTAAGCATGCTATTTGATAAGAACTTCTTATTGTCATAACGCTTTGTTAAAATTGACCAACATTCCTGATAATTAGATGCAGTAACAGGAGTATGCCGCAGTAACTGTTCTGCCTCACCCGATAGATGAGCTTTCAAATAATGAAGCTTTTGGACATCATCGATTGCCTTGTTTTTGTCTATAAGTGATAGAAATAAATCACGGAACGAAGTCCACTCTGTGTACTGTCCCGAAAATGTGGGAAGGCAAATCTTTGGTAACTTAACATTAGAAATATTTGTGTCTAACTGTTTATTAATACTAGGAACAACTTTGAGCTCCTTCAACTCTGTTTTATAGGTCATGTAAATATCCTCTGTCTTGTCATATAATTCTGAAGTAAAGTAACTATGTTTCATATCCAGTGCTTGTTCAACTATATTTCTATGGGTCTCAACAAAACTTTTCCACTGTTCTTCTAAGGATTCCAATCGCGTTTCAATATACGTACGAGTTAAACGTTCTTTTGGTGATTTTTTAAAGTTAGTTCTACCTCTTTCGATTATATTCTTAGTGTCCAATTGCAACTTAACAAGAGACTCCATTGTTCACTAGTAAACTACAATTATTTGAAGAAGCACTAAATATTTGAAACCTGAATAGTACAAGTTGAATATTAACGTTGACAACAACAGAACAAATATAACACGTGAAAGAAAGTTACAAAATTATTCTAAGTCAATGAATAAACCGAAAAATTTTACAAGTGTTTGACACATATTTCAAAATTGGGCATAGGTTCTCCGTAGTAACATTTTTCCTAAATTATTCTAAGTCTAAAGCTACTTCTAATAATTCTACAAGTCCTAAACACTTAGAATATTTCACGACATAAAATTAAAACCAACACTTTGATTTCTACTCACAGTTCTGCTTCTGCCAAACCTTTGTACACGTCACTGATGATGTCACTATCAGCGCTGTCACTATCCTTGACGTCACTGGACTTCGTCAGCTCCAATGGCACCGTCGATGATGCCTCCAGGCTCGAAGTCTTAAAGCACTGCCTGCCGGAACTGCCGCAGTAGTCCAATAGCGCCCTCTGGTACCGCTGCTGCCGTCAAAGCGTCGAATCACCACACACCGGTGATACCCTAAGCACTTCAATGGCGATCTGCCACTGCTTTCTGTGCTGATACTCAAAAATAGGTCGTCGGTATAATATCGACCTTATTGACCATCCGGCTCGAAGGACCAAATGTTAGGGTCCCAAAGACCGTCCAAGGAAACGCAATGAAATAAAACTAGGGTTTCCAGCGAGTACAAAAATATATTAATTTATCAAAGCATAAGTAAAATTTGCGGAGAATCTTAACACCGCGATTCAGGATGAAGTACTAGACGGTACAACGCCATCTAGGGAAGCGAATGGTAAACTTCACTCCGAACACCAGTCAACATAAAAATAATTTCAAAATTATACAACTTCATATAAATGGAGAGCTTCCACGAGTAGCAAAACCTGAGATCATCTGGCACACCCTGGGCAGTCACTATCTGACAGGCTAATCTTTGCATTAGCATGAGGCATGAGCGATTTCAATGTGACTTATAATAGCTCGTACCGACTCAACAGAAGGAAATAAACAACATATAATTTACTAGTCTTTTTCACTTATTTTTCATAGTGACTCTTTATTACCTACGTCATAATAATAAACTTTAAATTACCTACGTTCGCTATATACTACATATATCTAAAATCGCGAGCGATCCGAACAGATCAAAGGTCGATCAGGTAGTTAGTTGGCAGGCAAAAGTGGCACACGTAAACCTGCGTCCCCCTAAAATAATTTCATTGTTAATATAAATCCAATATGTTTTAAATATCCGCTGATTCCGTCAAAATTCAACAAATGTGGCGCTAGTGAGTGTGCAAACTGACATAAATCCAATACGGATCGTTCAGACTTATTTTACAGACTAAGGTTAAAGTTCAGAACTAAAGTAGCCTGCCTATGTCTGAATTAACGTCCCGAATAAGCCGTACGTCCATTCATCCTTTTTTCAATTTCACTTCTCGCTACAGATAACAAAAAATCCAGACACAAAGACGTAATAAAATGGATTATAAATGTAATCACATCAATCACTTCACAATAAGTAGATGCTACAAGTATTGTCAGGATTACCGTGTGTCCCCCTCGCTTGATAACTTTGACGGACAATCTTTTATCTCCCCTTTACAAAGGCCTTTGTATATCGAACACATTTTTCTTATTAACTGAACCTACTTTTGGAGAATCGAAAATGTTTCTTTATACTGTCACTGGTCTTTTAATATTATAATAGTAAAACTAAAAAAAAAAACAACGTGGACATATGAAGTTCAAAAATGGAAAAGTTAAGGCCTGAATTTTAAATAGCCATATAAAAATATGGAATTGAAATTAGAATAGCTTCTTTTTTGTTTTAATTTATCAGAAGAATAACTTAGTAAAGTTTTTACATTTACAATTATTACAATTTCTATTGAAAAATAACCCCCTTACATTTGCAAAATTTGAGTCGTAAGTACCTACTATATTTATTGGTGTATAATGGTATTGTACTGTTTTATTATAGAGGCATAAATTACCAAAGGTAACCCCAATGTACCTTCTAGATTATATATGTTTTTGTCTTTGGTAATTTTTTCTTACTTTGTTCATTCAACGCTTTCTCTATTGCACGCCATTAAGTGTAAGAAGATAATATGGTGATTAAAATTCAAATATTCTCGCATAATATATTAATTTGATTATTCTTCCTTCTTATGGTGATTATCTTGTGTCGTCACGTTCTGTTTCGTTTAAGGGGAAAAATGAACATCAAAAATACACTTTAGTTTGCATGGATCAAATTTAGGTATAATCTGTAGGGCTCTCATCATATTCTAAGATGAAAAATGACGACAATAATTAATCACTTGAAAACGTTCATGTAATGTCATGATAATTTAAATTTCATAACTTTAATGTTTAATGATGAATGGGAAAAGGAGATGAATATTAAATGTTCGTACCTATTATACACTCAGCCTACGCTATGCTTGGGCGTAGCGTGGGCTAAGTGTATGCTACCTTTTATAAGAACTAAGAAAGACCTGCGTGGAAAGAGACCTTTCCTAGTGAAGATACGTCAGAACATCAAGCACACCCTGGACAGTGGGCAGTCACCAACGTTGCCATAGGAATGCTCATGCTCACCCTAGTGTATAGATTAGCTCATGGTGCGCCTAACGATCTCATATTTCGTCACACGTGGTCTCTTTCCTTCCTTTTTTCATTAAATATTTTTTAACATTTTTTTTTTTCATTTCGACTACCCTAGATTATTCCTCTGTGCCCAAAATTGGCCAGACCAACATCCAATACCAACTATGTACGCCAAGCAAAGCCGCTGTGTAAACATTGTACGTATTATTGAGCGTACGACGGTGTCAGCGGGCCGTGAAATTATGCCACCCCGTGCTATTGTGTTGCACCCTTATAGCGACACGGAATGAGGCATGAGCGGTAGCGATTTTAATTTTTTACTTTTGATAGGCACGCGTTTGACCACTATCTTACCTGATGGTAAGCGACGATCTGCTCGAAGATGTAGAATCTATTCACTCTTGACTTAAAAACGTTTGAAAGATTTTATTAATGATGACTAGCAACATATCAGTCAGAAAAGTATTTGGCGCCTGATCTCCAATAAATAAGCAGAACATACATTTTTTCTATCAAGTTGACACATACTATGGAGTGGGTTTCGGTCATACCGAAGTCGAAAGATTTTTCATTCGCATGGTGGTATCGAGGCTGACTGCCCAGAGTGCGCCTGCTCTTTTTCGTTCTACCCACAACAACAACATAACACATGAAAGTGAGCTACAAAAGTAGGCTTTGACGAATGTTATGGATGGCTTTAAAGGACAGTCGTACAATCATGGGCTATGAGGTATATCTTTTTTGTTTGTTTGCTATATACATTACATTGCTTCACATGAACAGTGCTTTTACGATATATTGATTGAATTAAGTATTTTTTTAATGATAAACAGATATCGGTTCAAATAATGTAACCTTAGTAACATTATGTTACATCACACATAAACATGACGTCACCATTATCACATAGCTATGGATACTTTAGAAGTTTAGAATCAAAAGGATGACAATACATCCCTGTCTCGGTTATGTATGTTTTCATAAGAGGATACGAAAGAGCATGATTATTAGCGATAGCAACTGTCACATTGTTGTTATGTAATACGGCTAGGGGACGCGAATGCTGGACGGAAGAATAAAGTGTTTGATAAAAAATGCTCGAAAAAAAAAAAACGTGCTGCATCCACGCCCCGTGCGGCAACCTCATTACGTAAAAATTGCGACATCAACGCGACAATCACACGACAGCAAACTCACTATTTGGCCATCATATATGACTCAAAAATGAAGTTTGACAGGAGATATCGCGTGATTTACGCATGTCGCAAACTGATTACTACATCGGTAATTAGGTCGTGGGGCCTGGCTCGCGCGCACCATGGTTTCGCATAAATCGTCTTAAACAGGTTTTTCGAGCCTGCCACTCAAATCGCTCACGCTGTTTCTGCCTTCATTTTTATAACTTGGACCATTCCCCGTCAGCCATAGGGAATTGGGGACTATAGGAGCTTTGGTGTAATACCTGCTCTTTAGTTATGTTATGGGGTCATTAAAGAAAGAATTTTAATACGAAATTTTTGACGCTGCTTCCTAAATGTAATAACAAAAGGTATTCCGAGTTATTATTTGTGGCGTGTGCATGTGACTGCATTTTTGTTCTTAATTTTTAGATGTTGATGAACTTTTGTATTTTCAATTGTAAGCTAAAACAATAGTTGATTTTCGTTTGTATTTTTACATGGTAGTATCTTTCTGAGTTTTGCGCACTGACTAGTTAGAACCACGCATAGTTTTAGTAAAAATCCTTTACAATTCCAAGTCGAATTAAAGAGATCTTCCATCCATGACAGTTAGTTTATGTCCTAGTTTTAATATTTTGTTTTTGTTTTTCGTGTATGTTTTAATTAAAAAAGTCTGTTGTGTCTTGTGAATTAATTAACATAATGTTCTTTTATTTTCTCTTTGTTTTTATTGGTTGTTTGTGTCCTTGCTCGTAAAAAAAGAAGATAAATTTTCTTTCTGTCAATAATTTTACAAACAATACCTATACCATCCTATTTTAAACCTGATAATAAAATCATATTGTTTCCAAAGTAAATATTTCTTCTAGTGTCATTTTTATCCGTCGTTTTTTATGAATGGCTTAAGATGATAAGTAGCTTATACCTAAATTCTGTTTTCCTGGTACCTCAAGATCTGTGAGACATAGATGTATGTTAGGGTGTCCCATAAATTTCAAGTGCGATTTTTTTTTACGCATACCTTCTTAAAACTTTCGTAATAACCCAATATAGTCTAAAAACAAAAGATTAGCCTATTTTATGAACGATAACCCGTGCCGACTTGCGATTTAAACTCGCCCATACAAATTGCGCGGGTACTGCACTGCGACCTGTAACTACGTGTTTTATGTGTCATTTCATACGTGATTTTTTAGAATATTAGTACGCTGTTATTTCTTGCATAAAGATGTCGGTTGAATTACGGAGTGATAAACAAAGTATTTTTGTTATCGGATTTCCAAAACCATTTAATAAATGGTGTAAATTCACCATCTAATCGACAAGTTCTCGCTGTCTTGTTTGACAATATTCGCGAAGTCAAACGACTTTTAGTGAAAGTGCTAATCTTGTGATTAGGAAGTGCATTATATTTTGGAAAAACACAAGAATTCCTACAAAAACCACGTACGGAGAGAGCTACAAAAAATTGTAAAAGAACTCAGAAAATAATTGTGAAAGACACCTTGATAACTTATTTGATATTGCACATACGGATGCCTTTGAAAGAATGAAAATAGAGGAAGACAAAGTATTTTTGAAGAATCAGAGAGAGCCACGTTGACCGGGATGCTTGACTGATGTACACAAAAAGTTGGCGGACAAAGACAAAAGAGCTAGACTAAGAAGATTCGAGGAAAAGGAAAGAAAACTAAGACAAAAAGAGTTACTGGCTCTTGCATCGACTTATACTACACATAACTTGGAATATCCACATGATTCAGACGAAGTCAGCTTGCCAGCGGAAAGAATCTGATAACACCTAAACTTGTCGTAGCTTTAGATCGATGCCAGCTAAGCATAAGAGACTCCGTTTACATTCTTCATGCGCTCGTAGAAGCGCTTGGTCTGAACATCGATTACATCTCCATTATCAAATCCTCGATTCAGCAAATTCGCCAATCCGCCAATCCGCTAAAGCCATCTCAACTGCCCTCTATAACTGGAATGTTAATGACAAGGTACAAATAATGTGTTGCGACACAACATCTTCGAATACTGGACGTTTCAATGGAGCTTGTGCTCTTTTGGAGCAGACTTTAAAAAGAGAATTGTTACTTTTCGCTTGTCGTCATCATGTTTATGAGTTGGTTCATAAAACTAAAAGCAAATTACTAGCAGTCCAGATATTCCGATCTTTAAAAAGTTCAGATACAATTGGAAAAACATCGATTCAAATAACATTGAAAAATGCCTTGATTTCGTAAAACACCATGTTGCTGAGACAAACATTACATCTTTGTTAACGTTTTTTATAGCACAACTGAACAAAGCTTTAATAAGAGACGATTATCACGAATCGGTCGAATTATGCGTAGTGTTTTTGAGGGGGACATTCAGATAGAAAAGAAGAAAAATAAAAATTTCGACTGAAGATCGACGACGGTTTTCTTCATATGTGCCTTGGGATGATAATGCTGCTTTTCTGAAAACTAAAAGAAGAATAACTCGTTTGAAGATTTTAAATGACACTGCTGAAAGAACTGTCAAATTAATGCAAGATTTTACGGACTTATCACGGCTAAAGAAGAGCAAAAATAATTCCTGTCGCGCTGTGTCCAGGAACATAGAATTTTTTATCCAGACTGTAAAAAACATACCCTAAAGAGAAATTACCCTGGCTGATTGTTGTTATTTTATATGTTTAAATAAAGATAAATATTTCTCTAATTTAATTTTGTCTTTTATTTACTTCATTTATTGCATTTTTATTAATTTTATAGGAGAACCAGATATTAACATTAAACATGAGATTTGATAAACTTTGTGGCTCGGTCGGCACGGGTTGCAATCATGCTAGAAAGATAAAATTTCATATTTGAGTATGTTTTTGCATTTATAAAAGATTTAGAGGGTAAGCATTTCAAAATTCGAAAAAAAAATTTTTTTGTTATATTTGGGACACCCTAATGTATGTAAATTATATGTATATATAATACTATTATTAGGGAGGAAATGTAAGGCCTAAAAATACTGATTCCCGTCTACCTTCATACGAACTTATCTACGACACCAACTAATAAGCAGAAGGTTTATTCGGTGACTGATAAATCAGCTACGATCAAGCGCGTAGTAATTTATGACAAGTTGAAAGTAATATCACGGTTTCTTAACCCATCGAGACGCCATACGTGGCAAAAGTACATTAATCCCTGTTGTCACGATGTTACGGACAACAACCAGTCTAACTTATGATTATAATATTAGTTTAGTCCAGTAATTGAGATCTCACTGTCACTCACATTCACAAAGCGGCGAGTAATCTACGATCCGGAACAATAACTTAACCTAACCTCGAGATAGTCTGAATATTGGTAATTAATAAATAGTACGCCTTCTGTACCTTATTTGTATGTGGAATATATTCAGCATGTTTCTCACATACAAAATATACCATTTGTTTACCTACAGAAGCAAAAGTGTACAGAATATAATGGCGTATATTATCTTTAAATACATAAAAAATGGCAATGTTGTGTTTGTGGCGTGAAATATCATCTTTATAAGGTAATATTTATGGTAACGGGAGGTTGAGAAGCCCGTAGCGAAATAACTACTGCCCAGATAGAAATCAGAAGAAGAAGAAAGAATAGGATCTGTGAAATTAAGCAGCGCTCGCTAAGGTCAGTCCTTGGATGGGTGTTCGTTCTTCATACATAGAGACCCAACCGTCCGTGTCTCGGAAAGCACGTTAAGCAGATGGTCCTGGATGCCATACGAATACACAAGGCGGGTACGGGTATTAGCAGCCCAAAAAGTCTGGTAACCAATCTAATTTTGAGTATCAGTGTCTCTCAGTAATTGGGAGGCGGAGGTCAAATGGCAGTCCCCAATGTAGTTGGAAAAAATACTAGGCAGATGATGATACTTAAAACCAAATTTAAAGGCTTGATGAGCAATTTTGAAATATAACAACTGGATAAATCGCAAGAATAAATTCACAAAACTCTCAATTTTGCAAACAAACAGAACCGCATGCAAAAACTGCCTTGAAATATGTATCATAGTTACTCTACAATATGAGGTGTCGTCTCCGAGAATTCTAAGGCGCATTATGGCGACAAGAGCTAAAACATCACGTGGGGACAATAAAAACTCAGGTAAACGAGACTAAGCGAGTAGGCATTCTAAATGCCGCAGCGTTGACATTAGGAAGCATTTTGTTTACACCCCTTTCGCGGAAGAGTTATTTTTAAAGTAAGTAGGTTATTGTTGACTATCCGATATTCTAACATAGTAGTATGACGCCTATATTCCTTGAAGGGTTAGGCAGGTTACCTTTAGGTAAGTTACCTACACACACTCATATTTCACTGATGATGAGGTAATAGGATGCGGAAAATTTAATTAACTTTGCCCAACATTGGAATCGAGCTCAGGACATCAAGCTCAGAAACCGCGCAACCGTCCCCTAGACCAATGAGACAGTTTCCGATATTTTCTTCTTCAAATCTTCTTCATATAACAAGGGGACCGTTTTTTCTGAGGCATCGGAACTTGATGTGTAAAGAACAGCCATCCATCCAAAAACTGGCTCCGCCAAGCGCGATCTACCTCGCAGATCGATCAATCGGAACAGTACTAGTTCAGCTAGTGCTTCATATTTAAATATATCAATGATTTTAATATTCGCCACACAAAAAATTGCGGACATCAGTCACCGCGTATAATTGGCATTTGATATTTTTCCACCGGTGCCTATCAAAGACAGACCCCTTTTTATATTAGATATCTTCCAACTCAATTAAAACGCGTCACATCACTAAACTTATGCACCCCTAAATCAAACACGTTTTGAACAACGGCCTGTACAATGCACCCTGTGTAATGGGTGCATCGGATCATGGGCCCTCGAACAATGAGCAATCAATGGCTAAATTAAACAACTGCCTTCATGTACCTTCACGAGGATATTGGAGTACTAGAAGTGGCACTTGAATGATTCGTACATACTGGACTGAGTAGCCATGTGTCACTTTTTCAGATTCAAAAGGTAATTCCAATAGTATAGATATCTATTTCTTACGCATCATTCATATTATACGCAAGTTAACAATTATTCTGGTTGCAAAGGTTCAAGAAGCGAGTGTCGAAATATGAGATCGTCTGGGGCACCCTAGACCGGCAGCCCAATTACGTAAAAAAGCGACAGTAACGCGACAGTCACGCGACAGTAATCTCACTGTCAACCAATACATTATATGACACAAAAATGACGTTTAACAGAAGCTATCGAGCGATCTACGCATGTCGCAAACTGATTGCTACATCAGTAATTAGGCTGCGGGAGTCTCGATACTAGCATTGCTGACAGTCTGATCTTTCCACTATGACCAGTACCTAAGTGATAGCTCGTGCTGACTCGACAAAAAAGGACTCTGGCTGACAATTTTTTTGATTACTATTTGTCTCATAGTAGCTGTCATATAACGTCACAGTTTCAGCGCTGTAAACCAAACAATATTACATTCACTAAATCTTTGCATCCGCACTATCCTATCTAGTCACTCTACTTCCACAAAAGAGTATGTAAGGGGATAGAGATCCCCCTTGTTTACTTAGCGTGAAGATGCGCCGTTGAGTGATCGGCTTATTTCGGCGTAGATAATTAAGTGATGAACAAAGGAAATACCGTGTTTGGGACCCAAACATTACACGTATTATGACTAAAGGAAAATGACATATGCTTCCAAGCGTTGGGTAATGCGAAACTTGTATAGATATTATTATGCCTCGGATGCATCTCACTGGTCCAGTGGTGACAAGTGTGGCTACTGATCCCGACGTCTTAGATTCATACATAGTTACATAATGTCACGCTTTTTTCACTAAGGGTTGGCAGAAATACGGAACGTCACGTGGTACGATCCTTACATAACCCTTTTGCTTCATCTACATCCATGCATCGTTTCATACATGGACGCCGGTTATGGGCACTAAGATCAGATGCACCCTGACCTTTTTGAAGGATATCACCAATAAGATCCGTATATGGAAGGACACATAGGGAACTTATTGGTAATGTCCAGGGCCATCCTGACATTTCCACTAACAACCGTTATAAATCTCTTTTGTCGTTCACCTCTCATCTATCCTCTCTACATGACTAAACCAATGAAACATACTTTTGTCTATCTTTGTCACCACATCTTCTAAACTGCAACGATCTCTTTCTACGCTATTTCTCCCTCTCTTTCAAAGTTACACCACACATACTTCGCAAGACACGCATTTCCACTGAATTGTCTTAGATTCAATTACCAGTAATTTTGTTAAAATAACGATTATAATCTGCACAATGGTGAAAACTCACCTAGATTCAAACCCACAATCTTATCTAATATCTTAAAATACGAGGCCACAACCTACACAACCGCCATATCAACAAGTTCCAACCCACTGAATCCTACAAATATATTCAATACATCTATTAAGAGAAGCCGCAACAGTATAGACATAACAAAAGCCGTCAGATCACAAACATACGGGATATTTCGCGATAGACCAAACGTTCGAACGTAGTTTCTTTAACTTTACGATGGCTCCCGATACGGTACACTCGTAAACCGAATCCTCAAAGGAAACTAACAAACTGGTGGATTGGTGTATCGAGTAAACTACGAACTTGGGATATTGTTACTAAGTTCTTAGGTAACGTGTTAGGTAATAAATGAAAAAGTCTTTTTATTTGTTCGTGATTTTGATTTCTAATTTTGATTATTGATAGCGTTTTTATTCTATATTTACTTTTACATAAAAATATATGCAGCCCATCTTTTAAGTTTTCTCTAGGACTCTAGGTATTTATTTTAGGTATTAATTTATTTATTATATTTGTTTATTACATTGTTAGAAAACTTAACATTTAACGTTTCGTAACTTCATAAACATCAAAATGTATACAATCATATGCTATTTATACGGCTAATTAAAATAATAGATCTTTATTTCATAAACCCAAGTTCAGAGTCTCAGTATCCTATTAAACTACAATAAGTTACATCGACATAAGTCGAGCAAAGACTTTCAGTGTTCTCCTGCGCACGAGTATAAAATAAATGCTATTAAACTTATATTAACTGCTTCGGAATACATGCGATATAAAACTAAGATAGTTATTGGAAGGCTAGACTTTATTATTACCATACTAAAGGTGCTTTGTTGCGTCTTACCGGCCGTGAAACGTGCTTTCTTTGACGATATAGGTAGTTGGCACAGTGGTTCAGCGATCGAATGCTGCGCTACTTATCGCGGTTTCCATTCCCGCACAGAACAAAAATATTTGTATGACGTAAAGTTTTTGTTCCGGGTCTGGGAGGTAACTCTCGCTTAGCGATTATGACAAAATCAAGATCTATTGAAACAACGTTTCGGATATCGCCCTCACACCTTATTCTAAATTTTTGTAGTCTTGATTTGGATTGTGTTTTTTCTATGTAAATTTTATTTATAAAGTTAATAAATAAATAAAATTGAGCGTTTATGCATGTGAATATTTACGAGCATGTTTCTTAACCGATCTGCGATACAGGAATCATTTCTTGTGTGTTGCAAAGATATAAAAAGAACATCTTGGAGGTGATGAGATGTAATCGTGTTCTGTGTAAGGCTAAATAGGAAAATAAAATAATTAGCTCACCTAAACATTCTCATCATACTTTACTTAATTCCCTGTCATCGGACGATGACGTGGATTTGGTGGTTAGATGTGTATATTCGAAATGTCAACCTAAAATAATCCAAGCTATCAAGCACAAATAGAAATGATACTGGTAAGAAAAGACTGGACTTGTCACCAATCTCGAGACTACTATAGATTCTACTTCTGTTTTTAGAACAGACTTATGTACAGCGGTAAGAAGAACAATAGTACATAACTTTAGCAACAGTAAAAACATACCATGATCTCATTTCCAATTTTTGCCAATACTTCCGTGTTGATTCTAGCAAAAAAACTTTGTTAAAATTCAATACAAAGGCTGGCTTCGTGAAACCCAAAATGTGTCACAATAATAAATGTTTACAATAATTTTTTTCAACAAAGTTTCGTTTTATGACTCCATTAGTTGATTTACAAATTACACGAAGCAGTCGGAGATAGGTACTTTGGTATGAGTAATGAGCAATACACGGAAGAAAAATATTCAGCTACATGCCTTTCGATACTATATCAACCGCACAGCATTTATCATTTCACGCATCTATCCAGTAAATACCCGCGGTGAAATATTAGTCAGTAATGCAGCCTGAATGTTCGCGCTTCGTTCTTTATGCTACTAACTCACGCACATGCGGGTTATAGACTAACAAATAATTGGTAGACGTGACAGAAATAAAGAGAAAATTAAAAACTCGGAAAGAAAAATGGATTTTACTTGTTTTAATCTTTTTTCGGTGGCGATTTGAATGGTAATAAATAATCCAACATTCAGAAATAAATGCTTTTATCTCATTGACTTTTGGAAACATATAAAATCACTTATCCTAAATTAAAGCTTGATCGAAAATGTATGCACTTCCACTGACCGAGATAATCTATTTTCATGCCCGTAGCTTTGAAAGCAATAAATTCAATAATTCCATGAATATCAAATGTCAGAATAAACTTTTTTTTGGGATTAAACCAACCCTTTATTTAAATAGCAACGATCAAATTATGCAAAATATTTTTATCTGCTTCGGCCAACGCCTGTCTAATTGATACAATTCAATTTCTAAAAGTACAATAATTTGAGTAGATCCCTAATTAGATAAAATGACTTTAGACTCAATGTGCCATTTGAATGTTAGTGTTGAATCGAGAAATTGTCCACCTAGGCTAACCTGAGAACTGCGACAGAATCTCAGATAACGTTGTTCGTAGTCGACGAAACAATGATAAATTGTGTATACATCCAGCTAAGACCGCACTGTTGCATAAAAGTATAGTTTGTATGGGTCCAAAGATTTATAATCAAATTCCAAAGGCCATCAAACAATTAAATTCGAATTTATTTAAAATTAAACTAAAAAAGTTGTTAGCCGAGAAATGTTATTATAATGTAACTGAATTCTTTGATGATAAAATTTGATTTTTGTAATTAATCCATATCCTGTTTTATATTTCTAATACAATTTAAATATTTGTACGCCTTCAATGGCATAACATGTTATTTCTAACGTATATTAATTTAACACCATTGCATGCATAACACTGTATTGTAATTTACACATGTTACAGCAAATAAATATATCTTTATCTTTAAATATATCTTTATCTTTAATCTGATAAGACACAAAAACGTGACCAACGAAGAAATACTAATAACGGTAAAAGAAAAAAGAGAAAAGGCAAATTTTGAAGCACAGATAGAAGAAGAGTAACAGAGAGTGATTTGTCACTTGATTAAAAACGATTGCCATTATTCTAAAACAGAAAAAAAAAACGAAGAAGAAAGACATACACATCACATTTATACATTAATTTTGCTAATAACAAATGTAAATAAAATAAAATGGCAAATGTAAATTGCTTTACCAGAAGGTGCATACAGCCTAGATCTTTTGAGTTGGAGTTTGGACTTGATATGTATCAGACACTGATACAATTACACTACCGTCAGCTACTGCTGGGAATTGGACCTTCTGTCTGTGACAGACGTCATAGATTACAAGTCTGCGTAATCCTATACGCACGCCCAGTTTAGATGGTTAGGTGCTTCAAGTCTTCGAATGATTAGTTCTAGGATGATATAAGAACACTGTGGCCAAAATTGTGTCGCTTGGCCAGAAGAAACAAAGCAAGAAGCCAAACCTTTTCTCTACAGTACTAAGGTTTACTATTCGTGTGATTAAGTATAAATAATATGTAATAATTTAATAACTATCATAATGACTGTTCTTCTTAGAAGTTTTTCGCATATAAACTCTTGTAGGCAAAAACTGTTACAAAACCAACGAGAATGTATCGAGTGTCGTATCTTTAATATTATAACGTAACATGCGAGAGCTATAATAAAATTATTTTATAACATTGGAATTCTGTCGACCGTTTTGGAAATATGTAAAAAAAATTAGCCTGTTAGGTCTTATGTTAACAGAGTTTAGGAGTGTATTGGAAATGCTGTAGACATTTTATGATAAACTAATGTACTATCGCAAATGTTCGGCACGTCGAAATAAAAATGTTTAGGTCACCTGGTATACATTATTAGGAGTTCTTTTACTAGAATTAAACTAGATAGAATATATTTTTGGAGGGCTTGTATATACTAATATACTATGCTTGTATATACTTGTGTATACCTTCTATTTGCATTTTATGATGAATTTGACTAATTTGCCTCCTACGTAGTATTGGTTGTTCTACGTTTTATATAGCTCATTGTCACACCGCAATAAGCTGTTAATTTATAACTAAATTGATAAGGCCTATGTGGACTTTTAATAGAATAACTATTTATCATATAAGACACTGGACAAAACCGAAAACCGACGTCAAAAATTAAGTTAAATTTTGATCTCTGAAGTCTCTTTTATACTTAAAACTAATTTAAGGAGAGAGAGAGAGAGACAAACCAACTATGGCCAGTAAGACGAAAATTCCTTCCGATATTGTTGGCTCAGTTGTTCAAAAGACATCATACAAAACTCGTCTACAATAAATAAAATTCTCAACAATAAGCTTCCTATTAAAACCCAATAGAACATTCTACAAAACAATTCTCCGTTACACATTAAATACCATGAAACAACAAATTACTTACGTTCGAGAGAACATAAAAAGGCCCGTAGTATAAAATAACACAATTAATACGGGGTTGAATTCCGTTATTATTATAAGTTAAAAATGTTGCTGAATATTTGGGGGATGGCCCACAAAGGAATCTCTTCTTCCGAATGAATGACTTTTGTATAACAGTGGGGGTCCAAACTATAAGAATAGCGTAATAAGATTGTCAAGACTAGTTGGTGCATGCTGAGTGTTTGATGGTTGGCGTAATGGTTAAACAATTAGCTTTATGTTGTACGTGTCGCGGATTCGACTCCCGGTCGAAACAAATGTTTGTTGTGTATGTGTTTGTAAATTGTACACGATATTTGTTTTAAAGTAGAACGTTTGCTCTCGATCCGAAAACATAATTAAACGATTTTTATAGAATAAAAAAGAAATGTACAAAATTATCATGAAAAACATTAAAATCGCTTTGTGTCTATCTACATCTAAATGAAGATCGTTATTTATTTATTTACCAAAAATCGATTATTGAGAACGAAATTTAAAAAAGAAACTCACGTGGTGATTATAGAAGTTATAGAAGTTATACAAATCGAAAAGTTACTACGTATTTACCTATAGTACATTATGTCTATTAAATCGCTTTCCGCTGCTCACTTGCACCAAGCTCAACAAGGGCATACAACAATGCATCCCTGTTTCACACGTGAGTACATCGCATCGATCAAAATGATTTATTTTCATCCGATGAGGCCAAACTTTCTGTTCTTATTGCAATAATACTTACTTTTATTATTCAGAATGTTTTTTTCTGAAGATTGAACTTGGGTTTAATGGAATTGTTTGAATAAAAGGTGTCCTTTTCAGTTCGTCATTGATCATCTGTTACCTATTATTATTGATCTTTTGATAAGCTTGTCCGTTTTTATATAATTATATTTATTTAAATAATTATTTTTATATTATAATTATATTTTTTGTAATAGGTTTTCAGGAGTATAATTCAATAATTACCCAATGGTAAAGATAATCTCATACGTCCCTATATAGTTTATAAAATGGATTGAAATAAGTTAGTCTATACTAATATAAAGAGGTAAAATTTGTTTGTATGTAATAATCTCCGGAACTAATGATCCAAATCTGAAAATTCTTTCGCCGATAAATAGCTACATAATACCCGAGTACTATAAATTACATATGTAGATCGCGCTGACGAAGTCGCGGGCTGAAGCTAGTTTTAAATATGAACCGCTATAATAATTTGATGTGTCATAAATCTTTCACTGTATCACTAAAGATAAATTAAATAAACTGACCCACTTTGCAATATCGCTGTCTTTTAATGAGTCTCACAAAAGAATAAATAAATATCCCAAGACAACGAACACTACCACCTCAGCACTAATAACGTAGTACATTCAGCAGAATAATGTTCTACTTTGCCCCACGTAAGCAGTCGTAATGAACGGAAAATATAAAGCAAATATAAAAGAAAGCTTGCAGGCGATAAAATGCAATCGTAACTAGCCACGAGGATGCAGCAAACTAGTGTTAACTAGTTAGTATTAATTTAAAATTGTATTCTTCCAGCGTGTTGGTAAGAAATATATCGTAAAAAGGATTAAGAAATTAATATTGATTTCACTGTGTTACTATCTGTTGCATAACATAGTCTACGTGTGTTTTGTCTTCTGGATCTCTACAACAGCGTCACCTACCGGGTCCAGCTATAGCCAAGAACCACGTAGGTCATCTACCACTATCCATAAGTACAATAAAAAAATCTTCAATGTCGATCAAGCTGTTAAGAACAGAAGAATTACACACACACACACGCACTCACGCGCGTACACACACAAACACACACGCACACACACGCGCGCGCGCACACATATCGACATTTTATATATAAACATGTACAATGCACGTTAATTGATAACAAATCATCTTTATTTTTTCTTTTATAATGGTTTATTAGCATTACTATTATAACCAATTATTTAATATACCTAGGTATGTATAATAAGTTAACAACTCAAACTCATTTCGTAGATGTGTGGGAAAGAATGCGTATACCTACCTATAGTTGTCAAGATTAAATTTTCGGGTTTCAGACTTGATCTTTGGTGTTTGGACTGAGAGACTTCACAGTAAATTAGATTTTCATACAATGACAATACAATTGATGACGTAATTACTTGAGACACGTACAAAACATAAAGCGAAGTTTATCCAAGTACCACAAAAAAGGATGATAAATAACTTGAGATCTATACTGACGGTTCTTGTTTTTCAAAACAAAGCGTTTTGAATAGTACAATATCTGCTGCCATAAATCAAAACTGAAAACGCTTTGTTTGCTGAAACTAGCAACCTAATAACGCCAAATAATACGAATCCTACATCGAATAAATCATCGAAAAATAATTTGACACAACTGGCGTAGTGGTTAAGAAATTGGCTTTCCGCGCTACGTGTCGCGGCTTCGATCTCCGTACGGAACAAATATTTGTATGGCCTTCAGATAGTTGTTCCGGGTATGGTTGTTTGTGCATGTGAATATTTGGGTCTGTAAACGTACCCACGATACATGAACTATTCCTAGAGTGGGGCAACGTTTTTTTTTTAAAGTACTTTTAGTACCAAGATTTTATTCTTGTCATTTAGTACGTCATTTTCAAATCAGCTAAAGAATACACATAACAAAATCCGAACACACGGACACTTATTAAAATAATCCGTATCCAACTGAACGAGTACACTCGTAACAATGAACGTTACAAAGATTAATCTAGCGGGATTCAGATTACATGTACGATACTATTGTACGCGACTGTACGAGGGTAGTATTGTAGAATAACATGTTATTGTGTGATTTGTGAAGGCCTGGATATGCAGAAATGACGTTACTATTGCATTGTGAAGATCTTGATATCGATGTGAATAGAAATGAAAAGATTGACGGATGAAATTAAATAGAAGATAGTATTCGGTATGTCGATGAAAGTTGAAATATGAAATTTAACGTTTCCTGAAATCAAATTATGAATAATGTGTTTAATTATAAATAAAAATTCTGACTGCCTCATTGGTCTAGTGGTCGCAAGTGTTACTGCTGAGCGCGAGGTCCTGGGTTCGATTCCCAGGTCGTGCAAAGAGTTATTGGGTTTTTCTGTATGGAAATTCTCAGTAGCAGCACGGAGTTTTAAATTGTGCCCAGTAGATAGCAGTTGGCTCGCCTCCTATTGCATGGAACTCAATAACGGCATTGGTGAAATGTGGGTGTACAATAGTACTCCTCTGCGTAACC
Source organism: Shargacucullia verbasci (assembly GCA_947562105.1). Lineage (NCBI taxonomy): Eukaryota > Metazoa > Arthropoda > Insecta > Lepidoptera > Noctuidae > Shargacucullia > Shargacucullia verbasci. Next base: position 10,907,312 of record OX387294.1, on the reverse strand, counting down.
ATTCGGGGAATATAAGCATGATGCGGTGTATGTTGTTTTTATTATAAATAAATTTTTCTTTCATTTCGTTTCTCATACCGCTCTTCTATTTTTTGCTCCACACTAGGATGATTTCCTGCATCGTGCATAAACAAACACAATATTCACATGCACAAACACTCGGACCCGGAAATTCTACTAGTAAACTATACAAATATTTGTTTCAGGGAGAAGCGCGTCCAAAAAAGAAGCTCCCTTGCCATGCCCCAAAAACGAAGGAATGAAATCAATAAACTTCCCAACTAAATCCATAACAAATGCCATCAAATCTGCGGTTTCAATTTCAAAATACCAAGCAATATCTGCCTCAACATTTTACAAATCCAAATATTTGTGAAATACCGTTGCAAGACCATCGCAAATACCGCAAACGAATCGCCGGCTGCCCAGAGGAGGGCCATTCGTTCACTGTGACGTAACGATAGACATGGGCCATTCGGTGCATAATTTAATGTCGCAAACGTTTTGACTTATCGAATGAGGTGCTGAATATGCTTTGATATGAATTGAATTTGAAGCAACATTGAAGAGGCATATTTGTAGCTGATGACTGCAATGCCCAGTCCTCTTTGGTTTATGTTTGGTTCCACTCAACTCTTGATACAGGTGTAAGCAGAGAGCCCCTTTATACTTTACGGTCTATTCATAAAGGTCCTGAGTCCCAAATGATAAAAGACCGAGCTAAAATGCGTATTCTATTTAGGAAAACGTACTTTATTCTTCATAGAAAAGGTATATTTTCCTCAAAAAGTAAAACTATTGTATAATGAAGACTCAAGATATAGTCGTAAGTAAGTTTGCATAAGAGAACAAGGAAAACAAAACCATAGTGCTTCATCAAAATCTTTGGGGAAATAAATATATTTTGAGATGCTATAAATTACACACGCATATGAGTAAGTTTCCTTACACGCGAGAGCATCTATCAAATATATAAGGAAAACATACATAATATATTTTCTGAGGATCAGTGGGATATTATGGTAGTTGAGGAAGAGAATGACCAAATATATAAAATAGTTGGCTACCTGAACTAACTGAATAATCATAGACTGCTGAGATTGAGGTCTTGATTTCGTCTCCTACGTGGGTCAAAGTATTATTAGATTTTTTGTTTGGATATTCTCCGTAGCTACACGGAGTTTGTAACTGTGCCCGATAGATGGCAATAAAATCGTCCTCTATTACATAGGAGTCAATAAAAGAATTGGAGAAACTTGGGTGTAAATAATACACCTCTGCCTAACCTTTCGTAGAATATAGGTTTTGATTTGCCAGATAAGTAGGTAGGACTTATCTGGCAAATAAAAACATAAACTAACCTCTCCAAAATTGGTGCGGACTACGTTACCTCACGTTTACTATCTAACAGCGACAAGATGTTTTCAGATCATTCAGGTCGCGTAAAGGCAATTTATAGAAATTCGGTCAATGAAATAATGATCGAGAAATGATTCATGTCAAAATATCCATCTATTTGAGGACCCTTAATTTCATTTGCGTAAGGCTCATATTCAGAAATCATCTCTTTGACAGTTGCTATGGATCGTCGTCATTTTACTCAATTTGACTCACTGTCCTTCATAACGAAAAGAGAATGTTACGTGATAAGCTTTACTTGTTGCGACATAGTGTACGGTTACCTCTTTACTCCATTTACTAAAGTATCTTCGGCTGGTAACATTGTATAGGGTACTCATTCGATTTCCATTTGTTGAAGATTACAGGGAATTACTTTCCCAGTCTGAAATTACAGTTTGTGATGAGAAGTTTCTCGGAAATGTACCACTCTTATGTACCAATTTGGATTTGGATTCCAATAAAATTAAACTTATTCTCATCGAACATCGAAAATTTTATTCTGATTCAGCTTAAAAACTCAACACACGAACGAATTATTAATTCAACTTGCAAATTTTATCCAAAATAGAAGTTGCACACCTCCTTATTTAAAATTTGTACGCCATTGACTATGGTAGAATGTATTGAGCTACTTATAATGATGAAACATCATACTATGTAATACTACATTCTTACAAATAAATGATTCTGATTCTGATTCTGTTTCTGAAAGCTTGTCGTTGATGTGTGATATCGTTTACCTTTGAGTACTTATCTAATAAATTGAATATTGGAAGGGATTTTTCCTTCAAGCTATATTATTTAAATATGCATATTTGATGGTATTGACGACTCCAACCATTTCCAAACAGTAAAAAAATGATTTGGTCCCGAGCGGGCCTTCAGTCGCTCAGACATAAATATTATCATATAATTCACCAGTGTAAAATCCCATCGCAGGGACAAAGTTTACTCTAATTACGCGTACCTATTAGTTTGAAAACACTATGGTGTATAGTGCTCTCTGTGGGTCTAATTTAAACATATCAGAACTGATTCAATCGCGCGGCTAAAAGTAGGCTAAGCGAGAATGTTGGCTGCAATTTACGTCTATCAGTTTAGTACTAACTGGTCTCTTGTGTAGATACTAGTGGCGTGATGGACGATAGAATTAAATTCTCGCCAATTTTTGACAGCACACATGTATGTATGTAGGTACTATAGAATTATAAAGAGAATTTACTTTTATTAATCTGAATTTGATTTCCATTATCATTATGTAGGGAAGGGAAAAAAAGGTGATGTCAAATTCTAGATTGCAGAGAATTAATTTAATTAGTTACGATTATCAGGTAGGTATCTTGAATCATCATCCTAACTGCGGCATTTCCAGATGTAGTAGACTTACCTAAAACCTCCAAAAGAAATTTTCTCAAATAGTTGTGTTCCTGGATGCAGCCAACTGCTGTCACCAATTTCAAGTACGAAACCCATCCAAAAATCGTTTAGCACATAATAAAGAGCTACTTTCATCCGCAGACAAAGTGGACGTGCATCATCATCATAAATATGCGTTATCACCGCTGCGCGGTCGATGTGGCCCAACGGATATTTCGATTTATGGGTATTAGGGACACCGTTCTGTTCGGATTATTTATGTCGCACTCGCCCGCCGGTGTATCTGTGTGAGTTTATTTGGACAGTTTTTCGAATGTATTGTACACTATTTGCAATGCAGGAAAATTGAGGGTTGAGAGTGATGTGGCGAGCGGACGTTTGTGTTGATTCATTAAAATAGCATAAAGGGGATTGTTGGCTGGCGTTATGACTTATAAATATCACAAAAGACTGGCCAAAAATTGAAAGCGAAATATTATGGGGAATATTACGTAATCCAGTAGTGTAACAATATTGGTTAGGAAATAGATTCGAGGGTATGGTCTACGAAGACAGACATCGTTGTCTAGACTTAGTTGGATGACCCTTTTCATCAGACTGTAGAAAGCCCTTGGGATAATGAAACGAAGCACGTTACAACTGCAACAATATCGATAGTGTGATAATATGATCGTTCGAATGCAAGTTGCAACAGACGCAAGATCGACATTTCTGTAGTTTTATACAAAGGATTCTGTGTTTTCATTTCCATATTAAGAATTCAACTGGCTATAAGTCTTACGGGATGTAAGATTTACGGAATGATGTACTACAATATTTGTTGCTAGTTCGTGATATGAGCATGTTACTCACGAGTCCAATCGTAATAAGTGATGAATAAGAGAGATGATTGATGCTCAACTGAACATTTCCGTTAACAATGAAACAAGAGGGTTATATCTTTAGTTATGTAATACAGTACAGCTTTGTTACTATTTTTTGTAGTATTAGAAGTAGAATTAGAAAAGGAGAAACTACCTTTTAAGATGCGTTATCTTGGGACCGATCAGATATACTCGGAATTTTTTGTTTTTTAAAAAAAACGTTGCTCGACACTAGGAATAATTCCTGTATCGCGTGTGCGTTTACAAACACATATATTCACATACACAAAGACCCAAACCCCAAACAACTACTTATCTGTAGATCATACAAATATTTGTTCCGTACGGGAATCGACACGAAGCGCAGCAGTCGATCTGAACCACTGCGCCAACCGTGTCGTCAACTTGAATAATACTATTTCTTGGAATATCCAAAATCCACCCGCAAACACTTTTAAACAATAATACATAAAGGTAGAAAGGAATGGAAGTGGGTTACAAAGTAAATGTCAACACGACTGAAGATGATTCCAGCAAAGTAGTTACTCAGCTCAACACCAACATATTAACACAACATAACATAGCATCATGTCTAAATCCCCGAAGGGTTAAACAGAGGTGTAGGTACTATTGTGCACCCATATTTCGCCGATGCTGTTATTAATTTCCATGTAATAGGGGGCGAGCCTATTGCCATCAACCGGGCACAGTTTCAAACTCTGTACTTTTACAAAGAATTTCTAACAAAAATACCGGAAAACACTGCACGAACAGGAAATCAAACCCAGAAACCCACACTCAATAGTCGCGCTTGCAACCATTAGACGATTGAGGCAGCTCAACACCAAGTAATATAATAAGTTAGTTCCCCAAAGCTACCCACCCAACATGAGCCCAGTCTAGTGCTCCTAACAAAAAATGCACAAAAGTATTGAAAATTCAACAATGTTACATGAATTACGCAACGCGATGGCCCAGTTTCCAACTGCGTCGGTATGAGTTAACTGTTTTTAGGTAAATGCTATCTCACTTTCAACACTAGTTTGAAGTTGGAAGTGGAAATATAATAAAAAAAAATATGTAGGAATTATACAAATCTTTTGTACAGGCCGTTTTTAAAACACGGTCACTAATCTCTGATATGATAACCACGCTCGTATCTTGTTACGATCTATATTTTTTTTTATTGTCTTGTTATTTTGTGATTTTGTATTATGTGGACAATAAAAAACGCACTGACGCGATATAGCGCGAAAATTAATGAACTCAGTCTAAATGGCAATTAATTCATTAACGGCATCGGCGTTTGCCTGTCCAATAGTACACCTCTGCCTAACCCTTCGGGGAATACAGACGTGATGAACTATGTAATGAAATCAACCGATTGCAATACATTGCCTTTTCTTTTTTCAGGTCTTTAGTTTTTTGGGCTGGGGATCATTTTCACGATGCCAACATGGTCTACTCGTACAAGTTTAACGACGATCTCTGAGGCGTGTGCTCCCCAAGGTCCGCGTTAAAATCTAATATTGAATATTTTTTATTTACCATGCACCTTTATTAATAATCCGATATACCCTCTATTAAAGTTCATATCAAACATTTATTAAACTTCACCCAAAGCATCATATTATATTACTTTAGTCCAAACATAACAGACAATAAAACTCCATGGGAGATTTTTTCTCACAATAATCCCTTTATCAAAAGAACCATAACACCATGACGCTCTTTTGTACAACAAAATATCCAATAACCAACCTTATGTACGGGAAATAAAGTGCAAAATTAATATGAAGTGTAATCAAACATTAACATAATTTCATAACTAGGGGTGAACAGATTTCTAATAACATATTTTGATTTTTTTATTTTCCTCTTTGAAAGGATATTTCGCATTAATGGGTGGGATAAGACCCGTCTGATTATGACCACGACTTTTGTTCGTTACCCTATTGTAATAGCGTGATGTTTGTGAGTGGTCGTTAATACACTGGGGAAGTTTCCGGTTACTATTGGGGTACCTAGAATTAACTTATGTATTTTGGGCTATTGTAGATTTTTGCTTCCCATTGGTACAGATGCGATGGTCGCCAGAAAAAATACTTTTTAAGAAATGACTACAGATGATCCAAGTTCAAATTTAAATACTAACATTGATTATTTAAGATCGTGTAAACCTGAAAGTGGTTCCATAAAGTCCTCGATGGTCTGTGCGCTCCACCAACCTGCACCAGGCCAGCGTGGTGAACTAAGGCCTAAGCTTTCTCATCTTATGAATTAGCCCTTCACCAGCAGTAGGACACTAATGGGCTGAATTGATTATTTATTATGTACCGTAAAATGGGGCTATTTGGGAAACGCGGGGCAATTTGGGACTAACATTTGTTTTTAGAAATTTTGACATATTTTCTAAACTAAATCAAAATTTCCTTTGTCATTGAAAGCATCCTACACTACCGCTGTTTAAAAGCAGTTACTACTCCATGAGAAGCACACATAATGATCCCTTTACTAAATTTCAATTAGCGCTTCCGAAATACCCCATTTTACGATAATTGACTAAAGCAAAAAATGGAAAAATAATACTTTGATAGATTACTATAACATTAACAATAATAAACTCAAACTTCTTACCTTATCCTAAGAATTTGAGATCCAAACTAACCAGATGTGGTCATCTATTGGCGCATCCATCAAAATCCTACACTTAAACAAGGACTTAGCTACATAGTATACAAGGGTATAGAATAAAGCCGACTAGAATAACAAAGAGAACATCAACACATACACGTGAAAGAGAAAGCTTACCTCTACAAATAAGGGAAAATGAGGGGAAAGGAGGAAATCAAAGACTGAATAGGTAGAATCAAGAGGCTAAGTCATTGCTTTCAAGGGTCATTGAGTTACCCTTTCTCTCCTTGTCGTTTTTACACCATGAGTGGGTATCGACAGTGATACGATTGACTAAGACGAATTGTTCTTTTTGTTTATAAATATTATTATTGAAAACATCATAATATAAATAGTTGTCTTGAGTTTTTTGATTCAGAACATTGATTAGGAATATTAACCCTTAAATGCATGAATTTTTATTTTTAATAAATAAAAATTTTAATCAACCGGGTAATGGATATATTTAAAGGAAAAAATACAAAAAAAACCACGTGATATTTTATTTTATTTTCAATAAAACATGGTTTATTTTTACATCACAAAGAACTTAAATAAATTTATCAGTATATGCAAAAATATAAATATTATTAGTAACCTTGTTTCTAGGCGAAAACAATTTTTTTCTCTATGATTTTATCACTTTTTCTATAAATAATATAATCGTAATTCGTAACACCCGCCGAAATGAAATTGTACTCAGATAGCGCGCCAATAATGAAAATTATCACAGATAAAGAAATAAACTGTATGTAGATCTACATCGTATATATACATATACATATGCATTTAAGGGTTAAAAATAAAAAGTAATAAGGATCCATTACTTTAAAATACATATTAGAATATCGATTGGGTGATGAGCTAGACAACGAAGAAGAATGCAGACAGTGTAGACACTGATCAATATGTTAAGTATGGAGATTATGACTAATATCCTTTATATATATAATACTTATATTAATATGTGAAGGAAGTTTCTTAGAAATATCACTTTTAATGAACTGAAAGAAAACATTGCGCAAGACTCCGAATCTTGAATGTGGTACAACCGTTTTTGGAAACTTGGAGGTATCAGAATTCATTTCAGGTGGTAGTAAATGGAAGTAAAAAGAGGAAACGGATATCTTACTTGAAATCCCGGAAAATGAAGTTGATATTTTAGAGATAACAAGAATTTCGAAGAATCTAAACCTTCACGTTTTTGTTTTTTGTTAGTATCAATCAAACTCAAAAGAAACATAATTTCTAAAGGTTAAAAGTACTAAACCCTTAAAGTAGGTACCACTCAATAGTACGTGCGAGGTTTATGTTCTGCAGTGGCCATTACTGGACATAAGGGTTGTTCGGAGTACAGATCACATAAAAAAACGTAATTGTAAATACCTCAGCTCTTAACAATCCAGCAATAAAATTTCTTAGTAAAAAGCTTAAGAAAACAATAAAATTTCCGCAAACTATCTCTCAAGCTCACAATAGGATTCCGACTTTTCAAGTGCCAAACAATAAGTTCTTTGCGTGCAGTTCAGTAATAAAAGCTCTTAGAGCGCAAAGGACAATGCGTTTTAGTACGGAACTCTTCTGTAGTTTATTTTCTGTGACAGGTAACTGAGTTTCATTATGGAAGTCGGGAGTGGAGTGCGAGTTAAAACAGTTTATGGTAATGAGGCTTAAAGCTTCAAATAATACAATTTGGAATGAAACATCATTCACTTGAAAAGCCTATTGCATCCAATAGTAGGCCTATTGGATGGAAGACGTCACCAGGGACGTAATGCCAAATTGCCAATTTATAGTCGTCATGCTGCGCAAGAAAACATTTTCTTTTATTCCAGGGTTTCTCGAACTATTCTGAGAAGCCCCTTTCCTTTCAAGATTCAGAAATTCTATGTTTAGCAATTACTACTTATAGGATACTTATTATAATGCAAAATACTATCTTGTAAACGAATTAAAGTTTCTATGAGACCCCCTTAAATCATAGTAACGATCATTTTTTTTTAATTTAAATTAAAAATACTCAATAATATCATATCGTTTAAGCGTTTACACGATAACACTGCGCATTGTACTGATTAGAATAACTCAACAAATTTTAAATACTTGTAGATCTTTCCCCTAACCAAACTAAAACTATTATACTCCTGAACCGATAACACAGTTATATTATAAATAAACACTTACAATAAAGAAAGGCAAACAAAAAATTTAAACGCAGGTAGAACGCTGACAAAGAGACCCAACACCGAACTCGGGCGCGCTAATACTCAGCAACTATTAAAGGTTCATTGTTCTTACATACAATAAGAAGTGTAGTTGGAAGGATCCTCATAAAACTGGCGTTAAGATCTTATTATAGAACATTTACGGAGACAAAAGACTAGCCTCTTTACAGCGTATAAATACACTAACGTTGTTTATCGAGGTACTTGCGGAAATATACATGGCACTTGTGAATTAAATTAAATTACCTGTGCGTCTCGTTTAAACTAAGGAAGCAGAAACTAGACACGCGCTCGCTTAATAGAGTATTAGCGAAATCAGAAATGAGACTACAACCATAGTAAGGGAATATAAAGATAAGGAAGAAAACAAAATTAGGAAACTTTTAAGTACGCATATTTTTTTGTCTGGATACCGACAAATATATCAACATGAAAGAATAGATACAAAAAAATATATAAACCAAAGAAGCTAAAATTGTATAGTGACCAAATAAAATTTCTTAAATAGTGTCCTAGCTAATAATATTTTCTTTGGCTTTTGCTTACAGTATGACCTATTCTCTCTATTTTACTCGTTGACACATCTGGCTGAGGGCGTTCGTAACTTCATTTGCTGGTTTGCGGTTACCTATTGAGATCTCGTTTGCTCCAAGGGCCATCAATTTTACGCAAGATGTAGCTAGCACATATACACTTACTGTTTCTGCAAGCAATTTCTTTTCATACATTGTTCATAGCATTTAAGATATTTTTAAAGTATTTAGTACGTAGTAGCACTTTAGACTTTGCCTTTAGTACCTTATTATCTTACTTTGCAACTCGTGTAGCTTCTAGCTATCTCAGCAGTCCGCGTCAGTGAGATTTAAAACTAAAGAAAGGAATAATACTTATATAAACAGAACACCTACGAAACGTTGCAACGACTTTTATTTCACCTTAAAATGCTAGTAAACGTGACTTGGACATATATTTAGACTGTTACAGTCTGAATGCTGACCTATATGTGAACAAATTCTTCCTGTGCGTGACCACTTGACGCTCTGCTTGCTCAGAAGGAAGAAATTTGGCATAGAATCCGTTGTAAGATGTCTTTTTAACATCCTCCATCATTCAAAGTGTTACTTGGTTCGTTTCTTTTGAGATTATTACTAGTATTTTTTAATATTAAGGCATTTAAACCGTTCTTTTAATTGATAGTGATTACAGCGTTATCAAATAAAACCTACTTCTCTTCCATAAGAAAATTGTACATAATTTGACGGCATTTCATTGCCGCAGTTGTTAAACGATCAAGTGTTGTGCGCGAGTTCGATTCCCTCATGGAGCAAATATTTTAATGACCTACAGATAGTTCTTTACGGTCTGGGTGTTTTGTACAGGTGAATATTTGTGTTTGTAAACGCATCCACGATACAGGAATTAATTTTAATGTAACATTTATCTAAAAGGAAATAAAAATTTACTTATATGTAATATGTTACGTTATATGTACCTATGTATATCGTCTACGATATGACAAATATATTTGTATCAGTATTTTTTATAGAAACATGGTTTCTGTACTACATTTTGAAGGTATTTTTTCACGATTTTTTTTAAATTCTTGAATGTAATAGCTCTATCAAACTATGTCCATCTCAAAAATCGATAGTTAACCACCCTTCGTGTGTCTCAACCGAACCGTAACTAGAGACTCTTGTCCAGCTGCATCGTTGAACAAATGTTTCCATACGTTTAAATTAGATAACCGTTAAGTGTTCTGGTTTATAATTTAGATAATTTGAATGATAAGGATAATCAAATTGGTCAAAATATCCATTGTTTGTAGACTCCAGTCCTTAGTTTAGAATCGAATATAGGGATGCCACGTAACGATAATGGTAGAATAAATTTAAGTTTATTCCAAGAAACGGTGGTTGAATTGTAAATTAATTCTAAACTGTTTTTGTCATTTTAAAGATTAGTTCATACAAAAATCTATCACCTAACAGGGTTTGCAGGTCTTATTATCGACAAATCGTATTTTATACTGACGTCTACAGACCTTAGGTAAATTACAGTACAATAAGAATTTACTTTGATCAAATCACCGCTTTTCTTTAGTTCAAATTAAAAAATCAAAATGGTGGATAAAGTTTATATATATGTATTTATTTCGAAATTAAAAAAAGCAAAAGGCAGCGCTCCTGTCCTTTCCGCTACATACCTGAAGTCACGCGTCAACCCTAAGGCCACGTCATAAACGGATGAGTCACAAACGCCACCTGCCTTCAATAATGTTATTAAACAACCTATACATTTACCCGATGGCAAACATGCTATTATTTGATTAACTCGGTACAGAATAGATATTTTGTATTGAAGTTTTTATTACGTAGTTCAATATAATGGTTAAATGAAATGATTTAAAGTGGTTATACATTTTAACAAAATTAATTGCTCGATCAGCTTTACTTTGGTAGCTCTATTTAACCTATACGTAGTACTGGCAAAGATATTTTTATATCATATCATATCTGTAGCTTAGTGAGTTTCACGCAAACGACTAAGTATATTCTTATTTGAGTTACTGTTGTAAACTCCTGTCAGTTCATTTTAACTACGGATCAAAACTCACTCCAAGGCAGCATCTGTACGCTTCGGCGTGAGTTTAGATCCCACTACTGAACGCTTTGCTATATGCACTTATGGTTCTTCAAAAAATAATTATTAGTGACCAGGGGATCTTATTCTTCTGAGATTTCGAAAGAAAGAAAGATGGAAGTAACTCACAAAAGGGAAAGCAATGAGTCGAATCCTGAAAGTACTACTTTCGAAAGGTACAAAATCTTGCGAACGCTTCATAGCATTCTCAAGGGATATCATTAGTAGTTACCGGTAGTCCAAACCTTACTATGTTACTTGTGAACGTCACTAATCATGTGACCTCGAAGAAATATTACCCAGTATTTTCCCAGTAAATACACCAGTATGTTTCTCAGCTAATTTGGCGGTCAGCAGGCCTCAAGCATATATTCGTATCGACTGATTTGTTGACTTAGGACCCAAGATGAGCAACTTAATTATTCGCTCCATATTTCTTTTTACGGATAGTAAACAAATCTTTACTAGCAACTCGGTTTAGAAAGATTTGTTTGGTGAAAATTTTAAACCGAAATTTTGAAATAGGTAATATTTTGGTTCAGTAAACATTTAAGAAATATAGTTGTTAAAATAAATATGTTTAGAATGAAGGAGAATCATTATTATTCTCACAAATACTTGCTAAATTTAAAGCTTTTAGAAACTGAAGACTTCGCAAACTTATAATAACAATATTTTCAAAGGATAATAACAAAAAATAAATTATTCAAACCGAATTTTCTTGCAAACATATATAACATACCGTCGAAAGGGTATTAGATGTTTTTTCTTCATCTTCAGAAAATCATAACAAATCCTCTTATCTGTCTGGAGTTCACCCTAAATTATTTACATTACCTTGGCTGTCCATTACAGCCCCCAAACGCGTCCACTCCCTGCTAGTTTTGGGAGTCCACGCCCCGCGTCGCTCAGCCCAGTTGTCATCTCGGACGCGATAAGGGAAGCACGTGCGTTCGCTCCCCCTAGTGACTTAACTTTTCGAGTTCGTCGCATCAATTTCGGAACTTGGATTTTTTTTATCAATATTTATTTTTTGTTTTTATGTGAAGTGGTTTGGACCTGTTGGGATTTTTATTGGTAAGGAATTTTGTTGTATTTAGTCTGTGCAGATTTTACATTTTATTTATTGTTTTTTCCTCTGATACGAAAATTAAGCCATTTGGTATATTTTTATTACTATGTTAGTTTAATATTTTGACGTTGAGTATTTATAGTATATAAAACCACGTTTCATGTGTTCTTTTACATAAAATTAATTTAATCTTCGGGTTTTATTTTATTTCTTTGTCACGAATCTATGATTTCTTCTCAAAAAATTAATTTACAAAGATGCGTTTCAAATTATTTAGACAATTTATATTAATTGTTTTATTTAGTGCCGTATGTACTCACAGATTCTTTTTGTTTTTATTATTAGAGTTAGCATTCTGTAACTTCATTAGAATGTTAAATATCAGTATTATAATTAGGATTAATTTTATTTAGGTTTTGCATTCTCGCCAATCATCGCCCTATGCCATCTTGGACGCCTATAATCTAAGACTTCATACGGTTATGTATCAATCTTATTGTTTTCGCATCCGTCACGCATCGGAAGCTGTCACTGTGCCTATTCTTAGCCCTAAAGCCATTACGGATCTATCTGTGCCGCAGTGCCTGTCCGAACGTCAAAAGCAATATTGGGTGTAACAGTCAGGTACAGCAGTTTGCAATTTACGAAGCCTAATGTGATTTGCGAATAATCGGAACGCAAATAACTTTGACAATTAAGGATGAAAAATTAATGTGCCGTGTTTTGGATAGGAAACAAAGGAGTTTGGAAGTGTTGAAGAGATTCAGTTGGTTGGGAAGAAGCTTTTGAAATTTAAGAGGCTAGAAAAGGAAAAAAGAAAAATGGTTGATTTGTTGAAGTTGTAGTGATTAATAATTAAGATGTCTACGTTCTAAAATATAAAAATAGCACTACAGCAGCAATACAGAAATCGTTTTGTGTTTACATTTAAGTATTTATTGGCAATGAAATTTATATTTGGCTATGAGAATTTAGTAACGCTTCAGTATAGGTACCGAGTTTTTCTTCCACACAATGATAAACGTTGGGCTAGCAATTGCTGTCAATTGAAATTGAACCTTGTTGGTCATCTGGGTAATTATCAAAACCAAATGCGGATAATGTAATGAAATGTTGATAATGTAATGTTTATTTCATTGGTGTTCATGTTTATGAGTGCTCACTCGGAAGGCTTGTCAAATTTCTGATCGTTTCAAATCTCATGTTATTTGTATTGATTGTTTGATCAACATTAACAATCTTAACGAAACTGGTCGTAAGTAAAAAAATATCATTTCAACTATGACGTTATACAGTAACTTTAACTGTAACTTTCTGCCTCGCACAACAAAACTGTGGAATAAACTGTCGCCTGCGGTATTTCCGGACCAATACGAACTTCAAACCTTCAAGAAAAGAGCGTACTCCTTTTTAAAAGGCCGGCAACGCACTGGTGACTCCTCCGGTGTTGCGGGTGTCCATGGGCGACAGTAATCGCTTACCATCAGGCGATCCGTCTTCAACTGTTCAACAGATTTTAAGCACATTGTAATTTTTTTAAATTAGAATAATAGGTTCCGTAGGTACCTATAATAAAACTGTAATTGGCAAATGATCGGCACTGAGAATTTTCTGACAGAAAAAACCCAATAACTCGTAGAACCTAATTCAATATTAGACACAAAAACATAATGCCTCCGAAAAAAACGTCAATTACTTCCATTCACCGTCCAAAATTGGACTCATCGCGAATTTCTTTAGAAAAAAAATGTAAAGACAGGCTCTTTACGTGTAATATTCAGGCCTTTAATAAATGGCGGAAGAAATACGGCAGGGAGGTATTTCGAGAGATTTTTTAAAGAATTTTCATTGTGAGTGGTCGTCCACAAAGACGGGGAAGCTCAACACCAATTAGTGTCACTCGTTTATTAGTTCGCGAGGCTTCAGGGAGGCGGTAAACCCCGGTGTGTGGTCTGAGAGATGAGCGGGGCTTTCCAGGACTCTTTGTTTCTAATTCAGTATTATTAGAATTTCTCCTGATAGTATTAAGTTTTTGAGAGCGCGATGTGAAACGAGCGATGTAGAGAGCATTTTTGACTCGTAACAAAACATGATTTCTCCTGGTTTAGACTTGTAAAGTGGAAGTATAAAAAACATGTTAAGTGCTATTGACTGAGTGTTGATAGAAGTAAGAGAAAGAGTAGAATTTTATCTTTTAAAGTGAAAGTTGTGTATTTTTCATTTTTTTTATCTTAAATTAACTCAACGCTCGCACTTATATTTTGATAACCACTCCAAGCTTATGCCTTATGTACTAGATTGGTTCCTGGGCCATTTTGCAGACTAAACCTAGCGTAAATAGATGTTACAAGAGTGGTATAACGAGACCCATATTTTAACGGTTAAAATTAGAACATTCTCAATAGAACAGAACATGTAAGTTATACCGATATATTATAATTTGAAAATTTTGCAGTCATATTTTGTGATTCAATTTCTTCTAAACATATGTTTACGCCTGTGATCCTCTAATTTCTTACCATATCATATAGGACCACGTGGATTCCATAGTAATTTGTAATGGGAAATGTATGGCCGAACACATACTAAATAACTTCAGGGTAAAACTGTGATTCGCATGACGTGTCAGCTACTTTAAAACTTTAAGAGCTTTTATTATTTCTACGGCTTTTTAATGTTTGATCAAACAAAATACTTTTTTTTAACTTTTGCTCGCATTAGGATTAGGTTTATAAACATACATGTCCAAGACCCAAAACAACTAGGTATCTGTAGATCATAAAAATATTTGTTCCGTGCGGGAATCGAACCCCACGCCATTAATTTAATACTTTATTACAATCTTAATCGGAACTAGTTTTTATTCCTGATTACCATGCTTCAGGCTACCAGCTAATTACTGACGAGCACTCCGATCACCGTTAACTTTATTTTGCATAATATAAATAGTGACCTCAAAAAAAGAAGAAAAAAACGATTTGCTAAGAAAACCTTGAACGGTTTTCTTTTGCAATATGAAAATAGAAAAATTAAGGCTTTATTCTTTCAGAAGTAGAAGCAAATGAGCACTCAACTCGAAGTGATTGTAATGACAATAATAAGCAGGTACATACGGGCAGAAATTTTGACATACATACAAATGCAAGGCAACAACTCAGTACCTGACCCATTAGAGATAATTATTAAATTAAATAAGGCATATAAATTAATATTATTAAATTAATGTATCAATTTTACCAACAAGTAAAAATAAATGTAACCTTATAGCAAGTTCCTAATCAATGAAAGGTCTAATTAAACAACTTAACATCATAATATAGCATTACGCCTGAGTACCCCGAAGGGTTAGGCAGAGGTATACTATTGTAGGTACACCCACATTTTGCCGATACTGTTACTGAGATCCATGTACTATATAGGACGAATCTGTTGCCGGGCACAGTTCTAGACTCCGTGCTGTAAAAACCCAATAACACTTTGCCCGACCCGGGAATCGAACCCAGGACCTCACGCTCAGTAGTCGCGCTAGCGACCACTAGACCAATGAGGCCGTCAATCTAATTAAAGAAATAATAATTAACTAATTTAATAACATGCAACATGTGAAGTTAATATTGTAATGTGTACACATAGAAGACCCGGGTACGTCTTAAAACTGCGGACAGACACCGGAGGACGGGCAGCAGCGTCCTCTCACTAATCGGTGAGCCAATGCGATCCCCAAGCCGCCTGCCAAGCGTGGGGATTATGGCAACCCCCGCCCCCCCCCTTGGGGGAGGCCTTCGTTCAGCAGTGGACGTCTTCTGGCTGATGATGATGATGAACACATAGAAGATGGCGATGAAATGAAAATTTTCATAGGCCCAACCCAAAACAAAGAAATAAGGACCCAATTAACTATTTCCTCTGTTTTACGTTTGTTGCGACTTAAAACATGTACCTATTGTGTCTTTATACCGCCATTTGCCGTCCTAGCTTTTAGAAATAAAACAGGCAAGCAGCACATAAAACGAAGACTGAGAGCTTCAATCGAGTTCCGTCTACTCTGATGAAGACCCTCACTACAACTATAAGGGACATAAAAATAAAATTCGAAATAACAACTTTAATAAAACTGGAGTAGAGATGGAACTCCTTTGTTCTAATACGGCTGTCAAATTTCCTTTAGTGTTGAATTATGTGTCTGTACGACACACAATAGCTTGATGACGGATGGTCTGAGAACTGAGATATATTACAAACTTTGTACTGTGATGTACAAGCACTCACATTGTTACAACGTTATTGCTGGCCTACAAAATTAAAGAGATATTTCAAAATTTTGTACCAGCTGCCTAAAACAGCCATATTGAGATATGCATCTATGAATCTCCATGGTAACTGTCAAACAAATGATTACTAAATTAAACTTATGTAAATAATATTAAAAGTCGTCAATTTTGACATTTGTACAGAAAATTATTATAGCGGCCTTTTTTCAATCAGCCAGATCGAATACTGATGGAAAAATAAAAGTAATTTTATTGAAGTTCTTCTGGCGCGCTTGATGAGAGTGAATTCTTACGATGCGCGCTTACCGACAAATAAAAGCGACACCATGAGGTTGGCTGGTAAATGTCTCTTAAATTTTCTTGGGTATTGATAGCTATATTCAAGGTAGTTATTGAAATATTTGTGCATCTGTAATATGTGTTTCATATCAAAGGAAATAAAAAATAAATTAGAAGTATAACTTCTTACGTGCGTACATAAGTAAACACAAATTTTTATTTTAAACTTGTCAAATGATTTAAAGAAAAACAATTTGAAATTAGAACCTCAACATCAATATTTAATTTGTATTGTATGTTTTATTTCAATCAAAGTTTCAGGGTTTCTGTGTAATTTCAGTTTTACAATAGACCGCTTGAGTCTATATAATAATTCTAAATAAGTATGTTCAATAAAGCTGCAAAAGGTTTTGTAGAAATGAACTTAATTTATAACTCGCAGGTATAAGTTAAAATTTACTGTTCTACGAATAATGTCATATTAGATGTCGATCGGCTCGAAGTTTCAAAACCGTCGGCTATTGATTTTTCAAAACTAAAATAATTCTTATGAAAGTTCGCCATTATACAATGAATTAAACTCGCTAAGTAAAAGTTTATTGAAGTTGTTATAAGTTTTCTATTGCTATTATAGAATCGTGTTGATGTGGGCAAGTTTAGAACATTTTAACGTTATTAAATGAATTCAAGACAAAGGAAAGGAATCTCTTAGAAGTTCAGATCATATTAACTTTCAAAAAGATGAAAAATATAATAGATGTTAAAATATACGTATCGAAGAAAATGATTAATGATTGAATATTTTTTTTGTGTATAAAGGTAATTTAAGCAATTTCTTGAACTGCCCGAGGCTAGACATTGCTTGTAGAATCTATACATACGTAGAATGTACACTTTAAAGATAGAGAAAGAGATGAGACATTTAACATGAGTTGTAAGAAAGGAATAGCTATCATTATTTAAAGCCAGACTTGGATTTTAAATTTGATTGAAGTATTAGTAGTCCGAAGGTGTGCTTTCTTGTTACTGCTAGACCAAAGACTGAGGTGAATATTTTATATAAAATCAAAAAGATTTTGTTTTTATATGAAACTTTGGAAGTCTTGTATTCAACATTTTAACCCAGTGCACGTATGATATTTTGGTTTAAAAGTTCGTTCATCATCATCATCATCATCATCAGCCAGAAGACGTCCACTACTGAACGAAGGCCTCCCCCGTAAAGGGTGCTTGCCATAATCCCCACGCGTGGTAGGCGGCTTGGGGATCGCAGTGACTCACCGATTATTGAGAGGACGCTGATGCCCGTCCTCTGGTGCCTGGTCGCAGTTTTAAGACGTACCCGGGTCATATTCGTATTAAAAATTGGTTACAGGACGGTAATCAGGATTGTTCAATGGCCTTTGAAAAGTCGATACAAATTAAAGACTTTATACCATTATATGCACACTTTGTACATTTCAGTATTTAAGAATACGCAACATATCATAACATAGCATCACGCCTGTCTTCCCCGAAGTGTTAGGCAGGGATATATTGTACCTCCACATTTCACCGATGTCGTTATTGAGTTCCATATAATATGGACTGAACTTATTATCATCTACCGGGCACAGTACCAAACGTGCTGCTACTGAGAATTTTCAAACAACGACACGACAATGCCCGACCCGGGAATCGAACTCAGGACCATGCGGTAGTCTCACTCATTGGGAGTGAGATACGCAGGTATTAAAAAATTTAATAGGTACCTAATTATAAAGTAAATTTCTAGACGTTTCAGACATGCTTTAAATATATTTAAACGTATTATTATTTCTAAAGTTAAAATATCTGAAATTTACGTGTTAAAATTGTGATAGCTTAAATTCTTCTAAGTATCTACTCGTCTATTTTAACACTTAGTTAATTCACTTAATAAGACTTAGTAAGTCATTCGTCAAAGTTAACTTGCTCCAAGTTTGCGAGATCCATCAGTGAGATAAAGCCTTCATTGTGTAAAATTTAAAATAATTGCAGTACTTAGTAATTTTGACTAAGATATACATGTATTATGTAGACTATTTAATCCTACTATATTTGTGACAAAACACAAGTCAACTAACAATAATATCAACGCTATATTATGAGATCAAGCAATATTATCGCCATTTATCAGTCTCATTCAAGTCTTAGATCATAGCTTTCTGATGTTTGGTCCTCTCTCGGAATCAATATTTATATGGTCTTGTGATATATGTTCCATATCTGGCGCTGTCCGTGCCAATACATGAATTCAAGATACAGGTAATTCTAATAGGCTATTGAGAAAAATAGTGATCTGTGAAAGGACTTAAAATTATCAAAAATCAGTAGAATAAATTGAACTGTTTAAAAACGGTTATCTATCAAATCAAAAATTAGTATTTCACGTCCTTTGCCCTACAACAGCGTACCAAGTACAATAAATAGATATTCCTTTTTTTTATTGTAACTCAACGCGTAAACGAGTTCAAAATAAAAACGTTCGATTTCAAATGTTTTATTGTATTACAAACGTAATAAAATTGCATTCCATTTTATTCCACCTGTTACTGTATAGAATTTAAAGTTATCTATAAATACCGATACAATGCTGCATGCTAAACCCAAAAGGTTATTACACTACGTAGTTTACAGTTGAATAAATCCATATTTTATTTTGATCCTATCAAACAAATGTTTTAAAGGAATAGTATATTTAATTTTTGAGAAATTTATTTGACATCCGTTGAGCAATCTAAACCAAATTATTCCAAAAAAGAAAATCAAACCCAACGCAAATGAATTCTTTAAAACGAAAAAGGAAAGCCGACCTCACTACCAAATTAATGAGACAGCCAGCCAGAAACAGAAAAACCCACACGAAGTTTACTAACTAAAAACGCCTTTGCCCAAAATAGTTCGGACTTGACCAAGCCGTACCCATTCATAAGCCGGGCCTAGCCGTAAATTTGCCTAAAGGCGGCTTCCATTATGCACCCATACGAACAGCCCACTGCCGCTGACAGGAACTTACGAGACGGTTACCGCTCTCATACCATACCTATTTATAAATACTGCCTTTACTTTTTGCGCCTTTTCTGGAGAAAAAATTACGTTGTAAAATATATTCAACTTTATTTACTTTTGTAGGGACCTGTTTTTATTATATTTGAATTATATTTCTCTGATATTGTGTAATAATCTTTTTGTCAAAAGGATTATTTTTGATATATTAGTCGCGTATGTTATAATTATTTTACTAGGATTAACATTATGGGCAGGCATAGATGCTTAAGTACATGCCCCTTAAAGTTTTGTTCCTACTGTAACAGAACAACAGTGTGTTACTATCTCAGTATCTACGAGTTGCTTTATAGCTTTTGGTAATAAAAGATGTCGTTTAGTAAACTACACAGCTACTTTGGAAGGTCAAGGTCTAGTCTGTATCTCGTTGATTGCGTCATCAGCTAAGTTATTGTCATCTTTATGGGGATCGTTACTAGCGAGTGTTGCTACGTAATGAGTGCGGATGTTTTTTTAAGCTATGTTAATCTAGAAAGAAGGCAATATAATATAAAATAACATACCAGCACACCTCTATTCTCCGAAGAGTTAGATAGAGACTATTGGGATATTGTGTACCAAATTTCGCCACATCGGGAGAGAAAGAATTTCCATATACAAAACTCACCCAGGACATCACAAACAACAGTCGCCCTTGTAACCCCAAGACCAATGAGGCAGTATACAAAGTGAATGAACTCTGTTATAACTTATATCTATTCATTGATGTTTTTACATTATTTTTAAAATAAATGTCGCGATAATGATTACTTTATTTCAGTTCAATTCAATTTGAAAGACAACAATACAAGTTTGAAACTTTGAAGCGCACTATTTATTTAAAACCAAAGCACTTTCTAAGAAAATAACACGATCCCCGTGTCGACATTGATTTGATTTAGTCTTTTCTCCAAATCTACACAAACAAGTGACACTCGTCTCCACAAAAACGTTACAAAAGCTACATTTAGAGTTCTTGTTACACAATTACTTCAAAGAATAGCACTGTGCGCCTATTAAAGAAATTCAATAAACCCAAAGAATTCTACCCGCAGGTAACATTCTACGCCTATACAGGTGACAGGTAAACGTGCCTAGTGATAAATTTGAAGGATTTCGTTAGAAAAAATCTCCAAGGGTTGTTTGAAAAAGGTACAGGTACAAATAAATAGGCAGGTAGTAAAGTTGATAACAATTTGTGCGAATGCACAGAGGGATTTACAGCTTTTTGTTGAGCAATTTTGTTTTGTAATTAGTTGTTTTTTTGTTTTCAATTTCAGGTTACCTTTGCCTTTCATCGATATATTGTAACTTTGTATCAGCATTACTCATTATTTTAATACTTGTATCAGTTAGTGTTATATTAGTAGTAGTGAGTAATGTAATTATATTTAAAGCTATATATAAATCTATGTCTATTTTTACCCAACATTGTCCAGTTCTAGATTTATATATATGACTTGTTTGAAAAACATAAAACCTAAACAAATTATCAATATTCTTATTGTAATATTTTTCGTTATGTAATAATAATAATAATAATAATAATAATAATACTCTTTATTGTACATCAATAGAAAATAAGTTACAAAAGGGTTAAACAATACGCAATGTACAAGGGGCGGCCTTATCGCTTAGAGCGATCTCTTCCAGGCAACCAAATGGAAATGATAGAAACAGGTTAACAAGACAACGGGCAGTCCAGATGTACAATAATTGAAAAGAAAATAATTAATAACATTTATAAATATATACACACTAAATATCCAAATATCTGCAAATTAGGACGAAGCAAGTCTGGAGTACTCTATTTCAGCGTCAGATAATGTTCCTTGACAAGTTTTTTAAAAGTTGTCAGAGATTGTGCACGTCTCACAGCAAGTGGCAGCGCATTCCATAGGCAAGCAGCTTGTACAGAAAAAGACTTATTACGAAACATGGAAGAATGCGCTGGGATTTTAAGCACTAGGTTTTCTGATGACCTCAAGGATCTAGAATGCGAATCACAGAGAAACTCAAACCGTTCTTTTAGGTAAAAAGGAGTAAATGGATTAAACAGTACATTATACAGCAGTGAAAGGATATGAGTATTCCGGCGAAGACGGATAGGCAACCATTTGAGCTTAGTACGAAATTCAGAGACATGATCATATTTGCGTAATCCAAATATAAATCTAATACAGAAATTTTGAAGTCGCTCAAGTTTATCCAGTTGCACGGAAGTGAGATCGAGATAGCTCGCATCAGCATAGTCTAAAATCGGCAGGAGGAGGGATTGTGCCAGTGCAATTTTAGTGGCAGTTGGTAAAAAGTTTCGCAACCTTTTCAATGATGATGCCGATGCAAACATTTTCCGACTGACTTCCTTTAGTTGGACGGTCCATGACAAGGTTTTGTCAATGAAAACTCCCAGGTTTTTTACCGTATCACTTATAGGAATTATCGTTCCATCAAAAGTTACTTGAGGAAGTGCCGACCAGTTGACCCTAGCGATCATCCTAGAACTACCAATAACAATTACTTGTGTTTTGGTAGGATTCACTTTTAGCCCAAACTTAGAGCTCCAGTCACCTATTCGAGCCAAATCCTCATTAATAACACCAAAAGCTTCAGTCAACTTTTCAGCTGGTGCCTGCGAGTAAATTTGTAAATCGTCTGCATAAAGATGGTAGGAAGAAGAGAGTCGATGAGAGATGGAATTTATAAATATAGCGAAGAGTAAAGGAGAAAGAACGCCACCCTGTGGTACACCAGCTGTATAATTGCACCAAGAGGATTTTGAATCTTCAAGGCAGATACGTTGCCGGCGACCAAACAGGTAACTATGAAACCAATCAATCACCGTTGGAGATATGTTAAGAGAGCGGAGTATCCCCAACAAGACATCGAAATCAACCGTATTAAAGGCATTGCTAAAATCTAATAACGCCAATACAGTTAAATTTCCAGCTTCCATGCCCGACCTGATATCATCCGTAATATGAACTAGCGCTGTCGTGGTACTGTGACCACGACGGAAGCCAGATTGAAGTGGGTTGAGGAGACAATTTCTGGAAAGGAACGAGGAGAGTTGAGAGTGGACTAGGCTTTCAAGGACTTTTGAAAGAAACGGTAAAATGGAAATAGGGCGATAATCAGAAAAAGATACAGGTTTTGATATTTTAGGTAGAGGAGTGATTTGGGCATCCTTCCACGCACGAGGAAAGACACCAGTTTTTACTGAGGAGTTAAGGATATAAGAAACGATAGAAAGGATTTCATCGAGGATAGGAAGGACCATACTACGGCTGACACAGTCGCAACCAACTGCATTGGAAGTAATGGATACAATGCTCTTCCTGACATCACAATCAGAGAATTGATCAATGACAAATGGGGAGAAATCGGGTGTCGGAAGATTTGAAAGATAATTTAAAGTACTAACTTTAACTGACTTGTTAAAGGTAGACGACGCAGAGAAGTACTGATTAAGTAAATTTAAATCTAAGTTATTAGGAATTTTGTCGTGCTTCGATTTTCCGACCCCAAGTGATCTAAGAAATTGCCAGACTTTAGCTGGGTCACCATTTTGTACTGAATTATGGATGTGTTGGCGTTGAGCATCCCTACACACTAAATTGCAGCGATTTCTGATGGCGGTGTATTGCTCTTTAATTTTTATGTGATTAGGATGACGCTTAAGTTTATATTTTGCCGCAGCTTTCTTGGACAACAGATGCTTTATTTCCTCCGTAAGCCAGGGAGCTGGTGCATGCCTCACTTTTACTGCTCGAATAGGTGCATGGCGATCATAAAGTTGGACGAGGTTCTTAACAAACAGATCAACTTGTTCATCAACTGAAGTAGCTGTAACAAGAGAAGACCAATCGATGTTGCTAGCATCATCACGAAGGCAGTCCAGGTCCATGCCACTAAAATTGCGAAGCATAAGGATTTTAGGGCGAGCTTTTGGGGGGCGTACTTTATACGACAAAAAAATCAAGTCATGGTGAGAAAATGAGTCTGCTGAACACTGTCCATGTTTAGCGACATGGGTTTTGGAAGAAACGAGTATGAGGTCAAGAAGTGAAGCGACTGAGTTCGGGAAATGGTGAGTAGCACTTAGATCTAGAATTGTCATATTATTAGATTCTACAATGGAAGAGAGTGAAGAAGCACGGAAATCATTTTTAAGGAGGCACGTATTAAAGTCACCCATAATAATTGTATGACTATAGAGAGGGATTAAATTTTCAAGAATATTTTCAAAGGAAGAAAAGAAATTTATTCGAAGGGAAGGACAATAGTATACGCCAAGAAGGATTTTGGTATGATGAAGCTCAACTTCTATAAAAAGATGTTCGCCGGCGTTTGACGGGGGTGGTTGTGGAGACATATTAACAATATTATAGGATATGTGGCTACGAAGATATATGGCTACACCGCCACCACCACCAACCGAGCGGTCATTTCTTATGAGCTGGAATCCGGGAAGAGAATAGGAACGTGAGGCGAGGCATGGCTTTAGCCACGACTCAGAGACTAGAATGGCGTGGATATTCTTACAGTCGAAACAAGCGAGCATATCGGGGAAATGAGCCGGAATACTTTGGGCATTGATGTGGACAACATTAAAATTCCTTGCGACATCAGAAAACTGTGAGACAAGAGAATCAGCTAAAGTAGGAATACTCGCAAAGCTTTCCTCGTCACTACTGGCAGAGTAAAAACTATCACAACTAATATCTGACATAATGCAATAAAAAAAGACGATGTAAATATATAAATATAATATATAAATATATATGTAGGTATAATATAAATGAGGTTTATTCAACTGAATAAACAAAAACAACAAGTAAGTATTCTTCTACCTGCCGGTTGTGTACAATAAGTTATTCACAATAATTATACTATAACAATTTTTAAACTACTGTATGGCCAAAACGATTAAAAACAATAATTTGGAAGAAAACATAGTAAAGAAATAAAATAAAACGTGCACGGCAAATGAAAAACAACTAAGAATAAGAAAGGGAAATAATAGAAAAGGTTGAGGGTGGCGCCGGCGCCGTATGTTTCTACTCGCTCTAGCCAAAGATAACAAATGTCAAAAAGCAAATTATAGAAAAGAAAAAAAAAAAAAAAAAAAAGATTCGTGGAACGAAACGTAACTAAAAGAGATGACACTAATGACAGCTGACAACAATACAACAAACGAATGTCAGGCGATCAAGCACCCGCTTTTGTCATAATTATTGTAATAAATATAAAATGAAAGAAATAAGAATGAGGGTGGACATAGTTAATACAGAAAGGAAAGAAGCCGAGCGTACTACTCACGGAAACGTAGCTGAGCGTAAACAAGAAAAATACAAGTTATTTTCTAGCGGCGGCACGCTTTAACTTAGCAACTGCAGGAGCCGGCTGCGTAATGGTTACGATGTCCTGTTGCGACTGCGACTGCTGTGGCTGCTGCTGTCCGATGCTGCTTAACTCCACATTGGTAGTTATTCGATGCTTCGTGCCATTAGCCTCAAGGACAAACACAGAGCCCGCCTTTGTCCAGCAGTTAGTGACACCGAACTTCTCGCGTGCAACCATGAAGAGATCATGTCGTACCTTGGTCAAAAACTCGGAAACCGTGATACCCGTGCCCTTAAGTTTGGTTTTTTCAAACCAAATTGTGTCCCGTTGAGCAACATTATGCAGCTTGATGACAATAGGCCTTGGTTTGAGCGACGTGGTTCGTCCCATTCTGTGGCAGCGCTTGATATCACTGCTCGAGAAGTCAACCATCTTGAAGTGATCTCTAATGATTTGGGTGACAACCTGAGCAGTCTCCTCCTTGGCTTTCTCCGATACTCCATGCAACAACAACATTTTTCTGCGACCACGCATCTCCAGATCGTCTACACTACGGGACAGCAGCTGTACCTGTTGCTGAAGAGCTCCAAGCGCTTCCACAATAAAACTCCGGAATGTAGAGAACTCGGTGGCCAAACAGGAGGTGTCAGAAGTAGTGGCAGCAGGTGCTTTCTGAAGTTTAGCTTCAAATTCCATCATCCTCTTGTTAAACATATCCATCATATCAGTGATATTAACCTTGATGGACTCCATTGGATGTGTTTTGTGGTCTAGTCAGTTGGTGAAAGTTGGTGAAAAATTGTAAATAGTGAGATAAAAGTAGGGAAACATTTGTCCGGCAGGTAGAAAGACTTAGATTGAAGAATATAGCATTTAAATCACTTAAAATTGCCTTTAACTATTTAAAATGTATTTTTTTAATTGGAGCAAGTTTTTTAGCTATGTACTGTACAACTACCCGCCAAAAAAAAAAAAAAAAAAAAACTACCCGCCAAAAAAAAAAAAAAAAATGTAATGTAATGTAAAATTCAGTGGTTATAATGTATTTATGTTTTCTATAAAAACGTCTTAGTTTCTAAGAACTATAAGAATTTTTAAAGTAAATAATAAAGTTAATAAATTTTAAAACTTGAACTAAATTGAAGTCATAAAACTTTTTAATTTCTTAAACTCGCAGATTAATTCCATCGAATTTCTTCAAACACAAAATAAATAATTCCATTTATACAATCTCAAAAAATCATTCGTACAATTTAATCCTTAAAAGATCCTATTATCAGGATACGTTTCGATTCCCTCGGCATCAGCTCAGAGTTGGCGTAAAAGACAATGTTCTTAAAGGATTAACGTACTCTATAAGGTTAAGACGATTTCCATCTAAGTAGAAAAAGATAAGGCTTACCATACACAGTATTCGAGTGCTCTGAATATTTTCTCGTTGTTTGTGTTTGTTCAGTGTGTGTTTGAGTATTTTCGGGGATTTGTGTAATGTTCGTGAATCCTACTAATTGAATTTCGGTACCTGTTTCTCTATAGGTGTGTTTATTAATATTTGAGACTGAAAGAAACTGCCTTTATTAGTATTGGTTGATATTGAGATTTAGAATACTGTTTAAAACCGAAAAAGATTCTAACTGTTCATGTACAAGTATTACCGAGTTAGACAAACGTTGGTACTTTACTTTTCATATGAAAACAATCTGGACCGTTGGTTACCGCCATCGAGTAGGTATATAAAATAAAGCCTATAAAAATGAACGAAAAACGCTAATCGTAAAAACAAATAGGTAAATTCAAGCAAGCATACTCCTTAAATATTTCGTCTAATTCTTGGTAACAACAAATTAAAATATATTTTCAAGTCGTTTCAACCATTAAAACAACGACGTAGGTAGTAAGTAAAATAAAACCAAGCAATAAAATCCAAATTATAAAACAATATATACATCGCCGATAATTTTATAGGAAGGCTACCCTCAAAAGCCGAAAAGACGTAATATTTTATCAAAACAAATTCCACGATAAAAGCTCACGACCGAACGTTCGGGCGTTCGCCTAATGGAACTAGAGCTTAACATTAAGTAAGCACGTAGCTCCCCCGTATTATTTTAATGTCGCATTTTGCGAGCGTGACAAAGATCAAAGCAGTGATTTTACACACTTGTCTTCTGAAATTATGTGAGAAATTTTCGTAACAAACATTTTCTTTCCCAATGTTTTCTGTTTCATTAGTTTTTATTAGTTTAGGGTTAATCTAATAATTTCGGGTAGATGCTTTCAAATTGAAATAAAACTAATTTTACGGATTATTTCGCTTTTATTGTTAGGATTTTGTTTTTATTTGCAGACGTTTTGAGCCTCTAATAGCGTTTATGATGATGAGACAATTACTTCGTTTAATAGAACATTTAACAACCTATTATTATATGAAAATGGTATTCAGTCCCTAGTCACAGAGAATACAAATCTATTAGTAGGTGGGCAATTTAAACGTGCATTGATTTAACAATCGTGTAACTGAACTGTACTTAACGTAAAATTAATGCTTGTTCATTCGTTCACATCCATTATTGTTCAATTTATAGCTCAAATGATTTATCCATTATTGAATCAAATTGAAGAGGTATGATTTTAATATTGTGTCGTTCCTGATATGAATGTCCAGAGTCATTACAGTTGGAGCATATTAAATATTCCGTTACAGCGCCAACGGTTGGTCATCATAGGTATTGATTTAACCTAAAATAACCAATTTCAATGCAGACATTTTTAAGTATGTATATCCTGTAGTAGGCGGACACGTGAGCGTATTTAAATATAGATTACATTTCAGCATTGAATTTGTTAATTATAAGCACTCTACTTTAGATTGTTTTGGCGTCGCTTGAATAGACACAAATAAATGTACTGTGATAGAGCTACTTTTCAAAAGGATTTAACTTATAGATCAAGTTGAAAAAGAAACAGTATAATAAAAAACTCAAGTAAATAAACTGAAGTTTCTTAGATATATAATATGATTACTTTGAGTAAAATAGGGTCCGAGTCTAATAATGTTGACGAAAAACTGAATTAAAGTTCTAAACCATTTTTTTAAAATACCTATTGAAATACCCATTGACTCTTAGTTAACTCAAGAAATAAATTCACAGCTAACACATTCAAATAAACAATGGTTGGTATCGAATATGAAAATATATAATGCCCTCATGGTTTAGATCACAGTTATACATACTGACAAATCTTACATGCCAAACATACCTATGTGAATAATACAGCATAGATATAGTTTATGAATAATAAATAAGCGTTAGAATAACTGACGCAAACTGACAGGTGTCAAATCAAATTTATTCGCATGATTTGGATAGTGGTTTTGAAGAATAGTTCCAGATATACACCAAACAGACATGACCTGTTTATGTGGATGATGCCATTATTTTATTCAATACATCACCTAAACAAACCATTTTGAGTTATTTATGTGGCAAAACATCAAATTAATTCATTTTATTTTCACAAAAACAAATGAAACGACGGGGATTTATACGTACTGAGAAAGCATGGAGATAGCCCAACCATTTTATAAGATATACATTTTAATAGCGTAAACAAACTTACTGATCTTGAAAGTTATTCAGTATTTAATGCTTTATGATAGCAATAAATTGCGCTTGGACAGTTTTCATAGTTAGCTAAGGTTTCATTTCTTAATTTAAAAGCTCATCTGATGCTACAAGATCCTTGAAATTATTACGATTGAAAAATGATCTAACACTAGTGGTGTAATGTTTTAAAACTGTAACCTGCAGGTAGTTTCAATGGGATGGGATGTGATACTGTTATTGTGAACAGTGGTTCATGGACACAGTATTTATGATAATAATATCATTGTAAGGCCTGATATTTTTATCGAAAGTTAATTAAAAAATAATCAAATATACTACTTTATTATTTGAACCCTCATCGTCGTCGTTTTTTTGAACTATCAGCGACGACGACGGTAGCGAAACGGCGAAGCCATACTTATGTGGTCGTCTTGGCAACATTTTACATGAAATGTTTTTGGTGGGATACATAATGAAATAAAACACATTTGTCAAATCACTATCTAATAAACCCGATATTATTTCATAAAATACGATATTAAAGGATATGAGACAATCTTTTGACCTTGATTTAATATTATATTTAAAAAGTATCAACCTACATAATTATACAGTATATAAAAAAAAAACATGATTTGCCAAAGTTTACATACGCTCATGTTATTAGTATCTAAGTGAATTATTATTACAGTCCTCTGTCAATATTCCCCGAACATAAATCAAACAAATAAAGGGGACGTTATTAAAAAAAGTAAGAACGGTTTCTGTGCGCGAGACAGTCTAAATAAAAACGAAACAAACAAACAAAGGCTCCTTCTTCAAGACTTCTAACAGTATCTTTTACAACTTCACTTCAAATAGGTATTGCGGGCGCGATTCCGGGCAGAATTAAATTTAAAAAAAGTCTTATCGAGTTCGGCTCGAACGATCGCGCCGTGAAAAGTGTAATGATTTTCAAGAATCCGATTTCTTTTGAAATTTGAGAAAGTTGTTTTGTTTTCTGTCATGAGGGAAACCTGTTATGAGGGCTTAATAAGAGATTTACATTTTAATTGGTACTTTACTAATTAAGAAATTATAATGAATACTTTTTCTTTCGAATTGATACTTGCAATCACATGGGAGTCACTTTTGCAATGGCTCTATTAAATTGTAACTTACACAATGATGAGTGTTAGTTAGCTACCAACAAGTACTTTATACTTACAAGTAGGTACTTCGAAACCTTTTCGATTTAAACTGGAGCTAAATTATCCGTGATAAATCATTTCGATAAGAAAAATTGTATTATTTTATAATAAAGATTCTTGGTACAGTTGTATTATAATTAATGCGAATCTGATGAAGATGAAACCTGTTTTTAACATTAACATTATTACTCAAACAAAATACAAATCAAACATCCTGTAGGTATAATAAAGCATAATGCTAAATAATTATTAAAATGTAGAAAACATTTTCAAGACAAAACTTTGAGAGCACTCGCAAGACAAAGGCGTTCATTTCTTCAAAGAAGCTTTAAAAAGTAAAAGGCAAACATGATTCGCGAATCTTCGCACGATATTAAACTTTTTACAATAACAAAAGACTTAACTGCCGAACTTTAGCATCTCGATCTAACAATCCCTTTAATTAAAAGCGTCGCGAACGCGTCAAGGGATGCCCTAAAAATTTCAATCCCTAATAACCATTTGAAAGAAACAAAAAAGTCTGTACACAACGTTTTTTGTTTCGGTCACACTGATTACTAGCCGCATTCGTGTGAAAAAGAAAAACGTTTTTAATTAAACACGCTGATGAGCTAGTTTCGTGATGTGTAATTTTCTTTTGACGACAATGCTTTTGTGTTTTGTTAATTTGTCTGGAAAAAATGGTTGTAATATAAAATCGTTGTGAGGGTTTTTTGATTTCTAATTAGCTACTTAATATTCTTATATTTATAAATCCTCTTTGGATGTTTTTTTTTTTTCATGAAGATCATTATTTTCTGTATTGAAATAATAACACATTTTCACCAGTCTTCTATCACCGTTATAAATATGTCCTCCGAAAATATACAATTTTTAGCTCCGTATACTTTATAAAAACGATATAAAACGGTGAAAGCTATGCTAAATAAACAAAATGATAAAAAACGTAGTGTTAACGACAAATGGTATGACGAATTCCAATGTTACCCTCCCCTACTGGAAACCATATTATCAAAGTAATTACGGTAAAAATGATAACAAAAAGCCGAATTTACAGAGGGTGAACGCAGCATAAATGACTCAAAGTCACGTGACATGTTCCGGTGCGTTCATTACACGCCTCCCCACAAATTAGGCTGAGTGCAGGCGATACATCCGATACCCACTCCAACAAGTCAATGGGCGAATGAATTACGATCAGTTTTGGTAATAAAGTAGACAGTGAAACGCCGAGTCATTGTTTTAAAGCTTTCTGTTTAAGTGATTATGTTAATGTACAGCAGTAGGTGGTAACAGTTAGGCTTATCTTATAAAGCTAGAATACGGAGAAACTTATTTATAACATAACATAATAAAAGTGGCAATTTGTAATACATTTTATGAAATGGAATTTTCATTCAGTTTAATATCAGTATTTAATCTCTGGAACGTAAAAAATTTGATCTAAATATTTACAGAAGCTAGGTCCTCTTACAAGTCAGAGTTTTATTAAAACATGCATAAAAAGTAACAGTATGGACTTTATGCTAGAGCGCTTTCAAAGCAACTCTTTAATTTATTTTTTGTTTGTTTCAGGTTAGTGAAAAGGCAAGGGGGACATGGAGACCGTCGTCCAATATTTACTCCTAGCTTTGGCTCTGACTTCAGTGCAAATATCCTACACTGAAAGCCGTCTAAATGAAAAACGCAGGGATAAAACTGAAAGGAGGTTCCACGGGACGCAAGTAAAAGATAACATATGCGAGATAACAAACAGAGAATCTAAAATTCACTGCTATTGCGAAAACACCGATGTTAAAACCGCTACAAGGGCTGATTGTTGGGTCTTCAATGGTGGTATTGACGAAACAGATCCTATATGGTCCAGTTTCAACTCTCAACCCTATTTGGAAAGGCTAACATTCAATGTTCGTTCAGACGGAGCTCTCAAATTCATTCCATTCCACGTGATCCACCGTATGAAACGGCTACAAAAACTGTTCATACACTACGCTACACTAAGTAAGATTGAGAAAAGAACATTTTCAAATATAACCACGCTGAAAGAAATAACGTTGATGAACAACAAAATAACTGAATTGGACTTCTCATCGTTCACGAATCTCCCGTCGCTCGTAAACCTAACTATAAAAGAGAATAAAGTAACAGAAGTGCAGAGGGACGTGTTTGTTGATTTGCCGAGTCTCAAATATTTGGATTTGTCTTTTAACAGTATTAATCTGGCGCACGACGGTTGTTTTGAACATCTGACCGTACTAAACGATCTGATACTGGAGGCTAATTCAATTACGGTACTGACTAGAGACACATTCAGGGGCTTAGCTAATCTGACGAGATTGGATCTGCGGTCCAACAAGTTGTCAATGTTAGGCGATTTAACTTTCACAGAGCTGTGGAATCTTAACGAGCTACTTTTGGATAATAACGAATTGAAATTTCTGTCTGAAAGGGCTTTCGATGGTCTCGCTCTACTACAGAAATTATCTATGACAGGGAATAAATTGAAGTCTATTAATGAGGGGCTATTAGAAGGTGTGCGCGGTCTTGAATTATTAGATCTGAGGAACAATGAGATAGAACATTTAACTTACGAGACAATAAAACCGATATTGGAAAATTTGAAAATGAAGAATTCTGTCCTGTATTTGAGCGGTAAGTTTTTAATTGTTTTTACCTGCTAAAAATTGTTTGTCTTTCCATGATTTTTTTTTTCCTATAAACTTTCATACAGGGTGCTTTTGTATGAACGGTCTGGCTGTACACATGTTACAAAGTTATTTTTGCACATGTTCTATAACGTTTCACATAATGCCTATCAATTATTTACAATAACTTCAGACATCACTATTTGGATTATAACAGGAAATTGATATTCAATTCTAATGTCATTATTCAAAATGAACGACATTACTTCACCATTATAATGATATTACGCGTCCATTTTTGTCGGCAACATATTATTTACGAATAAATAGCAAACAGCACGTCTGTAACTCTTGGGAAGTTAAATAAGTATATTTTGTGCAAACAATGGGGAATTCCCTCCTGTATTTAATCCCCTACTAAAGCACCCTTCACATTAAGGACAATTAATGAATGTAACAGCTCCCTTTATCGACTCCACCATAGCAATAATTCGATTTTTGTACAATGCCGTAGTTTTATTAAATACAAACATGTCGAAATTTAACATTTTGATTAAATTGGCACGTGTATGCGTATAATTAAGGTTGTTACTAATAATAAGTGATGTAGGATGACTCGTATATTCTGTTGTTAATTATACCTAAGCTTATTAATATAAGTTAGGTATATTTAATTACGTAACGTTGTTTTTTACCATACTACAACAAATATTGTCAAGTTTATCAACAGATGTTGTTTTTACGTCAATCTTTCATTTTTATTAGCCCTTCCTCGACCTTTACCCACTCGCGCAGAAATTTGAACTTGTACTTACTGGAGCGTAAAATTTCAATCCCATGATATTATGTGATTATAACTTTCCAGTCTCGAGTATATTTTCTTAAGTAGATATTGTATTTTTTGCTAAAACACTCGAAGTTTGGGGCAATATTTGAATAATTCATTTTCTTTGCGATATAATGTAACAATACGATATATTTATTTTATAACTATCTGATAGGCTTTTTCTTTGATATTCATGTTGTCCTTTGAGTATTTCACGAATAGATATATTATGATTATTATTAAGATGTTATTTCTTGTTTCAGGTAATAAACTGAGTTGCGATTGTCGTTTAACTTGGATCCAAGTTCTGAGAAACGAAACGAAGAGTGAACCGTTAAAAATGGCTTTGGATGAAGTCACATGTGTACTTAATACAGGCGATAAAGTGGAAAGCTTGTCAAATGATGTGAACTCGGCTTTCAACGATGTAAAACCTTCAAAAATTGACCAGGTTTATGAAATAGATACCCAAAGTGAAATTCTCCAACAAGATAGTAATGACGAAGAATTATATGAAGATTCAAGTCAGTATAAATTTGAGCCGACGGTTCAACCAGTGGTGACTAATCAACTCACAATAGTTAATATGCCGTTAGAAACTATGCCCTGCCCACGTGAGCTCATTCGAAGTGGTGAAGATTCTCTCATGCTTTCATCAAAAGACGAAAGCTACTGGCAATCAAATGCCAGCAGCATACGGGTTCTCACGAATTTGTATTTAGTGTTGACGTTTTTATCTATAAGTGTATTTTAATTGTGGTGTAATAATAGACTAACGTACAGTGTGATGCTATGTATTAAATTAGTGCTGGAACAATCGAAGAAGTCCAAGTATCCGCAACAGGAATAAACTTTATATACAAAAATACCTACTGATTCTAAAGTAAATCGCGTAATGGTTATAGAAGCGATAATCTTAGGCCCCTTGGAAACGATGTTTCCTTTAATGTCCTAATCAGTGATAAGATTATTATCGTTCCAAACATTTTCCCTTTGTAAATTCCTAATGTTTTGATTTCGAATATTCTATATTATGGTTCTGTAGATAGTGAGCGATGATTTGGCCTTTTTCGTTTTCAGCACTAAGAGCTAATCATTTATACTTCTGCTATAATGCTTGATTTATAGTTTGTAAGAGAAAAGACTGGTATAGATATTTAATTAAATTATTTCTTAGTAAGTGTAATTTAAAGCCCAGTGTCACTATTCTATCCAGTGTTAAGGACTCCACGAATCGTTAGGTATGGTAGATCCATAACGTCAGTAACACAACCATTTACTTTGTGGTTTTGGATATGTTCCAACTTGTTGAAAACGTATAAGTAGATGTAAAGATTTTGTAAATGTCTTTCTTGTGATTAGAATGTGTGAAGACTATTTTTATATTCGATAAAAAATAAGTTTTGGCGGGATTCAAACTTCAACCATAAATTTTGGTCATGTTTCCAAATTATTCAATTCCATTATACTGTGAAGATGATAAACTTGAGTGAAAAGTATTTTTCTTACAAATAATAGTGGTACCAACTAAACTGAAAGTTTTGAGTGATTGTCGACTAAGTCTTTTAAGCTTAAGGCTTTTGATAAAAAGTTCGAATATGGGCAGATGTATTCTGAAAGTGGATAATGGAAAATGAATCATTTAAGTGCAGTAATATAAAATATCTGGATAAGAACTTAAATTAAAATTTTGTTTTACGAAGTTGCTAAAAATATAAAAGTTTAGAAGAAGTTTGGAAATTATCCTATCGCCGATCTCGCGTGTACAAATAAAATTTAGAATTAAGGTAATAATGTTTTCATAGATTTTTATGTATTGAAACAAACACTAGTGCTGAAATATTATAACTTAGAGGTTACGTTCGTAAACCCTTACACGCCATAAAAAACTGTAAACTAAGTAGGACTTTTCATGCATAAATCATACTTTCTAACGTCCAGATGAGGCAGAAATATCTATTTATACAGATTTATGTCCCGATGCGGAAATTGAACCGTATTTGAATGTTTGTACTTGAATTATGCATGTACTGGAATTTATGTGACATAAATCTCATCAAGAAAAAATGTATTATAGTAATCGTAACTCATGTAAATATTAAAAGTAAAGGTATTTAGCTGTTGTATTATACTAGCTATTGTAATTAGATGATAATAAAACATTAATAAAATTTTGAGATTGTGAAAATTGTAAACAAGTTATTTTTGTAAAATTACCCCCCATAGAATATCAAGCAAAGATAATAATGAATAATTATAACGACACATTGGGTAAGCTACAATTATTTATTCCTTATTCAGGTAAAAGAAAAGTCGCAAGTAACGGTGATTCTAGAATCTAGATAAAATTCAATTTCACGACTCAACGCTAGTCACAGTCTTATACACTAAGTCATGATTACTTTTAGAATACAATATTAAACTATTTTAACCCTTTTTAAGGCAGTGGCCACTATATTGCCACCATATAATTGACCACCATTGAACAGAAATAAAAAGTTTAATTAAACTTATGAATATTATATTTTCCATATTCCTTTGCAGGCAGTGGCAACTATATTCCCACCAAATTTTCACGAAAGAAAAAACTACATAGGGCATTCATAATATATTAGGTTACAATATCCGTTTTGTATAAATTTGTACGTCCTCATTCCCACTGCCTTTTAAAGGGTTAAGCTGGGACATAGTAAATTATTGGCCTTCCTAAGGCAATCCAAGAAGAAAAACGATCGAGCTGGAGAGTCATAAAAAATATGTAGACTTTATATTTATATGCCTTCTGACCTCCGCTACCCAATTACTGGTAGACACTGAGCTAAGGTTGGACTGGTTGTCAGGTTACTGACACCCGTAACGTCCGTCATAGGTCTTCGTATGATACCCGGGACCAATTGCTTAATGTGCT
Organism: Shargacucullia verbasci; assembly: GCA_947562105.1. Lineage (NCBI taxonomy): Eukaryota > Metazoa > Arthropoda > Insecta > Lepidoptera > Noctuidae > Shargacucullia > Shargacucullia verbasci. The sequence continues at coordinate 10,870,919 of OX387294.1, read as the reverse complement.
TTCAGAGGCACTATAGCCTTTAGCATTCGGAAATAATGCAGCTACGTATCAATAAAATAATTTTCAGAATCGGATCATTAGTTCCGGAGATTACCCCATACACACAAACTAACCAATTTTACCTCTTTATAATATTATAATAGTATAGAAGAATTATTTTGTTGTGTGCTGAAAGATTAGTCAGTCATAGGGCTCTGTTACATATCTGTCAGCCCATCGTGTGCTGGACGCGTTAATATTGCCACAAGGAGAGAAATTTTCCACGTTACCCAGTAAACCCCCATAAAATACCAAATAAATGGCTCTTTATCGCTTTCATTGAACCCCGTGATCTATGGATACTTGTTAAACCTCTGGGGAATCTTTACACTCCCCCTGGGTATTACACATAGAAAACAGTCCGACATATCCCCCGTTCCTTGTGGGATAGCTGGCTAGGGCCCCGCGTCCCCGTAGTATGACTTTTTCTCATGAGAATTTAAACATAGAGAAGTGACCACAGTATAATAAAATACACTGCTGTTAAAAGGACATCAATAAATAAAAGATAGGAAAATAATTTATTTCTGCCAACCAGTTTATACATAATATTATAATTTAAAAAGAAACGTAAACATTCATACTTTAGCTGTACTGGCAACAGTGAATGTTTATTTTTACATAAAGGTAAAAAAAGTAAAACACGTATCATTACTTTTTCATCAGCCATAATGCATCTCAACTCAATATTTGGGACCATCACGAACCTAATCACATCGCTACACTAACCATCGACATCACATTCAGCAGAGTAAAATACATAAACATGCCACTTCTAGCAAGTATGGTCGCTACTGAGCGAGATTCTAAAGTATGGGCATTCTTGAATGTGTGGATCATACCAAATGACGTCATATGAATATAGATAACACAATTCAACCCACACTAGCAGTAACTAATACCGAATTAGGAACAATAAGCCAAACAAAAGGGAGCGTAACTTCACGAGACTGATTCCGAAAGTTTATATACTAATGAAAGTGAATTGTAATGGAGTTTTGTTACCTCTGGGGAACTAACACCAAGTTTGGTACGTGTATAAAACACAAGATCCGATATATTACACATATTTGTAGAGATATTTGGAGTAAGGTACTTTCAACAATTTCACAATCGGTCCAATCTTAGGGTATCAGTGTTCCCCAGTAATTGTGTGGCGGCGGTCAGTCGCTTCACTTTATTTAGTCGCATCTGGTTAGATTGGGAACCGATCCCAACATTTTTGATGACAAGGTCTGAGGGGAAGGCCCCATTTAATAACTGACTGTGGCAAGGGCTCCTTTGCCTCGCACATCGCTCTATCTGTTATGTACCTGCGGGGCCATCAAATTTAGAGCAAACTCTGAATCAAGCCCTTATAGTGTGTGACCTAAATAGTAATTCGTGGAAGAGTAAATACCTTTCAGTGAAAATGTGGTACAGATAAATATCTAATTCCATGAAACACCAATTTCGTAAGGCTTATACTAGTGTCTCCATTACCTGATTCCTTGTTGCAACTGCTTTGCTGGTCTAGTGGTTGGAGGGGGAATTGTCAAGCGAGAGGTCGAGTACGATTCCCGGATTTTGTTTTGCTGGGTTTTTCTGATGGAGAATTCTCAGAAGCACCCTGGAGTTGAAATCCGTGCCCAGTAGATAGCGATAGGCTTGCCTAGACCAAATTCAAACTCACGGATTTCACGCTCAGCAGCCACGCTTGCGACCAATAAACCAAAGTCAGATTTCATTATTATAATCTTGTAGCGATTACTACTCGCCACATGGCAAAAAGTAAAGCACCATCTTTCGGAGTGAAGCTACAACAACAAAACCCTGAATCGCACTTTTACAACGATTCTAATACATATTTCTACGAATGTTCGATATCAATCACCGGGCTTCGGCCCGCCAGGCTAACCACCTTGCCTGGTCGGAAGATCCTCCCTTTTCAATGGAGGAAAACCATACCTCGTTCCTCCATAATCTTATTTATGTAATTTATTACCCAAATAGCGTTTGCAAGTATTCGTTCCAAATATCATACATGCTTAATGAAAATAATATATCACCTGGAAAAGTCACAGCTAATATATAGTGAGTTTTATATTAACATAAATAACAAGAATAAGTAAGTAATTCCAAACAGAATATTAGGAACACAAATAATACGATAATACAACATTCATCTTGTTGGTAATTATCTTTGAATTATCTACGAGTGTATTACGATTCTCGCATGAAGTAGGTATATAATTTATAAAATATATCAATTAATTTCGAGTCTTATTTCTCAGCCTGTCCTGCGGCGGTAAAATTTATATATTAAAATCTCATTCTTTACTTTTTCATTGTTGTGAATGGAGTACTTTGTCGCCTAAGCGTTCATTTAGGATAGTTTTTTTTTTTTGCATTGTAAATTCTACCTAAGAAATATAATAGTATATAAATGTCATTTCGGTACCTTCAAGGTAAAGGATAAACAGAAATATTTCATTATCAGCATAAAGCATATAAAATTTTGGACTGGATTCTCTTTCAAATAATATAGGTATTATTAGGATGGTCGGTAGTCGAGGAGTGATTTTCAAAATGAGCTAATACCATGTTCCATAATAAATTGGAAATATAATTCACGATACGAGAATAATTAAGGGAAGAATTCTGTACCTTAACTATGAAAATCATTTATTTTTATGTTAATTTAATGTTTATGTTAAAAACATTAATTTTTATGTTTTATGATTAATATGTGCCTTTTGTATTATGTAGGATTTTTTTTTTAAATCTGAGAATACGTTTTAACCCATGATTAAGGGCGGTATCATCAGTCAAAAGAACAGCTTTGAAAAATCACTCCACTGATAGCTTTAGCGGAGCGACTTCGACTGGCCTCCTAAATTTTAACTAACTACGAATGAATTTTATTCATTTTACAATATGAATCACATCACATAAAACATAAATAATAGTAAAACTAATCTAGCTGACACGTCTTTAATAATAGACTGTCGTTAAAGTCCATCACACAACAGATGGACACTTAACTTCTAAAAGAGCGACAGGAAATCGGATTTGTCAAAGTTTGAGCGAGTCAACTTGTTCAATTTGTCGAGAGCAAGTTCGGACTATCCGAGGGAAGTGGTCCCCTTTCTGGACCTTGTGGTAGAAAGGGTCACGATTTTAAAAGCAATATAGATTAAAGTGACAAAATGTTATCGTTAGATGCCTTTAAAATCTGTTTGCGCACAAGAAAATACAACTTGATCTAGTAGTCTAGTTACAAGCATCACTGCTGAGTGTGAGGTTCTGGGTTCGAATCCTGGCACCCTAATTATCGATGTAGCAATCAGTTTGCGACAGGCGTAGATCGCGCGATAGCTACTGTCAAACGTCATTTTTGCATCAAATATGTATTGGCCAACAGTGAGGCTGCTGTCGTGCGGCTGTCGCATTGCTGTCGATATTTTTACGTAATTTAAACGTAGGACGGCACGTTTGGCGCAGTGGCTAAGCGATTAGCTTTCTGCGCTACGTGTCGCTGGTTCGATCCCCGCACGGAACAAATATTTGTATGATCTACAGATAGTTGTTTCGGGTCTGTGTGCATGTGACATGTATGTTTGTAAACTGTACCCACGATACAGGAGAAAATCCTAATTGATGTCGACCATCCGAATATGTGTTAGAATCGTTGTAAACTTTCATAGTGCGATTCAGGGTTTGATTTTGTAGCTTCACTCCGATAGATGGCGGTTTACTTTTTGCCATGTTGCGAGTAGTAGTCGCTACACATATACACATTATGACTGCCTCATTAGTTTAGTGTTCTTAAGTGGGACAAGGCTCGACCGAAATAGGCATGGTTCTCCAAAGTGATATTAGGTTTAGTAGTACGGAGATTGAACTGTGTCTGGTTGGCGATAGTTATGTATCGCCCATTTCTATGCTGTAATGGTTCAGGGAACAGTCGGTGTCAAAAGTAGAATCGACCAATGGACACATTTCATAACGTATTATAATCAATTAGATATAGAATAGTGTAATTTTAACTAGTGTAAACTAAAAGCAATAACTATCTTCTTCGATATTTAGTTAATTTTTATTAGTTTCAAAATTACGAAAATTTCATCTATACCTGTCTAACTGTCGAGGAATACGTAATAATAGGCGTGATGTTTTGAAATTTAAACATTCATTTTGTTCACGATGAATAGAAAATTATTGGAATGCTGGAAGCACTACAAAACGATTGCGAAGAAAGAGCTGTTTTCTTGATTTCTATAACCGCTCCTTATGGATGCCAAACCAAGCAAGAGGTTTAATAAAATCTATGAAAGGCCCGTAGAGTTAATAAAAGCTGATCAGGCTTACCATAAAGCGTTTTTCAATCGAGACAAAACAACACCTTTATATGAAATGAAATTATTTATTTTGCAATTAGGATATTTCAATCACTTTTTCACGTCTTTTTTAAACTAGATGGCGTCGGTATTTCCTATGACTATCCCTGAGAAGAAACGCCGAAACAAACTCAGGGGTCAGTGTCTGTTTTAAAGTCCAGACAGATTGTTATGATTTAAGGATTTATGTGAGACAAATATTCGGTTGGCGCAGTGGCTAAGTGATTAGCTTTCTGCGCTATGTGTCGCGGGTTCGATTCCCGCACGGAACAAATATTTGTATGATCTACAGATAGTTGTTTCGGGTCTGGTTTTGTGTGCATGTGACATATATGTTTGTAAACTGTACCCACAACACAGGAGAAATCCTAGTGTGGGGAAACGTTTTTAAAAAGACAAAGACAAAAGACAAGACAAATATAGGGTGGAATAGCCTTTTGAAGAAATATAGATTCTGGATAGGTATGTAATCGCATGCAACTTACACACTGCTGTGTTACGCACTTGTCTTTGTGTGCATCTACGATTTATGTCTGTAAATCGTAGCTACGAAGATGAATTCTACTGCCGTGAAATCAATTTGAAAGCACGATTAGCTTTCTGAACTATATGCCGCGGGTTTTATTACCACACGAAACAAATATTAAAAGAAGTAATACAAGAGGTAAACTACAAAAATTTGTTCACCATAAGGATAATATTATGATAATACGTAAAATCCTCAAGCCCGTAATACCGTAATCCTTGAAACACCGGATAGAAACAAGGAACGAAAAAACACTGACAGTTTTGTTTAAGTAACAATGCTAAGTAAAAGTGCAAAAATGTAGACGAGACTTTGTACCTTAAAAATTCCGAGGTAATAAGTACAAGTATTTTACTTCGTGTGGCACGGCACCTAAAAACCACTACTATTGGACTTTTTGTTATTTTGGAGTACCTGGAAAATGATAGTAAAAACAGGGCCTTTCGAAAAAAATATCGATTGGTTCAAACTATGCCATATATAGCATCATGCCTGTATTCCCAGAAGGGTAAGGCAGAGGTATACTATTTAGCCGATGCCATTATTGAGCCCCATGTAATAGGGGGCGAGCCTATTGCCATCTACCGGGCACAACTCCAGTCTCCTGCTGGTACTGAGATAGCCATACAAAAAACCCAATAACGCTTTGCCCGACCCGGGAATAGAACCCAGGACCTCACGCTCAGCAGTTGCGCCTGCTACCACTAGACCAATGAGGCAGTCCTCAGTGATATGCCATACATGGGTGGATAATGTCTTTTATCTTCATATTAGGAATATGGTTGCTTTATGATAATTATCCTCGCCTTACAAAACGTAAAGACTGCACCATATACATCTCTCTTAGGTAAAAAATTACCGGAAAGCTTACTGCCTTTTTCAAAATTATCACTTCCACCATCCACGGAACAAAGTATAGCTCCGTTTCTTTTGCACTCTTTCTTATGCTTTCAAGAAGATCAATTGCAAAAAGTAAACAATCCGAAGTGATAAAAACGCGACCAACAATGGTAGCATCGCTGTTCGGGCGTGATTCCCATCTCGGCGGATGTTAATGCCCCGCCGCATGATGGGTACCATTTACCGTTATTACACCTTCTTTCGCCGAACACCTCTATCACCAAAATAATGAGCACCTAAATAACTTATTTTGTCAAGTCCCCTTCTCGTTTGAATATGTTACGTATGTTAAGTGCTCTTTTGACGCAGATTTGAGGGGATGAATTCCATTTGCCAGCCTAACATGTTATTTATACGGCGGTGTTTATTTTTTATGCTAAATTTTTAGACGGGTTTTTTTATTAATATATGGATGTATGGGTGGAAATATTTTTTGCTCCAGTCATAACTTTATTGTGAAACCAATTTTCTGTTCAATTTTGGTTCAAATATGTATAGTGATAGTAAATTTCTGAAAGGTTAAAGGTAAAAGTTACTAATCACAAACGTGACAATCTGTGAACTTCAAGTCAAGTTGGTAAGTAAAAGTGTTCTTATGAAATGTTCTAAAGTTCTGGAAGTATTTCTAGCGAGTAAAGCTACCTAGAAACGATCTTGCCTTTGGACACACTTCTGATTCCATTCTATATCTAAATTTAGTCTCTTTTTTAAAAAGATCGTCGCTGTTTTCAGCTTCGCGATCTACAAAAATCTTGTTAAAATTTTTCTCAATCTTCTAATCTATAAAGAATATTCCAACAGTAGTGAATTTAATTTGCGGTCCACCATACACATCACTGAATATGGGAAAAACTACACTTGCACAACGACATAATTACCATAATTAAACGCGAAACTGCGATAAAATGAAACTATATCATCGCCTGAAACTAAAAGCTTTCGCATTTAGGACCAATTAAACGTCAATGATTTAATGGTAGCGATCCAGAATTCAGTACAATTAATATTGCATCGCACGTTCAACTGGACGGCTATTTTGAAGTCCTCGATTCACTACACAGTAAGGCGGGCATTTTAGTTATTTGGCTTGGTTCAAGTTAGGAAATATAAGCTGATTAAGGCACGATATCACCTTTGACTGCAATTTTTGAAGAGTTTTTAATGTCATTTTATTGAAAAATTTAAAAATTGGCACCTATATATGAAGGAGCACTATGGTCTGCGTGTCAAAAATCTCCTTGTACGTGGCTCATAGAACAAAAATAAAATTTTCTTCTTATTAAGAGCAATATATTTTATGTCTGAACGTACGATTTTTTAGGTAGAGTTGTTATTTTATTTTTGGTGCACAGTTTAAAAAAAAGCCCTACGTTCAGAAATAAAATATAGGTATTGCATTTAATAAGAAGAAAATTTTATTTTTGTTATAGGGACCACCTACAATGAGATTTTTGACACGCAGACCGAGAGTGCTCCTCAAAAGCCTCATACTTTGGCGCCACTTACAAGAGGGTATTTTTAAGTTTTTCAATATTATTATTTTTATACATACATTGTATATACATATAAAGTAATAAATGCCTTAAACCGATTTTGATTCAGCCCATTTTTATTGTGAAAACTCTTCAAAAATTGTAGCCAAATATGGTATCCTGCCTTAAACACACACACGGTCTTTATACCTAGCTCATTAGGTCAAAAGAAAGGCGATGGTTTGTTGAAATTTTATCATAAATAATATAAAGCCTGCTCAAATTTATCGGAATCATATTGAAAAATGACATAACCATGTATATTAAAAATAACTCACAATTTAATCAAAAGTCAAGAATAATAGTCAGCCATTATGAAATGAAGAAAAGTAATGTTAAAGGTAAGGAATAATTCAAGAAAAACTCGTCGAAAATACTTAAGACTTAGTCCACACCAATAGAATAATAAATGCACTAATAGAACAAGAAGGAAAATTGTCAACAGCGATACTCAATAACGTAAATTGCTGTGCAATTATTGTACTACCACCATTGAAGTAATTGCCTACTATTAAAACTAGGGGCCTGAAATTGTATGGAATAAGCTGGTAAAGTCGTGTTTGACAAACTAAATATACAGAATTTCCGAGACATTGGAATTAACAATGATAGGTACAATGGTGTTAGAATTCCAATTATTTATAAATCTTTAATATGAGATGATAGCATGGCAATTCAAAAAAACATTAGTTGTAGAACGATAAAAGATATCTTCTTAATAACAATTTCAATGGTTTGAACTAAAATATGAAGTGTACAATCTGGTAGCTTGTAAGCGTTGGAGTAGAAAGTGTTATCGAATAAAGACCACACATACTACAGAAAATAGGATGAGATGCTCCTCAACGAGAATCGCTAATGATGACCTGTGGGCTGTGAGAAGCCATTAATGCATACGGTCAAGTATAGTTCAAGTCGTTTGTACAGCTTACATCATAGCTATGAGAACTTACATTGTTTATTACTATGCAATTTGTATTCGATCGTCGTGCTCAAGTCAAATTCAATTTCGACTAAAATTTCTAATGTAATGAAAGTTCTTGAATCGAGCATACATTTATCCTGTGTTTTTATTTGCCTTTGTTCCCTTTTTCATCAGAATCACTATTTAGATCTATTTGCTAAACTATTTCTTTTTAAGACATTGCTCTGTTTTATTATTGGAATGAAATGTAATTACACGTCTTTTTTAAACTAGATGGTGTCGGCATTTATTATGACTACCCCAGAGAAGAAATGCCGAAACAAACTCAGGGATCAAGGTCTATTTTAAAGTCCAGACAGAATATAGTAGGATTTATGTGAGACAAATATAGGGTGGAATGGCCTTTTGAAGAAAGTGCCATAGCTATTTGAGCGGACCTGTCGCAACAGAGAGCGCTATTCCAAATGTCAACTAGTAGATGCCTTAACCAAAAGTATATTACTATTGTATATACCGATACATAAATATATACAAATACCGCTTTATATATGAAACCAGCTTATGTATACTTACACAAAATATTTACAGATTTTACGTATCTGGTGAAATACTTGCTTTATAATGTTAATCTGAAACGAATTTTATCGGAACATCTTACTCAGAAAGAAAAATTTCTGTAAGCGGATTAGAAAAAGTATATTTCGCCCAATCCTGATAAAATACTCAGTTGAAAAGTAGAACAAGATGCTAAACAATAACTTAAACATTGTCAGTAAGAATTTGTTAAAAGGATTAATTACGGTGACTAATGAAGATAGATAGCATTTGCAGAGATCTTACTGAAAGGGGGATATTTTATACTATTATACAATATTTAGTATAAAAAATATATCTTCTGTCAATTCTTAAGTGATTCATATTTTAATACAATAACATTACACAGAGGTCTGGAAGTAGAACACTATACAGTACCTCTATTACGAGTTTTTTTAACTATTTACTTTCAAAGTAAATGTAAATTTTCATGCAAGCGATTTTAGTTCTTAACTTGGTTACGTTAGGGATTAGAGTCGCTAACATGATATCTCTATAAAATAGTGAATAGTAAATCAAATCTTACGACGGCTAACTTCACAGCTAATATAGCTAGTTGTTTCTTTCTATCTCGGAACAAAGAAAGAGAAAGATATATATGGCAAAAATACTAATGTTCAGTGTCGATAAATAAAAAACTTAATATTATAATCCTTTACAATAGAAAGAACATCTACCTGTAAGCCGAAGAGTAAAGATTAACCGTATATTGAAATTGATTTCTTTATACGTCCATGTCAAGAAATTTCGTTCCACTATACGTAATGATTGAAGTTGTAAAACAATTTAAGTTCTTCAGTTAATGATTCCCTATTTTCATTACTTGTTAATAATAAACTGACAAAGCAATAATCCATAATAATAAAAAAAAAAAAAAAAAAAAATTTTCATATATAAATTTTAAGTTTTAGAAGGAACGTAATAACGAACGAGAAAAGAAGAGTATTGTCAATTTTCAGTTGAAACCGTCATTGTGTTTATTTAACAGCTATGTAGAATTTTTGTGCACATATTATTATTAGTATTTTAATGGATTTTTGACGACTTGGATTACCCATAGGACTGAATTTGGATTCCGGCCCATACAATGCAGCAACCCATGCAATGGAGAACCATTTCAGATTTTAGAGTGTGTTTAGACGATTATATATTTTTTATATAATTATACATGGATTTGCTTGTCCCCTGAAATTATCATTAAATAAGTCGTTTTTAAAAAACATTTTTATTTAATCAATCCTTAATCCGCCGAAGGTTGTCCAGAGCGACAATATATTTCTGTATTCACCCGCCAAGTAATCTGCTTACCCTGTCAATATATAAAACAACGTCTCCCCCTCAACTTTTCTAATCTTGAGACCACACTGTGCTTCTTAACTTGACCATATTACGTAGTAAAATAAAAATATTTAACCCAAATATTGGGTATAATAAATCCATGATCCTAAAGATTTCGATCTCAAAATTCTCAGATATATAAATAATAGGTACATAGACCAAATTGTGGCGAATCATTTAGATATTCATACAAAATGCAATTCATAAAATATTTTATTTTATCATTAAATCTACATACGTCTGACACAAAAATGTATCCTATATACCGTGTATCAGAAATGTGTGGTAATATTCAAAGGTCAGGTCATCATGCTGAACAACTTTCGCCATGGGACCAACATCGTAATCGCGAAAAATCAGTTGTCCCATACAAAACTTCAATACCTACTCCACCTAAATGTATGGGACAGCTGATTATTTTTATTATATTTATCACCTCGAAATATGTATATTTATTTATATTTTTAGATCCATACCCTGAAAAATGACCACGTATTTCTGATACATGCTGTATATACACATTTACATTACTCTCTATTACACTGTCTTATAGCTGTGCATTTCGACCTTTTCCTAATAGTGAAATGTTTTACTTTTCCAATGATATCTTGAATTTTCACTTGCAGTTAGGAAAGTTGCTTAGGAAGCTAGGAAGCTGCTTAGGAAGAGTAGTTTCCCAACAAACAATACTCTGGTGTTCATCATGCATACTGAATTCGAAGTTTTTATGCATCGTTTTTATGTAGGCAGGATTTTACCGTCGATTCCATTTGCATTTGACATCCACCACACCAGAGGTTGTGATTATATATTTACTGACACCAAAATTCACGTTATATTCCGTTAATATCCCAAATTAAAACTTCCTTGAGGTTTTTAATCCCAGCTGTTATTATGTTTATGTAACTATGTTTTCGGATAGGTTTACATCTTTCTCAAATTGCCGTGTTTACTTCGCTGACATTGCATTGTTAATCCTCAAATTCAGCCGCTCTCAAATATGCCATGCTCAAAAGCTTTGCCAGAGATTATGTTGACACAAAATAGAATAAATAAAATTATAAGGTAAACAAGCATATTGCTGGTAAAAATGGTACCGACTAAATCGTATACCATGAACTTCATTTTCGTTAGTATTAACTTCAAATGTCAAATTCTGACAATTTACATTACAATAAAAAAATTTTTTTTTTCAAAAAGTTGTATACAAAAATAAATACATATAAAACAAATAAATATTTGATTTAACTTCATATCTACTACAAGAAGCCGGTATGGGAACAAAGACACAACAAGATCGCTAACATTTCCCACGCCAAAAAGGCACTTTTAAACATTATAAAAAATTAAATCAATTGGAAATGTGCAATATGCGTTGGTTGTTCCCAGATGAAATTTAAACAAGCAATACAAATAAAACTGAAAGTGTTCCAGTTGTTTAGGGAAAATTAATAAACTTTATTATATTGTATTATTTTATCCTATAAAACATCAAGGTTTAGAGTTTATCTCAATTCAAGCCTAACATATGAGCCGAGAACAAAAAGTTATCTACTTCAAAAGAACAGCAATCCGAACAATATCTGTCCATCACTAATCTATACACTACCTACTAAAATAAAACTGTAAAGGGCCTACCCCCTTTACAGTTTTACTACAGACACTTTGAGCGCAACTTAAATACCTACGGTTTGTGCAAATACAACTATTATATATTAATTATTTTGAGGAAAATCGACTGCTAATCATAACAGTGTAATAGTTATAATAAGTTGAATCGAAAAGCTAATAACAAATTTTCAGATGTATCGGATTTCACGCATAGGTTGGTGTATACGCGGATAGAGTTGCGGGCACAACTAATTATCAATAAGCAGTTATGGAACAGAATACACTTAAAGTTCAACTGAAAAACTAAAAAAAAATGAGACACAAATAAACATTAAGAATTGTGAATATCACTCATTATTGAGTAACTATTAATTCTGATTTATTTACACACAATTACATTACATTACAATTAATATTATAAAACCAATTTAATCTCGCAATCTATCTTGAGTGAAGATAGTTTTGTCTGATATCTGTACAAGCAGGTATATTTTCCGTAACAGCCATAAAATAAGTAGATTAAAAAAGGTATTTCTGCTAATAAAACACTAGATCGGGCAACATTCGTTGACAATCAATAAATTATTTACAATGACGTATAAAGAAATCAATTTCAATATACGGTTAATCTTTACTCTTCGGCTTACAGGTAGATGTTCTTTCTATTGTAAAGGATTATAATATTAAGTTTTTTATTTATCGACACTGAACATTAGTATTTTTGCCATATATATCTTTCTCTTTCTTTGTTCCGAGATAGAAAGAAACAACTAGCTATATTAGCTGTGAAGTTAGCCGTCGTAAGATTTGATTTACTATTCACTATTTTATAGAGATATCATGTTAGCGACTCTAATCCCTAACGTAACCAAGTTAAGAACTAAAATCGCTTGCATGAAAATTTACATTTACTTTGAAAGTAAATAGTAAAAAACTCGTAATAGAGGTACAGAATATTACAAAAAATATATAAACATCATTAACTTTTTCTTATGAAAACATTATGACATATTTATTTTTACTTCAAACATTTGTCCAAATTCAAAAACTTTTTTCCCAAAGTAATTACAACCAACAATAGCGAATAAATAACCAATGTCAATACCATACAAGTATAGCATCCCCCAAGCTTTAGACCCCATTGTATGGTGCTCACAGCTCAATATTACAATAATAAATGGTCCACAAACAGAATTAAAAGCATTGTGAGAGGAATCGTATTACACTCTTTCGTGTTATTAAAGGCTACAAATCAAGCACTTATAAATACATTACATGTGGGGATGTTCTCGTTGACATAAAAATAATATATTTTTGACGCATGATTTGGAAATATTTTTTTTCCCTCGTTTGATGTAATTTTGTTTCCGTTGGATGTTTTTGTGTATATTAAATTTGTTAGTTGTGAGGATTTAATGCCTTTAAATGTTACCTATGTACATGGAAAAGGATATAATAACGACGTTAATATTTTAAACTTGAACAGAGACTGAAATACACATTTGTGATATAATTACTACATTACAGAATTACTGGTTAAATAAAACATTTTCATACTATTTATATTTTCTATTGTGTCTATTTTGCTTCGCTATTATATCCAAAACTACTCGTTTAATCAGGATTAGTTCAATTTGTGTATTATATGAACTCAAATATATGCTTTATTATAGCCGTTCTGTTTAACATTTAGAGCATTATTTATTAATCTAGTGTAACTAAATATGTATTTGGGTTGAGATATATTTGAACTGAAATATTTTATGCATTAATTTTGAGAAACATAATCATGATATCAATTTTCAATCCGTTAATATATAGGGCAATAAAATGAGAATTTATAATTAGAACATCATTATTACTTTTACAGAAATAAAATGTAATAGGCTTTTACTATAACACATTTATATAAAGTTCTAAGTGCTCAATTATCGTTTGACAGCTCCAAATCCCACAAAAAACAGAATAATGAAACCCACAAACATCTTGGCATTCTTCAAACAGGATCATCCGAACCGTACTGTTTCACTAAAGTTAGACATTAAGAAGCCAATAACAAAGTTTGAGGACCTTAATAAACAAGCTGAAGCACTAGAAACGCAATTAGTGCTCTCTGCGAAACAGATTACACAAGTTTTAGGTTGGTGATGTAAAAACTTGGAATCGAATTTGGATTGAAGTGATGATTATGTGGTTTGGTCTTCGTGACTTTGATGACAGATTTAAAGCCACACTGTAACCAAACGTTATATCTTTTGTTCTAAGAACAATTTCTATTAAAGAGGTGGAATAAGTACACAGATAAGTACTGATTTAATATGCATACTGATGCTGTCACACACAAGTAATCTGTCTTTTTACATACCATACAACTAAAATATTGTTATGTTTTTCGAAGCATAATGCTAAACTTAGATAATTTATAAATTCAGCGTAATTAACCAATAATTTATTTAAATACCACCAAAGTACTTAATGGTTTTAGTGTTAGCTTTAACACAAAAGGTTTTAACTTTACCAGGGCTTTAAGTAAAAGCTTAGACAAAATTACCCCAGGGGGATTTAAGGCTACCTAATTTTCGTTTGAACAGCCTACCCCTAAACTCGGTAACACCATCCTGGGCATGAATTACCGACATGAAGGGCCATCAATATAACGCAGACCTATCCATTGGAAATATATTTTGGATTTTGGAAACGAGGGATAGCTTTGGAATGTCATTCAGAATTCGAGACTTAAATTCCAGTTGCGTTGCGATGCATGCGCTGCTTATAAACGCTGTATTGATACACGGGATATGCAACATTTTAAGTTCGTTAGACGGTAAACGAGTATAGGTAGGGCCAACTGATGATAAGCTATTACCGTATGCTTGAGAGGCTTGCAATACTGGGGCATAACTCACGCGTTGCTAACTCTTTAACATCTTTTCATACATGGCAACAAGCCTGTATTCTCCAAAGGGTCGAACCTGGGACCACTAGATCGACGAGGTAGTCAGATCATTTTTTTACTGCCTATTTATTACAAGGGCGATCGAAAAAGTTTAGGAGGAATTGCTGCACTGGCAGTACGAAATAGCATTGCCAGTCACCCTCACTACCAACCAGTGGCGTGCACAGAGTTTTTAAACAGGGTAAGCAGAAAATTTAAAAAGCTTACTTACAAGAAAAAACCTACTGCATGTTGGTATTGATCGGTTGTCTTGTCGATAAAATAATGATGTATGTGATTTGTCACCTCAAATATCTTATAATAAATATTTATCTGAGTTATGTAGGGTAGGCAGTGTCTTTTTGTCTTTATGAACCGCACGCCACTGCTACCAATACAATGCTTCATCAAGGAGCACTGACGACCTTGGTTACCGTTAGGAACACAACACTTCAAAAGAGCAGTGTTATTTGGCTACGATTTTCTGCAAGAGACCTCCCCAGACGGGCAGTTACAGTTTTGAGCGGGAAGTCCCGCTATGCCCTAACTCTCTTATAGAATAAGTTGTAAGTAAATGACGAATCGCAAGGATATTATTACGAGTAATCGTAGGTATACATTATAACAATATATCGATATAATAAGTTGTACGGTGCACGTACAGGGTTTTTATAATATTTTGTTAAGTTAGCTAGTAGGCTTGCTTATTTGGACCTTGTGATCGCGACTTACATTTGGGAGTGCAATGGTACACAGCGGAGCATACGTGAGGCATTTTTAATATAATTAGTTTTAGTGTTCAATTAGACATGGTTTGAGTCGGACAGCTTGCATTTTATTTCAACTCATACCCGTTGACACTCCTTACATTTTTAGTGACATACATTTTATTTGCATTTACATTGACAAACTGTTAATGTTCAGTTATCACACCGAACATAAGTATTATATCGAATGTAAATGACAGGCAAAGTGAATTTCTCACATCTTTTGATGAAATAGTCCAGATAGTTTTGGTCTGATTTAACATGCTCATTGCTCACCTCATACTGGCAAGCTGGCGTGAACATTGTGGGTCGCAATATTACTAACCACGTTACGTAATTTAAGCTTGAAGACCTTTACTGATATCCAAGTACCAATAAAGGAATTCCAACCAAATAGTTCTATGAAACTCCTCAAAGATACAATTACCACATCAATGATCACGCTTAATCTTCTGACTGACTTTACCAATTTAGATAGTGCAATCACTTAGAACTTTATCATTTTTAAAATAAAGATCAGATTCGCCTGTCGAGTCGGTTAGTAAAATTGCAATTCCTTCCTCGTACGTTCTTTCTTGTGATCTGAACTAAAAACGTTTCCGCGACATAATGGGAGTAGGTAGCGAGGGTGATAAAGTGCGGATATCGTATGAAGTTAACGAGACAAGGAGATATTATTGTTAGAGCTCTTTGTATGATGTAGTATGTATGAGTTACGTAGTGTTCGTGTATGAGATTGGTTTAAAGCATAGAACATTTCGTCGGTTACTGTGTGTCTTAAAAATAAGGAATTATATAATAGCTGTAGCCCGCGACTTTTTCTGCTAATATTTTGTATTTATTATCTAATGTTTTGCTGCAATAGTAAAAGTAAGCCTAAATCCTTCTCCAGGACCATAGACTTAGAATTTCGGACCAAATATATAATTTTGTAAAATTTAATTACGTTCGGTTCAGTGGTTTTATCGTTATGAAGTAACTGACAGACAGAGTTTCTTTCGCATTTATAATAGTGGATGGATAACAGCTCACGTCTGAATTCCTCGAAGGGATAGGCAGAAGTATACTGGTATTCACCTACTGAAGTCTTTATTTAATATTTCCTCGAAAGTTAAGTAAATCCGTTTAGTATGTAAATATCGATAACCAATCCAAGTAATTGCCTCAGCAACTATATCGATCACTTCTAGCTAATATTTTGAAGTTGACTCTAGCACAGAATATTAACCGACACTATATTCTTCGTTCACACCCCGGTCCGTTCAGAAACTAAATAGCATTCAGCCATTTAATTTCCTAGTACCATCGCCGAACAAACTTGTATCGCACTCGATATTCGAATACCGCTAATATTAGAGTCGCCAGTAAAATACCAAATTTATATTAAAATGTCAAAACGTAGGCTGCTTACACGTAGTAGGACAATGCGATTGTCTGAACATATATTTGGGTAGCATAAGTTCCATCTTTACGCTACAATGTATGTGTACGATGTATTACATGAGCGCATGTTACTCGTAACATTAGATGTTATGAGTATGGTAAGCAACTTAATTAGATTGACATAAGGCGATATGGCAATAATGTTCTCATACTTTGTTATCTACACAATTAATAAAATTATAACAGGCCGATGTCTGTCTACATTATAGATATTGGAGACTAATATGGGGGTCTTTATTAGAGCAACAGAAACCATTAGAGCAACAGTTTCTAGAATTTTTGTCTATCTATCTATCTGTATGTTTGTACATGCATCACGCAAAAACTGCTGCATGGAATTGAATGCAGTTTTCATCGATGTATTACTAGAGGTCTAACTTAAAATATAGGCTTCATTTTACTGCAGGAAAATATCAGATTCTAAATTCCACGCGTACAAAGTTGCGGGCGAAAGTTGGTATGTAGTAAAAATATTTGTTTGATCAGTGATTTTATAGAGCCAAAGTGCAGCTTCATCATCTAAATATCTGAATTAATTGGCCAATATCCTTTTTAAATACTTATTAGCAAACTTAACGTTGTTCAACCTGCAACTTAAAACTTTTGTGAAGTAGTATGAACCTAATATCATTTGCTTCAAATTATAGTCCCAAAGTGTCATCATTTTCGTAAATATAAAACTATCGTTTCGTCGTCTTGCGCCGTGTCTAGCACAATATGTATTTTCGCGACCTCAGCGTACGACGTGCCTTTAAACATGCATGAGGCATCAAAAGATGAAACTTTAATGAGTTTGCTGTTTAAATGTACGATTTTAATACTGTTTAATCGCGAGTGTATAAGCAGCCTACTGAATGGAAGTACCTCTATAAACCCATGAACGGATATTGAAATTCTGTGAACGCATGGCCGATTGAAATCATGTGCAATAGACTATTGTTAAAAAGTTTCACATAGCAGCAAATGTAAAATTGTTATTCATACCAAATTTTGTATTTTAATGAATACTGGATATTTAACTTTTTCGTGTATAGAAAAATATGATAGCGTTGGTTTTGTGTTGGTAAAATTATAATAGAAGAGTATTTGTGGAAACAGTAGGTAGGTCTTTTTTACAGGCACAAACAAATACGTTTTTTTTTAAATTAATTTTTCACATAATCCTCATACAGTGAAAATTCTCGGAATATTTCCAGGATTCACAAACAATACTGATATTTACGTCAATTGATGGCAAACACATAATATCATGTTTAAGATTATTTTCATTTTTCTACAGGTACATTAGTATTTTTAGAGTCGTAGAAGTAGATCATTTTTAATTAAAAAATAAAAACTGTTAGTAGAAGAAGCACAATCGAAGTGTATTATTAAAGCCTAAACTAATCCTGAATAATAGACGAATTAAGAATACCATCATTATGATTGTTTAACGTCCTTGGCTGAATATGTCTCTCTCATATGCCACTAAAATATTCGGACGCTCGGCAATATTGTTATAATCCCTTGATATACGATTATCAGTAAAAAGAACAGTGAAAATACTTCTAATTAAAAATCTCTCCACGAATTAAATATTTCGTTCGTTTCAGCAATTCAAATAATAATTGAATAGAAAATTCAAAACGTTTTCCACGGTATCATTATTGCGTTTATTTTTTCACCAAAAACGTGTGAAAAGTGAAAATTCTTTGTCTGGATGCAATCCCCGTAAAACGCGGACGTGTATGCACGCCAGGTGTGCGGTTTATATTCTCTGTGGTCGGCTCACACCGCTACTTCATCGGGCACCTTTCATATTTTGAAGTACTAGGTACGGTTTCACTGGCGCGCTTTTCATAATCCTGCGATTTTGTGACGATGGTAGGAAAAATTGGAATTGATTGAAGAATGTTTGGTGTCGAGAGATGAGAAAGACAGTTATATAATATCGGGTAATAATGCAGCTTGACAAAATTATATAATACATTTTATTTGTGAGTACTTCAATCAACGTTGATATGTTATGCCTACATATGCACTAAAATCAGAGCCATTGGTCGGTGGTATCTCAAGGAGCTCTAGTGCGTATATTTATTTGAGTCAAACAATGAACAAGCATGACGCATAAAATGTTTAACTCGAGTATTTCAGAGGACTGAAGTCGTTTGTAGTATTTAATAATCATGTCTTAAAAGTAGCGAGTGGAACAAATATTATGTTTAGTAACTCCACTTCAAAACGTAAAATCCTCGAAAATATGCATTCGGTTAGAATGCATATTTTTTCAGGATTTTACGTTAAAGAAATGCTCCAAATTCTTTTATTTAACCTTAGTAAAAAACGTTAGTATTGTACAGCCTAATAAAGCTTAAGCAAAGACTTCACTAATTCCATGCGACTTTAATCCGCAAATTGATTCTAATTATCTTTGATATTCAGACCACACCTTAACCAGCGTCAACACGTCTGTTGCGGCGCGTAAATAATAAAGGCTGGGAGAGCTTCCCGCGTCTCGAGACGTAAATATGTACACACGCTACTTTTTATTACCACTGTCACCATCTCACTCGCGTTTAGTGGTGACTCTTGTTTAGGTCATGCGATTTGAATCGGACCGTCTGACTCCATACGATTATTGGAAAATGCAACTATTCGAATTCTTCGGCTGGTCTATGATAAGCTCTTATTAAGAAATGCATAACGATCGATTTAGTTTTTAATGCCTACCTATATTGTATGAATTAACGTGTTTGTATACTCCGAAATGTGAGCTTTATGTATAAATTTAGGTATTTAATTGCACATCCATCGTCGGACTGACTGCCTCATTGGTCTAGTAGTATTCTGGGTTCGATTCCCGGGTTAGGCAAATTGTTATTGGGTTATTCTGTAGGAAAATTCTCAGTAGCAGCACGGAGTCTGGAACTGTGCTCGGTAGATAACAATAAACTCGCCCCTATTACATGGGACTCAATAACGGCATCGACGAAATGTGGGTGTACAATAGTACACCTCTGCCTAACCCTTCGGGGAATATGTATGTGTTTATGTATGTATTTAGGTAAGCCTATTACCATCCAATGGGCACACTTTCAAAGACTGCGGTGCTACAGCAAAGTTCATAACAAAACAGATACCCAATAACATTTTACTGGGAATTGAAGTAAGTCACACACAGCGCTTGCGACAACTAGACCAAAAAAAAATCGAATCGGAGGCTGTAATTGACTCCAGGCACCTCTGTTTGTAGCTAGGTCTGTAATTTCTAAGTAACATGGCTCATGACTCGAATAATTGCCTGGTCTGTATATACCTTCCTGAGTATTTTTGAAGCAAAATATTAATTTAGTCTTACTGATTGATATCAATGAATGGAATATTTGTTTTTGTGACAAAAAAGTTAGATCTAAATATTTCTGGGAATATTTTTTTATGTTGAGATTTTTTTGAATAAACATTTACCTGAGTAATTAAATTGATAATACCTGCATCATTGGTCTAGCGGTTGCAAGCGCGACTGCCGAGCGTGAGGTCCTGAGTCGATTCTCGGATCGGGCAAAGTGTTATTGAGATTTTTTTGTATGGAAATTCTCAGTAGCACTGTAATTGCAGTCTGGAATTACTGTGCTCGGTAGATGGCAATAGGTTCGTCCCTTATTACACTCCAAGGAATCAATAACGGCATTGGCGGAATGCGGGTGTACAAAAGTACTTTTTATTAGCTTGATGAGAACCCATCTTGGGGCGGGCGGAGGGGTATTCCTGATTCCTACCGGCTGAACTCACCACGGTGATCCGCCTCGACACCATATGTTGGGCCTCGGGAAATCTTACACGACCGCACCGAAGCCCACCACGGTGCCATGCCGAAAGTCACTTCCCGAAATACGTCCCGGGGGAAACTGTAGAGAGGTCCCCGTTACCTACAAAAGTACCTACATCTCTGCCTAAGTTTTCAGGGAATATAGGCGTGATGCTGTTATTTTGTGTTAAATTATTAAACTCCACCCAGATGGTATATTTGGAAACCGAAGCTGTTCTAGTGTATACTTTTACAGACGCATGATCTGCTGCACATCTTCTCAACCTTTTCTCAACTACATTGGGTTCGGCTCCCAGTCTAAGCGGTTGCGACAGAATAGTAGAAGTATTTTACGTGGAGCGACTGCCGTCTGACCTCCACCACACAATTACTGGAAGACAGTGATACCTACTCTAAGGTTAAAATAGTCGTCAGATTTTTTGGGCTGCTGACACCCGTTACAATTGTCAGGTACGTAGGGGTCTGTGTGAAAAACGGTCACCCATCCAAGATCTGACCGCAGCAAGCGGTGCCTCGCATATTGACTGTTCTCGCGGTACAAACTATATAGCTACAAGCCTCTCCTCCCCTCCTTTACTTTTAAAGACACGTGCAAGGAAAAAATTTTGATACTTGTGGCATATAAACGCAGGGCATTAGCGTAGCGCAAACTCTATGTATGACTGTGTATCTACGACGTGTGTACATTATACGCAGTGTATTTCGCCCGCATCACATAACACAGCGGGGAACATTTCAACATTTTTGGCTTCCGTGCGTGTACTTTACGATTATGCACCAAGGAAAGTTTTTTTTTTTCTTTTACGTTCAGACAATGTTGTCTACCGCATTGGTCTAGTAGTCGCGACCGTGAAGTCCTGGGTTCGATTCCCGATGTTATTGGGTTTTTCTGTACGGAAATTCTCAGTTGCAGCACAGAGTCTGGAACATTGTCCGGTAAATGGCAATACGCTTGCCCCTTATTAGATAAGACTCAATAATTACATCAGCAAAATGTGGGTGTACAATTAGTAAACCTCTGCTTAATTCTTCAGGAAATAAGCGTGATGCTAATTTATTCATAACAGAGCAATGGGCAAACAAATATTTGTATTTTATTACACGTCAATTAAAACCAACCTATCTTTAGGCTGGAAACTTTAACCTGTTATTTTTAGTTCAAAACAAATTTACTCCGCTACTAGTCTCTAAAGGCGTTATTTATACTGTGACTATTTACAGCAGATTTTAATTTAGGCGCACGAAATTTTCACGCGAACAGCTTTGTTCGTTTTGCTCCATGGCTGCAACGTACCTACATAATGTATCAACCTACTCTCGTACATAAATAAGCTGCAAATTAGTGAGATTTTCGTCCACTTCACTTGTTTATGCTTCAAAACATTTTGGGTCTGAAATTCAGGCAGACGTAGGCACATAAATAGCACTTATTGTATGCTCAAATAGAATGACTATTTTTATTAAATTTGTTTGCTTTTGGTTCATTGGCTTTTTTAGTTACAATAAATGGGTTATGAAAATAGTTTTGAGTGTAAATTAGAGCAATACCTTACCTACTACATTTTCTGTAATACTGCAATTATGTACCTGTATGAGTTAAGAAGAAGGCGGGATGAGCTGGACTTGCATCTGAAGGATTGGCCCCAAGTCGCAACAGACCGGGAAAAGGCGAAAGAAGAAAGGGAGGCCTTTGCCCAGCAATGGGACTGTACAGGCTTATAATAATAATATTAATGAGTTAGATGATTGCGTTAAGTTTATTGATGGTTACTGCTTAATGACGGCCTGTGCAATTATAATTTTTACATGTGTATAGATTGTCTGAAACATAGGATTACCTAGTTCAGTCATACGCGATAGTTAAAATATATGATAAAAACTATATATGTTTTAGATATTTAAGCTATATTGTAAACCTAAACTGAGGGTAAACCTCTATCAATAAATAAACCATAGGGTCTAAGTTGGACTTTATGTACTGTAGTATTAATATTGTAATTGTTTTTAAACCAATAAATATTTTATTATATTGACCTTTTTAATAACAACTTATTTCTGTGTAATTTATATAAAGTAATAAATTATATAATAATTAACATTTCACTAACTACTTATGCTGATGTATTAATTAAACATTATCATTTATTTTATTATTATTTCCTCTATTTTTTACATAAAATAAAAAAATATAACAAAATATGGACAAAATCAAAGTCCATTTTTTTGATTGTTCTTGATTTTTTGGGTATTTTTTATTACATTTATTATAATTAACTGGTTAAGGCTCCAGGTAGGGAAACTTCCTCACAGCCTCTCAGGCATGTCGAAGACTACCGCCATCTGTAATAAGGCCTTGATCAAGTCCCCCAACTAAGGCTTCTTAAGATATTGGTCTTATTATTTCCCTTCTGTAAAAAAATTACCTGAAACACTTCTTAAATGAAAAACAACTGAATGCTATGAAAAGAAAAATAATCCCAATCCAAGATTTCTTAATACACTGTATAAAGTATTCTAAACACGTTTCTGCATCTCTAATATTTTAATATTCTAAGCGTTAATCTGTTTTATAGGAATGCTTTTCGGGCAGTATTTAAATTAAAAAGTATATTATAGATTACTTCTAAAGCCTTTATCTAGGTATTTCTATCTAGTCTTTATTCACTCCGCTAGTATTATCCCTACAACATCCACGCAGAAAGCCAATGACCCACTGCGTTAACCGTACTGTCTTTAAAACTTCTGTCACAGCGTCAATCGACAAAAGAAGTTTTTTTTTTTTAAATTAATGTCCTTCTGATCGATTTCAGTCACGGCGGCCAATCTCACCGGAGATTAGCCAACTACGCAGGAGATATTATAGAGCACAAGTGTGTGCGCAAACACAGGTGCTCTCTCTATTCCTTCACTCTCATAGTCCGATGGGACGGCAATCCGACACGACCGGAGAGACATCAGGCGCAGGACCAACGGCTTTACGTGCTTTCCGAAGCACGGTATGTATTCACATATACAAAGACCCAGATCCGAAACAACTATCTGTAGGTCATACAAATATTTGTTCGATACGTAGCGCAGCAGTCGATCTCTCAACCACTGCGCCAACCGTGCCGACAAAGCAGTACTTGATTCGGTTCAGTCTAGACAACAAAGATAAATCTTAAATAACACATACAATAGCATCACGCTTGTATTCCTCTTTAGGCAGAGGTGCACACCTACATTTCGCCGACACCGTTATTTAATCCCATGTAGTAGGCAAGTCTACTGCCATCTACCGGGCATAGTTCCAGACTCCGTACTATCACTGAAAGATTTTATTCAGAAAAACAGATAAATCTAGTACTCTTATAAAGAGGTACTAAATACCCAAGAAGGTTGGCTAATTAGAAGAATAATCGGGGTACGTAAAAGTTTCAAAGATGGGTAGAAGTAAACTCGTTAAAGATTAAGACACCGCTGTGTAGCACCTGATAACTTCAGAGTTCTGTGGAGCATTTAGATGAGATTAGTTAGTGGTGCCAGTGTGATATGGTAAACGGCATTTCAGTTTGAATAAATAGCATCACGCCTGTATTTCCCGAAGGGTTAGGCAGAGGTGTACTATCGTACACCCACATTTCGCCGATCCCGTTATTGAGTCCTATGTAATAGGGGTCGAGCCTATTATCATCTACCGGACGCAGTTCCAGACTCCGTGCTGCTACTGAGAATTTCTATACAGAGAATCCCAACAACACTTTGCCCGACCCGGGATTCAAACCCAGGACCTCACGCTCAGATTCTATAAATTAAAAAAGGTAAATATTTATGTACCTATTAGTACTTTCATGCATATCAGAAGAGTAGGCCAGAGCGAACATAGACTGAATTGGAACCAGTCCTTTGAATTTTGAAAATTATGTGCGGATCTTTATTAATTCTTAAAACCGTGAAGGAAAATATCACGAAGAAATCTGTCCAGCTGAGAGGGCACATCAAGGCTGATGGTTTGCGTTCACCAAACCACATGATTGATTCAACCGCGGTGGATTCAAGTCTAACTCTTCTCATTGTGAGAAGGGGCTTGTGGCAGTTCTAGGAAGTGCGACTGTAACTCTCTTATCATATCATATGCATAGCGTAATTATGACAGTTTGATTTCGTATCAAACTGTCATAATTACGCTATGCGGGCTAGAATTTTATGATACTAATGAACAATTGGACACACCAAAAGATCAAAACGATACCCGAGACATTATCAACAATATAATTTACAACAAAAGGGGTCACTCTGAATCCAACTTAATCGACCACATTAAGATTGACACTTCACTCGTCATATCTATTGCTTAACTAGTTTTGATTATGGTTCACACGACATAGAATAAGTTTCTGTATATCCCAGAAGTTTAACTTTGCAGCAAAGTTTTCTTTTCTGTGGTCAACGATATCGATGAAATTTTAGAAATAGGAATATAATTATTTTGACCGCACAAGATTGATAAACTATATGTACCTGTACTTAGTTCTTCAAATATCGTCAACACAGTGGGAACAATTTGTCTAAACACGAAACTATTGATTACAAGTGCGTGTGTAATATAATATAATTTAGCTTATCGCTGTCTCGGTTGGATAGGTTTCTTCTGAAAATAAGAAAGTTATAGAACTCTTCTGCATATTGGACTAAACACGCAATCAATACCTTTACAGAGTTTTCTCAGGTGTGCAGGTTTTCCTTACGATATTTACAACAAACTATCACTGTTCTCCAAAATCACATGAACAATAGCAGAGCAAGCAGAGTTTAAAATTGAAACAAACTGGTTTTGCGTTTAGTGTGAGCTCAAACGAGGCACAATTTTAAGTATCTGGACTAGTAGGGTGCCAAGAAAGGGCTACTCAAATAAAATTAGTGACGTCAGCAGTTCTTTATTGCGTTTCAAATTGTATTAACCGTTAAAATTGAAAGTTTGCTGATGTTTCTCTAAGTTTACTTTTCTTTAACAATATTAAAATACTTTTTACGTTGTAATGTAAGTAACTAATTAGGTTAATAAGAATGTGGTGCAGTTTGGCATGATCTACTTGAGCACAACACAACATTACGGGGATCAGCAAATCAGTTGCCCAGTGTGGTAATTCCGCCAATTTTCCTCACCACCGCGCATTTTAGCGGTCGCTAATGAGATCTATACTCAGCAATTGACGACATTATGTTGATGATATTTTGTTTCACCACTGACCCTCAGATCAGCTGCTTTGCTGTTGTTAATCTTGATATGAGTGAGCGTAGTGGCTATAATAGTGGCAACAGCGCTTTCTGTGTCGCGGTTTCGAACCCCACACGAAAAAAATATTTTACGGCCTACACAGTTGTTCTTAGGTGTGTATGGACATTAGAAATTGAGCTGCGAGACAACGATTTTTTGTTTTTAAATAACGAATAAAAGTCGCCCTTAGGAATACCCACTTCAATTTGATAATAAGGGCGGACTTCACAACATATTATAAAACAAAGTCCCCCGCCGCGTCTGTCTGTCTGTTCGCGATAAACTCAAAAACTACTGAACGGTTTTCACCAATATACAGAGTAATTCACGAGGAAGGTTTAGGTGTATAATTCGTTTAGGTTTTGTGTAAATTGGCTGAAATATGACGATAGTTGAAGATGTTGGAAAAAATCATGCCGACTGGGAGCTTTACTGGCGTGCGCCCAGTAAATGCTTGACGTAATAGGCTGATACGGCACTGCGACTGAAAAAAACATGAAGGCGTATATGCTCTGTTACCCGTGCGTAGCCGGGGCAGGTCGCTAGTTTTAAATAAGACTTTACTGTCATGTTATCATTCTGTTTACCTAAATAACATTATTATCCCTACAGCTAAGGTCACAAAGAGAATGACTCCACTACACATCCACTATACATATTTAATGTGCAACACAAAAGCGAAAACACGGTCTAACAGGGATCCACTGTATGAAGTTCCAAGGCCATTCATAATTTATGAACAAAGCTTTTAGTCCTATAATTAATTAAGCTTTTTAATTAATTAACCGCTTATCAGGAATGATTCGATACATTTTGTTGGTGATGAACAATTTCTCTCATATTCGGAAGTATGTGTTTTAAGAATATTAAATTCTACGTGACGTAGGTATAGTCTACAGCAAAATTAAGTAATTGTTCTTGTGTCGAGTCGCCACGAGCTATCTACATGTGAATAAAGTATCGGACAACATTTCAGAAAATGTTGAAAATTAATCATAATGAATTGAAAAATATTATTTTATTCAAATAAAGCTTTTTAAGTAGCTAAAACTTTGACGAAGTGTTTCATTTTCAAAACTGCCGCGCGGGACCAACGGGACCTGTGGATGCATGACGTCATATGTTAGTAAACAAACGAAAAACGATTACGAAATCACGTGAGGTTTGGGTCGTAATAGAAAGAAAAACATATCGTTGGTATGTGGATACGAGAGATATCATGGAAACTTTCACGGTACCTCATATACTGTCAGATGTCAAAATGAGTAAATAACATCTAATCTAAATCTAAAGTTATGTCACAATACTCTATAAAGAAACTAAAGAAACTGCATAACGAGATCTCTAGACGTCAGCAGGCTTTCTTACCACTAACTAGTCCAACTTTTGCACCACTATAATACTATAATTAGCATGATACAATAGCCAATATGATCTGAACAGGCGTAATTAATATGCAATTATCGACGCGCATGATTCAATAACCTATAAGATGATTGTATATTTGAGATAACCTATTTCGTTATAATAGGAGTGTGAATAGAATTAAAATATCCATTAAAAATGTTTATTTAAAATGATTCAAGTAATAATAAATGCGTCAATAAAATATGATATCTGTAGTTTGCCAGAGTATTATGTTGTATGCATTTCAATTTTTTTAATTATTTCTGAATAGATATGTTGAGTAATTAAAGGCCTTAAAATACAACAACTAAAGGATAATAGGTACTCACCTAACCGAACTAAAATATAAGAACGATTAGTAATCCATAGTAAGGCCCACTTTCATTCTGATCAATTTATCTTAAATTAGGATTTTGTGTATTCCGTCAAAGGTCCGACATTAAAATACTGTAGTCCTACTACTACCTCTATAATAGATTAAACTCTATAGCGTATATTTATTCCCTGAATCACACTAATTGTAAGAGAATTCTCAAGGATTCTCTTCAAAGTATGTCCTACGAAGATTCAGAGAATCTACTAGTTGTGCCGAAGTAAATATATTTAAGTACCTACATATATAAATTTAAGTTACCTACACTAAGCATTTAGTTAATTTAGAAACTAAAAGTTAGCCTATTAAAATTTTATAATCTGTCTAATTTAGCTTTTTTTTAACCTTATGTAATAACTCTTTGATTGTTTATTAATTACTTTAGATTAGACTGTTTTAGCTCTTCTTGCCTGAAACACAGGATTTACCTAGTTCAGGCACGTAAGAATTAGGAATATAATTAACATTTAAGCACCACTGTATTATTTTATCATATAACAAAAATTTTGAATAAATTATTATTATTTTTATTTTACTGTTGTAAACCCATATTTCGCCGATACCGTTATTCCTAGGTCGTAAAGTTCTATGTCATAGGGGGCGAGCTTTTCACCATCTTCCCAAGATGGTGAAAAGCTCGCCCCCTATCACATTTTTTTTTATAAATATCTTTTGAAACAGAATATCACCACACTGATATGTCAAGATTTGATTCAGTTAGGATCTAGATACTTCGTAATTGAAACAACAGATAGCATAGAACACCGATATCTGGTAGCGATACATCATGGCGACGCAATTACTCCTAATCTGAATCAGTTATGGATGGCCGGACATAATGTATGAACACATTTGTTATTTCGAATAGACATTCGCATTAGGTCAGGATTTAGTATTGGCTGAGATCTGACAGCCAAATTGCCTTAGTATCACAATATGCAATGAACATTATTTCGTACTTATTATTGGAGAATTTCTTTTCATAGTTACCTGGGATTAGAACGGGAGAGAGTTAAGTTTAGTTACCAAGTGTAATTACAGTATGAGTGAAACGATTATTGAATAAATTATTCTTTATGATATAACATACCTCACGAGTTTGACAGAAATGTTAAAGACGAAGAAAAATTTCATCTATATAGGTGATGAAAAAACTTTGTAGGTACCCCTTTCTAAGCATATTGCGTGCACAGAGGAGAGTCAAATTTGGCACTCCATATAAATGGAGAAGAAGTGCAGAAACCTAAAATTAATATATCTATAATATATGTTACAAATACAATAAAAATAATAATAGAACAAAATAAAAAAGTACTCTTGACAAAATAACCTCAATAACGTTCAAACTTTAAAAAAATAATTAATTACGGTCGAATTTCGACCACTGGGCGATCACTACTAAATATAAAAATGTTTGGTCAATAGAGAAAGCAAGATTATTTGCCACGAAAATACAATATACCAGTACCTCTTCTTGAGCAACATTAGACGTTGCATGTACAGCATAATGTAAATAGAGATATAGACGTAAGATATATAGACACATATTCAGTATAGAAAAGGTACAGTAATACCAATATTATATTCTTTTCCAGTAAGTTGTGATAGAAGTCTGTTTAGGAGTATAGTTGCAATTAAACGAGACATTAAGAGCTTTAGGAAATGTTATATTCAACTATAACGCGCTTCCAACTTAATACAGTTGCGAATATTTACTTTTCAATGGGCAGTGTGCAGATCTGTTGACGTTCTTCGAAAGATATCGTAAGTAAACTTGTACAACTGAGAGAGCTTCATAATGTTCGCGATGGTGGTTTAAAGTCTAACTCTTCTTATTCTGAAAAGAGGCCATCCATCAGCAGTTCGACAGCAACGGTCTGAATTGGCCTTGGAGGCCCAATTTGTGGATGACTGGTGGACGTAAGTTTTATATACCGTCTTATAAACGAACTTGTAATGGCATTATTTTGTTATTAGTGCAGTGATTTCTTCTGTAAATTATCCATTGTTTTGACATAGATAATTTTTACGGCATTTGACGGTAATCAATTTGTCGCCTTTATGATACACAAAAAGTGTGCATGTGTGTCTAAAATACACTTTGTATTACACCTAGATTAAAAAATAATCAAGTCCGTAAAAAAGTACTCCACTCCAGCAAAAATTACCTGTATCAATAAGTAATTCATGTAAATTAAATTCACCCGCGTGTAAATAAATTGAATCGGTGATTGCGGACGCATCAAAAATTTATATTAAATAACCATTACTTGAGGATCCATTAAAAAAACATTAAGATGTAAATAATGGCAAAAATGAAATTCATATTAAACACACCATGTTTGGAATAAAGCGGTGTATAGTGTTGATTTTAAAAATCCTTATTTTAATTTATATATCGCGTGTTGCTTCTTTAGATTTTTCTGCAACAAAAAAAGGAGACAATTATGTAAGTAATTTTTACTTAAAAAGTAAAGGAATAAAAATGTATTTTAATGACCTATATATTTTTAGTAAATCGATGAAATGGAATTTGTACGAATTGCCATGATACATGAAACATTTAGTGCACCCATGACTCAACGCAAGTCGAAATTCAGTTAATTCACTGACACACTCACACTCGTGATAATTGTTTAATGATAATTCGTCTCGGCTCTAACAATAGCTTGTGCGTGGAACGGAACTACAAGTCAGGTGTGTTAGAGGCACAGGAGGCATTGCACAAAATGGAAGTATGTAAACTATTCCTCAGTTGAGCACAGGTTTCTTCCCAAGCTAAGAAGGCTTACCTTAGTCCACTACGCTAGCCTGGTGCAGATGGACTACACACGCCAACGAGAGAGGAACAGTTACTCTTACTGCTAACCTGTCACACAAAGGCCTCTTGATTTTCAAATTGTTCTGTAGGAACTACGTTGATGAAAAATCTTTTCTACAGGGTCCTTATACCGTCAAATGGTACAACTACGGGTTATGCCGAGGTCCAAAGTCGAAGAACGCGACGTACATGACATCAAAAATTGAAACTGATGAATATGGCAGCGCTGTAGTTACTTACAACAATACTTTTCTCGTACCCACGAAGATAGAGGAGGTATTAATTAATAATAATTTATTATAAAGCAAGGTTTTTAAACACTATCCAAATTTAAATATACCTAATGAATCTTTGGTGAAAATAATGAAATAAGTGTTATATGGTATATTGAGATATGGAATCATAAATTTGTTTATTAAAGGTTGACATTAGGACGTTAGACCGTACAAATTTGATTCTTTTATTTTTTATTAACAAAGTACAATCGAATTGAGAACCTCCTCCTTTTTTTGGAAGTCGGTTAAAATTACGTTTATGAATGATACCTGATGCATATAAAAACTTTGGATGGTGACTAAAATATCATTCTGTATTATTTCGGCCTAGTGCTATCGCGTGGCATAACTCTGACAAACATTCAATTCGACATCGACACACTAAAATGAAGACGTGTACCTAACCCTTCGGGGATAACAGGCGTGAGGCTATATTATCTATGTAAAAATATTCCTAGACAACTAAGCTCAATTGATTGTTATTCGCAGATAAAAGTTGTCGTGTGGAATGTCATTGGAGCTCAAAAGACTACATTGTGGAATTATAAAGTGAATAAGCCGTGTCAGCATTTCGCGATCTCCGGTATTATGGAACAATATTTGACTATGCACAACTGCTTGGTGAAACCGGTTGGTATTATTATAAATCGTAAGTCTTATAAGTGGACTTTGTATAATAATTCCATATAACGCTGTAAATATTCGTTACAATTGAATTACACAATACGGTTGGTGCAGTGGCTAAACGATTAGCTTACCGAGCTACGTGTCGCGGGTTAGATCTCCGCACTGAACAAATATTTGTATGATCTACAGAGTTGTATCGGGTCTGGTTGTGTCTGCCTGTGACATGTATGTTTTTAAACTGTACCCACGATACAGGGGAAATTCTAGTGTGGGGCAACGATTAAAAAATAAACAAAAAAGAATCTAATATCGTTTGGTCGGAATTACTTTCAATACGGATTTAATGGATTTAATTTTACGGATGGAAAGGATTATTTCAAAGATGTTTGCAATTGATCTAAAAGTCTATTTTTGTAGGTACAGTTTAAGATCAAACACTTTGCACCTAGAATAATTAATTATTTGTAGGCCATACAATTTTTTTTCGTTCGGCGATTGCGTCCCTAACCGAGCCTCTATGCCAGTGCCATGCCAGAGTCTGATTTGTAGATGATGATGAGTTATCTTCGATATTCTCAATTTCTTCGATGGTATTTAGCTAATTATTATCTGTAATTTCCAGGGTGCCTACATTTTTAAAACCAATTACACAGAGATAGCCCTACAGTTTTTTGGCAAATCTTTCTTCTACGGCGACTTTTCGTTCAAAATCACTGTTTTGTCCAAACAGGGTAATATTGTGTGTATATTGATCAATGCATTGTTTTCTAAGAAAGTTTAATGGGAACAAAATTAAAATATTAACGAAATTACGTGCGGTTTTTTTATACGTTTCCGCACATTAGGATTCGTCCTGTAATATGGATATAGTTTACAGACATAAATATAAAATATATACGCACACCTAGAGCAAGATTATTTATGGCATAAGGAGATCATAAAAGTATTTGTTCCGTGGGAACCAGTTTTCAGAAAGCTTATCATTTAGCTCCTGAACCGATGCAACGGCATCAAATGGCTTGCGTTGTAAATTAAATAATTATCATACAAATTTTAAATGCATATTTCATATCTATTATACGTCAACATTCGTATTTTACTTTTTCATTGTTGATAGTACAAAGATTAAGGCATAATACGCATGATTTAGATAGTAGGTATCTCTTTAAATACAGTACAGTTAAATAATTTCATTACTGTGGTGATAATTTTTAAATTATTATGTGTATTTTAAATTCAGTTAAAACTCAAAAGAGTACACCGATAAGAAAATAAAGTGGAAAGACTGTCACCGAGTGACAATACCTAAATACCTATGACCACACCTTACAATAATTGCTGGCTGACAGATATAACCACCACACCAAGGGAGAGATCCAGATAGCTCATGGTGACACGACAGGAAAAGAAGACTGCAGTATGGTGCTTATAAAATATTATATCTTAACTCATACACGATTTGATGAAAAAGATTTTGAGTTTCTTTTACGAGCCCATCAACTCTGATTCGATTATAAATTCCAATAGGAAACAGCTAACAAATTTTAAAGTTCTCCAAATTAAATCTAAAGTAGAGTTTACTATTATTTTATTCGCTGGCGGAGTTTTAAATTTCAATTTCAATATCTTAAAAGTAATTAGACCTATATTTGTGTTTACCATTAACATTATTAATAGCCGAGTTAGATAAACAACAGAATTTGACAAATTCATGACATTGTTATTATTAAACTTTTTAGGCATATCTTAATAAATATAAAATTTTCTTTTCGAAGAGTACCTACATAAGGACCTAACTGATAATGTACTAGAAGATGGAACTGTCCATCATTATGATATCGTCTTTCGACAATTTTAAATTTTATAATTGCTAAAATGTCAATCTTACATTACATTATTTCGTAGCTTTCATAACTCGACCAGTACCTATCATCCAAATAAATATTCTTACCATTAAAATAATAATCCACAAAATAATTACAATATTGTGTAGGATAAAAAAAAAATATGATTCTTCGGCGTACATTAATGATATAATTGGTTGATTACTATGTCTGAAATCTGTAACAGTTTAAATTGTTATCTGTAAAATATGGATTAATCAAGCTTAAGCTTAAGCTATAGTTTCATCAGAAATACATTACGTAGCAATCACATCACCAATTAGATCATCAACAGTCGTCAATTCAATATCTTCATTAAAATCAAATTTGTTTAAACTTTCATTTCATATAGCATTTGGAACTAACTGTGTGAGCAGCCAGTAGGTATTATACTTTAAAACTTAAAGTAAACATTGAGAGTCAAAAATACTGTTTAATTGATTGAAATTTAGAAATAGGTAAATTACAATTCGTTAGAGGTTTTTTTTAAAATATCAATTATATCTCTCTCACCGTCACAAAAATAACAAACACAGCGCCCATGTTTTATTACATAATTTCGAAACATCGCGTCGCCGTCCGCCGCCGACGGTCGCTTGCACATTTATTACGCAATGCAAATACTGTTACATATTTGGGTACCCAATGAAACAGCAACATTGACATTTGACTAAGTAGCAATATAGATCGTTGTATATTTTTTAGATTGCTAGCTGCAGGTATAGCTTATAAAAATGTTTTTTGTTTTTTTTTGTACTGATTATTTTATGGAAAGAACAAATAAGAAAAAAATAGGGGATTATAAGCATTGCGGGAGGAGTTGCTCTTTAGCTTGATTACGCTACAGGTTTTCGCCACTGAGATGAAAAATTAACACTGCCTAGGAATAAAAACTTTATTATTATTTACAATATAATTAGACGTTACCCTGAAGCCTAATTAATGGTATAGTAATCTTTAATAATGTATAAATAAGTAAACAATTTCTCAAAATTATTACTTATAAATGCTGATGGGATTTTTGAAATTTAGTTCTGGGTCAAATGTCAGACCCAGATCTTGT
This sequence comes from Shargacucullia verbasci, assembly GCA_947562105.1. NCBI lineage: Eukaryota > Metazoa > Arthropoda > Insecta > Lepidoptera > Noctuidae > Shargacucullia > Shargacucullia verbasci. Next base: position 10,836,419 of record OX387294.1, on the reverse strand, counting down.
ACAACACTTTGATCATGGTGGTAATAGACACGATAATTATTTGTGGATTAACAGATAGGAAGGTGTTATACAAATATTTGTTCCGTGCGAGAATCAAACCCGCGACACGTAGCGCAGCAGTCGATCTCTCAACCACTACGCCAACCGTGCTATCAAATGTCGACAAATTCTTAAATGATTTTATTACTTCAGCTCAGTAGAGGATGTATTAAGTGGTCCCAAAATCGATCCCTGGAGAACACCTTGCGGGACATTGACATAAGTATAAAAATATTCAGTATACGGAAATAGTCCCCCTAGAGTTCTATAATATAATAGTAGGTATAGATAAACATTACACATGATCCATTATAAAAACATTAAGGTGCAAATAATGACGAGACGAAATTTATATATAATACACATGTATCGCATAAACTGTGTGCGTATAATGTTGATTTTTAAAATCCTGATTTTACTTTATATATCACGTGTTGATTCTTTAGAGTTTGCTTTGATGAAGAACGGAGACAACTATGTAAGTATTTTAATCTAAGATACAATTTTAGGATTAAAACTATTAATATTATAGACACCCTTTTGCCTTTTGATATCATCGGCCTTCTGCTAATGATTGCAAAGAACACTAAAATTTGACTTTAGCTAGTGATAGGTTTATACCCAGATATAGGAGAAATATTACTGTTCTACTGCTGGATGGACCTTACAGGGTTTTAGAAGGGCTTTAGTCCACCGAGCTGCCCTGGTACATGTTGGCAGATTACAGACACCATCGAGAGAGTTAAGGGCTAATGGATAATAAAGACAATAATTTCTGCAGGGTCCTTACTCCATCAAATGGCACAACTTCGAATTATGCCGAGGTCCACGTTCGAAGAACGCGACAAACGTGAAATTCGAAATCTTAACTAATAAATACGGCGGCTTAGTAGTTAATATTAACTCTACTTTTCCTTTACTTACTAAGATAGAACAGGTATGTATGTTTTCGGTTTCCTTTTTTCACAAGCGTATAGCAGACAGTCAAGGTTTGACTAGTCCACCGATTCAGAACCGCTTGGCGAGTTATAGAGTGGGATATGTTAATTCTAATTTATCTATCTATGTTTCTGAATAACCATGTGTTGTGCAAAAAAGTGTGTATTTATCTATCTATCCTCGTAGTCACTCTGAAAGATAAAAAACGAATTCTCGTTCGTCTATAGGATTATCATCCTGCTATATCATATACTACAAATAAATAATCATCCTACAGAAGATATAATCGTAATCAACATAGCCCATAAGATTAGCAGGTTGAAGTGGCAGGGGGCTGGTCACCTAAAACGAAGAACCGACAACCGTTGGTGTAGATGAGCGCTCGAATTAAGACCGTGAGTAGGCAGATAAAGTATAAGGTGTCGCAGCGCACGAGAATTGACCCTTGGTCGTCTTTCCTTGCAGACATTTTGGCAAGTTGCGATTACACTGGGCTATAAATGGCGTATTTTTAGTTTTAGAAACTTCATTAAAAAAACAAACATTTGATATTTGCTTCAGCCAGGTGGAGCGATGACCGGAAGGTGGCTGGCAGAAAATAGATTCGGTGAACAAAAGACCAGGCTCAGTGGTGCTTACTGGGAGAAGCCCATGTCCATATACCTTTTGCTTTATTTATTAGCATACGGATTACCAGGTAGCTTTTAGCTTGGACTATGGCGACCAATCTTTTTTGTACTGCTTTAAATCTGATTGATTAGTGCTCAAGTTTTCTTAAACTCCCCAGCCTTCCTCCCCCTGTGTTCCTAGATAACTAAGCTTATTCTAATGTTCCATTGTTCATAGATAAAAGTGGACGTATGGAATACTATTAGAGGTCAAAAGACTGCATTATGGAATTATAAAATGAACAAGCCGTGTCAGCATTTCGTTATCTCCGGTATTATGAAACAATTTTTGACAATGCACAACTGTTTGGTGAATCCGGTTTGTACTTTTAAGAATTTTAATGTTTACTTGGATTATTTCAAAATCAGTCAGTTCAAAAATGAATAAATGTGGTACTAGCGAAAGGAGCTAGTAGACATTAATCGAATACCGATCGATAGTCTCACCAATTTGTGAAGAATTAAGTATAAAAGGATTTGTCGATTACATTGATTATATTATCAGTGTTAATAAATTTATCATCTTCAATTTACAGGGTCCATATTATTTCAAGATCAACTTCACAGAGATATCCCGAAGATTTTTAGGTCAAAAATTCTTCTACGGCGAGTTTTCGTTCAAAAACAATGTAGTTTCCAAACAGGGAAATGTTATATGTATAAATATCAATGGCACGTTTTCTAAGAAAGTATAATGTAAAAAGAAATGTCTGTATTTTATTCCACAGAAAACAGTTGTAAATGTTCTTTAACATAATAAAGCATTTTTTTTATTGTATGTTAATAAGAATAAAAGATTCAAATTCATATTCAAAATTCAAATTCCTAATCGTTTATTTGCAAATATTCAAATTCATAATCGTTTACTTAAAAATACATATTATATATGTATATGTATAAAAATAAAGATGTTCAGTATCTGTTCACATTCTGAGTTAATATTAGTACATCGACTTATACGTTCTATGTTTTTTCGACATCTATTGCTTTTAGCAATTAGGCCGCCATTTGTACCTGATATGTATATAATTTCACTTTGTACTATTTTCTTTGGTGTACAATAAAGAATACTCCATCTACATAGTCCTTAGAATAATATGTATCATAATCACGATGGTTTATTAGAAACTTGGACTTTATCCTTATTTCAGTATTAGTGATGTTTTTTTTTTAACAACAACTACTGCTAAATTTGAGCAATTAAATCTATAAAAATAAACAATGTGTTTGGTTTCAGTTCAGTTTTTCAAAGAATTGAAACTCTACTTGAAGAACTGATTCATAAGATATGACCAGACAATAGACAAAAGGGTCACACTAAGGTACGAACACATTGGTGAGTCACTTTTGTCTATTGATATAAAAAATAGAGTATAGATGTACAAAAAGATATAGATATAGTGCATATGGGTGCAATGAACCTCGCCGTTAGTACATACGTTTAGTACAGCCTGGGAAGTCGACCTCGTTGATCATAAGTGCGACTGCTGCGCGTGATTCTCTGGGTTCGATTCAATTGATCTTGGATATTCCGTTAGAAAATGCTCAGCAGTAGCCTAGAGCTTGAATTATGAACCCAAAGTTGAAATCAATCCAAATTTTAATAACTAAACGTTGTTTCAAATTTCAATAATGAAATGGAAGCGGCAAAACTGAATACGTAATATTATGTAAACGGTAATAGCCTTCTGTTTACCATTCAAACAGAGGTAGATAAACATCAACAGCAGGCTATCGCTGCGTTTATAATTCATTATGTCGTTATTAGTAAGCATTTTGGGGTATTCTTGTAAATATCAATTTGTATTTCAAAGAGTACCTTAGTGAGAATAACTTGGAGATACAATTTAATTATTTATATATATATCTCCGATTTTTCAAATGGCTGAGGGAGTTTTGGGACTCGTAAGATTAATTCTATACCTAAAATTCTATTTTGTCCACCCCTGTCTGACGTCCAACCCGCTCGGCTGATTCGCTGATTGTGATGATGAAGTTCGATTGTCTAATAAAACTTTATTCAACTCGGTATTATAAAAATATATATATCCTATCCTTTAAAATGTCGTTGTGGAATATAATTTCAATATTGACTATGATTAAAGTAAAAGTATAGAATCATTGTATTTCAGTGTAGATTTACACGAGACACATTTTAACTTTAATGTGTATACAACTGTGGCATTCAACTGGTGTTTATTCCATAGAGTAATTTAGTTTATGAGTAAAATATCTGACAGTCAGGTTCTGTAAAATATATATATTCAGGATGTAGCTATTAAGCTATCAATGCACCCTTTAATGTCATACATAGGTTTCATCAGAAATACATTACATAGCTATCACATCACCAATTAGGTCATCAAAAGTAATAGCCAATTCAATATCTTCATTAAAATCATATTTGTTTAAACTTTCAATCCATGTAGTATTTGCAACTATTACTATTGTATTCATTATTTTCGTATCATGGTCTACAGCAAATGGTTATCGTGATGTTAATTTTAAATTTATTTATGTTGATAGCAATGTCTCATGTTCAGTCAATGCAGTTTTCAAAGGCGGGTCCGAAGAATTCAGAAACTTACGTAAGATGTTATTTAAATTCAATAATTTTGTTGTTATCCTTAATATATTACTAAAATATTCTATTATAATTTGCTCAACCCTCTATTTAACTTTAAATAATAATTATTCACCTAAATATTATATATGAGAAATTACATTATATAAATATAAAACAGTGCAATAATTTTAAAATGAATATTCAGTTGAATATTAAATAAACAATCATTAAAGTAGAATAAATACATTTAATAATAGATAACATAAATTAACTAAAAATCAATATAACCAAATAGTCGAAAATATTAAATTGACAGTTAATCTAAAATGACTGTAGAATAAAATAATTTATTGAAACCGCTTTCAAACACATTAAGCGCTCTTCCTTATCTCACCTACTAAGTATGCTGTGCCTGACAGGGTCCGTAAGTGATACTATTACTTAAGCCTAATATTGTAATACATTATGGAATGCAATAAAGAATTGAGTATTAGAATAATTGTTATTCTGAATTAAATGTCTTTCTGTCAGTGTGACGCCTGCGAGAGATTTTATATTATGTCTTAAGATCGTTGTTCTCTTATCGGGATAAATGATTCTATAAAATTCTTTCCCAAGCCATTATACAATTATAATATGTTTTATTCCAGGGCCCGTATGTCATTCATTGGAAACACTTCGACGTCTGTCCACATTCGGAAAAATACTTAGCAAATTCATCTACATCGATTGTTTTTGAACAAAATATATGGAGAGGAACTGTAAATCTAACACTACCCGAGACAGTCCGAATACATGAGGTTTGTAATGTTTTATTGTAATATTATTCATGTCAATTAGAATGAGCTTTCACGAGCAATGGAACCTGGGATCATCCCTTGGCCGTCAGCCTCCATACTAACAGTGGTGAATGAATAATATTTCCATTAATTTGACAGAATGAAAATAAAAATTAATCTTATCCCTTAAATCTCTCTTTTGGTTTTTTATAATAACGCTGATTGCGCATCGCCAGCAAATGTGGCAGCTAGACGTTTCCCATTCTCTGTCTTGTAATACATTAACTACACTGATTGATTGATTATCTTTTGTTAAGAAGTGGATAATTGATTAAATGTAAAGTGTACACTTTGTTCATATCTGGTACACTTTAATATATTGTTTCAATAATATAACATGAAAATATAAAGAGTGGTCTAGATGTCACAAGTGGAGAAACAATGAATATCGTATAAAGAGATAGTAGACAAGATGCTGATTATAATGAAAATAATTCATTGATTACAGATGAAAGTCGCTATTAATGTCATTAAAAACAACCGCAAGAACATTCTATGGGATTATACGCTTGAAAAACCGTGTCAACAACCCGTTTTAGTATCTACGCTCAAAAAACATTTAGATATCCGCAGCTGCGTCTTAAAAAAGGTATCTTCGTTTTTAGGCTTATGCTGTATTATCTTAAGTAATATCACTCTTCAGGATTACTGATCCCTTATACAAAAGAATATAAACTCCAGCAAAACGTATGTGATTGTCAATTACAAATCATGCGACATTTCTACAGCTAATGTAAAATAAGTACATTTAGCTAGCGTTTCTGTATGGTACAGTGAATTATAAATTAAAACTTCAGCAACATGATCAATAATCCTTGATATCATTGCCATCAGAAAAGTGTTCATCTGTTATAATAATATCATGGACTTTTTTGTTAAACATTATTATCGTTTGTTGCAGGGTTCGTACAACTACAATGTTAACTTTTCCGAAACTGCTCAAGTTTTCTTTGGATCTTCATTTTTTTATGGAGAATACATTGGCACATTCACGCTGGTGTCTAGAAAGCAAAACATCGCTTGTGTCGTTTTTAACGAGGTTATAAGTAAAAAACTGTAAAATGCGATACATTCAGAATAAGGAAAAATAAATGTTTATTGAAAACTGATTTTTTTTTCTAGTTTTATTCATATATTATACTAATACATTTTTCATTTCGATTAGAGCTCCAATTATCCGCCTTGTTTGATATCACTATCTCAACATTAGTGATTTCAATTATAATTTATTGCGGGATCCTTTTATCGGATTTTTTTCTTTAAACTTAAGGCCTGTTTTAAAACGAGCTGATAAACCAGTTCAACTCCATTCATTGTTTCACAGGCATTGTAAAATACCTACCTAAGTTTAGCCTTCAAACTCACTGAATCCTCTACTCTCCAATCTTGTAGCTGTAATATTTTTTTATAATTTATATTTTACCCGTTTAATTGTTACCGTACATTTTGTCAGAACGAAGAGAAACAGGTCCGTAAGCATTAAAAGTTTAAACATGCCCCAGGAGCGTTTGGGTCTAATTGACCGAGTACTATATGTACGTCACAGTGTTTAAATGAAAACCCGATACGAGACCAAATTATTAGCACTCCGCCGGTAGTTAACCGAGGCAGTGTTGTGCTTATAGGATTAAAAATAACTTGTTTATACCATATTTTTATATTGCGGTATCTGATGAATCGAAAACATCTATATTAGGTGTAAGAAATAGGTAAATCACTGACGTGAATTTTCACAACAGCTTTTCAATCAGTCAATCAATCCGTTATTTGTATTCGATTATTATTTTTGTTGCTTTGCTGTCGTGATTGTTCTTATGTTTATTCCTTCATCCAAAATGTGTTGTAAGATTGAAGCCTGTTTGCGTGTCTGTCAGTCAAATGGTAAGCTCTTGTATTACCTGCCTTACCCGCATGACAAGCAACTGGCACACTACGCTTTTATTTATAAAGTTCTTCGGTCTATTTTCAAGGACCACCTTAAACAGTTGCTTTTTGATCGTCAGATTTTAAGCAGTGTCAAAAATTATGACTTTGTGGAATGACAGTAGAGTACATACGTATGAATTTGACTCCAATTTTATATCCATGGAAAGAGATTCAATCCATGCATTTTTGTAATATGGTATCATTTTAAAATATACAGAATTTATGATTATTATTGTGATTTCAAAATAAAACCTTACCAGTATTAGTTGATTTTAAAACAACCAATCTATTTTCTAAAAACTTTTCGTAACTGATTCTCATCACTACCCGATTTTGGTCACAAAAGCGAGCTGATTGCGCCACGGATTAGACTCAGGTACTGTAGTGAATTAATTTGAAACGTGCCAATGATTTACAACCCCTGGTTTGGACGTAATTTAGTTATGGATGATGTGGCCGTGTAGTTTATGGTTGGCAATTAGCATTTATAGGGTTAATTCTAGTCACTTCTGAGCTTTGTTGCTCAATTAGTTTGGTCTTAAGCTTTTCTTAACGTTCTGTTGTTTAATTGCTTAGCGTTTTTTATATTTAACCAACCCTTTCTATTTCTCTTGACAGTGAACCTCCTGAAGTAAGCCACGCGTTTCGACCGTTTAAAGGAGTAAAAATGACCGGTAATTAGTAGTGGACCTTGAAGTAGATGGTGATAGTAGTTTTGTGTATCTGTAATCACTAAACTGACGTATCAGGCGTGGTAATTTTAAGTTGATTAACCTCAACTTAAAATTACCACGCCTGATATAGTAGCAAAAAAAATCCACCAAGTTGTTTCTATTTTACTCACTGAGTCTTGTTTGGAACGGTAAGAATATTATTTGCAAAGCGAGAAGTTATAAGTTCTTGATTATGTTCGTTTAAACAATTGAAATTAATATTTCCAAGCATAGCAAAAAGGAAATTACATTTACAAGAAAATTACTAGGTACTCAAATACTTGGCATAGAAAAATATACTCTACCTGAACAAATATCTTTTAATTTAATCATTTGCTAAAATTACAAGAGTTCAGAATAAAAATATTTAATAAACTCCAGAATGAGGTGTCACGATTGGAAACTGTATAAAATAGCAATTATTTTATAAGTACGTGCCTTGAAATAACTTTCCATAATACATTTAAATAATAATGAAATTGAAACCGTTTGTTAAAAGTTCTCAAAAAACTTTTATGAACAAGATTTTTCAACAAATTCCAACTAATTTGAAATAAATACCCTTTTAACCCTTTGTACAATTAGTAGGCAGGTAACTAAGTGTACATTGTGAAAATGTAATTTAGCTAAAATGTAGCGTGGCTAAGCAGAGAAAGTTTGGTGCCGCGTAACGCTAACCACGTGCCGTGGTACTTACGTAGGAGGGATGGAGCTGGAAACTATAGACACTGGAAGTGATTTAAACAATTATACAAAAGCATGTATTGATGAGGAATTCTAGTATTCAAAACGTTCTTATTAAGAATGTTCAAACAAGCTGGAAGAGGTAACCACAAGTACAGAAAATTTTATATTTTTTAGTATTTTGACCTCCTATGTTCTTTTAAGAAGTTAACTATTAATATTGTCTTAACAAGTTATATTCAGCCGTATATAGGTAGCCTACCGATCTCATAAGAAAATATATACGATATTTTTTCTTAGAATAAGAAGTTTAAAAGCTTTAGTCCACCACGCTGGCCTAGTTTGCGGAGTACGTTTACCATTAAGAACCATATAAAACTCTGTCAGATGTACAGATTGCTTCAATTGATAATCAGATTCTGATTGGCATCTCAGTTCTTAAAGTCCGAGTAGTGGACCAGGCTTACTCTTACATTGCATTTATCCATATTATCAATATATGTATATTCATTATACCCTTTCCAGCAAAACTATGTCCACCAACAGCTCTTTGTAGCAATGTGCGACGAAAGCACTTTGCTTAAAACAAATTACAGGGGCCCGTATAAAGGGTTCATCTATTTTTATTGTACACCTAAGATACAAGTACGAACCTTCGGCCGGGGAGAATACGTAATGAAGGCGTACTGATTGCGAGAATATAATAATAATGGCGGAATGGTCTTGGAAACCAGCTATGTATATAACGAATATAATGAAATTCGTTAAAATAGATTGTACCTATATCTGGAAGCTTGGTCCTTTAAGGAGTTTTTTTTTTGGTTATTCAAGAACTTTATAAGGCATTTTATGGACCAACGCTTCACCTTCGAAGATTGACTTTTATGGTTTTAAACTAGCGTTTTAGTCTATAGAATTCGCTTGATCAGAAGAACTAGTAATGCAATGCAGAACAAATTGTTCCATTCGTGTAAGGTAAACTGAAGTTCCAGAAAAACTTTTGTAAAAGTTGGCTGAATCTTGTTCGATGGATTAAAATGTAAGTTTTAGCTAAATATACATTTTAATCCATCAAACAAGACTAGTATTGAACTAGAAGGCGCACTGATTGCGAGAATATAATAATAATGGCGAAATGGTCTTATCAAAGTCAAAGTTTTTTATTGCAAATTGGCTTTTTCAGGCACTTTTAAAAAGTCGAGACTTTAGACGCACGGTTCTAAAGACCTCAGGAACAACAAACAACTAACCAACTAAGTATATAACGAATATAATGAAGTTCGTTGAAATATGTTGTACCTTTGTATGGAAGGATGGTCCTTTAAGGTGTTTTTTTGGTTATCCAAGACTTATATAAACAAGGCATTTTTTGGTCGTGGGTGAACAACGTTTCACCCTCGAAGATTGACCTTATGGTTTTAAACTAGCGTTTTAGTCTGTACAATTCTCTTGATCAGGAGAACTAGTAATGCAATGCAAAACAAGTTTTTCCAATAGTCTAAGATAAAATGAAGTTAAAGAAAAACTTTTGTAAAAGTTGACTAAATCTTGTTCGATGGATTAAAATGTAAGTTTTAACTAAACTTACATTTTAATCCATCGAAAAATAATACAATTTTAGAATGTTTGAATAATTCAATGTCTTCAAACTAATACAAGATAAACTTTTCAAATCTGTTAAGTATGTTTCTAAAGGAATCCGGAAATAATATCTTGAGTTTATGGGCTTCGAAGTGGGCGAGATGTGTTGAAATTAAAAAGTACAGAGGCGAAAAATGACAATAAAAAAAACGTAATATTTCGTATAAAAATATTTTTGTACCACGTTTTTAGAAAGGATAAAAATATTCATCAGAATGAACCTAACAACATAACATAGCATCACGCCTGGATCCCCTGAAGGGTTAGGCAGAGGTGTACTGTTGTACACCCATATTCGCCAATACCTTTATTAAGATAATTAATGGAATCAGGCCTTTATTAAGTCCCATGTAATAGGTGGCGAGCCTACTGCCATCTATCGTGCTTGACTTTGTGCTGGTACTGAGAAAATTTTAGTTTTATTTACATTTATTTTGATATAATTGAAAACGGCATTTATCACAGAGAAAACAGATAAGAACCGCTTTCATGCGCTTTAGACGTGAGCAATGTGTAACTCCCGTTTCAAATATATTTTGTATTTAGAATTCTTAAAATTCTAATTTCGCGCCATACCAGCTAAACAACAGGTTATTTCCATACCTTTCCTCGTGATAAAGCTAAAATACGCGAACAATAAAAATATAATAACGCGACATTAAAATAAATTCTGGTGCCTCGGGGCCCCAACAATATCATCGTATAGGGATTTTCTAATATTCGTATTGCTTTTCCGCAGATCTTGAAAATTTGTCTCATTCCATTACGGATAAGAGTTCTCGGAAATATTTTTGTTTTAAAGACAATTTTGGATTTTAAATCAATTTTAGATGTACCGTTATGGAGGTAATATTTTAATATACCTAAATATTATGATATGTATTACAAGTTTCTATAGTCGTTATATACCTAGCCTTTTACGAACTACATTGTGTTCGGCTTCCAGTCTAGCCTGGTTGCGGCTGAATATCAGTATTTTAAACGCGACTGCCATCTGACCTCCGCCACCCAGTTACTAAGAGGCACTGATACTCCAAGGTTAGACCGTTTGTTAGACTTTTTGGGCTGTTGACATCAGTAACGACACCCAGGATCGAGAGTATAACGTTATTTTTGAGGCACTGAGAGATCTCAATGTGTGAACAATGGTCACCCATCCAAGGACTGACCACGGCAAGCGCTGCTTCACCTCGCAGATCGTCCGATGAGCGCGGTAGTTATGTAGCTACGAGCCCCTGACTATATAGTAAATATTTATAATTATTATTAACAAAATAAAAATGATGACCGTATAAAAATAAATTGAACAATACTAACACTACATTTGGCCTTATAATGATTTCAGAAGGTTTGATATCATAAAATGTTTATACATAATAAAATAATTTCAATAGCTGAAACTTTTGATATTAACCATCAAATAAAATATAAATCAACGTCAACATTATAACACTATCATTTAATTTATATGAAATGGATTCAAGGTAGGAAAACAATGGCATAAATATATTCCTTGATGGGTCTGACTGAGGTTTTCGTCGATGCCGTGTAGTTTCATGAATACTAGGGGAGTCCATTGACGTCTACCAGGCACTACTCCAAACTCCGGGAGCTATTGAGAATTTTCTAACTTAACAGCCCAGTTACACTATACCCGACCCAGGGATCGAATCCAGAACCTCACACTCAGCAGCCGCGCTTGTAATCTCTAGATCAAAGTATTATTCAGATTTTCTGAAATTCATAGCAGCCAGTAGTTGGGAATTTTGCCCGGTAGATGTTAATAGGCTCGCCCCCTATTACATGGGACTTAATAACGACATCAGCGAAATGAGGTTGTACAAAAAGTGCACCTTCGGGAAATACGAGTATAGGCTTATTGCTATGTTATTTGTGTTTGACTTTGTACTATTTTCTATTAGGAACTATCACCCAAAGACATTGTGGTTATATAGCTCATTCAAAGTCAAAGTCAAAGTTTTTTATTTCAAATGGGCCTTTGCAGGCACTTTTAAAACGTTGTGAATCCAGGCGCACGGTTCCAAAGTGAGTAGGTCCTATGGAGAAGAGACCGGCAAGAAACTCCATGGATACTCTTTTCAAAATATTGGTTTACAATGAGTTGAAGTTACTTTAAAGAACATGTAGCAATTTATAATAACAAAATAAAATAAAAAATACTCTTACAATGCAGTATTACATTACATTACATTAGAGTGATGTAAGCTCATTTTCGGTTCACTTCTGGCTACCAAAATTTAATATATTTCCGAAAACTCGTTGCAAATTCAACGAGGAACAAAGAGAATAACTAAAAGGCAGACCACCAAATGCCGTGGTAATTAAAACTGAAATCCTCTTACTTCACGATAATGACGCTGCAAAAGATAGTCATGTTGGAAATACTTTATATTTATTTCGTAGAGTGGAGACAATAGCATAGAAAATACATTGACCGTCATAGGTCTAGATGTCGCTAGCCCGACTACTGAGCGTGAGGACCTGGTTCCGATTTCCTGGTCAGACAACGTATTATTGGGTTTTTTTGTATGAAAAATTCTCAGTAGCAGCACGGAGTCTGGATTTTTGCCCGGTTGAAGGCAATACATCATCATCATCATCAGCCAGAAGACGTCCACTGCTGAACGGAGGCCTCCCCCAAGTGGGGGGGTTTGCCATAATCCCCACGCTTGGCAGGCGGCTTGGGGATCGCAGTGGCTCACCGATTAGTGAGAGGACGCTGCTGCTCGTTCTCCGGTGTCTGGTCGCAGTTTTAAGACGTACCCCGGTCGTAATGAAGGCAATACGCATCGGCAAAATGTGGATATATTAATAGTACGCCTCTGGCACAGCCTTCGAAGAATACAGGCGTTATCTTATATTTAGAAAATACACTAGGTCGAGTGTAAGGTTATTGGAGTGATTCCGACGTAAAATAATCGATTCAAGGAAAAGAATATCTCCATGAGGGTAATAGTGATGGTGTATCATTACGTCGTCATAGGCTGTTAGACACGCTAGATAATTACGATGCCCGATCATAATTACAATTGATTCATTTTTGACTGTTGAAAAATGTACCAAAAATGTACTCCACACTACAGGAGTGATTTTTTAAGCATAGTGCGCAATGTATATTATTGAACTGTCAAAATTAGCCAATTCTTTGTCTATATAACTACAACGTATACCCAAACAATAAAAAAGTCTTTTTTGTTTTTCATTCTGTTGTATTTTTTATATTAAATACATATCTAATAAAAAGGGCAACCTTCAGTGCATGCTTGTGTTCTCTTCTGAGTGATGAGACACTTAGCTTTAGGTTAAGAATGTAAAGTGTTCATGTATTGATGTACTCAGTGTTAGGGAACCAAATATATAAATAAATAAATAACAACTTTCAAAAGGCTACTCAAAAATCTGATGACAAATTCGCAAACATGCCACTAATTTTCTGTCAACACCGCAAACGCTTCCAAGTAAACCTAATGGCGAATAAATAAACGTAAATCAAGTTGTATCTTATATTTTCATACAGTAGAATCTCACGAGGGGAGGTTATCAGATAAGTTAAACCCAATAAGTTTCGCTTGAAATACTCCAGAGGGCGCGAAGCGTAAACAAACAAACTTCACACCTCAGGAAATATGTGTGAAAGATTTTTTTTATTATGCCAATGTTAACTTTATATTATATGAACATGTTTTGAGATAAACCAGATAAAGGAACTTCTGTAGCTATAACTTATTTGATAAATTACTTACTGTTATTTTAATCTTTGTGGTATAAGCGAAGACACTTACGCAAATTCTTCCTAGATAAGTGATTGCATAAACTCGCGTTATGATAACGTAATGCTTTAGCGTTTCGGGAACATACGATTTCGTAAAAAGATGAATGAAATACTTACCAAAAACCGCTTGACGATCGCCTGAGTTGTCACTTGCACATATTCTTTACACTAACACGGATTTGTCTTTATCATCACGTCACTAACATCACAGGTTTTGGTCAAACGAAAACTCGAGCGAACCGATAACACTATAAATTGTTTAAACTGAAAGACAAACGAATTCACTCGGACACCGATCGCGAACGATTGTTGTAGATTCCTTTTCTTCCATTGACGAACTACCCACGTCTTGCGAAGCACAACTCTGTCGTGCCAAAAAATATGAAAATGAATGCGGGTAGTTTGAAAATTATCTAAATCATGTCTACCCACGCTTTACACATTATTATTAATTCCAAATACTAGGCAACATTTTATTTTATGATATATATATTTACAAGATTTATATATCATATTTACTTTACATGCTGTCATAGCCTTAGCGATTGAATACTTGCCTTCCATACAGGACGGTCTAGGTTCGATTTCAGTTGACGTCTCATGCCATCATATTTTGATATTGTTCATCACATTTTTTACTGTTTTAACATACTCTAAGGTTTCTCCAAAATGTTAATAGGTACAAAAATATTAGCTAAAGATATTTTGTATTAACACTAATATTTTTATATTAATTCCAAAATATTAAACTGAACACGGAAAAAAATTCGATTCTCAAACATTGGACAACCCTTTCTAAATTCGTAAAAGCGTTGTCAGTTCATAATTAAACTAATTAATTTGAAGTAACACCCAATCGGATTCACCGAATAGATGTACTTGGGCCTTTCAAAGATCCATTAGCTTAGTTTTTGGGCAGACAGACAATAGGTACTTAGGAGTTCTGACAGAGTTTGTGAAGTTCTCTTTTAAGTTTCGTTAATATCGACTCGATTTATGTAGATTTGGTACAAATTTTTAAGGGTATATTCTATAAATTGATTTTAGGCCGAATATATAGAAAAACAAGCTTAATGAAACTGTCTCATTGCTATACATGTATATGGTAATAGTGGTCTGACATGTTCCTGCTTATTATAAGGTTCTTAGTTTGATCCCCGGGTCTGTTAAGGTGGTGGTTCTGGTATTAGGTGTTTCTTTCAAAGATTCTCAGTTGCAGCACAGATTTTGGAATAGTGAGATAGATATACCCTCGCTCTCTCTCGCTATTGCATGGAATAAGCCGATGTGCAGTAAAAAGTAACTTTGAAAGAATTTTCAATCGGCGGTTTACAAAAACTACCCGTATTCAGTAAGCTTCCCAGTTAATTGTCCTGGTTACTCCTTGTTGTAGCGTTAACTTGAAACGGTGCCAAGTTAACAGTGAAACGTTAAGCAATTAGGTCGCTGACTTCTTTAAGCCGTGGTTTAATTTTACGATCCGGAATTCTAGAAATACATTTAAATATGTGGAACATGTTTATTTGTGGATTTTCGAAAGGTTTTTGTATCAGAAATGGATTCTGAATTTTAAAAATCCAAATTTCATTAAAGTGTGATTTTATGCTTTCAACCTTGCTAAATACAGTATGGCACGATAGTCATGGGTTCAACTCCTGCTTATGTCAATCTTTTCTTTTTTAAACCTTTCCCCACTCTAGGATTTCTCTTGTATCGTGGGTACAGTTTCCAAATATATATGTCACATGCACACACAACCAGACCGAAACAACTATCTGTAGATCATACAAATATTTGTTCCGTGCGGGGATCGAACCCGCGACACGTAGCGCAGAAAGCTAATTGCTTAGCCACCTGCGCCAACCGTATCGTCAATCATTTTTCAAGTTTTCGTTGTAGTAGGTATTTCGACTTACTAAAGTGGCTTGAGCGCTGGCATTGATAAATCTAAGCGTTCAGCAGATGAAGGTTAATCCGCATTGGATATTTTGGTCTTCTAGTCTCAAGTCTTTCTCTTGGTATCAAGAATCCAATGCAGCAAAGCACAGGTGTCTGGTGGACATGTTTTATAATCTACTTTGTGTTATTATATATCGTCAGATATCAGAATATCCGCGTCTGGGTAAGGCACCAAACTTAGTTAATGGATTGGTATTCACTGCCTTTGAGAAAAGACAGTGGTGGCCATTATATAGTATCCTGTATTCAATTCAATTCAATTCAGTTCAATCCTTTATTTACATAATATGGGTTTCACATAAGATGTTACGTAATACATTAGGTTCACCACATTCAGCCTTTGGGCATGCAAAAATTTAAATTATTCATGAAATAGGTATACATTAAAATTTATGTGGTTCAATAAATCCAAAATAAATTACAAATATAAAAAAAAAAACATGATAAGAATTTTATAAAATTTAAAAATAAAGTATGAGCCATGCGAAGGATTTCTCACTAAAGGTACTTTGTGAAATATGTAATGCCAAATCATCAGTCATCTATGGGAATCTGAAAAAAATATTTCGAAATACAATTTGGGCACATTTTTGAATGACACCCTTCTATTCCGTAAACGGCACTGTAGTTGTGCCATTCAAAGATATATTCTTTTTTATTCTTCATATGTTTTAACACGAGTTGTGCCTTAAAATCTTCTGCCGCTTGAGTATTACATCCTCTAAAACCTATGGCACGTAGTGCGTGCTATGGGTCTGTTGCTGGCCGACAGCTGTTAAAAAGAAAAACAGTGACAGTTGTTTATCAAGGCATGTTAAAGTCGCAAATAGAAATATTGATACCAACTCCCGCGAGACTTATATAATAAACTAGCGAGCCGCCCCGGCTTCGCGCGGGTGCATTTTACTAATGAAGAAAATGTACTTTATACAAAAATACCGTCCAAATGTCCGACGTTTTCGGTGTGACAAAAATATATTTCATAAAAACCTTGTCCTGACAATTACATACACAATAAAAAAGACTTAGCCAAATAGGTGCAGCCGTTCTGAAGTTATGCAGTTACATTTTGGCAATTGATTTTTATTTATATAAGTAGATAGATATATAATAATAAGTTCAACCCATTAATGTTCCACTGGAGGGTCTCTTCTTAGAATGAGAAGGGTTAGATCTTAGTCCGCCACAATGAACTGATACGGATTAGCGGACTAAACCATCGAGAATTTTATGGAGCTCTCTTAGGTATGCGTGTTTCCTCACGATGTTTTCCTTCACTATTAACGCAACTGATGATCAAAGTCTTACCTGCACATGATTCCGAAAAGTCCGAGGTGCGGGCCAGATTTTAATTCATACCGTCGTGTACGGAAGGCAAGCGTTCAACCGTGAGGCTATCACTGCTCTGCCCACGTTATTAATATTAAATTAATTTTGTCTAAAACAGATAAGTACGCCCTCAATATTGTTAAAAGTTACTTTATATTTCAATTAGGATGGAGTACATCATCGTCCAAAAGGATTATTCCAGTTGGATCAACTGTTCTAACCTAAAGCAATTGTTCAACAACTCAGATCGAATCAAATTATGTTGTTGAAGTTATAAGCAGTTGGCGGAATAACTTTGTAAGGCAATATGAAAATGAATGGACTACTTTTTATAAGGAATGTTATGTATATCTGTAGGTCACTGTTACTACTTGCCTTTTAATTGAAAGGGTGGTATAGTAATAACTTAATATTACTTGTAATGGAGGCATAACCAAGAGTGAAACATTTCATGGACAAAATTATCTTTGGCTCAGCAAAATTATCTAAATGTTTTGTGGGTACAGTTGGCGTAGTGGTTGTACGATCAACTAGCTTCGCTAAGTGTGATGGGTTTGATTTCCGCACGGAACCAAATTTGTATGTCCTACAGATATTCCGGTTCTGTGTCATCATATAGGCCAGAAGACGTCCACTGCTGAACGAAGGCCTCCCCCTTAGACTACCACATCGAACGACATTTCGCCACTTGCATCCATCGGTTGCCCGCGACTTTCACAATGTCGTCGGTGCACCTAGTAGGAGGCTTTCCTACGCTGCGTCTTCCGGTTCGTGGTCGCCACTCGAGACCCTTTCTTCCCCATCGGTTGCCCGTTCTTTGAGTGATGTAGCCTGCCCTGATTGCCACTTCAGCTTGTAAATCCTGAGAGCTATATCGGTGACCTTGGTTCTTTGGCGAATATTCTGGGTCCGGATTTTATCCCGCAAAGAGACTCCGAGCATAGCTCTCTCCATTGCTGTGTGACTCTGAGCCTCTCTAAGAGGCCAACAGTTGACGACCACGTCTCACGGCCATATGATCTGTGTGCGTGCATGTAAATATTTCTGTTTGTAAACGCACCCACGATTCATGAATACACCCAAAGGGCAAAGTTTACAAAAAAATATGATATAAGTTTGAATCCTAGTATCTTTTCAGTGCAACTTATTAGAATGAGAGTCAAAGCCAAAGTTTTTTATTACAACAGGGCCTTTGCAGGCACTTTTAAAATGCTGAGACTCTAAGACAGTGCATGGTTACAAAAGTGGATCATACAGTAACAGTAAAATTAATATTTTTCTATCAAATAGACATTTTTCTCCTCCGCTTCGCTTGTAACAAGTTACAGCCGTATAAAGGTCTAAATAACGAAGTTCCGAGAGGGTTGTAATTGAAAACGGCTGATAATAACAGAGTTTACTTGAAAATTTTCTAAACATTTTAGTGAATAACCAACACTGTCTTATCGATTCAAGGATTTTGGCTTGTCTCATTATTACTATTTAATAGTAGTTTTTAATTGAAACAAACATAAACTATTTGTTGTATTACATATCATGGACAAGAAAGTTCTTACAGTAGCGGAGTTTAGAATTGTGCCCTATAAATAGTAATTATCTCGCCCCCCTATTACCTATTACCCCTATTACGTAGGAAATAATAACGGCATCGGTGGAATGTGGGGGGGCAAAGGTACGTGTTGAACAGTAGACACACCTCATCAGGTACCCTTTGGGGAATGCAGGCGTGCTGCTGGGGTATCTTATATTATACGTTCCATTTCTGAATATGGTTCTCCCAAAAGCTTTTTATTTCATGTAATCAGAGTATATTGTAAATAGCATAAAGACCATTGACCATTATCCTATCCTACTAATATTATAAATGCGAAAGTTTGTGAGGATGGCTGGATGGATGGATGGATGGATGAATGGATCTTGGTTACTCTTTCACGCCAGAACAGCTGAACGGATCTGGATGAAATTTGGCACAAAGATAGATTATAGTCTGGAATAGCATATAGGCTATCCCGGGAAAATGCACGGATTTGTAATCCACGCGGGCGAAGCCGCGAGCGGAAGCTAGTCGTCACATAATCCCTTAGTTGACCTATGCGATTCTTTACAGAAGATAAGGCACTCCTACTTTTCTCTAGTGTATCATCTAGGTAGGTAAAACGAAAGGTGTTTTTGAGCTTTACTACACGGCCTAAGACAATTTTATGCGAATATTTAGTTAATATTTTCTGGTAACAAAATGTTACTCTCAACAAATCTTTCAGAACATGAATTTGGTATCAAATTATAAATATTTCTTTCCCAATGAAATATGTACCTACTTCATATTTATTAAAAACGAAGAGATTACAAACGCCAATATTTGAGCGAGGAGGATAAGCGATTAATAAATTCAAATATAGTCCTCCAAACAAATTCAATAATACTTGAATTCTTATTCTAATCTCAAACAGTTTCTGATTTAATTGCTAACATTTTGAAGATAATAAACAAAAAGAAGTACGAATAAAATCCTTGACTATCAAGTCACGTAATAAGGCCCGTATTTAAATCAAGTGCCATCGGGATCCCCGATTCCGTATCGGGCTGAGGTAAAGAGCCACTTACATCTACTAACTTGATGTACCTAACTTTTATTAGAATTCTTAGCAGGCCAATAAGCTCACACTTGACTTGCGATGGGGTAACAGAAAAAGGGAAGAAAAAAGTCGGCAGACTGATCAAGTGGAAAATTACTCGAAGGAAGCACGCTTATACGGATTACACACTGTTACGGAGATTGTACAGATGTATTTTGGGGAAGAGGCACCAGCAAAAGCCATAGCTCTGCACTTTTTAATTTATTACACACTAAATTCTGCTTATTCAGTTTTAAAATCTATTCTCATCTAAAATGAAAGTAAAAATAATAGGTATAATTTATAAAGTCAGCGTTTGCGGTTTCGAAAAATCTTCAATGACCAAGTAGATAGCCCAGAAATATTGATAAATAATTATAACAGATAAACGTGTTATATTATCTTAGAATTAAAGCAAACCTGCTCAGTTTTACTGAACGGGTAAAGCCACAAAGTTAGCATATAGACTTTTTTGTAGGTAGGTACTAAACTGAAGAAACAGTCACGATCCGCAATTACACTATTTATATTATTACACTGACGATTGCATTATATGTATGCGTACAGCTTATTCTATTTAATTCGTAAAGGAACCATATTTTAATGCCTTAAAATCTGACGGACGTAAGACTATTGTTGGACTCTGCCTACAAAAATTAGTCAAGTCAACTCTTCCAATTAATAATTCAGATATAATGATAGACAAAGGACCAGGAAATGCAAGAGTGGTATTGATGTGTCAATTTGTCACAACGTGGTTGTAATCGCAACTCTGTAGCATAGTAAAATCATGGTTCACAGCGTTAAGAGTTCACGAGAAAAGGTTCTGTATGAGTGGAAGTTAAAAAATATATATAAATGAATAATATAGGCGATTAAAGCATTTATACTTATTAAACAGAACACACATAGTTGGTAGTTTATTTCGCTAAATCGTGTAACGCCTTTTGGTTTTGTTTTGGAGCAAATAGCTAAGAAAAGAAATATCTGGCCATCTTATTTATTTCCTTATAACTACAACCTGACTATCTTCAATAGAAGAGGGAATACTGAACAGGTATCTTCCAGGTTTGCGACGTCGTATCAGATGTACGAAGAGTGGTCAAAGGCAGAACCCGTTTTCATTAAAAAACAAAGACTATAAATGTACCTACTTTTCCAGACACTCCAAAATCAAATCAAGTACAGCCCTTTGGCAACATAATAAAAACAAAATAAAGCGAACAATATCACGATTTGAATCGTCCAACTACTTTTTTTATATTGAAAACAAAACAATTTGGGTTCGCATCCAAATTGAATTACATATCAAACCGATGACAGGGCTGTCGTTATGTTTTTATTTTTATCTGTTTTCAGACATTGATTGATGGGTTTGGTTCGGATAAAATATTCTTTTGTTATCCAATATTGGATACTTGAGAAGATTTTTGGATTATATTACAGTCTCTAGTGGTTTTAAGGTATCTTAAGTATTTTCATTAGTGTTTTCTAAGAATCTAATAGACTCTATTGCAGTTTATCTGTTTATACTTGGCTTGCTGGGAATTTAATATCAAACCTAAATCAAAGTTAAATAAGAAACATTCTACAGATTTAATTTTATAAATATTTAATTCATAAAATACATAATTTGTATTACCTATATCTTAAATAATTCTAATTACATGACAGTATTAGCGACGTGGCTTTGCCTAACTTAGGAGATTCACAAAGGATACACCAGTGTGTATCAATTCCAAAGGAGTATCGTAACGACATGAGTCACTTTTTCTGCTCATTCGATTATTACTGAAGCTCAATAAACGTAAAACATGCCGTAGGTACTTGTCATCTATCTATTGGGTGGACGACTTTATTTCAATGTTTATTAGCTTGTTTAGGTTTGGCAAACGTTGACTCTATGAACGTTTAATTTAATAAAATAGAAGTCGCTTTTCTTTATAAATAATGTCGTTTCTGTATAAATATTGAAATAATTTAAAGATGAAAACGAATCTATCAGTACATAAGTGTACAGTGGTTTTTTCAAGCTTTAAACTAAATATACGGAACAATTAAACCTTTTTGTACGTACTGTAAGGTTTAAAAATGATAAAAAAAATTACTGAATTCACCTAGTATCAGCACAATACACAATTCAAATTGCACAAAATAACAGCGAAATGAGAAAATAAAATTGATGTATGCAGCAACATTTTGCAAAAAAATCAAAATTGACCTTTGTCGTATTAAAGTACCTACATAGCTAATTTTTTTGTTTTGTACCGAATATTTATGCTTTCAACTGATACTGTAATAACTTTCATAACAAGTACGAACACTCCACTCATTAATACTCAAATACTGTATTCTGTCTGTTCGAAATACACCAACTTTGTTTCTAGGCAACTTTCCGAAGAACTAATTCTCAGGAAAGCCTGGCCCAATAACTGAACAACATAAGACATTGTATATTACCTAAACATGACAATTTATCTTGTTAATATCTCCATTTCCAAGAAATACTCCAGCTATAATGTTGTATTCTTGGAACAATTTCAACAGCTCATAGTTTATGATGGGCATTATTTTTCTTCACGATTCTTTCTTTTTCATATATAGCATCCAGTAGTTTGTTTACAGAGATCCTTTATATTTTCATATTTTACTCCTGTTGTATCCTTAAATTTATTACGTTCAATCTTGCGCCTATGTAGTTTAACGTGATGTACTTTTAAGTAAGCTCTAAGAGATTTGCCTTCTTTATTAGATTCAAAAAAATATTCTCTGTTTTACGCATGATTTGGCGCAGAATGGTATTCCAAATTACCCTTCTCCGGCTGTCTGCCTTACCTTTTCAGAGCAGTGGCCACCGAGCATCATGGCAAAGGCGGATCCAGGGGGGGGGGGGGTCATTGGGGTCATGACTAAACTTCAACTATGTGACCCCCCCTGACTTGAAAGCTGGATCCGCTCTTACTTTCGTAGAGGTAAACATCGACGTAAGGTGTTTTAGACGTATCATCCAATCGACCAGCAAATATTTTGTAGAAACAAACCTAGAACAACCGAAGAGATTTTCATTGAAGCTGGATAAAGATAATTTGGAATATAATTTTGGGCTCGGTTGGCACAGTGGCTAAGCGTTATATAAATATATCAGCCTTTTGAAACACGTGACACGGGTTTAATACCTGCATGGAACAAATAAATGTATGATCTATTATAAACGGTCCTTTCGGGTTTAGGTATGAATGTATGTCAATAGCTGTGTGTAAACTACCTCCTCGATACAGGAGAAATCCAAGTGAACAAAAAAAAATTCAAACCGTTCATTTTAAAGGAACACCTCTTCACTTCGTTACGAGGATCTAGAATGAAGTAGTATAAAATACTCGATGTATCTTCGTACAAAGCACTGCACGTTTAAAGTAATGTGGTTTCAGAGCAGCCGTTGCCGCTTCGCACGATCGAGCGGTCAGAGTCGACGTGTTCAGGCTGTCTGTACCGTCCATATTAATGGAAGGCCAACCGCGGAACCGTCAACCGCAGGATAATCGACTTTGTAATTACGCGGATCACGTAACATTACACTTTTTTGTTTTGAGGTGTTATGAACGTGGATATACTCTTTGAAGAGTAAAAATGAATGAGCAGACAATATATTAGGTATAATTTTGTACACTTATTAATTTGATGGCTTTATGCGACTCATTTTAACGCTAGGAATGAAACACAAATCAAATATTAGGCGATAACTGATCTATAATTTTTATGAAATGAAATAATTTATTTTCATGAATCAATGTTAACTGTCATGTTTATGAAACCTTACAATTAGTTTTAGAATAATTGCAAACTCATAAATACATTATTGTGGAGGTAATTCCAAACTACTTGGATAAATATGGTTAGGAATTTAGAATAAATAATCTCCTATCATGCAAACCTGCACGGTTGGCGCAGTGGCTAAGCGATTAGCTTTCTGCGCTACGTGTCGCGGGTACGATCCCCGCACGAAACAAATATTTGATCTACAGATAGTTGTTTCGGGTCTGGTTGCGTGTGCACGTGGCATGTATGTTTGTAAACTGTACCCACGATACAGGAGAAAATGCTAGTGTGGGGCAACGTTTTTCAAAAAAAGAAAGAAAAAGAAGAAAACATTATTTATACGGTATTCGCACTATATTCCAAGCTGTACTGGTATTTGTATTGGATCCTTGCTCATCCAAGTCCTCAAAATGGTCGAAGCGTCCTCGAAATGTTCTCAAGATGGTCGAAGTTATTCATTATTTTATACTTATATCCTACTAATAAATTATAAATGTGAAAGTTTGTGAGGATGGATGGATGGATCTTTGTTACTCTTTCACGCCAGAACGGCTGAACGGATCTGGATGAAATTTGGCACAGAGATAGATTATAGTCTGGAATAGAACAAATCACGCAGGCGAAGCCGCGGGCGGAAGCTAGTATCACATAAAAAAGCATTAGGGTGGTATCACCGAACGCAGAAGGCAGCAGTTAAGCAGAATTAGTGTACCTAACATATTGCACCGATTTTGTTACTAAATCCCATTTTATGGGGGCGAGCCTATTGTCATAAACCGTGTGCAAAATTCATGTTGCTTCTAACAATTTCTTTACAGAAAAACCCTAGAACACTTTGCCCGACCTGGGAATCGAACCCAGGACATACATTGAAACCATAATATAGCATGTAATATACAAATGTACATTGATAACACAATGAATTTTTCTCAGGAAATTATGGAAGTATTTTTCATTCATATATTTTACTATAGATGAATTTTATGTAAAACTCTATTTCATAAAAATCTGTATCAGTTCTTTAGAAATTCATGTAGGTACATTATCAAGAAACTATTTTTTTTAGCAGTGACGAGAATACAGTTTATAAACATACATGCCACATGAACACACACACCCATATACGAAACAACTTCAACTGTACTTCAAAAGTTTTATTAATATCGCTTACCTTGGTCTGAGACACAAATATATAACCTCATTTCTAGTCTATCATAGTTTCTACTGCTATATAATTTCTCTACAACTTTCCGTATGCTACAGAATTATGCGGTTTGGCTTAGCCATTGCCATCTGGAACAATTGCGGTCACAATCGACGTATTGTGTTCTACTCAGGTTCCGTTATAAATGACAGCTAACCACATAAACCGCTAGCCGAAACGTAATTATACGGAACAGATTACATGACTATTTAATTACTTAGCACCTGTTCGGTACGACCGCAACATATTTAATCGCAGTTGAGTAGAGTGTAGAGTGCTCGACTGAGGCGATTGTAGTTCGTTCGACCTATTTCAGTAGTATAACAACTATTTGTTAGAGTAGTTGTGTTTTGGGTGAAGGGAGCCAGTGAAGTTTACGGAACAAAATGCATGCTGTAGTTAAACAACTTATATTTAGCATTATTAATATGATGCCGTCAATAGAATTAATGTATAAGTGCCATCTCATCACAATCAAACCATCATCAACCACACCTCACAGCCTGGCTTCACCCATTCACGCTGGACATAGGCATCTCTTTGATTGCGCTAGTGTCCACCGGTGCCGGATTAACCACGTAGCAAGAGTAGCAATTGCTACGGGCCCCGCTCTTGCTTAATACGGCACTGGTGTCCACGCTTCTGCACCAATCTCATCTAAGTTCGGACTGCAATGGTAATGCGTGTCACAACTTGCCTGCCGAGTTCCTAGAGTATCTATAACAGTGCATACAATGAAGCTATCAAAGCACAATGGCTAATACCTTGTCTGGCTATTGAAGAGCCATGAGCTTGAATCCTCTCTCGTTGTATTATTGTTGTTCATTCCAAATACAACCATTTATAGCTTAGAAGATTTAATATATGAGCATTAGTAGTATGATACTGTACAAGAAGAGCTACAGCACGGGAAGAATGGCGACGGATTGTGAAGCTTGCGACCACCCCTGATGTGGTAACCACGACCACTCTGCCAAGAGTGTAACGACGTAGAAGAAGAAGTATGATGCTAATGCTCATATATGAAAATTGATAGTACCCCTCTCTCAAGGAGGTACTATTATACATCCACATTTTGCTAATATTATTATTAAGTACCATGTATGTTGGCTGAGTATATTGTCATACTGGACAAAATTCCAAACTCCAGCCTGCTACTGAAAATTTTCTACCAGAAAAGTTAAATAACGCTATGCCCGACCCGTGGATTGAATCAAGGATCTTCACACTCAGCAACCACGGTTACGTCCGCTAGACCAATGAGGTTATTAAATTACGGTAACTGAATTGCATTATTTTAATGATGTGGTTATCAGTTGTAGGCATTTTAATTAAAGTGGATCAATTTAAAACCGCACTTAATAATTATTCATTTCATTCATTCACCACATTCTCGCCCCTTGATAAAAGAGATTGTGATCTAATTCAGGGCATAAGTCCTCATCGTCATCATAATTATTAAACCAGAAATCTGCTGTACCATTAAAGCTTTAATACTTACATCGTTACCACTTATAAATGACTGCCTCATTGGTCTAATTGTCGCAAGCGCACTTGCTGAGCGTGAGGTCCTGGGTTCGATTCCTGGGTCGAGCAAAGTGTTATTGGGTCTTTCTGTAGTCAAATTCTCAGTAGCAGCACGGAGTCTGAAACTGTGCCCGGTAGATGGAAATAGGCTCGTCCCCTATTACATACGTATAGGACTCAATAACAGCATCGGCGAAATATGGGTGTATAATAGTACACCTCTGCCTTTCGGGGAATACAGGCGTGATGCTATGTTATGTTATACCATTTATAATTAATTATATTTGCTTTTTGCTTCTCTTGACTTATACTCCACTCAAAAAAATGTAGATGCAAATTATAATATTTTATTCTAAAATAAATAAATTACGACATTACAAGATCGTGATTTAACAACTATATAAAAACAAACAATTGTTTAGGAAATATTATCGTACAGAAGCGTAAAGGCAAAATGTCCGTGAAATCTGAGTCACACAAAAGTTCCCCGGAAAATTTATTGTCATTCGATTTATCAGCGCTGATATCGCTCCAGATCTAAAAGCACTTCGAGCACAAATGTTTGAGGATAAAATAATTTTTAGGACATGGGCAATTGATTTGATGAAAAAGAGGGATCTTTAATTTATTAGTCTTCTTTTGGTTGCTTTACCTGTGGAAACCCGGGTACGTCTTAAAACTGCGACTAGACACCGGAGGACGGGCAGCAGCGTCCTCACACTTCAATCAGTGAGCCACTGCGATCCCCAAGCCGCCTGCCAAGCGTGGGAATTATGGCAAACCCCAACACTTGGGGGAGGCCTTCGTTCAGCAGTGGACGTCTTCTGGCTGATGATGATGACCTGTGGAAAGACTAACCAGAGAGCAAAATTCATAATGCGCATATTCTTCAACAGCACGCATGTTATCCGTGTCTTTCGGTATCGCTAAACTAATCCTTGCTAGAACACAGTGCAATAATAAATTACGCTATTTTGTAGATAGAATTTATATAAGTAACAACAGTTAAGTAAAATTAATACGTATCTGAATGCATAACTATAAACTGCTTGAAAACGTTAACTGATAGTGATAAGTAAAATAAACTGTAAGTAAAGTTTGAGAGCTCTTGATGATGGCTAAATGGGCTTGAAGTATTCTACTTTATAACACCATTGTATGTACCTCATTAATAGCAAATGAAGATTTTGAATTTATGTCGTATATAGCTTCACCAAGCGCAACGCTCAAACTTTACAGTGACATGCGCACTTTCCATCACATAACACACGGCAGAAGAAAAATATTATCTGTCATTTTTTGTATAGTTCTCTCATGTTGGTATGTTCCTACCTCTACGCATGAATGCTATAAAGAATTTGAGTTTGAGATAACAAGATTAATTGTAAGCACTCTAGATACACCTTACACAGTTTTCATCAGTGTTACAGGATACTTGAGAAGTAAGGGTTTAGTTATAGATGTTAGTATGTTTGTATGCATACTTGCCACAACTCTCTTGCCAAGTTTCTGGAGTACTTACAGTTATTAAATCTGTGTTTGGTACAGATAAAGCACTTGCAGCAATTTTCAATGACCAATCTATTGACGCTCACAAAATACTGAGAGATTTCGATATGACATCTACAATGATTTTCTTCTAATTACGATTTCATATTTCGAATTCAGTGGACGGCTTCTTGGATTTATTGCAGGTTATCTTAGTAATTGGAAACGGTCTCATAAACTAGCAAAATTCCATTTTAATGTTTATTATCACGAACAATGATGAACTTTGCGACCAAATACTGTTGAAAGTTAAACTGTTCGTGATGATGCGTACGCACTTGCCATGGTTCTCATTTTTTTTTATATGATACAATATGTAATTAACTAAATATATAAACCAGTACTTTGAATTACGTACCTATAGGAGATTTAGACAAGCTAGAAATAGAAATAGAAAATAGAAATTTTATTTTGCTTGAAATATGGTGGATTTACAGTTTCACATATTTCGCCTATTTAATTAGGCATACAAAATGTTAATAGGTAAGTCTTGAATCGAAAAATCATAATATCTTACTTTTGAAATAATTAAGGTAATAGGCACATGTAAACTAATGAATATGAAACCAATGCTATAAAATTATTTAATAACATAAACTGGAATGACCGATATGAACTTAGAACAACATCTAAATAAACCAAATAGAAAAAGCTATGATGCAAGTCCTTTCGTTTTTTTGACACGAACATCATTAAATGTTCATCTTACATTTACGAATACGTATCTGTGCAAGTTACACCAGAACACATTATAATAAAAATTTTTAACAAAAAAAAAACCGACTCCAAAAAACTCAAAAACAAAACTAATAACTAAAAAGCAAAAAATAAATATTTTATTATACAATATAGTAGTTGAAGAATATTGAAATCGGTGCCAAGTAAAACATAAAAGTAATATACCTTGCTGCTATAATAGCGACATTGAAACAACGAGTTCACGTAGAAATTGTCGAGTGCGGAGCGGATTATGCGTCGGACACGACAAATGCACTTCGCCAATCGTGTCGGTTTATCATTGCATGTTTTACTTGGCACCGACTGATTTTCAGACGCCAATACCTAACTTATTAAGAAAAAAAGCTCAAACGGGCTATTTGTCTTACAATATTTGAGGGTATCCCTCGATTTCCCTAGGATCCCATCATCAGATCCTGACTTGGTGATAATGGGACCAAATGGGAAGCATACTCTTTCAAACAAAACAAGAATTTTTAAAATCGGTCCGTAATTGACGGAATAATCGCCCAAACACTATGTAGCTGCTATCAACCATTAAGGAGTTCCCTAAACAGTACTGCACCTGCATCACGGACCTTGCAGTGGCAGTCATTATCCATCTCGGTGTAAAGATCTTGTCAACACGAATAAAATAAGCCCAAACACGAGGTAGTTAAGATGTACCGTTGAAGAGTTCCCTCGATCCTCTGTCGTCTCCATCATCAGATCTGCCCTAAACCTCCATAGTATTGTAGTCTCATCAGATATACACATAAATATCAAGTTTTTACCCCATGCTCGCCTACAATTTTCAAGAGATGCCCTCGATTTCTCAGGGTTTCCACCATCAGGTCCTGACCTGATGGAAATGGGACCAAATGACAAGCATACCCTTTCAAATAAAAAAAGAATTTTTGAAATCGATCCAGGCGTCTTCGAGAAATCGAGTAACAAACATAAAAAAAAAAAAAAAAAACCTCCTCCTTTTTTTTGAAGTCGGTTGAAAAAACAAAAAAACAACCCTTTAGCGTTCCACTGCTGGGTACGAATCTCTTCTCCGAATGAAAAGGGGCTTTCTATGTCCACCACACTGTCCAGGTGCGGGTTAGCGGACTACACATGTCATCAATAACCTGTTAAACCAATACCTTAAACTTTCACATCAGTTCTCTACGCAGCGTCCATAACTTTTAATAATAAACGAAAAATATAATTTTACCAAGTCAGTGATCCGACCGAAGATGCCGAAGTTTCTCGACTAAGTTATTATGAAGTTACTTAAGTACATTTAGTTGGATAAACTTGGTTTGTTACCCGTTCTCATGAAAAACATAATTTATTCTGTAGTGAGGACTAGCTAAGAATATTAATAGGTTGCTCCCCAACACGCTTGTTTAGAGTACGTTTACACTCGGTCCAATTGTGATTTTATTGGTTGTACAGAATTTAGGAGGTTGGGATTTTTAACACGGATTTTGTTGAATGTTGCATGATAGAAGAAAGTAGCTCATACATTTTTTGTTGTTACTTCTCCTGGAAAAAAAATTGATGGCAAACTAGAAAAGAAAGAAATGTTTTTTTTTTTTTGACCAGAGGAATACCTTTGAAAAAAGCTCTTTACTAGTACAAAATACTAATTGTACTAACCGCTCCAACGAAAAAACAGTTGTAAAATACGATCTTCAGCATAATGTAAATTCACCTTAATTATAGGGCTCTGAGAGCGAATTATTAAGTACGATGATAATGAAACGAGCCCAATGGGGTGGAAAAATTACAAGATTTACGCAATATGCTGCTAGACACCCTGTGCCTTATATTTATATATTTTCTTAGAATTTTAAGCAGTAGGTAAAGACGAAACAGACTCTTATTACGTATAGCGAAACAGATTTTTTATTTCATAATTTTCAGTACCTCTTCTGAGAATTTTCGTCGACATCGAGCACAGTTACCGTCAAGCCAATATAATTATGTTAGGCAGAGGTGTACTATTGTGCACCCACATTTCACCTATGCTCTTGTTAAGTCCCATAATAGAGGACGAGCCTATTGCCATCCACACAGTTCCAAACTCCGTGCTGCTACTCAGAATTTAGATAACACTTGATCCTTCCATCGCTCGACTTCACGCTCAGCAGCCACACTCAAGACCACTGGACCAATGAGGTAGATTTAATCTTATTAAAGTAAATCAACAACGTACACAAACTACTTTCATACATTTATTAAAGCCTCACAGTAACTCCGATCGAGGTCAAAGGAAACTCGCACTTGGAGTATAGTAGTGATCATATTTGTAAAAGATCACAAGGTTTTTTTCACAATTCTGCATCTAAAAATACCAATCATGGCATCGTCGAAAATATCGACCGCTAACAAAAACATTATCGCAATAATCATACAAGAGTAACGTACATCAATTTCTATTCAGGCGCTTCAGCAAAGTTGAGAAGGAAAATGGATCTACATTCAGCTTTAACTTCTTCTTCTTATTGAGTCAATAAGACTTAGGTTTAGGTTTAAAGAATCTTTATTCTCAATAAAAACATAACATGTCACTTACTTGAGAACAATACTAATCCTATTTAAGTTATAAAAAAGAAAAAAGGCTCGCCATCATCAGTTACTAACCCATTCAACGCATTCACCTCAGAAAAGTTTGATCTGCGATTAGATATTGGCTAAGCTGATGTTTGAATGCATTGAATGAGTGCACATTTCTTATACGTGCGGGTATTTTATTGTAAAGTTGTGCTTCTTCAAATGTAAGCATTTTTTTGCCATAGTTAGTTCTGATTTTTGGTAAAACTAATAAACTAGCTCGTCGTGTGCTACGTTGACTAATTTGTTTAAATTGGGTAAGTATTATGTTTGTGTGGATACTTTTGTTAAGGACTTCCCTTTATCTATCTACTACTACTTCAGGTACTGCACCAATCGTGCCGTGGAGTACTCTTTCTTTCTGGATAGCCAGTCAAATAATGGCGTTAGCAAGGCTGACTGCTCATGGTACGCAAGACACCGGTTGTGTGAAATAGAGAGA
The DNA here is from genome assembly GCA_947562105.1 of Shargacucullia verbasci. Lineage (NCBI taxonomy): Eukaryota > Metazoa > Arthropoda > Insecta > Lepidoptera > Noctuidae > Shargacucullia > Shargacucullia verbasci. Next base: position 10,804,847 of record OX387294.1, on the reverse strand, counting down.
CGATGAGTCATAATAACAGATGTCACTAAAGGCAAAGTTTTCTCAGGATGGACAAATACAGATACATGCAGGTATTATACATAATCTGCCGGGAGAGCGGCGAATGCGCGAGCGAATCCCGTGTCTCCAGTGCTACAGCCGCGTGGTTGTGGGGGAACACCGTGTAGTTTTAGTTAGTAAAAATCCATCATTACCCGTCGCCTTCCCCAGAACAGCTTGTATGCATGAGCATTGCCACAGGTAAAAAAGGTACATAGCATTGTACATAGTTGAACTTTATCACTTAAAAATCTGACATCAGTTCTTTAGAAAACTTAATCTGTATCTGGTAACCCTGTTTACTTTCTTTCGTTAAACTATGCATAACATCGACCTGAACTACTCGAAAGTTCATTAGAAAATGGATGCTTGCAATAAATTATAAGGTAAATTGCTTGAAGAAGTTTAATATTAAGTCTCGCAGTTTAATAGGTCCACAACTGAAGTTTATGTAAATATTCTCCTTTTTTCCCTTTTCTCACTAGCTTGACAACAGCGCCCATTATGTAAGCGGTGAAATCTGTAACTAATATTTCAGTAACACAAAGCAGACAAAAAAGATACTATTTTCTATTGTAGGTAAGTAGATCAACAGTGTCCAATTGAGGATTCACAAATTATGGTTATGTTTATAATTTTGGGACCCTAATTTATTTGAAGGAGTAGAACAATTATGTAATTGCAAATAATTAATCATAAGATTAATTTAACCACTAAATAACAATGACAAAAACATAACATAAATAAAACATTCGGATGAAAAAGACTTCAGACCGTCCTCACTTCATAATTATTAACTAATTTAATAATCAATGTAAAACGGTTAAATTATTCCAACAGCCTATTTAAGACATCCAAGGACTTTCAAAACAATGTTAAGAGATTCGCCATTTTAAGTAACATTTGAACAGCGATTGTTTAATGTAGTGTGCAGACTTTAGGCGGTGTCATAATCGAAGCAGTCAGCTGTGTACTAAATAGATTCACGTTATCGAAGTTTAATGTACACGCGATGATGTTAGAAGATTATGAAGCGATACCTCATGAGGAAATTACTTTCAAGTGACTAATTATTAAACTACTGAATGAAGAAGTATTACCAATGGTTAATGAGGAAAGACAGTTGTTGAGAACCATAGATAATAGGAGAGAGAAGATGATTGGCTATTGGATACGAAACGATTACTTCTTCAAGACAATTTTTCCTTCTAAAATTGTGCGACGAAAACGTCTGACGAAGGTTTTGACGACACGATTGACGCAGTGGCTAAGCGATTAGCTTTCTGCGCTACGTGTCGCGGGTTCGATCCCCGCACGGAACAAATATTTGTATGATCTACAGATAGTTGTATCAGATAGTTGTTATATATAAAACGTTGCCCCACACTAGGATTTCTCCTGTATCGCTGCGACAACCGCGCGTCGATGTACCTAGTATATCTACGCTATTAACCGTACAGTAGTCTATCATTAAGTGATTACTGCGCAAGGACAACTAACAGCAACAACAGCTTCTAAATTGACAGTAACAATACCATAACCCGCATGTGATTTCCATCACGAATATTTGACGTAATAGTAGGCTAGTAGGTACTACGTATTGTACCCAGGGTCGGATTACCCACGTAGCAAGAGTAGCAATTGCTACGGGCCCCGCGCAAAAGGGGACCCGCGTATTCAAAGCCGCTCGCCTCCGCTTGAGCGTAATTTTTTGAGTGAACCTTATTCAGACGTGGTATATTGAATTTACTTGATGTCACAAAAAAGTGAAACGTTACCTGTTTTCCAACTAAGACAATCCACGTCAGACAATTGGTAACCGATTATTTTTTTGTCAAAAATAAAACACAGAATGTCATACGGTAAACGCACAAGTTCTACAAAAAGTCACTTTATACTTAAGAGCCCATAGCCGATCAAGGGCCCCTTGATGGAATTTGCTACGGGCCCCGCGCTTGCTTAATCCGATACTAATTGTGCCTTGACTATAGTGACGGCGACGCTACGTGGTACCAATTATTATTTATCTAAGGTCCTATAATTTGTCGAACCATGCATGTTGTGTTAGAGACGACACGGTTGACGCAGTGGCTAAGCGATTAGATTTCTGCCCTACGTGTTGCGGGTTCAATCCCCGCACGGAACAAATATTTGTATTTTCTACAGATTTTTCAGGTCTGATTATGTGTGCATGTGACATGTATGTTTGTAAACTGTACCCACGATACAGGAGAAATCCTAGGGTGGGGCAGTGTTTCAAAAAAAAAGAAACACAATTTTAGAGACGATTCATGTTTGGATATGATAAAAGTTACAGTTTTCGTTTAAGAGCTAGTAATAATAAAATTTAAATAATTTATTAGATACTAAGAAAGGCTACTATTAAGAATTTCAGCGAACCCCAATATCACTTTGTCCGATTTAGGAATCGAACTCAGAACCGAATGTTCAGCAAGCACACATGCGGCTACTAGACAAATGAGGGAGTTGCTTTATTTGTAAGAAAAAAATATAATTAAAAAAAGAAGGAACATTTAAAACATAGGAGTAAGTAATATTTGAAACCCTCCTACGTCATTGGCCTACAAATGTGTGCGAGACGTACTTTCTTAGTTAGAAAACTACCTCACTGGAAGTTCGAGTGCTGTTAGCGGACTTTAAATATTTCAGCAGAACTAATTCTTCGCGTGTTCCTCATAGAAACACTTCTGCATAAGCATTAATTAGGTACCTATATAAACAAGTGTTATTTAGACTTAACTATAGTTTAACGGCACGTTTGGTGCACTGGGTGAGAGATCGACTACTGTGCTACGTATCGCGGCTTCAATTCCCGCACGGAACAAATATTTTTATGATCTACAGATAGTTTTTCCGGGCTTGGGTGTATGTATTTTTGAATATAATATGTGTTTGTAAACGTACCCACGATACAGGAATTACGCCTAGGGTGGGGAAAGGTGTTTCTAAAAAAAAAAAAAAAACTATGTTAGCTATCGGAATGACGTTTTATCTCTCTAGCATTTTTCCAACTATGTTTGGGACAGTCCCCCGTGTAACCAGATACGGATGAATATCAGTCATTTACAAGAAGCGACTCCTACCTCCATACCCAATTATTCGGAGAAACGAATACCCTAAGCTTTAACACGTTCTCAGACTTCATAAGTGTTGCTTTGACATTCGAGACCAGCTGCTTTACTTGCTTTCCGAGACACGGACGCGTCTTGATACGTTTGGAATGGTCTTCCATCCAAAGACTGACTGCAGTATCGTTAGTACTGTAAATACCCTCAGGGGGAAAGGGAGGTGTTATGCAGCTGACCTACAGCTCTATAACAATACGAAACAGCAGTACCTACTGATGTAAGTTGTACGCTAACATTTCATCAATGCTATTATTAAGTCGCATGTAATAGGGGGCAAGCCTATTGCCATACAACGGGCAGTTCCAAACTTCGTGCTGCTCTTCAGAAATTGAATAAAGAAATCCCAATAGCACTTTACCCTAGGGATGTTACGAATGTCATATTTTAGACATTCGCGAATGCGAGTGTTTGAAAGGCGAATGTGCGAATGCGAATGCGAGTGCGAATGTTGAGAAGGGGCAAAAAAAGAAATATCCAGGTATGATTTTAATCATCGATTTTTATTTATTTAAGGTTATACAGTGTATATATATATATAATATACACAATCAAATTAACAACAAACAAATTTAATAATCGAATTTCAATTGGAGCAGATTATATTTTCAACTCGAAACTGTGTTAATTCACTTAATCACAATACCTGCTTATTGATTGATCGATATGTGACAACTAGAAACAAAGTAACAAACACGCGATGATAACCCGCTAAGCTCCGCACACTCCTACTTGTCTCGACCTGCATACACTCGCATTCGCTAAACATTCGCATTGTTTGATGCGAATGCGAGTGTTGATGCGAGTGTTTGAAATGATGCGAATGCGAACGCGAACATTCGTAACATCCCTGCTTTACACTCACTAAGTGATGGGACAACACAAAATTAATATTAAATATTGATCTAACCAGTGTCATATTTAGACGAACACGATAGTAAACGGGTTTCTACCAGCACTGCATTAGAATCCGATTAAACAAGTAAGAAAAAAAATTCCAATGTTTTTAAATGTAAACATATATCGAAGAAAAACTCAGTCGTAAATTCAAGTTATATAAGTTGATATAGTATTTTAAAGTACACGGAAGAAAAGTTAAATATGGCTACAAAAATAGAGTATTTGATGATCTCAATATAAATACATAATATAAACAAAGATAAATTTCATATAAACAAAAGATAGTTACAGCTAAAACATACAGCGCTATCTTTAGTTTTTAAAGTCAGATTTCATATTTTTGTCAATATTGACAATAGTAGTTAAATCAAAGCTACTGTATTTTTTCTTGTTGACTCTGACGAAACTGTTGTCGTAATCATAATGACAGTGGCATTATCTACTCAGTTGGGCAGTAACTCTGGTCCAAGTAACATCTATACGAAAATATTATATTTTGTTTATAATTTTATAGTGTAACTATTCATTATTAATTCATTTGTATTTATCTAGATATAAAATATAAGTTTGCTAGTGAAGTGCCAGTGTGATATGAACTGTGATTGGATTTGAAAACGATATAAAATAAATACCTAGTAAGTTCTTTTTTAATACAACACTAGCTAGATCAAGACCTCAAGATCACCTGACAATCAGTTTAATCTTAGAGTATCAGTGTTGCCCAATAATTGGGTGGTGTAGGTCAGATGGCAACCGCTTCAAATAAAATAGTGATATTCAATCGCAACCGGTTACATTGACAACAGTGTTATTGGAAAAAGTTATAGCAGATGGTGATTGCTAGCGTCTATTTACCATCTATAACATGGTGGAGCAATGCGAACGCACACCAAAATAGTTCAATAACAATTCTGGAACCACAGTCTCACAATAAAGATCTTTGACTTTGACTTTATAAAAAATGACTCAATAAAGGAGGACACCAAACTATAACATGGTGGAGCAGTGCGAACGCACACCAAAATAATTCAATAACAACTCTGTAACCACTGTCTCACAATAAAGATCTTTGACTTTACTTTATAAAAATTGAGTCAATAAAGGAGGACACAAAATTAGGAATTGTTTTGAATGTATTATTGAAATGTATTGAAACGAAACCAAATCAGTAGTTTTGAACACGTCAAGGTGACGTTAATGTAGACATTGGTAGGTACCTATTGTTTTCAACCATTGGTATGCGTTGAATATTCAAATGTGTTATTAACATTTTTAGGTAACAATTTTAGAAATTCTATGATAGAATTATATAAGCCCTTTGAAATGATAAAATAAGAAATTTAGGTTGAATCTTGATTTAACCAGAATTTCTAAAAGACTCTATTTTACTACTATGTTTAAAAATCTCTTGGTAGTTTCTAGTTCGATTTGGTCATAATATGTAATTTATTTTATTTATTTATTTATTAATATAGGTTTACCTATCTTTATCTATATCTTATCTTTATATCGTTTATTTTTATCTTATCTTTATCCATTCGCAAATTACGCGTTAATCACCATTCACAATATAAAATGAATTACAAAATTATAAAAGTATCACTAAAATAACAATCACAATGATTTAAAAAAGACTAAAATAAAACTAAAACAAAAACATTAGGTAAAGACACAACAAAATATATTGTATTTAAAGAGTTGCTATGTATAATCAACGTTTAAAATAAATTCATCCCTAATCCATTATCATTTCTTTATGTGACGAAAATATAACAATAGTTTTTATGAAAAAAAGATATCAATTTTCAGCTAAGTAGGTACGAACATGAAAGTAGAATGGAACTTCAATATGGGTGTAGTAATACACACAACAGCACACCTCTTTCTAACCTTTCCGAGAAAACAGGCATTATTCTAATAAATAAAGTCCCTAGATGCTCTGATCAAAATTTTCGTCGATATAAACTATCAATATTATTCTAGATTTCGTCGGTCATAAACACAGAAATCAAATTAATATAAATAATTTATAATTATAATCTGTGTGTGTGTAATGTTTACATAGTGTTTGAAAACTAAGCATCCTATATTACGAGTATATTGGTGCTGGTATATTACGAGTATATTGGTGGTTCCAAACTTAAATTGCATACACTGTGCTCTCATTTACCAAACGTTATAATATTGGTTAATTAGCCAACATTTAATTATTAGACTCACCATAATAATAGATAATATATCATAATTATGATGATAACTGTTATCCATTCGATGTCAATGTAGATTATTTTTCAAAACTGTCATTATTATATTATTATGATTTCCGATAATTCGATATCTGCTATACAATATGTGCCTTTGGTCTAGATTCCCGGCTTGATCCCCGGATTTGGCAAAGTTAGGCTTCTGCCTAACCCCTCGGGGAATACAGGCGTGATGCTATGTTATGTTATGATATCTTCTATAGGTACTATACTTAATATCAACTATCATAATTGCGCAATGATGACAAGAAAAAACGTGTATTTTGTGACCTTGTTTGATTTTAAAATTAAGTTCCTTGTAACAGAAATACTTGTTTTAAATTATTATTAAAACAAGTAATAACATAACATAATATAGCCACTAAGTTAGTTTAAAGTGATGCTTTTTATGAATATGTTTGATCATTGACAAAAACAAGATACAAGAGTTGTATATGTATTTTCCATCAAATAGTATGAGTCAGCAGTTTATTAAAAGTATTGTGTAGAATTTCTTTACATACATGTGTTCATTAAATTATTTGTTTTTTTTTTTATAGTAATGGCAGCAAAAACCATTATATCGAGAACCGGCCAAAAACTATTAGCATCTCGAAGTATTTCCTTTACTTCCAAAAAAGAACGCAGTAATTGGACACCTGACAATATTGTTAAATCACCTCATAGAGACGTGGATATACCCAATAGAACGGTACCTGAACACATTTGGGAGAACCTGGAGCGATGGGCTGATAAAACAGCTATTGTAGGTATTTCCAATATTTTAATATTAGTCGTAATGCCCTTTAGATAAAAAAAAGTCTATCTAAGGTAATGCCCTTAGATAGACTTTTTTACGACTAAACAAAAATGTATCTAAAAGTATTATGACTAATAGGCTATGTTGGTGTTCAGTCTGCCATTTGCTTGACGAACTGTAATTATATAGAATATAATGTTTATATAAGTCATAATCATTATGATAAATCATTTATACTTTAAAATATTTTTCGTAATGATTATCACCATCATTAGTTAATAAGTAGTAATTAAAAGTTACAGTTTTTACTAGCTCAGAAATAAGCCTTTTGTAAATGATATTGTTAATCACTTCAATGCCGGTACAGGTACCTTTACGGACTTTACATAGATGTGTATAGGGCTTTGTTTCTTTGGTACACGTTTCTATGTCTTTATTTTAGGTGTGCGGAATCACAAACCACTCATATACCTACCACCAGTTGTACAAATACTCAAGAAATTTCGCCGCAAAATTGCGCACACAGATGAAAATTCGGGATGGTGATGTTATTTGTATCATGATGCCCAACTCCCCTGAGTACCCGATGGCAACCCTGGGAGCATTGGAGGCTGGAGCTGAAGTTACTACTGCCAACCCTATTTATACTCCACGTAAGTTATCCATAGAAATTATAAAGAAGTTGATTTTTATAGAATTTGCTATTTCTAAACTACATAAAGCTTCGCTGACATTAAATTATGTTTTATGGAATCTTAACATTTTGTTCTTATAGAAATTATTGATTAAACTAAATGAATTATGGAATACATACTACACACCTACCATTGATTATTTAACTTATATACTCATAATACCTTATCCTGGTATTTCAAAACTTATCAAAATATGTTTAATTTTATTCTGAAATTCACGCAAGATAACACTATCATATCATTAATTTTCCGTCAGTGAATATAATAATCATGGGCATTCTTCTTAAATAAAGCGATGTACACACAACTGCTTCTGATATCCATCGAACTTGTGATCTTAATCTCAATAATTCTTTTACAGATGAAATACAACGCCAAATAACATTATCTGACCCAAAACTACTGATAGGTGCACCAGAAACTATTCCAGTTCTTAAGAAAGCTTTATTATTAGCTAAGAAAGACCTACCCATCATCGCTGTTAAGGGAACTGACAACATTCTCCCAACAGAAACAATTTCTTTCCAAGAATTTGCTTTAGCTGATAATGTTGATCACAGTGTATTGAGAGAGGTTGGAAGAAAATCTGAAGATGTGGCGTTTCTTCCTTATTCTAGTGGCACTACTGGTCTTCCAAAAGGCGTGGAGCTGATGCATAGAAATATAGTTGTGAACTGTCTGCAGCAGGATGTTGAAAGTGTCCGACATTATGATGTGACTACAAGTAAGTTGGACGATTTAGTTCTTACAGTACACAAATTTTACTGTCAGCTTCGTTTTAAAAGGCAAGAATTGTCTCGCGAAATGATCAATATGGCAAAGTAAGTAATATATAAGTAACTAAATTCATTTCCTACGATTTTAATAGAGTAATAAAATTAAAATCGTGGCAGTCAAAAGGCGATGTTTATAATTTTTATCTATTGATAATGAAGCCAATAAATAATTATATAATCCTTATAACGTTTTTAAACTTGCCATATTAAATGGTGGTTTGGTCATATGCACTTTAATCATACACACAACAACTGTATGCACTAATAAACGAATCTGAACACAGTGCCATCAATGGTATATCCGGGAACAACGATTGTTACGTTTTATTTTTAACGTTCGTGTTCAATTGAAGTTACCACTTGAGTTGAATAGAACACACAATGATAGTTTCGTTTTGGTATTTCTTCTATGAGCAGTTCTCTTTCGCAACTTGTATTTCGTCGCCAAGTGACGTTAAGTAGACACAATAAAAAATCGAAATAATTGCTTATCGTACCTAAGAAAAATGCAACAATAAGTGGGTACTACTTTACTATTTTACGCAAATGATTTTCGTTACAGATTACAATCAAGATTCAGTTTTGGCTGTACTGCCATTCTACCATAGCTACGGTCTTTCCATAATAATGATGCACAAACTATCAGTGGGATTAAGAATGGTAACGTTACCCAAATTCCAGCCGAACAGTTTCATCGATGCCCTGAAAGAGCATAAAATAACCCTGCTCAGTGCTGCCCCTCCTCTAGGTAAGTGTTACAAACAAAAATCTGTATAGGGCTGAATGATACCTTATAGTCTGTAAATGCATTATTTTCTGATGAAATCAGTTAAGTGGCTATATGGGAGTATTCGTACTACAGTATTGTATGTAAAGAAATTTAAGCATATATAAATATATTTTTTCAGTATTGTTCCTTGGTGCACACCCTGGAGTTACAAAAGAACACTTGGCGTACATCAAAACAATCACATGTGGAGCTGCCCCATTACCAAGAACTGATGTTTTAAAAGTCCTTGACAAAGTTCAGGTAAATATTCCCCTATTTTAATTACAGAATTATCTTCTATAAGTTGAAGTCATTTTATGAGCCAGTGCTAAAAAATCCTTAAGATTTACCTACGATGAACTTTCTAGTCCTTAAAAAGTTTTAATTTAAGAGTGGGATTAAGTAAATGCTTTATTATTTTATGTTGAAAATACTTGCTAAAATGTATATAACTACTCAAGGCGAATGAAATCATTGACTTTTACAAACCACTTGACCCGTACAATATAAGAAGTCTGAATCCTAAGCGTCCATTAACATAAACAGCTTTAGAAATATCTAAAAAACTAAACTAAAGAAATCCTCACGGAGCTATTCTAGTGAAGATAAATGAACAAAACAAAAATAACTTGCTTTGCATAATAAAATTAGTTAAAACTTAGAGAGATTAATATCCTTCAAATTGGTTTTCTAGATTGAGTTTTATATTCTGCTGAATTACCTATTTACTTTTTAAATTTGAAGACTTCTTATGATTGATAATATTTTTTTTATATAGAAGGTTTCCAAAATTGCTTTGATGAAAGTAATAGTATGGATCTTAAAAAATATATATTCTAATTATACAATATATATACTTTGAATTGATTTGAGCATTGTGTTAAATTAATAATAATAATACATTTTTAAGTGTCGGTATAATAAAAGTTTTTTTTTTCTGTACAGCACAAAATCAACTTCCTTCAAATATACGGTTTAACAGAAACCTCCCCACTGGCAACCGCAATGTTGCCGGGGTCTGATGACTACGCTTCAGCGGGTTACGCTATGTCAAATAGTGAACTGAGGATTGTAGACTCAGAGTTACGACCATTGGGACCTAATGAGGTAAATAATACTATAATTATCTTAGTTATTGTACTGACAAATATTAAAACTTTTGTAGTAACCCCTAGCACAATTGGGCAGACTATCGGTCTTGCATTAGTTTTGACCATAATATATTTCTTTTTTCAATCATTCTTCCTTTTTCTCTCCTATGATGCAATAAATAAATATAGTTTTAAATATCACACGAGCCATCTGAGCCAAATCTAGATTATTACAAAATGACCATAACTTAACACTTTAATACAATTTACAGGTTGGTGAACTTTTGATTCGTGGTCCTCATATTATGAAAGGTTATAGAAATAATCCAGAAGCAACAAAGGAAGCTATAATTGAAGACGGTTGGTTTAGAACTGGCGATCTTGCAAGCATCAATGAGGATGGAGTGGTTACAATAGCTGACCGGCTCAAAGAGCTTATTAAGGTATGCCCGCATAAACTCATCAAAAGCGATATTAGCGTAAACGAAGACGTACAATATATTTCAGCACTTTTGTACAAAATGTATTCCTTTGGAACAGCGTATGCAGTCACTGTGTGCGGCGTGCGACGATGAGCATCTGTTCAAAAAACTGTACTGTGTTGCCTGAGCAGCGTCTCATACTCCCAAAACTATAAATAAAATTTCAATAGTCAAATTATAATCATCCAATTATTGAAATTTAGTAGAAATATTACAAAGATAACTTAAAGCTTCAGCACAATAATAAATTAAATTAATAATTTTCAGGTAAAAGGCTATCAAGTGCCACCAGCTGAGCTAGAAAACGTATTGAAGGAACACCCTGATGTTTTGGACGTAGCTGTAGTCGGCATACCTGATACTAGAATGGGAGAAGTTCCCAAAGCCTTCATAGTTTTAAAAGATGGACACAAACTGGATGCAAATGCTGTTACTTCTTTCGTATCGGAGAGAGTTGCAGAATATAAAAGAGTGAAAGAAGTTATGTTTTTAGATGCATTACCAAAGAATCCTTCCGGAAAGATTTTGAGAAGAGTTTTAAAAGAAAAATATTGTTAAGTATTATTATATTATAGTTTATTATTAAGATACTCAATAAAATATATATTTAAATACATATTCATGATATTATTTGCCTTGGTTTAAGTACAAGAATAATGCGGATGGCTGCTTTGTACATATTCTCACTTTTTTAGAATTAAAAAGCATTGGTACCGTTACTCCAAACCATTACGTCAATTTGCATGAAAGGGTAGAAGGAAGGGTAAATAGCGGTATCCAAAACAATGGTGCCGATTGAGGGAAAAGCTTTCAGCTTCGTGAAATACTGTGCATTATTTTACTGAACCTATTTTGTTTCATTAGCATCAAGGAAAAACTGAACTGAATTCTTCAAGCTCGGAAGGAAAATAAATTTACTCACTAATAAAAAATAATTTAATTCTTAATTTTATTACCAAATAAAACCAAGATGAGCGATGCAACCCGTTTTTCTGATGTCACAAAAATATTTAAAATTGTCCGGTTGTAACAAACATTAACAAAAACGGTGAAGGGTTCATATAGCGCTAAGAAATAATGACTGCCTGATTTGCCCACAAGGATAAATTAAATTAAGAAAATCATCATATAACAATCATCATCATCATCAGCCAGAAGACGTCCACTGCTGAACGAAGGCCTCCCCCAAGTGGGGGGGTTTGCCATAATCCCCACGCTTGGCAGGCAGCTTGGGGATCGCAGTAGCTCACCGATTAGTGAGAGGACGCTGCTGCCCGTCCTCCGGTGTCTGGTCGCAGTTTTAAGACGTACCCGGGACAACATATAACAGTATCATACTTTATTTATTTTTACCTCGATCAACTTAGGGTTTGAAAACATATAATACTTAATAAAATATTAAATAACGCTATTGCTCATAGGAGGAGAATGTAAGGTATGTTGATCAATTACACGGTTTATATTTATGATAAAAATGGAAATGGTAAAACGGAATACCCAGGTAATACCCTAATATACAGGTAAGAAGGTATCCGAACTCCAAACAAACGGAGGCACAACTAGTTTTTTTATAAAATAAAATATTGCAACAAGGATTTCTTCTTAATCGTGGCTACAGTTTACAAACATAAATATCACATGCACACACAACCAGATCCAAAAGAATTATCTGTAGATCATACAAGTATTTGTTCCGTGTGGAAATCGAACCCGTAACACTAGCGCAGAGAGCTAATCACTTAGCAACTGCACCAATCGTGCCGTCCAATATTGATAATACTAGTCAGAATAAAGGTGTTTTTTTTTATTGTCTACCAAGATACTGCAAGCAAATGATGACAATGATATCATCTACTCAGTTGATCAGTAACACTGTTTCTAGTAACATCTATACGGAAATATTTTATTTTGCATATCATTTTGCCATATAAACAGAATAAATACGTTGCTAATTATTTATCTAAAACATCGGAATACATATGAGTCTGAGATTTGAGATAAAGTTTTTTCTATTCTATATTTGCTGTTAATGTGTTGTGCCGGTGTGAAATAAACTGTGATTGCATTTGAAAACAATACTTTAAAACTAGTAAGTATTTTTTTCGAGTACTAGTAAGTATTTGTTTAGAGTTCGGATACTCCTCCTCATCATCATCATCATCAGCTAGAAGACGTCCACTGCTGAACGAAGGCCTTAGACCTCCACGTCGAACGACATTCCGCCACTTGCATCCATCGGTTGCCCGCGACTTTCACAATGTCGTCGGTCCACTCCTCGTCACTACGGTTAAATTGCTTGTTGCAGGTTACACTGAAGCTGGGTTGGTTTCACACGAATGATTTTTGAAAATATTTTACAAAAAAAACCGTGATAAGTCGGGATTAATTAAATCCGAAGAAATAGTGTTAAATTATTATTAAAGCTAATTAAACCAAAAAATCTAATGAATTTAATTAATTCAAAGATCTTAATGCTATTAATAACACAAGTAATTGACACAAGTAATCAATGTTTTAAAGTTATGGACGATGATATTTGTTTCTTTTCCATCAATCTGAATAATTTTAGGTACTTTAGATATTATAAGTATAAACTTTGTTACGATTTTGTATAAACACTTCTTTTTTATCTTTTTAGTAATGGCAGCAAAAAACATTATATCGAGAACCAGCCAAAAACTATTAGTATCTCGAAGTATTTCCTTTACTTCCAAAAATGAACGCAGTATTTGGACACCTGACAATATTGTTAAATCACCTCATAGAAACGTCGATATACCCAATAGAACGGTACCTGAACACATTTGGGAGAATCTGGAGCGATGGGCTAATAAAACAGCTATCGTAGGTACTTTCTTGCTATTTGTCGTATTCTTTCCTTTTTCATTTAAGAATTCCAACAAAAAGCTCAACGATAACCGAACCTACAGTTTAGTAGTAGTAAAAGGACAAATGCACGAAACCAAAAGTTATTCATAAAATATAATAAAAAGTTTATTTGGGTCGTTGTATTAGCTATCTTAAATATTTTGAACATTATTATAATCATAATTAGTTTAAGGGTAAGTAATATTAATAGTAGAGTTAACAAGCTCAGAAATAAATATTTTGAAAATAATATTGCTAATCAATGTCATCAATCAATTATATCTATGCGACAAGTTGTTTTTTTTAACTCGACATACTCTCCTTTCTAGATTATCCAAATATGCAGAGGAGAGGAGGAGAGAGGACTAGCAACTTTTGTATACGTTTGTGTATCTATATTTTAGGTATGCGGAATCACGAACCGCTCGTACAGCTACCACCAATTGTACAAATACTCAAGAAATTTCGCCGCAAAATTGCGCACACAGATGAAAATCCGAGATGGTGATGTTATTTGTATCATAATGCCTAACTCTCCTGAGTACGCGTTGGCAACCTTGGGAGCATTGGAGGCTGGTGCTCAAGTCACTACTGCTAACCCTAATTATACTCCACGTAAGTAGTCCAAAGAAATTATACCTCATCTCATCATCATCAGCCAGAAGACGTCCACTGCTGAACGAAGGCCTCCTCCAAGGGAGGGATTTGCCATAATCCCCACGCTTGGCAGGCGGATTGGGGATCGCAGTGGCTCACCGATTAGTGAGAGGGCGCTGCTGCCCATCCTCCGGTGTCTGGCCGCAGTTTTAGGACGTACCCGGGTCAAACAATAACGAAATTATAACGAAGGCAATATCTTAAGTATGTGGTATTTATAAATTAGACGATCTAGATACGGTTCTTGCTTTTGTTGATATAAAAAGTATAGACTGAATTGAATAAAGTGTTTATCACTATTCGGTCTATCAGCTTAATTTTACAAGTCAGAAAATTATTATCTATTTAAAATAAGATTATTTTACCTATAAAATACCTTATCACGTAATTTCGAAAGATTATTTGTCTTATTTAATATTGGTATAGAATTACCTAAGATAACATTATCATATCCGTTAATTTCCAATACAGAATGTTATCATTACCTTACGGATATCATTGTAAAACAAAACAATGCGTAAACAATTTTAATTTTTACAGATTAAATCTAGTTAAAAACTATAAGTTCAATCTCATTAATTCTTTTACAGATGAAATACAACGCCAAATAACATTATCTGATCCAAAAATTTTGATATGCGAAGCCGAAACGATTCCAGTTGTTAAGAAATCCTTATTATTAGCTAAAAAAGACCTACCCATAATCGCTGTTAAAGGAACTGATAATATTCTTCCACCAGGAATAATTTCTTTCCAAGAATTTGCTTTAGCTGACAGTGTTGATCACAGTGTATTGAGAGAGGTTGGAAGAAAATCTGAAGATGTGGCCTTTCTTCCTTATTCTAGTGGCACTACTGGTCTTCCAAAAGGCGTAGAGCTGATGCATAGAAATATAGTTGTCAACAGTCTGCAGCAGGATGTTGAAAGTGTCCGACATTACGATGTGACTACAAGTAAGTTGAACACTCTACTTCTTAAAAGCAACCCATAATTTATTTCATAATATCCTTGAAAAGTGTTTTGAAATATGAAATATTTTAAGATACATTGCTTGTCCTAGATTCGGCCATAATTATGCAGTTTTATCAAATACCGGACAACTGTGTGCACTATTAAATAAATCTGAATAGATTGCTTTAAACAGCATTCCCAGAAACTACGATTGTTGCGTTTATTTTTATACTTTCTTCTTCCACGTTGAGTACTTATCAATTGAAATGATTCTTAAGTGACGATCCAACCATGGTAGGGTTCTATTTTTGCTACTTAATAATATAATCATATCACGTATGTCCCGAAAAGTTTGGCTTATATAAGGTCTTCACAAAAAATTTACTGATCCTTACGCTTATGAAGTTCCTTATGCTTTACGAAGACAAGTCTTTGCCTTATTTTACTACCATTTTATATAATAGTCCAATGAAACATAGGTCAATATATTATTCTTTCCTTCTCATTTCATTACAGAAACCAATCAAGATTCAGTTCTGGCTATGTTACCCTTCTACCACATTTACGGTCTATCCTCAGTAATGGTGCATAAATTATCAGTGGGATTCAGAGTGGTGACGTTGCCCAATTTCCAGCCAAACAGATTTATTCATGCTCTGAAAGAGCATAAAATAACCCAGCTAGGTGCTGCCCCTCCTCTAGGTAAGTGATACAAACAAAGATCTGTAAAGCCCTGGCAGACTTAATTTTGGAATAAAGATATTTTTGTAGTTCTTTCTCTGTCGGGCCGATAGAAGCCACGATAAGGAAATTGCTCATGCCGTAGTAGATAATTTACCTAGTGAGCATTGATTGAGGTTGCCCAGGGCGCGCCAGAAGCTCTCAGGTTTTGTTACTTGTGGAGGCTCTTTCCTTGCTCCGATTATATACATTTTTGTGGTAGAAAGGATCGACGAGCGGTAACTACTTATGTAGCCTATTTCAGGAGCTATAACAACTATGTATAAGTTTAGTTGAGTTTCGACTGAAGAGTAATAACGAGTGATGAAGTTACTAGAGCAAAGGGTGGGCAATGCATAAGCAATGTGTAGATATTTAGGCACAGGGAATCGTAATTATAGAAATTCTTCGGCGGCGAGCAGCACACGCGCACCGTACCGAGGTAAAATGCCGACTATTTGTTTACGTGACTCGCCGCTCGCGCATCGCGCGCGGCTTGCAGAGGTGCGGGGGCGCGGGGTGCGGGTCGCCGCCGCTCGTCTCGCTCGGCCCAGCCGTTGTACGGCGCCGACGGTGGGGTCTCGCGAAATATATAACATAAACTGAGTTGCCTACATTCCACCCCCTTGTTCCTGAACAAATTCGTCAGTAGGCAACACAATGACCTTAACAACCGGTCGTTTCATATACCCCTTACAGGTTTTTACAATAACAACTCTAATTTGGCCATCGCGACCTGGGTGGACTGCGCTAATGACGCCCCTAGGCCACGCATTCCTCGGCTGATGATCTTCTAAAATGAGAACCATGTCTCCCACCTTCACTGGACGCACTTCGCGAAGCCACTTTTGACGCTTTTGCAGGGTGGGGACATACTCCTTAAGCCAGCGACGCCAAAACATGTCCGCCAAAGCCTGAGCCTTTACCCAAGCTTTTCTACAGGTTAAGTCAGATGCATCAAATATGCCTAACGTAGATGTCCCGGTAGCCGTACCTATCAATAGATGATTGGGGGTAAGAGCGATGGGCCCATCGGGGTCCGATCCCACAAAAGTCAATGGTCTACTGTTCAAGGTCATCTCCACCTCAGCCATCAATGTTGTTAACAGCTCCTCCTTAGGTGCTCGCGCTGTCAAGACAACCTTGAGTGCGGTCTTAACCGAGCGGACAAGCCGCTCCCAGCACCCACCCATATGCGGGGCTGCAGGCGGGTTAAACTGCCAAGAAATGCCCCTGGTAGCGACGAAGTCGTGTATTTTGTCATGCTCCAAAGCATGAACAGCAGCTCTCAGCTCTGCATCAGCACCTACAAAATTCGTGCCTCTATCGCTGAACATAATAGAAGGCTCTCCCCGGCGAGCTATCAAGCGTCGGATTGCCATAATGGCCGAGTCTGCCGATAGTGAAGAAGCGACCTCAATGTGGACACCGCGAGTGACAAGGCAAGTAAAAATAACACCCCATCTTTTCTCACGACGCCTTCCGATTGTAACGTCCATAGGACCAAAATAATCTACCCCGCAATGTACAAAGGCTCTTCTGGTGTTGACAAGTCTAGCAGAAGGTAGATCTCCCATCTTGGGCAACGAAGGGCGAGCGCGACGGACTAGGCAAGGTTGACACTTGGACACGGCTGCTTTAACTGTACGTCGCCACTGGGTTATCCAAAACTTTTCCCTAATGCTGTTTATGACAGTTTCAGTATTAGCATGGTGGGCACGCTTGTGATATTCAAGCGCAATAAGCCGCGCGGTATAGCTGTGACCGTCCAATATAATGGGGTACTTTTCATTAAACATTAATTCCGGTGCAGCACTTAGGCGTCCTCTGACTCGAAGCAACCCATCACCTTCATACAAAAAAGGATCTAAGACACGAATCTTACTTCTGGCAGGTAATACACTTTTGGTTCTCAGCAGCGTCAACTCTTCAGAGAAAGTCTCAGCCTGGGATTGCTTTAACAAAAGAATCTCGGCATCCCGTACGTTGTCAGCAGTTAGCTTCTCAATCTGTTTCTTGCGGCATATACCTAAAAAGGCAAGAACGCGACCTGTGGACCTAACAGCCCGCGTCCAACTACTGAACTTATCAACTTTAAATAACGGTACATACTGTTGTACAACATTAACTTTCTCAAGACGCTCCAAATCTATATTAGCTGCATCGTCGAACTCGTTGACTGGCCAATGGTCTTTGTTCCGGTACAAAAAAGAGGGACCTGTAAACCACAACTTGCAATTTGTAGGCCAGTACAATTTCGTGGCCTCATCAGCGGGGTTATCTGCTGACGGCACCCAACGCCAGTCACCGGGGTTGGACTTCCGGTCGATTTCTGCCAATCTGTGTGAAACGAACTTCTGAAAATCACGGGGATCCGAATGTACCCACTTTAACACTGTTTTCGAATCGGACCACAAGTATTTGCCCGTTATAACCAAGTCTTGTTCTTTTACTATGGTACAAGCTAATCGACACGCTAACACAGCTGCCTGCAGTTCGAGGCGAGGCACGGATATAACCTTTAACGGTGCGACACGGGCTTTTCCAATTACGAGTGAGACGGTTGGATTACCAGATTCGTCCCTACCAACTAAATATGCCACTGCAGCATAAGCCCATTCGCTCGCATCACCAAAAACATGTAACTCGACGGTCGATGGGTTGAGCCCGTACCAACGTGGCACACGCACATTACATAGCTGTTTGATATCCTGCAGCCACCTTTCCCATTCCTTGAATTCATCCTGCTTCAGCTGATTGTCCCATCCTACACCAGATTTCCATATTTTCTGTAACAAGATTTTAGACTTTATCGTGTAGGGACAAAGTAAGCCTAACGGATCAAATATACTCATAATCACTCTCAGGAACTGACGTTTGGTGGGGATAACCCTACCCTCAACTACGTCAGGTGCAACCTTTTTAAAAGATAAATCGAACGCTAACTCGTCGGATTCCGGCACCCATATCATACCTAAAGTACGTTCGCCACTATATGGAGACTTGTCAAAATTTACTTTACCTGGCACAACAGCTGGTAACTCCTTACGAAGCTCGGGTGAGTTGGTCACCCATCCCCTAATAGAGAAACCACCAGCGGAGTGAATCATGGAAACATCTTTGATCAGCTGACGAGCACTATCTACTGACTGAACACTGTCTAGATAGTCATCCATATAATGGTTTTTGTGTATCGCTTTGACAGCCTCAGGATATGAATCTTGGAACTCGCTAGCATTTTTGTTCAAAACATAGATGGCTGAGGCAGGCGATGACTTAGCACCGAAAATCATTGAGTTCATTACATATGTATCAGGGTCCCGCCCCCTGTCACGGCCTCTCCATAGAAATAGCTGCGCGCCCTGATCTTCTTTCCTAATTTTAATACGGAGGAACATGTCAGCTATGTCCGCTGTATAAGCTATCGGACCGGAACGGAATTTAAACAAAACGCCTAATAAGGAATTTAACAAGTCCGGCCCTGTCAACAAATAATCATTTAAACATGTACCCTTATACTTGGCCGCGGCATCATAAACTAACCTTAGCTTGTTTGGTTTATTCGGGTTAGTAACCCCAAAATGCGGCAAGTACCATACCGGGTTAACGTTCAGCGGAGCATCCAACGGCCTAGCGTACTGCTCAGAAACTAACCTTTCAATCTGACGGGTATAGGCGTCAGCGTAATCGGGATTTTTATCTATCTTTCTTTCTATCCCGCGTAAACGCTTGACAGCATTATCGTAATTATCAGGTAAGTGTACAGCGTCACGTGACCAGAGCAATCCTACCTCCCAACCCCCGTCAACACGGCGACTAGTTTTATCTAGTATCTTACACGCGCGTTCCGTCTCAGCATTTTTACGTGACACCTCCGTAATACCAATGGACTCTAGCAAAAATTGCTGCTTCACAAGTTCACTTAGATCATATAACTTATCAAAGACAACGTTAACCGACTCCCGAACGGACTCG
This sequence comes from Shargacucullia verbasci, assembly GCA_947562105.1. Classification (NCBI taxonomy): domain Eukaryota; kingdom Metazoa; phylum Arthropoda; class Insecta; order Lepidoptera; family Noctuidae; genus Shargacucullia; species Shargacucullia verbasci. The sequence continues at coordinate 10,784,775 of OX387294.1, read as the reverse complement.
CTACTAATACCTACAGGCCCATGAACAACCCACCCTAACTTTGTAAGCGACGCTACGGGTTGTCCGGACTTTCCCTGCCGTATTTGTTGGTTAACTATTAACTGCCAATTGTCCTGCCCAATTAATATCAAGGGCTTAGCGCAGGACATCTCACAGTATTCTAATCCTTGAAGATGTTTATTTGTAGCTAAGACTTTGGCGGACACGCTCTGGGTAGGTAAGTCTATGTTCTCGATAGTACGTAACGTGATATTATGGCATAAACCGTTGGGTCCACGTATTAACGCAGTTACCCTACAAGAATTCTTATCAGTAACAACATGACCACGTGCACTAATAATTTTCAATGGGGACAGTTGACCACTAAAATTACAAACATTACTATCGATTAATGATACAGTGGCCCCATCATCAAGTAACGCATAACATTTATGTTCAACATTATTAACAATAATAGTAACCGGCATAATTTTTAACAATGTTTTCGTGTATCGACATCGCTCACCCATACTCGTTACTGATTCGGCGTCCGACGGCGACTGTACTTGCGCTACTGCCGGCGCCTGCGCCGCGGCATCCGCAGGCGGAGCGCTAGGGGTGGCGGCGGCGCTGGCGCCGGATTTCTCGTAGTGGAGAAGCGTATGATGCGGAGAACGACACTTTGCACACCGTTTTGCGCGACAACGATAACGAGAATGACTTTGCACTAAACATTTAAAGCACAGCTTATTTAACTTAACGAAGTCCCACTTTTCTATCTCACTTTTACGAACGAATTTATCGCACTCGGGTAATTGATGGTCCGTACTGCTACACAACGCGCACACACTCGCGGACGACGATGACGTGCTCGGCGATGTATTCGGCGACGCCGATTCCTCGCTGGTGATGTGTACACGGTGAGTATGTTCCCGGTGATGACGAGATGAGTCCGCGCGCCCCGCGCGTGAATTATTAACAGCAGCGGCGGCGGCGACAGCGGAGTTAGCAGCAGCGGTATTCCGGTTCCGATGAGTATAATACTCGGTGCTCATAGTGCTTAGTGGTAAGTAATAAGCTGATGCTCGTGACAAGTGACTTAGAAACTCGAGCACAATACTTATGTTCGGCGATACACGAAGATCTTCTTTGCTATCAATGTTCATTTTCATAACAAATTCGCCGTACTGCGATCGTTGCACAGCGGTTAACTTACTTAGAACTTCGTGCGTTATTTGAGGGTTACATAAATAACCCTCCGCTTTTATATTTTTCAAAATGTAAACACAGTTTCGAACGACGCAGGTCATGTTTCGTAATTCGGCGCCGCTGTCTGACACACGTGGCAAACCTCTTATCTTCTTTAACACTGATTCTAATAGAAGATTAGGGTGTCCAAACTCTTCTTCTAGGGCGCTAATCACGTCTTCAGGGTCAGACCCGGTGCGCAGGAGATCTTCAACGGCACACTTTGCCGCGCCACGGAGTGATGCTTGCAGTCGTAGGGAGTTCTCGAACCTGCTATATGTCGACGCGGTAGCCTCGTAGGTGCGCCGATACACCAGCCAATCCACCGGGTTGCCATCAAATATGGGGAGATCATAGTTTTGTCGTGGTCGTTTTGACATATTCGTAATAATTACGTCGGCAAGATGCATGATGTCGGACGTAGCAGTGGCGGGAGGCGCGGGGGGTGCGTACTCATGCGGCAGCGGCGGCGCGGGCGCTTCGAGAACCCGTGGCGGCGGCGGCGGCGCAGGCGTTTTCTCGATCGAGCATGGCGCGTCTACCGGCGGCTCGTGCTCAAAGGTGGCTAATTTATCGTTATTATCGAGCCACTCTTTCACGTTATTAGCGTCACACACACTCCGCGGACAATCCTCTCCCTCATCTTCGATTTCCGCTATATCTAACGCCAACTTCTTCTTTATTAGCTCTTCTTTCAACTTGGCTAACTCTTTTTCCGCTTCGTATTCGGCACGTAAGCGCAACGCTTCTCGGCTTGAACGACCTGATCGGCTCGAACGTGTCGACGTGGCTACTCGTTCACTACGCGGGTTCGTAGCGACACACGTCGTATCGGATCCGGGTCGATCTTCTCCAGCAGAAGCATGAGCTTTGCTCCTCGTAATGCAGCCGGTTTTCACACTCATAATAATTACGAAGATCCGGCTCGAAGGACCAGCTGTAGATATTTAGGCACAGGGAATCGTAATTATAGAAATTCTTCGGCGGCGAGCAGCACACGCGCACCGTACCGAGGTAAAATGCCGACTATTTGTTTACGTGACTCGCCGCTCGCGCATCGCGCGCGGCTTACAGAGGTGCGGGGGCGCGGGGTGCGGGTCGCCGCCGCTCGTCTCGCTCGGCCCAGCCGTTGTACGGCGCCGACGGTGGGGTCTCGCGAAATATATAACATAAACTGAGTTGCCTACACAATGACTACTATTTTTCCTTTTCAGTAATATTCCTTGGTTCACATCCTGGAGTTACGGAAGAGCACTTGGTGTATATCAAAACAATTACAAGTGGAGGTGCCCCGTTACCAAGAACTGATGTTATAAGAGTCCTTGACAAAGTTCAGGTAAATAGTCCCCTAATATATCCAAATATCTTCTATACATAGAAGTTAATTTTTAACATTGATTTTTGCAACCCAGTTGATGCGACAATTCACATAATAAGTCTAAATTCTAAACCTCCTTTACAATAAACAGCTTTACACAGCTAAAAAATTAAACTGAATAAATCCTAACGGAACTATTCTAGCAAAGGTAAATACTTAACCCGATAGTGATTTAGTTAAGAGAATGTATAAAAAAAAAAACAAATTAATTTGGTTTCCATGATAAAATTAGTTAAAACTTGGTAACATTAATATACTGTCATTTTCTTGATTGATTTTATACTTCCCTGAATCGCCTATTTAGTTTGATGACTTCTTATTATGGAAACCCATTTCTTTTAATTCAAGCCTCGCAATTTTGACTTTGTTCAACACGTAACAAAATGCAGAATATCTTCAAGAAGTCATGATTTATCTGTTGGTGTAATTTTATTTTCTTATTTCTATAGCAAAAAATCAACTTTCTTCAAATATACGGTTTGACAGAAACCTCCCCACTTAACACCGCAATGTTACCAGGATCAGATGACTACTCTTCAGCGGGTTATGCTTTTTCGAATACTGAATTAAGGATTGTAGACTTGGATTTAAGGTCATTAGGACCTAATAAGGTAAATCATAACTAATATTTATCCTAGTTAATAAATTGAATACTCATAATACTAGTAAAATGTACGTGTACTCTTTTATTTATAATTTTATTGCAATTTTAAAAGTAACTCTTAGGTCCTGTATTTTAATATCGACATTATAAATGATCATTTTTAAATCATACATTTATTTCTTCTTCAATTATGCAATAAAAATGTTTACCTTAACCAAATCTAAATTAAGCAATATTAAACCACCAAAATGTACACTTTACAGGTTGGCGAACTTTTGATTCGTGGTCCTCAAATTATGAAAGGGTATAGGAACAATCCAGAAGCAACAAAAGAAGCTATAATTGAAGAGGGTTGGTTTAGAACTGGCGATCTTGCAAGCATCAACGAGGACGGAGTGGTTACGATAACTGACCGGCTCAAAGAACTGATTAAAGTAATAAACTTGTATTATCCCTCAGAATCATTGACTCATCCAGTGCCACCCGCCACATTTACACAGCCTTAAGTAGACCTGAGACGACCACCATCTGTTCAATAACCTATGCTGTTCTCAACTCATATTTCATAATTTTATACAATACTTTTAAAACGAGGTATTTTTTTTAGTAACGAATCCTTTGATCATTCAGCGCACCCTGGGCAGTGAGCCTCGATACCACCATTGTAGACTGGCTAATCTTTCCACTAAGGCACGAGCGCTTCCCTTGTTTCCTTGATAGCTCATGCCGACACGGTAGAGGAAGATTGTTTGTAGAAGTGCTTCTACACATAATACTTTAAAAACTATTGACATTAGCAGGGCCATAAAACCGCACCATCTAGCTTCCTGTTTCATTGCTCTCCCACCTGATGATATGAATATATGGTAATATGTTAACCTTTTATTAAAATGTTACCATTTACAACAATTAATTTTCTATAAATTTCAGGTAAAAGGCTTTCAAGTGCCACCAGCTGAGCTAGAAAATATATTGAAGGAGCATCCAGATATTTTGGACGTAGCTGTAGTCGGTATACCTGACACTAGAATGGGAGAAGTTCCCAAAGCGTTCATAGTTTTAAAAGATGGACACAGACTAAATGCAAATGCTGTTACCGCTTTCGTGTCGGAGAGAGTTGCTGAGTACAAAAGAGTGAAAGAAGTCATGTTTTTAGATAAATTACCAAAAAATCCTTCTGGAAAGATTTAGAGAAAAGTTTTAAAAGAAAAATATTGTTAAGTATTAGTTTTTAGAATATTAAGATACTCAATAAATATATTTTTATATTGATAATGTTATATGCCTTAGTTTAAGTATAAAAATTCACTAATGGCCGCGTTGTACATATTTTCATTTTTTTCAATATTAGAAACCATTTGGTACCGCTTTCCTCAAACTTTACGTCAATTTGTATGAAAGGTTAGAAGGAAGGCAAGGAAGCAGGCAAGCAATGAATTCCGAAACGATGGTGGCGATTCAGAAAATATTTCAATTCAGTGCAATATCTTCTACACGTGCATTATGTTACTGAACTTATTTTACTTCACTAGCATCAAGAAAAACCTGAACATAATATTCTTTAAGGTTCACAAGAAAATAAAATTACTTGAACGATATAGGTAAGTAGTATTTTTGATGTCACAGATTTATTACATTTACATATTACAAAATTATGCACAGTTTGAAGGGTAAGGTCGAACTGGTACTTAATCAAAGAATAATTTAACGCCTATATAAAGTATAGAATAAGACACGTGGGAAAATCGGGCGGTTATATGTTACCGCCGATTTTCCCACAAGTTCCCATCAGTAGGTACATACTATATATATTTTTACCTCACTAAAAGAATAGACTAATTATACTAACATTTTAAAAACCTCAGAACATTAAATACATCGCTCAAATAAAAAATCTCGAAATTTATTCTTATAGGTTCCCAAGACTTTGTATTCTTTAATAAAATTTAATTGTGATAACAGACTCGATGCAGAATTTTAGTTTGTTAAGTCTCTACTGGAGCATCGTCGTGAAGACTTTGCGTATAAGTATGATTTTATCCACCTTCTTTCAGTCAAAGAAAATTTCCATTTGTTGTAGTTGACTTATTTGAATGACGGGACCGGTTCGCAGTTTCAGCACAATTTTATTGATTCGCAATTTTGTAGGACCTTTCTAACACTCATGTGAACGTTCCCGCTAGAAAACAGTTCTGCAAATAGGAGCAACCTGCCGTGGAAACAGGTGTTTGGATTTCTGAGATATTATCATTTCGTAGAAAATATTGTGCGTCCATACACAAAACCAATTGTATGTATTTTGAACTAAACTCTTTAATTGATGTCAGGAACGTTAATTATTTCAGCTTGATAGTGAGTCATGACGTAGGTATAAAACCAAATGTACACACACATAAAATTCACATTTTTAAAGTTACTAGACACATGTCCCTTATGTGTGTCATCAAATCGTGTTATTGAAAAATTTACCGGTACGTACGCCATTTACCCGGTTATTATGGACATCAACCACGAAGTATGGAGGGTCACGTGCGTTCATAACAACTGAACTTTTGCAACTGGAACACCACTTTTGAATTTCGAACTGGCGAACGTGTTTTTTTGTTTTAAGTATTTGCATATTTACTTCCGTCTGTAGTTGTAGTTTTAGAACTTTCTGAGTTTCCTTTGGGGGTTTTTGTCTGAATTGCAGTGTTGAAATTGGTTGACGTAGTTTCATTTTTGTTCATTAGACTAGAGGCACATCGATGGTTTTTTAGTAATCAACTTGAAATACTCCATTTAAACGCTGAAATTAGATCTATGCTATACACAATCGTGTCACTCGAATTATTTTGCTACCATTCTAAACAGTCTCAGCAACTAAGAAAACTTTAAAATCCTTACTAATGTGTTTATAAACCGATACCTAAAAATCCATTTTACCACTATAAAATAGAGTCCAATTTCAGCCAACGCGATGAACTCTCGGTTAAAATAGTCAAACTCATTAAAGCTACTTTTGCCTCCCATAACAAATTCTAGGTGCTCTGAACAGCCAAATCCACTATCAGACGTCGACCGACGAGAATAAGCACATTACTAAATTGGCTCGACAAAGAGAAAACCATTTAAGTCCTACTGTTTTCCTGCCATGTTGGATTTTGGCGTGCCTTGCACACCGTTGTTACGGCGTATAAAATAAATTGTAAGGGTAAACCTAATTTAATGTTTAGTTATTTTAATTATCTGGTCCATACTGAGCAGTCAGCCTCGCTACCATCACTATAAATCATTGCCGACTGGCTAATTCATTCACCACAGCTCGTAGCAACACGACAGAAAAGCGAAAAGTTTTATTTTGAAATACCGAATGAAGTATTTGAATCTAGATCCTCCTTTTATCAGTTCTACACGGTATACGATATTCCATTGTTAAAAAAAGAAAAAGTAGGCAATATCCATTGCTCTACTTCCAAATGTTATCAGCTTCAACTAAGTTTATCACAGTCCACTGCAAGACATAAGCGTTCCACTTTATCACCGTTACACTTTAGCCCAGCTGCCGTTTCCGGACTATGGGCATCTCACACTACACTTGGCGATCGGCGGTCTCCAATCAAGTCACGACTTCCGTAACGGCCATCAGTCCTGTGACGGAAATGGCTACCACATTGGTCGGTAAAAACATCAGCAGGTCTGATCATGCATTTTAAGGTATCTACAATTTCTGTTAGAAATTTTTGGTGCCTAAAAATGCTCTTATAAGGACACAAGAAGTCCAACTTCAACGAACGCACTACCCAAATACTCTTCATAGAAACTTGGCCAGGATTTGTCAATAAAGTTTGCCCGTAAACAGGTTGAATGTGAAGACGGCAACAAAACCGTAATAGAAGACAGTATTAACTTCAAGTTTCCTCGACCGACCCTTCTAAGAAGTGTGGTAGCAGATTAACCGAGTGATTAATTAGGGACGCCCTACTGCAGTCTAATGATGGCAGTGACCATGAAGCTGGATCAGCACAATTTTATGGTCCCCTCGTTTAAGGAAAAAGTGAAGATATGTTGATGTACACTTTAGTTACGGTATGAAGTAAAACGCTGTATATTTAATTCAAATTAATAAAGACTATAATCAATTCAAATTATATAAGAAAAGTAAAATATTATAATTTAAAGAATGAGAGTATTGAATTTTTTTTTGTGAATGAATCAGTAACAAATAAGTAAAGAGATAAATTTAAATACTATCTAAAAGTAAAAAGCTTAAAACGGCCTGAATGTCAGTTAGGAGTTTTTATCACTTCATCGTCGATATCCTTTCTTAAAAGACTATTATCGTGTCTTCTTAATCTACAGTAAAAGCAATGCATATTTCCATAAAAATAAATATGGCAACATTTGCATTATCACTGCATAGTCCAACACTTTAAATTCTACAAACAAACTCGCAACTATCATAGTATAATAATTATGATCATAATAATATAAATACTCTCGGGTAAATTCCCGACATGAACCATCAAAGGCTTGGGAACACTAGACCCCATCCGGCAGGGTTAAGGGTAACATTAGATTACATAACGGTGTAAAAGTACCCAATGAGATCACCCTCCCAACAGTTCTAGGTTAACCCGTCGGCCGTCGCCATTTCTGAAAGTATAATGGGAATCTCGGATTAAACTAAAGTTTTAATTAGTTGCAATAGTGAATTGGGAAAGTCAGGACGTCCGTTTTCGGAAACGCGCCGCCATATTTGAAAGTAAAATAGGCGCTATGATACTAGACAATTATTCCTTATTATAGGAATTAAAATTTTGGAGTCTTTAAGTATTCAGGTTTTTATTGGGTACCTACTGAAATTTTATTTTTTTACTTAATAGGACCAAACATTATTTCTACTTGCCCAAAAATGGTAACTGATCGTTCATATCCAACGTATCCAACGGTCTCGTATAATTTATATTATACACTAGCACCACTTTGAATTCAATGCGTTATTGCTTCGAACAGTGCCAAAGCAATTCAATTTTGATATACAGCCTATTGCTGCATATTGAATTTTAAATTCTTAAAAAAATCCCTTTATGTAACATTCAAACTTCAGCTACATCGCATAGCATAAACTGTTATTTCATGTCCCATAGAAGTTCTGAAAATACAAGACACATTTTAGACCCAAGCAATTATAGCTTTCTTTTTTGAAGAAGAAGAAGAAGAACAGATTTTATGTCGATGAAATCTAAACTGTATAAACTGAACTTTAGCAAAATCGAAATGGATTAGATTGGCTTAGTTTAAAAAAAAAAACAACATGAATGGGGAATTGGCATGCAAAAGCCTTAAAAGTATTAATTTCGATCATATTATGCATTGAGTTCTGAACTAATTTACATAAGATAACATTGATTAAAAACAAAAGCAAAATAAAGTATAACTGAAAAGTTGGTTGAAAAGGCCGTTACCATAGGCCATTATTTTGTATGCAGAAAAAAAAGACAACTCTATTGGTTACGCACAAATACCAAATTCCGTAACCAATTCAAAATGTTTACAAAAAATACGCACCACTCACAACCAAACTTCATCAATCTATTGTCCACTAAAATCTGGCTTGAAAAAACGTCATTCATCGATTTCACGAATAGTTTTAACGAGGTTCGAAAGCAATAAAAATGAGACCCACAAAAGTTTTCCTAACAAAACACCGAGTTACAATACAGTTTGGCTCGCGAAATTTCAATATTCCGAGAAACAAATGAGTATACTTTTTAGATTGATTTATTGTTCGTTTTTCCCAATAGGTCTTCACATTTTTTTGAACGGCGATGCTCCATTTTTTTCGAAAGTTGTTCAGCTGCAAGTGCTATACGAATTTGATTAGGAGTAAAGCGTTTATATTGCTACGTAATAATTTTATTGTTTCTCAAAACAACTGTCATATTTTATAAGCCGTCAAGACCCAACCAAATATCTTAGTAAAGCGGTAGACGTCTATATTTCAAACCTACTTGATACTGGCTCCATTGAAACAGATTAGTTGGATCAAATCCCTTACGCAATTAATCTACCTGAGGATTGAATGTAAATCATGATGACAGTATGCATCTTTGGATCTAAGATAATAAATCATTAATGCTACAGGCCACCTAAACGATGCAGGCCTATCAACTGATCCTACTTGTACATACTAAATAAAAAATAGAAAAGGTCCGTCATCAGCTTAGCCTTTTGCGACTATTAGACTAGCATAGCTATCAGCTGGGCTAATAAGTGCGCTATAATATAATTTTGCCGCGCACTTATTACTTTTAACAAGTAACAATTAAAAACAGGTAATCATCTTAGTTTAAATGATTAACCAGATTAATACACAGAACGCCCCCGCAATCCCACCTCTGCTCGAACAAGTATACGTTGAAGTTAGACCGGTCACCGGACCCTATTGTCAGATTTTTGTCTTAATCCGCTCTCCAAGGCATGGAGGGTCGCCATGCGTAACGACCAGTAAAAACTATCCTTGCAGATCAGTTGATCGGCACAAAACCCATTTCACCTCGAGCTCATAAAGGAAAACCCATAAAAGAAACGCTGAAACGAAAATTATGTATCAATACACCCAACGAGGTCAATCATATTGTTTTTCCAATCGTTTATGTAAATGGTAACCCATTCAACTTTATGTACGTTATCGGAGTCCAACTGTGGCCAATAAAGTTGGTAAATATGCAGTTATTATAACTAGTTAGTGGAGAGATAATGGTTATAGGAAACAGTTTCAGTAGTGCCATCGATGATTGTGTTCGTAAATATTTTTTAGGTGGGAAGATAGTAGAAGAGAGGCGTCGGTAGACCTATAAAACGGATAGTTTTATTATTATTTTATCGGGAAATTATAGAAAAAAGAAATCAATGTTTATTGAAACGAACTACATGAAATATTTGCACATCACGAAGAAAACAAATAAAAAGGTATTTATCGAGGGAGAAAACAAGAATTATAGGGAGAACACCGTAGACAAAACACAGAGTTAATTTGTTATTTTCTAAATAAAGACAGAGAGATTTTTTTATGCTGAGCGTAAACAAAGATTTCCTTAAAGAGTAAGTAATTTTCCGTTGTATATCGCAATGTAACAGATAACCAGTAGCTAAAAGTAGTTTAGTAGCTAAAATTTTAGTCCACAGAAGTACGTAGATCTACTAAAAATAATTTCATTGGTAATTAATGTTAATTATTTTACTTAACAGACAAAAGTATTCAATACGCATAAGAAAAAATAATGATGTCGACATAAAATCACAAATTAAAAAGCGAACTCAAATTGATGCGTACTTCCAAAGAAATCAAATGTGAAAAGAATTTTTTCTCAAAGTATCGTCTTTAATAATGTTGAAAGAGTTTTTCGCTTAAAAAGCTAATTCGAACGAATAGATATATCGAATTTCGCTGAGACTGGGTGCATTGGAGTGAGTGACAGTAATTGCTCGCTGCATCCCGTCGCCATTATGTTGCTTCGACAGATTTTTAATGGCGCGAACACTGGAACAAGATTTACGAGTTATTAATGAAGCCATCTTTTGTTCTAAAATGTTTTCAAAGGGGGAACACGTGTACAGTTTTTAAAATATTAGAAATCTTTATCTGTGATATAATAACATTATTATTACCTATATCCTTATTAAGTGGCAGTAAAATTTAATTTAATTATATGCCGATGTTTTATTATGCTTATTTATGTTTTCCCGGCCTGTTGCCAGACAAAGGACCTGATTGTGTTTTAATAACAATGATAATGAAACGACTGTACCTACTACGGCTCTTAATAATCAAATCAAATCAAAATCCTTCTCATCTCGACATCCTACAATTTCTCCATCGGATTTCATATTTGTAATTCTGTTGCCATCGTCTGAAATATTTCTGAAGTCGCATCTTATAATATCTTCTCAAAGGATTTAATCTATATTTAGCTGGAGACCACACAGCTCTTCAATTTAATTTCGACATTCCTAATAAGGTTTAGATGAAAACCATTCAGTACTTGGACTTCCAAAGTTCAGGGGTTAGCAGACACTATCTGTATCCCAAATCCTCTATTAGATCTTGCATTAATTTGAAACAATTTTGGAGATCCAACAAATTGACGGCAATTTGTCAGGGTCCTAACTACGATTATTTGGCTGTCGAGACGAATAGAAATGAATTATTACTATTGAAATTATGTTATGGCCAATGAAAACTATTTGAAATGTACCATTTGTCCTCCCAAATGATTATTACATGAGAACATTTTTATTAATAGTGGTGATAAAACGATTTCGTTCTTTTTAAAGTGTTTTCCCTTTTAATGAACGATGCTTCACGCGTAAATTGCATCTGAGCTATTTGTCAATATAATCCCTCGTAAATTATGAATTTTATTTCTTGGAATACATTGTGACCTTCTAGTGAAATTGTATTGAATGCCTGACTATACTTTTCTATGAAACGATCATCTTTTAATATTAAATCTTGTATCATGTATATATCTCGATGTACTACATTCCAACATGCTCGAGCATGGTCCTTTGCAATTATGTTATGTAATTTTTTTAAACCCAGCGTTTTTGTATTTCTGCGTTCAATTTGTCACAATCGAAAAAGAAATCATAATAACTCAATACCTTACAATAAAATAAACTTACAAGATGTTCCGCTACTAGCAGTTTTAGTAGTTTCAGATTAAAGTTTTTGCACCGTTGATCCAAGCCTCCTTTGTAGCAAAGTCTAATAAATAACTCAGTTAAGAAATCTAAGAGTTCAGATGTCAGTTTAAGCTGTTAGTCAGGGCCTTGCGAGTACTGTACTGGGGCGAGAAGAAACCACAACACGGGTAAAGAACAGAAGTCATATCGACAACACAGAAATAAATCAAAGATCTTGTATGACTTTTATTGTGGAAGCTATACCTCTTTCTAAATAATATGCTTAATTTGTATGTCAGATGACCAATGGGCCAAACTTACGACGCAGTGGGTTCCTCTAAATGGCCTCTAGATGTCGCGGCAGACCCAGTTGGCGGGATGAACTTGACTCCTTGAGAAAAATGAAAGGAGGGTATGGAGGCCATGCCCTGCAGTGGGATATTACAGGCCAAAAAAAAATGTGTACTAAATACGCCAGCTTCTTTGCATTTAATTAAGTTTAATCCGATTCAATGTTCGCAATTAAAGCACTGAAAGGCTTAGTCCACGGTGTCTGGCCCTGAGGGCCAAAATCATTAGTTTTAGTAAAAAAAATATTTTCCTAACTAAAAAAAAATGTTCTGGCGAGCAGGATACTACATTTCACCCTCTTTTCGTCAATTTATTTTAATCACTTCGCTAGCCGCATGGGATCTGATTCCATATTGTTAATTTTTCCAATTTTACACAAACTTCTGCTACCTACCGGCACTGTGTGAAAACTAAACAAAAGAAGTCACGAACCAAATCTCTTAGCTCCGGCTGTATCAGCTGCTTACACAATCTGCAGTAAGGGCGGATGTACAACGATACTGGAAAACTTTTTTGTTTTGTAGTAGAAATTCTTGATAGTAACACTTGTGATTGGTTGCGGGAAAGGCCTCATGGGATTCTTTCATGCCTCCATCTTATTGTCATCTTTCATTTCATTTCTTTGACCGCAATCCACGTTAACTCACCTAACAAAATTCAACATTCAGGTTTGCATACAGGGTGGCGAACAATACGATAATAAATAAAACCACATGATCATAAAATCCAATCACGATTTAGCCGTTATGAAACGTAATTCAGATGCCATTGCTTAGCAACAGTATCGACGAAAAAGTCCAAAGTCAACAGTGAGCATCAAATAATTTTCATTTTACATTCCAAAATATAAAATACCCGGCTGGAAACGAAATAAAAACGTAGCATATTAGCTGCTTGTTATACCGTGCACGTACTAAAAGTCAGCTGAGGAAAACAGTGGTCGTAAGCGGTATAGGCTAAAGAATTGGTTTCTACTGCGCTGCTTTGTTGCAGTGTCCATGTAGCTTATAACTAAATATATTGTAGCTTGTGTTTCAAAAACCTTCTTATAATGAACGGCTTTGGTATCCCTCATCTTATAAAGATCCTAACTTTGCGCATCTCTTCTTTCAGCTGATATAGCAGTAGGGTCTTAAGCTGATTATATTCCTCCTTAGTCACTTTTTAACACGATATAACATACGCCTAAAAAAGTACAGTGTGCCCAGTATGTTTCGTCAACACAATACGTTTCGTAACCGCAACGACATATTGGGCGCACTGTACCACATCGACACACTTCAAAACACGTCAGATATCATAGAACATTCGGAGACGTATCAACAACTTAACATAACATCACACCTCTACTTCCCAAAGGGTGAGACAGAGGTGTACTATTGTACACCCACATTTCGCCGATGCCGTTATTGAGCCATACATCTAGCGAGTACAGTTTCAGACTCCGTACTGCTACTGAGAATTTCCATAAAGAAAAATCTAATAACATTTTGCCCGAGCTGGCAATCGAATCTAGGATCTCACGCTCAGCAGTCGCTTGCGACTACAAGACCAATGAGGCAGTCAACAATTTTACATATTTACCTATCAAAACTCTCAACAATCTACTTAGAACGTGCGACTTATCCACTAACAAATTCAGAATGTTCCTCATTTGGTTGAAGTTAACGTCTCCCGATCGCAATGGCTGCATATTCATACGCTGCAAACAGAGTTAAGTTACACTTGAGTGGTTTACGGTATGGTAATGGGATGTTCGTAGCGAAGAATGCTACTTATTTGCATGTTTTATCTTAGGTACCAAATGGGCAGAACTCCAAACTGCTGAAAACTTCGGGAAACTTAATTAGGTACTTTTATTACTTGGTGACTGTTTTAGATAGTTTTTCCAAAAATAGCCACAATAAGGCAATTCCAGATAACTAATTGCCGCGAGCTTGGCGTGGGTCGCTTGCATTTCATCTAATATTTTTTTAATATTTTATAAGTAACATAATTATATGCAAAAGTTATTGTTTTTTATTACAAACAATATTTTCTATCTGTTAATTTTAAATATCAGATTATTTGCTCAATAGTTACAATACAATCTTATATCCAAAATAAAAGTTATCATATTTTTTTACTTACTTTAGATAGTATTTGCAATTGACTTTTAGTGGAGTTTGATATTAAATGTTGGTCTGGGACAATAGTAACCCTAAATCTATGTGTAACCATTATGTTGATGAAGAAAGAATATATATATATTGTTGAAGAATGTGCTATGCCTAACTAAGGACGCAAAACATCTCAGTAAAGTCGTTTCGGATCTTCAAGAATGGCAGTGATGGATGGAAAAAATCAGGTTTTAAATAATACACCCTGTATGAATTAAAAATATTAATGTACTGAACAAAAGTTGGTTGATCCAATAAATTACGTTTAATTGTCTGGCGCCGTTTTATGTGTCTTGTTTTAAGCGGTGTTCAATTTGTTCTGATTTATGGATTTGCGCTGTATAAGGAAAGTGATATTGGTTAATAAATTGTCTTTGAGAGACTAACTCGATAAAGGGCTTTTCCTTTGTCGAGTTCGATTTAGAAATTCTAAGAGGAGGAGTTGATTCATTGCATTTTTTTTTAAACTCTCATCAATAATTAAAATATTAAAATTGCGCCTCTATCTGATCGGAGACAATCTTTAATCCCAACTCGATTTGCATTGCAATAAGAACCGACGACTGAACGTTTTAGCTCATAACATAACCCGCAACCACCTCCATCATCATCATCATCATCAGCCAAAAGACGTCCACTACTGAACGATGGCCTCTCCCAATGGGACGGGGTTGCCATAATCCCCACGCTTGTCAGGCGGCTTGGGGATCGCAGTGGCTCACCGATTAGTGAGAGGACGCTGCTGCCCGTCCTCCGGTGTCTGGCCGCAGTTTTAAGACGTACCCGGGTCAAGCACCTCCATGGACCCCCTCAGTCCACTCGAAACCACCAACAGTAAGCATACAATTTGAGCATGATAATATTATTCCAATGTGACAGGTCACAGGTGACAGGGGTGACGTATGTAGAAGCGGGAGACGCAAACTGACTGGTTTTATTTGTTTGACAAGGTTAATAAATTATTCTTGCTATAATATCTCAAACATTTCTCGGCAATGTAAAACAACCTGAAACAACCACAGTACCTAACATACGACTAAACGAAAGACGAAATAAACATCACATATTTATAATGATCTGTAACGAAGAACGTCAATGTCTAAATTATCTTTGCTCTAATTACAGTTATAATTAAGAAATTGACAAACAATATTTTTAGCCGTGTCCCCAAAATTCTTGTCTGGAAATTCATTTAGGTGCTCGTCGACTATTTAGTTGATTAACGGAGAAAGACGGGCGCAGACGAAAAACCATTAATCAGACCCGCCTTTTTATGGATGCCAACTAAGCATTCTCTTTTGTAGATGCCCTTATCTTCCATTGCGTCATAATATTTTGTCAGGAATTACCTATGTACTTAATTTAGGATTATTGCTTTATTTTTTCTTGTGAAGATGAGCGATGATGATGAGACAGCGATGTCCCATTTCTGTACGATTAGCGCAGTGGTGAAGCGCTTTCTGTGCTGCGTGTTGCGCGTTCGAATCCTGCACGTAACAATTATATGTATGATCTACAGATAATTGTTTCGGGTCTGGTTGTTTGTGACATGTACATACCTCTACTAGTAATCGCAGTAATCATATTACGTGACGGCACGGTTGGCGCAGTGGTTGAGAGGTCGACTACTGTACTACATGTCGCGGGTTCGTTTCCCGCACAGAACATATATTTGTATGATCTACAGATAGTTTTTTCGGGTCTGGATCTTTGTGTATGTATATTCACAACGTGACTCGGAAAGCACATAAAGTTGTCGGTTCTGAGTCTGATCACTCTCCGGTCGTGTCGGATTGCCGTCCCATCGGACTATGAGAGTGAAGGAATAGAGAATGTACCTGTGTTTGCGTACACACTAGTGCACTATCATATCTCCTGCGTAGTTGGCTAATCACCGGTGAGATTGGCCGCCAGAAATTCGGTTAGGAGGAAATTATTATTAATATAGTCATACTAATAGTCTTCAGTGTCAGGGAGAATAATATTGGCCATCTAACTAAAAATCAAGGAACAATCTTAATAATACCTTTAAAATTTACTGCATGTTGTTGCATTGTTGTAGTGTCCCTTTTCAATTTAAATTATTGATATGAAAGTTATTAACTGCTCCGTTGACCTAGTGATCGCTAGCGCGACTACTGAGCCCGAGGTCCTGGGTTCGATTTCCGGGTAAGGCAGTGTTATTAAGTTTTCCTGCATAGGAATTCTCAGTAGCACGATTTTTGGAACTTGATCCGTTTGAAGGCTCGCCCCCTATTACATGGGTGTTAATAACAGCATCGGCGAAATGTGGGTGCACAATAGTACACCTCTGCATAACCCTTCGGATATATAGGCGTGATGCTAGATGCCAGATGCTAGATGCTAGATGCCAGACCCTTTAGGTTCTCGCATAAACCTCTTCACCCGTGAAATAGGGATACTGTTAAAGTGTAGTCTAATATTAATTCATTTGTTTCTTGATGGCCAGTCTCTATTTCAAACACTCAATATTCATACACTCAAGACTCAATATACTCTAAGCAATCTATATCTGGGTGTCATTACGTTTCATGCCGGTGAGCCAGATGCATGTATGTATATTTGATACCCAATTTGATAGGTGCCTCTTCGTGTGAGTAAGGCGAGAGTATTACATAAACACTTTAGACTCCTTTAGACCTGATAATACGGGTTTCTGAGACTTTAAATTCAGTATGAATGATAGTAACGTTATATATGTAGGTATTAGGATTTTGCTTTCTATATTTGAAGTTAGTAGATTTTTTTTGTTCTCTATTTATTGTATTTATTAAATTAATATTTATGTTGCGGATTCTGTTGTTTATGTTTACCAACTTAACAAAAGCTATGTAACACTTAATGCTTAAACTTTGGGCTATTTCCTTTGATGTATAATAATGAATACTCTATTTAACTATATGTCTATCTATGTCTCTTTGTAACAAAAACTTATCAAAAGAATGGAAGGTATTTCTTTAGATCTTTTGGCTAATATTTCCGCTATGGCATGAGTGATTCCAGTGTGATAGTGCCGACACAACAGAAGAAGAAAATCATGAATCTCGGTCACATTACCATAGATTGCGTCTGTTTTTCCGTAAATTACAAATGTATAGACAGTTGACAGTAAAAATATTCTGTCCCTTTTCAATTGTGTGTGTAAGAAAAAGACATATGGTGTGATTAAATTATGTAGTTTTATTTAGTATGCTGATATACTCATTACGTTAATATAAAACTTAATTAACATAATTAATGCTCGAGAAAACTTAACGTTTCAACCCTGTATGCTATCTTTAATCATAGGCCTCAATTAATATTGCATTCAGATCAATTCAAGTGTGAATTAATTTAATTGGATTTCTATTCAGAAGACATATTAATTACTACATAAAGCCTACAGATGTCCACTGCTAAACATGAGCCTGCAATGACGTTTACGTAATTACCTCGTGAATCAATGATAATAATATATAATATACCTACTTTGTCCGAGACTCTGTAGTCCCGCCTAAAGGACATAAGTACTTACTTAATCAATAATAATATAGCAAAGAACATAACTATACCATGCTATATTTGGAGGGGCTAATAGCACACAAATTGAACAACCTGCAAACGGAAGCACCTAATGCAGCCAGTTCTTGGATGCGTGATCATTTTTTAAATAAGTCCAAAAAGATTTACATATTTTATGACGTAATGTAGTGTGTTTAGGCTTCCGTAAGTAACATCCATGTTACTTGTTAAGGTTAAACTTTTAGATGCGTTTATACACAGACACTTTTCTTTAAGGTGATTTTTATAGACCGCACTTAATAACACGGTTGTATGCCGTAAAACTGACAAGTTTTGTCGCACAATATCAATCATACATATGAAAAAGCTATGCAATACATATATCAGCGAAAACAAAATACTACCACTAAAGCCTACCAAATATTGGAAAGAGTTCTTTAAAATAACAAAATTACGTCACCCATTAAGCTCCCAATCAGCAACCAAAAATGCAATTTAAATGCGGAATAAAAACAACACCGTCACCAAAATCGTTTGACAATGCGAGCAAAGCTGGCGCTAGACTAAAATCAAACCTCAAATCACACACACCCATTGTCCCCACGGTACAGAGGCGGGCACAAGTGAATTGTAAATTGTTCAGTGCACCCAACTGTATTTTCGCTCGCTAGCTCAAATCGCGCCGATTGAATAAGCAACTGATATCGAGGAGATTTGGCATAGCTTCGGTTCCAACGCTTAGTGTAATGTCGCGTTTAGAAATGTTATTTACACTTCTTGTTGGCCGTAAGTGTAAATTTCTGTTGGTGCGATCCGGGTTTACCAATGAAGTGTTTATAGGGCTCTGAACTGAATTTTGAATTCAGCTCCCGTATTACGTAAGAAATATACGAATACTAACGTAATACTAATAAATGTGTACCCTGTTATAAGAAATATATATGCAAGAAAGAGATGCAGTCATTCAATATCAAACCCATGATTTCACATCAGGTAGTTATGCTAAATGAAAACCCTAAATTTTGTCTCAAAATGAAAAAAAAAAAATTCTTTTGAAAACATACTCGTCCATTAACAAAAAGGTTGTCATAAACTTAGATCAAAAATATAATAAATATTTTCCCTGTTGGTTGAACGTGATAAGCTTTATGAAAAATCTCTTTTTGTTTTTTAGTTCTTTATTTAAATGAGCAAAGTTGCAAATAAATAGAAAAGCTTTCGTTTATCATTCTTCAGAGCAATAAGGATTCATAGGCAATTCGTTTGCGAAATCATTGATAGGTAATAATAATAGGTGGTTTCTTGAAAGTAGCTTTCAATAAGCTTCTAATCAAAAAAAAACTCTAAATCCGTTTATATGCCAGCCGTATTTTATTTTCATAAAAGGCATAATATTCAAAATTAGAACTTTATAAATAAAAACAGTAATTAGATGCACGCAAAACCGATTATATCCTTTTGTCCACAGAAAAGTCAAGAGCAGTTACCAATAGGTTTGGACAAATAGCCGGTCCACTATTGTACTATATCCCCAAGTCCAAAGAGGCGTGATCAGGAGTGGACATAAGACCTATTGTCCTGTTTGAAATATTGCCGTTCGTGCTGACAGTGTGTTGGGAAAATTCCTGCTTTATGGGTCTTGATTGATAATGGGTAAATTTTGGAAGTACTAGACAATGTTATGTATTGGACTTTGAAATATATCCACAATTACATAAACCATGTATTAATTGATGTTATACAATCATACTTAGGAGCATTTTATTAAGTAAATAATAAATAAAAATATATATAGGTACACAATTTAAATAAATAGCGACTTATCTATCATATAATAAAATTATAACAGACCGATGTCTGTACATTATAGATATTGGAGAAAAACTAATATGGGGGGGTCTTTATTAGAGCAACAAAAGCCAAAACAACAGTTTTGAAAATTTTTGTCTGTCTATCTGTCTGTCTGTCCGTATGTTTGTACACGTATCACGGAAAAACTACTGCATGGAATTGAATGCAGTTTTCACCAATGTATTGCTAGAGGTCTAACTTAAAATATAGATTCAATTTTATCGCAGGAAAATATCAGATTCTAAACTCCATGCGTACGAAGTCACGGGCAAAAGCTAGTGTATGTATAAAAAATATACGTTGACAGTTTCTTCGTAACTTATAAAATTGAACACAATCAAATCCAAAGCATAGAGCAAACTATTATAATTTTCTGTTAAAACGAGCTAGCTTTCCTTTTTATATAAACCGAGATATATAGATGATTTTAACAACGAGTCCCTTTTATAATCAGATCATACATATTAAAACTTTGAATTACACTTCAAAGTTTCTTCGAAACATGTTGATCAACAAACTAAGACATACATCAACATTAAACATTTAGAATTGGCTCCGTAGCCACAGACCGTATCATTACTAGAAGAACTATAGGGATTTATTTAAATCTTATTGAGAATTGGTGTTTCTTCATTGAAAAGGGTGGATCCGCCTATAAACAATCTGCCTCCTGACAACCCGATGGCCGACTATTAATGTCGTACGTATCTATCCATGCTAAAATCGCTGTTAACTCTTCAGGCTCAAGCAGACGGGCGAATAATCCCCAACATAATAATTATTCTTCATGAAAAGCTTTAGAATTAGTATGAGAATGCGTCGGGAAACCAATACAGTTCACTAATATTTGAATTTCGACTAAAATGTTATGTCGGTGGTCAGTCGCCCGTGTACGTGAGCCTATACATATAGTACAGCATATTAAAAACTTAGGTAGGTATATGTCACTTCGAGAGATGTGCACTGAAGTCCTTACTACTTCGTTACAAGCTACAAGGCTTCATGTCCTCTGTCGCTCGGAGATCGTCACCTAAATATGGCTATACAACATTTTGAACTTTATTTCCCTCTGCGTACATATCTGGCATTTGACATCAGTGACCAAGAAATGGGATATCCTAATTTGTTTAATTAACATGATTATATGAATCCTTTGCCTTTATTCGTGACTTTATTCACCCTGTTTGGAATTACAAGGGTTAATAGGGTTAAGGGCATATCTATGCATAAGTAAGTTTAATTTCATACAGCTAATTACATACCTTAACATTGTACTAATTAAAAAAAAACAAATACACCAAACGCTCGCATCTTTACTCTGTTCTTAATTCCGAAAACTAGGCTTTTTCAGTCGCTAGAGTGACTTCGTTCGCATTTCCAACCTTACGTAAGCAATTACGCACTTGGGGATCGTTAAAACGAGGGTTGGAATCGAGATAATTAAAGTTCCCTACATTCGTGGGCAGCGGCAGAGGTCAAACATTATGTTTAAATAATTAAGTGGACCTTCTCTAAATACTTACGTAAGTGGTTATGAAAAGTTTCATATCCGGCCACTGTCGACATAAAGGGTAATGTCAGAGGAATATTGCCCTCGTTTAGGGCACTTACGCTGATGTTAGGTACAAGTAGGGCTTATGGTCGTGCTACTTTAAAAACTATTATGGTTTGTATTTGGAAGCTTAGTTGTTGCTGATGTTTTGCGTTTTGGGTGGAATTGTGATTTTGATTTGGTAAGCTTGTATTAAGGTTACCACAGATAACCAATTTTATAACCAACTAAAGAGAGAAGAGACTCTTCTTTAACTCAATTGTTGACTCCGTTAGACTGTTTAAGCCATTCGCGAAGCAGGTTCTACAATAAATAAATTTAAAAAAAATGCCCGACTTAAGAATCGAATACAGGACATTTCGCTCAGTAGATGATGCGCGATGACTCGCGCAATGAGCAAGCGCGTCTACTGAGCGAAAAGTCCTGTTGATGTTGTAATCCTTACGTCTTACATAGACATCTAGTAATTCGCCTAACATAATATTAGCACGATAAATTAAGTTATATTCCGAGAATACCAGGTGTCTAGTATAGTAATATATTGTAGGTTTAGAGAACTTTAAATAATTATCGTATTAGCTACTCGCTCCACTCATAAGTGTACGTAATTAGTTTCTCTCAGAAACTGAATATTCGTTTAACTATGGACGACTACCTATGCTCGCGACTCCGTCCGCAAAAGTTAAAGTTACTAACCCCCATTTCTTCTCTCTTTCTCTTTATGGGTAGATTTTTTTACAAAAGGGATTATTGACAACCCTAAGGAATCTATCTACGAAATAAGTATGTTATTAGTGTTCGTTAATAAACAAATAAATTCAGGCCATCACAGGCCATCACTTGAGTTGAGAAGAAGCGCTGGGCAAGCACTTCTTCTCAACGCAAGTGCTTAACGTAAGTGACAATCATATTCCGCACATGATTTCCGCATAAAATAACACAGTAAATACACATCCAGTTTTATTTTCTACCACTAATTCATAATTCAAATAAAAGAAAGCAGCGAGTGGAGTAGAGAAGACAGTATTGCCCAAAGTTATATTAGTCAGTGTCACGTCGAATTAGCTTTTCTCTGCTAAAGTTTCTGTCAGATCATGTTAGGATGTAGTTTAGGAGTGGAAGCGGGAAAGTATGAAACTGATTAAGCGCCGGTTGAGGATCATAATTATAGTAAAAGAACTTAATAATGGGATGGGTGGCCATTTACTAGTTTTTACTGTTTTATTATTTAAAGCTTAGTCTGTTGTTGATTTTCATGATAGTACTATCGATATAGTGTTATTTTTTACGACATTAAAATCGTATCAGATTGGAAATAAAAGCATCAGATTGTTAAATAGTGTAAAAACGTGTTGATATACATAGCATGAAACCTAAAGTTAGAGTCAATCATATAAATAAGCTTCTAGGAGCTTAGAACAAATGAAGAGACAACACATAATTATATGTACCATAATTACTTCTAAGGAAGTTGATGGTGTGGTCTAAGTTTAGGAGCATCTATTCTCTCAAAGAAGGTTTGAAATAATACGAATATTTTGTATACTATACAAATATCGAATCTACTGACGAATGCAGAAGAAAATTTCAACGCTTTATAAACTGGGCCACCAATTCAAAATACTCTTATTACTTGCACCGCACCTTATCAACAGAAGGTACTCTTACGTGTCGCTATTTTCTCTAAGTTCACGAGTTCCTTTGTGAATAAGTAATACTTGAATGATAGCGCATTATCAGACGTAAAACACCTTATACGTCACGTAATGTTAATGATTAATTTCGATCATTGACAGTATAATTATTGACAGTATAATTATCTAAGGCCTTTGATAGGGTTCGACATCCTACTCTAATTAGTAAGCTTCCTTGGTATGGTATATCTAGCGGTCTGTGCAATTGGATAGCCAACATGCTAACCTAACAGTCATTAAGGATGACCATAGAGGGTTCCCTATCCCCTTATGAAAATTAATATTGGAGTACCTCAAGGGTGTATTCTATCTCTTCCTAAATATTAACGATTATTATGACTGGTAAACTTGTCAACTCATAAGTATGGGTAAACCTAGTTTTAAATCGATTCCATTTTAGATTAAAAATAACAATTTATAGAATAACTCCGCAACATAATTTTCTATACTTAATTTAGCGTAAATAAATGCGACGTTGTATAACGGCGCAAAATAGAAATCATCGTTTTAAAAGGCAACGGCATACAGATAGCTGAATATTCAATGCCAACACGTAACAAACCCAAGAACTCATCGTGAGACATCTACATAAAAATAATACAGAAAATTCGCAACTTTACGAGTTTTTGCCTAAAATAATACAACATACTTTTAACGTTATGTTTGATAAAATAATAATAGGTACTTATATATAGTACGACATAAAGAGCGTCCCCGAGTGTATTTCCAATGGAAACATACAGTTTCCTCTTGCAAAAAAATGGAATAAATGAAAAATCCGCTCGCTGCCCGTAAGCAAATTACGTTTGTCAAAAACTTTTAAATTTTTCTATCAAATTCACTGATGCTACGGTCTATGGAATTTTATAGGTGTTATGGTTCAATAATTTATAAATTTGGTTTATTTTTTGGATGTTACGAAGCATGATAGAACAAAGCGTATATCTAAATTGATTAACGTTATTGCTGGCGTTTCCATTAGTGAGGAATAACGCGTATGAATATTTTACGTAAAAAGAAAAAGCAAATAGCCTCCATAATACTGAAATAGCTTGTATTTATAATATAAGTCATCATCCTTTTCCCAACTACATTGGGGTCGGCTTCGAATCTAACCGGTTGCGACTGAATATCATTATTTTACACGGAGCGACTGCCTTCTGACCTCCGCCACCTAGTAACTGGGAGACACTGATACTCTAAGATTATACTGGTTGTCAGACTTTTTGGGCTACTGACACCCGTAACGACTGTTATAGGTCTTCATATGACACCCGGGACTAACTGCTTAACGTGCTTTTTGAGGCATGGAGGGGTCTCGAAATGTGAAAAATGGTCACCCATCCAAGGAGTGACGTCCACGTCAAGCGCTGTTGAAATAAAGTTTGTTTGTTACATTTTCACGCCTAAACCACTGAACCGATTATCGTGAAATTTTGCATATATATATGCAAAATTTCACGATGATGCATATATATAATGTATATGCAAAAGGTAACATACAAATTTTATTTCACATTTATAATATTCAGTTAGGATTAGGATATCCTGTAAGCGTAGTCAGGGGTACAAAAAAGGACATAGGGTACCTTTCATCCAGAAAAAAGTACTGTTCCTGAAGGAAAGAACAATAAATTTCTTAGGACGCTAGATGGCGCTACGTGTGACCCGAAAAATGAAAAATAATCAATGTGGACGAAGCCGCGGGTGGAAGCTAGCCACAATATAATTTCCAAAAACCCATGACGTAAAAAAAAACATTCATAGGTGTTCTCATTTTCCCTGTGGTTCCTAGTAAAGAACGGCAGCCTAATTACGTAAAAAAGCGACAGCAACGCGATAGCTACGCGACAGCAAAATCACTGTCAGCCAATACATTATATGTCACTAAAATGACGTTTGACAGAAGATATCGCGCGTTCTACGTCTGTCGCTACATCGGTAATTAGGCTGCGGATCTACTTGTGGTTGTCGTAAGAGATAATATCAAATAAATGCGCGACAGAATCCTTTGTTGTGCTGAAATCAGCTGTTGTATCGATAAGAAACAGCAAAACCGTTTGTAAGGCATATTTTTGAAGATATACAGGGTCTATGAAGGTTTGTAGATTATTGCGACCTGCATATATCCATTGCGATGCCTCTGGCAATGTTACATCACTTTTATAAGGCACAAACCTATCATAAAATTGTCTATCGCCTGAGGATTGAAGGACTTTATTTCATCTGGTGATAGGTCTCAAGATGCTAACTTCAATTTTACCAACTCATACTCCCATAGGGTGTGATAGCGTTGTAAAATCTGCGTGATAGATTCTGCAAAGTCTTTCTATTGTTTAACGAGTTCATTACATATTATATATATTTACTTCAATTCTTCTGAGGATTGGAAGCTACCTATAGCTTATCGAATGAGACAAATTATAACACGATACTGTTAAAAAATAATAACCTAATATCCGATAAACCAAAATAGATTACAACTTTCCCCGTTTCCTAGCTTACGTACCAAACTAAAACTAATGTTTAATATCCGATACATCATTCTGCATAAAGCGGTGTTACTAACTGACAAGTAAATTAAACTGTCGATCATGTTACATAAAATACGGGCAAAAGCCTGATACAGTTCCCCCGTTTTAGTTCCTAAACATTTTTGCTTTGGAATTCTAGAAGCTGACTTCAGTACAGACATTTTTAGTTCAGTCGAATTTAATTAATAAAACTACACTGCAGTAAAAATAAACTCAACAATTGTTAACAATAATTTAAAAAATATAGGTATATATTATGTTTACTACATTTATAGACTGACTCGTTGGTCTAGTGGTCGCAAGCGCGACTGCTGAGCATGAGGTACTGGGTTCGATTTCCGGGTCGAGCAAAGTTTCACTAACAGCACGGAGTCTGGAATCGAGCCCGATAGATGACAATAAGTGTATTTTTACTTTTTTTATTTGTTTAATTTATAGTAAATTATGCATTAAATAATAAACCTATTCGAAATAAGGTATTTTTTTTTCTACGAGCTATACATTAAATCACAAAAAAATAAAATATTTAGAGTTTAAATCCCACCTAGTATTCAAAAAATCAATAGCATTTTTCAGTCAAATGCTTACAAAGTTAAAAGAATAAGCTTGGACAAGTTCAAAGACTCCTTTATGCGCTTAGAAAGTTTTCATTATATAAGGCAAAGAAAGCTGAATGAGATATCTGTTCCCTAAATCCTTTCTAATATGAGTTACTTCTAATTATACTTCGGAAATGTAAAAAAAAATGTAACGCTGTTTCGAAACGCAGTTCTTTATATTATATGTAAATTATTTCCTGACTTGATACCTTGAGGTATTCAAACGCAATTAAAACCCAGGGAAATAGAAATAGTAGATACCATAGCCATAGTACCACTTCGTATATCATGAGTTATTTAAACATAGCTCTTGGTATTTGGCTTTGTGTACCTTCAACGCCATAATAACGCCAACTTCTAACAAAACCTTTACTTGGAGTATTCGTTTGTTTTGCAATACTTCCATATTCAAAAATTAATTTTGCGTAGTATTATTTGTCTTTTCGTACCAATCATTTGAAAACAGATAAAGGGGCCGTTCTTGAGGGGAAACTGAAGATACGAGTATTGCTTAAAACAATATTGGTGACAGATTGCCAGCACAGAATAAAATTACTTGGGGCTATAATATATTTTACCGTATTTACTGATAACAAGAAGCCGGAAACCAGTCTTAGTAATAACGTGAATACTATATTATTCGAACCATAAACGCCAACCGATAAAA
Source organism: Shargacucullia verbasci (assembly GCA_947562105.1). NCBI lineage: Eukaryota > Metazoa > Arthropoda > Insecta > Lepidoptera > Noctuidae > Shargacucullia > Shargacucullia verbasci. The sequence continues at coordinate 10,757,967 of OX387294.1, read as the reverse complement.
GGTTTATTACGAAACCCTACCGTCTGATCACAGAATCAGTGGCCTACACGAAATCCTTTGTAACATTAGAAGTCCTTTTCATTACAAAAGAAAGTTCCAATATGTTCGTATTTTGGGAGCCCTGATAAAATATACGAGCTGTCCTGTCTCCAAGGATTATTATTACATAGACGCCAAGAATAAAAAAGAATGTCAAAAAGGGATTTATTTGAAGCCCTTTTGGTGGCAAATGAGGTGGAATCTGACGTCAGCATTATATCGTCTGGATTTAACGAAGGCGTCGAATTTAGACGGACGCCTGTCGAAAGGAAATTTCGATAGGGACGGTGTATAGTATCAGGAAGATTTGCAAGACGGAACTATGATCAAGTGTCTTACTGGCAATTTGTATTCGGCTTCTACCGTTTTATGTTTGAGCCTATTTTGAAGTTGGTGGAATAAATGATGACACACGGCCATAATTCACAGCAAAATCGCCCCGGTTTCTATACTATCGTTCGTTTCTATAGATCATATCGCTAGTCAAAAGTTACTTATATAAAGACAGTTACCATCATTATAATGAAGGTTGATTGTTATAGAAAGGCTACCGACTCTTTGTTAAAATTTAAACTTCTTAAAGTGTTATAGTTGTATCTGAAACAGTACAGATATTATACCGGGATATAACCTATATTTAAGGAGGTAAATCAGACCACGATGCTCTACTCGAATCAATAAAAATAAAAATATTTTCACTAAATACTGATTATATATTCTAATATAATAAAGTGATAGCTTAGTAGTTGAACGCTTGCTTTCCACACAGAAGGGTTTGAGTTCAAACTCTGTCCGCACCTCTGACTTTTCGTAATCATTTATCTGTGAAAGAAAACGTCGTGAAAAAACCTGCACACTTGAGGGGGCTCCATAAAGTACCTTCGCCAATTTGTATCGGGCCAGCGTGGTGGATTATGGTCTAATACTTCCTATTCTGAGAAGAGGCCCTTGCCCAGTAGTGGGCCTGTAATGGGCTGAATTTATTTTTTCTAATGCAATCTCAATCCTAATCATTCTGCAGACAGAACCAAAGCGATCATAATATGATTACGTCGAGTAAAGTTAGTAGAATAAGCACGTAGGTAGGTCTAACAAGAAACCGCGCATAACGTACCAAGCCCTGTCTTTATTGCTCTCGTAAAGGTACAAGTTTAAAACTTTTTTCTTTTGAACTCGCACCTTTAAGATATACTTACTGAACCCCATTGAATAAATGCAGCGCAGAAGCACTACCCAGTATAAGTTTCTATGAAAAACAAATTTACACGATCCATTCGATGAAATAACACATGAATATCAATTTGTAGATAGAATTGTATCAACATTTCGCAAATGAATCCAAAAACAAAATAGAGCATGAAAAAACATACCAGTTCTCTATAAATTTTAAAGGCTCGGTTAAATGTACTCTAAATTGGAAGCCGTTTAACTGGTGCAATAATGGAAAATATTTTATTGATAAAACAGATAACGATTGGCGGGATAATCGTCGCGAATAAAATAGCTATTGTTGACCATAAAATGATTTCAATGATAATCATGTTATTTTTCAAGAAAACAAAGCTGATATTTTATTACAATACACGATTATCGATGAGAAATAGGTATATAAGTATAACATAGCATTACGCCCGTATTCCCCGAAGGGTAAGGCAGAGATGCACTACCTATTTGTATGCCCAAATTTTGTTGATACCGTTATTATATCCCATGGAATGTAGCCGAGACTTTTGCCATCTGCCAGGCACAACTCCAAGCTCCGGGCTTCCCAAAAATCGAGAAAAGTTTCCAGACTCACCAAAATTAGGACCCCAAGCTCAGAAATCGCGCACGCGACCATTAGACCAATAAAGCAGTTGTTATCGATGAGATATTTATCGATGTGAAATAGCGATTTTTAATTTCAGTTTCAAAAATGTTAATATAATGAAATATTCTATCCTAAACCCACATTTACGTATTAAAACTAGCATCAGTTTGAAATTCAATTTACTGTAAAAATAGAGCTGCATCAAATCCCACCTCGATCTGAAGGAAATGAAAGTTCAACGTAAAAAATAATACAAAATTAGAATTTAAACATTCTAGCGCCCCGGGTGGTTGTCGGCTACCAAGATATTAACTATCTGCATGCTAGTTGTAGAGCCAGAAGGTACGATACTTTACTTTTAAATAATATTTTTCACTAGACTGCCCTAACAGTCTAGTGGTTGCAACTCCGACAGCTGAGCGTAAGGTAACTGGGTACGATTTCCGGTTTGGGCGGTTTTATTGGGTTTTTCTCTCTTTATTAGAGTTTAGAATTATGCCCGATAAATTAACCTTATTAACGGCATAAGTGAATTACGGGTGACTAAATTATAATCATCAGTAATGACGATCAATTAAAATGATCTTTAATTTATAGACTTCACGGTAAGATACTTTCTGAGTGTGACACAGTATGTCCGTCTGGCGCACCTTGGTTCATCATCATCATCATCCACAACCCGACTTCGTCCCCTGTTGGACAAAGGCCTTTCTTTGACGTTGCCAGTGTCTACGCTCCTACGCCAGTCTCATCCATGTTCGACTCCCGATGGCAACAATATCGTCCACCCATCTCACCGCGGGACACAGGACAGTCGACCCCACTGTAAACATTGCTGAATGGCTAATCTATATACCGCGGCATGAACTTATTTCTTGTGAGGTCTCAACGTAAGGGTTTTTGGCTTAATCTGCTCGAGGAAGGCTCGCAATCAAATCCTAAATATTATGTATTACTCGACCGCTAATTTCGAAGCCCAAACCTAAAATTCATTAAAGCTCCAAAGAATTCCTAGAAAACTCACAAGTATCTGAAGTGGTAATTCCATTCTTTTAAGTGTCAAATAATAGGTAATTATTTCAGCGAGCAATCTTAAAACTATAAGTAAGTTAGTGAAAATATAAAAGAACTTGGAGCTAGAGGGTTATTAGGTTTTTAATTGGTTGAGGGTGGCGGGGACTCTGAACCTTTTGTGGTAAATGTTGTGAAGCAGTTTAAAACTGTTTTTATATTTGTGCTAAACCTGAATGCTTTTGCGGTGCAATGTTATAAATGTTTAGCATCATTACTTTAATATAAAATGTTGAAGTTTTCTAAATAAGTAGTAATAAAGACCAGAGCTTTGTTGGTAGTGCAGTTTAATAAATGATTTCTTTTCTTGGCATTATTCTGGCATATTGCCAGATTAGCTATGTGGTGGAGGAGAAAAAATATGTAGACTAGAAAATATACTTTCATTGTGAGAAAAAATAAGAGTGTGTTTTATACAAAGGGTGGACTTATGGCTTATAGCAATATTTCACATACAATATTTCTAAACAACATTTGAATGGACCATAAAGTTATGAAATAGTGGAATGTGGTAATCCATACTCCATCTATATCCATACCATAACCGTACATACAATGGACTACCCATTGGTAATATATTAATCCTTATCATGGGTGTTGTGATGTATAAAAATAAAGAGAGAAAAAGTGAGAATCTGGAATGGCACCTTATGGAAACAGCCGTACAATTTTCAGCTGACCTGTCATGATTTAGTTCAACCCTATTTTAGACACGGCGTTTAAGGTACGGTTGCCAGGTTCTGCAATCTGCCATAGATGACTCCTAGTCATCTGAAATACTTTTTATGAACTGTCAAAATGACATTTGCAGGCCATTGATACGCTTATCGAGTAATTTTGATAAATTAAAAACTAAAAACGCCTAAGATAAGCAAGAGATTGATTTTTACTGAGTTTTTAGAACGAAAACTATTTACAAATCAAGATTTCTGAATTTATTTTTGATGCAGTCATCTAACCTATTGACAAATTCTTATTCATTACCATAGCCGGTGAAAAAGTCATGAGAAGCGTACCTTCTTCAATTCGCTCATCTTATCAGTTAAATATTATTCATTCAATAGATTCTTCTAAGTAAAGGTTTAACGACAAAAGTTTACTTTATCGCTTCTGGTACTCGATAAATCATTCGTATCATGACCATCATTAATCCACATTCGTCCACTGCTGGACATAGGCCTCTCCCAGTAAGCGCCATTCCCCGCATCCACTTATTGACTTGCGAAAGGTGGCTGGCAGAAAAAAAATCATTGGTACGGAGTTTTACGGAAATATGTACAATATATACTAAATATTGACCCGGGTACGTCTTGAAACTGCGGCCAGACACCGGAGGACGGGCAGCAGCGTCCTCTCACTAATCGGTGAGCCACTGCGATCCCCAAGCCGCCTGCCAAGCGTGGGGATTATGGCAAACCCCCCCTTGAGGGAGGCCTTCGTTCAGCAGTGGACGTCTTTTGGCTGATGATAATGATAATAATGATACTAAATATCGTCTGCTTTTTAGCAGTAAGTAGACTATATATTATTACCTACCTACATTTAACACGCGCACAATTGCACGTGTACATTAATTGCACTTACGAATGGTTCTTTCACTGATTATTACTCAAACGATAATATTATGATATTAAAGTATTTTTATTCGCACAACCTGTGACGTATAACACAAACGGCCTAGTTAGTTCATCATCCAATAACAACGAGCGTCGGAGAATAAACAATGAAATAAAAAAAAAATCGTTTCTTTGTGATAGTTGTTAATTATTATGAATTCAATCATGTGTTTAAGTATCTTCGACGCCACAGTTGGCGTATTGGTTGAGAGATTGACTGCTGCGCTACGTGTCGTGGGTTCGATTCCCGCACGGAACAAATATTTGTTTTGGGTCTGGGTCTTTGTCTTTGTGAATATATATGTTTGTAAACGCACCCACGATACAGGAATAATTCCTAGTTAGGGGCAATGTATCTATAAAAAAAAAACTATCTCTAATTACAGTGTCGCACTATATTATTTTAAAAATAACATAACAGGTTATGCAAATTCCGCCGATGCCGTTATTAAGTCCCATGTAATAGGGTGTGAGCCTATTGTCATCTACCGAGCACAGTTCCAAAGTCCATGCTGTTATTGAGAACTTCAATACAGAGTTGGTCACAGGGGTCATGCCCCCCTCAAAATCGAACAAGTGAAATTGAATACACGAAAATTAAAAAAGAAATAAGTTCCTGCTTAAAAGTCTAAGCAGTGAAATCAAAAAATATTTTTATTATATTTATTATATTATTGATATTCGTTAGAATTTGTTGAATTTTTGTTTATGTTGAAACTATTACATTAAAGACAGATTTCTCTAAAAGTTTCAAATAATTTAAATAGCTTTGATGAGTCCTTAAATGGAATTTTGTTAAAGGAATTTCGAATGATAGAGATCTTAGTGTTTCCGTTTCTGTTTAATCAATAAATCCACTTGAATCTCAAATTATCTTTCAATCAAAATGTAATTGTAAATCTAAGTGTAATTGTACAATTAGATTAAGTCTTATTTGAATAGGAAAACGTATTAATTATCTTTACTTAGTATTACGCCTTTATAGTAATACATCCACATTACACCGAAGCCGTTATAAATCCCATGTAATGCGAGCCTATTGCCATTTATAGGGCACATTTACATTTCCTTGCTCATACTGAGAATTTCGAGCTAGGTGGAGTTACGATATATGCAAAGCCGAGGATCGGGCTCAGTGGCGTGCATTGGGAGAGGCCTATGTCCAGCAGTGGACTAATACAGGCTGTTGATGATGATGAACAGAAAAACCCTGTCCGATCTAAGAATCGAAACCGAGACCTCACGCTCAGCAGACGCGCTTGGTCGCGCGATAATCCAGTAGATGTAATAGCAGGACAATGCGATAAAATTTTAATAGCCATGATGATTGTTTTATATACCTACCTAGAATATATTTATAAATAGCTAGTTATTTTATTCCTCTCGTAAGTCCATACAAAAACTGTTACAATTTCAAATTAACTGCTAAATAACTATAGTTGCTTTAGCCACACAAAATGTAACATCACAGCATTTCTGCAATAAAGTACCCTAAGATTGAATGAATTATCCTTAACTGCCGTTGCCGATTGGCAATATTATTTCAAATATACCGAATAACAGCTGTCGTCATTCGATCAATAACCGTAAATCATTCAGAATGAATTTATATTAATAACATCACAAGCTGGGTCCTCGTATAACTGAGAAAACAAGTGGGCATCGCAGCAAAAACCAACATAATTACATTTAATTTTTAGAAGGAACAGCTATTTCACGAAATCCTCCCTTGAAATTGGCAGCTGCATAGAAATCGCCGCCAAATATTCATTTTGTATCGCATCCCCGAATGTACGGTATGAAGTGACACAGGTGTTTTGAAAACGCCGAAATTGGAAATTTTCATAATCCTATTTTGTGGTTTACTTATTTTTGTTTCTTTTGCCAAATAGCGGATGGGTATGCTCGATTGTATCTGGGTTGCTCTCGACAGAATATTACGCTTTATGCTCTTCAGTACGGACAACGCACGGAAACAATTTATTTTACACATAATACACAACATTACAGTATTGACTAAATACGTCATGTAGATCAGACATTATTTTTTTTACAATTACTATAGATACTATATCTATTCTACTTATAATTAAAAGTTAAAAACATTAAAATAAAAAAAAACAATACATTAAAAAAAAGAAAAATGAAAACTCTTCTTATCTACTAATCTATATAAACAACATGTAAACTACTACTACTAAATGACATTGACTCTTGCTTGACTTCATCCAAACTATTATGTTTTGCAGATGATATGAAAATCTACAAATCAGTATCGTCGCAAATGGATGTCACGGCTTTTCAGAACGATCTCTGTCGCCTGGAGGACTACTGTCAAAGGAACAAGTTAGATCTTAATCCCGCCAAGTGCTCGGTTATTACGTATTCTCGGAAGCGCTCAGTCACTACTGCTTCGTATACTCTAGGCGGTCAAGTTCGCCCTAGATCAGATTCCATCCGTGATCTAGGGGTTTACCATGATGCCAAGCTTACTTTTGAAATACACATTGATGCAATCGTCGCCAAGGCTTTAAAATCACTTGGTTTCATAATGCGGCTATCCAAATGCTTCACTCAAGCTAAAACTCTAAAAATTCTATATTGTACTTTTGTTAGAAGCCACTTGGAGTACGCGTCAGAAATATGGAATCCATGTTACCATAAATACATCGATCGCATTGAGAGTGTTCAAAAAAGATTTATTAGATACTTATGTTATCACCAAAAATTACCTTACCAGTCTGAAAATTACCTTAGTCTCTGTAAACAATATCATATATTACCTTTGGTCAATCGTCGCGAAATTACCGACTGCGTTTGTTTGTTAAAAATTTTTAATAATGCTATAAATTGCTCCGATATTTTGTCAAAATTTAATTTTAATATCCCCAGAAAATCAAAACGATATCATCCCCCTCTACAAGTCCCGTTTGCCGCAACAAATTATAGGCAGAACTCTTATATAGTGCGTGCAAGCAGAAACTTTAACGATTTGATTAAACGGCATGATATGGATCCTTTCACAACCAGCGTGTCTTTAGCCAGGAGGTGCTTAAGCCGTGACTTTTTTTTTATATAGATAAAATGGTCACTATGTAGTGCGAGCATTAATGTACTTGTCCATAGAGCTTACTTTTTCTTCTGTTTTATATAAGTGAAGACCTATAATTGGCTGTCAGTCTATCTTACTGTTCTTGATCTGTTTGTTTTAGCTGTAAGTCTTCCATAGCATTTAAATAAATAAATAAATAAATAAAAGTAAAATGTAATAGAAAATATATAACAAAAAATCATTCAAATCTTTACACACTTCACTTCACATCTTTACTTTCACAGAACTTTAAACCGCCCCTTGTACATTGTCTATTATGATTCCTTTTGTTAATTTCTTTTGGTGTACAATAAAGAGTATATTATTATTATTATTTAAACATTCACTAAACACATTCATCCATCTCCAAGAAAACAAATCACATTCTGGTGCTGATGTCAGAAGAGCATTCAGCATCGTTAGAACCCGAACGAGGGTTAACAGTACTTAATAATATGTAATAATACTTTAACAAATTTGAGAAATATAGTTCGTTATAGAAACTCAAATTCCATTACGTCTAACTACAGTCTCAGTTATGAATGTGTCAATAGATATATGTCATTTCAATAGGAAACATCTCAATGAACTAAAGGGTTACCTACATCCTTGGAGTGAATATTACCTATCGGAATTCGCTTTTGCGTGCACTATAATTGGACTGGCGAGCAAGTCTCTAGAACCGCAATACACCGAATAGGTTTAACACAAACCCGTAAGCACAGATTACCCGACATTCACATTTGCATGGCCTCGTGCTGTGCAAATATTTGATCCAATCCCATCCCCCGATGTTTGCACTCAGGCCATATCAAGCCACGAATGTCTTCATTTATAGGCTTGCGTTTGTACAAGTCAAGTCAATATTAGTACAAAATGAGAGTTGGGCAAGCGGAGGGGAATTTTTTATTTAATTTTCTTTTATGTTGGTTAACTTCTTCTTTAATTTAAGAGCTTAGCTCTTGTCGGTGGAGCAATCGCCACTGCTCTCTGTTTTCTGCCTTCTTTTTGACCTCTTGATACGGCTCTACTTTCTCTTTTACTTGTTGTGCAAAGCTTCGTCTAGGTCTTCCGCTTCCTCTCTTTCCTTCAATTTTTCCTTCTACAATTGTCTTGATGAAGTGATCGTGTCGTATCAAGTGGCCAATCATTTTTCCAACTGGCTGACTAGGAAGGGTCATTTAAATTGGTAATATTTTTTGGATGACCCGGGAACGTCTTAAAACTGCGGCCAGCCAACGGAGAACGGGCAGCAGCGTCCTCTCACTAACCAGTGAGCCACTGCGATCCCCAAGCCGCCTGCCAAGCGTGGAGATTATGGCAAACCCCCCCTGATGACGATTTCTGGCTGATGACGATGACGATGACGATTTTGTGGTAAACTGAGAAAAAGTATCAAAGCAGATGGTGACGGGACTGTCATCGTATTAATGGCGCGAACAGAACTAACGGGCGGAATTCGCTGACGAGCACAGCAGGACAGCTCACCTTGACTTTTCGAGCCTTTAGTTTTTTCGCATTAAGTTAGCTATCTCCGCTTGATAGGTCGTTTTATTTGTTCACCTTCGTTCTCTTCCTGAACGGATCATTAGAACTGAGACTGGAGTTACTGACGCTTTCAAATTGATACACCATTAATTTTCGCAACTCAATGCTAATCTTCGGTAATAATACAAGTGCATACAAAAGTGCACCCTCACGCAACATTAACCGTTTCCCATTATGGTATTATCATCCCCTATCCGCCATTATATGGGAGGAGTTGAAACATACGGATAAACAAAGTGAGCGGCAACGATGTCTTTTTTTATTACAAGAAAATACGTTTTGCATCTATTTCAATTCACTTCACAACACACGTTAGAAACAATATCCAGGTTATTACGGAAATGGACGTTGGAGTTGTTTTATTAAAACAAATATTATTATATTCGACAAAGAATAAAAAAGCCCTTTCCTTCCGCGGGTATTTCAAAAACGATTATGTGGTACATTTTTCTAAGTGGCTTTAATAATAATCCTTCGTAGTGTCATTAGAGGGGAGATTTTATATAAAAAGAAGTTAAATCTGCCGCGTTTTTATTATTACTAGAAATTTTCCGTATATCCCAACAAAGGGTGGAAGGAAATCGTTTATAAATAAACACATTAGTGTGAAAGCCGGATTTTGAGGGTGTGAACAATAACAATGGCAATGGAGATTCATCGGGCGACGCGTTACATTCTGATGCCTACTTACATAAATTTATGGGCATGTATGTAGTTATGAATATTCGATTAGATATCGATTTTGCAGATACAGGTCTATTACATAGCTCGTAATGCGTTTGGTCTGTTCGTGTATTGACTTACCTGAAGAAAACAGATAAGCCGCTATAGCCTAGTATAGGCATAGAATAAATAAGCGCAGTAAAGGCACGGGATAAATATTTGTATGATCTACATCATTAGTTCCCAAAGTGGTCCAGGTGAACCCCCAGGGGTCCACGGGAGACTCGACGGGGGTCTACGTTGGCGTGACAAAAAAATGGGGGTTTACAATATGGTTGAAATGTAGCTGCAGGGGGTCCACCGAAACCAGCTAAATTTTGAAAGTAGTCTAAGAGAGAAAAAATGTCTGGGAACCTCTGATCTACAGAAAGGAAAGCCTATTATAGGATCAAAGACTATGTTGACGATAGATACGTGTGGCGTTAACTATCTTCTGTACATATGGTTTCCTGGTTATCCATTGTGTCTACTAGTTCTATTTTACATTAGATTCGCTTCACATGTCTCGACATTCTTATTTCATTATTTTGGATTCTTTTTTTTGTGTTTTATCCGCTTTGAACTATTTGTGCCGTTTTTATTTTTTATTCAAAACACTTGTATAATTCATAGTGTATATGACATTGATAATTGTTTCGAGCTTAGGTGTGCATGTGAAATTTAATATATTTGTTAACTGAACCCACGAAACAAGAAGAGTACACGTGTGTGCAGTGGCGTGCGGTTCATAAAGACAAAAAGACACTGCCTACCCTACATAACTCAGATAAATATTTAATATAATAATAATTGAGGTGGCAAATTACATACATCATTATTAAATCGACAAGATGACGAAACAAAACCAACATGCAGTAGGTATTATTGGTAAGTAAGGCTTTAAAATTTTCTGCCTACCCTGTCTAAAAACTCTGTGCACGCCGCTGCGTGTGTGTGACAACGTTAAAAATATAAAAGATCAAATAAAGGCGATATCGATTGGTACTTTGTTGTTAACGAACAGAACTAATTTTGTCTCATCTCTCTTTCTAACAAAATGATAAAAAAAGGATACAAGATATTTATCCGTATTTTAGGTTATCAACGTGAAGGACACTGACTGATCGGTCAATTCTAAAAAAAAATTGTTTTCAATGATTTTTTGAAAGAAGATAAAATTAATTAAAATTAGATAATTTATTGTTTACGAGGTTTTGTATATTATACTCATAGTTGACCCGGGTACGTCTTAAAACTGTGGCCAGACACCGGAGGACGGGCAGCAGCGTCCTCTCACTAATCGGTGAGCCACTGCGATCCCCAAGCCGCCTGCCAAGCGTGGGGATTATGGCAAACCCCCCCTTGAGGGAGGCCTTCGTTCAGCAGTGGACGTCTTATGGCTGATGATGATGATGATGATGACTCATAGTGGAAAACAAAAGCCACAATATTCAAATAAATACCCCTCACGCGCGTGTCTGTTAAGAGGTATAGTTTGAAGTTCATAATAATGAACAGAGATAGTTACCTGCCTGAGCCGCCTCGGATTTCGTATTAATGCCAGTTGGATGGGTGACTGTGGGCCTACGTCACGGCCTCACTGATAACATTCAAGGCTATGAAAGTAAGACCATTGATAATCACCTAGCCATGTTGATGCTTCTGATAATCTTATGCGCCAGATCAGTGCGTAATGATTACTGTTGTATTGATAACGTACAAATCTCTATCTTCTGTCTCTATAACTAATTCATTAATTAATTCACACATCCACAGTGTTGATACAATATCTACACTGTGGATTTGTGGAACGCAAATAAATAATATGAATTAGTTATAGAGACAGAAGATAGAAATTTGTTGTTTGTCCAGTTGTTAAATAAATGTCTTAAAGCTAGGCACAATCATGGATCTAGTAGGGCACAACTAAATGTAGTTTATAATAAATAATTACCTAATACGATATAATATATTTCATTTTATTGCAGACATACGTCTATTTCAGTTTAGCGTTTTTTTTTTTTCAAAAGTATAGTTACAATTAGTAACTGACAAAGGCTTTAGCTGTTTCTTTTTCAAAAATAGAAAACATGCCTAGGAAAAAATTGGATGATGATGAAAAATCATCTTGTATAGTAAAAATCCTCAACGGTTGAAGTACATTTGTATTATTAATATTATCATAAAGGATCTACCGTTCCTTCTACCTTCGAAAGGACGCAAATAACCTGAGGCATTCATATTGTTTTCTTTTAATTTCCTCAGATAAATGTTGTTTGCGAAATAAATGTTTACTGTTTATTATTTGCGCTAATTTTAGTCACTTTTAATTACGGAAAAAGTTTAATTTTCAGTGTATTTTAATTTATTCTTTCGTTGAATTGAGTCCGTTTTTGTTTTCATTTATGATGTGGGCAGTGGTAGTAATACTAAAAAAACGGAAGTCTTTTTTTTTCTCTTGAAATTTCAATTTGTTTTATTTTATGCCTCGTGTTCTGTAGTGGTGCTTATTGGGTTTTTTAATATTGGTAGAGCCATCTGTAGATATATTCTGGTAATTAACAAGAGTCATATTGGAGAAGGCCTAAAAGCATTGTCTATTTCTCATTCCAAATTTGAATCTTATATACCTATTAAAACACTTTATTTTGTTTTGTTTATTATTTAATTAGGAACCTACTCGTAAATTATATAAGTTATTCGTATTCTACGACATTTTTTTATCCGTAAAACATTCTTCAAAACATATGATTTTATATAACAAGTTCAACCAATATGCAGTGTCTTACATGTTGACAACAAACAATATTTCAGAAATAGAATATTCTCCAGGTATTCAAAGTCTGTCGTCAATAGCGCAGACATATTGGCAAATTTCATAAAAGCTACCGTATGTGGATGAAACGGGAGGCATTTGACAACATCTTAAATTCTTTTATACAACATTTTGTCCGATAAAATTACCAGTACTAGTGATGACCTAGGTTTGAACGCTTGTTTTCTATGGAGGATGGTTTATGTTTGAAATCAGCCTCTGACTTTTCAAAATGTATGTACGAAAGCAACTTGCATACCTAAGGGGATTCCATAACGTGTTTAATGGTGTGTGTAGTCCGTGAACCAGACCAGCACGGTAGAGAAAATCTTAACCGTTCTAATTCTGTGAAGCGGTCCATTCCTAGCAGGCAGCGGCGAGCACAGAGTTTTTAGACAGGTTAGGCAGAACATTTTAAAAGCTTACTCACCAATTAGGCCTACTGCACGTTGGTATTGGTTCGTCGTCTTGTCGATTAATTAATGATGTATGTGATGTGCCACCTCAAATATCTTATAATAAATATTTATCTAAGTTATGTAGAGTAGGCAGTGTCTTTTTGTCTTTATGTACCGCACGCCACTGCTAGCAGTGGGACAGTATGGGCTCAATAATTTACGATTAATATAAATATATAAATAAAAAATAAATACATTATATAATTTTGACTGTCTCATTGCTCAACTGGTCGCAAGCTCGACTGCTAAGCGTGAGGTCCTGGGTTCGATTCCCGGGTCGGGCAAAGTATTATTGGGATTTTCTATATGGAAATTCTCGGTAGCAGCACTGTGTCTGGAACTGTACCCGGTAGATGGCAATAGGCTCGGCTCCTATTACATGGGACTCAATAACAGCATCGGCGAAAAGTGCGTGTAAATTACACCTGTCCTTAACCCGTAGGGGAATACAGGCGTGATGCTATGTTATGTTTATGTAATATAAATATGTATACATCCAGTACTTGTTTTGACCACTCCAGCTGAGCCAGATATACTGTTGATGACAGTGGGTAAAATATCAATAATTATTGCAACGCGTGGGTTTGTTTCACGTCCTCACGCTTGTCAGACTATCTCCTTAGCTTCAGTTCTCTTGCCGCCGTTAAATGGCGAAGACTCATCCCAAAATATTTTTATGAATGGATGTCATACGGGAACAGTTTTTCGGACAAACGCCCCCCATCAGAAAATGATTGATTGAACTATTACAGGACTTATACATCGATCAATCAGGTTGACTGGAGTGATTGAAGACTGTACCGACGTCAGATTAATTTGTAACCTGTAGGCTTTTATTGTTCATGGATTTCTGTGTTCCATTGCATGTAACCGTATATTTTTGGGTTAATTGTACTTATGTAGTTCTAATATATTTTTTACTAGCTTTTGCCCGCGACTTCTTCCGCGTAACCTACACACAATTTATAAATAATTGATAGCCTACAGTACTCAGAATTTTTAGAATAGGATCATTAGTTCCAGAGATTACCCCCTACATACAAAACTTACAATTTTTTTATCTCTTTGCAGTATATTAGTATTAGTATAGGTTTTTAAAACGAAAACTTCAAATTCTTGTTACACTTTTCAGCCACTATCTGAACTTATATGCACAGACATCCAAACCCGGAACAAATGGCTGTTGATCATACAAATATTTGTTCCGTGCGGGAATCGAACCTTTAACGCAGCGGTAGATCGCTCAATCGCCACGGCACAGTGCCGTCAGTTATTGAGACAAACTGATTATTGTTGGTCCACCGCTGAAATGTCAAACTGCTTGGATGCCTCTTCCAAGTTACTTAAACCAATCTTAACAAAACAGCACCACGCCTATATTCCCTGAAGGGTAGAGCAGGGGTGTACTATTCCACAACCACATTTTACCGATGCCGTTATTAGTCCCATGTAGTTCGGGACGAGCCTATTGTCAGCTACCGGGCACAGTTCCAGATTCCGTACTACTATGACATGAACTAGGTGGAGCGAAGATATACGCAAAGAAGCTGGTGGCGGTTGGAAGAGGATAGCCGAGGATCGAGGTCAGTGGCGTGCATTGAGAGAGGCCTATGTCCTGCAGTGGACTAACATAGGCTGTTAATGATGATGATGACATGGGAATCGCGCCCAGACCCAATGCTTAGCAGTCGAGCTTGCAACCATTGGACCAATTTGACAGTAAAAACATTCATACATTAAGTAATGTAACAAATAAGTAATAGTATTATTCTCACGCCACAAGTCCATCCCAATTACTTTCAGGTCGTCAACCCAAGCTTTATCTACTACCAGCCCTACAAAACAAACTCATTTAAAATATTAAGACAAAAACACGAGTCGTTAAGTCTAAGTCATAATTTCTAAAGCCTTCCAAAAGAACGTTTTCGTCTTCGACTAATAGAAATATTTTCTTTTGTAAACTAAATTAATATAAGATTCTCCCCCATTTCGCTCAGGTACTGCCTTAATCTGACTTAGCGCCGACAAAGGGACATAATTTGGTCGAGACTTACAAGGACACTGGACGCTCACTTTGAACCAATAATAGAGTTAAAGCTCAGAGGGTTAAGTTAGGACCAATGTAATTTTGACATACTACATATCTTGTCCAGTTCACTTCTGTCCATCCTATGGAGAGGCTATGCCTGGAAGAGGTCGCGGATTGCGATAGGGCCACCCATTATACGTGATAATTGATAGTACTCATATTATAAAGAGGTAAAATTAGTATGTTTGGATGTACGGGGTATTCTCCGGAAGTAATAATCCGATTTTGAAAATTATTTCACTGACAGATAGCTATATTATCTATAAATGATATATAGGTCACTCGGACGAAATCGTGGGCAAAAAAATAATTATATATGTATCTGTTCCTGAATAAATTTATGGTGTTATTCAGGAACACGAAATTTTAATAAAGAAACACGAGAAGGTAGAAACAGCTGATCCATAGAAAGTGACTCAGTTTGGTATCCATTCTTGTATGAAACAGCTGTCTTTTCACGATTTCAAAGTCAGTTCATCTCATAGTAAGATTTGTGTAGAATTTTCAGTAGAAAAAAAATATCAGGGAATTAAAAAAATAAAGTTTTATTTCTTGTAAGTCCTCAGGTTTTTGCCCGTAATCCATAAAATACATAAACTTCTGCACATTCCTGCCTGCCTGCAATGGAACACGCATAATTGAATCTGAACAAATAATTCTTCTGTAACTGAGATTATCTTATTGACGACTAATGAAGAGTGATCAGATATTATATTACCCAATAGTGTATTCAGAAACTCCATTTACTTAACGTATCTAATGGGAAAAGATGTTTAGGGTCGTGTATGTTTTACACAGCTAAATACTATACCAAGATTATTATGTTCTATTTTTTGTTCTGTACATACCATTGCATCACACCTGTATTCCTCGAAAAGTTAGGCTGATGTACTCCCCACATTTCGGCGACATTAAGTGCTGTTGAATAGGGGCGAGTTTATTGCGATCTATTTGGCACAATGGCAAGTTATGGATTGTGAGTTTCAGAAAATACCAGTAACTAATAACACTTCGTTTGATCTGGCAATCACACCTAAGCCATCATACTCAGCCGTACAATTGAGGCACGCGTAGACCAATGAGGAAGTTGATCAGATAAATAATTATTTCGACAGGTGAGGTACTTAACATTTGCCGTTCAGACTTGACGCAATGCAATTGTGTGTCATTGTTTACGTGTAAGTATCCATATAAATATCTACCAATCTTTGAATAATACATCAAATATGATGAGAAAAGAAGTGGTTTTTTTAACTGTTTGAATATTCATTTCATAGTCATTCGGCGTTTAATTTGCAAGGTAAACCTGCGCTTGCCACGGTTTGTTCATAGATCATTTGGGGCATAATAAATATAAAAAAAAAATAGTCTCACTATGTAAAATCCCAAATATTAACCCGCTGATGATGAATGATGATGTTAGAATGGGAGCTACCATAAACAAAATTGAAAAATAGTGCCTTAATCGTGAAGCTGGTCGCGTAAAACAACCGAGCCCCTTACATATTTAATATGTCAAGAAATCAAAACTGATTGCCATGGAAGTTGAGATAGTAATAAATCTTAATAATGATTAACTATTAATGCTTTTACCCTTATAAAGGCATTAGAGCAAATTCATGTTTGGATAAACACAGGGAGAAGAGTTATTAGCGTGTATTGGCGATGACGCACGATTCCCAACACCGGCTGCTACTGAGAATTTCTAAACAGAAAAACCTAATACTAATATTCCACCGTTCAAGCTTAACAACCGGAATATTCAATAAAAAAAGCAGTTGAAAGATTGGCCAGCATGTATTGGAGCGAGATTGACTAAGCCATACCAGAGGGCAATGGAGATATAAAAGGATCGCCAGCACAAAGTAATAACGAGTTTACGCATTTATGAAAATAAATGTGCGTTACCATCTCCACATAATTGTAATTAGCAGCTCATTATGACGCAATTTTTACGGTTATAATTTTGCGCGGAACTAAAACCGTAAAACATACATTAAAATTAATTAATATTTTATTGAATAGCACATAATTTATCACGTTTTTTCTTTGCAATCATAATAACGTTATCATGCGCACGCTTATAACGCTGTATCACTATTAGTTAGTAACGATTTAAAATAACAATGAATACGTTTTTGTCGTATTTTTTATGGTATTGTACACAGTTTGTAGTTTGCCACAGAGATTTCTATCTCGGCATGTTTAAAAGGAATGATTTTTTAGTAGCACAAGACGTTGTATACAAAGATGCATCGCATTTTGGTTACACGACTGCTTCGTACGGACGAATATTCAAATGTCCAGTAAGTTTTGCATTAATTTTATTTTTCACAACATAGCATCTCGCGTATGTTCCCCAAACGGTTTGGCAGAGGTCTAGTTTTGTAATAGGAGTCCCATTTGACAAGGGGTGAGCCTATTGCCATCTACTAGACACACTTCCAAACTCCGTGCTGCTGACAATTTCCTTACAAAAAAACCCAATAACACTGCTTGACCAGGGCATCGAATCCAGCACCTCACGCTCAGCAGTCGTACTTGCAACCACTAGACCAATGAGGCAGTTAAACGGAAAGCTTTTTTGTGTTTAAAAGAAGTTTCGATGCACTATTTTTTTTTAATTCATCAGTACACTCTCGGCGCCTGGCAACGAGCCACAAAAGACCGTGTCTTATTTGCATGACTTGGCGGGTTAAGTAGCTTCTGTTCATTTTAATAACCCACAGCTATGAAAAAATATTCCTATCAAAATATACACCCAGATATCAAAATATAGTGTATGGTTTCCTACAGCCTACCCTCCTTCGAACCGCGAATTTTAACTATAAGGGATTTTCCCCGCAGTTTTCCCTCATCAATCCAGTCAGTTTGACCTGCTCGTAGCACACAAAAAATAAGACGCTTCGTCACTCTTCGTTCGCGAAAACACCAAAAGATGATCGACGAAAACACTCAAAACATATACATACATCTATAATCAACCTAATGCAGTGATCATAAGGTCAAAATTGATTGCTGAGCTGTCTTTTTTGGTAGATAGAATAGATTAAAGATTTCTCAAACGTCATATGACTGTAAAATTAAGAAAATTTCAATTATTTCCTGAAGCTAAACTACTCATTGAATTTGATTGACTTTTGTTATATCACTATACGTGTTACCAAATCCGTGGTATCGTCGCTACCACCTTGTATAGGTTAACAACCGTTGGCGAGAAAGAGAGTCAATATAGAGAGTCAATCTAAATGTTTTAGTGGACTGAGATGAAGTGACATTTAATTATTTTAATCTACAGATATCATACTTTCGAGTGATCGACCGTCTTGGCGTGGGCCGAGGACCCATCACGTCAGTCGTGCGCGGTGGTCTCAGAAATAATAAGATAGCTGTACGCATCAAATCGTCGTATAATCTTCCTGTTTCTGTCAACATATATGTAGGTTGTGAAAACAAGCAGCCAAGTACCATTAAAAGGTTGACAAGAGCAACGCTTGCCCAAATGGATACTACTGCGGATGGTGATGATAATACAATGACAACTGGAGGTGATGGCGCCGGTGGTACTGGTGGAGGTGGAGAACCAGGAGGTGGAGGTGAGGGTGGAGGTGAAGGTGAAGGCGAAGGTGAAGGCGAAGGTGAAGGTGGTGAAGAAGAAGCACCACCAGAAGAAGAATAGAATAGAATATTATTTATATGTATGATATAAATTTTGGGCTCGAATTATAAAAAATTTGGAACGCTCTATACTAGTTGATTTCTTCTCGAATCTCGGCCAATCGAAACGGGCAAAACTTAAGCAGTTCGGCTTTAATAGATGCGTGGACACACAATACGGTCGCACAGTCGAGTATTCTTAACTCGATGGTTTTCCATTCTAACCCTTGGTATCCGAGAGCCAGACTAAAAAGGTCTATTACGTAAATCGTTGTGTATCGAATTAGAAAAGTAACCGTGGAATTTTTCGCCCATTCTTCTCCATCGGAAATCAAAATCACTTTGAAACGTGGCAACTAGAGTCTGACTATTCATAAGTGCCTGAAAATGATTTAGATGAGTAAAATATATATTTGATTACATTGGATTGGATTGGATCTGTGAAACCAGATAAAAATTTGGCCAGTCATATTTAATTTATTTAGTATGGTATATATGTAGACCACGTAGGAGATGGCGGGACGAACTGGATGCCTTCGTTGAAAACTGGCCAGATACAGCACGGGATCGCGAGAAATGGAGAAAACGGAGGAAGGCCTTTGCCCAGGAGTGGGACAGCATAGGCTTTTAATAAATAAATAATATGGATGGTCAATGAACGCCGACTTTGCCTTCATGGAACACTGGACAAGGATGCTTTCCATAGAAAATATACTTTCCATAGTTGTAAAGTCTATTATATTGTGTTTTTTAATTATTATCTTCTTTATTCACACTAATACATATTTTTATATATATATATATATAAATTTATAAACATAATTAATAATAAAAAAAATACATTTATAAATATAAAAAAATAGGGACCAACCGGTATCGGGAATAGGGTCCAAGCTACCGGTGGTTAGGGCTCCAGAGAAAGGAATCTCCTCACAATGCGAGCCGTATCGAGGAGTACCGCCTTCTGTATCAAGCCCTTGATCCAGCCCCCCAACGAGAGCCTCTTAAGGTGTTCATCGAGGCTCTTTGCTATTAACCCATTGGCCGTGACAACCTCGTGTGCCAAGTCAAGATATTTACTTTGTTTATCTTTCTCAGCTTTCACAAGATTCCCGTCATGCGGAACAGTGATATGAACAATCATCGTGCGGCGCGCTGACCGATCTATCACCACTATATCGGGCACTAATTGGCAACAATAGTCCTGTCAGTGATAATAGATCGGTCCCAGTACAAAGTGACATGACCATTTTCGAGAACTGGGTCGGGCACATACCTCTAGTACGGTACATCAGAATCCACAAGTTTATACTTTAGAGCAAGTTGCTGATGAATAATCCTGGCTACTTGGTTATGTCTGTGCAAATATTCGCCATTAGCAAGACGAGAACAACCAAAAATAATGTGTCTGAGGGACTCACCCGGACAGTGACATGCCCGACAAATGTCAACCGTGCCGTCTCTCAGAATATATTTCCGATAGTTGTTCGTCATGATAACCTCATCCATTATTGCACATACAAAACCTTCGGTTTCCCCAAATAGGTTACCGAATCGTAACCAGGATACGGACGCTAAAAAGTCTACGTCGGGTCCATGAAGGGCCCGATAAAAGCGTCCGTGTAGCTCTTTGCTCTGCCATATCTCCTTGCGATCATTAAGAATAAGTACGACAGGTTTGCGCCAGTTCTCTTTAGCCAAGGAGAGCGGGGTGAGACCTTTGTCCATTGCGACCACCTCTCCGTGCATCCCCACTTCAGTTAAAATCAAATAATTCAAAAAATCAAAATATTCTCTGAGGTTGTACACCTCATGGTTGTGGAGGGTTTTGGCGTTTAAGAAGCCTCGACTCTCACATTTCCGTGGGATGTACAGCCTCATTACTGAGGAACGTGGATGATGCGTACGGTTTGCGGTCAACAATGTACGAATCCTTCTGTCCAGGGCGTCCAATTCAGTTTGAGTCTATTTGAGTATGCCGAAGGAGTACATCAGGACCGGCATGACCCAACCATTAAAGGTGATAAAAGACTTACCAGTACATTGTTCAGGCGACCAAAGAAGCGTTCCTCCAATGATTGCTTCATTATTATTTTTATTATGGAGTATGTACATATGGGATATTGATAATTCTGAAATATATTATTTGAATTGAATTGAATTAAATATATACATAAATGTATACCCTGTACAGCACACCAATACACGCTATCAGCTGTCACAGAACAGTGAGGTCAATCTAGATCATTGTCTAGTGAAGTCGCGCTATGTATTAAATATATACTGATACTACCCAGATTCGCTTTTCAGAATTGTACCTACCTCGGTACCTATTAGTACCTAGTATACTTGGAACTAGGAATGAATATTATCAGGTTAATTTACCTATCTCCCTAGACATATTCATTCCCTATAAAATGCAACAAAGGCTATAGCAATATTCGTTTTCGAGTATTAAATCCAAGAAATTGTCTCCGAAGCAAGCACGAATGTAACAGATTAACAGCTTTCGGAGTTTCCTCGGGTGGGTAGAAACTTTTTCATTACAACTCTTGTGCAAGATGGCGCCAAATCCGCTTCTGTATTTACAAGTTAGTCGCAGTCAACTATAACTTCGCCTGTACTAGTGTCCTGTCCCAAATGAAATAAAACTGGACTTTTGTTTTGTAATTTCTCAACTTTGTTCTTTTGAAATTTATTTTTGGTTTTGCTCCAGAAAAACGAATGTGTATGAAGATGTTCTTTTTACTCTGAATTCTATTTCTGTTTTAGATCAAGGCGGTATATTTTTACTTGACAAGTGTGATTGAATATTATCCAAAAGTAAAAAGTTTGTTTCATTTCCTTAATCCTCCAACGAGCGTAGAAAGAAAATATAATTATGATTCTTCATTACAAGCTTTTATTTAATTTTAATGATTGTATGTAAGTATGTATGTTCGGATCAAATCTTGCAACTGAATTTTAAAGTTGTATTATCATTTATCTCCACAAGTAAATCTCGCGACTAGCTTTTATATCATTTAAATTGTGTAATGTAATAAATTGATGGGTTTGATTCAATTTAAAGTTTATTTTCTTCTTTTTAGAGCATTTAAATAAAAGCTTGTTCTAAAATGGATTTTTACTATTAATTATCCATCGATATCGTTACCGGTGCCTTACGGTATCGGTTCTGTTTAATGTGTAACTGCCCTTTGTTTGTTTGTTTCTTTCTGCAGGGTTATTCTGATGTGTGTGGCGAATAAAGTAAAGAATATAACATTATTTTGACCTACATACTGTGTGCTAGTTATGTATTTAAGTTATAGATATGTTTTGTTAATAATCGGCAACGTTACCTCGTTCCTTTGTTCTAAATCCCTACAACCCACTTGCGTCTGACAAGGCGCGTACGGGACACTGCACCGTGTGAATTTTGCCAGTAACAGAATGGGTCGACGGACGTGTATACAATATGCAATTTAACAAACGCTTAACCTGAATATAGCTGAAGGTATGATTGGCGCTATGTACAGCTCGTTTGATTCCCGCACAGAACCAATATTTATATACATCGGGTATATATAATACTAGCTTCCGCCCGCGGCTTCGCTCGCGTGGATTACGAATCCATGCATTCCAAACTATAATCTATCCCTGTGCCAAATTTCATCCAGATCCGTTCAGCCGTTCTGGAGTGATGAGTAACAAATATCCATCCATTCATCATCCTCACAAACTTTCACATTTATAGTATTAGTAGGATAATATCGGCAACCGTATTACGTAAGAACAATATAAAAGTTACTGTCGCTAGTAATAATGCTATTCTGTATCCTCATAATAAAACATATATAAGCGAGAAAGGGATGCACTGTTTATTGGTTGCTGTGGTAGTCAGATTTTCTTATGTAATCGAAGGGTGGATCTGGGTTTGTTGTTCATGTGAGATCTGTATTTGGAAAATATATCGACGATACAAGTGAAATCCTAGTGTAGGTTACGTTAAAAATGTTACCTACCCCAAAGAAAAATGGCAGTAGTTTCTGCCAAATTACGTTCCAGCACAAATTGAGTCTTTGGTGAGGTGAGATAAGTGTGATGAGCATATTCAAGCATCTAAAGCGTTTAAAGCCATAATAGTTATAACAAAATATTATCCCACTGAATAAACGTACCATAGAACAAGAATGATAATAAATTTATTATTTCAAAATTTTCCCACGGCCTATTGAATCGTGTATAAAGGACATCTTCCTACTTAAACAAACTCCGAGAGAAAAAAAACGATTGATATATAAAGAGAAATTATCTCTAAGAACTTGTATTTGTACAAAAATCTTTCATTCAGGTGGTCGCAATGATGTTGGAAATTTTAACTCTTATACTTATTTTAAGTAAATTGAAAGACAATGGAAGCTATGCATCAACTTCAAGACGAACGCAGTCAGCTGAGCCGATGGCTGAAGACAGTAATATTAAAGCCGAAGAAATGGCCAGGATAAAGAATTTCCTGCAAACCGTGAACCGTTTCAGTGAGGACGAAAAACCTGGCATGAAGGACCCAAGCACTTATTGCAGATCGTTTAACAACTGTTACGAATGTGTGAAGAGCATTTGGTTTCCATGTGGCTGGTGTCATAACCACGGATGTACAGAAAATCCAGAAAAATATTGTCCTTTCGCGGAAACAACAGCTGTGAAATCCAACATTACTGGTAATATAAAGGCTTGTCCATACGTACAACATGAAGGACCGATTTTAGTGCCCGGTGGAATCAGAATAAACATAAAAGTTAAATTGTATATACCCGATCCCGTTATGTATGAAAAAGAAATAATGTGCCAAATCAAGGTAAAAGATAGAATGACGCATCTAAAAGGACTGATTCTGAATGATGTCGTGTATTGCTATCCAATTATTTTACAAACAGAAGCCAAAAGATTTGGCGATACGGATACTGGTTCTTTGAGGCTAATTTGGGGAGGTGCTCAGCCATATTCTAACGAGATTCCATTGATTGTTTATAATTGCGAAAATTTGGGTATAGACTGTGAATCTTGTAGGTTAATACCAAACGGTTATGCATGCGGATGGTGTGACCAAACATATAAATGTGTGATTGCAGATAAATGTTCCAACGATATGATGAAATGGACTCTGAATAGGTTGACTTGTGAACATTTCGGTAAGAAATTATTATACGTATAATACGCACGTTTTTTTTTATTAAACCATAAGTGAAACATCTCAAAAGAAAAATGTAATTAGATAGTGTAATATTTTTTTTATTTCAATTTTAAAATCAATAGCTAAAGTATTGTGTGTTATTATTATCTCATCCTCAATTTTGATATAACAGGTACCTGTATTGTTTAGTATTCGTATAAGATCATCGTAACAATGAGTGTTTTCATTAAGAAGATCCGTAATCTCTTATATCTCAATAGTCTTATTTGTAAACATGTAAAGTTATATATACTTCGTTGGGACGCTGCTAAACAGTTTTTGTCAGCATTAGTTCCTTGAAAGAGGTTGTGTTTGTATCGTTAATTGTGAACCTCAATAATTCGTGAGTAGTACCGGTGATTATTTGTTCTGTGGGGAACTAAGCATAACATAATAACCTTGCTGAGATAAATACTATTTGTATTACAGAAAGGCCGGATGCTATAAGTATATCATAGAAAAAATATCAAATAATCACAAGTAAAGGACAATGTTCAATTTTTATATAATGGCCTGGATTATTTTCACATATATAAAGTTCACTAAACAATATAACACACAATTATCTCAAATAGATTCAACGCAGAGTTACTGTGCTTCATTGACTAGTTGTTGGGATTGTAAGAGGTCTGGCACCCAATGTGACTGGTGTCATGAAATCGGATGTACGCACTACCCAAATCTTCACTGTCCCCAAAAAGTCTTCCTTGATAACGCATGGCACAAGAATACTTTAGAAAGATATTGTACTGAAATCGTATCGAGTGATCCCATATTTGTTCCTGCTAATATAAGGAGGTTCATCAAATTGAATTTGAGAATAGATGATTTAACACTCTACAAACGGAATATCATCTGTGAAATACATATTGAACAATCCATTGTAAGAGTTAAAGGTTCAATTGGTCAGGATACATTGTACTGTGATATGACTACTTTGAGAATTAGTCGGAGTGTGGCTCTGGGTTACGTAAGATTGCTATGGGGTGGTGCAGAACCATATTCCAATATGATCTTGATGGTAGTGTATAGATGCGAATACATGGCTAGTAATTGCTTAGAATGCCAAGCTTTGGATAAGAGATTCAACTGTGGCTGGTGTGAAGAAACATCTAATTGTATTTTACTGGAAGAGTGTCCAAGACAGTCTGGACCTTGGATAGATAGAAAGAGTTTGTGTGGTAGATACAGAGACCTATCTTATTATACCTCAAGAGGTAGTTGGATGGACTCACACAAATTTGATCATGGACAATCACAATTTATGAACTTCTGAAAACACAATCAAGTGCCTGACCATTGTAAAAAAATCGAAATCATGAATAATTCGGTGTGTAAACAAGTGAGTGTATTATTGATCACAAATATTGTATATCGAAAACGTTTTCTTTGCGGCTTGTATTACATTTTATAGTGTCGATCAAGTAGCGAGCGAGTCAAATGTTTATTTACATTGTGGTTACATGCTCATGATTTGAGTATTGAGTTTATTTATGGCTATTTCATTGTAAACCATTAACTGTTTCATATGCAAGACACGTGATATATAGATTCGATTTACTTCAACAATTGTGTTTGTAGAAGACATTTAAAATAGAAAAAAATATGTCAGTAAAACTGTTACTGATTTTCTTGAACTTTAGATGTAATGTTTGACTGACGTAATGTGAAGAAGTCTCAGTAAAGCATAGACAAGAAAAACAATGCATATATAGTGTGTGGTTATTGAAAATAAAATATATCTAGTAGTAATATAATATGAGCTACAATATTAACAGTCTTTTTACATTTACATAAAACCACACAATTTTATGAATTCCAAAAACATCAATAACATCAGTTCTTATCCACAATCCATTAACTTGTAAAACTTTTTACTGAAACACCGATACGACATTAATTCCGCTGCAAATGTAATATATGTCTTCCAGAACTTTCCAATTTACACAAACCCATCGTAAATCTGCGGAAGCTTTTGTCTGAAAATTTTAAAATATTACCGGTTGTACGGCACGGAGTACCGCTCCAAGAATGCCCCAGATTATATTTTAAGGGTTGAATGATTTATTTTGTTTAAAACTTTTAGGGAATATCGGCTAAATAAGAATTGTTGTGCGTCAAAACTTTGTCGTATTTTATTTTGGACAGCCCTGGATGACGATGAAATTGGTTCTTTATGGGAAGGTATCTTTCATAGGTACTTTGGTAGATTTGTTTGTAGTTTATTACTTTTACGATTTAAGTATATGTTTTATGGTTATGGTAACTGTATCATGCATAAAATTGCCACAGACATAAAACATTTGTGTATAATTAAAGATCTCGTGATATTATCATTAAACATATTTTTTTTCCAAGTTGTTTGGCATGCTACATATTATATATTAAAATTAAATTCTAATGTCTTGTACTGCCCATCCCTATTATCCATTAACTTAGGTCCTAATTAAGTTATAATGTAAACTAAGTCAATGAATATAAAGATATTTTTCGCTTGTTTTTGCGAAAATCAAGTGAAGACAGTTTCAAAACAAATTGTACGATTTCGTTTAAGTAAAAATTGTGAGACAGTTGTTGGAGAATAGAAATAAACTATTTATTGTAACAATTTAGCCTTGTTTTATTGTAGACTGTTTGTGGTTTTTTACACACAATCCCCGAGGTGTAATAAAGTATTTCTACTGCCATTTTAAAGAGACAATTAGACATTCAAATAAATGGGATAATAACGTTGTTAAATAGGCATTAAAATAAGGATTTTACAAAGCCAGCTCCAGAAATTGCACGAAAATATTTTCTTAGAAGTACTTATTACAATACAATATTTTCATCATAGGTATTTACAATCTGTCGAGAGAGATCGAATGTAAATTAAAACCTCTTAGTGAATAAATTAATTATATTTGGTTAAAAAAAAAAAATATCATGCATATTAAAGTAGTGATCATCCCATGAATAACATAGTGTGAAAAAAGCACCAAATTCTCCTTCAGATTGAGTTGGCAAAATTGTTAAAAGCTAAACGGATGGCAAGCTCAAAAGTTCTTTTCCTCTAATACATACATATCTTCCGTGTAACATTTTAAATTGAAATTATACTGTTATTGAACCGATTTTCATTTTCGTACCATCTTTCATCAAATAGATACTAATAATCACAACGAAAACCAGGCAAACTTAATAGAACAAAATTTAAGAAAATTAAATTAATATCAGCAAGTTTGTTTACTTGGTAAAATATGATACCACAGCGAGAATCTGTCAAATTCAAATTTAATAACACCGGTACAAAACAGAAACAGCCTCAAGCGCATAAACAGAGAAGGTATCTTTTAGCATAATAAGAATAACAGCAATATCCGTAGGCTGAACACTTTTCTATCTGGGCCGAAACAAGATCTAGTAAAGTGGGAAAATTGAACAGATGCTGCTGAAACGAGTGCCTCCGCCAGGTTACATTACTATTGGGAAAATAAAGGAGAGCAAAAAATTTGTTAAAATGTGGATGCGGCATCTTATACAAGAGGTTCGAAAATAAACAAATCACAATCACATACAAATGTATAAACGCACAGTGGAAAAAATCCATAAAAATACTGGGTCACCAGATAAAGATGTACTCAAGGAAATTTTCATTTAAAAAACAATTACTCAGAATTAAAGATATTTTACAAAGCATATTTTGATTGATGATACATTGTATTTTAAATTATTCAACATCACTTTCATAAAAAACGTATAAATATATAATGGGAAAACAGTATGTTTTTTATTGTTTTATTTTTTTATTAATCGGTTACGAGGAATAGGAATTGTCATTTATGAGCACTGATTCAGTAAATGCGATGTTACTCTAGCTTAACTTGTCCAAAAAAGTGCTGAACACATGGTTGATATATAATATTAATATATATTTAACGTCACAGGTATAAAATTAACGGCAAGCCAAAAATGCACGAAAACATTGTGTCAGAGTATATGATAAAGTTTCACTAAACGATAACTACGAACGAAGTGAAGGAAAACTCGGATAGGGGTACAACTTCGTTCGTTAATTGATATGCCACCTCCAGTTTTCTAACATCAAATACAATTGAATACACGGCATAAACGTCTGGACATTGATTTTCACAAATTGGTTCCGTAAGTGTATTGCGTTATAAAAATCCTTTGTCCTAAGTGGATGAGTACAAAAAACACAAGTACCTAAGCTGAATTATTGTTGCTAACAATTATAGTAAAGTACTACTCGTATTTAGTGAAAAGTGTGAAAGACTTAGAATTTGATATTTGTTTACGAATTTCGATAGGCTAAATTCGGCTGTGTCCAAATTAGGCGATGTAATCTCTGGCGTTTGTTGCTATACAATCAGCGTCTTAATCAAATAAAATAAACGTAATACTGAACAACCATACAGTCCTCTAGGTACTCCAATGTACCGAGATAAACAAGTCGTTTATGTGTACCACGAAAAGTGGTGCCGAGAGAACGGAACCCTGGCTTATAACGTAGTAATCAATCTAGCAGCAATCTGACCACCATGAAATAAGGCCTCAAACCTTCTCATTCTGAGAAGAGGCCCATAGCCAGCAATGGGACATTAATGGGCGGAATTATTTTATCAGACAGTAGCAATCAGTGATCACCCGAATTGAACAGTCCCTTAGAAGGTCCGATATTCATTTGCATAAGCAAAAATGCAAGCCTTATGAAGAAAGCTTGTCAGTAAATATAATTAAGTTGAGCTCCACGATTTATGAAGCATGTGTGACGTCAGTTGGACGGGTCAGCTCAATACTGTTATAGTTCTCCTCAAAAGGCTCCTTCTTAGACGATATTAACAAAACAAAATGACTGGACTTTATAAAAGAAATCTGTGAGCTCATTTCGACTTGAACTTGCGAAAGCTTTCATAAAGGAATAAAAATAAATCATTATATCATTATAAACTTGCTTCTGGCAATAATTATATAAGATACTATATACGTAAGGGCTAATGTACCCTACTTCTCAGTCAAAGTAAGGCTTGAAGGAATATTATTATTATAATCATACTATTCGCTTAACATAGCTCATAACCGCAACGACTCAATTTTTAAATCTTCCTTCAAAGCTTTTATTCGTTACATGATATTTTCGGTACACATACAATTTTTAGCAAGCTGTACTTTTATGTAAGAGGCTTAGGAGACTTACCGTGCGTTGGCACAGTATGGCAAGTAACGAGAAAAGTGGATCACACAAGATTACACGGAGGCACTCGCTATAATTCTTTTATGTTTACTCTGTAGTGTCTTACTGGATTATATTTTTTTGTGTATTGTATTTTATTTGAATTTTAAATAACGAATACTTTCTTTTTTATGTGGAATTTTGGCTGTTGTATACATATTGTAACTTAAATAATTCCAAAGCATTTTTTTTTATTGTTTGATAGTGATGAATACCTGCTTCATTCGTATAGTGCTTCCAAGCGCGTGAAATGGGTTCAATCCCCGAAAAAAATACAAATGGTTTTACCGAGTTTAAAGCTTTTTGGTTAAAACAAAATCTTAGCACCGGGTGGAGTTGCAAATTGTATCCAGCATTAGTAGAGCCCCGTAGCATTTGAGTGTAATTTTACAATGTTTAAAACAACATTCAAACTATTTTCAGTGTTTTACATACTACTTAAACGGAGGATTCTTATAAATCCTACAGTACAATTAGGCGACATTGAACTAATCAGACAAAGAAGACTCCGAATAAACACAACGGTGGAGAATGGAAACATTCAATTATAAAAATCCACCGAGACTCCAATTTCATTCATTGTCGTTCACGTAAAATCCAACAAAATTTTATACTGCCAATCGTAATTCTTTTTCGTAGATAATCTATAATACTTTTCGGGGGCGAGTGATCCCTGCCAAATGCGTCGTAAATCTGTCGACCAATAAAATTTTTGTTATACCCTCGTTCTAGGTGCTTCACTGCACCTGTCACTGCTGTTGCTATCTCACTCACACACAGAATTTTTTATATAAAGCTCTACGTACAATACAGTTCTGTGACATTTTCTTATATGAATTTCGATAATATAGTTAATAAATTTACAGTGGTAGTAATGAAATAGTACTGAGAAATTAATTTATTTGATTTACTTCGGACTTGCACTGACATAGCTTATTAAATTAAATATTATAAAAAAAAGAGAATCACTATTTTTGACTATGGAAAAGAGATCGGTAAATGTTGGCGAGTTTCACAACCAGCTAAATACTCTTATATGATGGTTTTATAATAAACTAAACGATCTGGTCTACTTTCAGGCTACGCTCAACCGAGGGTGTTTGTCCTCGAGCTCGATCCCATCCGGTGGCCGAAACGGCTCAATCAAAACAATACTGTCGCGAACGTATTGCCTCCGTATCGGCTGTATCGCCGGATTTCAGCCTGCACATTTGTCTGTAGGCAACCGCACATTTACAGCCCAAACTGATACGCCATCGCTCTCATCGGCTCCTCTGAGCTAGGCAATTTTACCATTGCCCGAATTGCCCGAATGGTTGGGCCGAATGGTTGTGGACCCAACAGTCCCAGGTCAAAATTTTAATGTACTTTTTCTATCATGCAGCTACCCAGCTAGACTTGACTCAAAGTCCTACAATAACTTAAGCTAACTCATTGTGAACAAGTCCTTACTAGCAGGTTTTCTAATTCCAAGTGGAAATCTACTCTGTTTTATTACTGTACCTAAAATCTAGATTGTACGTCACATCAACTTTTTTAAACCAAATAGATCAAACAGTGTTTTTTATGAAAATGTGCCTTTATTGGTACCTAATTCATGCACTAAAGTTATTTGTACCTTGTGCGGGTGGGACTAAACAAATAGAACTTTACGAAGCAATTAACATAACTTAGCATCACGTCTGTATTCCCCGAAGGGTTAGGCAGAGGCGTACTATGGTACACATTTCGCCGATGTCGTTATTGAGTCGCATGTAATTGGCGGCGAGCCTATTGCCATCTATCGGGCACAGTTCCAGACTCCGTGCTGCCACTAAGAATTTTTATACAGAAAAACCCAATAACACTTTTCCCGACCCGGGAATTGAACCCAGGACCTCACGCTCAGCAATCGTGCTTGCGACCAATAAGGCAGTCAAGCAATACAAAGCAATTATTTTTGGTTTTTTCTTCATAAGTCAGACAAAATTTCATTTATCTTCACTATCAAGCGTCGTAAACATTACTAAGCAGGAGAAGAGACCTAAAGTTTATAACGATGGCATAACAAAAGATGGTTGTCTGTCGTTTACGAGTGCCAAACAACTTGGTACCCTCATTTGAGTTTAAGTGGATACTTGAACTAGGACATAAGCCTCAGGCCCGCTGCTTTTCTTTCCAAGTTTATTTCCATACGGC
This sequence comes from Shargacucullia verbasci, assembly GCA_947562105.1. Lineage (NCBI taxonomy): Eukaryota > Metazoa > Arthropoda > Insecta > Lepidoptera > Noctuidae > Shargacucullia > Shargacucullia verbasci. The sequence continues at coordinate 10,726,448 of OX387294.1, read as the reverse complement.
TGTGGAAATAGAAGAAAATTTCATAAATATACAGGTACCTGTATTACATAATACAAGTACCTGTATACAGGTACATATGTACTGTGTTTTAGTTACCGCGCAGATCGGTCGATATGCGAGGTTAAGCAGCGCTTAACGCGGTCAGTCCTTGGTTGGGTGACCATTTTTCAAATATCGATCTCGGGTGTCATACGAAGACCTATGACAGTCGTTACGGGTGTCAGTAGCTCAAAAAGTCTCGCAACCAATCTAATCATACAGTATCAGTGTTTCCCAATAATTGGGTGGCGGAGGTCAGATGGCAGTCGCTCCGTGTAAAATACTGATATTCAGCCGCAACCGGTTAGACTGGAAGTCGACCCCAATGTAGTTGGGAAAAGGCTAGGCAGATGATGATGTACCTACTGTGTTTTATCTGCCTCACTGATCTAGTTGCAAGTGCAACTGATAAGCGTGCAATCCTGGGTAGCTGACCCTAGTGTCGTCCACCGGGCACAATTCCTTTACAATTTCCTAACAGAAGATCTGAATAAAACTGCCACTGTCAGCCAATACATTATATGTCACAAAAATGACGTTTGACAGAAGTTATCGCGCGATCTACGCCTGTCGCTACATCGGTAATTAGGCTGCGGATATCAAAGCCAGAACTCAGCCTCACGTACTGCTGCCGTGCTTACAACTACTAGAAAACAAGACTAACGAGGCAATTAGTCATTAACATTTCAAGTAAGGTTAAAAAGTTTTATATTACTTTCCATGAAGAGGTTGCTCTGCAGGAGGGTAAAGGGATATAATATTTTTTATACAGGGTGACGCTTTATTCATACAATGTTTAATGATTTTGTGTTATGGAAGCGATAAAAAATACATTTATCCGAAGCAAATACACGCTTGACAAATTAAATAAATAATGCTCCGCACTGGCTCTAGACCATAATGTCTGGAAATCATGGGAGGAAGCTTTTGCCCAGCCGTTGCATGATGTAGGCTAACAGTTTATTATTACTGTGTTCGTTACATGTGGCCATTATACATCGCTGACAGAGTCACCTCTTAAAATATTGCAATAATGAAATAACCACCCTGTATGTTGATACCAGTGGATATACGAGGTAAGTAAAGGGTTGCTAATGAATAACAACCCTACACAACCTAATACGCCCAAATTACTTTAAACCGGATTCATCCGTTTTCTTGTGTGAAGAGTCCCCTTTATAAAATGCACTAGCAATTGAAGCTCATCCGAGTAAACGGTAACTTTGAGTAATTGAGTATGTTTTTTTTTTTTTAAATCTTTACCACACCATCGACTTTCTCCTGTGTCGTCGGTACAGTTTACAAACATACATGACACATCAACTTGTGTCTTGATGTGTCATGTATGTTTGTAAACAGACCCGAAACAACTACCTGTAGATCATACAAATATTTGGCCACTGCATCAACCGTGCCGTGTGTTTTCTTCATTTTAAATGCCGCATTATATAATGGTATATTGGTCGCAAACGCGACTGCTGAGCTGTGAGATTCCGAAAAACTATGTATTTTGGTTCATTAAAAATTCTCAGTAGAAGCTTGAAGGTCGGAATTGTAGTCAGTAGATGGCAATAGGCGGTCATAATTACATGAGACTTAATAATGGCATCGGTGAAAGGGTATAAATAGTTCATCTTTGCCTAACCCTCCGGGGTATACAGGCGTGATGCTATGTTCAGTTAAATGAAATTATTTTCATATTAAGATGTTCTTCAATATCAATTATTAAGAGTCAAATGAGTATCTATCTATGTCAACAAATTATATTGTTTGCGAGACAGATATTACAAACTGGAGTTTACATAAAGTGCGTACTCATCTCTGCCACGCTGTATACACTCACTTGCACGTTAAGTTGGCCTATAACATTTTATTTGAGAAAAAATCAAGTCGCTCATGTGCTGTTTTTGTCATAATATAATACTGAATATTTTTGTACTAAAACAAAGTTATAGTGTTAAAGATGTTTTATAATATGTTGCTGGCTGTTACCCGTGAAGTTAGTCTTGGTATAATAGTAAAAGTAAGTCTATGTCCTCGTCCAGGTCCGAAGCTATCTTTTTGTAAAATTTCATTACGATCGGATCAGTGGTTTAGTCATGATGAGGTTAAAAACAGACAGAGTTATTTTCGTATTTATAATAGTGTGGAAGTTATACATTTTTTGGTGGAGATCAGAACAGATTTGAATGAAATTTTATACACAAATAGACTATGTCCTGAAAGTCACTCCTAGAATTCTTTGATCAGAATAAATTAAGTAGTTTCTCTAACGAGTGAAACTATGAGCAAAAGCTAGTAATAAATAAATAGTTCCACTTAATGGCGTTTTTCTTTTATAATGTATACTAGAAAAACCAAATATTTTTTTTATAATGAATGAACGAAATGTAGTGATCCATTAACCGAGTCTAGAAATAACACGTCTACCTAACCCTTCGGGGAATACAAGTATGATATTATGATGCCATTATACTTTACTTACTTTACACCACAACCCACGTGCATCCCAAACGTAGACCAAAAATTAAAAAGCTATCCCTCTTTCCACGGCCTCAATACTACACAGATAATCAAAGGTTAGAGCCCGCTTCATAAGAGAGCAATTATTATTTTATTAATTTCTTAAAGAGCCGTCAGTCTCATGTTATAAGGGGAAACGCGCCCTAATATGCGTTCAAGTATTTAATTGCGTATTCTAGAGGCTCTGCTAAACTTTGTATAACAGTTATGTTTTTAATGAAAATCTTCGCGTTATTTAATTTTAATTTTCATGTTTGGAGTATGTGTTGCTTATTATATTGCTGTTGGATTAATATTTAGTTCTAAGGCTTTGGTTGTAGAATATACGGTCCTATAAAAATAATAATTTTACTAGTAAATTACGTTTGTGAAAACACAACTTCTAATTTCTGATAGGTTTCTTCTCAAACCTTAAGTTTTGAAAGGTCTGTTAAGTCATTGTTGAGATGTGACTCATCAGTACAATCCTGCCCACCCCTTCGGATAAAAATGTATGTTTTATCATAAATAGAGACTTTTTACTTTAAATTTAAATGACTTAGATTTTCAATTAGGAAATAAAGTTTCTACACAAAAAAAATGCAAAGTAGTAATATTTTAGAGCGCAGAATGTACTACACCAACAAAATTAGCTTAAGCATAAGAAAGGCGCATAAATTGTAACCTTGAGAGGCCAAGTTGCTAAACTAATTAGGTACAGGATGTACGAAACAAAATATTATACAGGCTGAAAACAAAATTAACTCCAAGCTTTTAGTCAGTTTATTCTAAAATTCTGACGTATATTCGTCAATTTTTAGGATAACGTACCGAACACCATTAGGTACCTATATAATTTTTTTTCTGTGGCTTCGTACGCAGATTTTCTTTCTTTTGGAATTTTTGCTAATTGCTTTTCATAAAATAAATATCAAAGTCAAAGTCAAAGTTTTTTTATTTCAACTAGACCTAAGTTTCGACTTTTTAAAAGAGAGACCTATAAAAAGTAAACTCTATGACTAATAATACAATATATTATGTAAAGAGTGTGACGTTAAATGGTATTCAAATTAATATTTTTCTATGTACAATTTAACAGGTTATATAATAGATGATATTATGCAGAAAAGTTTAATAATTAAATTTTCTTCAAGTCTTCGCCAGTTACTCGTTGTTTGTTCTATAAATGACGCTAGGAGGGGCGTAATGTGTAGAAACGGCCTGTTTCATTAAGACAATGGGTTTAAATTGCAGCGGTTAGATAGACGGACGGAAAACGCCCGTGGTATAAATGGTAGGTGATAACGATAAGTGCATTAGTAAACATAGATGGCAACTCACCTTTATTCTTCTAAGAGTTAGACAGAGGGTCATCAATGCCCATGGAAAAAGAAACAAGTCTATTGCCAATTGCCATGTATTTGTATTCAATTTCTAGCAATAATATTTATAAAGTGTTTGTAGCTAAATGCAAGCTTCGATCAGGCCTGGTTGTCAAAAAAATACTATTACAGTAATTGAGGACTGTCAGCAAACCAAAAAGTTTGAAAACCGGTTTAACTGGTTTTAATGGTATCGGTAAGGATTATCATCATCATCACACATCTTTTTTGCGTTGCCCCACACTAGGATTTGTCCTGTATCGTAGGTACAGTTTACAAACATACTTGTCACATAGACACACATACCAGACCCGAAACAATTGTTTGTAGATCATACAAATATTTGTTCCATGCGGGATTCGAACCCACGACACCTACTGCCGAAAGCTAATCACTTAACCACTGTGTCAACCGCGCCGTCTCTTTAATCTCGTATCCTTAAAAGGCATACAAATATGTATTTAACTAATCCTAGATTTTGAATTAGAGACCTAGAATTTGTTTATTACCCCAATAAATCTGGTAACCACAGATGACACTCATTCCGTGTACTACTACAAAATACTGGTACGTAGCCAGACATTATGTAGCATTCAGTTTGCGACAGGCGTAGATCACGCGATATCTACTTATTCAAACGTCATTTTTGTGTCACATATACACGTATGTATTGGCAAACAGTGAGCCTGCTGTCGTGTGGCTGTTGCGTTGCTGTCGCTATTGTTACATAATTAGGCTGCCAATACATTACAAAAAAGTTAGGCAGAATCATTCAGAGTATAGAGCTAGGCACTGCGTATAGTACAACAAAAAATCATATATAAAATCGCTACCGCTCATAATTTCCCCCATACACCGCAGACAGACGAGCAAAACAGAGGCATAGTTAATTCCTGGCCAAGGAAATAACGTGCATTAGTCAACTGCAGCTAGGACTTACTGTAATGAACCCTCATATCTGTTCTGTAGTAATTATTTAGATAACATTCACCCGTTTCTTCGTATTTAAATAGGCGGTTTGGGAAAATTGCTGCCATTTTAGTTCAAGTGCGTTTTTTTTTTAGTTGTGGTCTTTGTTTTGCACGAAGAGAATTGTTGTAAGAAAAGCTTTGTTTGAAACTTTCTATGGTAAAAACTAATTATCACGTGATAGTGAGATAATGAACCAATTCAAATATTTTGAATGGAATTATCAGTTTAAGATTATAATGGTTTAATTATGACATTCAAAGGCGTAGAATAAAAATATATAGGTTGGATTAGGCGCAGTCGCAGTCCAAGATTTCGTAATTATGTCCAAGGATCAAACTCACCAATGAAACCAGAATTTTGCTATAAAAAAACAATCACGACAGTTTTGGGGTAGCCGTATGTTGCCATGAGCATCACGGCAGTTAGCCAATTAAAGGTTTTGTGGAGATGGAATATAAGTGAATCAAAAAATTATATATACACCTATACTTACATAGAATTTTCAGTCAACGTACAAATTAGAGAACTTACCCAAGTAAAGATCGATCTTTACTACATAAGCAGCACATTCGATGCGAATTAAAATTGTTCTTACAACAGCGGAAAATTTTGCGCCTAATCTAGCAATCTACCTTATTTATTTATTATTTGTTAGACCAATAGCATCTAACAGTATATTATATACAAAAATTATGTATGACAGAAAGATAATGATAAGTCTTCACGATTAAGAAACCGAAGATTTTTAAAATGTCAGAACATTTAAAATACCAGGAGAATATATTTACCAAACGACGTTTCTTTCATTAGATCAATATTTTTTCATAGCTGAAAGCTAATTCACACTATTATATAAATTAAGTAACAAGTAAAGTAAATTGAGTCCTGGAAAAGGACATAGACTTATTTTTACTATTGTAGCAAAACACTAATGAGATAATAAATACAAAATATACACGGACAAAGTCGCGGGCAACAGCTAGTTCACAATAAAAAACATTTAAGTGGCTAAGAACATTCGAGGTGAAATAAGTTTCTGTACATTTTCTCTAGGACATTAGGTATTATCACAAACCCGAGTATTTTACCATCCAGGATCTCCAATTGGAAATGGCTAACGTCTTTATCTCAAACCTGAATGGCTTTCTGAATAATCAATGCTAACATAGTCTAGATATTTTCTTAGTCCAAGTGAAGCTTGGTTAGCTTAGTTATCTTTTACAGTATCCCCCGCATATATTCCTCGAAGAGGTGGATAGAGATGTACTATTGCAAATCTACATTTTGCCACTCACAGGGGACGAACCTAATGCTAACTACCGGGCACACGTCCAAATTTAATGCAACTAGGAGATATACATAACACAGAAAAACCCAATAAAACTGCCCAACCCGAGGATCGTACCCAAAGACCTCATGGTCAACAGTCACGCTTGCACCCACTGGACTAACGAGATACTCATTCAAGCAATTTAGTTATCTTGATGAAGGGAAACGGTTTAGATATTCCGTTTTGGGCCATCAACATTTATTAAGGCAATATTTTTATTTACCCAGCGAATCCCAGGTGCTTGTCAAGCGTTTTACCTAAAAGAATCGGGTTATGTAAGAGCCGGTGAGTCGTCTCAAGCGCTTAGTTTCATGATACGGTGAATTTACGAATATGTTCTAACTCCGCGAATTCCAACTGGCTTAACCTTTTTTAAGGAATTAGATTTGTTATTTCTTGATTGAACTTTTTTTTCCTTTATAATAATAATTGCAGCAACCTGGAGATAATAATTGTACTCAGTAGATGGCAATAGGCTTCCTCAGGAGACGCTTAAAATCGACATCGATAAAATATAGTTGTAGAATTGTACCTACACTTTTGCTTATCCCTTCAGGGAATACCGGCGTGTTGTTATGTATATGATTTCGTTGTGAACTCACAATAGTTTCTCCGTTTTGCCTTTGTTGCTATTTGCGTACTTAACAATTATAAGCGTTCTTATAAATTGAGCTCAAACCTAGTCTACTTACTTGAGATCATAAAAAATGCTGGCTTAACAAAATAAGTAAAACAGTTACAATTTAAATCTATTCGTATGGTTGAACACGAGCAAACGCGTATTTTTTCAAGATAGCTAATAACACCGCACCTCACTGTACCTACATTTTGATCCGAATTATTTTATTTAGGTATTTTTATATCCACGTAACCCGGTATTTATACGAGAAAAATACATTTTGTTACGTTGCGTCGTATTATACAAATACAATGAGCTTGGCTTCACTGTTAGCGATTGAAATATTTGCAAAAAATGTTTTTTTAAATCACTGTGTGGGGTTTTGTTTAGACTTTTGGGAGAGCTTGTTTGCAGATTATTCAATGTACCTATAGTATTAGTTAGTTTAGATGAATGAATGGAATACCAAATATTGTAACAGGAAATTTTTCGAGCAGCTATTCGTACATTATTGACTGGAATAGATGTATATTGTATGCGAGGCGATTCACATCTGAAAATTGCGACTGCGACTGTTAGAACTTCGCAGTACGTATGTTATCGGATGCCACCACACTTTTGTTCTTTTCACGTGATTGATGTAAATAATTAGTAACTTTTACCCTATTCCAGACAATGTACTAGGGAAGCATGTGCGTACTGATGTTTGTTATGTTTTTTTATATCAAAAAGTTGAAAAGAAAAATGAAAAAAAAAAATGCAACTATAAATATATCACAGTTGCATTAAACTCTCCTAATGTGATCCTTACGAGGAATAGAGAGGAGTTTGCAAAGCCGATTGCCGACCTTCGCTAGTCGGAGAGGCATCTTAAGAAGCAGAAGAATGTGATCCTTATCCTGCAAACCTACGAATAGAGATAGTATACCAAAGAAGAGAAGTGTTCAGAACATTAGCTACGCTACACGCTTAATTTCATTGAAATAAGTATTGACCCGGAGGAGCTTGGCGTATCCTAATACGGGTACCAGGATTGTATAAACGTGCAGAATATTCTCCACTATTGCATTCAGCTTGTGAAACTCCAAGAACGGCCGCTAGCCTGTTGCTTACGCTCTATGCCCTCAATCACTTTTTATGACTGGAGCAGATAAAAACTTTATATACTGACCTTTCTTTTATAGACACGTCACGTTGGAAATTATGGGTATACAGAGAGCATCAGTTATGAGGGACCGTTGGCAGGAAATGGATTAGTTGTAGGATGATCATTATAAGATTACCTAGTAGCTGTTGCTCGCGGTTTGAGTCACGTACTAAAGGAAATATTATATTGTAACATACATCAACAGATAAAATGTTCTACATGGTATGTCTGTATACCAAATTTTATCTAAATATATTTAGACGTTTATGCGTGATTGAATAACAAACATCCAAATATTTTTACAAAAATTTATTTACATTTATAAAGTAAGTGATAGGGGTAGCCGATCATTGTACCTTCTTGTAATTTTCATGTTTTTATTTAATTAACTATAGAAAACAATAAATAAAGAAATCAGAAATAAAATCAAACCAGAAATTATTATAATTACATAATGACGGCAAGGTTGGCGCAGTGGTTGAGAGATCGACTGCTGCGGTGCGCGGGTTCGATTCCCACACGGACAAATATTTGAATGATCTACGCATAGTTGATTTCTAGAGTCGACTGGGCCCGACTTCCACCTGTTCTATTTGATGGCACTACGATTCCCATAAGCGACAAGGTTAAGAACCTGGGAATATATATCGACAAAACTTTGTCCTGGGTACCTCAGGTCAAGGAAGTCAGCCGTAAACTCTTCGCATCAGCGGGGTCTTTGCGGAGACTACGTAACTTTCTGCCTATTTCCACTAAAACTGCGCTTGCACAAACTCTTCTTCATCCGATTCTTGACTACGCCGACACCAGCTATCTTGATCTCAATGAGGACCAACTTAATAAACTTGAGCGACTCCAAAATGTTTGTATCAGATTCATATTTGGTCTGCGCAAATATGATCATGTTTCAGAGTTTCGCATTAAGCTCAAGTGGCTTCCAATACGCCTTCGTCGGAATACTCATATTCTTCATCTTCTATACAATATCTTGTTCAATCCTTCTACCCCCTGCTATCTTAAAGAACGTTTTGAGTTTCTCCATAATACACATTCGAAATCCCTACGATCATCAGAGAATTTGACGCTGAAAATGCCAATGCATTCCACAAGTTACTTCGGAAAATCTTTCACGGTACAGGCTGTTCGATTGTGGAATTCATTACCAGTTACACTGAGACGTGCTAAATCCTTAGCTATTTTTAAAAAACTAGTCAAGGAACACTTCCTGTTAATGTAACGTTGTCAATATAATCACGACTACTTATTATATACTTATTATTTACTGTATGTATTATTGTATTTATTTTAGTCATTAGTATCCAATTTTTATTTATACACACCCATATATATATGTATATGTATTGTTTATGTAGTTTATATTTATATTTATGTTGCACCGTGAACTACCCTTTCTCTTTTTACCTGCTACTCTGTCCATCATAAGGTTGTCTGGCAGAAATCGCCAAGTGCGATAAGACCGCCCCTTGTACATCTCTATTGGTTTCCATTTTGTATATTTTTTTCTGTTTTTGGTGTGCAATAAAGTGTATTGTATTGTATTGTATTGTATAGTTTTTTCGGGTCTGTGTGATTGTGTATGTGAATATGTGTGTTTATAAACGCACCCACGATACAGGAATACGAATACGAATAATGCAACATTAAGGCAACATTTTCATAATTTTCATTCTTCATTCTGTGTTTTAAAAAAACGTTGCCCCACACTCGGCGTAATTCCTGTATCGTGGGTGCGTTTATAAACACACATATTCACATACACAATCACACAGACCCGAAAAAACTCTAAACTTATGTATTACGCTCACTTTACCAGATATTATAAGTCTATTAGTGTGATAAATACCCCCGAAAAAAATTACCGATGACCTGCAGCGCATTAATTTCGTCTCTTTTTCTTTTATATCTATTACCACTCTTAACAAACGAGTTTGTAACTGCAAAGTTAGCTTTTGCATCAGTGATACTGCTATACCTACTTGTTTTGTAGTATTAATGTTTGCAAGATGTTTATTAAACCATTCACCAACCCTCAAAGTCTCACAGGTCCTTTGTTGGTAAGGTGGAGGTTTATGCTTTCAACTAACATCATCATTGAACGCAGTATTCCATCAGTTTAATGAAATCTATTCAGGTCTAACCTACATACTATGTATATTACTCTAAAGAGCCAATTCAATTCATTTGTTTAACAAAAAGCAGTAGGTAGTCCATTTAGGATATGTGCCTAATCAGAATCAGAAGTGTCTAAGTGGATATTTCGCGTTTTTACTAGTTACTTCAGGTTTTAACTGAATTTTATTTTTACGGTGACACGATACGTGAATCTTTCGGCGTGCACCTTTAGGGATACGCCGGGCACAATATTAAGTGCATCATCATTTGCTAGATGACACCATAGTCCTACATCAAGTTGAAGTCATCTGCTAATCCTGACCAGGTTTTCCTTGCTTCGGCCAACCGGATTCAGAAGTCTATTTAGAGATTTCCAGGTCTACTAAGAACACTCGTATCCAGGAGAAAGGAGTATAGAACCTTGCACAGATAATTAACCGCTGATCGCTCACATAGCGCCCGTTCATCTAAAGTCGAACAAAAAGCGGGAACAAAGTCCTCAGTACACTCGCGGGTGGCATTTAAACTGGGATGCTTAAACTTTTTCGCGTTCATTAAATCATTGTTATCTTGCATCTCTTTTTTTCGTTCTTCCTCTGGGCGCAGTTGTACTCTGAAACTATTTATTTAATTCTTTTTTTAAATCTTGTTTGGTGTTTTGCGTTCGGATAAATTCTTATTAAAAGAGTGCGGATATCTAGGTCACAGTTGCGACCAAACCTGGTGGCAAGCGACACATGAGAATCGGGCAGTTACTGCTCATACTGATAATGAATTCCATGGTCGACTAAAAAAAATTACCAATCTGCATGTCATTGTGATTTTCTTCGCAACATTACAACCGCAAATGCTTTGCAACAAATTTTCTCACAGTTTACAGAAGAAAGAAATAAACAGCGCGCACCATACAAATAGTGTACACAGCTTCTCTAATATATTATTTGGAAGTAAACGGCCAACATCAAACTTCATTCACTTTACATATTTACGTATCTAAAAAAAAATACTCGAAAAATTCAAATATATTTCTGAAACAACCGAAACTAGTCAATTTACCTCTACTTTAACGGCATACATCTTTTTTCTAACCTCTCTATACTGTCCCGGTGCTGGGCAGAAGACTCCTTCATATCTATCCATGGTTATCGGCATACAGTTACTCTAAAAACCTTTAGTTTTGAAAAAACCGGCTAAACATATTTCTATATGTCTGAACACATTCAGCAGAACGAAGATAATGATTGTCGCAGCAGAGTTAACAGGCATATTTATTTATATACAATCAAAACGCAGTACACTACAGAAGGGCCACTGGGCAAGCCATCCATCTCTGTCAAACGTCCTTTAAAAATGACACGTTATTGTTAGAGATAGCCTGAACCAACACCAACGCCGTTTGTCAGACATTCTTATCGGCAGAAAGGGTAAAGTGTATTAAGATGTATACGTAGATATAAGATAACATCACGCCTGTATTCCCCGAAGTAAATAGAGGTATACTAGAAGTCAAATATTGCGAAGATCCCGTTATGAAGTCGGATATAATAAGTAGGTAGCTAGAATAATACAAGCTTATTGCCATCTACCGGACATCGATTCAAACTCTGGTCTGTTGCTGCAGCCGAGCTGAAACATGAGATCTGTGTCTGAAATTATTATATGGTATTAAGTGCAATCTCTTCTACGTCTAAGGCCGGATTCTTTCCTTTAATTAAATAAGTATTTGGATTAAATTTACTCTATTAAATTAATTGATAAACTCGATGAAACGCAGCACATTTACCAAGCCAAGCAACTCTGTGCATTATCATTGCAAACTTCAGCGCTCGGACGTCAAAGTAAAATAAAAAGCAAAATAAAAGTCGGAAAACATTTAGAAAACTGTAATTCTGTCAGCGTTGCTTGTCGTCGTTCAAGGAGCAAGAATTGACTACATCTACGGAAGCTGTTTTAGAGTGATGTTTTTGCCTACTTCGGCGTATACCTACCGTACCCTTACTGCATACGATACGCTTTTACAAAAGACCTACGCAGTGCCACATGCACTGAATGTTGGGTGGGTCTTTGTGGTTGTTTTGTTGGGAAGAATATCACGATGATGGATATAAGTGATCGTGGAAGCTTCGATTTCGGATGGGTCAATACATAAATTACAACCACCATTTTTAGGTACCCTTCTAGCTGTAGATACTGTGGAAGAAGTGAATCTCTGTTTATGTGTCTTGTAATTGTGCATGTAATATCTAAGGAGACGGTGCAAAGAAAAAGAATAAATCTATACTATGCGAAATCGATTATGGGATGTCATATTATAATGAAATTGAAAAGAACTCGCTGATGGCCCAGAAATTGTCAGGAAATTTTGAATTACTGAAGGATGTGAAGCTTATTAAAGAGCTGAAACGTATAAATGGGACATAATAATGTTTACAGGAAGACTTTTGTAGTTGTAGGAATCGGCTTCAAGTTAATAATTTTATTAGCGCTATTGCATTCGGTCATCCCGGAAACTTTGATATAACAAAATATGTGACATTTCATAGTAAAGCGTGCAAGGCCTAAGGACTAGTGATGACTACGACTTGGCTTAGACTCCACCAATCATATCATCATCATCATCAGCCAGAAAACGTCCACTGCTGAACGAAGGCCTCCCCCAAGGGGGGGGGGGGTGTGCCATAATCCCCACGCTTGGCAGGCGGCTTGGGGATCGCAGTGGCTCACCGATTAGTGAGAGGACGCTGCTGCCCGTCCTCCGGTGTCTGGCCGCAGTTTTAAGACGTACCCGGGTCACCAATTCCACCAATCATATAATTCTGCTAAAATGCGGATATATTCACTCGTTAGTTGTCTGTCTATAATTATTATCTGTTGCTGTTCGTACGCAAACTCTGTACCTTCGGTGATTCATGAAGTCATGATTGTATGTAGGTTTACAAACGTGACTTCACAAAACTTTAATTCTATTGTCAGTTTAAAGGTGAACGTTCCGATCATTTGAACGTAACCCAGATATGTTGGACTAAGAGTTCAATATGGAATTCAATCATGCACAGTTTTTCCAATATCATGCATAAAGGCAAACTTGCCAGTTCTCCCAATACAGACAAAGCCAGAGCTCGAATGTAGATTAAGTCCAAAAAAAATACTTAAAAAATGCCAGCGCAAAGATTGCCACTTAGAGCGGACATTAAGGCGAATAGGATAATTTGGGTTAGAAGAGGCCACTGTGGGCCTTGTAATAATAATAAAATACCGGGCTGTTAGCAAGTTTATTGAACGTTCCGACGAGAATCCTTTTATTGTTTCCTCTATAGTATATGGTAACAATGTACGCAATGAGAGAGATAATACTTCACTTGATCTAGTCCGGTTAGCTTTGTGATAATGTTTTATTAAGCTCTGATGATTAGTAGGTAGCGGCGTGCACAGACTTTTTAGACAGGGTAGGTAGAAATTTTTTAAAAGCTTAATTACCAAAAATACCCTCTGCATGTTGGTTTTGATTCGTCGTCTTGTCGATTAAATAATGATGTATATGATTTTCCACCACAAAAATATTATAATAAATATTTATCGGAGTCATGTAGAGTAGGCAATTTCTTTTTGTCTTTATGAACCTGACGCCACTGGTGGTATATAACATAACATATCATCATGCCTGTATTCCTCGGGTAAGGCAGAGGTGACGTTCATCCACATGTCACCGATGTCGTTATTGGATCGATTGCCATCCCTTGTATACAATCACTTTTTTTTTTTAACCCTTCTCCACACTAGGAATAATCTCTGTATAGTGGCTGCGTTTACAAACACATATGGACATGCACCCAAACCCGCAACAATACCCAGACTAGGAACAACTATCTGCAGATTATACAAATATTTGTTCCGTGCGGGAATCGAACCCGCGAAACGTAGCGCGGCAGTCAATCTTTCAACCACTGCGCCAACTGTGCCCTCAGTATTCAATGGCCTATTGAGCTTTCAAGAAATATTAAGAACACTGCGCCCGGACTGGGAATTGAACCAAAGACCTTGGCTCGCCACTGCTATTTAATTTAAGCAATGTTGAAATATTAAAAGCATATCGCAATTTTCCCCTCCAATTCATTCAAAGAGAGCGTAATTTTTTTATCCAATTTCGATGTTAAATCTGTATTGTAGCGACATCTACACCAGTTACGGTAAACTATAAGCATTAACTTTATTAGCAACAGATGGCACTATATTTAAAAACCAAAGTTTTTTTTTTTCAAGTTAAGATCGTACCTCAATTCGTACATAGCATAGTTATCGCAGCTCATTTACTTTCTTATTTACTAAATATCATCGACATCAGCGTATTAATGTCAGTGTTTCTGTGAAAGAAGTACTTTTCCGTATTAAGTACCTACCTACAACGCGCGTTTCGACTGCGGATGTACCGTTTTTATTACTAGAGTGAATTAGGACTTTCGTGATTCGCACAACAGATTCACAATCGATATTCACATAAAATATCCTTTTATTACTGTCACTTAGTATGTAGTTTCGCGAAATTACTGAATCACCCTTTCCGAAAGATCGCGTAATGTCTTTTCGCTATACTATATTCTGAGATTTCGCGAAACTGCGAGGAGTTTCGCGTTTTGTGACCATACGATCAAAGACAGGTACTTTTTAGTTTTATTTAACGCGAACAATTCGAGGAAATCAAAAGAAAATCCAAAATAGATACAAGGAAACTTTCTACGGAGACATTTCCTATTTCGCATGAAAACAAATTTTATTAACAAAATATTTTTTTGGTAAAGTGTAAACTTTCTTTCCAAAGTATAAACGTTTCTTCTTTTAAATATGTTTTTTTTTTTTTCTTTTTATCAATTATTACCATATCGTAAAATAATTATTACAAGCTCGTATTTTTATCATATTGATGATGTAACTTAACTGAACTTAAACCAGTAGTGGGTACTACTTGGTAACAAACAAAAACTACCACAACATCCGAAATCTAAGCCCAATTCGCGGAGATTATTGAAGCGCACCAAAACTACTGGACGCGTGCACTAAATAATAACGTTCACACACGAATTTTTCGTTTCTGAAATTCCTCGAAATTGAAACCAGAGCCGTGTACGGGGGCAAAAAAAAACTCGTATCAATAGCGGAGCGTTCACCTTTTTGGCCGCAACGCCACGTTTTGCAACAGAGGGATATCGATTGAAAAATAAATTGCCGCGTTGTTTGAAATTTGGCGTACGCCTAGCGAAGCCCGTTTTCAATTACGCTTTGTCATTTTTGCATGTGAGTTTTAACTTAAGAAGTTATGACTGATATTCAGGTGACAAATACCTAAAAATTTTCATAACATAGCATTACGCCTATATTCTCAATTCCAAGTGTTAGGCAGAAGTGTATTATTGTACACCCACATTTTGCGTTATTGAGTCCCATGTAATAGGGGGTGAGCTTATTGCCATTCACCGGGCACAGTTCCAGACATCGTGCCACTACTGAGAATTTCTATACAGATAAACCCAATAACACTCTGCCCGACCCGGGAATCGATCCCAGGACCTCAAGCTCAGCAGTCACGCTTGTGACAACTAGACTAATGAAGCAGTCAATTTTCATACACGCAAACATGATCCTACTTCCTACTTAATATCCTACTTAATATTATAAATGTGACAGTTTGTGAGGATGGATGGATGGATCTTTGTTACTCTTTCACGCCAGAACGGCTAAACGGATCTGGATGAAATTTGGCACAAAGATAGAGTATATTCTGGAATAGCACTTAGGCTACTTTTTATCCCGGGAAAATGTACGGGTTCGCAACTGTGGATAAGCACTACTTCGTGATGTACGACAGTCCGCCAACCCTTGATTATCATCATCATCATCAGCCAGAAGACGTCCACTGCTGAACGAAGGCCTCCCTCAAGGGGGGCTTTGCCATAATCCCCACGCTTGGCAGGCGGCTTGGGGATCGCAGTGGCTCACCGATTAGTGAGAGGACGCTGCTGCCCATCCTCCGGTGTCTGGCCGCAGTTTTAAGACGTACCCGGGTCAAACCCTTGATTATACTGAGAAGAAACCCATCACAGCTTATTTTTTTGCCCAAAATATGTCATTGACAGTAAAATTGTTGAATGTTAAAAATATTATAGAAGTATTGTGCATAACACGAGGGGCGTATGAATATAATATAATTATGAACATATTTCTTGTTACATAAGTTGAATATGAAATCATTTGAATTAAACATTTTTGAAATAAATCCTTCGTGAGTATTATCAACTTACATTACCTATTATATATTGACTCAATGAAATCTGTAAACTGTACCTTCAATTATTATTTATGTAGGGTTCAGAGGTTTTCAGTAAAATAGGTAAGAAATGTAACCCGAAGTACCATACTTGTTGTACGTTCAGTATTTTTCATGACTGCTCTATGAGTTGAAGCATTGAAACATACTTCGTTTTGTTTCTAGTAAACTAAATGCTTTACTAAACGAACAAAAGAAAACCGGCCACAAACCCGTACCAAAAGATACTGCTTATGGTTATCTACGCGAGTTTTTGACCGAATATTTTTCCCATGACTATGATTCCCTATATTTGTTACATTCCTGTCAATAATAAATTGGTCAATTCGGCCCACTGCTCTCATCTTTTCAATTCCCTGCCTTTCACAACCAATCTATCTCAGCTTCTTTCTTTAGGTCGTGGCTTGCACTTTAATATAAGGTCGTTAACACCAGAAAACCATTCAGATTAGATAGTCTTCCAACAATCTGTAAAAATAACAAAAACATTCAGTTTGCAAAAACAGTATATGAGGATTAAATAGGTACTGTTGTTATTGTCATCGATATTATCAAAGTCAGAGGTTAACAATACAAATCTCGTATAAAAAGCACACTCTCGTGCTTTGCTAGTACAAAGTTGACAAGAAACTACATCGTACGTGTGTCTTAACAAATTCTTCGTAAATAAAATGTGGAAAATAGTAATTTTGGCGGCATTGCTTGTAGTCGTTCAAGGAACCAGTCTTGACGACATCTACGGAAGCTATTTTGCAGTGATGTTTTTCCCCACTTCAGCATATGTGCCTTACTGTATACGATACGCCGTTACAAAAGACCCACGCAACATTCAGTGCACGTGTGCTGATGGGAAGAATACCACGATGGTGGATATAAGAATCGTGGAAGCTTCGAATCCGGATGGTCCAAAACCTACATATCGAGACCAAGGACAAACAAATTCAGGTCCACTTCTAGCTGTAGACACTGTGGAAGAAGTGAATGCGTCCTTAAATGTGTCTTGCAATTGCGCAGGCAAAGAATTTCGAAGCAGAAGCGTGGTAAGGAAAGTGAACAAAAACTATATTATATTATACGGGATTGATTATGGAATGTCATATTATAATGACATTGAAAAGAACTCGGCCCAGCTGATGGCTAAGAAATTGCCAGGAAATGTGGAGTTACTGGAAGATCTGATGCGCATTGAGGAGTTGAAACATAGAAACGGGGCCGCACTATGTTCAAAGGAAGTTTATGACGAGTTCAATTCACGTCGTTAAATTATTTCACTTCTTTTTAGTTACAGACACTTCATTCAAAAAGTCATATTTCATACCCAAAGAAATTTAAACAAGTTAAGCTTATGTTTAGACAATATAAATATTAATTGAACGCGATATTTTTCTGTGTAATTTATTGTACATAATAATAATAATATTTTAATATAATTATTGTGGTGCTGTTTGATTTTTCATTTTTGTTTTTTTTTTTAATTATTTATCGCTTTGATAATATATTTTGCAGCAATCAGCTTCATGTAAATAATTATTAGCGCTATTGCATTGTCTCATTCATATGTCATAGAAGAGCGTGCAAGGACTGACTAGTGATGACTACGACATGACTAGTACTACCTAATAAAGATAAAACTATCCAATATTCATGCTACTCTGCTAAAATGCGGATGTAGTGCGTTAGTTGCCTGTCCATAATTGTTCTCTGTTGCTGTTCATATGCAAACACCTGCACCAACAGCTTCAGTGTTTACTGTAAACTGTACTGAAACCCTCCAATCTTTAAAGAAAACTAGAACTAATGAATCTTAAATGAAAAGGAAATTATTTAACATAACATAGGATCACGACTGAAGAGTCAGGCGGAGGTGTACTATTGTGTCATGTAATAGGAGGCGAGCCCATTGCTTTCAAACGAGAACAATTCCAAACTCCGTGCTGCATAACATGCATAACATGTTGCCCGACCCGGAAATCGAACCTAAGACCGTACACTAAGCAGTCGCGCGTGCTACCACTAGACCATTGAAACAGTTTTGCAGTAGGTATTTCTATGAATAAAAACTTGAAATCATGACATTTTGTAATTATTATAATTAAATAGCGTCACTTTATATCTAGATTAGTCTACTGGTTAAGAACATAAATTATCTTCTTTGGACACTAGCTTCTTCCTCGTGCAGGTATTAGGGGACGTGGCGCAGGATAGGCCATTATCTGGGGGAAGACACCGCATTCGCACTGGAGGTTTGAGCCGTCTGTAAACCCCAATGTAGAGGACATTAAAAGGGCAGACTTGTGTCTGAAGTTTTCAGGTGTCGAGACATCTTTCCAATACGCCATTTCCATAGGATTGTTCATCGTGACTCGAGAAAAAAGAAGCAATTGACATTAAATCTGCGTTTTAGAACCATTTTATGAGTGTTAATTAGTTATAATTGCATTGCATTGCAGCATTTGTATAGTATCCCCGGCCTAATTTTAAGAAGCGTTAGCCTTACACACTTTCTATGTTAATCGTGATACAGACTTTGTTATATGCATAGATATCAAAGCCTCGGGGATGATAGAGTTGAAGAGCACCAAGAACTGTCAATTTCAAAGTTTATTCCTCCAAAATTTACAGATTAACACAAAGATAAAAAAAAGAACATCAACATTATTCGTTTTATAATTTACTAGCTAGTACCCGACACGTTGCCGCCACAGAAGAAATAATTGTGGAATTGTAGAAATGCTCTTTCAAAAACATTTGCTGGTACGACACACGGGCAAGTTAATTGTACTATGCCTATACCCTTCGCGCACGTGCAAGCTATAAGTTGACAAAGTTTTATAGCAATCAGATGAACAGTATTAATTTATTTAATTAGATTAATAAATTACAATTAAATGTCAAAACACGCTTCATTTATTTGACGATTTCTCGGGAGCGACACCTGGCTTTGTTGTTGTATGAAAATGTCATCAAAGTGCACATGTAAACAATAAATTACAAGCACTTTAAATTACATTTAAATTACTTCAACCACGTGCATTGAAATCTTCATAAACTTCTTTTGAACATATAGCGGCTCCGTTTCTACCTCTCAACTCCTCAATGTGCTTCACATCCTGCATTAACTCCGCATTTCCTGGCAACTTCTTGGCCATCAGCTGGGCCGTGTTCTTTTCAATGTCATTATAATAATATGACACCGCATAGTCGATCGCGTACAATAAAATATAGTTTTTGTTAACTTTTCTCACCACACTCCTTGTTGAATGTAGTTTACCCGCACAATTGCAAGACACATTTAGAGAGGGATTCACTTCTTCCACAGTGTCTACAGCTAGGAGAGGATCTGAACTTGGTACATTGGGATCTTGAAACGTATGTATTGGACCATCTGGATTCAAAGCTTCCACGATCCTTATATCCACCATTGTGGTATTCTTCCCATCAGCACACGTGCACTGAATGTTGCGTGGATCTTCTGTAAAGGCGTATCGTATACAATAAGGCACATACGCTGAAGTGGGGAAAAACATCACTCCAAAATAGCTTCCGTAGATGTCGTCAACACTTGCTCCTTGAACAACTACAAGCAATGCCGACAGAATTACTATTTTCGACATGTTGTTTACGAAGAATTTGTTAAGGCGTACGTACGATTTAGTTCCTTGTCAACTTTATAATGACAATACACAGAGTGTGCTTTATATACGATGCTTTATATAGACTTGTATTGTTAATCTTTGACTTAGTTATTATTGATGATAATAACAACTGTATCTGTTTATATCCTTATACCATATTCTTGAGAACTAATTGTTGTTATCTCAAAGAATGTTGAAAGGCAATCTAATCTAAACGATTTTCCGGTATTAAGGACCTTCAGTTAAAGAGCAAAGCCAAGACCTAAAGAATGATGCTAAGGAAGATTGCCCGTTCGCATGAGAAACAATGACGCAAAGCGCTCCATCTTCAACCAAATAAAATAAAATAAGGTCCTATTTGCAATGAATGTGTTTTGCCATCAAACGAGTTCTCTCCGCTCATGCCCTCATGCCCTCTATGTTCCATAATCTCTGCCGTAAACTTTGTATATGTTTTATATTTAACTATCTAAATATGTTCCCCAAGTTTGGTCACCTTTTTTTTACCACCACAAAATGACTATTACTTCTCTTGAATTTAGGCCGACTGCCTTTTCTGTTACTTAGAATCAGGTTAGCATCTATTTTTCAAAATTTGGTATTATTAGCGAGTCAATGGCAATCTAAATAGTCCCAACCCAGAAGTTAACTACAAGGACTGCGCTCTCAATTTTTCTGATGTGCAGGTGTGAGAACAGTACCGGCCGTTTTCTGAACATGGTTGGAGGTGAAAGAGCGTGGGAAGCCGTTGCATCCTTTTGCGAGGAAGTGATGTTCGCTAAGGAGGCGGCTGAAGGGGTCATCCATCGGCGGGCTGATACCTGCCGGGGGTGTGGTGAATGCGTGAGCGAATCCCGTGTCTGGAACAGGAAGACAGTGTGGTTTTAATTGGTAAAAGTTCGACATCACCCGTGGCTTTCACCAGGGCGGCGGGTAGGCAATATAGGCATGAGCATTTTCACAGGTAAAAAAAATCGTGGGTGCCTTTACACACACAAATATTACATGATATACATTATGAGCCGAAAGATCTGTAGATCATACAAATATTTGTTTCGGTGCAGGAGTCCCTCGATGCAGCGCAGCAGTCGATCACTTAACCACTGCACCAACCGTGTAGTCTTTCTAGTTTTGGGGGTTTTGATACCCAGCAAAGTCCCAGTGTCCATTTCAAGAAAGCAGAGCGCGTGATTCGCGCTAGACTATGTATGTTTACCTTAAACTGTGAATAATTATCTAGTCTAGTCTACAATTACATATAAGGCCAATTATGATTAACCCTTGACTTCTTCGATAATATCGATAAAAAGGTTGTACTGTTTACGAGAATTGAAGGTTGTTGTCAATTAAATTGCCCTTAAACTCTAGGTCAGGGTTAGTGGTATAGGACCTTTGGGTATTCTAATCTTAATTGTTGCCTTGGCTTGGCTTTGAACTTAAATCAAAGTAACCGTCTATACTGAAGCTAAGCAAGGGTGTGTATGTATCTATTTTATTCGATGCATTTTCCAAAGTCTGATTGAAGCTGAAAAAGCATTTTTTTTTTTTGTCGACGAGAATATTCGTTGCGTACGATCGACTGTCGTTGGTTACATTTTGAAGAGATCGCAACTGATTATATTGTTCCTAAAACATAATCAGATGCTGAGTTCCAATTTTATGTTATCACTAGCTTCCGCCCGCGGCTTCGGCCGCATTGATTACGAACACGTGCATTTTTTCGGGTCACGCGTAGCGCCATCTAGCGTCCTAAAGCAATTCTAACAGTCGAAAGTTATCGTTCTTTCCCTCGAGAACAGTACTTTTTTCTGGATGAAAGGTACCCTATGTCCTTTTCTGTATCCCTGACAACGTGTATGCAAAATTTTATGATGATCGGTTCAGTGGTTTAGGCGTAAACAGGTAGCAAACAAACAAACAAACAAACTTACTTTCGCATTTATAATATTAAATTAGGATTAGGATATTTCTTTTTTCTGTGTAATTGTTTTGTTAATTTCCATTTGCTAAAAATGACATAAGCTTTCATCATGATATTACTCCATTGGAACCATATGTTTTTCTGTTTCAGGAGCGTTTTTTTTATTCTATATCCTATCCTATTCTATTCTTTTTATAAAATCCTTATTCGAACCGAATTCGACCAGCCGGTCTCAAATGATGCACTTACCAACAATCAGTATTTAATTTTTATTTTAGTTGATACTATATTATACAGGTCCTATTTAGGCTTTCGAAAAAATTATTGTTTTATTAAGCTTCAAAACCTCTTCATATATATCTGAGAACAAATCTTCCTATCTCTAAATGAAACAACTACATACCCTAGAAATCTCTACTCCTAAGAAAGCTGCATAAAGACCTTGATGTTGCGGGTATTTCGCAAACCGCCACTAAACTATGATGGACCAAGGACTAACCTTTCTCATTCAGGTCCGTGCAGCAGTGAAACAGCAATGAGCTAAATTATTAATCAAATCTCTCTCTAAAAAAAGAGATACGAGCCAACCAATCAATGATATAATAAGTTTATATTTACGTTAATTGCCCCATGTCTAGTGGTCGCATGCGTGACTGCTGAGGGTAAAGTCCTGGGTTCAATTCCCAAGTCGGGCAAAGGGTTATTGGGTTTTTCTGTATGCTAATAATTCTCAGTAGCAGCACGTAGTCTGAAACTGTCCCCGATAGATGGCAATAGGCTCGCTTCTTATTACATAGGACTTATAACGTCATCAGCGAAATGTGGGTGTACAATAGTACACCTCTGCTTAACCCTTCGAAGAATGCAGGCGTGATCCTATATTATGTAATTAGGTTAATACCAAGATTCCGGCGTAAGATATTTTTTACTTGCCATGACGTAAAGCCAATGATTCACGATCGAAATATTTGGCGCTATGCTAATGATTAGGCATACAAATCCGAGTGTAAATAGTATGTTTAGTTTTATTAGAAGCGGATTTCCTCGCACACCAAAATTAATCGGCGGTGACGTACATTGAGGCCCGGCTCATTTCTGTGAACTGGAAATTCTAGGAAAATCTTGATTACTTCATTCTCAGCATATATGTTGATAGGCTAGGATGACAGTACTAGTAATAATATTGTTTTTTTTTGGCCTCATATCTATAATGATTTCTCATGTATAGTGGGTACAGTTTACAAACATCACAACACACACACACGCAGGCTTATTACCGATTTAGCAATCAGTTTGACCCGGGTACGTCTTAAATGACCCGGGAACGTCTTAAAACTGCGGCCAGACACCGGAGGCTGGGCAGCAGCGTCCTCTCACTAAACGGTGAGCCACTGCGATCCCCAATCCGCCTGCCAAGCGTGGGGATTATGGCAAATCCCTCCCTTGGAGGAGGCCTTCGTTCAGCAGTGGACGTCTTCTGGCTGATGATGAATCAGTGCAGTTGCAACAGGCGTAGATCACTCGATAGCAACTGTCAAACATATTTTTTGTGTCATATAATGTACTGGCTGACAGTAAGATGGCTGTCGTGTGGCTGTCGCGTTGCTGTCGCTTTTTACGTAATTAGGCTGCCGGACCTAAAAGAACTATCTATAGGTCATACGAATATTTGTTCCGTGCGAGGATTGAAATCGTGGAAAAAAGCACAGAAAGCTAATTGTTTAGCCTCTGCGCCAAACGTTCATTTGATGTTACCATGAGCTTCGTTCGCGGAAAGATTAACCGATCTACGAGGTCACTAACAGAAACGACTGCTAGTCCACCGTATCAATTTAGATTTCGAAATTTATTGACGTTTGATCTGTACTTGATGATGATCTGAAATACAAGATGAACCAGAATAGAATATTAGTTACTTAGTATTAGTTTCTGTGAGAAAATCTTCATAGCCCGGACGTTGGCATTGTGCCTGATAGTTGGCAGTAGGGTTGCCCCCTATTACATGAAAATATTAATCAAAGACAGAACATAACATAGCATCACGCCTGTTTTCCCCTGAGGGTTAAGGAGATGTGTACTATTGTACACCCACACTTTGCCGATTCTGTTATTCAGTCTCATGTAATAGGGGGCGAGCCTATTGCCATCTACCGGGCACAGTTCCAGACTCCGTGATGCTACTGAAAATTTCCATACAGAAAAAACCCAATAACACTTTGCCCGACCCTGGACTCAAGACCTCATGTTCAGCAGTCGCTCATGCAACCCCTAGACCAATGAGGCAGTCAATCAATTAATCAAAGAGTGTGTAGATTTTACAGATGTCTTACCCTTCGGGGAACATAGGCATTATATGTTATGTTTAGTAACCTCTGCAAAACGTGAATCAAAGACTATTTAATTGGAAATAAGAGGACAAGCGGAAGAGGATATCCTGTATATACATTTGCTAATGAGGGTTTAAAGATTGTAATGTCATGCTGTTTGAAATATTATCAGTATTTATAAATACTCCTTATGTAATAAGAAACTCGCCTGCTAAATACAACAAAAAATCATGATGTGATGATAATCATGATGAATATTATGTATGTAAAAATAGTCTACCAAACCGCACCTGGCCTGCGTGGTGGACTAAGACTTAACTCTCATCTGAGAAGAGACCCTTACCTCACGGTGGAACAGTAAAACGCATAGTTAATTTTTATTATTATGATGTAAATATATCCATAAAACTTTAAGCATCTGCGTATAACATACGTTGCGCTAAATTGGCATATATTTAGCACGGCAAAATGTTTTAAAAATTGCACGCTGTTTAGGTGTAAACTTTTTCGTGCAGACACCTTCTTCTTCGTGCGGCTGGAACTGTGTTGCCTGCGCAATATGCGTGCTCGAATACAAAAGTAATGTCGTAGCACATGTACAATCAGCATCAAAAAGATACATAAAGGAATTCAAACGCTTATTTTTGGATAGGTAATGGTTAAAATCATAAAATTTAAATGACCCTATATTTTTATGTATCTTCAGATACTATGTACGTGAAATTGGTCAAGATTTCAATCACTATTTCCTCTTAAACTCCCTTTTGAATTTCGTTACGTGTATACGTAGTGGTTTTACTCATTGAATTTAAGTTACATATTACCTAATATCTCTTCCTCATTATTATATAAAAAGTTCAAAGATCATGATTCTAATCCTTTTAAATACAAAAAACGTGTTTAATTCATAAATAATCGAAAAGGGAGAAACATGTTTATATGTTTGAAATGTTTCGTAAAGTTATGTTCGGACCTATAACCTATCAGCCATTATGTATTCATTATCATCTTAAAAGCATGTTCAAAGATCACGCTTTGGCTATGCTAATCCATATACGTGCAAACATAAATATGTATAATTTTTATTTTTTTTAGAAAAATGTTTTGTTATTTAATGTTACGTCCTGTATATATGTATATAAGATGGTTTTTTTCGTTGTCAACCGCATTATAGTGGCTTCGATTGAATAGTAGCAGATTTTTTTTGTATAGTGATTATTAGATTAGTATTGTCAAAAAAAATTATCGATTAATTTGACAAGTTTATTTGTATGGAATATTGTTGTTGTTATCATCTATAAAAAAAGTTCAAAAGATCACGCTTTCGGATATATATTCTTAGACTTGCGACTAACAACAGCAAAAAGTTGTATAATTTTAATTCTTACTATCGAAAAGTAATCCTGAAACAAGTTTACATTTTATAAACCAAAATGTTTCGTAACTTATGTTAGGGCCTGTTATAGGCAGTGCTTAAGTTCTAAAATTACGGTTTTGTTTAACGTTTTTGCCTGCGTAGTGCGCACATCATAGTCGACACTGTGGTCATACACCATTTTCTTTTTTTGATTAACTTGGTGAGATCCCATCATGGGCTATCCTCCGCCTGTGGGGGCGGAGGGGTGTGCCGGACTCCTACCGGCTAAACTCACCACGGTGATCCGCCTCGACACCATATGGTGGGCCTCGGGAACTCTTAGAAGATCGCACCGAAGCCCACCATGGTGTCATGCCGAACGGCACTTCCCGGAGGGGGTGACTATAAAGAGGCCACCCCCTCGTGCAAGTCCCGGGACCACACCTATCTAAAAAAGAAAGACGGCACGGCTGACGCAGTGGCTAAGTGATTAGCTTCCTGTGCTAAGTGTCGCGGGCCTGATTCTCGCACGGAACAAAATATTAGGATGATTTACAGTTGTTTCGGGTCTGGGTCTTTGTGTATCTGAACGCACCCACGATACAGGAATTATTCTTAGTGTCGGGCAACGTTTTTAAAATTAAAATAAATTCAAAATTCAAAGTCATACGACATACGAATACTCGGAACAAGGCATCCAAGAGACTAAAATTGTCACATGAAAAGTTGTCTTGCGGAATTTTATAGAGCAGACATCAAATATCTTAGAGATGATTCATAAGACTAGACTGTCTAACTACAGTTTCGAGTACTAACAACAGTCTACAGTCTCCGCACGTAAGCGACAAACACAACATACAATGTGTATAAACGAAATTTTAGACACAAGTTTACACTTATCAATATTTTAGCAATTTTAATCGTACAACAAAAGTTTTTGTATTCACGACCTCGGGAGGTGTTTGTGGGACCTTGACATCGTCGTCAAGAAGGTTTCTGCGGGTCGAAGTGTTACATGATTAAAAAGTGTATGTCTGTCTGTGATTTGACTGGAAATAATTCTGATTTTAGCGTCCCATAAAAACAACGAAAATACCACTTTCAAGACTGAACATGCCACTTTCTTTCCTAAATAGGTGACATTTCTACCTAATGGGCCATAAATTTTTTTATACACACCTAAATTATTAATACTTCCAAAGCGTTCAGAAATTGATGTTCACATTTTTAAGACCTACCTATTCTAATTCTAAGGAAGAATACATTATCACTTAGTGTTTCTGAACTTTTCAAATGGAAATAAAGATGAACAAGCGGCTTTCAGGTAACGCGATGATGATATATCATTAAAAAAAACTCGAAATTTCAGCCTCCCAACACCTCTCAAAATATGTATATGTAACTACACTACACTATAAAATTACAATCTGCATAAGCAAACCCAGTAATAAACACTAGTACAACAAAAATTGCAAGACACTATACGACGTTTTGTATTAATGACATGTTCCTTTATGAATCTCATTAGTTATAATGAGGGTGTCGAAGAAAATTATATTAAAACTACGGTTGATGTGTCAATTTACATTTTTACTCGACCATGGTAGCCATTAATGCCAAAGGGAAGCCTTGTTTGCACCTTATTTTAGTGACGTTTATTTTTGAACTAATAAAAACAAAAGATGGTAAAAAAAACGAAAGATAGTACGTATTTAAATTAAATTCTATTTTCAAAATGAATATTATCATTGTTTTTTTTATTTATTCACTGGACCCGCGGTTTGTAATCAAGGGCAAGACGATGTCAGTGATGATGATAACAGAACCTATTATTGATTCAACTTTTTTTATAAGGCGAGAATCTTAACCTATTTATGTAAAGAATATTTAAATAAAATCGCCAGCGGCCTAGACTTTACTAGTACTCCACAATATTTTGAAGTTTCTTTCGTCAATATACCGTCTGCTTCTGTCAGTATAATAATAATTACGATTATACCTACTGTATAATACTGACAGATGCCCCAGACGGGCACCATCGTTCGTCACAAACGCCTTAATCATACGGAATTCAAATTTAAAAAAATACATGGAACCGAATGCTATTATAAGTAACTATTATTCATGGTTAAAAGTCAATTAAAATGATACATCTCACGTTTCAATTTCAATTTCTTTATTTACACATTAAAATTAAAACATGATTGGCTACATTACTTTCCAAAACAATCATAGATTTTTCGTTAGAGGAAACAAAATTTACATTCGTGTCATTATTACCTAGAAAATTTAATTGATTTGAACAACCTACTTTTTGTTGCTAATTTTCTCCGTGCAATGGTTATACCATATCTCTTTCTTACATACATAATATAAAAGAGACAGAAATTATTCTATACCCTTGTTATTTACGGAAAAGTAAATGCAATATAATATAGTATATATATGGCAATGTCAACTGAATTCATGTTTATAACAAACAGGTAGAAAAAACTTATTTGACCTGACTAAATATTTTCCACCCTTCTTCCTCTTCACCCCATGTCTTGTGTTAAAAAACAACAGTAACACTAAATTAGTTTATTAAGTAAACAACGTAATTAGGACTAATATTTGTATAGCTAACAAAAATAAGAAAATGATACGCCACCTGCGTATCATTTTCTTATTTTTGTTCAATGACTGTTCAAATCTAACTTGCCTTTAAATCTAATGACATCTACATGATTGGTTGCCGAATTGACAGTTGATATTGATAAACCTATCATAACACAAACTGACTCCCCAGATTCCGTAATTCCGATCACTAATGAACTTGGTATTTCTTATTCTTTTAAGAAGTATAAAATAAATATGAGTGAAAAAGGGTTAAGCATTATGGCTCTCAGATTTTTCTTACCTATGGAGCAGAACGCGATGACTAGCGATGGCCACGATTTCGTATGAATCTTTAAAAAGCTTGGTTTATATAAAACAATATCTAGCAACGCCCGCTATAATGGAACTAGGTAGTTTCGATTACAAAAAAAAATCCACTACCATTTTAATAATATCATTATGAGGCGAACATCCATATTTAGAAGCCGATCGGTGACCCCACGGTTAAGTCCATACCATCCATTAATAGAAATAGCTATTTAATAGAGCAAACACGATTTTTATCACGTGTCTATTTAAATATCATCACCAAAGCCTACCAATATTTTTATGTTAATTTTAAATATTGCTAAAAAATAACGTATCCTTAAAAGTTTAGCTATAAGTTAGAACAATGTACTTGAATACTTTACTAGA
Source organism: Shargacucullia verbasci (assembly GCA_947562105.1). Classification (NCBI taxonomy): domain Eukaryota; kingdom Metazoa; phylum Arthropoda; class Insecta; order Lepidoptera; family Noctuidae; genus Shargacucullia; species Shargacucullia verbasci. Next base: position 10,697,471 of record OX387294.1, on the reverse strand, counting down.
ACTTTACCTACCGTACATATATTGGTATAACTCTACAGGTTTAGGTAAAGTAAATAATTGAAGAGTTATTGGCTTTTATATCTTTGACAAAGTTTTAGGAGTGCAAGCCAAAGTTTCAGTTAGATATAAGTACTGACATATACTTATTTTTTTGTTACTGTTATAAACGGGTGAAATTTAAAATGATGTCCTGACCGATTTCGGTCACGGCGGCCAATCTCGCCGGAGATTAGCCAACTACGCAGGAGATATTATAGAGCGAGATTATGTCAGAACGCGTACTCATAAAACGTTATCATTTAATTTTCATCGACGTTGCAGATAACAGACAAATCAGGAAGTTTGCGAAAAAAAAAAGCATAAAATTATACTTAAATATAGTCGTCATAAAATAATAAAATGTCTCAAAACATTTTGAATTCAAAAACAAAATTGAAACAGGAAATCATTGGAGGAAGATTCATATGATTATGACGTGTCTTTATAATCATATTATAAAGTGACGCATATAAAATGCGTAAGATTTAATAAATTATCCATATGTTTATGATGAAGTTTATATGACTATCTTCTATGCTAATTAGGGATTAATAAAACAGCCGTTTTATTAAGCATCCACCTTGCGACTAAAAGACTCACTGTGCCTTATTTTAAATAACCGTAAATTATATTGACGGATATCGAGTACTTTCTGACGACCCTCGTATTAAAAAGCTGTGAGGTTAGGTATGAAATGAGGGGCTTATGTTTTCCATACAGATTACTCGATCCTGAATAGGGTACCGTTCACCCAATGGCACCCTAGAGAAGGCCTCAAAAAGTACCTAAGCCGTCTTTCTCAGTGGCCATAATAAATATTTCAATAACAATCACTAAACGTGACGCCCGAAGGTAATTGGATCACGGGTGATGCAGACAGCCCGTGTTAAGTTCTGATCTTATACCGCATCTAAGTTTGAATGAAGGTTATCCCTAACATAGGAATATAGTTGAAGCAGTGATAGCCTAGCTCTTAAAACGTCATCAATATATAACTATTTCCTCTCATTCTCTTAATCATGTAATTATTTTTATTACTACTTGCGTTACCGGTGATGAAACTGATGTTGATGCAAGAGATGATGTACGTAGTCCCCCAACCCGCAAAAGGTCAATTCAGTAGACTAAAACATAACCTTTTTCATTCTAAGATGGAAACTCAGGTCCAGTGGGACATTATTGGCCTGAATTATTAAATCACTCCTAACACAGGAACATGGTAGACTGAATATTATATATACCTTCAAGATTGGCTGTTATTAGAACTCACACGTTTATAAAGAATCGAAATTCCGTATGTAACTGTTTTGTCTGTGGCTTTTTCATGTTTGATGTTTATATTTGAGTTTTACAACTTTTAAGCTGTTTGAGTGTTTGTCTCCCTTTTGAATATTCCCAGCAAAGTTTAGAATTTCACTTGTTGCTGTATGTTTATGGAGTTAAGGGTTTGTTTTGTGAAGGGTGTTAATGTGTGATTTTAAATGAGATTATCTACTTCCTTTTCAATCCATTTAATTAAAACCCTTCAAATGGAATTAAATGAATGTTGTTCAGTTACGCTCTTTAATGTTTTCTCGCAATTCTTGTGAGTAAATATAAACAAGGCAACGCTTTTTTTATTTAGCAATTGATGACTGAATTTTCTTTTTGTTTCAGAGTGAGTTCTCATATGAGAATTAGACATTTTATGGTGTAAAGACTGAGTACGCGACAAGGTTCTTAGCGATCAGATTACTTGATTGTATTAAATATTTTGGTAAAGATTTGAAGAAATTAAGACTCATAATAAAGCCCCCTTATTTATAAAAACTGACGTTATATAAACGCTTCATTAATAATATTTAATGAATATGGGTGCGGAGTAACAGTTATCTTTGCCAAGAAGTAGTTTCCTATTACAACTAAACTACTTGGGTAGCTTGAATATAGCACTGTTAACGCCCTATTTGGTACATATACAGAGAAAAAACAAACTTTAGACCACATTCCTTCGACTCATGTAATAAACAACAATAAAGACAGTTACACATTTCACACCCACTTCATAAAATAAAGTCGTAAAGTTTCTCTATATTATCGAAAAAAATAACGGTATCAAATACCTTAGAAAAACCCCGAATTCTTTGAGAATTAAAAACATAATAACTCAATTTATTAAATCGTTGTATTTTGCTTCTGCGACCTCTATTTAAGTTCTTTGTATCAAAGCAATAGATCCGGTGTTTTGATCTACATTTTCGCTTTTGAGATCATAGAGATCTCAGTCCGATGATAAATAGCAGCGTTATATTTTGAAGCGCTGTTTTTGTGCCACCAATAGGCTTATCAAATGACTATGACTAAAAGCCTTTAACGCGCCAGATTTCTTGGAAGATAGAAGTTTCAGTACTATGGAACTACCAAATCAAATCTTGGCCTTGTATGAGTGCACTAGATATATGTATATCCGCAACCTAGTTATTACTAATACGCTATCCACCTAAGGCTTGATTAGTTTCGGATAAAATCATGAATGGCCAATTTTTTACATAATGAAGATTTTAGTAATGTAAAAAAATGGTAACGAAATAATAATATTTGAAACTTTTCCTCTTTCGTGTATGACCTCTGCTCAGACCGTAATGAAAAGTCATGACAGACTATCCTTATTGAAGCAAGTTTCGTAACTCGTTCTCTAACTTCGTTCTCTAACTTCGTCGACTGGAATACTCCAGTGTGGCCTGGAACCCATTCTATGCAGTTCATTCCCAGAGATTGGAAACTATACAGAGAGCTTTTTCTAAACATTTAGCTTTCATATCTCAAGATATATGCCATCGCTCTCCGTATGTGCAGCGCTTACATTATTTTAGAATAAATACATTGTATGAGCGTCGCCGCATGCGCGACCTCATATTCCTTTACAAGATTGTGAATGGTCTAACTAAATGTAACGACTTAGTTGAGCGTATTCTATACTCAGTCCCTCCTAAACCTCCTCGATATCCCAACACCCGAGTATTCCATATACCACGACGCAACACTAACATAGGTCTTAATGCCCCCTTGCCTAGAATGAGCAGGGAGTACAATCGCCTCTGTAAAGCTACAGACACTGACATACACAATGTTTCGCTGAATGGATTTAGGAAGTCAATCACGGAGGTTCGGGGAAACAACGAAGGTGCATAACTTTAGCTTAAGTATATTAGATTTTATTTTATATTTTTTACAGTTAAGCTTTGCTTATTTTCATTTTCCTGGTTCATTTTCATAACTACTTAATTCATTTCCTATCAATTCCTAACATAAAATAATACATTACGTCATAATCATGACAATTACTTTGTACTTGCCGTCTATTATATGAATGCTGTGTGTACCTGTTATGGGCATACATATAAGACATGTCATTTTTGTATTGTGTTTCCTACTGTAATTTATATATGTATTGCTGTTGGTATACCAATAATAAATAAATAAATAAATAAATAAACTCGTCTGTTTGTTACGTACAAATTAATTTGTTAGTTTGCTCTCAACGTTTGTTGAAACTATAAATTCAACAGAGCCAGTGCAACCCATTCGTTGGCATTTGTTTAACACTAGATTAAACAAATGAAATTTATAACACTTTTAATACCAACCACAGTACATATAGCGTGAAGAAGCGTTTTCTCAAGAATTTTCTCTCGACTTAGCAGACTTGACACGAGGAAATGCGCCATCGTTTTCACGCGTTGGGTGATATATTTCTTTCTTCAGTATATCGAGGGTATAGTGCTCAAACCCAATAAGTATAAAATTGTTACTTTGTTAAAGTCATCAAATTTTGTCACTTTAGTGGGTTATTACTTCTAGTAATTTTCTTTCTATTAAGAAATCCGCTTATTGGATAAGACCACTGGAAAGAGCGTCAAAAATGCATTAAAATGGACTAAAAATCGATTTTTGATTTCTTAGCACGGGTTTTAACACTATACCCTCGATATACTGAAGAAAGAAATGTATCAGCCAACGCGTATATGTGTTTCACTATTTCTTCTTAGGGTCCGTACACATCTATGGACGTGAACTTTATTTGCATGCAAATAGTAGGTATAAGTGCATAAAATGAGACGATAATTATTTATAATACTAATTATTATTATTTATGATATTGCTTTAATATCCTGCTGACATAATTGAACTCGCATACGAGTGGCAAATAGTGTATTTATTGGCGCGGGTTGTTCTTATAATAATAGGTGAGTGGGCCACCCCCGAAGCGTACGCGCACCTTGCGTCGCGTGTGGGTTCCTTGCGTATTCCATGATGTGAACACACGATTACGTGATAGAGGTCGGTTTATTCGTTCTTGGAGGCAATGGATACTCTCACAACATGCCGGGTAAGTTTTGGTGAATCTTATATATTTGATATCGCAATCAATGTCATCAGTTAACTCGACACCGCATCTGTAAACAAAAATATTTTGTGAATCTCGTAAAAAAATTGCTGCATTTTGTTTTTTGTTAGCCCCTAAAATGGTAAATGACGCACTGTGATTGAATTCTGTTCTGTTATAAAAAAAATCGATGCCCATAAAATAAAAAAATAAACGTATGGCAATGACATAAAACGTGATTGTTGGATAGCCTAATAATTAAAAATAAATAATTTAAATTCAACTTTACTATCCCACTAACCCTTAGTTAGTCCACCAAGCTGTCCTTATGTAGGTGGGCGGATTACACCCGTACACCACCAAGAACTATAAGGATCTCAGGAGTGCAGGTTATCTCATTGTATAGTACGTAGGTACCTATTATTCGAATTCTGATCCGGACATGAATTTCAAAAGTCATTGGTGCATGCCCGGTGGTTTAAACGTATTAATATCCTTATAGAAGGCAAGTGCTTGGCTAACACTGCTATAACATCATGCGATATTCATTTCTAGGGGTTCGTCGCTATATAGCTATCGCGCAAGATCGGTCGATCTGCGAGGTTAAGCAACGCTTGACGCGGTCAGTCCTTGGACAGGTGACCATTTTTCACACATCGAGACCCCTCCGTGCCTTGAAAGCACGTTAAGCAGTTAGTCCCAGGTGTCATACAAAGACCTATGACAATCACTACGGGTGTCAGTAGCCCAAAAAGTCTGACAACTAATCTAACCTTAGAGTGTCAGTGTCTCCCAGTTACTGGGTTGCGGAGGTCAGAAGGCAGTCGCTACGTGTAAAATACTGATATTCAGCCGCAACCGATTAGATTAGGCAAAGCTAGACAGATGATGATATATTTACTTCCAGCTGTCCACTTTAATAGACTTAGCTGTAGAAGAAATAATACTAAATGCTTACGCGTCGTAGACGATCTTTTGTGGGGTGCATCGCATGACGTAGCAATATCCGGGTATTTGGATCGTTTCGTTGAAATCAATCACCCTGTGGACTTCATTGATGTAGCAACCTTCTTTATTACCTAAAGAGAGAAAATAATTAGAAACATGATAAAAGAAACAAGAAAATCATTTGTACGATTTGATTTTTATATGTAACTAGTTTCCGCCCGCGGCTTCACCCTGGTTACGAACCCGTACATTTTCTGGGATACAAAGTAGCCTATGTGCTATTCCAGACTATAATCTATCGCTATGCCAAATTTTATCCAGATCCGTTATGCTGTTCTGGCGTGATTGAGTAACAAATATCTATCCATCCATCCATCCTCACAAACTTTCACATTCATAATATTAGTAGGAAATAGGATTGCTTGAAATTGTTATCAGTTCTTAACTCTTCAATTTGGATCCATAATTGGAAGATGGCTAGCGTACTGATGTACACCAGCATTTCGTAATAGGGGACGACCCTATTACTATCCCGGTAGTCGAAGCCTAGACCTTACACTCAGCTGGCTCCAACTATGCCAGTGATATTAAAAATAAATGATTAGTAATGAAACAAAACTAACCAATTTTTTCAGGCTTCCAATTATCATCGCTCCACTGCCCTGCACTCACTATACCAGTTACTAGTGCAAGTAAGAAAATCCTTGAAAACATTTTCTCTATAAATATGTTTAAAATAAATTATGAAGGAAACATAAATGCAGTTCAATTGTTTCTCTAAACGAAACAGGATTAAATACTCGTTGATTCATTAAACACGTCAATGCAAGTGTAATCCTAATTAAAACCAATTAGGTAAATCTTAATCTCAACCTAAACCAATATGATTAATGTGAAATTGACGATAAACGAAAACGAAAATGACGGCACGTTTGGCGAATGGCGAACAAATATTTGTATGATCTACAGATCGTTGTTCCGGGTTTGGGTGTATGTCCATGTGAATATATATGTTTGTAAACGCACCCACGATACAGGAATTATTATTATTCTAAAAATTGTTGTAATTTTGTACAAAATTGATTTTGTAGGAATCAAATGACTGTCACTCGTATCAGATACAAATTCAACCGCATCTGAGACTGTGTGTCAATCTAAAATGAGTATTAATCTACAATACGGTAGATGACTATTAGTCAACTGAGTAACTTTTTATGAACTATCAAAAACGGAATACAAAAGAGTGACGTCATAGTTTTGCATTGCCATTTACATACTTTTAGTGTGATAAGGAAAACTATTTACGGAACAAGATTTCAGAATGTATTTCTGATGCAGTCATCTAGCCTATTACCAGAAAAGACGAAAAATTGACAGAACCTGTTGAACTTTGTAAAAGCACTGTGAAATAAATTTCGCTTTCGTTTCTATGGTCAAGCAACCGGAGATTGGTATCTTGTCTACAGGTAATGACCTGATTCCTATGGTTAAGTGGTTACAAACCGCATTTGGTCCTGGATTCCACCTAGTTGGGGAAACATATTGCATATTAATTTTATTAAGCGTTCTGGAAAAGCTGAATGTCGTGTCATTACGTGTCAAAACATTCACGCATCCAAAACCGATGGCAAAAACAGTATTGCATTCAAATTAATCCTTCTTAATTCGATTTTTCACGATATAATGTAGAGATTAATATTTCCAAATTCTACTAATCCAAAATAAAAACTATAATTGTACATAATTAAAATATGCAATACATGGTATAACGATAAAATAGTTTTTAATGAGAACATGTTATTTAATTTATGTGCTATTAGCGCACAGATTTTTAAACTTTGGAATTTTGGGATTTAAAAATTAACTGGTTCTTTTACCCCTCAAATCGGGCAAAAGTATATTGTAGGAGTAGTCTTTTTCAGGTTTCATTCATCACGATTTTTTTTTATAAAACCTGTTTGATGATGGGATCCACTGACTTCATGGAACAATAAGCCCCATTATTTCAAAAGGAACGGAGGGATCTATGGGACAATCTTTTTTCATAATTTATTATTATACCTGTCCCACTTAGCTTTTTATTTAACTTATGAATTATCCTAATATCCTACTTAATATAATAAATATGAAAGTTTGTGAGGATGGATGGATGGATGTTTGTTACTCAATCACGCCAAAACGGCTGAACGGATCTAGATGAAATTTAGCACAGAGGTAGATTATAGTCTGGAATACTACTTTTTATCCCGGAAAAGTGTAAGGGTTCGTAAACCACGCGGGCGAAGTTTTAAATACTTGTAATGTATAACAAAATGTTGATTATAAAATTCATCTCATCATTTCAGCAGCAATATTTTTGATGATACAATGCCTAGTTGGAAACAAGCTTGTTTCTCATTAAGTCACAGGAAGCACCCAGTACCGAGAAACTTGACGACACGGTTGGCGTATTGGCTAAGCGATTAGCTTTCTGCGCTAAGTGTCGCGGGTTCGATCCCCGCACGGAACAAATATTTGTATGATCTACAGATAGTATAATAATTAGTACGCTGGATTAATGCAGAAATCAATTAGACTGACTTTTAGAATGAACTTGTCGTCGTCTTATTTAAGAGCCTTGCTCTTGTCGGTATAGCTGATGAAGTTCTTTCCACTTTTTTCTCTCCAGTGCAGTGCAAGAATTAACTTGGACTACTATCATTCCAAATGGATACTGCAGACTATTTTCGCTAATCACTTAGCAGCCTTTTGTTATCTATATATATCTATATGATATTTGCTTTATCAGTAACCACACAGTGGATAAAGATAGTTAATGGTGGGAACGGTAATTAAGGAATAAATGGCAGCATGCTAAGCTCTAAGCAATTTAATTTTTATTACCAGTCTCGGGTTCGGATCCAACAGTATAAATAAATTGTATGACCTACAGATCGTGGTTCTGTGTCTATGTGTGTGTGCGTGCGCGTGTGTCTATGGGTATGTGTGTTTGTGAGATTTGTTTTTATCAAAGCTACAAGAGTATGTATACTAAAAAAAAAATAACATAAAACAATCAATAGCGTTTAACAAGAATTTATTAAGTCAAACGATCATTTCAACATATTTTTTATGGGTTTTTAAACCTTCGATTTTTGTCTCCCGTGTTCGATCTCTTATCTGTTTTATTATTTGTAATCAGCCAAGGAAGATCGGCTTCATAACATTTAACTCTCGGACAACACTCAGGGTAAGGTTCATTGGGTTCTGATTCAATAACTACACAGTTTTCATGTTCTGCTGCCGTGATACCGCATCTGGAAATAATAAAGAGATATTTATTTGAATGTCGTAATGTTGGAAGTTAAGCAGTACTTGTTACGGTCAGTCTTTGGATGGATGATGGCCTTCCGTGTCTCAGAAAGCAGTCAGTTAGTCCAACTAATAAACGAATACCTGTGACAGCCATTACGGGAGTCAACAACCTAAAAGTCTGACAACCAATCTAATCATAGAGTATCAGTATCTGCAATAATCGCATGCCGGAGGTCAGATGGCAGTCGCTCTGTAAAATACTATACTGTCTAAAATACTGGTATTCAGTCGCAACCAGTTAGACTGGTAGCCCACCCCAATGTTGCTAGGAAAAGGCTACGCAGATGATGATGTTCCTCTAGCTGCTTCTTTGTCTTCTAGCTTGATCAAATATTCAATCGAAGTGACATCTGCCAATTGTTTGTGAGAGGCTTTTAATAATTTGATTGTCAACTAATAACAAACTAATAAACCCTTACCGCCAGTGTTAAATTACATTTTAAAATCCACCTAAAAGTTAATTGAAAGATTTCGAAGCATTTATGTACATATTTAATTATGTAAGTTTTACTAAAATAAGAAATATTCGTGCGAATAAAAAACTGGTCCTCATTGGTCTAACAGTTACATACGCTGCTGAGTATGCGATCCAAGATTCTATTCCCAGGACGGGCAGTGCCGCAGGGATTTTGTAAAATTCTCAATAGCAGCCTGCAGTTTGGAATTGTGCCCGGTAGATGGCAATAGGCTTCCTCTCTACTAAAAAATGTGGGTATATCACTTACGAAGCATAATCGATCTGCTGTGTAGTGCAATGAATCAAGTAGCAGTATCCTGGGGCGTTGACTGAATCGTTGAAGGGAATTACATTGTTGATTTCTTTTATGTAGCAACCTGTCATATTAGCTGCAAATAAATATGGAAACTTTTTCAGGTTCACAATTATATATTCTGACTGCAAATATACAAGAGATTAGATACTTGGAGAAGGAGCTTTGACTGTATCTGTGATGAATATCTGTAAACGTTAGCTTGATAGCCAGAACCATCAGCAATTGATTTCCTTGACATTTCTTGGTCGACCATCACTACTACAACGAGAAAAAAGGAGGACTCATCTCTTCGAAAAGCACTTGGTAATTACGAATATGATGATCATCAACTATTATATCCATGCGCCCTATCTGTAAGGCCAGGTCAGCTAGTTTCCTCAAAAACCCTATCCAGACTGATCTACATTGTTCTTACACATCTTCTATAAATTGAATCAAGAAAGATATCTAAGAGAAACCATAGTGTTTCTTTCTCGTTCTTCTCTAAGAAATGTCTAAGTGAATGAGCTAAACGATTTGAAACTGCCTTTTTATGGTCTAAGAAGAAAAAAGTCCGGGATTAAGTTTGCAGAAGACGAATCGTAGGACGTGATTACCTGAATTTATTATCCTTGACTACACTACATTGTCCTAAAGCCCTACGAAGACACGAAAAAAATAAAAAGAGAGCATGATAAATAAAACAGTAATAAAGTAAAATAAAAATACTGACCGAATTCTTTAGGCTTCGGTTGTAACTTATTTGACCATAAAACAGCACTTACAGTACCAATGATCAGTAGAAAAACGGGTATCGTCGAAACCATTTCTTTGTTTTCACTATGGAATCAACAGTATTATGACTACTACTAAGTTACGACTGCAAAACTTTCTAAAATCTTAATGAGATTTAACGATTACGATTATGATCTTTTAATTATTCGAAATTAATAAGTATTCGTCCACACTCACGATTTTCGTTGCGTTTATGCGACTAGGTACTTTTGACGCCGTAATGATTAAACATTACATAATGCAACGTGTAGATCTCTCAATAGATTTTCTTTACAAATGTAAAGCGTTTGTTTGTATCGTTAGCCTTATGTGAGTAAATATTTTATTATTATGAAAAATACTGTGATGAACTTATTAAATTATATATTCCCATTACAACATTGCATGTTTTTTGTTTTACTATTCATGTGACTGTTAAAAGATAATTCAATAAAATGCTACCTATGATTACAGATAATTTAATTTTTATCTTCATGTCGGCTTGCTTCAGAGCAGGTCGTAAGTGTGTAACTCGAAAAGTTAATTAAATAAATCTTAACATTGTCCACGGCCAAGTGCAGTAAAAACATTATTTTAAATTATGACATGCCGTTTATAATTTGTACATTCAATTTAATCAATAATACATACGTTGCCTTCACGCGTGTAATTTTTGAAGGGCTAAGCTGAAGTTAATGTGCTTCTTCAATTCTTTGATGGCAATATTTTTGTCCCATGTATACCCTTGAGAAATCCTTCAGGCAATTTTTAGGGTGTACTCTAACTTTAGGCTGTATGTGACAGCCAATTCGAATGACGAATTATTATTTAAAAAAAATTAAGCAATACTCACCATTCTGTTGATAATATCAAATAGAAATGAGCAGTTAACGGCAGTCAAAGCATCAATTTTTTATATACTCCACGGGAAAACCCCAAACTTTCCAGAAGATGGTTGTGAAATATGATTTATAGCACTTTCATTTCCTTATTGGGCTAACAGTGAAATTCTTGTTATCAATAAATTAGTAAATGATAGTGAGAGTGGTTTTACTGCATTCAACGCCGCTTCATCGCATTTTAATGCAACTGAACAGGATGAAGATTCCGATGAAAGTATACCAAATAAAAAAAACAGTTATTAAAATAATTTCTAATTCAATAAAAATAAATAAAATCAACAATTTGGTGGCAAGATAGCTTCTAGAGTTTGCACCCAAACTCTTTGAAAAGGAACTCTATCTATAATTATGTCTTAACGTCTCTAAACATCGTGTTAAAATGCTGGCAATATTCGTTTCTTCTTAGAAAATATTTTCACAAGTTACTTCTCATCAAATCTTCTATTTTATATAAAATACATCTTTTTTCGATCAGCTCTAGCTGATAGATATGGCACAATTTCTAAAACCTTTCGTTTCTTCAGTCAATTTATTATGTCCTAAATTATGCCTTCTTTTATCATAAACAAGGAAAAAAATCTTTAACATCTAATTCTTTTTCTGTCTTACTAATTCCAGCATTGCAACACGATTTACTAACTTAACTTAATCTTATATTATAATAGTTACAACTAAACCAGGTGGTTGTCGACATCACACTTGATGTCCGGACAGCAATGTGGGTAAGGTTTTCTGAGGTCCTCATCAGTGATATAGCACTTGGGATCATCAGTATGCACGACACCGCATCTGAAAAAACGATAAATAGACATGAGATTACATCAACATCGACTGACAACAACGTTGAACAAAAATAAATGGAGGTAATTTTGGAACTAATTTGGCATAATGTTACGGAGCCACATATTTTTAAGATCCATGATTTCAATATTATCGTCAAATGGAGCTACTTATACATGGTTAACGTCCTTTAACTATCAGTAGTTTTTAACTTTATTAAAGTTTTTCATAACACAGCTTCCTAGACCGTCAAACTGGCGATGGCTTTGCTATGAGATCACCGTTCAAATTAGTGGTCGATAGCCACCAGCAGCAACCTCGTTACTTAAGTCACTTTCTGCTGTGAAGTGCTTGCACAGCTTTTTGAGTAAGATTTTGAAGCTTGGCACAAATAATGTGTGTTGCGCGAAGAGAGCTTCAATAGGTTATGACACCAACCTTGCTCACTGGGTACTCTTTCCACCACAGCTTAAGTGAGAGCTTACGACATGATAAATGAATACAGCATGTACTTACGAGGCGTAGTCGATGAGGTCCCCAGAGCAATGTATCCTGTAGCAATGTCCTAGTGGTGTTAGAGTTGTGCCATAGGGAACCACATTGTTGATCTCTTTGATGTAACAGCCCTCTTTGTCAGCTGAAATTAGAAAGAAACATAGATAGAATTCAGACTAATACATAGGCGTATTGTCTATTGTGTATAAAATGCAATCGAGAATTCAAAATACACATCATTTTGTTCACTGAATAATCTCAAAGACAAGTTTTTATTTGGCTTCAATGATTAAGTCGTAAACAAAAACATAGATGTTCCATTAAACCTAAAACAGGAATAAAATATTGTTTGGCGATAAAATCAGCATTCTGGTTTCAGTTTAAGAAAAAAATATATACCCAAACCCATAACATATCATTAACATTTATTATAAATTAACAATTTATCATTGACTTATGCAAATGGAAAATTAATTATTTTAGAAGTAATTTGTATTATTCTATACCAGAAGTTTTTTTAGGTAACACCAGTTACTTTATGTGCACTATTTACTTTGGTTGCTGTTTTGAATATTTATTTAATATGTATAATATATTTTTTTGTTTATTATAAAAATGTCTATAACTATAAAATTAAATATATATATGTATAATGTAACAAACAGGTTCACGTAGTGATTCTCCTACTTCAAGCCTCATGTATATAACAATCATAAACTCTGCACAATTCTCTCAAGAGTTCAGATTAAATCCTTATTTTTTTTAACACTTTATTTTGTATCTTGGCACAAAAAAATATTGTAAAACTGTTTCTTTTTTATATTCTTTTGTGTTTAGTGTTTTTTACATTGTATAATTTATGTATTTAGGTATATTGTAAATCAGTTTTTTGAAAATAGTACCCATGGAGTTTCTTGCCGGTATCTTTTCCAAAGGACCAACCCACTTTTGGAACCACGCAACTAGAATCATAACGTTTTAAAAGCGCCAGTAAACGCCCAGTTGAAATAAAAATATTTGACTTTGACTTTGAATTGAATGAAACTATAGCACATTTTGTTTATACACGTTATGTTAGAAAGTTCGTTGAATAAAGTATCACTGTAATCCAATGCGTCTTAAAAATAAAAAAAAGTGTTAACACTCACCAAATTCTTTAGGCTTCGGTGGCACTTTACCGAGCCATGTCGCGGCACTTGTTGTACCAACAATTAAAGCAAATACTAAGATTTTTGACACCATTTTTTTTAATAAATAATTAATGATACAAATATTAGGAAACGACAGAAATCTGCCTAGCAATAGAACTGTATACTAATTTATTTACACAATATTTAAAAAATATTTAATTCACGTTATTCGAGTTTTGCACCGCTATTTAAGTGTAGCTTCAAGCTACCCGAGAGTCCGAATGCCCGCTCGCCGACCATGATCTTGTTTTTGTTCCAAATCAGCGGCTTACACACTCACGATTTTCGATTCAATATGCGATTATTTGCTTTAATCTTAGCGTGCTAGCTCAAAAATGTATCAAGAATTTTAACAGATATATTTTTGAACGCAACTTCAAACATTGACATGTTTGCAGTGTTATTAGACATTCAATAGTCTATTTATTTATTTAATCAGAACGACAAAGTCAGTTACACTGATTATACATGTAAGGTACACAAAGCATACGACAGTTTTTCACAAATAAAAAAATGACATATAACACAAAATTAAATTATTATATTACGAACCTTTCACTCAGTCCTCTCGCAATACGCCAAACATTCCAACAATAATACCTTCCATTCATCTGCAAATAAATCCAGTCCAGGATTGTTCAAATCACTTCGTACAAAGTTTTCATGTGATAATTTACCTTATAATTTTACCAAAGCCTGAATTTGGTTATTAACCTGAAGTTCAAATTGTGTTAACTTTTGGTTTAAGACAAAACTTTGCTAGACAGCAAGCAGGTTTATTTGAAACATAATTATAATATCCAAACTAAGAGAAACAAAAAAAAATGTTTTATTTTTGTTTATTATAAAATTATAAACTATGTATTATTGATTATTTGATTTTGATTTTGATTTGATTGATACGTAAATAGTATATCTGTGAAGATGATAAAAAGTTTGCGGAATAGAAAAATACTGGTTTGTCCAAATATAAACGACGCCAAACATGTTAAAATAGCGTTTTTTTTTTTAATCTGGTATAAATAACTTTAACATTTTTTTTTTAATATTATGTTTAGTACTCCTGGCCAGTTCTGGTGAATTTACATACTTTTCACCAGCCACATATTTATTGCCTGGATTCAATAACTTACATTTTATTCCATAATTTCATTTTATAGTAAAAACATGCATAGTTACAATTTTACAATATCGTGGTGTACATATAAGATAAGATAAAGATAAAGTTAAACATAAAGAATTTTATTTGCAAGAAACATGGTTTTTTACAAAGATGTTAAATTATATTGACAGGTACATCATGTCTCACCGTATAATCGGCATGCAAAATATTATTAATTATTAATTAGGTTCAATCAATCTACAATAACTTATTTCGAAACAATTACAAATAGGGAGAGGAACATGTCAGTATAATGAAAATTTAAATTACGCACATTACAATAAAACATTCCTATCATTGAAATTATTAAGACATAATTTACATCCTATCTCTGTTTGTAGATTTACTTGTTTAAAAGACATTTACAATTCTGAAAGTATGCGACAAAAAAATACTGTTTACAGAAAAAGTTGACAACTTTTGAGCTTTTGAATCGTCATGTGTGTAGGCAGCCTAACGAAGGTCGCAGCCAGCATTGGAATGCGTACTTGGGATTTACATGTGATTCATCATTTAAAATGTAAACAAACTTTTTTATTTCCGAAAATGTCCTCGTAGATCCGTGAAGTATTTTTACTAAAAGAAGCTATCACCAGATTTCATTTGTTTTTTTGCGAAGACGTAATATTGTGTCTGTTATTTTTTATTATAATCGTCTACGACATTCTTGCTTTTTAAGCAGCGGTCGGAGTTCATTAAAATTACTTAATTATCATGCTAAAGTAAAACCCAGTAGGTATTCACCTACAGATAAGTTTGTAAGTAAAATTAAATTTTGAAGTATTTCATGTAATCGGTCCCATTTATACTTCCAATTAAAATTGTAGCCAGTAAAAATCATCAGTATGTGTATCATTTTAAGTTAAAATGGATGATAAGGTGAGGTCACATTATCTTCCAGTTCAGCTTAAAACGGTCGTTGGATCGATAACTCGGGATCAAACAGACACTGATTGGGTGTTCACAAAAATATGCTGTGACGTAATACAAGACGGGGATTTATTCCATTTGATAAAAACATTAAACATACAAAGACAAGTGAAAAAATCTTGATTTCCCCGAATGATGACAAAATAACGTGTCGCATAATAATACAGCTGTAATATAACTGCCTCATTAGTCTAGTGGTTGTAAGCGCGACTGCTGAGTTCGATTTCCAGGTCGGGGAAAATGTAATTGGGTTTTTCTTCATGGAAATTTTCAGAAGAAGCACGGTATCTGGAACTGTGCCTGGTAGATGGCAATAGGCTCGCCCACTATTCAATAAAGCCCACTATTCAAAATTCTATTCAATACATGGGATTCAATAAAGGCATCGGCGAATTGCTATTCCACAGGCTTCTCCCCAGAATGAAAAACGTGCTTTAAAACTTCAACTTTAGTCCATCGCACTACCCCTGGTGCGGATTAGTGGACCAGATACACCATTAGCAACCTTTTAGGAATCCTCGCAGATGTTCAGATTTTCTCAACGCAAATGGTAATCAAGCTCAAATTAAAACTCGGACCATTCTACGTGAAAGAAAGCGTTAGGTTAAAAGGCGCTAGGCTTTCAATGCCAGATGCAGTAACAAATTAAATAATTCGAAATATCGAATTAAATATTAAATATAAAATTTTAAAAGTGCATAACTATGCACTTTTAAAATTTACAATAAAAGGTATCTTAAATAGGAACTTGTTTGAAAACTTTACGAGTTTCAAAATTGTATAATAATAACACTATGATATCATGAAAGACACCTGCAATGATAATAAATAAATATTATTAAGTATACTTATTCTCAAAGATCGAAGGTGACAAAAATTACAGACATTAAACTTTATCTATAGTAGTAAATACATCTTTATTCAACTATCTTCATTAGCTGTGACGAAGAAAGTTATCGAAATGTCACCCCGGTCTGTCCCTAGTATAAATTTCTTTTATCAATATTATTTTAAAGCACCAGAGAGCTTCTGCATGCTTGTCCGATTGGTCAAGTCCGAGCCCTTTCCTAATAGGGGTGCTCGAGCCAGAAGACGAAAAAAATTTTCGTGAACATTTTTATTAACAGTTTACTGTTCGTGTACATTTGGGAACGTTTATTTTTTATTTATAGTTAAAAACAACAACCTGTATATGGTAGAAAAGATTTGCGGTAACAAAAGCTTTTAAAATATTGTTGTTTAAAAATAACGTGCACGTAGTATACATGTAATGTTATCGACACAGTTAACAATAAAGACACCTTGCTTATTTAAGTGTCGTGGCTTCGTATCCCATACGTAATAAAAAAATATATGGCCTAAAGTTTCGTACCTGGATGTGAGTACCTACATGTGAATATTTGATTTTATAAACACAACCACACATATAGGAATTACTGCAAGTACGGATAAACGCTTTTTAAAAAGAAATGAGAGAAGAATGAAAGCATCGCAGACGATGGTGGTTTTAACTATACAATGTTAAACGATTTGTTAATTTTATAAGATGGCGTTAGTTTTCTTTGTAATATCCATTCTGTTTTGACTAATGTTGGTCCTACTAAAGGTAAAAATAGCTCCAACGTAGGAGTTGACAGTCTTTTAACAAAATATGCTAATTTAGTCGGTAACGATTTACTGTGAAATTTGCGTTTTTATATTTATTGTCACAGTTGAGACTCAAATTCAGGTTTTCAGAAAATTGTAATACATTTCTATAGAAACCATCTGTTCTGCGGGAGTGGCGAATACAGGTATTTTTAAGTGGTTAGAAATATTGTTTGTTTTAACATGTCCGTATTTCTTGGTTTTATAACTTTAATCTATTGCTTGAAGTCACTCTTATTTTCATATTATATTCTATTCCATGTTAAAATTCCAAGAGAACATTGTTGATCAGAACAATTGTTATTTTAAAATAGGTATTTAGGTAAATACGAGAGCAATTATAAATAGTCCAAGGTTAAATTTGTAATACAGCTGATAAACTTAATGTTAAATATTAAAGACAAAACAATAATATTTTTACTTAAAATTATATTATTATATTAAATTGGGAGATAGATAATGCTCATGACAACAGATTAGCTAGGTATAACAAAGGAACCTTCTAACTTTCATGTCAGTGGCAGACAGTGTAAAAAATTCCTTCTTTATCAAGCAGTAGTGACAGCCGAACCCTTGGTCACTTGACTTCCATGCAGGATGGTCTGAATTAGATTATCACTTGCGTCAGCGGTGAAGGATAACATCGTGAGGACACCTACGTAGCTGAGAGGGCTCCATAGGTTAATTATGGTATACGTATTCTGCTCACTTGTACCAAGCCTCAATGGTGGACAAAACCCTAATCTTTCTGATTCTGGGACTGTAATGAAGTGACAAACAATTCGACGGCACGGTTGGCGCATGGGCTAAGCAATTAGCTTAGCTGCGCTTTTTATTGCTGTTTCGTTTCTCACTCGGAACAAGTACATTTGTATGGTCATATAGTTGTTTCAGGTCTGGTTGTATGTGCATGTGACATTTATATTTGTAAATCCTAGTGTGGGGCAACGTTTTTCTAACAAAAATTAGAAAATATTATAACTTTATTGTCAAGCAGATCTTGGTACCAGTAGAATGCTGTAACTTTACCAGCAATCCTAACTTTGACTGTTCTACTTCTATAAAGCAATACAAACCTATTTTCTTAGTTTGTAAATTATTTTCCATTGCAAATGCAATGTGATATAGTAAGTCATTATGAGTTATTTCTAAGCAATGTTAGGAGTGCAGGCAAAGTAACAGCATTCTACTTATACCAACTGTAAAGTCACGTCGTATCAGAGCTCAAAGATGAAGAAATACAGAAAGACACCATAATGCGTGCCACAGAGGTAGGACCTTTACATACGGTACAATTCACAAATTATCTCTCTTATTATTTCAGCTTTTTTAGCTTAATTTAAAATTAAATCTTCACTCCGTAATGATGTTTTCCGTAAAAAACCCAAGTTTCTTTTTTCCAATGACATTCCAATAAAGACGGAACAATTCTGAGATATCAAGCTTAATCCGCTTTAAAATTATGTGTGTCATTGATTAAGCATATATTTATACGTAAAATTATAAATAGCAGTATAGAAGGCTACTCTGTCACGCATAAAACGGAGGTCGAGAGGTTAACATGCGCTAAAGCAAAGTATGTTGAACACGACTTTGTAACGTTTGGGAATATACGTCGGTTCAATCTTGCGTGCAAGAGACGAATGAAAAATGTTATGTCTTTATGGCAATACTCATCGTGGTCTCACAGGTGTATCGTTGTTGCCACCTACGTTAGACTTTGGACTGCTTTCTTAAAGACAGAGGTGACGCACATAGTCAACATAATCAGATCGACCGCAATTTGATAAGCTGCTCTGATCGAAGTAACTAAATATTTTCATAGTCTTTTACTTTTGAAACCTTTAATGGCCGATATATATTATTATTTAATTCTTATATCCCGATCTTGAAATAATTTATAATACGAACATGATTAGTATTCATTTCAAAATCAGAAAAAGAATATCATTACCCAATAACCTTGTTTTTTTTTTGTGCCTTATAACTGCCTGTTTCCTTGATCATATGAAGTAATGCTTGCTGGCGCCGCAAAGGTCCATTTGTCAGGACATTTGGAGGTCAGGCCAAGAACATTTATCCAGATAACGTATTGTAATACATTTTTTGAAGACAGTACATCCACCTTCAGTACTTATTCTACAGAAAATAGTTTCTGAATACTATACATAATTCCACCGTTGTGTAAGAACTTTACAGTTGACGACCAACAACTTTCTCGTGGTTTGATTAACTTATAAAAACAGTATTTTCCCAAATTTTTATGCAAAATGCGCACAGACATTTTATGGATCTTGTTAACAATTTTATCGATCGTATCTTTATTGTACCAGGCTATTAAGGATCATCGTAATATTGTGTCAACCAAACTAAATTCGTGATATTTAATCTAAGATATAAATTGACATCAATAAATTACACCAAAGCCAAATTGACTGACGATGTAAGTTTTTTGTTTTACCTAATGATCGTATCATAAATTTTATTGATGGTATGTCTTCAAAGACGCTCTGAGTTGCTACGATGTCTGATCGTTGTGATTTATTACTTATGTGTCCCAACATTCCTTTGGAACTAGTTTCCGTAAAGCACGACCTTGTCTTGAGTTGACACGGACATGCAATTATCAACTTTTTCAAGTTTAGATTAGAGTATTTTTTTCTTAAAGAGTAAAGGTTGAATATTTTCATCCCCTAGCGTTAATACAGTAATGGGGTTTTTTTAGGGGTCAAATTCTCAGTTACAGGTCCAGCGACACATTATACTTTAAGTTATGTAACTTGCGCTTTAAAATGACGTGATTCTAGTTGCACGATTCCAAAAGTGGGTTGGTCCTATGGAGAAGAGACCGGCAAGAAACTTTATGGATCATCATCATCCACAGCCCGATTTTGCCCAAAGCTGGGCAAAAGCTTCTGTTTGAAAGTACCTTTGGATACTCTTTTGAAATAACTGTTTTCTAAAAGTATAGTTCTGCCAGAATACGCAATGCACATCAGATGAGTGAATATTTTATATCAACAGCACATGCAAACTAAGATGGATCCATATATATTTTTCGTTCAACATTTTTAATCAAATACCTGTTGTAAAAAAAATATTAACACACAAAAATTACTTGCTATAGGACAAAACATGTAAAGAAAATATTTATAAAATGTCTACATCTTGTAGAACACTTTATAACGATAAAAAACCGGTAACATTGGAAATCACGAGGGTTTAACTGTGTGACAAATTTTGCACATAGAGGCTCAAATTCTAACACCTTAAAACATTACTTATTTTATTTAACCATCTTATTTATACAACCTTTAGAATAATCAAATTGAATTTTAATATGATCAGTAATGTTATCTATTTATATTAATTAGGTACATTCACGTTGTACTCTGAGAGAGAACCACTACATCGATCAAGTCTAGTCAGAAGATTTTTTATCACATAAATAACAAGATAGGTAGATACCTATCTTGTTATTTTTGTAAACCAAACACATATTATATTACATAATATAATACACCCGGGTACGTCTTAAAACTGCGGCCAGACATAGGAGGACGGGCAGCAGCGTCCTCTCACTAATCGGTCCACTGCAATCCCCAAGCCCCCTGCCAAGCGTGGGGATTATGGCAAACCCCCCTTGGGGAGGCCTTCGTTCAGCAGTGGACGTCTTCCGGCTGATGATGATGTTGAATATAATGAACCATCATGCTTGTTACCATGCCTGTAATGCTGGAAGAGTTAGGCCACATTAGGCGGGCAATTGAACCTTTCTACACCCACTGCGCAAACCGTGCCGTCCAGATTATTTGTAGTGTTGCTAATTTTAGTCTAAATTGCATACTTTTTAACCGAACTTAGCCTACTGATTACAATAGTTTATGCATTAGCATAGAACGTAAACGTTAGTTACAAAACAACTGTGCTTGTTAAAACAAATAGTTTTTTAATAAAACTAAACGTCGTAATCCACAAACCGGCTGTTATAAGGGATTTTTTTCGAATTATCACCAATTATCACCTTATAGTAGATTCCTTTGTAGTGAAAACTATGTTAGCTACACGGCATGAACAAAAAGCAATTTATCGGAGTGAAGTGCCAACAGAAATCCTTGAACCGCACTATGAGAATTCACAAAATACAAATGTCTGACATCAATCTTCAGGCTGCAGCTCGCCAAGCCTTGCCTGTTCAGAAATTCCTCCGGTCTCAATGGAGGAACACCATTCCTCATTCCTCCATAGCTTGAGTCACTCGATTACACTTTTGAATGACTGTCGATTATGATACTTTGCTTAGTACAAACAAACAAAAATAATAATACAATGATTTAATTTTATTCATAGTCGAGACTTTGTTGAGACTACAATTTATCATTTATTATTTAAAAATCCAAATAAGTCTCCATCGACATTAATTATTAATTTCACAACTCAATAACTTACAGAGCAGTAGATACAAACCCACCCGCTGTTTTATGAGCTAATAATTGTCAATCAATATGTAAATTTTCCATAAAGTATCATTTTAATAATATCCAAATGGAAGATAGACTGTTTCTGTTATTATTTTAGTTAATAATTAGTATTGAAACTGCTTTTTCAAACTCTGGTTTACGGTTTTGAAATTTATTAGGCTAGCCAAAACTATTATTATGCCTATAAATTTTGAGCAACAATCATCATCATCAATTTTTATTTGTCCATGTTTATAGTTAATACGTATATAAAATGTGTAATTTATACTAAAATATTATTTATTTTGGTATATAGGTATGTGAAAATTAGAAAAACATATTTTTCAAATATAATGAATAAGGTATACATTTCATTTTATTTAAATTAATATTTATGGTTACACAAAATGATTATTTGTAACACTAATTTTATATTTTTCGCACTTTTCAAATGTTGTAATGTAAGTACCTATGTAGTAGGTACATGCAGTGAATTTAAGTTTATAATATAACATAGCATCACGCCTGTATTTCCCGAAGCATTAGGCAGTAATTGATGTACACTCACATTTTAGTGATGCCATTATTGAATCGCATGTAATAGAGTCCGTGATGCTACTAAGATGATTTCTAACAGAAAATCTAATAACACTATTCGCGACATAGAATCAAGCGCAAGACCCTACGCATCAGCCGCACTTGCGACGACTAGCCCAACGAGATAGTCAGTTAAAGTTCATGCCACAAAAGGCCCGACTTCATAAAAATAGACGATGCTCTAGCATTTCATGTCCTAACCTGCGGTGTAGTAAACAAGGAATGTTGTTCTACTACCTACTAATAATAGGGTAAAAAGTAGAGTTACGACTATTTGACTGTGTGTTTTCCCACCTAAGATTAAAATAAAAAGTGTGATCGTTAGATGTTTTATAACATCATGTAATCCTAGGCATACTAATGACCTTGTCAGTCACGCTCGACCAAATATCCTATAAAGGGTTCCGAACAAAGAAAATAAATGTTCTTTTGATCAAAATGTTTCTCTTATTGTGTGTTCTTGTGATACTCTTCAGGCGTTCCTTGTGTAGTTTAACTGTAACCTGCTATAACTAGCAAATCACAGCGTCTTATCTATCCGTGAACAAATGACGATACATATGAAATATCCAATATACAACGACCGTCTATCGGTCAGTCGGTCGGAGCAATACTTTTTCTTCCATCCATTAGAACTATAAATCGTCTGATATAATAGCAAGTGAACTTTGTGGTCATGATAACAGTTGTGATACGGGTTGGGCTTCTACCGTGAGGGGACACACTTCCCTTGTACCTCACTCTCACAGAGTAGGTACCGTTGTAAAGTACCGGCGTTTCGTGGGATCATTAATTAGCACTAGAGCTTAATTATCATCTCCCTTTATCCATCTTCTTTCCTCTTATCTTCTTACAAGGCTGCGAAAGCAATATCAGCGACTCATGTCATTAAAAAAAACTCGTAAGGACGCTATTATATAATGGTAATCGAATTTTACGCTGACACCAGCGAGCAGTGACAAAATAACTTAAAAATAAATTTAAGTTGTCATGGAAACAGTATAGTTCCTAATAAATCAACGATTGCTCCGTATCTGTATAATTAAGCGATTCGCATATATAGCATTACATTTAAATTATGTTTGTGACATTTTCCAAAGGCCCCACTATAGGTATCATACATCAAAAAGAAAACGAGGTATTTATACAAAGAACAAAACAACATCGGTCTAGGATGGCGCCACCGAACAATATTAAGTAAAAGTATTCGAGAAAAAACGTAAAAGTCGAACATTTATTTTATAATAATCATATGCTAATCTCGAAGGAGCCGGAATCCCGCCTTGTTTTGATAGCTATTTAACTACCTACTGAATATATTATTATCAATAAATCGTCTGTTGTATAATTTCAGATGTAATAAGATACCAACTAGTGGCGCCTGCATATCGATTGGGTTATGCAAATTCGCGAAATTATTATAGTAAGTTACCTACAAACAAAATTCCTTTTTATAAATAGAACGGTGGTTCTACGTTTTCATTTGGACGCGGACATAAAGTCGACGGAGCTTTTTCTTCCTCTTAGACTGTGTTACCAATCGATCAGTCTAATATATTATAAAAACTTCTTCTTTCTTCTATAACCCTAGTAAAATGTTAGCTGGTCAACAAGGTTACGGAAGGGGATTATCAGTGTAAGCTGCTGCGGACGAATCGTCACTTGGGGAGGCTTTTACCTTTCTTCTTCCTGTTTATTTTGATCACAAATCCAAATAATTTTTGGTCAGAACTTGGTCACATCAATTACATTGTTCGTGGGTTCGCACAGGTCATTAAAACTGTAGGTGGTGGTCCACATCGAGCAAGACAGAAGGTGAGGCATTGTCTGTAGTGTGCCACAGTCACATTGGGTCTTTTATCTATGAGATCAAAATAAAAGACACCAACAATTAAATTGTCACGTGATCCAGCAATATCGATCCCATGCCATTTGACATTGACATCTCTTCACCCTTCTTTGACCCTTCTACACTTCATCAAGAGAATTTTCCTCTGAGAAGATGTCAATATCCAAACGCCAAGGATTAACGTCAATAAAATATTTCGGAATGTTATTCACGAATCACGCGTCGATTTAATACCTCGTGTTAATCGCGTGAATGTTATTGACTTTTCTATGCGTTCACAATTTGCGTTCATTTTACATATATTTGTCTGATTTTGACACAACTGACACAAGAGACAGTTTTGTCAACTAACATTTTTAGCCCACCGTAACCGAAATTCTAAGTCTATGAGCCCACCAACCGACACTAGCTTGCGGGAATTTTACTTGGCCTATACCGGGTTTCTTAAAATGTGTCTTACTGATATTTCATGAGGATGCAATGCAGCATGCTCCGCTGAATTAATAACAACATTCTGGGATTCCCAATTCGTCTCACAAGTTTGATGATTACGACATTGTTCTCTCGCACTGTTCGTTGTAGCGTCTATAATGTCTCGTCATTAACGTGTCTGACTGTCTTACGACAAAAAATCGATCTTACATATATCCCCTTAGTCTGGTTTCCGTGAACTTCCAATTTGGTCGCGATAAATAAAACTCGACAATAAATATGTTAATGATTATTATTATATAATATTAATATGAATTTTAATTTGCAATACTTTGTTATTTAAGTTCGCATACAAATTATAAATGGTCACAATCATAATGATTTTTGATATTTACGCGAAATTTATACATTGAAATTCAACTAGTTTAACGGATTCTTTTGCGTTTAATTTATATCATTCATTGATATTCAGGGTCCTACTTTCCGGGTACACAAACATGGTGTAAAACTGTAGAAAATTATACTGGCTTAAGACGGCGAAAAACTTTACCTCACTTGATGAGTTCAAAATAATATTTATCTTATTTGTTAAATAAATCAACATCACAAAAAGTTCATCTACATTATGGTGCTTACTGTATTAAATGAGGAACAAAATGCACGTCCAACCACAATCTTTAATATAAAATACAAAATGTATCATTATTTACAAAAATAAAGTCAGTAGAGTCTCTTCGAATGTCAAATGACTGAAGTAAAAGTCAATAGCCTATAGAACTATTACATAAATAAAGACTGCAGTCTTCTACTTGATAAAAACAAAGAAAATGCCGTCAAATAAATATAAATTGTAACGGTTCAAAGTCTTGGATAGACTATATCTACAATACGTTTTCATTTACAATATTCTTCTTTCAATGCTTTCTTAAGTATCTTTCCAGAAGGATTCTTTGGTATGCTATCTAAAAATGTTACTTCTTTTACTTTCTTGAATGGTGCCACTCTTTGACTGACGAATTCTAATATTTCCTTCTCTGTTGCTTTAGCACCCGGTTGCAGGACTACGAAAGCTATTGGCTTTTCGCCTGCTGCCTCATCAGGGACACCAATGACAGCTGCATCTAATATCGCCGAGTGTTCTTTGAGTACGTTTTCTAATTCTGCTGGAGGAACTGGAAAGCCTTTGACCTGTCAAATCAAATAAAATTTATTTGCTTTCAATGTAGGTAAATACTTAGATGGAATACACAAACATAGATCCCCGTACATTGTACCTTACGGCATTCAAACTTCTTCATTATTGTATGGGTTTCTAATTTAAAGGTACTTAATTAAGTTATATAAAGCAATAAATATTAAAACTATATCCCGGACTGTAATAGTAATTAAGTAGGTACCTTCTTTAAGATACTTTTTATAAAAAATACACACCTACCTAAGGTGCGTATTTTTTTATAAAATCAAGCATTAAAAATTTAATGTCATATATTCTCATGTCAATTATAAATTATTATCATTTTAAAAATCCAATATAGAATAATAAAAATTTTCAGTAACTAATATGATTTAGTTTTGAATAGGTACCCGCATTGTTTGTTCTGGTATATTATGGGGTATTTTGTTGTATAGTATAGCCGGACCCATCGACATAATGCCGTTTTGTCTGTATAAAATAGATTTTTGTATTGAGATCTTAAGGACCTGGGCGTAGTCTAGTATCAGCTATTGAAGGAAATTGGTGTTTATTGATTCTAACAAATGAGTTGTATACATAGTAATCTATTCTTAAAGTAATCATTATTGGTCCATTAAAATAGCCTTGAGACGATCGTCAATTCTTTTGTTAATATTTCAATATGACTTATTTTTTTTTAAATTAGTAATCTATAATCTATTTGTGGAGACCGAAGTTCATAAGAATGATTCACGATAACAGGCCGAGAATAACGTTAATAATAATTTATTTTTATGCTTTAAATAATTAATACATTTTGTATGATTAAAATTATTAATAGGCGTTCAAAACACCTGGCAACTTAATAATCATAAATATATAGTTATGAATATTAAATGGGAAATCAGTATCATTAATGAGTATATATGATTTTCATAAAAATAACTTATCAATATATTTTAAGCGCCTTATAAAGTTATCGTAGCATATAATACGAACTAATTTATATTCGAAACGCCTGATAAAATAATCATAGCTACGAGTCCACGCAAATATTTTTTTACAGAGATACAAAAATCCACAAAAATCCCTGTATATATCAGTGCCATTTATGAGCAAGCCAATCTATTCTATTTAAAGAGCATAATTCCAGCCTCAAGCTACTAAGGCTGGAATTGACGTGAAACGGTCAGTGGCACTTGCGGCAACCAAACGATGGCATTGAGAATACATCGACGGGTGCAAAGTAAAAAAAGGTATTTACAAAATAGTGACTTTTGAGGAGAGCGCATAATAAATGAGAGTACAATGTACACATATGAATATCTAACTTCATAATTTATTATGAAGTGATACAAACCACAATTAATTCGATTTAAATTTAACAAAATGGCCACAATTTTTCATATTTTGCGCTCTCCTCAAAAGTTACTATTTTGTAAATAGCTTTTTTTACTTTGCACCCGTCGATATTTTCTGAGTTTGCCTTCAAATGTTCACCAAGCGTGATGTTTATGGCAATTTTCCTTCACTAGTACTACGTTGAAATTCGTACTATTCAGATTCGTAGCGGAATTATCCTATTAGGTATCTGAATAGTAACTGTCAAAAAGATTTTTAGACACGAGAATTATGGTTAATTTTTAGCCGTACTTTGACTGTTTTTATACCTTGATAAGTTCCTTAAGTCTGTCGACTATAGTCAGTAGACCATTTTCGTCAACTTTCCCCAGGTCACCAGTCCTGAGCCACTCCCCATCCAGAAACACGTCGTTATTGGCTTGTGGGTTCTTCAAGTATCCTTTCATTACGTTGGGTCCTTTCACCAGCAATTCTCCAACCTGAAACCAGAATTTAAAATTAATTGCTAAACGACCCAAAATATATAAATTAATTTTTTTAGACCGAATATTAAACTTTACAAATAAGTACAGTACAAACATTCATACCCGGACCCGCTATCTGTATGTATTATTCAAATATTTATTCCGTGCGGGAATCGAACCCGCGACATGTCGCGCAGCAGTCGATCGCCAAACCATTGCCCGAAATGTGCCGTCAATGAAGGAATGAATAATGCTGTTTGAAATAATTTTTATAAAAAAGAAATGCACGTCGTTATATATTCCAAGATCTATTAGACAGTAGACTAAATAAAAGAAACCCCAAATTAAACTCCTTAGTTTGAATAACGTCGTGTTAAAAAACTCACTTGGCCAGGTCCCATACTCTTCATGTCTCCATCAACAATCCTCATCGTTATATTTGGTAGAGCATACCCAACATCTTCGTACGTCTTCTGGCCGGCGGGCGTCAAACTGACCAGTGGGGACGCTTCTGTCATGCCGTATCCTTGGCCGAACTGAATGTCTCGCTGAAAATCGAAAATGAAACTGTATTACCATCAAAATAGCATTGAATATCGTAAGTCATAACTTGGTCTATGGTTTGAGAATACAACACAAATTTGGACAGTAATGCAGCTAAACACAACTGACACACGAACACAAAGAGTGAAGTTATGATTTTAGACCATAGAAAAAACGGAAATAATCTTTTGAAATATCTATCTTAAGCCATGTGCCTTAAGATAGATATTTCAAGACATCATAAATATCATACACATTTATGAGGAAGAACTGCATAATATCTAGCTTCCATGAGCGTCAACCTAATCTTTACGATTAACTAAAATAATCAATAGTTCATCAGACTGAGGTCTGATGAAGTTTGTTTCTAAAATAATAAAGTTATCTTTCTCCATACATTAGCTTTCTCAAAAAGTCTATGAATATCTGCAGAAGGTAACGGTGCGGCTCCTGACGTCACACTGGTGATGTGTTCCAAATGTTTCGCAGTCACTTGAGGATAAGATCCGAGGAACATTACTGTAATATAAAATTATATATGATTTTACAACCCACATTCCTTTCTTTTTGTTATTAAAAAATATTATGCCACCCACCACTACCTGCGTAGCCCAAAAGTTATAGATACTCAGAGGTATTACGAAATTTCCAGGTAAAACATCACAAAAACTTACTCCTCCTCTCTTCGAAAGCTCCTTAAATGTTAAACAGTGCTTAATCAAAATTCAACACATCACATTCGTCATCATGGACATATAGAGATAATCCTACGTGTTTACAAATATGTAATACTCTCAAAACTATGCTTTGGGGCAGACTATAAATGATTGGAGATAGAGGTAGGGTAAAGGTTCTTTAATATCTGCGAGCTTAAAGATTGCGACAAAGATGTCGTTCTACTTGCTAATAAAAGAGTAGTTACCCATAGGTGGTGCTAAATATAGCAGTTGTAGTCTATGCGTCAGCAATGTATTCAGGAACGTATCTGGCTGGAACTTGGGTAGCGTCACCAGCTTTAAGCCAACAGATAACTTGTGCAGCATTAATATACTCAGTCCATATGAATGGAACATTGGTAGTATCACTAGAGCGCTGTCTTGATGTGATTCTGAAAATATAAATCGAATATAGTTCGTTCTTGTTAACATTAAAGCTGCGTAGAAACAGACTGCTATAGAGATATATGACACATATCTATAGAAACAACCAAAGTGAAGGCTGAACAATAACAAATAGGCCATTATACGTCAATTTGTCTCTATCTTGACAAAATTGGCGTTAATCGTTTCTCTAAAAACTCTATTAAAAAAAATCATGCCTTTTTGGCATAGGGATAGAGAGAAACAATAGGTCACCATAACCCGACGAACTACTTTTTACTTTTTGCATTATCACTGTTGCATATTTATGCATGCTCACCGGTTGCGGTACTGCACCTCTGTCTTACTGATAATAATTCTAGTTTGAACGTTATTAGTTAGAAAGGGTATCTGTTACATTGTGATTTCACAATCATGTCAAAATTGTAAAAAATAACCACTGCATTGATCTCTTGGTTTTACAAATTCGCAAAAATATTCTGAACGACTGTCAAAAGAACCACAACACAAAATGCTCTTTTTGGCCATTTCAAATACCAAAACGCGTTGTGAGCTTTCAAAAAGCTTCGCGACACAAATTCGCGGTTTTGTCGTGTCGAAAATCACAGAACACATTTCGGTTAGGCTTTTCCACTCGAAAAACGATATCGAACTGCAATCTGAATGAGATGATCCGAACAGTTAAACAAATTGGGTCACTTGTTCGACCAACCCTAGCTACACTTTCTGTAAGAAAAATTAATTGAATATAACCTATAAATGGTAATGTAACTTCTCATTCAAAGGCCTAAAATTAAATTGAAATCAAAAACAACGAACCTGTAGTATACTCATATTGTCTGAATTCTGTATTTTGTTGTTCACAATTAGCTACAACATTTCTATTAGTCAACTGCACTCCTTTTGGCAGTCCTGTAGTACCGCTAGAGTAAGGCAAAAAAGCCACATCTTCATAACTTCTCCTCACTTCATTAAGTACACTCACATCTACGTGATTATCTTCAACTAGTTCTTTGTAAGATATGATTCCTTCTGGTAAACTTTGTTTCATATTTATTGATATTATTGGAAGATCTCTTTTACATAATTTGATGGCTTCTTTGACTGTGGGCACTATGTCTTCATTTGTGATGATTATGGCGGGGTCTGATAGAAGAATTTGCCTTTGTATTTCATCTAAAAATTAAAAGCATCAAATATTATATTAAGATTTTAATTGCTATGTAACACGTTTTGGTTTTTTTGATAAAATCCTCCGCATTATTAGTTTAATGGATATGAATAATTACCGGTAGAAAACTTCTGCAAAGATTATCATCTTAGAACTCACTTTTTTTTCATAGAGATAGAGAAGAGAACTTACAAGCAGTATAAGTAGGGTTCATAGTCGTAACTATGCCACCAGCAGCGAGGATGCCAAATGTGACTATAGGATACTCCGGTGTATTTGGTAGTATAATGGCTATGGCGTCACCATCTTTGATTTTGAACTTTCTTCTAAAATTTGCAGCTAGTATTCTAGATTGTTTATATATCTGCTCGAATGTGTAACTTCTATTCGTTTGTCCACATATCTGTAAATGTACAAATATTTTTTTATCTTCATCATCTATAAATTCTCGACTGATGGCTGCAATCGGGGACGGCAAAATTGGGAGTTACTAGGATAACACCGTAATTATATAAAAAGTAGTAAAATCTAATCGTAAACATAGCTGGCATCAACATTGTGTGTCACCTTCGTTTGCATTCACGTTTTAATTAACATTCATGACCTTTATTTGTTTATAACGAACGAATAATAAACCACTGCCAAGCTTAGCTTAATAAAACTTTGCGCATACTGAGAACCGGACTTCGGCTTCACGGGGGACGACGGTCTTCAGCTAAAAAAAAACATTCTCTTAGATATTATTTTCAATCCTAAACTATTAGTTGATTATTCTTAACTTAATTTGAGCGTTTTATTTTCTATACATTCTTAGAATTCCTAATTTAAAACAACATTGAAACTACCTATCGCTAGTTGACATCTGTGATTTCTTCAAAGTTCAGTGACTTGAATACAAAAACAAATAACATGCTGTTTATCAACATGATACACACATTATCACCCATTGTATGCAGTACGAAATTAAAAATATATTCTGTTTTTTTTATTGGTATCTTTTTGAAGCAATTAAAAAATAATAAAATAATACAAAGACTGGTGTAGTGTTGAGGTCGTTTTTATTTTCCTTTTAATTATAAACAGTTTTGATAGTAATTTCATAAAATAAATCAACCCATTACTGTCCCACTGCTGGGCGAGGGTCTCTTCTCAGAATGAGAAGGGTTAGGCCTTAGTCCACCACGCTAGCCGGGTGCGGGTTAGCGGACTACACACACCGTTAAGAACTTTATGGAAACCTCTCAGGTGTGCAGGTTTTCTCACGATGTTTTCCTTCACCGTTAACGCAAGAGATAATTAAATTCTGATCCGCACATGATTCCGAAAAGTCAGAGGTGTGGGCCGGGTTTGAACTGAGACTCTCCCGCATGGAAGACAAGCGTTCAACCGCTAGGCTATCACTGGCGCAATTTCATATAGCAGTTTTATTATTTAGTCACTAAAATATATCGTAATTATTCTGACGTAAATAAAATATTTTAGTAACCTCTGTGTTTTGGACTTAATATAGGTTCAATGTTTTATTCATCCGGAACAACCACTTTTAGTGAGTTTACTTTACTTACTTACCGTACTACTAAATATAGTATTAAGTAAACTGTGACTGTAAACATATGCAAGTTATGATAGCAACGAGATTTTCTCGTAAACATTTATTTCCATAACTATTTCTGTCAATATTCCTCTCTCTCAAAAGCATCTACTTACTTCAAAAGATTGTTGGCAGATTTAGTTTAGAGTTTATCATTTTGTACATTTATATTTCCTTTGACTTCTGCATGAAATGTTTCGTCTTTGTAAAGTTGTTTACAGTTAAGTATATTTACCACAGCAGTTTTAGTCGCCCATTTATCCAAGTTTCTAAACATGTACTGGTCCAAAGTCAACTTCGGAATGTCAATATCCTTATAAGGAGAAGTAACCTCTTTCTTACTAGTCCATACACTTTTTTCTCTCGCACAAACACTAAAACATTGGTTAAAACGCGGTTTGAAACGAAATATTGAAGAAGACATTTTGATATGATTAAAAATAATCACGAACGTATCAGAAAAACGTGCGCAAGAACTTACTGCCGCGGACCTTCTACATGAAATTATACTGTAAACCAGTTGATTACGAAAAAGATAGGAAGCACCGGACATACAAGTTAAAAACAGAAGGTTAACTTCTTTATTGGGCCATGCCGTTTTTACATCAATTATCGAATAAAGTATACCTACCTAGGTATAGCGAAAAAACGAATGGCTTGAATAAAAAAATATAATATCTAAGAGTTAATCGTATATCTTTGACTTCCAGTAGCCGTATGCAATCCAGCTGAATCTGGCATTATCTGTATTATAATTAATTCAATTATATATAATTAAAGCCTGATCGAAGAATTCGGGACGGCTGCTGAACATGTGCGACACAACTGCGCAAATACTAGTGTCACAGCGTAGAAATACGTACGATACCTTTCGACATACGCTCAGCACCTACATTGAATGTGGCACTTCGCATACTTACATTTCATACGCTGCTACCGCTTCGGTACCGCAGCCGGTCTGCATCCATTGCACAACTGAATTCTGCGTTTATTTACTATTTTTAATTTTTGACAATTGCGTCATACATTATGTTGTTGTTCACTCCTTTTGTAGTGTTGTATATATAGGGTTCATTCGAGTATGCCATGGCCAACTAGGCGTTCTCCTATTCTAGAAGTTCTAGATCTCGTATAGCCTTAGCAACTGTGTGCATAATATTAAGTTGAGTAACTTAATATTGGTAGGAAATCAGTTCTAGGCATGTATTGGTACAAGAGGAAATTGGCGCAATAATCTATACTACCTATGTATACATATGTAAATGTATCATTAGGGGTCTACTTTAGCTTTGTTAATTCTTAAGATGTTGTGCGGTTTCTTTGCAAAAGGTCATCCCATCGCATGTGTGTGAGGATGTAGGTTTACCGGACCTTTATTTCTTTGGGAAAGAAGATAAGAAGAGAAGCCCACTGATGGACCTTCTGCGAAACCCAGGCAGAGTAGATGAAATAAATAATGTTACTATATCTAAAAAAATTACTAGTTCTACACTCGCTCAGGTTTGTTTGAAAAGCAAATAAATAATAGGGGATTTGGAGACAATGACAAAAGACTAAGCCCTATTAAAGTGATTAGATATTTTTATTTTTCAAATACTTAACACTATAAAAGTATGATTAGATAAATAATTTAGTTTTGTTTTACGCTTTTGTTCTCTGTACTTGTATAATAATAAAATTATATGTTTGCATCACCGCATATGCGGTGCATCAGGTTTAACGAGCGATTGCCCTTAGAATTATAACAGGTTGTTGATTTTTTTATGCTAAATTATTATATGCAAAACACGCACACGTTTTTATTACCCGTCGACGATTATAAGTGTTTTATTTATTTTTATCTTGATAAATAAATAGGTATAAGTAAATATATAGATAAAAATGTTTATTCAACTGCTGTGTCAATTTTACATCATGTCGTAAAACAACTTTAATATTTTCGCTATTTGTTTATCAGTCCCAATAATTAAACAATTGCCGTAAACCATATGGAAGTCACTGTACAGGCAAATCTCTTGTCTATTATTGTTCAATGAATATTCAATGAACATGATCAAAAAATTACAGTTTCAGAATATCTTGGATTTTCGTTCATGTAAGAGGAATTTGTAAAAAAAAATCGATGTTTTTTTTATAAAATAGTGTTTTTATAATTTTTCAAGTAATCTTTAACAATAACAATACAAGTACTATACAATAACTCACAAAAATATATCTCAAAAAGTTACACTTCGTAAAAAATAAATTTATACCTTACGCAGTCATATCCATTCCTAATGTCCAATGAGTAACAACTAAACTAAATTCCATAAGATTAATTATATTTTTATTAAACTTACAAATTGGTACGTATAGACTTACGAATCCTTTATCTCTGTCAGAGATTTCATTGTGATAGTTTATTTCATTTCCTTCATATTTCTACAAAACTTTGAAATATTTTCTCAAAATAAAGCTTCTCATTTCAGTTCTTTATTATTTATCCTTTTTGTATAAAATATTAAAAATATACTAAAGATCCTTAATTGATATTAATATGTTCCCTTAATACACCATATCCATCGATCATTATTTTCATCTTCTCAAAAATATCTTCTCATCTTAAATATTACAAATAACAAAAACTCGACTCGTCCTGTCTTCAAATCTTAACCCTAACAGTACTGTTCTTTCAAAACCTTTCTTAAAATCTTTCCAGCTGAACTTTTAGGAACATTATCAATAAACATGATATCATCAACTTGTTTGTAAACTGCTACTTTTTGATTAACAAAATCACTTAGTTCCTTCTGAGAACATGTGTGACCACTTTTTAAGACTACGAAGGCTTTTGGCGTTTCTCCTTTGGTTTGATGAGGGATCCCAATGACGGCCGCGTCGTTGACTGAAGGATGCTCGCGGAGAAGAGATTCTAGCTCCGCTGGAGGAACTTGGAAGCCTTTGACCTGTTGAAGAAGGCATTGAGAAGAATTTAGAAGTTAGTTTTAAGGTAGAGTTCAACTGGAATATAGGCCACTATGGCTTTTTACAAAAAATACGAGATAAATATGTTTACTACGAAATGACTGATTATATTACCAATAAACATCAGGTGTAGTAGTAAAACTACTCCCCTACTACGACACGTAGTAAATTCACTACTACGTACATTCTGTTTCATAAAGCCTGATAGAAGAGTAATGTTACTCTTCACGACAAACCAGAATCTAATAATCTGCATGAATAAGTCTACTTCTACTTTCTAAAAACAAAAGATCATTTATTTTATGGTAATTTAATCACTAAAGTATGGACCTATGTAAGGAAAATATTTAGGTCCATTTTTGAATAACCATCAACGAAATTAATATTCTCTTCAACGTGTTGTATTCGGCTCGGCAGTATAACTAAACACACCTTTATAAGCTCCTTAAGTCTGTCAGCAATAGTGACGTATCCATCTTCATCAGCAACAGCCAGATCTCCAGTTCTGAACCACCCGTCTGCTGTGAACGACTCGTTGTTTGCTTGAGGGTTTTCTCTGTAGCCTCGCATCACTTGGGGACCTCGGATTAAAATCTCACCTGTCTAGAAGATAAAAATTTAAATTGTTATATCACGTGGTATGCAAATTGTGTTCTGATGTCGAAGTTTGGACCCAACATATTCTGTTGACTTTATAATCCCCCTCGGTCTAATGGTCGTAAGTACTATTGGTCATCGTGAGGTCCTGGGTTCGATTACCAGGCCAAGTATTGTTATTCGATTTTTCTTTCAGTAAATTCTCAGTAAACAGTCGGAATCTCTCGGAATCTGGAAAGGCACCCCGCAGATAACAATAACTTCACTCCCTCTAACATGGATTTATCACAGGCGTGATGCTATGTTATGTTAAGCAAAATTAAAATTTGATCTCTGTAACATTACCAAGCTAAAGATGAAAAACTGTTTACTTTGTAGAACAATTTTGTAATTATTTGATGATTATAAATTATATCAGAGCCTATTGTTAATTCGATACTAGATACGTTAACGTTATGCACGATGCAACAAAGCATGAAGTCTGCATACTAATTAGAGACGTTCCGTAATTATTTTAGTCTGAGGATTCATATCACTATGTACACTTATACCAAGACTAAATTAATGCAAAACTAGCAAACAATACTTCTAAATAATATGTAGACAATTAGTGTCATCGTCAGTCTTCAGAAGAATATGGTCCTATGGATAATTCGTCTTGGCTTGGTGAATTGTTTTACGTCTAATGTACTTGAATACAAGTGCGTTAAAAATTGTTTTGAAAACCAAAGTTACGAAACAACACTATAACATATGTTTAAAATGAAAACCGGCAATTGCTCATAAAAATCGCTTTCAAACGGCTGACTTATGCCTTAATCGTCTTATATCGTCGGTGAAATTGGGCATTAATCTATCAATTGTCGCAAAGTAGACCCATCCGAAAATTAACTGTATCTGAACGGCATACTCGTAACTGTAGTATTATGAATTAAGGAATGTACTTAATTATAGATTTTTGTAATCAATTCAAAATGTATGGCCCATACTAGAAATGACTGTATATTATTATAGTAAGTGCGTTTACAAACACAAATATTCACATACACAAATATCCAGATCCGGAACCACTCTGTCGGTCATACAAATACTCGTATATCTTCCGTGTGGGACTCGAACCAGTCACACGTAGCGTAACAGTCGAACACTCAACCATTCTACCAACCGTGCCGTCATATTGACAGATTCTATATTTATCGCAAAGGCAAATTATAAGAACATTCAACAAAGGCCATAAAGTCCTTTTTTTTTTTTCTTTTATCAACTCAAAGAATTTTAATCTATTATGACCCGGGTACGTCT
Organism: Shargacucullia verbasci; assembly: GCA_947562105.1. Classification (NCBI taxonomy): domain Eukaryota; kingdom Metazoa; phylum Arthropoda; class Insecta; order Lepidoptera; family Noctuidae; genus Shargacucullia; species Shargacucullia verbasci. The sequence continues at coordinate 10,660,526 of OX387294.1, read as the reverse complement.
TAAAACTGCGGCCAGACACCGGAGGACGGGCAGCAGCGTCCTCTCACTAATCGGTGAGCCACTGCGATCCCCAAGCCGCCTGCCAAGCGTGGGGATTATGGCAAACCCCCCCATAGTTGAGGGAGGCCTTCGTTCAGCAGTGGACGTCTTCTGGCTGATGATGATGATGATGATGATTACCGGTTCTGTTGGCGCACATACCTCATTTGGTCCCAGGTTCTTAAGGTCTTTGTCTACGATCCTTAATTCAGTATTTGCTATCGGAGGACCAGTCGCTTCATAGCGCTTCGAGCCTTTAGGACTCAAAGTGACTGTTGGTGACGTTTCTGTAAGACCGTAGCCTTGTCTGAAGTCTATGTCACGCTGGAAAGTAAAAACAAATAAATTAAGGAGTAGGTCGATCATGAAGTTGCTATTCAGTTTCCTAAAAATCTTACTTCATGTCCCTACTTCTGGGAATACAATAACTCTTGCTGTCGGTATGAGAGCTAAGTAGCTCCGTTCGGGAATGCGCAGGAATCAAATAATATTCTCCGTCTTTTTATCAATACTTAAAAAAAAAATTCTAAAAATCTTAAAACGCTTATGAAGGTAGGTAGACGTGTTTAACTTTGGAATCTTCAATATAATTTGGATACTACAAGCCGATAGTGTTTACTGAAGGTGAGAATTTACAGATACCTGAGCTTTTTCCATGAATCTTTCGACATCGCTCGAAGACAGTGGCGCGGCTCCGTTGCACACGAACTCGACGTGCTCGAAAGTCTTAGCAGTAGCTGCTGGATGGGAACCCATCAGGAGTACTGGAAATTATAAAAAATTGTTTCTAATAACAACATAACAAACCTATTTCCACTTAACGTCACCACATCAAGAAACCTGTTTTGAGCTAGTCACTTTTTTTTTAAATGCAATGATGAATACTTTTTTTTTCTTAATAGAAACGCCTGTATTCTTTAAAATCTCAAATCTTTTTTGCAATCCATAATTTACACAGTCATACCGGTGGTAAGTATTAAATATAGAAAATATTATGCCGGGCACAGCAAAAGTTTAAATAAGTAGGAGAGAGGAAGAGCGCTTTAATAATTTTCCTTATTATTAAAAGGTTAAGCAGAGTTTCGCTGTTGTCCAATCTTCTGCCAATGCCGTTATTAAGGCTCTCATTCAACAGAACGAGCCTATTATCATTATTACTGTAAATATATGTACGTAATGTTTTAGGTATATGTGGGTTATTAGCTACGCATATTTATAATTTTGTAACGGAACATATATTACGATGCACGTGAGGCAATACGGGTTAGTTTAGGTAGGTACGTTTCTACTAAAAATGAAAGTTTAAACAGAAGTAGTCCGTACTATGGCAAACAAACAGAAGGCCAGTGACCGACCGAATTGCCAGAATGACCAATACTCATACAAGTGTTTAAGAATCGAGACCTTGTTTAAAATGACCTTGTGCCAAAGTAATTGCGAATCACTTGGAGTAAACAAATTAAACCTGTATGTATGTGTGCGTAATAAACAATCACGTAAACATGATTTTATATGGATGTGTGTTTGTGTAGATGGTGTCATGTTGTAACCCTTCTTTACGTGTGAGTATGTTTATGTTGTTGAGTTTTTTATTTCGTTATTTTTATTGCAAAATATTCATATTACGAAAATTATTGTCCTCTAAAGTCACTATGATTATTATTCTAATCTCAAAGATAAACAATGTTTCATAACTTCTACAGTCTACATCTTTATGAAATATCCCATCATAGACCAATCTATTAGCAAGTTAAATATCCTGTTGATGAAGGCTATAGTTTCTAATCTCCTGCTTAAAAATACCCATTACAAGCCTTTTATGATACAAAAATAAATACTCACTCAAAGGTGGAGCAACCATAACAACATTAGTCTTATGTTTCTCAATAGTCTTCAAGTAAGACTCGGGCTGGAACTTAGCCAAACTAACCAGCTTGGCCCCGATGGACAGCTTGTGGAACATGAGGACTGTTGCCGCGTAGATGTGGAAGAACGGCAACACACACAATATCACGTCTTGGTGAGATGCTGAAAAATTTAAGACAAATTTAAAAAATAGGTCTTCTTTTATAAAATTTGTAACAGTACAGTAACGAGACTAAATAATGCTATTTATTGGAGAATTAATTGAGATTCATACAAAGATTTCTTTGAATTCGTGGAAGATTAAGATAGATATATATTAGATTACGAATTTAATTTACTGCTGGTAACTATCAAACAGTATTGTATTTGCAAGTCATTTCCTACAAAATTTCATTTATCCTAAAACAAGGCGACCGGAATGTTGTGAACTGATGTTGTTTTGTTGATGGTCGTAGTTTCAGAAATATAAATTTATATTATGTATTATAAATATTTTTACCAGTAGTCTCACTATGCAATTTAATGAGTGGTTCGTTGATTTGTTCGCAGTTAGCAATAATGTTCCTATGCGATAGCTCCACGCCTTTTGGTAGCCCAGTAGTACCACTAGAGTATGGCATAAAGCAGATATCACTTGGACTCCTCCTAACTTCTTTCAAACAGGACTTATCCACGTTTAAGTCTTCGCTTAATTCATTGAAGAGGGCTGTTCCTTCAGGAATTGGTTCTCCATTCGTTTTCACACAGATAACTGGAATGCTCAGTTTAGCGATCTTCAAAGCTTCCATGACTGTTGGTACAATTTCTGGTAACGTAACTATTAGCTTGGCTCCAGACATCTTTAGTTGGCGTTGTACTTCGTCTGAATTGAAAAAAATAAATGGTTTTATTTTAAAATGACTACTAATATTTTATTTTAATTCATTTATTTAAGTAATACATTATTTTTACGTGATATTGTCGAATATATTACAAAGCCAATTATAATTAATATAGTACCTATACATCATTTAGAACTGGAAAGCACTAGATTTATTATGATTTTTGGCTCCATTCTTCTATACACGACAGCTATCAAAACTCTTGGACTGATTGAACTTCTTGCAGCCATTCACGATGTGATGAATGGAATATTTTTGAATAACAACCTTAGATATAATACTAGAAAACTTACGGGCAGTATATATAGGATTGATAGAGGTAACCAATCCTCCAGCTTCCAATATCCCCAAGGCCACCAAGGGATAGTCGGGTACATTTGGCAGCATCACTGCCACTGCGTCTCCATCGCGGATCTTGAACTTCTTACGGAGGTTCGCTGCGAACGTATTGGACAGCTTGAAAGCTTGCTCATAAGTATACCCTCTGCCTGTGATGGCACAGACCTGGAACATAACAAGATTAAAGTTAGATATGGGTTTTTTTACAAAATATTTGTAATCTCTCATTCAGAGGCTTTGTAAGAAGCGACAATGTGGTGTTTTAGAAATACGTCACGAATTATTTATAAAAAATCGTCTTGGTACGAAGTATACATATTTTGTTATTGTGAGAATATATGTATAGATTAAATATTGAAAGTTATTTAATAGCATAATGATTGAAGTTGCGTTGTTAAATGGACTCTGCACCTATCTGTCGTAATAAATTTAATATTTGATAAGATATGAACCGTATAAGAAAAAATATACCAATCTCATTTTTATGGGATTATACTTATCATACGGCTATCACATAGATATCTGCTTGCCAAATGCGCTGATTATCTTACTATGTCCTCAAAATAGTTATTTAATCTATATAGATCTATTTGCCCCCCATGTATTGACGGGGGGGTGGATGAGAAGGCCTTGTAGGTAGATAGCTACCGCGCAGGTACTTAAGGAGCTCTTGCTGCGGTCCGTGCCTCGGAAAGCACGTTAAGTAGTTGATCCCAGTTGTCATGCAAATACCTATCAGACTGTCTTTACCGGAGTTAGCTCAGAAAGTTTGATAACTGGTCTAATCTTATATAGACTGCCATCCTACCTCAGCCACCTAATTATCGGGATACACTGAGTAAGGTATAAAATACTTTATTTTTTCTTAAAAAAATAACTATACTGGAAATAAATCCTGTATCGTGGATGCGTTTACAAACACAAATATTCACAAAGACATATACCCAGACCCGAAACAACTATCTGTAGATCATACAAACATTTGTTCCGTGCGGGAATTGAACCCGCGATACGTAGGTCAGCAGTTGATCGCTCAACCACTGTTGTCGTTATATACTGATGTAATATAATATAAAATAATAATAGCCGCATCTAAAGGGTGTTTAGAATATGCAGATGGGGATTTAGAATAGGCAGATGATGAGGGTTAAATAGCATTAGGTGTTAACATGCTATCTTTCACGTAGACATATTTAACGTTAGTTCTGACTTTGCTATTAACTATATTCGTACAGTTATTACATAATATTTAATTAATGCAAATAATATGATCATACATAAATTGCACGGTTGATAAATTCTCCGCAATATTTAATTTTTTTGTATCATTTATCTGCATTTTGCAACAACTTAACATTTATATGAGTAAATCAGCTTTTCTGACTGCAGTCAAAATTGTTTATAATTAATCGCCATTCTTTGCAATATATAAGCGTAATTAAAAAATATTATCTCTAAAAATAAAAATATCATCTGGACTGATCTGGACTAAGAATAATTCAAAAACATAACAACACAACGGCGCGCAAACAATAAAAAAGCAATATATTGCATACTCACAGACGCTGTCCTTTGCGGCCATTTGTCCAAATTGAGCCAAACATAGTCGTATAAAGTATAATTCGGTATTTCTATGTTCTTGTACGGCGACTTAATCGTTTTATCCTGTGTCCACACACTATGTTTTCTGATCACCACACTTGCATATTTTGAACTTTGTTTCACTGTATTTAAAGTCCGCTTTACCGTGAACAGGTTTCTGGCCACCATTGTCCTGTTTGCACGGCACTGATCAAATACTGGAAGTTAAAAATAGTTTATTAAAAGTGATAGCACCTGATATGAGTATAATAGTATTGTTGATAGCGACTATCAGTGGAGTATGTAAAAAGTAAAATATGGTAAAACATTTTGTTTTGGCGTAAAAATCATACTTGTTACCTATACCCTCACTTTTGTTACCCAATCACTGCATGTATGAGATCTTATTTCATGTTCAGAAAACATAATTATAAAACTAGCGAATAATGTGGATACGTATTTTGGTATTGCTAATTTGAATTTAATAAAGTGTAAATTCGTATCAGAAAATATTTTTTTCAGTAATAGGTCTTTAAGTTATAATTTCTGAGCTGCGTTATTGACCTACAGTGAACAAAACGAGTTTTAAAGTTCAGAAAAGGCTGTTGAGACAGGTCAACTCAAATCTAAATGGCTGTTCCAAAATAAGTCCGATCAATCGGTACTGGATTAATATCAGATTGAAGTCCCACTGCGCCACATTTTTTGAAGCATATGAAGGAATTAGCTTTAATGTTTGGCATTGTTTGAATTATTTTATCAATTATTTTCGAGAATAACACACCTACTTTGTTTTGACACAGACATGTTATAATATTACGATAAATAGTGTAATCAATAACCTAATTACTGAAATAAAGATATCAAACAAAAGAGATATGACAGACAAGGTATCATTCATAAAGGTTGGCCAATGTGTAGGAAGTTTTTCTTAGTCTGTGCGTGCGCAGGTCTAAAGTCGCTGAATGTTGAAAAGATGGAAGTTTTACATCTGATAGATCACATGATAGAATTCGTTTTCCCACACAGTTTGTTATCAACATCAGAAGGAAGTCAGTCATTATGATGTTTAAGACCAATTCGCTAGCAGATAGGAAAGAGACCCAGGCATTAATGACGTAGTACACTATTAATTTACCATTGAGCTCTCATTAAGGGTCTAGGATGTATTACGAATCTTACTCTGCTGAAGTATAGTTACAGATATAATACTTATTTAAAGTAACACAAAACTGCAAATATTATTTCAATAATCTAAAGACCAGAAATTAACAAGATCTATCGTTTTTTCATCGCATGATTTCTTTGGCACTCCTGCTTATAATTTCAAGTCAAGAAATTAAGTCGATCAATTAAGTCCTTGGTTTTAAGTTCAAGACTCGTTCAAGACTTGAATTTTCAAATATTCGTAATACCTGTATTATACCAGTCTATAGGTGCCAACTGTCTCCCTAGGCAAATTAAGTTTAAAAAACAAACATCATAATTTAAACACATTAGAGAAACCATAAATCACTGTTGATGACATTTTAATTAACTGATTGTGTTCCGATAAGGAGATAGAGATACTAAATATTAAAGATAGTAGTAATGATATAGAACATTAACAAAACAATGTAGTAAATGGGTATTGTTTTATGTCTCTTACAAGAACCCAGGCTATCTCTTCGTAAAATTTCATAACAATTCATTCAGTGGTTTAGTTGTAATGAGGTAACAGACTTCCAATAGTATGAATTTTGGGAAACGCCTGAGTATAAACAAAGACGGGATAAAATTCATATTACATGATTAAAGTAGCTTAGGAGCAAAGAATAAAATAAACAGCGGTCTAAATATTGAAGCAGACCGAAGTGAAGATAGTGGGCTGAATTTGGTCGAAAAGACTGGTGACCCTACTAAAAAAATCAGTAGTATATGGAAAACGGCAGGGACTTGTTTGCCCTGCAGTGGAACAACGTGGAGTGAAATACTGATACAGATAAATAGAGATACCTGCATATAAAGAAAATTTGTAAGAAAAAAGAAATCGGAAGAAGATTGATGACGGTCAAACATAAAAGATGAAGGTCAAAAGAGTCGTGAACTTTAATTGGACTATTCCAAAACTATTACAAATTTCACTGCTATAGTATTATTATGTAAGTAAATTAGTTTTATGGATTTACCTCAAACTTTATCATCACCTGACCTTGCTCCTAAAGGTAATGGTGCAACTATTAAACTATTAATAAATATTGGAAATCCTGTTAATAGTCGATTGCGAGTCGTGAGACTTATTTACATGTACCTAATTCAGGTCAAACTACAAATACTTAGAAAACTATCGTTTTGTTATGAATACTATAGAGGCACCAACAGCTATCAAACATTATCAAGCTCGTACAAATATAAAAATTAAAAGGACAAATTATTATCATGCTGAGTTTCGTCTCGCATGCACTTTTCCTTTGTTTGTATGGACGAGTTTATTTATAAATTATGAAACTGGCGCTTTAGTGTGGCATGTATGGATTTTAATGAATATTCTTTGTTTATGCTACGAAAATTTCATATTTAAAATGCCTGTTTACAATTACACGTACGGGTAAATTATCTAGATACATCTCACCCTCAACGCTAATTTCATTCAGCGCTAATCATAGTCAGTTACAATTAAACCAACGGTTAAGTTATCTAGATTCTAGATGCCTCTCATCCTCAACGCTTACTTAATCTCTGAGAGGTGGTGAACGTCAAGTCTTACAATTTTCGATTTTACTAAAAGCCTTTCTCCCCCTATGATGTTATATTATTATATAAAGGGAAGAAAGAATCATCAAACTAGATTAGCTCAGCTGCATAATAATTGCTAGCCTGACATTTATGTCAATTCATATCGTGATGACCATATGGGCTGTTAATTCTATAAATAAACACTGATATTCTGTACGGCAGATAATCGTAAAGTGCATAAACGCAGTCTTACACGGTACCGTAAAGGACTCCATACATGCAACACACAATATTAATAAGCTCACGCACACAAAGGTAAAAGCCACGACGCAGTTGTTTTTTATTATTATATATTTGAGTGTGTTTGGCAGTACCTCACTGATAGTAAGTGACGATGCTGCCGAGGATGGATCGCGCATGCTCAAGTAAGATTCCAGATTATACGAATTGGGGAACACAGACAGAGAATTCAACTATTGGCCGATCTCATGAGAAACAATGAATCAAACGTTTCGTATGTATAGATGGTATTGTTGCAAGATTCATAAATTTTTTCGATTTTATAGGCATTTTAGCTTTCATTGACTATGACAGGAGTCACATGAGGCCTTCTGATATCATCATTGTACCAGCCTGTGATAAACATATCTCAAGAACGCTAAATGAACGGTAGTTCAAATAATTGCCACGCTGAGCCAATTTTTGTCGTAATATTTGTACGTCTCTGTCAGTTTTATTTCATGACTGCACTAAAGGTCACGGCCGTTACTTTATAAACAATAATACATTCGTTTATATTATACGTGTACAGCGCAGTCATGTTGCAACTTATAACAATGGTCTTGTAGTACATAAAAAGGCGTTTTATAAACCGCCTGTATAAACATAGAAACAATGGAAAACAGACTTTAGATTCTACCTACAATAATACTAGTCTGTGTGACAGGGATTATTATCAGCAGTACGATAGTATAATATTTATAAATCTTTGTTAATTAGGTATGCAATAATATGAAAGTTTCCCTCTACTAGAAAAACGTCCCATTAAATAGAAAGAAAGAAAATTACATATATTCAATACGTATATAGTGATAATACATAACAACATAGCATCACGCCTGTATTCCCCAAAGGGTTAAGCAAAGGTATACTATTGTAAATCCACATTTCCCCGACGCTGTTGTTTAGTCTCATGTAATAGGGGGCGATTGCCATCTACCGGGCACAGTTCCAGACTTCCTTACAGAAAAATACAATAACACTTTGCCCGACCCGAGAATCTAACCCAGGACCTCGCGCTCAGCTATAGCGCTTGCGACCACTAAACCAGAGAATGTAAGAGAACTAATACAAGAGAATGTCTCATACGAGTATAGAACTAGTATAAATATATTTTATCAAGTTAAGATATCTTAATTTTTATGGCCATTAAGAACGGTAAGACAACAGTATTTTTGTAAAACGTTGTGTAAGAGTCCAAATAAATAGATATTCTAATTAGGTGACGGTTGAGCTGCGCCGGTTTAAAATGATCCTATTACTAGGTCCAGTCCAGCTGCAGGAGCCTGTTGTGTCTATGAATATGAAGATTACACAACAATATACATAATTAGTATTTCTCAATTGCATCACAGCACCGGGCTTACTAAACATTATTTTGAGAATAAAAGCGAATTTCTCAACCCATGTCTGGGACTACAGATAGTTTATTAATTCTTCTGTCCATTATGATAATTTCAATTGGGAAAAGGTCATAATGCTGATGTATTTAGTTGCTGGTTAGAAAAGAAGCTGAACCTTACCTAATATCTAAAAGTTCATTACTATTATGCTGATCGATGATCAAACGTCAAAGTTCAAAACCCTATAACTGCGACATATTGCATTTGCGACATAATGAAACCTAGACATTTTATACTCAGACCGACTGCTACCCAATATAGCCACCTATAGTCCAGCAAATGAGGTGACCAGTATAAAACTAGACTGCCAATTAAAAATTCTACCTTTACTACTTATTACTTATATTTTTTTACTTTACCAAATTATCAATTAATTGGCGTGGAAAAATTATTCGCATTGACCTTTTTACCTCTACTAATAAACATCGTGATTACCTATAGTGTTTGGTTATAATCTATTGATTTTAAGTTAGCTACATCACTAGGGTAAGCAGAATGATTGACGTGCATAGACGTCAAAGTTCAAAACGTTAGCGTTAACGACGTGACGTGATATAACGCCACAAACTTATCAATTTGACATTCTATTTGCAATGACATTACGATAACAATTAAAACTAGATTAGTTTTAATTGATGATCATTTCATAGAAATAAAGCCGTTAATAACTGGTTTCACCACAAAAAATTAAACACGCGTTAAGAAATGGTAAGGATATTTTTGAAACCGTGTTTATTAAAATCCTAAGGATATTTTTAGAGGCGTTGTTTATCTCGTTTTGTTGTGAAACCGGTACTGTTATGACAATAACGCTGGGACGAAACTGACAAAACACGCATGGAGTAAAACGTAATACAAAGGAGTATCTTATTTGACGCATTAAATATTTATATAAATGTATACGTGCAGTAGTTATACGTCCAGATTGTCAATTTACTGTGTGTACTTCAACCGGCAACACAGCGGTCAAAAGTATAAACATAAATTGTACATGCATCCAGCATTAAAACGATAAACACGATAGCATTTATTTCAAAACACTTGTATCACTGTGACCTACAGTAATTACTTACATAATAATACGTTTTAAAACATGTAATCACTATTCAAGCAGGCTAAATATCACAGTAGCACAAAAAATACCGGTATTAATTTCAACGTTTTAAATTTGGAACGGACGTCTGTTCTCGTTGAAGTCGCGTTGTGTACTAAAATTACTGGGTAACGTGCGGCTCAAGTATGAATCAAAAGCAGTTGAGGTATCTGCAATGGGCTGACGATGTTGACACAGTGCAGTTATTTACACTGCATGGTGCAATAGGATAGACAGAAGAAAATTATTTACAGATTTAATGATAATCCCTTGAGATAGATCAGCTATATCAATAGGAAAAGTAACAGTATCCGAACTTCTTATTGGTGTAATATATTATTATTTATTTCATACAATAAATACTTAAAAAAAATTAAAAGCAAAGAAAATATTTATTAATATGAATGTTTATTTTTTATCTCATGCCTCCATCTTTTCTTTTCTGTTTCCTGTTTTGGTTTAAGCAGAACAATGAACATGTTATATTATAATACATTACTATTGTAATCTCACTTGACTTTTATTGAAGAAACCTTTGTTAGTATCTACATGGTTTTGTTTGAAACAGCTATCTATTTAAGTACAAAGATCTCTATACTGACTTCAGGTTCTCACTTACTCCTAAGAATAATAACTAGCCTTAAACCACACCATAGTAAATTTTAATAATGTTCCGGCCTTTGTATCCATTTCAATTCGACCAGAGAACGATCTTGGGAAAGCCACATTCTACTGCAATGCGAATGCATCTAAAAATAATGCAAAATGACTTGATTATATTGTGAAACATGTAGACAGTGTAGATACTGCCTATTTAGAAACAGTAGCACAAAAAGTAGCTCCATTAAGTGGACACAATTCAATGGCTTACACATTAACAGTTTAAAAAGTGAACGCTTAATTTCCATAAAAAAATAAACGCAACCAGCCATAGCACGTAATCATCGTTACACAGTGGCGTAGTTGAAACACAGTGTGTCAAATAATAATACACAGTGTTTGGAGCTGGAAAACAGTGGGTTGGGTGTTTTTCTCAATAGTTTACGTGCGACGTTGGCTGCATACGAATGCTTATGTGTGAAGTCAGTCATGTAGGCAGTGATGGTTGTTTACACGAACATTACGAAACGATTAGGTAATGAAGTTTGTACCACGATAGTGTTTGATGGAATATGCACTGATATCATTTACAAGAGGCATGTTTTTTCAATAGCCAACAGAGGCTCGAAGTACTGATTAAATTAGTCCACTTTTTAAAATTCAGTTCTAATATTTAAAATATGTGAGCAAAGAGCAATGGAGCGTAGATTTCTGTCTGGAAAAAGACCGGACAGAAGACGTGACACCATGCTGCGCTCTGAAACAGGCATAATAGACGTAGGCAATAAGGGTGCCAAATGGGACTGGGCGGGTAACGTTAGTCACATGCATTCCAAGCAGTGGTCAAAGGTCTCTACACAATGGGTGCCTGAAGATGGGCGACGCCGCCGAGGCCGGCCTAGAAAGAGGTGGCGAGATGACCTAGATGCGTACCAAAGGAACTGGTTCGAGGTGGCGCAGGTTAGAGATGGGTGGAAAAATTTGGGGGAGGCCTTTTCCCAGCAGTGGGATAGTATGGATAAAAAAAGCAAGACCAATATTATGTCAAATGATTCCTCATGATGAAAATGCTAAAAGCTACTGATCTAAAGATCGTCAGTATCACTAGATGCGAATTATCAATTTACATTCGCTAGACTAGAAACGCCAGCGAAATGTATAGTATTGACATTTACTTTACAGGATTATTCAACAGCTGATCTCAGTTAAGTACATTTCACTACAGATTGTTTACTTTTCTACAAGTGCAGTTGTGTTGTCATGTAGGTCCGTCTAAGGAAATGGAGGTAACGGGAGGACCTCTATACAGTATCCTCCGGGATGTGCACGAGGGAGTGACCTCTTTACAGTCACCTCCTCCGAGAAGTGCCCTTGATGGCGTGGCCCCGTGATGGGCTTCGGTGCGATCTTCTAAGAGAGAAGCCCACCATATGGTAAGGCCCACCGTGGTGAGTTTAGACGGTAGGAGTCCGACACACCCCTCCGCCCCCACAGGCGGAGGATAGTCCATGACGGGTTCTCACTACGCTAGTAAAAACCAGTTAGCGTCACAAAAGCCAGTCCATCGCCTTCCGCATTTAAAAAGTGATTCAATCCTTTGTCTTTTGTTATTTTTTGAGTTTTCCTATTAGTCATATCGGTTGTCAATAGGTACCTTGAGAACGTCTAAGACGTGCAAATAGAGCGAAACCTTTCAGATACCTAGGTACTCATTATCTTTGTAACGGCATAGTATTCAAATATAGACACATCATTATCTATGCTAACCGTTAGATTCATAGTACCTACTCATAGAATCGTAACAGTAGGAAAAATATACCTTGATTTAGGTTATTATTGAGTAAATTTATATTATTTGAAAATAAATAATAATAATTTATGTCACCACATTTTTTTTAAAGCTGTCTTAAACGGCCTCTATGTATTGGCTTCGGCCCCACGCACGCCTTCCAAACGTCCGAGACTCTGTAGTCCCGTGCAAGTAGGAGACATATTTATATAATAGACTTTTTACTTTGCTCCTTAGATGTCACCAAACATACACACACAAACAGTTAATAGACTGTTTCATTGGTCTAGTGGTCACAAGTGCAACTACTGAGTTTGAGGTCCTGGGTTCGATTCCCGGGTCGGGCAAAGCGGTATTCGGTTTTTCTGTATGGAAATTTTCAGTAACAGCACGGAGTCATGCCATAATCCCCACGCTTGGCAGGCGGCTTGGGGATCACAGTGGCTCATCGATTAGTGAGAGGACGCTGCTGCCCGTCCTCCGGTGTCTGGCTGCAGTTTTAAGACGTACCCGGGTAAATAATGATGACTCTGATGGTTAGCATAGATAATAATGACTTACTATATTAAATTCCATTCCATATTTCATTTGTAGGTAAGTTAAGAATACAGGTTTGTACTACTTTACAGCATTAGTAGGGGCTAAGTTAGAAGTGATACTAATGTAAACAGTTGATATCTAAAGCAGATATCAGTGGTCCATAATGTACGGAACGTGATTTTGTTTGCATTTAACACATGTTGGTGAAATAACATGTGTGAGGTAGTTTTCCATAGACAAGTATCATAAAGATATTTTTGCTAAAATTTAAAAACTTCAACTGATAGTATTGTGGCTTGATGACTCCAGTGGATTGAGTGATGTAATTACAAATAAATCACAATAAAATTAAATTAGTGATGTGTCATTATCGTAATCTTATAAAAAATAGAGTAGTAAAAATACATAACATCACGCTATTTTACCATGGAACTGATCAGAAACTATAGAACGCAATGTACTACATTCCTTACACATCTCTTACCCCATAAAAAAGTTCACGGCAAATCACAAATAACTAAAATCAATTGCCAATAAACAAATGAATATCAAAAATTTATTCACCGATAAAATCGCAATAAATTCTTCTAAGGTTTTAGCAAAATTGTTCATCAGCGACATCTAGTCTCTAACCTTCAAAGCTTCCTAAAATAGTTTACTGTCAACGCAAATAGATGTCACTACTACCATTTAAAATATATTGTTGACAAAATAATTGATACATCTAACTCCCGTCTGGGTTATTGTTATGTGATCAAAACAACAGGGTTCATGACCCTTTATCGCACTTGCGAATTTTAAACGCGATTGTGCCACCAAAAGTTCAAGTGAATGTATTATCTCTGACGTAGGCATTAAGGGTCAATTGTTATTCAATATTAATTACTTTTATCACTTATTTATAAACAAATTTGAACCTCCGTCTCTTTATCGTGCATTACATGTTGTGTCAATGCCAAGGTTTTTAACTCCTGTATAGTAACTAGTACCATTATTAATTAGTAATAGTGGGTACCTATTGTGGTCTATTTTGAGTGCACAACTATCCAATAACCAAACGAATCACGGCACGGTTGGCCAAGTGGTTGAGCGATCGACTGCTGTGCTACGTGTCGCATGTTCGATTTGCGCACGGAACAAATTTGAGAAAGACCTCCATATAGTTGTTCTGGATCTGGGTGTATGTGGATATGAATATTTTTGTTTGTAAATGTATCCACGATTTAGGAACGATTCAAAGGGTGGAGCAAAGTTTAAAAAAAATAACCTATCTCCAATAATCCATTCTGAAAGTCATCAAAATAGCTGACAATCTACCTACTTCGGTATTATATATTGCTAATGAATATGAAGCTTAAGTTTTTTACTTACATATATATTACTCTTGTGTTCATAACAAAATTACGTCTTTTTTCCATGAGGTTGAAGGAACCACAACAATTTTTAGTATATGTGCAATAACTGGGTAATTATTTTCATGAATATTTATAAAGGTCTAGGACGGTTTCAAAATTAATAAAACAGAAGAATTACTGAAAAATTAATTTATTTCTTAAAAACTATTCAACTATAGTCAATTTTTCTAGTGATTAACCTAAAATATGAACAGTATCCACCCAGTATACACCCTTTGCGATTAATAAAAAAATAAAAAATGATTTTGTTTTATAGAAAAAGGTTTTACTCTTACGCACTTTGCATAAAATTATGTAAAGGTTCTAAAGGTAAACATAAATGATAGTGATAATTGAAAAATGGGTAATAGTTTGTTTATATTTGAGGTCAATAACTAAATGAAAAGTAGAAAATATAAGCGATTATCTTATTAGTACTTTGCACCTACCCACATTATCAAATAACTGATAATAATCTGCAATAGATATAATAATTATTTGTTGCGAAATATATCCAAGAATTGACTTCTTTTCGTACAAACTTTATTAAAAAAATTACTATTTTTACATAGGATTTTACTACTTTTATTTCATATTTTTGAAGCTGAAACGAAAAACTTATTCATCTGTCCGAGATTGTTAAAAAATCAACGGTTTTAATGAATTTCACAATATATATATACCTTATATTTTATTTTATGTGATGTATCAAATCCATGCTTTATTATATTATATTAATAATTACATATTTACAATAAGACCGTCCATTAATCATATCAAACTTAAACTAAAAAATATTAAGTAATTTGTATCCAAAAAGTACAGGGTAAATCTCTTTGAATTACCCACAGATTTGTCAAGAGCTTAATCAGAATGAGTCAATCAGCATACAGAATTCAGTCAATGCGTAAAATCGAGACTGTTAATAGAAATTTATACTAAGGCCTTTAATCTAACAATTGGATTTGATTTTGATTGGATTAAATCAATTAAATTATTAACGGCCTCTACCTAATTGGAAAAAAATCATAAAATTACTAAACAAAGTATTCAGTAACCGCAACATCCAATTTTACTGAACATACGGCACCAAGACTCACAGAAGGCTCCCAATTGTTCCAAGATAGTGGGATTGAAAGAACCATAGCACTTGGAATTGATGAAATTCGACTTCTATACCATGTCACAGTATTTTCGACTGAGAATATTTTCTGTTAAGAGAAGGACCAATGTCCTTCTAAATCAAGATACTATATTTGCTAGTTCTTGCTAGTTCAGTCAAGAATGTTCCCTAAGAAGACTCTAGTCGACGAGGACCCAGGCAATAAGGACCAACAATAAAAAACAACAACCCTAACCACCATATTACGCATACATCTTCTTCAGTTCCTTCCTCAAGATCTTGCCTGATGCTGTTTTAGGAATGTCGTCAACAAACATGACTTCTTCAATCTTCTTGTACACTGCTACTTTACTCGCAACGAAATCTTGCAGTTCCTCTTCGGAGATCTTCAAGCCATTCTTTCTGATGATGAAGGCTTTAGGTGCTTCACCGTAGAATATATGAGGAACACCGATGACAGCAGCGTCTTGTACGGCTGGGTGCGTTCTTAAGATGCTTTCTAGCTCCGCTGGTGCAACTTGCATGCCCTTCACCTGGGGATCAAGGGTCCAGGGTGTTATGTCCGACAATTTCGTAGTATAGAAGGGATATTATGTTATCAGGATTAAATTGATATGGGATTGGGGCAGTATTCAGCAGCCTGTCAAACACTGAACACTAATCAATGAAAATTCTAAATGATTAAATAATAATGAATAGTTCCAGAGTTGTTTTTTTTATTCTATGCTTAATAATAAGTAGTACGTTTATCAAAACATTTGATACCTTAATAAGTTCCTTTATCCTATCAGTGATGAACATTCCAACCCCCGGTTGGAAGTAACCCAGATCTCCAGTCTTGAAGAACCCGTCCTTTGTCATACTCTCTTCAGTAGCTTTAGGGTTCTTGTGGTAACCCTTCATTATCGTAGGACCCTTGATGTACATTTCTCCTGACTGAAATAACATAGGATCACGCATTAATTCCTTGAAAGGTTAGACAGATGTGTACAACTACATACCGCCTATACTGGATATCGATATTGGGTACCTATCGAATCCAGGACATCACGCTCAGCAATCGCGCTTAAGACCACTAGACAAATGAGGAATTGCAATGGAATGGAAATAATCATAAAAAAAAAAATTATTCTGGTAAACTTAGTACAACTAGAGAGCTAGAGATTTTAGGTAGAGAAGTTCCAGATACGAGATCATTTGTTTTCATTTCAAAGTTACTCGACACGTCACACATACGTCATGCCTTTGTCACCCGCAAAAATTATACAATATTAACACACAGCGTTGATTACGGCTACGATTTAGATAACATTTTATTTTACTCGTTCAACATAATACTCACTTGGCCAACTGGCACAGATTCTCCGGTGATTGGATCAGCGAACTTCAACTGTACGCTCGCCATGGGAACTCCACAGGCATTGAAGTTCACGTTCTGCGTACCTTTGAACGTTGTAGTACCCAGAGACGTAGTCTCTGTCATTCCAAAGCCTTGGTTGAACTCGACGACACGCTGGAATTAGGTGAAGAAATAAATACAAACTGGTGACGACATTATGACAATAATTTAAACCATATTCTAGGAATAACGTTAGTAGTTTGTTCACCAAAAAATATAAAGTTATGTTCAAGCGTATAGCCACAGCTTTTGTTTTGTACTTTAAAAATTGTACGGGTTCTCTAAGCAAGTTGACTAAATTATACACCTAGATGGACCGAAACACTTTATATTTAGCTACAGGCGTAAAATACAATTCAATTAAACGCGCGGACCAGAAATTATCAGCTACTTTCGAAGTAAGATAATATTGATGAAAGCAATTCCGACTTTTGTTTTTTGATGTAATAGAATTTTGATATAGCACCTATTTTAATCATTTTAAAGTATTTTGACTGATTAGAAGCGATCGTGTTTTAATTTATTTAAATCTATTTTAGTAATACAGAAATAAAATGGCAATGAGTGTTAACCCTAAAAGAGATAATTGAAGAAGTCAAATGCACTTGAAAATCAAAAGTGAGTCAAGTGTTAATATTAAACTTGGCTTACATACTGCATCATAAATAGCTGGATCGAGGAGTTGTATCATTCCACTATTATATTATCTTAAGGAACAGGAATTTACTTAGTTACTTGTATATCATTGGCTCTAATTTCATTGAAATTCAATGTTTAAAATCTTGCCAAAATCAAATAGCATTCTCTCATAGTCAACATGTACATGTAGTCATATTATTATTATTACTTTTTTTTTTAAAATAAAACTTTGCCCCACACTAGGATTTCTCCTGTATCGTGGGTACAGTTTACAAACATACATGTCACATGCACAAACAACCAGACCCGAAACAATTATCTGTAGATCATACAAATATTTGTTCCGTGCGGGGATCGAACCCGCGACACGTAGCGCAGAAAGTTAATCGCTTAGCCACTGCGCCAACCGTGTCGTCAGTGCGCCAACCGTTTTGGGCAAGGACGAACCTATTGCCCGATTCTATTATAGCAATAGGCATGTCCACAATAATAGGTATCAGTCATGGCTCGTGATTTAAATAACTAGGACAATAACTCGTTTGGTAATTGCCGGACGCCCTTTTAATAAGCAATTACGTTTGAGTCCAAAGATGAAACACTGAGGCAGGTCAGTTATTTAAATAACTAGCAAGGCAGGAAGAAGCGAAATCCGAAGAGTGGGGACTCCTATGTCGACCAGTTAACATGAATAGACTATTATGATGATGATGATGATGATAAGGATAATTTATAGATGAGCCACAAGATGGATTCTATTAACGACTTCATTTAGACTGGAGATATAGCAGAACTAAAAAACGATATCCTTTTGGGTAAAGAAAACGAGGCTTGACAATGTTAATAGTGAAATATACTTACTTTACTCTTCTGTATAATTGCTTCGACATCAGAGGCAGCTAAAGGCGCAGCGCCACAAATTATGTGTCTTACGTAACGATAATGTTCTTCATTCACATCGGGATGCTTGCCTAAAAGGATCGCTGGAATGAGAATATAATATTAAATTTTAAAGTAATTATGATTAAACATATATAATTGGAATATTTTTAGGCCCGTTCACACGAGCAGTAGCATCAGCTGGCGCCAACGCTAACACAGTAATTTGTCATATTCTATAAATGTCAATAATTCAATACCACCCTATCAAGGCTTCAATTTCGTACTAAATTACGAATCTGCATCATGGTTAATGGAATAGACGTTGCCCATGTGAACGGGCTTTATGGTAGTAAAGAACAAAAGTATCGTCTGCTTCCAAAGGTGATTTACGGTTGAATGCATATTACACATGTATACGAGTATAACAGAGAAAATACTTTTTGACACAATGTGGGATGATGTTTCACGAAGATTCATAAATATCAGTCACTTAAATGTGGCATTGCTAACTCCATTCAAAGTCAAATGGCATATTACGTCTTTATTAGAAACTGTAGTGATGTAGTCATCATAGAAAAAATATATAATTTGAAAATATTATACTTAATAGGTAATTGCTCAATATGCACTTAATCAAGGAATCTTAGATGTCTAATTACACCACCTAAGTAGGGCCAAAAGGGATATAAAGAAATACTCTTAGTCTAGACAATCAAAAAAATAACTTACCAACAGGAGGTACTATGTAAAGTAATGTAGTTTTTTGATTCTTCAAGATGTCCAAATAGACATTGGCAGAAAACTTAGCCATGGTAACCAGCTTGCCGCCTTTAGATAGATGGCCCATGAGACCGATCACGAGGCCGTAAATGTGGAAGAATGGCAGGAACGCCGGGAGAACATCTTGGAAATCACCTGGATGTCATTTGAATGAATATTATGTATACTAAACTAATTAAGTCGCTTTAAACCTAAAGAGAAAAATAAATAAATAAATACTCTTTAAGGTCAGTCTGCCCGTACCGTTTATTTTCTGATAAAAAGTAAAATTATTACGACATGTGCGAATCATAATAGGAAGCTTCTATCTTATGTCTATTGTTTCGAAATCTAAACAGAAGCACAATATAATGTTCTTCAATGACTTTGAAATTCTGTTACATCGTTTTTATTTCCTCCAAGTTTTCCTCAATTTAGTCGCGATTTCTTACTACTTAAATATATAATTAATCGTAGACAATGGCTTGTTGAAAAAAGTTAAGATAATGATTATCTTCATATTTAATCATGTTAATACTAACAAAGAGAACGAATACAAGGTGGGCAACGCATTACATGGAAGAAATCGCTGTATGCAATAAAGCCGCGATTTGTACTATCCTTGGTATATATTTTTTTATGTAACTATTTATAAAGGTGTACAAACAAAAATAACATCTCTTTTAGTGCTGCGTATGTTGACCGTGATAACTTACGAGTAACTTATAAATGTTATAAAATTTAACTTACCGTGGGCAAGATTCGTGAAACAGTTCTCCTTTTGATGCATAGTCTCCATGCCAGCTAAAAGATTATTAAAAGTTATCTCCACGCCCTTAGGCAAGCCAGTAGTTCCACTCGAAAACGGTATACACGCTACATCATCTCCTTTCCTCTCTATTTTGTCTAGTAGATCGTAATCAGCTTCACCAGCTTCTGCTACTTCTGAATATCTTGTGACGTCATTTGGTACTGCCTTGCTAGGTTGATCTACTAGAATTATTTTGGCTTTTATATTTGCCCCTTTCATAGATTTTATAACTGTGTCGTAGCATTCTGGAATTGTTACGATGACTCTTGGCTCCGTGATTGTAATTTGGTGGGTGAGTTCAACTGTAAATAAGAAACAATGTTATTGTATCATCAAAAGCTTATTCTTGTTCTAGCATAGCAACTTAACATGAGAAGGGAATTTTTCATAAAAAAATATTTAAAGAAGTCTCCACTACTCCTCAGACTGAGATACCTATATCCTTTTTTTGCTACAAGGCGCAACTACACCATATTACTAGTAAGTCTTAATAAGGCTGCTAAAGAAGCTATAATATTTATACATTTTCTGTTTTACCTCGAGAAAATGAAACCAGCTGTCCGTCAGTGTCATAATACTACGTGACTTCTAATTCCTATGTATAATTCTAACGAGCACAAATTGTGTGTACGTGTGCCTCATTTGTAATGCTTAACAAACTACTTTTATGGTAAAGCGGCCTTCAGTTTTTTGTCAATGAAATTTTTTATGTTTTTTTTGGTAATTTTACATGAATATATTTAAAGAGCTCCCATAAAAATATGCACTTTTCAAAAACAGCCAAGAACAGATCTGGAAGCGTTGGGGGTATTAAATATCGTTTTGCTGAATATATGTGGTAAAGGGAGGCATCACAGTCGCATTAAGAATAAATTTCTAAAAAAATATCTTACTTATATAAAATCTTCAATGGCAGTAATACTTAGAGATATGGGAATGGATTTAAAGGGTTATTAATAACATGTGACACACCCATTTTTTCTCGTGACGGTTGAATTTCAAATAAACTGATTTCTGTTTTGTCTTATGTTGTATGATCCAAACTAGGTGTAGTTTTACTAATTACAGAAGGGGTGTGGATTTTATCTGATACTCAAGTACGTATCTGATTCCGGTTACGCATTCATGATATTGCACTTTGAAACGAAAATAGGCTTAACATGGCTGTAAATATTTTTAAGTCTGATAAACTAATCTAAAGCTATCTTAGTTAGGCCTATACTTACCTACCAGCATAATTGTAAAATACTATAATCCTTAAAAAAATTGAAAAATCATTGAGTGTTACAGTATTTTCATCGCTTTGAATTCGCTGTTTTATTGCACTAGTTCCTATGCATTATTTTACTTTGTAAAGTCAGTTTTTTTATTGCAGTCATTCTAATGGTTTATAATTATATAAAATATAAATGAAATAACAATTAGATCTGGTTACTGTTATCAATACTCGAAAACTTGTTTGTGGAATGACTTTGTGGTAAAAACAAATGTTTACTTAGACAGCTTAAATGAGTGTCATCATTATAAGGAAATTCTTCCATATCATCAGGTTCTGATTTGGTTAATTGAAGTAATTACTAGTAACTATCTTGTACGGAACAGGCACATGCTTTCCTATTTTTGGAAAACTGAATTTCACTTTATAATTGTATTTGCCTTGGACTGCGGGAAACTAGGGACTATATGAATCGTCATTACTTCAAAAAACAATAATTATAAACCGAGAGCGGCCTTATCAAAGACGATGTTTTTACAGTGGGGTAATGTGATGATAAATTTTATCAGATCCTGTTTTTATACTCGTAAAAGTATTATCAGTTCGCTGGTGTCATTCACCGTTGATATTATCTTAATGTTTAATTTGCAATAAATTTCTCCGATGATAAAGAAGATATCTAATCATCATAAGGATCAGTACCGGTACATAATTCATCATCATCATTATTTAAGTATTATTTTTATATGCAGCGATCTGCAGCTCTATTTTGTTACGTTCATTTTTGATTAGCAACAGCTAGCTGTGGGTACTGTACCCGGTACTGAGCATTACTCAACTATTCCAATTTTTCATTGGCATAGTTGAGTAATGCCCTAATTTACCAACACGTTCCTTATGCTAAGAATTACTATAAAGTTTTATAAACTTTGGTGTCAAAAAACTGTTGTCCATTTGACTTTTAATCCATTTATATGGCACGTCTGTCGTCACATCCTCTATTTTAAATCTGTTCTAATTGTCACGACGCATGGAATACAGAATTTCCTCTGATAAACGTTTGAAAATCTAATATATAATTATTTTTAGCGTTTTTTTGGTGATAGCTGGCCTAAGTATATCCTATTCACTCGGAAATATGTTTTCAATTTATTGTAATTCTAAATAAATTCTAAATACTCTAAATCCTTATTAATTAAAGTTCGTTCTTCTTTGAAGTGGTCGTACGTATTAATTATGTCTTACGCATTGAAAGCTAAAAAAGTTACCATCTTAATGATTTACTGTCTGAATTTTATACTGTCATTTCATTTCACTTCGTAAAACGTAATCGTTTTTATTTTTATAAACTAAATTAATTAATACTGATGTCCTAAGGTTTGACCGGTTGCCAGACTTTCGAACTAACTATTTAAAGACTGACATAAGTATTTTTATAACAAGCGAATGCGATGTTAACCACTGCTGATATCAAAATAATTCTTATATACTTACGTACTCTACTTACATAGTAATACCTAAGTAATATAAAAAAAGGTTATAACTGTTGCAAGAATCAACTCTCAACACGTTATCGCAAAATGTTTACAGCGCCGCGGATAACAAAATGTCGTTAGCAAGTGAATATGTACAAAAGGTATAGTATAATATTAACTACGGGCAATGCCTTCTTTTGGGAGAGGCGTATGACTTACCTACAGAGAATTGAGACAGGCTGTCGATAAGATTACATATATGTATAGATGCCTACTTAACTTTATTATACCCTTAAGTATTTTAAATTATATTTTGATGTTTGAAGTCACCTTGAGAAACCGAGTTCAAAAATAAATACAGATTTGTTGAAGATGTATAATTACGTGTGATTCTTAACGCCAAGACGAAACTTATAAGAATTATAATTTGTAATCTATGATTCAAAATTGAGCGAAAAATTTAACGAAACTTTATTCGCTAATAAATAAAAGTCTATTTAAAAATCGAATTACCATCCGTACCTGACAAACAATAAAAAATTATAAATTCAACCCATTTCTGCCCTACTACCGAGTAAGGGTCTCTTCTCAGAATGAAAAGGCTTAGGCCTTAGTCCACCACGCTGGCCCAGTGCGGGTTGGCGGACTACACACACCATCAAGAACTTTATGCAGCCCTCTCAGGTGATAATCAAATTCTGATCCGCACATGATTCCGAAAAGTCGGAGGTGGGGCCGGGTTTGTCAGACCCTCCTGCATAGAAGGCAAGCATACAACCTATAGAAGTCAAAGCTAGGCTATCACTACTTTACTATCAAACAATAAAAACCAATAAAAAAATAACCTTACACTCTTTATAAATAGGATTGACAGTCGTCAGCACGCATCCAGCTTGCAAGCACCCGAATGCCACTACAGGGAATTCGGGGCAATTCGGCAGCATCACAGCCACGACATCTCCTGGCTTCAATCCGAACTTCTTCAGTAATGAAGTAGCGAACGTAGATGTAAACTTTTCTAACTGCAAATATGTGTAGCTCTTCTTGGTTTCTGCACTTTCCTGAAAAACAGGAAAGGGTAGGTTTAAACATACGCATAGCAAATAAATAGAATTCGTATTTGCCAGACATCGAATTTATATGTTCAATGTTACTTTTTTGTGTCTTGTGTGTGTGTGGCAAAATAAATAGTTCAAAATAGTTTTTAAATTATGTATACGTAAAAGGGAAGTGGAGCACAAACTTGATAAACATATATTATGGATAAAAGCCTCCCTCACTAGCGCCCTGTGACGAGTGCAATAGCAAATAACGACAAAGCTCTACCGTTCGACCTGCCTCATCTATCAGTTCCCAGCCGAAACGAATGTTCAAAAATATTTACGCCGACGGATGTTATGATAATATTTTTACCGATAAAAGACTAGAAGACCCTTCCTCTAGGCTCCGACCTTGTTATAATGATGTTAACATTCTATCCATGGATTTTGGTAGGAAACTTTTAATTAATACTAATCTTTATGTATAAAAGAACAGAACAGCTAGATCTTCATTTTTTTTATTTTATTCTATTTCTGGTGTAAAAAGCTTTAACGAGCAACCTAAGGCATTGACATTAATTGAATTTTATATATTTTCGCGAAAGATGTAAAAGTTGCAATATGAACTAGGAAGTAATAGAAGAGGTTTTCCCAATCAAAGTTACTAGTCGCTAGTATTGGCACTAAAAACCACATTATGTCATGAGAAGCATGATACAGTATGTAACCAGTTGAATAACAACAGACTGCGCCGGCGCCGCTGAACTAGGCAACTGGAAAGTAATAATTATGATTGTAGATAGTCATTTCCCATTTTTCTAAAGTTATTTGAACTAATTATAATGATAATCCCAGTTTCTATTCTTTATAAGCACATGAAAAAAACTAAAGAGCTATAGAAAATCCTTAGTGTCCATTTTATATTTCCAAATGTTAATAGGACGTTCCTCCATAAGGAGTATTTAAGTAATAAATATTTTTTCAAGTACCTAACACAATTCCTATAATACTTGGGTCACTTAGACAGTGACGTAAGGATTAAGCAAAAGTTGCTTGATACTGGCAGGTAAACAAGCATATTAAGAAAAAAAAAAAAGAAACAATTTATTTGGGCACAAAGATGAGACACCAAGTAGGTAAGATAAAAATATGTATACAAATAATAATACCTACTTACAAAACAGCTATACTATATCGTTCAGTTCATCCTATTACTGCGATCAAAACATTTAATTGCAGTAAACATAACAGATAAACTTTCAAGGACTTATCGATAAAAATATTTTGTACTTTTACATCCGCAACTTAATACTCGTACAATCTTCAAGATTGTACGAGTATTAAAAACATCATATTAATGTAACAGGTACTCAGTTAAACTATAATAAAATCCTAAAATCTGTTCTTTGAAAATATTTTCTGGACAAGCCGGGGAGATCGGAAGAGAAGTTTTTGCAATATCTTCTTTAAGCCAGCAATTATCCTGTGATAACCCTATTTACCTTTGAGATCTTGAAAATGCACGTGCCTATGCATTAATGATAGCGTGTTAGTCTGCAATTAATCGTCTACTCTGAGACCCAACCTAGATAACCAGACCACTTGATAACGGAATATCTATTAATTAACTTCATGATTCAGTTAGTGATTAACAAGTGGAATGATTTATAGCATGAGGTCTGAATGTGTGATCTTCTCAATCTCTTAGCCGGAAAATCTTACTCCTGCTACACAATGTACCTCCCAAAGAGAACTAGAAAAATAATGTATTTTCAAAGAGAAAGAAAATGGAGTTCAAAGTATCTATGAAAAATTTGTCCACGTGGTCGGAGTCGCGAGCACAGCTCGTTAAATATATTTGAATCAAAACAATAGGTTGACAATATTATTTGCGCAAGTCTGACCACTAAAATGGGATCGTTCCTCTGTTTGGTCACGGAACCATAAATACTCTACAGTATTTGTGCGCCTGGCACTTACATTGCCGACCAAAGTCTACGCATACAATTGAGTTTGTCAATAACATCAATCATGGCTGTTCCAATTTACATAACAAAAATATAGTTCATTACACACACACATAAATACATGACTTCCACTAGTTGCATATGTACTGAAGTTCACAGTTCATTAGCAACGGCCGCGATTGTTTTACGCCCAGTTTTTTTTTTTTTTTTTTTCATTTAAATCAGTGCTTTTGTAATGTAACCTTTAAACATTATTTACATTAACTTCATAGGTAACTGTAACTGATAGAAAAAAGAGGCGTATTCCCAAAATACATGTATGCTTTGAATGTCACGCGATTTTTAGGGCACATCTTCACACGGTACACTTCTATTCTGTAAACGGCACACTTCAAAGGTATTAAGTATATTTTATTCCTTAAAACCGCGCAAAATTGG
Source organism: Shargacucullia verbasci (assembly GCA_947562105.1). NCBI lineage: Eukaryota > Metazoa > Arthropoda > Insecta > Lepidoptera > Noctuidae > Shargacucullia > Shargacucullia verbasci. The sequence goes on along the minus strand of OX387294.1, from coordinate 10,634,261 downwards.
TCCCTGTATACTTCTTTCTGAACTCTGAACCTAGTGTTACTTAGGACTGGACTCAGAAGATAGACTAGATCTAAGAAGAAGGCAGAATAAGACTGAGTAACCTCACCTACCATTTTCAGGTCACCGTCGAAGCCGTCGCCGCTGTCGACATTCAAAATGTTAAAATTGGACCAATGCAACAACTACGAATTAAGGCATAATACTCTTCATTCTGAGAAGAGGCGCGAGCCCAGGTGGGGGACAGTAATGGGCTGGATTATTTTTGTTTTTAAATATGTTATAAGAGCTCAATCGGTTTATGCAAGGTTAAGGGCACCTTTTTCTTCTATTATGAAAATATTTTGTTTGTTTATGTGTTCACGATGCAATACAAATAATTCATTACGGAACAGAAGGACCCATCAATTAATCATTACTAATTACTTGTGACAATGACAACAACCAACAACCAAATTATGTTTTTAATTTTTTTGTTTTTTGATTATGAAAACAGATATTTTGTTAAAGTTTTAAGAATATGAATATTTAATATATCAATGCTGTAAAAATAGGTCTCTTCTCTGGATAAGGACTCCGGACGTGGGCCCAATATGTGCGGATTATTGTTTATTTACACATATTTGGGCCAAGCGCAGTTTTCTCACAATATTTTTCTTCAGCGTTAAGGCATGAGCACACGACAATTTAGTTTGTCGTGTCATGCCTTAACGCTTCGAAGTAAGTCTGATCGTCTCGGCTGCTGGATCCCATAGAGAAAGATATTGTAAGTCGCAGGCAGGAATATGCAATACACATATTCAAAATTCAGTGTGGTGTCCTATTAACTCGTATTTTTGACTGCCTTATTGGTTTAGCGGTCGTAAGTGCGACTGCTGAGCGTGAGGTCCTGGGTTCGATTCCCAGGTTGGACAAAGTGTTATGGATTTTTCTGAATGGAAATTCTCAGACCCCATAGATGGGAATAGGCTTGTCCCTTATTACATGGGACTCAATGACGGGATCAGCGAAATGTGGATGAAAAATAGAGTTTACCTCTGCTTACCGCTTCGGGGAATATAGGCGTGATGCTATGTTATGCGAAACTGTTATTTCAATAACAATTGTCGACCTTTTGAAAATCCTTCATATAATTGATACCTATATTTGTCGTGAAATTTCTAGTTGGAGACCAACTTCCATTCCTTTGACCTTAGCTCAGTTTAAGCTTAAAGGAGTACGGACATGACACTTTACTACATAGTTATTTAAATATGGACATTAACTGGTTGTTTCAATAATTATAATGTTGTTTTCGAAAAGCATTTTTTTTTAAATTATGTTGTGTATTAAGTTACATACCGAAGGAATATTATTATTATTTTTTTTGGAAAAACAACCTGTTTTTTGTCAGCCTTGTGGTACACTTGTTTTATAAGGTATTCTAATGGTAGCTATGTATTATATTTCTTTGGTATAATAAAGAATACTCTTTCTATATCTTAAGTACCGACTTTATTATTATTGAACTATTTGTAGTAATTTACATGTTGTGCTTACTGTTTTATTTACTCTATTACTGGTTTAAGTATTATCTATACAATGCTTAACTACTTAGGTACATAAAAATAAAATACACACAATAAATAAAGTAGGTACTTATATTGTACGAATTTGTATATATTTTATATATGTAAATAATATGCTTAGTCTGGAAGTCAATAAATGCCGTCATTATACTTATTACTAATAATTACTCTTCGGACCTTCTACAGAAGCCGTACAGTGTAGACCGCTGTACACTTACGCTGTGTGCATATGACATTTATGCAGATAGGTAGTTTTTGTAGCTATTTTGCACTATTTTTTCCTGAACTGTAATCATTACCACTACACAAAACAAAAGCAATCTGGATCCAAATGTCGTAATGTTGATATTACAACATAACATAGCATCACGCCTGTATTCCCCGAAGGGTTAGGCTGAGGTGTACTACTGTACACCCACATTTCGCCAATGCTGTGTATTGCGTCCCATGTAATAGGGGGCGAGCCTCTTGCCACCTACCGGGCACAGATGATGCTCCGTGATGCTACTGAGAATTTGCATACAGAAAAAAAAAGGACCATCCAAAAATTAAATGGTTAAAATCTAACATTATATCTGTGGTTAAAATCATAGACAGAATGTCGCTTTAAAATGTTATTATTTTCTAATTATTCATGACGTTCATATTTTTTATAGCGCGTTTAAAAAGTCCATATAAACAAAATCATTTTGTAAAGAAAATAATATTAATAGAGCAAAAATAAATCCACCTCGGTAGATTTTCTGAATCAATAAGTAATAAAGATATATAATTATAATTACAAGGAACATTATGTTATATGTAATTTTGTATTCGACTGCAACTGTTGCAATTAACCTATTGCAACCTAAATAAACCCTCGTGTGACCAAAATCCAATTAGAAACTGATATATTTTTCGCCACTACGAAACGGTAGATCGCTCTAATATAATTTTCTGGCCTAGATGAAACACACACAAGAGTGATAAAGAAATACGTAACAGAGGATTACTCATAGCTATTTCTGTTTACGTACAACATCTCGAGATAGTAATGAAATATTAAGCTAGTGCGCACTGTTTGCAGTTCATTGAACCGTTTGTTCTGAATTCGCTTTCAATTAGAAGATGAAGAGCGGTAATGACGCTCTAAATTGATGATTTATGGATACCTATATCTTCATTTAAAGCATTTGTCTTTTGTTTACTTGTGACGAATGTAAATATACAAAATATGGCAATATGATAGAGACGATAATGCTCTAAGAATTCGGAGTAAGTATACGTTTTTATCCGGGAAAATAGCTAGTTTTACAGGGCTGAAAATAACTATTATAATAGGCATTGTAAACGATTCGAGACGGCAGCGATATACGTCTTGATTTTATGACATAATTATCTAGATTTTGTAATGATCTCTAATCGCAACCTTTAGGAAATTGCTCGCTTATCTATTTTCGAAGTTCTCGTAGGTATATGTACCTATGTCGGCGCAAAGACGTATCTCGATTATTTTATTGGTAAAAACAAATAGTCATAAGAATAATTATAAACTTTCATCCACTATTAATTCATATTTTTATATTAATTTAATGATAATCAGGTGTAACTACTAATAAAAATTATTGCTACAGTAGTTATTGTGATTCTAGACCTTTTATGTCGGAAGTCTGGAATCACCATAACATTCCAAGTTAATTTTTTTAAAAGAAAACCTTCTTGTAAATTAACAATTAATATTGTAATAAAAATGATTTAAATGGCAAGTTTGTATGCAAAATAATATTTTTAATAACTAGTAATTTTAGTTTCAAATTTGTGATTAAACATTGCATCCGGTTTATAATCTTATAAAAAGATAGACTTCAAAATACGAGTAATATTGTAATATTTCTTATGATTTACATAAGCATTTATCACATATTAATATGTTGTGTACGACATCTGATTGTTTTGTAAAGTTTCTACAAAAACCCACAACTCCCGTCGTATGATGTCATGGTGCCATGTTTTTGGAACTGTCGACGTGGATGAGTTTTTGGAGAAGCTTAAAAATAAAATATTCCCTCAGGAGCTGTTATCCTATGCGAAACACGAATAATCTCTAAGTTAAGTACCTAAGTAGGGTTTTCCTAATTATAATTTAAATATTATTATAAATTCTATAGGATTTTAATTTGTGGTAAAAACGAATAAATCCTTCCATGAATACAGATCATATAAATTGTGACGTCAGTGAAGCTGACGTCACAATTTCTAAAACGATTCCCCCGTTATGTATAATATATCAGATTTCTTGACTCGTTCTGAAGAGAGAAATTATTAGAAAGACTTAAGTCTAAGCGCAAAGGCGTCCCGTCCCCCGTCCCCCATATCGTACCTTACTTTAAACCATTAGTTCCCAAAGTGGTCCAGGTAGACCCCCAGGAGTCCACGGGAGACTCGACGGGGGTCTTCGTTGGCATGACAAAAAAATGGGGGTTTACAATTCAGTTTACAATATGGTAGAAATGTAGCTGCAAGGGGTCCACCGGAATCAGCTAAATTTTGAAAATGGTCTATGAGGAAACAACGCCTGGGGGACCTCTGGTTTAAACTATTGCTCTTAGATTCATAATATAGAGTAAGAGTGTATTTTAGTCAGAGTGAGTGCAACCACATACATTGTGTCTGGAGTAGAATTAAATAGTAAGCATTAACTAGGTGACATCGATATATTATATAAACAATCGACAATTGGTTACTTTTTACCCGATTGCCTCAGAAGGGTAACGGTGAATAATAATATAATCGACAAAGAATGTAAAACCCATTTTAATTTTAAAGTAAATTGACCTTATTATATATTATTTCTAGATACATAAAGTGACGTTAATTGTGTCTACCTACTATTTAATTCTGGCAAATGGTAAACAAAAATTTAGATAAAGATTTTATTTACCAACCCGATTGCTTTATCCATAACGCAAATAATGCAAAATAGTGTTTATAATAACATTAATTATTAACGGTCACTATGCAAACATTGTTTAATTCTCCTAATTTATAAATGTTCGAAACAATCTAAAAACGGGCCAATATAGCTGCAAAATTGAAACAACTTGACGCAGCAATTGAAGAGGTTGATTACAAAAATATGTGGTAAAAATTGCGATTCATGACTTTACATAAATTTATGCTAATAGTGCAAGGTAACAACGAGATAAGTAAATAGAATAAACACTCTCAGAGGATAGTCATAACATCACTAGTGATAACAAGTATAAAAACTCGTTAATTTCACAAATTAAACCTTGAGGAAAATCTACTATTTACTAGAGATCAATCTAAACTTTATTTTAGCATGTTTTTAGTTATTACTTCGTACCACATCAGTCAACACGATGGGAGTCGCGTATGCTATATAATAAAAATATCAGCAAGTCAGTAATGGCCGTATCAAGACCAAGTGCCTAGGGTGCGCTAGGCAATTTCATGTTTCATCAATCGAGGCTCTTTAATTAACTTTTTTTTTGAAATACCTGATTTGTTTATTATCTAGAATCACCATTCCGATTGATCAGGGTGGTGAATGCACATGCGTTAAAGTAATACTTACACAAAAATTCTAATTATCTAAAATACTAGACATGGACAAGAATAAATACATAAATACACCGAAAAATTTAACTATCCTTCTGGAGCAGTCGAGTATTTTTTTATTTAACGCTACCACAATATTAACAAACCTATAGTACGTACCAATCCTTTCAATATTTTCGCTAACGAACTATTATTATTATCGACAGTTAAATAATTAAACAATCACGCGTTACTACATAACTACTTAGTTCAAATTCCAAAGCGGAGCAAATTGTTTACCGCAATTGGCAAGTAATTGATGAGTAAGATCTTTTGCTCTTTCTCAAATTGTCCAGTTAAAATGTTTGGATATGACACGTGCATGTATAACGTGACCATACGTCACGCTTTCGGTCGGTTCGCTTAGCACGGTCCCGCTATCAGACTGTCTGTCCCGCTGTCCCCAGTGAGGGAAAAAACGTCTCGCTTTCCGATTGGTTCCGCCGACAAATAGGTACAAAACAACTGTTTAGACACCAGAAGTCAAATGACTTAGTAACTCAATTAATATGTACTAAAAAACCTATTTATTATTTAGTGTTATTAATCTTCTAATAGACGCTAGTAACATAACAGAATGTTTTATTTTTACTCGTACACAACTCCCGTCACTGTCCCACTCTGACGAATAAAATAAATGGTCACGTTTTGCATGTACCTTTCTGAAGTACCTATGTATATGTATTATTAATGAAAACAATTTTCTGTTTATTTGCTGGCCCTACCCTTATGTAGAAGTCTAATAACTATGCATAGCGTAACATTATAGATTTTTCTAGCTCATATACAAAGTAATAAAATGATTGAAGTAAATCGAATACGTAAACACAGTAAATCGAAAAAAAAAATACACTGATGAATAGGTACTTACAAGTGCAACATGATTCTTAAAACCTGCCGATTCTGACCACATACGGTCAATAAACCTCGTTTGTGGCACAATAATATCAGGAATAGTCGATTTAATTACAAAATCATCTTTCCTGAACACTGCACTAATAGACAATTTCCTTTGCCATTTCAAGTTTTTTATTTCGCGTAGGAGAAGTTTTCGCGCCATATTTTGCATGTTCGCGCGCGAATTTGTCGGCGGTGAACGAACGACTGATTACAGAACGTAACAACACGTCCCGGAGTTACTAATACTTTGAACTTGACAATTGTGCTAATTTGTAATTCGTAGGTACAACGTAGGGGGCATAGAGCAATGTCTGATAATGAATATCGTAGATTTGCATGTTGTCAAGAGTCTTCTTTGACCGACAATCAAGAAGATTGCATAGGTTTAATTTTATTTTTCATGCCTTGTTTATAGACTGTGGTATGGAGTCATCCATAAATTACGTCACACGTTAAGGAGGAAGGAGGAGGTCAACAAAGTCCGACGTCATGTGACAACGGAGAATAATAAGCTTCGTGATGTCACATGTATACATATAAAATATTAAAACTCTAGACTTCGACTCTAACGAAAAGCTTTAAACTATTTGAATGGGATCCTAATGGAATCCCACACAAATGTGTGTGTCCCACACAACCTGTGAGAAGGACGGTCCCAAAAATCATGAAATTCATGTGACGTTTATGGTTGGTCCCTTCATTTAGTGTTATCTTGTTTTTTTTTTAACTTTATCCCGTACTAGTTAGGTATAATTCCTGTATCGTGGATGGGTTTACAAATACATATATTCACACACACAAACAGGGGCGCCGACTCCGTGGGTGCTCGAGGACTCCAGCACCCACGAGAAGTAAACAGTGGGTGTAGTACCCATGAACATAGGCATAAAACCAAACCAGTAATCTACTACTATTTACGTAGGTTGTATTCATGATTATGTAAAATATTTATTCGACGGCCGGTGTGCACTTTTCTTCCCGTACTTCGCCAGTTATTTTAAACGAGTCATCAAATGGGCATGAGCACGCACGGGATTTTATTAAAGCCGGCGCTTCTGTTCACTAAGACATCTGGGTCTTTGTATGTGCGAATATATGTTTGTACATCTTGTTCAACTTTTTATCACTGTTGCGTATAATCATAATATGCAGCAGCTGGCAAGCACCTCTGAATTTTCAGGAATTACTATGGTAGATAGGTACTGCTTCCGAACTATATCCTCAAGAGATTAGGGAAAACACTGACGTTTATCTAGACGCGGGTGAATATCGCTATTAGGAAATTCTAAACAACTTTTTGACTTTTAAGACGACACGCATATGCAGTGACTAAAGTGCCAATAAAATTAAATAAGGAGTTATGAAAGTTTCTAGATCTTTTTAGAGATTCAAATGTATCGAAATAAAAATTCGGCAATATTATAATCTATGAAGGAGACTGGCAAAAGGCCCTATTACATGGGACATCGGACTCAATAACGGCATCGACGAAATGTGTGTGTACAGTACACCTCTGCCTAACCCTTCGGGGAATACAGGCGTGATGATATAGTTTGAAGGAGATTAATTTCACGCGACAAGAATCGATTAACAACTCACAGTGACCTATTATTTAATATGTCGGTTTTTTACCTACATAAAACAATCTTACCTACTAAATTTTAATAATTATGACCCCACAGAAGAATAATGACTGCAAGAAGGGATTCTCATTTTTGTAGCTAGATATTATTATCTAAAGTTATATACAATACCCGTATCTCGAGAATCAGATGCATTATATTAAGAACTGACTTCGAGTGAACCCTTTGCGACTAAACAGGTTTCGTTTCACCAAACACTCTCTACAGGCTTGCTCTTAGAAAGTGTCCAGATAATATTCTATAAGTTATTACGAGATTGTGCTTTTTGTAAGGTTACAACTTCAATTCCCGGATCAAAACGAAATTTAGAATGATTTTTTTAATTGTCATATAGGTACTTAATATAATAAACATTCCCTGCCAAACGTTAGACTGATGAATGTATAATTTATTTTAATTAAAAGCATAATATACTTATTCTCGGAATACAGGCTGTACCTATTTAATTGCAGGAAAACACACAAAAAATAATTTGAATATCTGAAATTCGCCATGTTATGTTGACTATAGGTAGTATCTACTGACTGACCCTTGGAACTGACAGATTTTGCGGTTGGGGAAGTGAGAGAATTGGTTGGGGAGTATTTTCAACAGTATTTAAACCTAAAACACAACCTGCAAAATGTATGGGACCGGCTAGTATCCCTCTGGGGTACGCCCATGGTCACCGAAATATAGAGGAATGCTATGCAAGCCCTAATAATCATTCAGAAAGGGTTTTATCATTCGAAACGTTTACACTTCCTATTTGTATGGGTATTTTTATACCACTAAGGTGGGAAACCGGTAGCAATACGACCCGTCTGATCGTAGGTAAGCGGTTACCGTAACTATGGAACATTGCACTATCAACATAAAAATGCGTTACAAACCAATCTATGACACACCCACAAAACAGAATTATATCTACTAGTCCCCGCCGATGCTAAAACAAAAATAGTTCGCGAAAGCGCAAAGTTCATCGATCGGGAATATGGAATGTGCACAAGGTCGACCGTCTATAATGGTCTATCCCATAGCTCAGTGAAACTATCTAGAAATCTTAGTTTTTCGCTTTTGGCGTGGAGAGCTTTGAAAGGAAAATCGGACTGTATGTGACAGTGCAGTACGTCGTGTTGGGACGACTTTATGGAAGAATCTAGCCCGCTTGAAATTGGTCACAGAATAGACTATAGACTTACGGCCACCCCACATACAATACTATGCTGATGGGTTGTTTGGATGCATTGGCGGTCCGAGGAAGGGTAGTCGTAGGGGCCATTTTTGAATTATGAAGGGATCAAAACGGATTATCCCTACCCCATCAAAGTTCATATCGCCGGTTGACCTCGCGTGCGCAAGGATTATTCTACACATTGCGAATTTTATTAGGTACATGTTTTATTGTTTTTATTCGGTTTTATTTCTCATACGTACCTCAGTAGCATAAATTACATTCAATTGAATATGTCGAATGCACTGAATATATCTATAAAAAAATGTAAATCCGTTAGATCGTAAATTTGGTTATAAATAATGATTACGCCAGAAACAACAAACGCTATAAGTAGATGTTTACGTGGATTTCTGATGACGTAGATAGTGGGTGTAGATACCAAGGTCGCATGGGCAATGGCCGCGCAATGGGTGTGTCTTGTTGGCCACCATACAGTCCTCTTTTGTATACATATAATACATTGCTAGCGTGAGTTGGTTCTACAATATCATTATGCCTGTATCTTTGAAGGGTTCGTTAGAGGTGTACTATTGTGCATCCACATTTCACCGACTTGTAATAGCGAGCGAGCCTTGAGGCTATTATCACGGTTTCCAACTTCGTGCTACTACTGAGTACTTTCATACAAAAACACCCAATAACACTATGCCCGACCCCCTTAGCAATCGCGCTTGCGTACCACTAGAAATGAAGCAGAAAAGTAAATCTTCTTATAATTAAGATACAGGATAGCAATGTTAACTAATACTTAAATTAATTTTCTGAGGTTCTGGCACAGACGTAAAATTATTTGACGGCACGGTTGTCGCAGTATTTTAGAGATTGACTGCTGCGCTATAGGTCGCGGGTTCGATTCCCGCACGTAACAAATATTTGTATAATCTACAGATAGTTGTTGCGGGTTTGGGTGTATATCTATGTGAACATTAGTGTTTGTAAACGCACCCACAATACAGGAATTATTCCAAGTATGAGGTAACGTTTTTTTAAAAACAAAAAAAGGACAGATTTCTTTTATACCTATGAGAAAAACACAAAGAGGACCGGAAGGCTACGGGGGATACCTTTGACCAGCAAAAGGACAGCACAGGAATAACCTAACCAGAATGACTAGTATCAAATTAAATTAGTAATTATAGCTGCCCTTTGAACAGTGCTCAGGTTAAATATTTTTAGGTAATCTACCTACCTAATTTATGCAATCAGGTTTTAAATGAGCATGTTATACATTTTTTGTTTTTTAAAAAAAACGTTGCTCCTCACTACGTTTTTTTCTGTATCGTGAGTACACAGTGACACAAAACCATATTAGGGATGTGAAATAATAATCGATTTTATTTTTAATCGATATTTTTTCAGAAATAATTGATTTGTATTAGTCGATTTCAGCAATAAGAAAAATCGATTAACAAATTCTCGACTATGTAAACATAATCGATTATTACATTTTAATATTTTTTTATAAACAGCGTGATCGTGGTCGTAGTTTCTTGTTATCAGCTCCAGTTAAGCGCTAGAAGCGAAGAAGGTACTATCTGTTAAATAGTGGTGATATCACCACCGACTACGGTATAAAATAGACATTGAGAGATATTTTTAATATCGGCAAAACAATTTCAACGCCTGATGTCCAATAAGCATCAATCAATGTTAAATGAAATAGAGTGGAGTTGGACATTGTGCATTTGACTGTTTTTCTAGGGATCACTATAGACGCCAAACTGCAATGGAGCCCGCAAATTAATAGATTATCGGGTAGGCTTAGCTCTGCCGCGTTTGTTGTCAAGAAAATTCGGCAGTTAACTGATGTGGATACAGCCAAAATATTTCAGTTATTTTCATAGTTTTTATGACTAACGTCATCCTCCTCTGGAGAATCTCTGCAGACATGAATACTATATTCGTCTTCCAGAAAAGGGCTGTCCGAGCTATTTATAATTTTGGTCCAAGGGTGCCTTAGACACTAATTTAAGGGAATTAATATTCTAACTGTAGCGTCACAAATTCACAATTTATATTTGAAAATTTAATATATACATACATATTTACAAAAATATTTCGAACTTTATCAAACTGTCTGCCACTCATTCTTCGACAACTAAGAATAAACATAACCTTGCTGTACATGCTACGCGCCTCCACAGAGTAAGCAACACGTTCATGGGACAATGTATACTCTTTTACAATAAATTTTCCAATGATATACGCAATTTAACACTAAAGAAGTTCAAAATTGTAATTAAATCTAAACTTTGTAAAAAAGGATACTATAACGTTTCGGACTATTTAGATGACAAAAACGCTTGGGATTGAGCCGCTCTATAGCCTTTCCTTCTTTTTATATATACAATTTTGCCATTAATTATTATATTATTTCCTTCATTATTTTGAAATTGTAATATCTTTTAAATTTAAATAATATTTGTTATACAACCGCTTTACATTGTAAATGATAGTGAGATCTAGGCTGATCTCTCATAATTTCATTTATTCTCACGATAACTGATCCATGCTTGCCCTCTGGTCAGCTCAAATAGCTTTGGCACTTTCTTCAAAAGGCCTTTCCACCCTATATTTGTCTCACATAAATCCTTACTATAATATGTGTGAACTTTAAAATAGACATTGAACCCTGAGTTTGTTTCGGCGTTTCTTCTCAGGGATAGTCATAGGAAATGCCGACGACATCTAGTTTAAAAAAGTGTGTAAAAGTGATTGAAAAATCTAAATTGCAAAATAAATAATTTCATTTTCATTTAATTTAATAATAATAATAGTCTAACATTAAATAACATTTAATTAAAGTTGTCTTAAAGGGCCAATATGTTTTGGCTTCGGCCCCACGCACGCCTTACCGTAGTCCCGTGCAAGATTCTATAACTGTTACTGCGATCACAATCAAGAACATGTCGGGGAATTCACATATTATGATCAAAATCGAATTTTATTATTTTTCAGAAAAACATCGTTTTTTTCCCAATAATCGATTAATGTGTATGTTGCGAGTAAAAATCGATTATTAAAACATCGACTTTTTGCTGCTGAGGTCACATCCCTAAAATCATACCCGAAACAACTATCTGTAGATCATACCAATATTTGTTCCGTGCGGGGATCGAACCCGGGACACATAGCGCAGAAAGCTAATCGCAAAAAATAAAATAACATGATTAAACCATTAGATGAGTTTATTATAAATTAGCAATTAACAAAAATTATAATAACAAGTAGTATCAACATTTTCTTTACTTAATACTAAATACTAAATTTTGTAAAGTATAATAACAAATACATACATTTGTAATACATAATTTAACAAGGCACTTAAGTAGGCAGTAATAATAAACTGTTAGTCTGATATTGACTATTAATAATATAATTTAGTATATAATATATTCATTTTTTATATTTAATAAATATATTTTTATACTTTATTCAAAAAAGTTTTTCTATTGTCTTTCTAACTGTATTCTTCTTAACTTCTTAACTTATGTAAATACTTGCATTTTTTCATTTTAATTCTTATCTTAATATCACCATAATTAAATCATTACTTGGTAAAAATACATTGTAAAAGTAATTTTAAATCATGAATAATGATGTCGATGATTATTTTAAAAACAATATTTACGTAGTTGAAATTACAAAAACATTAAGTTACAAAAATATTACAGACTAGTTGTTTTATTGCAAGCTACTAGTGGAAAAAATACCTCAAGTAAAATATTTATAGTTATAAATATATTTACCTACCTAATTTTGTAAAGTATTAATAAACAGATAAAAAATAAAACACTCAATTCTCGTTTCAAGATCATTGTATAAAAACAAGAAACAAACATTTAAATTTAATTAATCAAAGGCTTACCTTTCTAGTCGCGATCTCGTTAAGGGGTGATTGTACTTATCAATATGAACAACTTTAACTAAGGGACCAACCCTGAAATCCCAAAAATAAATCAACTGTCCAGTACATTTAAGTCGAGTAATATTAGTTGAATTATTTGTATGAAACAGAGGCCCTAGTGTAAGTTTCTTTCGGCAAACTCAATTTATCGCATCGAACGCGTTCGGCGCTCCGATTGGTTCGTTTCGTGTTGTACCAATTGGAGCGCCGAACGCGTTCGATGCGTTAAATCGAGTTTGTCGAAAGAAACTTACACTAGGGCCTCAGATGTTATTTTTCGCGAAAGCACGCTTGGTCCCATACTAAAAGTCCCCATAAAGTTATCGGGACTAGAAATGGAGGAGCTTGTGTTATTATATATATATACAATAGACAAACGAAAAACCACCAAAATCCCTGTACCTACTTAGTTATACTGTTTACGAATTAATATTATAATATAACTGTGGTTGCAAAAATCACACACAAAAAAGTACACTAATAACATTATAACTTACTCATAACTCAGCTTCTATTGAGTTATTATTTAGATTTTGACGGGGTCATTGAAACCTACTTGTTTAATAAAAATAGATAACTTCTTTATAAAAGTGAGTATTTAAATACCTATACGTTGTAAGTAATTGTAACGATGATTTAAGTAGTCCTAGTATCATACCAAACTTTATAAAACGTTCAACGTTATTATCAAAAAATATTATTTTACCAATAAAATAAATAAAATATACATACATAATAATTATGTAATTACAAAAAACATGTTATAATTTTACCTTGTGCATTGACATAAATGTCGAATCACAATCACTGCGATGTCTTTAATCTTACTTCGAAATAATGCCATGTTTACCTATTTAATTGTGTTACGGTGTGGTGGAGGTACATTTGGTATTCTATGGAGCTAAGCTAACCCTACAATAATGTAACTGAATGTGATAACGAAACTAACAGATATAAATGGTATTATGTGGGCCGATCCCGGCGGCACTGCAATGCCGGGCCGACCCGTGACGGGAGTGGAGCGAGCCCCGAACATCCCATCAGTTTACAAAAATCAGTTTAATATACTGGTCCCTCATTGAGGGAACTTTCAGATATTAAGCTGAAAAGAACAGATACTACACTTTGATCTTAGCCAAAAGGCCGAGAAGCGATACCGTACTTAAGTACGTGTGAAGGGTCGTTAAGTCGCGGAAAATCTTAACACCGCCATTCAGGATTACGCGTCACTTTAACAGCGCCATCTATGTTAGCACGGAGAAACTACACTTGTACTGTCTGTCTCAGTTTGTGTTATTGTACATACGATGACTCAAGTTGGTAAGAAATAAGTGAAAACAGTCTAGAATACTGTGTTTAAGTAGGTCATTGATTCTATAGTGACGTCATGTGACACCCCTATACAAATATGATTCTTACTTATTCTTACTATAAAATCGATTTCAGCAACATTGTACAAAAGTTTAAATGCAAAAATTAATATACGTACTTACTTCGTCCACACCAACTTAATGAAACTATTTATGTCTAAAATAAATGCTAACAATACATTTCTTTTAATTTCTTCCTGAGAATCTTGCCGGCTGGGTTCTTAGGGATATCCCCAACAAACTGTACTTCTTTTATCTTCTTGAATGATGTGACTTTGGAATTGACATATTCTAGAATTTCTTCTTCTTTTACCGTTTGGCCGGGTTGAGCGACAATGAACGCTTTGGGAACTTCCCCGGTGAGTGGGTCGGGAATTCCTAGGACAGCGCAATCGAGGACTTTTGGATGTGTTCGTAACACCATTTCTAGTTCTGCTGGAGGTACTTGGAAGCCTTTGACCTGTAAATAAATAAAGGGAATGTCGTGTACCTGTGCGAGACCAATAAGGTTCAATATATTTAATTTTTTTATTGAATGTATCGGACTTGGGACCCTATTTTAAAATGACTACATTGATCTTTTTTACTTGAGCACAGACTTTGAAATGAAATGACTACAGGTTTATAGTATTAACATTCTATCACATCGGGCTTATATTGTTGTAATAACATAACATCATCCTTGTATTCCCCGAAGGGTTCGGCAGAGGTTTAAATGTACATCCACTTTTTGCCGCTGGCGTTAATTAACCCAATGCAACAAGGCAAGAGCCAATTGCCATCTGCCGGATACAGTTCAAAATTCCGTGCTGCTATTGAAAATTTACATACAGACAACCACAAACAGTTGCCCAACCCGACAATCGAACCGACGCTCAGCAGTCTCGTTTGCGATCACTAAACCACAGAGGCAGTTAGTAAAGATGAAATCACCTGTTTAAAGCATGATCCTACCTACACGATGAGATTGAAGATTGCTATATGATAATACTTAACATATAAAGCTTTTCATTAAAAATAACATGCTAAAAATATATTACATACATGCATCCGGAACCAATCTAATTTACCTTAATAAGTTCCTTAAGCCTATCAGTGACGTAGAGGTACTTGTTTTCGTCATATCGTCCAATATCCCCGGTCTTGTACCAACCATCTTCAATGAGCACCTCTTTGGTCGCCTCCTCGTTCTCATAGTAGGAAGTCATTAAGTTAGGACCACGGTACCAGATCTCGCCCTCCTGAAAATATAAATGTATTTTGTAAATTATCGTGGTATTTTTTTGGCATCATATTTATTAACTAGTGAAAGATCTACAGTCGTCACTTCATTATTTTTCATGTAGGTAACTTTAGACTGTTAATAAGGCCAGTTTTAGCAATGAAATACATATAAAGCATTAGTTCCCAAAGTGGTCCAGGTGGACCCCCAGGGGTCCACGGGAGACTCGACGGGGGTCTACGTTGGCGCGACAAAAAATGGGGGTTTACAATTCAATTTACAATATGGTAGAAATGTAGATGCAGGGGGTCCAACGGAACCAGCTAAATTTTAAAAGTGGTATATGAGAAAAAAAGTCTCGGATATAAAGAGTATTTTAGCTGGGAATCAACAAGTATATGATTTTATACCATAACGGTAAAGCAAGATGTGCTTCATTATACTCTCAGTGTACTTAAGTACTAAATTTTAAATCGAAAATACAACTGTGTTACAAGATTTTGTATTAATTTTATGCGTCAAGTACAATATGAATCTATGAATTAAATCTTAAATTAAAAAATAACGATTAGGTGCGAAACGAGTATTTCCAATTCAAAATAGGGAAGACGCATGTTTTTTTTTTTATTTGCTCAATAAAATATTTATAATCTCTAGTAAATAATGGTGAAAGAATTTTTAAAATATCTTCATCAGTGATAAATTTAAAAAGCATTGCACGAAGTTTTTTTGGGGAAAAGACAGCAATATTCGTTTAAATTGGTTATATCTCGTTTGTTTTTCGATCAATTTTGATTATGATTTCACTAATGGTATGATATTTATATACATATTTTTTTCGATTAACTGGTTAGATAACAATTTTTTTTTCATGCATATTTCCTTTTCCCTCACGTTCGAGTTACTTTATCAGACGTGAAAACATTCGTGTAGAAATATGCTTAATACTAATGTATTCTACAAATGTGTGGCGCCAATAAATTTCTGTCTAGCCAATAAATAATGGTAATGATAATTTGTTCTAGAAATAATTGTAGCTACACAAACAAATAAAATTGAAGTGTCTGTTTGTAATGTCAAAATAACAGCTTTTTAGCTGATGTTATAAGGAGTAACTTAGGCTACTTTTTATTATAGAAAAGAATTTAAAAAAATGCACGAGTTCGTAATATTCGCGGGCGAAGCCGCGGGCGGAAGCTAGTTTGTGTATAAAATTAATAGAAATACTCACCTCTCCCGGTGCCAGAGCCTCCTGCGTCTTCAGATCAGCGATCTTGACCTCACCGCTAGGAAACACATGGCCCACAGACGCATGGTTGCTGTCGACATTCCTACCCACCGAAATACCCCCATTTGTCTCCGTCAACCCGTACCCTTGACGGAAGACAATGTTTTTCTGAAAATAGAACAAAAGAATATTACGCATTTATATAAATCAGCATTTGTGGCCGTTTTCACCGACAAGATAGTTTTAAAACCCATTTTGGAATTAAAAACAGCCGTATAAAATGAAATTTTGCACTGGAAAATTACTTAATTCGGAAAAGACTGTTCTAAATTAAACCAGTAATTTTGTTAGAAAACTTGACGCTTAGACATCGTGATTATTATTATCATCATAATATGTATCAATAATGTATATGTAAGTAAGTGCATTCCGTACCACAGTTGGAAAAATAATCAAGTCGATATTATTTTGTTTTGTTTCATTCAACCTAACTAGCAGCTTCGAAAACGCAGATTTTGCCTTTTATTTTTCCAGCAGAAAAAAATATATATCTTTAGCGGCCATAGTCACAGGTTTAGGTTTTATGTAGCCAGTAGGTTTGTAGGCACAGAAAGGTGAAAGATTAGAAATAATATTGTTCATTTCACATTTTTTTTATTAACTTTTTCGAGTCTTCTTTTAACTTAGACGGTGCCTGATAGAACCTCATCCCAACGTTCACAATATTTTAGCATCCGTTAAAAGAACAATAGAACTTGTTAGCTTTAAATGTATGATTTTTAAGGAAGGGGTCTTCCCAGATATCTGAAATACAGTTGTCTTGTCAATTTATTCCACTAAACTTACATTGTAAATGCTTTAACCTGTTTAAAAATGTACCTACATGATGTCATGGAATAAAGTACCTATAAAGTAAAAAAAAATATAGCGATCCCTAATTCCTTTGCCTAACATGCTGATTTCAGACATTATAACCTTTTTCGTCGAGGCCTAGTCCAACATTGAACTGTGATGGCAATGACAGATAGATGGACTTTATTGTGTAGGTCGAAAGTACAGTTGTAGATAATAGTTATTAATCGCGTATCATATCTAAATACCGCGCTATCTGATAAGAATAATGTACTACACTATCTTAATAACATAAATAACAATATTCATTGTTATATTATCAGCAATGCTATCAGACCCAAGTCGAGATGTAGGTACTTGGTCCAACTTGTGTTTTATCGGAATCAAGGCGGATACCGTGACAAAATGTTTTTAGGTACAGTCAGAGAGAAAATAGATAATCGATTGTTATTAGGTACATATTATATTATTTGACGACACGGTTGGCGCAGTGGCTAAATGATTAGCTTTCTGTGCTAGGTGTCGCGGGTTCGATTCACGCACGAAACACATATTTGTATGATCTACAGATAGCTGTTTCGGGTCTGGTTGTTTGTGCATGTGACATGTATGTTTATAAACTGTGCCCACGATACAGGAGAAATCCTAGTGCTTTAAAGAAAGAAGAAAGAATAATGTAAGTATGGGATAATCGAACACCTATGTATTGAAATGAAATGAAATGAAATGAAATGAAATGAAATGAAATGAAATTATTTATTTTGCAATTAGGATTTTTCAATCACTTTTACACGTCTTTTTTAAACTAGATGGCGTCGGCATTTCCTATGACTATCCCTGAGAAGAAACGCCGAAACAAACTCAGGGGTCAAAGTCTATTTTAAAGTCCAGACAGATTGTATTGATGTAAAGGTTTATGTGAGACAAATATAGGGTGGAATAGCCTTTTGAAGAAAGTGCCATAACTATTTGAGCTAACCTGTCGCAACAGAGTGCAAGCATGCATCAGTTATCGTGAGAATT
Organism: Shargacucullia verbasci; assembly: GCA_947562105.1. Taxonomy (NCBI): domain Eukaryota; kingdom Metazoa; phylum Arthropoda; class Insecta; order Lepidoptera; family Noctuidae; genus Shargacucullia; species Shargacucullia verbasci. Next base: position 10,615,735 of record OX387294.1, on the reverse strand, counting down.
AATGAAATGAAGAGCGCTCAGCCTAGATCTCACTCACATTTACAATGTATAACGGTTATATATAAGAAATAATTTCAATTTAAACGACATTACAATAACAAAATAATGAAATAAATAATATAATAATTAATGGCAAAATTTGTATATAAAAAAAAAGGAAGGCTAAAGAGCGGCTCAATCCCAAGCGTTTTTGTCATCTAAATAGTCCGAAATTTTATAGTATCCTTTTTTACAAAGTTTAGATTTAATTACAATTTTGAACTTCTTTAATGTTAAATTACGTATATCATTGGGAAGCTTATTGTAAAAGCGTATACATTGTCCCATGAACGAGTTGCTTATTTTGTGGAGGCGCGTAGCATGTACAGCAAGGTTGTGTTTATTCCTAGTGTTCAAAGAATGAGTATCAGACAGTTTGACAAAGTTCGAAATATTTTTATAAACATATATTAAATTTTCAAAAATATATTGTGACGCTACAGTTAGAATATTATATTTTATATGTTTTGATTACCTTTTACGTGGTAGAATTCGACATAGGTATAATCCATGACTGCTCCAAAATATTTTCCTTCTTCTAACCAATCTTGGTAAGACTCTTTACATAAAAGATTCACAGTACAAAAGGTGTGTTATAAATAAATGTATTTATAAATATTTACTAATTCGTTTGTAAAAATATTTTTTAGTTTGTCTTTTACATGGAAATGTTTTGACGACACGGTTGGCGCAGTGGCTAAGCCATTATTTTCTTTGTTACGTGTCGCGGGTTCGATCCCCGCACGGTACAAATATTTGAATGACCTACAGATAGTTGTTACGGTTCTGGTTGTGTGTGCATGTGACATGTATGTTTGTAAACTGTACCCACGACACAGGAGAAATGCTAGTGCGGGGTAATGAAAAAATACAAAAAAAAAATGTGAAAGAATGACGACACGATTGGCGTATTGGTTAAGCGATTGGCTTTCTGTACTACGATCCCGTATAGAACAACTATTTCTGTGGCCTACAGATAGTAGTACCGGCAGAGGCGGCGTAGGGCGTGGGCGACGTGAGCCACCACCTACGGCCTCGCAGTCCGACAGGCCCCGCGCCTCAAATATATCATCTATTAGATGAAGATGAGGCGCGACACCCTAAGAGATTTTTTTTTTTTTTTTTTTAAACTAAGTATATTTGCGACACTAGAGGGCCATGCGAAATGATGTACATACCTTGCCCACATCAAAATTAGGTCTTGCCCCGCCACTGAGTACCGGGTCTGGTTGTATGAGCATGTGAAAGTTAAAAAAAATGTTTGTATAAGATACCTATTGAGATAGATATTGTGTTATGTTACTGTAAGCAGTTTGTAAGCACTACTGGCATTCAAGGTCAAGGTTAAATAAATGAAATGACTGTCGACAATACTTGTAAGTATAGACGGTTACTTTAGCAATCTATATATATTTAATCGATAATTTTATTTTACACCAATAATAAAAAGGTTGATAGCGTCTGTACTTAGATATAAGATAAATTATCGTGTTGTATATAAAGTGCGATATTTTAATCTTTTTGTTAATAACTTTGAAAAGTAAACAAAGTACATTTGGATGTTTATCGATGTACCTACTGTGACCATTTTCCAGCTTTTTTAATGCTGATTCACTATGTGTTAAGCTTCCAGATTTCGTATGACGAAAGAAGCAATGGCATATGTATGATACTGATTTGTTCCTCTTGAAAATAATTTCAATTTCAATCCAATTATCTAAATTGGAAGAGTATTAAAATTACTTTCAAGAGTCTTTTAGTTTAATATTTGCCAGTTCCCTCAAAACAAAATGTGACTAATAGTAGTAGGAGTTATTTTCGAGAGATGGCCTCAGAGGCCCTAGTGTAAGTTTCTTTCGACAAATTCGATTTACTACATCGAACGCGTTCGGCGCTCCGATTGGTCCGTTTCGTGCTCTCCACCAATCGGAACGTCGAACGCGTTCAATGTAGTAAATCGAATTTGTCAAAAGAAACTTACACTAGTGGTACTGGTCATGATAATATTCGTGAATATTGTAACGATTTAAAACTCTAATATTCAGCATTACCAACTACGCACGTTTTTTGAATGTATAATGAATTGATACCGGCGTTTATTTTGTATTTTAATATTGCTAGCTGATATTCATCTTTACTACTCCAACTTAGCTAAATAATATGCTTGTGATAGGAGTGGGTACACGTCAATATTGCGACGGGTTAGAATCGAACCTACAAAGCTCTACCTCTCGAAAGGCAGTATAACGACGGCGGCACTTACATAACACACATAACATAGTATCACGCCTTTCCCCGAAGGGTGTACTATTGTACACTCACATTTCGCCGATGCCGCTATTGAGTCCCATGTAATAAGAGGCGAGCTTAATGCCATCTACCGGACGCGATTCTAGACTCCAAGCTGCAAGTGAGAATTTCGATACAAATAAAACCAATAATACTTATTATAACGAGGGCGGCAAAAAACGTCGATGTGTCGCAGATTTATTCCTCTAATGAAACGAAACGGTGAATAAACAAACAAGTATTTTTGTTTTACAACGAAACGGTTAATTAAAAAACAAATAATAATTTGGTAACACTCCATTATCAACACCAGCATAATAAATAAGAGTATCATATTCGCAGTAAACATTATTATCAGCTATCTGACTCGAAGTAGGTCGGTAGACACAGATAATTATGTTATGGCTAAAAATAAAGTCAGTCCGATTTCTGAATAGTCACTTCACGCAAGATTTCAAGAATTTGAGGTGTTTATTAAATTATCACCTAGCCTAACGTTTATCTAGCTTTAGCCATAACTTTTATGTTGGAGTCTTGTCTAATTAAATGCTGGTGAATATCGATATTTCACACCGGATCGACTGTCATTTTGCTAAATTGGCCAAAAAAAAAAATTATAAAGACGACTGCCCTGCCATAAATCGCGTTAGTTAATCTGTATATAAAAACCTAAAGGTCACTTCATTTACGCGCTGCCTACAGAGAAATAAAATTGTCATTGCTGTCGGAGGACTGTTCTGTGGAACGATTTTTAATCTAAGAGGTCCTCCGACTGTTCGCAAGCGCAGTCCAGCGTGAGTAAATACCCGGGTCGGGAAAAGTGGTATGGGATTTTTTGTGAAGGAATTCTTAATAGCAGCCTAGAGTTCGGACCTGAATCTGATAGAAGGCAACAAGCTGGGACTTAATAACGGCGTCACATGTGTATATAAGTATAGCTCTGCTTAACCCTACGGGGAATATAGGCGTGATGTTCCGCGTCTTCATTACTAGTAACTTATCTTCTCGCCTTCTATGATATCATGTAAGAGTTTTCAGGCTGTTGACCGCCTGTATCCCTTATAATAGGTTTTCGTTTGACAACCGCACCTAACTCGTTCTACGACAATACACAGAAATTACAGGATCATACAAAACTTACATTTTTGGCTATAACGGCTTCAGCGTCTTCTTTCGAGATGGGTGCGGCGCCGCTCACTATGCCGTAAACTGACTCTAAATGTTTAGGAGATACTGCTGGATGCTTGCCCAGGAACACCACTGTAATATGAACGAAATACATATGTTAGAAATAACATCGGCCAAAAGAGAGCACAAATTTCTAAGCTTTTGGGAGCTACTGAGAATGTTTTAACATTAAAAACCAATAAAACTTTGCCCAACCCGAGGATCAAACTCAGGTGGTCCATACGCTCAGCAGCCACGGTTGCGACCACTAAGCCGATGAGGTATTCAAAGTAATTGTAGATTTGTAAGTACGTAAATATTTTTTTTATATATACACCTCTATAAATGCGAAAGTAACTCTGTCTGTTTGTTAATTCATCACGACTAAATCACTGAACAGTAATGAAAATTTAGAAGGAAGTAGCTTGAAACCTGGAGGGCAAGGGCTTATTTTTACTTTTGGAGCGAAACACTAATTAGATAATAAATAAAATATACACGCAGACCAAATCGCGGGCAACAGCTAGTTATTAATATCTTACCCATAGGTGGTACGAGGAACAAAACTTCAGCCTTGTGCTGCACGAGAGTTTGAAGGAAGAGCTCAGGCTTGAAGTACGGCATGGTAACCATCTTGCAGCCCTGAGTCATCTGGTTCAACATGAGCGCGTTGAAACCGAATATATGGAAGAATGGCAGAATAGCTGGCAACACCGCCTGGTTCGTTGCTAGAAAAAGAAAAATCAAAATTTAAAATCAGAACTTGTGTCATGTCGATTCTCGATATTACTTACTTCTTTTACTAGATTTTGTTAAGAGATACTCAGAAGTATTCGTGTCACGCTTCAACATAAAATATTTATTCTTGAAACAGTGTGCTCTGTGACTTTGCTACCATAGAAGTTCTCATTTGATTGTCTACATAACTCAAATTCCTACCAGACTGCCTATGCTTTACGCCAATTTTACGACCCTGCAATACTCACCCTACTCTTAACCATAACAAAAGGACTCTATAGACTCTCTATAAGACTATATATTCCAAGCCTTTAAAAAATAAATTAAATATAGAACGAACATATCTTACCCGTCGTTTCTTTGATAGCCACAATTTCAGGATCAATGATCTGCTGGTTCATAGCGACAACACTTGCATGCGTCAACACCACAGCCTTCGGAAACCCAGTGGTCCCACTTGAAAACGGCAATATAGCCACGTCTTTAGGACTCCTCTTCACAGACTTCAAACAGCTAGTGTCTAAGTTAAAATCTTCGGCGAACTCCGCAAATTTGATGGTACCGTCAGGTAAGCCATCATTGTCAGTTAAAATTATCGGTAAATCTACTTTCAGCTCGCTTAACGCTTGTTTTATGTTGGCGTAGGATATTTTTGAGGTGACGATCGCTTTGCATTTGATTAGCTGCAATTGACGTTTAAGTTCGTCTGAAAGAGAGAGAAAATGTTGTTTGAAAGTCTATATGAAGTTGTCAATATGCAGTTATTGCGATTATAGTTGTATCTTTGCTGCTTTGTAAAGTTGTAAAGGAATACGATTCCTTGTTGGATGGAACAAATGGGTCTTCAGTCATGTTCCATCTACTAAGTCCCACGGTCAGGTACCCTAACCACCTGAATCATTACCTGCTATTCCAACTCTTAAGCGTCATTTCAGTTTAAGCCTTATGTCTATGATATTAAGTTACATAGTACTCGTGACTTCGAACTTAGCACTAATTAAATATTCTAAGTACTTCTTAATGTCGTTGTAATTTTAAATTACACCTTTTTTATTTAATGTATACACAGGATGGCCGCCTCGTTTCGCAATATAATTAGACTTTGTACCCAATAAATCTTGTGTACTGTTAGTCAATAATAAAATACTCTGATATCTCCGCTTTAATAAATCAATCTGATGTTTTGTTTTGATCTTAAAAGTAGGTACGTAATATTGACCACTCTTGAGATATCATATTCTCATAGAAACAATAGAAAATCTATTGTTTATCGGTCGCCGTTGTGGATTCATGATATAAAACTAGTGGGTACTTAATAACGTTGATATAAAACAGCACTCGCAAAAACTGGGGCTTTTGAAGTGTTGGCCCTTCAATGCATCCTTGTACACAAACTGCCCAGCAACGCGGCCGTTTACCATTAATATAAGGAGAAACAAACCTATATAATGATCTTAAGTTTGCCTACGATAATTAAGATGACCTTAATATTCAAGGCTGATCTGAAGTCATTTGTAGCCGCTACATTAGTTTTTTTTTTTTATTGATACTAAGTACAGCTTCTCTCAACTAGTTTCTAAACCGTACTTAGTTAAGTACATATCTCATAATTATGTAGGTATATGGAGGAACGAGGTATGATGTTCCTTCATTGAAAAGGAAGGATATTCCAGCCCCACAATTGATGTCGGACATTCGTATATGTGTTAGAATTGTTGTTAACTCTCATAGAGCGATTCAGGGTTTGTTTTTGTAGGTTCACTCCGATAGATGCGCTTTACTTTTTGCCATGTTGCGAGTAGTAGTCTCTACAGGTACCTAAGATAAATAAGTAAGATAGATAATAAGTGGTTAAAATTAGGCTTTATATTCTCGTTTACCTACTCACCAGCAGTATATACAGGATTCATCATACTAGCAATACAACCAGCCTGTAGCACGCCTAGAATGGTGCAGGGATATTCCGGGATATTTGGCAACACTATGGCAACTTTGTCGTCATTTTGCAGCTTGAGCTTTGTCCGTAATGAAGCGGCGAACGATATGGACATCCTATGCGTTTGGGCGTAGGTGTACCCACGACCTGTCACTGCGCATACCTAAAACAAAATAATATATACTGATTATTAAAAGATACGGGAATCGTTCTAAAAAATACAGAGAATTTGTTATAACCCTAAAAAGACGCGTCTTCGTGGATACGTTGCGCTTATAATATATGCGTGGATAAGGTATTTCAGGGTTAAAATATCCAAAGCCTTTGTCCATGGATGACTCTTCCCATATTGTGTTGGGGTAGTAGAGAGTTAAGTATAATATGACGCTTCTTCTTCAGCCCAGAAACTAGCTACTTTGGAGGAACCTAAACCAACCAACCGTGGATTGCTTCTGGCTGAGTTAATTGATTATAAGAGATTCGTTGTAAGCGAGACTCAATTTGAAACGTATAAACCACGAACATCGCATTGTTGACTATAAAGAAGAAAAATAGAAATTTTGGAGTGCCCAAATGCCTACATAATGCATATTTATGATAAGATCGTTTAACGACAGTGTTAAATGTGTAGGTACGTACATGAAACATTATTATTTTCTCTACCTAGTTTAAACCGCAGAATTATGGAAAATTTGCCGACAAAATATATATCGAACTAGCTGTGCCTGCGACTTCGTTCGCGTGGATGTCGGAATTTAACTATGTATTTTTTAGTGAGACCAAATGCACTTTTACCCTATTTTTTTCTAAAATAAAAGTTTTTTTCTTAAATAAAAGTAGCCTAAGTTACTCCTTATTACATCAGCTACCTGCCAATAAAAGTCCCGTCAAAATCGGTCCAGCCATTTCAGAGATTAGCCTATACAAACAGACAGACAGACAGACAAAAATTGTAAAAAATGTTATTTTGGTGTATGTACCGTATATATATTCATATATGCATGTAGTAAAAAACGGTTATTTCAATATTACAAACAGACACTCCAATTTTATTTATATGTATAGATTTAGGGGCATTCGAAACATTACGCACAATAAGTGGCTTTAGTTCACAGTAAATACATAGTAGGTATATAGCAAAAATACTAAGTATACTTACATAATAAGGGTTGATTAACCCCTCCCCCCTACAGTCCACTTGGACTTACTATATAATAATACATCCTTATACCTACGTACAATTTATCTGACTACGCGCACTTCATGATCTAGAATAATATTTTTTACTTAGTCTTGCTTCATTGTATATCAAGGCATTACCCGATTTGTTTATCAGTACTTCAGGTAACCTCTATTTGTAAACATCTTATGCCTAACTCTATCTTAACAACTACATAGTTAGGTTGGTGCAGTGATATGATATGCATTGTAACACCTCAAATGTCAAAATAGAGCTATTAATAACAAGATAAGGTTCATTTTTCTACCTATTATTATAATATGAGCACTTTTACTGTGAGGGTTAGTATGATTACATCGTTCCACTATATTTCAATCTATTTCAATACTTTTGATGAACCGATAATGAGGATGTTTGGCTATATTTGGACACCTTGGTGTTTCAGTATATCTGACGTTGACGTTCAAGTTCAATATCTAATGGTCGATTAATTTTAAAACGCGGTGGCTGTACCGAGTCAAAACTCTGTGAAATCGTGATGTTTAAAACAAGAGCCACTGACCTTGATATCGCTATGGCCCGTCTATTTGGTATTTAGATATGTTACACCCACAAGTTCTATTTTTATACCTATCCATCATCATAATCGTTATCATCAGGTTGAATTGAGGGGATGTTTAGCGAAACCAGATATTATGAAAACCACCCCTCAAACCTTTTTTTTTTTTTTCTCTTTTTTATTTTTTTTTTTTTCTTCTCCTATCGTGTCAATGGTTAATCACTATATTATCTGTCTGGACTTTAAAATAGACTTTGACCCCTGAGTTTATTTCGGCGTTTCTTCTCAGGGATAGTCATAGGAAATGACGACGCCATCTAGTTTAAAAAAGACGTGTAAAAGTGATTGAAAAATCCTAATTGCAAAATAAATAATTTCATTTCATTATATTGTTTAAGAAAGATGTGTGGCCGCGTTAGGTGTGGCCGCATTAAGGTCGTCCCTTGTGCAGGTGTTCGGGCACAAGGAGCACACCAGCAAGTCTGACATTGTTTGTATCCGGGTCCCGCAGCCACATCCCCTAAACCCCCATTTGCACAAATTTAAATACCTAATTAAATATAAATATGCATTAATTTGCCGAAAACATATTTAAATTACACGTTTCGCTTTGTTACGATTTTATTATTTGTATGATGTATAGTTTCCCAGGATTTCCCATCTTTTTTTAAATTATGGCAACTAACCCGATGACGAATATTCTGCCAGTGTCGAGTGGAGTTCCTCATTATTTATACCTTATTTGTGTTCTTTTTCCTGACATTGTTAGTGAATTTTAATAAGATAAGTATATCTGCTGAAGTCACGTACCTACAGGTACAGTCCAGGTCTAGATTGTGCCCTATAAGATTCAGCTTACAGCCACTATTTAGTTGTGGAGTTGGGCATCCCATTTGGTGTTGTTGTCTATCCCCTTGTTCTTAAAAACCGAAATTCTATAAAGGCTTTTAAAATTATATAGGTACTTACCTATATTTTTGTTTTCATTTTACAAACGTTGTCATTTGTCTTTAACGTCTCATTATCATCAAACGACAGATCAATGGCATTAAAATGAAAAGAATAATAATGGTTATAAATAGCTAATATGAATAAAAAACGGTCGACAAAGCCGCTTAAAGAAATCCTTAGATAATTATGCAAAGCTCAACAGCAGCACAAGTAACAATTTGAGGAACTTAGAGCCATATTCAACGTCAAAACAGTTGATTACGTAAAATTGCTGATTGTCAGTGAATTTAGACCTTAAAGCGGCGTGAACAATAGTTCTACAAACTTCGTCTACTGCCTATCATGTTCATTATTCAAAGTGGCCATTATCTTATTGATAGCCCCTTTTTTCGAGTCTCATGCTGTCGTCATCCGTTACCGACCTGCACACGGACTCTGGACTTTGAACACGATAATTATTTACTAGCTAGCCGTGCACGCCGTGTACGCGAATTCGTACACTGATTTCGAATGCTAATAAAATTTATTGAAATCCTATGAACGATAGCGTCGTACACCCTTAAGAATCACTAAAGTGAAACTACCATCAAATTGGTCTACTGGATTTTTAGTTATAAGTGTTCAGGGAAATATCTTTAGTTTTAATATAGTATAGAAAGGGATAAGTAACAATAATTATGATGATGATGCCTAATTAAATTAAAAGCGTCTCCATAGACGTTAATTAATGCAAAATAAATTATAATTTTAGAGACAAAATATAATATTTGATACAATGATATGATCGCATCCAGTCTATCATCTTTAGTTGGCCGGAAATGGGGTTCCCAACTTTTTGTACGAGAAATAAAGTATATTAAGGTCGGAGAACTAAAATGAACAGTATTTTAGAAAAGTAAACAATATTTCTCTCTTTTTTTTTTTGACGTCTTAAAAACTTATTTTATAGCTTCTTGCACAATTTAATTTAATTTATTATAATTTTTAAAATATCACTTTTTTAGGTTTTACAGCTCCGAATACCAACGGTCATAAAAACAGTATTTTGTATACTTTTTTTTTTATAGAACAGTAAAAAGTATTGACGAGCGAAAAACAGTATAATACTCTTTTTAACAGTATGGTTGGGAACCCTAGCCGGGAACAACCCACGTTAGGTTTGCTGATTGAAGCCCATATTTTCGACGTTAAGTGTATCAAAGGTGAAAGACTTTTGATAGGCACTAAGTCCACTGCCACATTAGCTCACTGTACAAGCTGTTGGTGATTCGAGCATACTCATGTTACACTTCGGAATTACTTCATTCCTGAATGAAACCTTAGACCTTGCTAAATACCTCGCACTGTCGCATGGCGAACTTTCTGAGGGCCAAGTTGGTTCCACATCCACCACCATATTCTGGAATGTGGTACCTAGCCTACTAGCTAGAAAAAGGCTTGGCTGACGTGCATATTAAATGCTCTATTAACTGTTTCTATTTCCTACACTTTGCTGCTACAACAAAATCCATAATTTTTACCACGAAAAATATTAAAATACAAAAACAGACTGGTATGTACTCATTTTTTTTAACATTGTCCCATACTAGGATTTCCCCTGTATCGTGAGTACAGTTTACAAACACACCAGTGGCGTAGCGTAGTGGGGGCGGCTGGGCGGCCCGCCCCTAGCGGCACTTTTAGGGGGTGGCAAAATTTCACAATAAATAATAATAATAATACCTATGTATATATTGTTAATATTTGAACCATTTCATTTCATATTTATGTCGCACCTACAATCCGGACCGATTAAAATGAGCACGAAACTTTTTATTCCTTATTCAGTGACGAAACCGGGGAATACCCTTTCTTTAAATACCTAATAAGGGGGCTGCGAAATTTACCTGCGCCTCGGGCGGCTGAAACCCACGCTACGCCACTGAAACACACATGTTACATACACACACAAACAGGCCCGAAAAAACTATCAGTAGATCATAGAAATATTTTTACCGTGCGGGATTCGAACCCGTGACACCTAGCGCCTAAAGTACCTACTACATCGTATCTATATCGACGGTGGAAAGGAAAAATTTAGCAAGCGAAAATTGTTTGATATTGAATATATATCATTAGTTGGAAAAATTTTCCTTTCCGCCGTCGATACATAATCGAATACTTACCGATTTATAACGAACGACACGACATGAACATTCGACATGACCTTTGGATTCATTGCATATTTATTAATTGGTTTAATTAATTTAGAAGCAAATTAAAAATGATGAACAGCATCAAATACATTATTGATTTAGTTGCTATTTGGATTAGTTCTTCAACTTGGACCTTTATTGGTGGTACCTGGGGACTTATGTCCCCAGCTTAGAGCCCTCCTCCTAAACACCCTGCTACTTGTGCAAAGTTAGGTAGGTAGATGCTTTAAAATAATTACAATATGTAAAATAAGAACTAAGAATTAGAAACATAAATCCTTGAATTGTACAATTACAAATTGGAAAAACTTCACAAGGAAAGTATTTAAATATTTAATAGATTCATTTTATATTTAAAAGAAAATAGATACAAGAATCTCTTATTAGTTTAGATTTCCATATAAAAATAATTAGTCTTAATAATTAATACCATAAAATAATAATATATGGTATATTATTTGATATGATTATACCTTAAGCAATTATTACCTCATTGAAATAATTGTTCTAGTAGCAATGAAGTTTGCTTTTAAAGAAAGAGTATAGTAAATTATTATTAAGTTTATTTTTAGACCCGGGTATGTCTTAAAACTGCGACCAGACACCGGAGGACGGGCAGCGTCCTTTCACTAATCGGTGAGCCACTGTGATCCCCAAGCCGCCTGCCAAGCGTGGGGATTATGGCAAACCCCCCACTTGGGGGAGGCTTTCGGTCAACAGTGGACGTCTTCTGGCTGATGATGAAGTTTATTTTTGAAAACTAGGATACAGTTTCCATAATCCCCTCTGAATAGATTTAAAATATTTTTGGTGAAAATACTGGAAATATATATTTTTTTATTGATCACTCCAAATTTTCAAATTCAAATTTCATTTATTCAAAATAGACTACTACTAGTGCTTTTAGAACGTCTAACATATTATGGACAGAACTAATACGCCCGCCCCTGACCGCTTCCTATGTGTTTTAGCTTGGGGAGAAGAAACGGCCCAACAAACTCCCCAGCAACACTCCCATGTCTGTCATTATACAATAATTATACTCCAATTAACATACAAAATATTTTGCATTAAATCACTTACATAAAGGCCTGCTATTAATTGGGATAAGCCAATTAGTATGTGAAATAAAATTGACGGTATAAGTTCAAGAATCAGGGCAAAGTATGAAAGCTAGCTTACCGTAGCAGTTTTGTCAGGCCACCTGTCCAAATGCTGCCAAACAAAGTCATTCACAGTATAATTTGTTGCTGGCAGGTCTTTAAACACTGATCTTAGAATATTCTTTTCAGCACCACTGGAACTCTTTTGTCTGACCGCAGTAGATATGAAGCCATTATTTTGTTTGTTCAAAACTTTTAGAACTTTGCTTCTTACAGCACTAGCCATTTTTGGACTTTGGATGAGACTGGAAGAAACAAAATATTTCTGTATTAATCGGTACAAAAGATGAATTAGAAGAAAGTTTTAATTAGTTCAAAATAAAACACAGCAATTTTAACAAACAATGTACAAAAATATAAAAAAAAACAATAAACTACAAAAACGACGAAATTCGATTTCTGTAGCTGCATAATATTATTAAAATAAGTTTATTCTAATTTAAGAACTTGAATTTAATAACTATTAAGTAATTTAAGAGACAGTTAACTCAACCAAATAATATTCATTGAGTGCATTGTAATGTATTTTTAATGATATATGTATTTATCTAAATTGTATCGAAATATTAAAAGTATCGTAAATTCTGAAGCAATGATAAATTATTTACGATTTTTGACAACATACCTTTACACGACTATCTTATTGAAGCCGCCTAGGGCAACTGAATTGAACGTAGTGAACACTATGGCACAAATGTAAGCGAAAAATATACTATCCTCACAACACGTCCGTCCTCCTTTTGTTTAATTCGATAATTGCAAACTTAGTTTACTATACATCTTCATAGTTTATGCCCTTGGACTTTGAAATGCGATACCAACCGCAACCGATTCCTTTCACTTTGTTTTACATACATAATCCGAATAAATTCAGAGTACGTAAACATTTAAAAAATTGAGCGCTAGAGTATATGGATATCGTGGGAGTGGGAAAGAGAGGTCAGATTAGTTTATATTCTTTCCGTCCTACTACTCTAAATGATAAGAACGAATGATAAACAGCTGGTAAACGTTTCGTTCTTCGATAGTATTTTTTATTCGGAGATATTTCAGATTTTCGATTTATTTACGGATAATATTAACTTTTGTATTCGTGTGATATTATATGATTTAATACCAATCCTTCGTAATTATTCAACTTTACATTGCTTAGATAATGCATACGTCATACAGACGTGGGCGGAGCGTAGACAAAGATATTTTGAGTGTATTCGATTTAAATAACTGTTTGTATACCTACTCTTGTAGTCATTTATAAACGAAATTCTACTTTACGTGTAGATATCGTACAAAAAATATCTTGTACATATATAGATGTTTATTTAAGGTTAATAATAGATAAAGAGGGTAATGAAAAAATAATAATTCTAGATTATTTAATATCAGAGAATTACAGTGATACAAACTTAATTCAGACCTTATTTTAGACGGCTAAGGATTATTAGCAGTCAAGGTATGCAGAACGACTAAAATTATACAAAATTTGAACATACTTAGTTAAGCAAAGTACGATACACATAGTCTTTTTAAAACAGTTCTCAAGGTTAAATATCGAGCAAAAAAAAACAATGGCTAAAGCAGAACTTGACTCAAAATAATGGTCCAATAATTATTACAAATAATTTTTAAGTTTCCATGTAGTGAACATCCCACAAAGGAAATTAAGTATTTTGTTGACATTGCAAACTACCGATTTTTTAACAGATAGGGCATAACAATAATAAATGCTATTGAAATCATATGTTAAGACAACTTTATCTTGAACATTTTCTGGTACTGGGTACAGCTATTTCAAATTTTTGCGGTAATACTAACAAAATAAAACCTTTCGAAAACTATTGTATAAAATATCCAAAGTTTTTGTATTCAAATGTTTCTTTGCTAATACACTGGACGACAAAATCGTTTTAAAACCTAAAATATTCCTAAAAATAAAGTACGTGAGGCAAAAGAATGAAAAAAAAAACAAAATCATTTTGGAAAGATTTCTTTAGTATTTTGAACACATTTTTTTATCAATATTGGACTAGTTGCTAACTTAATGTTTGGCAATCAAGAAAACTACAAATCGAGGCGAACAAACTATATACCGTTTTTAGATTCAGTAGCAATTCACCAAAGTGGTTGGACTTCAGTTCGAGAAATTATCGATACATAGAAAGATTTAGACATTTTTAACGAAAAATCCATCTCAGTATTTCGAAGGCCATTCTTTATTTCAAATTAGTAACAGTTTCTAATATGAAGTTACATTTCAATGGCAATCTTGCTAAAGCCTAATTCAGCCATATTTGAAACTATAACATATTGTCACTCACGTCTCAGGCAAGTTTTGAATTCTACTCGTAACTTAACTTAATAAAAAAAATAGCATTACTACTTGACAACTATAAGTAGTCACTTGGCGATTTTTCCAACAGCAGTAAGGTTCGCAAAGCTGGGCGCGTGTGAGTGCACGTAGTACTAATTTAGCGGACCACGTAAGTGTAAGCAAAAGACGCTTAATAAAGAGTTATAATTGTCAAGTAGTATGTGTAGATACAATATAATTGTGATTAAGGCAATCAAGCTTTCCTTTATCCTGAAGAAACGACGTAATACAATCCACACGAGAACTTGTAAGCCACTTACATTGTGATTATAAATTAAACATTTTATAGCATATTTCCTAGCTATAGTTTTGATACATATGGTGATGAGAAAATCACTGTAGATCTACCAAACTAAAATTAGACTTTAACCGAAAAAAATTTATGTATGTAATAGGAACAATATATAATAATTTCTGAATGTGAGCTTATCAGCAAAATGACTTAGTTTTACGGTATTTCTACAGTAATTTGTATGACTGATGATTCAACACCTACCCAGTCTTTAATAATGTTGCTTACATTCAGAACATTTCTAGCCAAATTACCTAACATGCTACCGATTTCAGTTTTAGGTCGATTCATTATTGGATACCGCAAATCATCAAGATTTTGACTAAATAAATGACAAAATTGAGAACTTTTTGGAGTGTGCCATTTCAAGTATATTTCCTACAGCCGTAAAAATCCTTGACCGTATGGTACAGTTCCTATAGATTTGATAGAAATGGGCATAATGCCAACTATGTCACATGTCCACCAATTAACTGGGCCAGAATATTCCTGTCATGTAGCGTACATTGCTCTATTTTGAGTTCGTTCCCTTTTTGTACGGAATAAGAAGAAAGTATCGGATGTATACAGGGAATCACGTCTTAAATTTTTGTGGAACACGAAACAAATATACAAGCCAATTTAGTACTGGTTTGCAAACTGCCTTTCAGACAGTTCGAAGGAAAATCGATATTAAATGCGGCAAATCAGCTTATTGCCGTTTAATGCGATGATTTGACGTCGGTGTAAGAATCGTAGCAGACTAATGTAGGAAGACCTATGTATTTACTCACGAGATATAACACTGGATTGCCCACGTGGCATGAGATACGCACCGAGCGAAATAATTAACTTATGGTTGAATGAGCTTTTCTCTTTGATCTAATAATTCAGACTCAGGGGTACGAGTTTTTCTCAAATTCTATCGTCTCGGTAACGGTAACACTAAGCCAAAAATGTATACAAAAATCGTACGCGCGCATTTATGTAAAATCCTATGATAACCGCGCGTATTGTTTTCAGACTTTTTCAGCTTTCGTTAACTATGGTCGTGATCGAGAAAAACTTACTAGTACCGCAGAACACGCATTAAGTCTGAAATCGGTTTTCGTTCAACAACTTTCAATACTCTAAATCAACATTGAGGATGATGGGTTCACATATTATTATACTTCTCGTAACATTTTCTAACAAAGACATAAGTTTGAACAATCATAAGCTAATTGCATTTGGTGACCATTTCTTACTATTCTAACAATTCACGAGTGTGTATTAACACAATTTAATCTTTATTTCAATGCAATAAAAGTTACACGACGCGCACTCGTGAATTGGTAGAACTGTAAGTTTGATGCCTTTATAATTACGTGTATTTATACTTAACATGTGAATAAGGCGGGCGATACAATAATTACCATACTTGACACTTTAGGTACATAATATACTTCTTCCTTGCTTTCTTACTCGGCTCAACTGAAAATGGAAAGCAGTAATTATTGACAACGTATTGGTGTGGCCTATTGTTGATCAACAACATTTCATTTACATAGCATCACGCCTGTATTACCCGGTGAGGCAGAGGTGGTTGGAAACCTACATTGCGCCGATATTACATTGATTACATTGAGTTGCATGTAGGGCATGCATAGAGCGCGAACTTATTGCCATCCGCCGGTCAGAATTCCAAAGTCAAAGGATCCAAAGCACACCTTTGACATTGGAATTGTGAAAGTTTCTAACAGAAAACTAGACCAATGAGTCAGTCAGTGGATAAATAAAATCTCTCACTTTGTAAATCCGACCATCCAGTCAATAAAATCATTCACCAAATTGCTCCAGTGGCAGCATGCAATACATGGCTTTTGGACAAGGCTAATATTTAACAGTGGACTATGAACTTTGAAGTTGGTTGTTTGTAATCATGATTTTTCATCAATATATCAGCGAATTGTAAGAGGCCAGTATTCAATAACGGACGGCTCAGTTGTCAGTTGACATATTATCAGCCAATGTAAACTCGTCTCCCCTCTAAACTGTCTCATTAAATATATCGTACTATGTCCGGCAAATATGTGACTCCAACGCTTTCGACATAGTCAAAAATATTGGTCTGTTACTAATTTATACATACCGTCAATTACTTGAGATTCCCAATATCTTCGTCAAACAATCGTTTTCCGCCCTTCAACAACTTCTCTGTATTATCTCCGTAATTCTTCATGTACTCTTCCAGTCTAATCAGCCATTGGGCCCAATGTTCCCTCAGATTGTCCGGGGAGAGGTGGAACGCGTCAGCCTTAGAACCGTCGGTGTATGCTATGACCAGTAACGCGTCTCTGACGTTGAAGTGCTTGTAGTTAAGGTCGTGACACACCGCGCCGAAGTACGCGGCGAGTTGGATAGGATTGTCGTATGTGTGAGCTATGGACTTGCGGGGTTTGTCCGATTTCTTCCATTCGATTAGTGTTGGTTTGTCTCTGGAAATTACAAAGATAGGTGTTTATTATCTTAATGATTTCATGATACCTAATTGATTGGTGTGTGTGCCTATCGAAGCCAATAAACGTTTGATCCGTCAAGTGGCGAAACGCAGACATTCGTATTAATTCAGGCCGCATGAGATCTCTCGCCGTTTAGTGAATGGAAAATAAATTGGAAAGCAACTGAACCGAAACAAATATAAATAACTAAAATACGTGTAACTTTATTCAGACATAATAATATCATATTCCGTTACAATGCTCGATCGTGATACACGTTATTGTAATCATAGATTGGTCGTGATTATTTACCGGAATTTATTTCGCACACCCAACCAAAAAATATATTAAAAAAAACATCGTTAAATAAAATTACGTATAGTATTGTCTAACAGTAATCCAAACCATTTGGATATCTTCAGCCATTCATTTAGAGGAAACACACAAACCTACGAAAATAACAAACAAATTACGCCTAACAGCTAATAAACTACGTCATATGACGTAAAATATGTTAAAATAAGAATATTACGTCGCAGACTTGTATACTGCGTCCAAATTGAGGTGAACATTCGATTGAACTTTTATCAGTTTCTAATAAGGCTAATTACAGACAAGAAAATCAAATAGCTTATACTATAGTAATACGTATTAACAATTCCTTGGTAGTATGTTAAATGAATGAATGAAATCTGTATAATATCATTGGTCTAGTGTTCGCAAGGACCACTGATGAGCTTGAGGTCTTAAATTCGATATCCAGGCAGAGCTAAATTAGTCCCAATACACTCTGACATTGATTTCTGGAACATAACAATGTCATCTCATCGGCGATGATGTATAGTCAGCATCAAAAATTATATACACGTAACGAAATTCAATCGAATCATTATTCTTGGAAAATTTTTGTTTAAAATCGTATAGTTTAAATAACTATGTATTTTTATATATCCGTAGAGACTATGTGTAAAATTGGTCAAGATTTCAATCACTATTCCCTCTATAATCACTTTTCAATTTCATTAAGTGTATACATTTTACTGATGCTGATTGTACACCCTCAGATAACAGAAACAAGGTGTACAAGAGTACAAGTCCCAATCCTTCAGATAATACAGGCGCGGTATGTTAGATATGTGAAAATAATTCCTGCATAGTTATTCAGGGTTTGGCACGGTTATATACGTCTGAAAGAGATTATATAAAACGCGAGATAACCTTGAGTTTTCCCTTGACATTTCCAATCTGTTATTCGGAATCGTGGATGTCAGTGACTCCTTTATCGCGGTGGTATTTCGACGGCGATAATGATAATCTATGACAATGAATTACGTATTTTTTGTATTTCTTGACTACTGAAATTCATTGTTGAATCTGGAATACGAAATTTTGTAATGCGGTTCATATAACGAAATGAAATAGCCTTGAGTGTGGCCTAGCCCGAGGGCTTCGCAATTACTTGATCGTTTATGCTTGCTATTAACTAATGCGAAACAAACCGTGCGAGCGCCACACAATTACACAACGGACCCTGTTTTACATACTCATTCTGAATAGTGTGATAATGCAAAATAGATTCTGAACTGTACATAGAATTAAATAAAATCTATTTATGCCTAGTTTTTCATCTGAGATTTTGCTAGTTTGTGATAAAGTTATTTAATTAATACTTTCGGGTTCGTAAATAGTTATGATTATGACAAAAACATTGAATCATCAATGAAGCATCAATAGAATGCTTCACAAATAGAACCTGGATGCAGTCAGACGTACATTAAGGTGATTCATTAATTTACCTATAAATATAATATTAGTCAACCATTAACATTAGTCAATATAAGGAAATTCAAAAAATATAAATACCAGATCAATACATGAATAGCCAAACGCAACTTTAACTTGTGCGTACTGTTTATGCTGATACGCGTGCTTGCAAAAACTAGCTTAAGTAAATAGAAGTAATACGCAAAATTGTGTACTCACTCGTAATCGGCGATAGCATCAAATATCCCTCTATACTTCAACACAGGGTGTACGACATTAGATTCTATTGCTTTCGGCGTTGATATGCTCTTCAGCATATCTGCAACTGACTCCCAAACACCTTGGACTTCCTTCTCAATACGAAGCTGGGTTTGAGGCTGGGTGAAGTAGTTCTTTAATGTGTGGTGGAATTTAGTGCCGACTTCCATTTGGGCTGTGGATTTGGAAGTATTAATTTTAGTATAATGTATTTACCAGTCTGAAAACATTCAATATTGAATATGACCGTCCTTGCAAACATACAATACTAATTTTGCAGGAGTATTTTGTTATAATCACTATGACTGGCAGGGGAACCAACTGTTTACTTATTTATTTACAAAACACCAAGCATTGATCATTATAGATTTATAATTTAATGTGATAAGTGCTTCTCTGCTTGTTATAATAGTGTTTTGGTCTTATATCAGTCACCTTTCACCTTCACAATTCACATTAAGATAGGTTACTCTACATTTCGTATTTAATAGAAATCGAATTATGTATATTGACAAAACAATAAATGTAAGGCGCCAAATATTATGTTAGTAAATTGATAAAACTATTCTGAATCATGTTTTTTGATAAACATTTTATTTCAAGAGTACTTGTACAGATACTTCCTACGAAACCCTGGAATCATGTGATAAAAATGGAATGTATGGTGCCAATCATAGATATTCCTAATACTTCAATAATTCTCACTTATAATGTCACATGTCTTGGCAGTAGTTAAGGGCAATCCTTCGACAGACACTCAACGCTCAGTTATTTATAAAAGAGATATTTATAACACAAAAGGGTACAATGTGAGTACATGTGTGCAGAAGTTATTTCTCATTACGGTCCTTACTGCTATAAATATATTCATTTTTGAAGACAGAAAGTGGTTGTTGTATTGCGGCACAATTGTTACAGTGGCTAGGTGATTAGCTTTCTGCACCATATCATGGGTTAAATTTTTTTTAACAGAGTAATAATATGAAGACAATATAAAAAAAAATTGAGAGTGTATTAATAACAATCAAATATTTACAAATGCTGTCATAATATGATGTAATTTAAAATTTACAGAGTAATGTTTAAATAATAGAAGTCACTATGCAAAAATAAATGGTCAAAATTATTAAAAAATATGAATGACAACAAACAATAATTCTGATGAGCCCATCTACAGCAGAAAAATGGTTATATTTAGATTTTTCTGCATAATAAATATAATACATGCAAAACAGGTTTCTCTTTAGCTTGTAAAACAATACAAGACTACAACATTACTGTGAAAGGGCCTTCATAATGATCAAGTTTGTAGTACAATAGGAACTATTTAGTATGCAATCTTATACTAGAACTACTGTCAGCCAGAACAGTATAAAATATAAACATTGATAAATAAAGGAAGAATCACAGAATAATAAGGAGTGTAATATCAATGCTTAATAAGTCAGTTATTAGTCATAAGCTACACCTTTTCATGTAAAATGATATCTGGTGGCTAGCAATAAGAGATTCCATTATAATGCTAGCTTTAACATTTTTTTGTTAAAAATCAATCATCTTCATATCTATTTAAAGTGCTACAACATTCACTTTAAGGCATTTAAAAACATATATACAATAAAGAATAAATAATGTCATTCACATAAATGCAGAATTAACATAAACATGAAACAAAACTGTTTGTATTGTGTCAAAGACAACTATGTAAGTTTATATTTAAACAACAATATTGTTGTTGTTAAGATAATTATATCATTGAACTTGTTTTTTTTTTATTGTTTATGTGAGAGATATTTCAAGAAATGTTTTAATACTTCTTTATTCTGAGATTTTTTATCATACATATTTATAAATTGTTGATTTGTGTTGAAGAAAGATACCTTGCTATAATATTAAGGGAGTTAAATAAATGTGGTATTACAGATTTTTGTAATATAATACAGATAAGACCAGAATAATTAGTAACTCATAGATTGGATTAATTAATACTGGGTAAACTGGGTTTAAATAGAACCAGTAATAGCAATGGCTGTAATAAAATTGTATTACAAAATAGATTGTACATACCTGCATAAAACTTGTTGAACTCTTCTATACCCATTTCAGCAATCCTTTCTTGTTTCCATTTCTCCAAAGCTTTTCTAGATTCATTGGTCATAGTTTTGTTCAAGATGAGGGTCACAGATGGATACTGTTGGGCATAATCATTCATGTGCTGTTTTATTTGAAGGATTTTGTCTTCACTAGCATACCCTGGCTGTGCTGGAGAGCTACGGGTTGCATTACATGATGCAGATGTAGCTATGCTCCTAACCACAGTGTTATTCAAGATAACTCCAACAAAATTAACACAATGCCTTGTATTCTGCCACATTTTGTTCTTCAACACATTCACAGCAAGTACAGGATTATAACTTGAATATCTTACTAGAGTCTGAATCTGTCCAGCACCATTTCTCTCTGTACTTTTTAAGAATTTAGATGTATTTTCGTTTGAAGCAGGCGCGTCGTTGTTTTGGTGTGATGCACTATTTTTAGCTGAAACACACGGATAGAAGTGGCGTTTAGAGTGCGCGTGTGTATCTCGCGGCGCCAAAACTGAAATGTCATATGATGTGAATTGGCAAGATATGCTTCGTGGAAGCAATTTATAATACGTAGTATATACGCATAAATTGAGATCGAAAGTCAACACGACTGTGTAAACACTACTATTATTATCGACACAAAGAGATCAGATTGCTCACCAGTCAGACGCTAGTGGCTTCCCCATACTGTAGAGACAGCTGCTGCCGTTTAGAAAGTAGATAATCCGCTCAATAGTAAGGTTGCAGAAACCTTACAATTAAATCACCACTTACCCGCCTTCTGGGAACGCCGTTTTCTCTGTTTATTGGTCTCTAACAACGGCCCGAATAATTCCTTATTCTCCTTGTTGTACAATTTCAACTTTTCCGCCGGTTTCAAGAGAGAAGCGGGTTGAACCACTTTCGTCCTGATAAATTCTTTAGATTTCCTCTCAAATGAGATTCGTTGACCGATCGTACAAACCGGTCTAAACATCATGAATTATTGTAGAACAGCTTTGCTTATTTAATTATAACAAAGTATAAATCTGCACTAAATAATATCAATATTTCGTCAGTTTCAATGGTTTCAAAATTGTAGAAATTGAGAACCTCAATTTACTTCCGAAAAATTAAAAAAACATAATGTCAAACTCAAATAACATAGAGTAGCATCCATAATCCATCGACAAAACGCATTTTTGAAATGAGAATCTATAATGTTGCCAACATAAATACAAACA